>CM035846.1:288707210-289974710 GCA_020510985.1 Pholidichthys leucotaenia
CTGGTCGTGTGCGCATTATCCAATCAGCATGGTCGTGACGTTGTATATTATCCAATCAGCATGACTGTGATGCCGCGTATTATCCAATCAGCACGGAGTCAATCCGACACCCTGCACACACTGAAGGGCATGAAGAGACAGAGCGGTGACTAAACTTCTATTGATAAAAATTGCATATTTTGACTGAGCGACTCCATACTCCGGGATACACACCCTCGTAACTTCAGCAAAGCACTTATAAAATGTGAGGCTAGTCTGATGAATGGTTCAAGAGATCTAAAATCTACTTTTTTTTAGGTCCCAGAGGATTGGTAACAAGGTTCCACCAAACTCACCACACTACAACTAGCATGCATCAAAAAAGCTTACCTTTGATGCCTTAGCTGGACAATCTAATTTTTTGATGGTTTATTATTTGTTTTTCTTAAATACATAACAGAAAAGTATAAAATAAAAGGTCGATTTGTACCATTTTTGGAGCCTAAATTGTCCTCCAATTCCAGAATGATTCATAAAGCTATGAGACTATATGACTGAGTGAAATCATGCAGACAACAAAAACAAGTTAGAGTAAAATAACTCTGCTGTGTTACTCACGTTTACAATCATTGCCCTTCTCTTCATATCCTGGGTTACACAGACATCCGCCAATAGGAACTAGCCATTCTCCATCAGCACCACAGTACATTTTAGGCTCCTCTTTTTCTTCTGACTGATTGACACAGGAGCCCCTGACCTCCACCAATGAAGAAGTGTCAGCCCCAGTAACCGTATCCGGAAAAGTTGCAAGGTTGCGGATGGTGAGTGGGCAGGTTTTGAAGAAAACTCTGACCGAAACCAGAGCGATGCAGGCGCCGACATCCTGAAAGGCCAAGTAGAAGCCTTTCCTTGTGGTGACCTTTACATCCCGCACCTCTGTATTGAGCTTCATGATGCGATCACCAACATCCACCTGAATGGAAAGAGATTTTAGAGACTTGAATTTTTAAATTGTAACTGTTTTTTCTACAGTTGGCTTGTTCAACCTACAATGGGAATTTTATCTCACCCACCGCTGATCCAAACATTTCCAGCATTTAGCTCTCACATAAATTAATTTTATTGATTGGAGAGGTAAGGGGAAAAAGCTTTAATGCCTTAAACACTAAAATCATGAGTGATGTTAGTGAGAACTGGGCGAAAGCACCTTGCCAACATTCTTGAAGCAGCAAAGATAAAAGTGCTTGTAAAACAAATAAAAACATTACAGCTAAGTGCTGGGGGGGCTATTTTCCACATCGGAGCAAATTAGACAGAGTGGAGGAGGGAAGTCAAAGCCTGACTCAGTTGTTAAGGGTTACCTGGGTGAAGCTTTCGTCTGCAGCCACCGTGTCCACCTTAATGAAGCTGCTCTCTTTGATGTAGCTCTCTCTGTCTTCGTTTGACTCGTGGTAGTACAGATTGAACGTCTCCTGCGAGAGAAAAAAGGGCAGTTCCAGAAAAAGAAGAGGCTGAGGCATCTATTTATCATCGTCAGCACTCATCTTTTCCCTTAATATGATAATGAGTCAGAGTGGGCTTTGTGCTTCAGTAAACAGCAGCTGTAATGTAAAATAAAGGCCCATTAGCAGCAGTCTGTCCATTAACCCAATTAGCATAACAGTAACATATGAAAAAAATCATGTAAATCATCACTAGAGTTTTGTATAAACTTCTGTCAGCTCAGATCATAGTTATCCACATGTTCTGCCAAAACTGGTTTTATCCTGAATACCTTGCAGTTGCCAGTGACGCCCGGCAGGCTGTTACAGTCTCTCAGGGTGAACTTGACTTCGACATAGACCCTCTGAGCACCGGACCGAGGGATCCAGTCGGTCCTCAGCCAGTTGTTCTGATTCGGTTCCAGGACATTGCACACTTGGTATGTCCTGATGGGGATGTTCTTCTCATCCATGATGCTCACCTCTTCCCACTTAAAATACACACATTTGTATTATTACACCGGTAAGGCAGCAAGTGACCACAAATTTCAGGGGCCGTGTGGTATACTGTGAGTGTGTTGTCAAACATTATTTCTTGAGGATTATTTTATCAGAATTTGAGGATCAGGACCTCACTCCAAACACAACTCTTCTGGCCATACAGTATGTCTATATCCCATCCCATCCAGCCCTTCACTTTTGTTTGTTGTCATTTCCAAGCTCGACCCTCCCTTCATCACACCACAGTCTAAGAATGGGTGCAATCCCACACTTTACTCAATAGAGAGCCTAAGTCACGCCCCCCTCTACTTCCACATATTGGACCTTAATTTGAAAAAATTCTCCATTGAAATGAATGGCAAGAGCTAAATTATCTTTTGATCCCGATCAAATTTTGCCACAAGTTACACATATGAAGTTTGTCAATTTAAAAGATAATTTTCCATGTAAATAATGGTGTAGGTTGTTGTCTGACTGTGAAGGTATAAGGTTATGAAAATATGTAAATTAAAAAATTACAAACACAGATGGACGGAGCTTACGTCGTCTTTTCAAAGCGTGCCCAGGGTGAAGTAACTGGATCAGCTGCAGCTCTCTCAATACAGAACAATGCCTCTGTGTTGTTTTTCTCCTGTATGGATCCTTCTTTCATTAGTCAGGAAACAGGAGGTGAGCTTTTAGTAATCTCCCGCCATGATCGTGTTTAGTGATGTGGGATGATGGGAGCTGTTGTCCACTAATCGTTGAAACAAAAATTAAATATTACTCTGTTATTATACAACAGCCGACAACTTTAATTACTTGGAAAATTATCTTTTAAATTGACAGACATCATATATGTAACTTGTGGCAAAATTCAGTCGGGATCAAAAGATAATTTCGCTCTTGCCATTCATTTCAATGGAGAATTTTTCTGATTTAGGTCCCATATGTGGAAGTAGAGGGGGCATGAATTATTCCTTCATCTGACAAAGACCTTTTGGACATTTCTATGTTTCCAATTTTGTGGGAAGGGTTAAGAAAAAGGCCCTTTTCTGTTTCAGCATAATGGCATCCCAGCACTCAAAGCAAAGTCTATAAATGTATGGTTGGATAAGTTTGGAGTGGAAGAACTTGACTTGCCTGCAAAGAGCCCTGGCCTCAACCCCCATCTAACACTTTTGAGATGAACTGGAACGGAGCTTGTGAGCCAGGCCCTCTGGTCCAATATTAGTCTGGCCTCACACATGCTTTTCTGGAACAATGGCCCCAAATTCTGACAGACATGCTGCAAAATCTTGCAGAAAATCTTTCCAGAAGTGTGGAAGCTGTTATAGTTGCAAAAGGAGGAAGACCAACTTCTTATTAATGCTTATTCAGAATTGGATGTCATAAAAATAATGTGTAAGTGGACCAATACTTTTATACTGTATATATAGACCTTTACTGTTCTTGGAGCAAGTTGGATTTGGGCAGCAGGTACTTGCTGTGAAGCTGTTTTTTTGCTCATTATTTAGGCAAACTTTGTCATGACCAACTGAATGAATTCAAGATGGCTACACCCATTCATCACTTATCAGTAGTGCAAAATGTGCTATTTAATAGCACTTCTGTTGTATATGTCTCTTCTAGTTAGTTGTACATGCAGCACTGTCAGACTTTTCTCTCTCTGCATATTTCTATGGTGTTTCTACAATCTAATTACTGCATAGTGGGTTGCTTTAAGTCACAACTACTAGCAATGACTAATGGTTAACTGGCTAGAGCAGACCAATTCCCCCAACTTGTACAATGAAACAAAAAAAGTGATTAATATGAAGTGCAAATTATAATGAAGAATTCAAATCCTTTTATCATTGGTTAGAACCATGATTTTCAGCCACACAGCAGTGTGCCCTGAGAGATCATCAGGTGTGCCTCAGGAAAGTACCTCATTTCACTTACAGTAATTAGTCCAAAAATGATTATTTAGTTGTTGCAAATAATTTGCCATTGTGCGTTTGTGCCTGCAATGTAGTGACTCTTCCATGTCAGTTGGTAGAAGTGCTTCTTAGGCCGCCGTCGGTCAGGGTTGACCATGGTGAAGCATCCTAGTTCTGGTTGTCTGCTCGCCTGGAGCAGCATTGTCTGTGGCTAAATAGACCAATGCGGGAGTGGCAGTCTCTATCGCAAAGGTCACACCTGTGTGTAGTCTCTGGTCTGTTGGAGCTGCTGCTTTCCTTCCTGCGTACTTGTTTTTCTGCAGCAGCGGTCATCATTTTCTCCTCCCCTGATTTCAGATGTTGCTTCAGAGTCCCTTTCCACTTTGCACGGTCACCTGCTAGGCTCTCCCAGGTCTCTGTGTTGATGTCGGTGGCATTCCTGTCTCTCTTAATGACATCTCTGTACCGGAGCTGGGGCCGACCAGTGGACCTCTTCCCAGATGCCAGCTCTCCATACAGGATGTCCTTTGGAATGCGCCCATTGTCTATGTGGTGGACATGGCCTAGCCAGCGCAGCCTGCGCTGTCTGAGGAGAGTGAACATGCTGGGAAGCTCTCACGCGATTCAAGACATCTGCGTTGGTTGCCCTGCCAGGATGTGCCCAGGATGCGGCGGATGCTTCGCAGATGTAAGGTGTTGAGTCGCTTCTCCTGTCTAGCATATGTTGTCCATGACCCACTGCCATGCAGCAGTGTGCTGATGACACAGGCGTTATACACTGCCATCTTAGTCTTCACCAACAGCTTGGGGTTTGTCCACACTCTGGTTGTGAGGGGAGCGAGTGTTGTAACTGCCTTCCCGATCCTCCTGTCTATTTCTTTGTCAAGGGAGAGGTTGTCGGTTATGGTAAAGCCAAGGCAGGTGAAGTGGTGGATGATGTCGAGTTCATAGTCATTGATGGTGATGGCAGGTGGTGATTCAGTGTCTTGTCCCAGGACATTGGTCTTTTTCAGGCTAATGGTGAGTCCAAAATCCTTGCAGGCTTGTGAGAAGTGGTCCATCAGTGTCTGCAGCTCCTGTTGGGTGTGTGTTGCAATTGCTGCATTGTCAGCAAACAGCATGTCTCTGATGATCATTTTGCGAACCTTCGTCTTGGCTCCGAGGCAGGCAAGGTTGAACAGCCTGCCATCTGACCTGGTGCGCAGGTAAATTCCTTCAGTAAGAACAGTAAGAACAGAAGAATGATGATCTTCTTTTCTTTGGTTTTTGACAGAAAACTTGCCATATGGAGAGACAGGATTACCTTCAAAATATCTGCAGCCACTTTGTACCTGCTGTGGAAATCCCAAACACACGTCTTCATGTTTGAGTTCACAACATCACCCGGAGGGGCACACAGCTGGGAAAATGTCACTACCTTCTCCAGAAACTGCATCTTGATATTGGCTGTTTTCAGCACTAAACCAGTAGTGGATACAAACTGCAGTGAAGCTCCAGTCCATCTGTCTCCGGTGATTGGCGGTCTCATTTTCAAACTAATTTGTTCTCTATTGTTGATACTAACTTCCGGTAATGGCAGAATCTCAACGCTGACTGGCTATCACAACCAAGCACCAAGAAAAATTTTTGCCCATGTTGAGCAAAATCCAACTTGACTGGAGTGGTGGCCTAGTGGTAGGGCTTCTGCCTCAACAACCAGAAAGTTGTGGGTTCAGGTGTGGCTGGGTCATATCAAAGACCATATAAAAATGGTACTTCTTGAGTTTGGTGCTCAGCATAATAGAATGGGGAAAGGAAAGTTGGTTACCCAGCCACAGGGGGAACACAAGCCAAAATACTCCTTGTGCCAGTCCAAAGCCCAGATAAATGAGGAGGGTTGTGTCAGGAAAAGCATCCAGAGTAAAAATCCTTGCCAGATCTACACATGGAACATCACAATATCAGGTGGCGACCCCGAAAGGGAGCAGCTGGAAAAAGAAGTTGAACAAAATCCAACTTGCACAGATGCAAATTCACGTGTGTTCATGTCTTTCCATTGATTTTGTATGTAGTCACACTGCATTTGAGTGAGTATAAACAAATTACAAGGCTAAGTCATTACATATGCTGCAATAGGCTAAAATTTGTCATTTTGCAACATTTTTGGTTGGTGGTGTATTGCGGAATTATTTCAATGTAAAATATGTGCATTGGCTCCAAAAGGTTGAAAACCACTGGGCTAGATCAGCCAAATGATGATGTATTTTTGATAAATTTGCCTGAAAACACCACTAAATAATATTGGTTTTCCTGGTTGTTGTCATGGAACATTTTGTGATGTTCTCAGATGGTTTTAAGCCTCTGACAGAAGAATGCTTGTACAGTTCTGTACAAAAATAAGAGGACCTTATTGACCAGTGTTTCACTGCATCAACATTGATTTTCATATACTGCTAGCATGAACTGAAAGCAAAGTTTATTCTTTCCAAACAAACTTTAACAAACACAGAAATATACTTCACCGGTAGTGACCGGCAAAAACACCACACTCTGGGAAACTTAAGAGTCCACTGGGAGAACTTGCAGTCCTCACAAAAAACACACACACAATCAAATGCAATTCTGATTCTGGTGAGCATGCTCTGATTCACTTGCTGCCATTTGAAGGCTCGTGGGCTAAAATTCACACTCGCATCAATATTCTGCTGCAGACAGTGGTTCAGATTTGTTGCGACTCCAAAGTTTCTTTGCGGCCACATCTCCATGCCAGTAAGGCGGGCTCAACCTTCACTGCATCATCCATCTCAATAGAGACGATTATTTGCCTTGTACTGCGACCCTTCAAATGACCGCTGAGCCTCCCAACTCCAAATTGGCTTTTTATTGCCACTGAATAATAATCTGCTCTCTGGCTGCTCGTGAGAGCTGTATACACCCTAAATGCACCGTGTCTGAAGACAGAAAGAGGCAGGGGACGGCAGAGTATGTGTGCATGTGTGGGGTGCTACACATGTACAAATCGATTAGTTATATAGTTGGTAAATTTTCAAAGAGAAACTGTAGTGCAGTAAACACTGAAGGTTTACAATTCATGTTTTTCACCAGATTGGAAGCATTTCAGTTGTTCTGGTATACTTTTATAGACGTTAACTGAATGGTCACCTATTTTTTTTTCTTTTTGGGGCTTGAAAAATCCACCATCATTCTGGTCTTCGGTAGAAAAAAGTTCTCCTTTATGTGCGTAAAATGTGTATGCATCAAGTTTCGGGAGTATTTGTGCAGGTTGAGGAAGTCAGCTGTTTAAAAGGCTTTACAAGGAGCATGATTTTGTCAGAAGGCACAGCTGTCAGGGAGGGGAAAACTTGCACTTGCCTCTGCCGTGCAAAAACTGAGTTCAGCACGTATGAATGAATGTGTGAGTGTGTAGCTAAGGGATGAGGGAGGTTTTTGGTGGGGGGGGGGTACACAATCAAAAGCTCAGTGCGTGCAGACCAGGACCCTGTCAATCAAGCAGCATGTGAGAGAATGAGAAAATGGAGGCTAAAGAAATAAGGAGTCAAGTTCACCAATAACTCCTAAACCAACAAAGACACCAAGCCACAAAAACCAGAGATGGAAAACAAAGAGATGGTTGATCGTGACAAAAAAAAAAAAAAGTAGAAAGAAAAGATAAAATATGAAGCAGAGATCTCCAGGATTCATTCTGGCAACTGTATGGTAGTAAGAGTCCCTAAAAAAAATGACACCCACCACCAAGCTGGTTTATGCTTTTACTGGTGCCAAACGCAATGGCAGCGCTCTCATATTAGCACTTAGGCTTGGTGAACAACAGCTCATTTCAAAATCTGTGGGACGATTATTTACGGTTTCCAGACCAAATGTGTAGCAGTGTGTGAGTGCTCAAAAGATGAGTGTGAGTGTGTTTTCTAAAGGGAGAACAGGTTGTAAACAGTGCATCTGTGATGTGAAAAAAGACAGAAACTCCCACTCACCCCTCCCTCTGAAGGACTAGCTGCCCATTTCAGCTCTCCTGGCACTGTCCTGGTATCCAGCAGGGTCACTAGAATTGCACACATGGAAGTGACAATGGTTCCATTAAAGAAGAATATTAAGAAGAAAAAAAAAACAGTGTTCTTCGTGTGTGCAGATTAAAGTTCACGCTCACCACCAAATACCTCACCACAAAGGTGGGGCAGAAGTTATAGGTGATGATGAAGTCCATTTAACATGATCTGATGTGGTGGTTTTGACAAGAAAAGTCATTTGCCCTATTATGCATGCATATCTGAATATCTTGCAAAAAATATTCTAGTTGGAGAGCACTGAAAAGCAGGAACTGAAAAGTTTTCGTTACAAATGATTGCATGATTTAAATATCTCACATGAACAGGTGCCACAGTGACCTCTGCACGAGCACAGCTCAAGAAGACAGAAAAGTTCCCTGAAAGATTTTGGTGGAAATGATGTGATGGACCTCCAATCACTCCAAAAAAAAAAAAAAAAAAAAAAAGCCTTACATTACAGTTACAGTGAAATCTTCTTAAAGTGAGACTCTTCAGCTGTCCCATAGTGGAGTAATCCATCCACCTTTCCCACCTCAGGACGCGCCTGGAGCGCACGCAGCCCCAGCCCGAGCGCGCCACGGACGGAGAAATAGAACGCGCCCCCCCCCCCCCCACTTTTCCTTACCTTCGTTGGGTGAGTAAATCCTCGTCCTCGAACTCGAAACTAGTGTTAATATCCAGATGGAGGAGGAAAATGTTCGCCATAAATGCGCAGCCATGTGTGCCGTCTGGAAGCGTGTGCGCCGTGCGTCGCCTCTGCGCTGCGCTCGCTCAAGCAGCTCCATCCCGGTGGGGGTGTGGGGGTGTGGGGGGGAGGAGGAAAAAAGTGTCTGAATGAGCCCAAGTGTGAAAGGCAGTTGGGTGCAGGAGCAGCAGCGGCAGCGTTGGATGCTGGGCGGTCTCTGCGCTGACGCGTCCATTGATGGTGAATGACAGGAGCCAAATTAAAGCGGGTGTAGCCGCTGCGTCAGTGTAGAACTCTATAGTTTAATAAGCTCGTAGTGTTTTAACATTTTGGTTATAAGTTTCCTCTTATTATTACAAAAAAAAAAAAAAAACTTTGGTAAAAGCTGAGATTGGTGGGAATATTCGTGAGGTTTATATTTAATTTTACACACAAAATCTTTAAACCCACTGAATGTTACAGTACTGATGTAACACAGAGGGTCACGGCGTCCCCAGTCGGGCGTCAGAAGCCACAGCCAGCAGTAGAGGCTACAGAAACGACAGACTTTTTCATTTTCCACGCAGCCGGTCACATCAGCCTCCCAGCCTCCCGACAAAGAGCCTCAGGTTTGCTGTGTCTTTGTCCCGAGGAGCAAAAACACTGAAGAGTGTGACTACAGCGCCACCTGTTGATTCATGGGGGGAACATTTCAGGGGTATTTTTGGGACGCTGCTAATAACACGATGAGGATAAGGAGCTTCAGCCATTCGTCCTCCATCTGCCAAGTACAATTTACGGATTTTTTTTTTTTTTTTTAAATACCATATGGGAATAATTAAGAAAGAGAAGCTGACTCATCCTTTAATTAAGAATGGAGCCATAAGAAGAGTGAGAGGAGAAGGGAGGAAAAGGCGAGGTGCCATCATCTCCTTGTGTAGAAGTGTGATGAAGCAAACAAAGACTGGGCTCATGACCCTTCCTCCTACACTCGGCTCCTCACAGAGATTTTAGTAAGCAGGCACAGCTTCAACATGGGAATGCTTCCATTTAGACTGACCCACAGCAGTTTTCCGATATCTCTTACAACCGAGGGTGAAGCAAAGATGTCTTCCACCTTGATCGCTCTTCGTTTAACACATACAAATGCAAGTTCTAGTACAAAAAAAAAAAAAAAACAACTCAGTAAAGACAGCTAAATAGTGACTGTTTGGGTGTTTTTTGGCACAGTTTTAAAAATGGACTGCATGTGTGTTTGTGTGAGTTTCCTCATGAACTGTTTCCCTCTTGCTTTTGTGTTCCGCAGTTGCTACGCCACAACCATCTCGATCCCCCCGTATGCTACCATAATGGACCCATGAAGAGCATCTGGCGCTTTGAGACGCCAAAAAAAAACAAAAAACAAAAAAACGATCTCCCCGCTTCGACCTGCCACTCTTCCCCCAACCACCATAATAACGTTTTTCACGTTTCATCCCCCCCCAACGCCACGATAGACTGCGCAATCACAAAGACCCAATTAGTCAAGAGAGGGAGGCAATTTCGATTTTGCCCAGGGACCGACAGGCCAATGGCATCGGGCGTCGTATGGCGAGGGCCTATGGGGCAGCGGCGCAGGTGGGTGGGACGTGGCTGCGGGGCGGAGATGACACTGCCGTTGTTTCTGGTCATTTGTGTCACCAAAGTTTTGATTGATGATAGTCGGGATGTTTTCCCACTGAGATTCCCAGCTCTCCGGAGGGGGCTTCCACAAAGATCTCCCTCGCTTGGACCCCCTTACTTTAAGTTTGGCCCTTAGCCCTACGGCACACAAACACACATCAAGACAGACTTTTTGTTCCATTTGGAGGCCCCAGATGGCTGCTGCCCACACATCTGTATTGTGGAGCACTAAATATAGGCCCTGCCTTGTGTTTTGCGGTAAACATGCACACACTGTATGAACCAAGACTCCAAAAAGCAAGAAAGAGAGCTGACAGAAGAGGAAGAAATAAAGTACATACGAAGTATCCGGATGTAAATTGTGCGTGAGAGTGTTAAGAGAAAAGCCCGAGGGACGGTAGGTGTGTGGGCGGCTGAGAGAGATGAACAAAAGAAGTGGAGAAGAGAGATGAGGAGCAGCGCATTGCCAGTGAGGATTTGATTGGGTGGGTGGGTTGTGGTGATGGTGGTGGTGTGTGTGTCTAAGGGAGTGTGTGTTGGATGTCGAAAAGGGATCTTCCCTCAAAGCCTTGCTAAGATATTCCTGGCGCGAGCTACGGTTTCAATTGGCTTGCAGTCCTACACAGAGTACTTACATCTCTCTGGGAGCTAAAAACCATTTAATATTCATACGACTACACTGATATTCTCTAAGTTAGATGACAGATAATAGTCGGATTTTCTGAAGCTGTGAGGGTGCGAGCGTGTGTGTGGCTGAACTCCTCGGGTCCACAGAGCATCATTAGCATGTCAGAGGCATTTCGTTAGTGCCCAGTTCTCCCAATAACAGCTGCTAGTCTGGCAAATTACTCAACTCAAGTGGCTGAGTGTGTGTGTGTGTGTGTTCAGTATAAACAAAGGAAGAAGCAAACAGAAGGTTTCATCAAAAAAAAAAAAACCCTGAAACACCACAAGTATGTGCGTGCTGTGCGCTCTTTGATGACTGAAGAAATCTTCATCACCGTCTCGCTTTGGAGCGTCGATGTGTGGCGTGTTTGCATGCGATTGCATAAACATAGTGTCAGAGTGATGAGATGTTCTCTCCATCCATCTGTTCCGCTGGCATTTACATCTTACGGGGCCTACAGTAGTGGCAAAGATGGATGGATGGAGGAGCGAGAAGTAGTTTTGTGCGATGATGCTGGATTTGACTGTCAGTCAGTGGCGTCGTAACGCACCCTGGGGTCACCTGTGGCGCTGCGAGGCACTGTTCTGGTGTGATCTTTTTATATGGATGAGTGCTTCTAAGTATCTAGGAGAGGATGCGTGAGAGTGAAGCTGCGAGAGTGTCTTCCTGGGGATGTGGTTATTGTGTTCTGAAATGAGAAAGTGAGAGAGGACTCATTGTTGTCTCCATCCTTATCTACCACCTCAGCTGAGAGCCGTTCTCCCCCCTCAGCAATGTGACCCGGCTGTGATACCGCATGCCCTCGTCTACACAGATAACAGACCACCCTAAAAATACTCATCTTTCTTCCGCTTCTGCTCTTTCCCTCTGTTCTCCTCACTTCTTCTGGCTCTGTGAATCCACTAGAGTCCCCTCGAGCTGGGACTCAACTCTGCCAGACTCAAACACCTCTGGGCGCTTCCTAAAGTCATAGAGGTCTCATAATTTTATATACCCCACCCCCCCACCCCCCGCCGCCACACTATTTCTCTCTTCTACCATTCCCTTCATTGGCTGTGGACGTTGCCACGTTGGTTTGAACAACAGAAGTGTAACTCAGACTGTTACATCACAAGTTCTTTTATAATTTCCCACACTAAATCCTCATCCCCCCTACAGCTACTTCAGTCACCCACAGTCTGGACACACAGGGCAGATGGCATGTAGGAGGAAACGGTGAGGACGGAATCTGTTAGGCTGAAATAATTATACATAAAGCAATTTGCCATAACTTCTTAATACAATATTAAAGCCTGCATTGTTTTTTCATGCCTCGCGGGCTTGATGGTCTGGAACGATGCTAATTATGAGAACTGTTTTTGAAGCTCATGCCACATCCGAGCGCTTTGAGAGACTTCTCCCCCTCTCCTCTCCCCTCTCTCGCCGCCTCAACCCTCCTCTGTTGAGGAGAGCTTTTAAAGCATCCCGACAATGAAGGGTCTGAAGGTTTGAGGAAGTTTCTTGCTAATTTAAAACACTTTTATTCCGCACTGCCTTGCCACATTTGACATTTGGGTTAGAAGCTGGCGTGTTGTTCTTTCTGTGTGAGCCTGCGTGTGTGTGTGTGTGTGTGTGTGTGTGCGTCTGTGTGTGCCTGCTTTCTTTAGGCCCAAACCCACGCAGGTGACCAGAGGGGGTCTTGTGTGGGTGGACAACTCAATGGTGGACCCCCCCCCCCCTCGCCCCCATCGCCATCACTCCATCCTCCCCTCCTCCTGTCTTCTCCCTTTTTTTTTTCTTGTCTTCTGTCCACCAGTATGGGTTCAGAAAGAAGGAGAGGGGCCCAGGCGGAGGAAACGTCTGCTTCACACTCACCCTTACGCAAACATTTACTGAAATAAAACCTTAAATAAAAATGCTATTAGAAAATGTGTGTCCTTCATTCAGACCTTCTGTAAAGATGGGACATTATGACAAGAAACAACAAATAACAGTGAATTCCTGCTTTAATCATTTCATTCCTTGTAATTTGTATTAAGAAACTTTAAGCTGACTGATAATGGAAGGAGTTTACTCATAGTGCTGAACCCTCAAAACTCAGGGTTTTGGTACTTCCGCTGCGTGCTGATTGCACTACTATGTGGCTTGGTTTGACAAGAGTTCTTTCCACTCTAAAGTACACATTTACATATAGAAATATTTCACACACCCACTGCACACAGTTGTAGGTGGTGACCAGCTGGTGAACTTTCGGTGGAAAGTAGGTAAGAGTAAAGACCCTGATAGTAGAAGAGGGTAGAGCAGAACACAGCATCCTGTACTCTTCCTTCCTTCAGTATTTTGTTTCTGAAATGAAAACAGAACAGCTGGAAATAGCCTTTAATATGGTTTTGACCCAGTCAAAATAAAATTGGAATTTAGCCAAAATGGGATAACGAATCTGATTTCATTAATTTTATTCTATTTTTTTTATTGTTTTAGTCACATCCGGAAGTTCTGAAAAAAATATGTGCCTTTACAGTTTGCATTATGTTAAGAAAAGTCAATGTAATAATTTTTAATATAACAGACATTACTAGCAAAAGAAACAGCTAAATCTGGTACTTTAAAAAAGGATAAGGAGCTCTAAATATGAAAAAAGTTAAAGACTCATTCTGGTGGCTATAAATCCCCTATAAAAACAACTCTAAACTGTCTAGAATGGTATCTTATGTCCTTTTTTCTACAAACAAAACCTTTTATTGTCTTACAGTTTCATGTGAAAATCTTTTCACTTTCCCTCCTCCTTCCAGCCCAGATCTGTGATGACTAGGCTCACCCACATCCCACAAGGCTGGCGGCTAACACTACATTATCAGAATAAATCCTGTGATAAAAAGACTTACTGGCTGAGGGACATGCCCAGTCATTGGCACGGTGGTCCAGGACAATGACTGAAACTGCGTCAGTCCTTAAAAGCAGTTTAATGGTAAAACTCATCTTATTTTGGGTCAAGTTTTCAAAGCAGCTGCCCAAAATGCTGACTGGTCCTGGAGGCAAACTTAGGCCAGAGAGTCATGATTGGCTCAACACAATCCACGTGCCAGCTTAATGCATAGCTGTGTCACCAAAAACGTTCTGTCGCAGCTCGCCTTTTGTGAGGGGGTGGGGCTTAAGTGAAATTTCAAAGCAAAAAAACAGAGCCATGACACATTTGAGTGATTTCGCTCTTGATATGTCGTGTAAGTCATAAAAAACATCTTGCAGACATGTTAACAAAGAAAAAAAACACGGTTTTTGTCAGTGTCACTTTAAATGCACTTCCAGCTGTGACCAAAATAATAATAATAATTAAACAATTAACAAAATCAGATCCGTTATCCCATTTTGGCTCAGTTCCAGTTTGATTTTAACAAGGCCAAATATAACAGCTGTTTCTGGTTGTTCTGTTTTCGCTTCAGTAATGAAAAATTTAAAGCACGAAGAGCACATGGATTCAGAGCTAAATGTCATGATCCTTGGCACGGTCGGGTGCCGTGCCAGTCTCCTGTTACAGATGAGTCTTTTTCTGTTTGTTTATTTTCTGGTCATGTGTATCTTTATTTTGTCTCCCGGCCATGGAGGCGCTGTGACAGCTCGTGCGTCATTTCCGCGTGTCAAGTTCTGCTCCTGGGCTGTCACAGCCGCCTCCAATCTGGTAATTTCGCTTTCTCATGATTCCACAGTTGTTGTCATTTGTGTGTGGGTTATTTAAGGCCGTGAGGAAGACTTTGTTTTTGCTGCGGTCTTATTGAAGTCACGTCTCCTGTTTATGCCACGTCTCTGACTCCATTCCCGTTCTCTGCAAGTGTTAGTGTGTTTTTTGTGTTTTGATTAAATGTGCAAAACTTGCAGCTACGCTTGGCGTCTTCAATTCCGGCCCTGAACGGGCCGATCATGACACCAAAAGAGCAATGAATATGGAACTAGTCAGGTCAGTGCAACAATTTTTCAAAAAATGCACTAATAGATGAATAGTGGCCAATAATTATTACCTCCATCAAGGAAGTTACAGTATATTACCAAAAGTATTGGGACACCCCTCCAAATGAATGGGCACCGGTGAACAAAGCAAGGTCCATAAAGACACGAATAAGCAAGTTTGGTGTTGAGGAACTTGACTGGCTCGCAAAGAGCTCTGACCTCAACCTGATAAAACATTTTTGGGATGAATTGTAGCGGAGATAGCGAGTCAGGCGTTTTCGTCCATCATCAGTGTCTGACCTCACAAATGCACTTATGGAAAAATGGTCAAAAATTCCTATAAACACACTCCTAAACCTTGTGGAAAGTAGTGATGAAACAATTAGTTGACATTCTCAACTACGTCGATTATAAAAATTTGTTGATGCAAAATTTTATAATCGGCGCGTCGTTTAACCTCTTGCGCTCCGTTGTACTGCGGGCAGGCAAGTCTCTGCGTCCTAGGGCGCACGAGGCCCTCGTGTGCTCTCGGACGCATGATGGAGATCCTGATGGAGATTTTGATGAAGGTGGTGTATGGCGTCAAAGCGCGCACTGAAAATAAAAGCTGCAGACACAGCCGCGAACAGATTAGTTCATCTGATTGACCTCTCATTCGACTAATAAGAGCCTTGAATTGGGTTTCTGAAACCTTGAAGAACCAATGAATGAAAACCTAGGAAGGAGGACCCGCCTACTGTGAATGCAGGAGCCAATTGAAGCACAGAAGTTTGGGCTGGGTGAAGAGAGACATTACTGCTGCAACAGATGGAAAAAAGGTCGCTGGAAGAACCTGCTACAGACCCAGCAGCACGGAGAACACCCACAAGTGCGACCTGCACTCATTCCAACAGAATAGACGTTTAGGATTCTCTTCCGTCATCATAGACCGACGGAGGCCGACGACAAAGGTCGTAAATCATTCGCCCAAACCGCAATAATGGAATTATGTTTTGACCGGGATCCACGAGCGGACCAGCGTCGCGTTCATCTGACAATGGGGAAGAGAAGTTGGCCAGGACAATGTGGCTGTGAAGAGGTAAGGTGTTATAAGCCAAATTATTTTCTATCCCTGAAAACTGTAATCAAAAATGACTTTTGACCAATTGGTAAATTACAACTGTGCGGTGCACGATGTCCGAAGTGCGTGCGCCGCGTTACACGGTTCGTTCGTCGCCTCCGGACCGTGAACGCCCCCCCCCCCCGCCGCTACGATTCTGTCGTGGGGGGGGGGGGAGCCGCGGTGGCAGCGGTGCTGTGGAAACATCACCACATCCGAGTGTAATCTGTTATTTAGCGAGGGCGGATCTCCGTCCTCTGTAGCGGGGGGGGGGGAACCCCCCCCCCCCCCCGAAACACACACACACAGACACAGCCCTGAATGTAACCTTTCATTTGAGCCCAAGATGAAGCTTCTATGTTGAATCATTCAAAAGTTACAGACGTGTTTCCAAACTGTGCCATTTGGCACAGTTCCAAAACGCCTGGGAACCGCCTGAGAACAAAGCTGTGTAATATATTCATTTTTTGTGGTATTGTTACAAAATTTGGACCTCAGCTGGATAACACTTGGTTCTACATTTCTGTTGCATTTTCCAGCCCGGATCTGAAGCTGTGTGTTATTTGCAAGCATTTGTATCCAAAAAAACACCCAGGCCAAATTTATTTTCTTCAAGTTCACTATGTTTAGATGACTGTAACTCAGTGGCCGGAGCACTTAGAGAGATCATGTTTTTTTTGCCAAAAAATTCAAAGTGTTTTCTTTTAAATGAGACCAACCCCATGAAGATGCTGCAAAGGGTTGAATAACAGCTTTCGATTTACTTTGGGCACGTTATTTTTTGGCGTTTTTAGGAAAATTGCCCGGAGTGCAAGGGGTTAATTTAAAGGTTTACGGACATACCACGGAAATGTTCAGTTGTAACTGCAATGCACGACCGGAACTACTGCGGGCAGTAACGCTTCTGTTGTCCGGCATGTGTGAACAATTTCCAGCAAAGAAGAAGAGGAGCACAGCATGGCAAAGTGGAAAGAGAAGAGGAGTTTAAAAAAAGTGAGACCCAAACTTTTGAAAGTATGGGAACATTTTACTGAAAATAAAGCAACAAGTAAAATGCAGACTCTGCAAAGCAGACTTATCATGGCAGCACTACCATGATGCACGAGCATCTGAAACGGAAACACCGCAGAGCCACGACGTTTACTGCTGCTTCTGCTTGGTAAGTTTTAGCGAATAAAGTTATCACCACTTATTTTCCAATGGCCAACTGTTTCAAGCTTTAGAAAAATGGCTATACTGTTAGTACATGCTGTTTATGTTCCCTTACCTGTTTGACAATAAGCTCTCTTGGAGGATGGTTGCTGAGGGCTGAGCTGTTTAAGTCATGGCTAATGTGTTGAATGCAGCAAATGACTGAATTACAGGATTAGCAATCTCTTTTTCATCTTCATTAATATTAGCTCTCATTCTGAATATTAGTGCATCTGAGTTATAAGAATATCATACCTTACACAGCAGGGAAAATAAGCACTGAACACATCAACATTTTTCTCATTAAACGTACAGTATTTCTGATGGAGCCACTGACCTGAGATTTTCACCAGGTATAGGTAACAACCAAAGCAATCCATACATACAAAGAAATCAAGGCAACTGTGTTCACAAAACAAGTTATATTTAATAAAGTGGAATGACACAAGGAATAAGTACTGAACATGCTTGGTCAAATTAATTTAATAATTAGTTAAAAAGCCTTTGTTGGTAATAACAGCTTCCAGATTCCTCCTGTATGGAGAAACTAGGTGCAGGCATTGCTCAAGAGTGATTTTAGCCCATTCTTCCACACAAACTGTCTTCAAATCTTGAAGGTTCCGTAGGTGTCTTCTATGAACTCTGATCTTCAGTTCGTTCCATAGATTTTCAGTTGGATTCAGGTCAGGTGACTGATAGGGCGGTTCTAGCAGCTTTATTTTTCTTCTCTGGAGCCAGTTGAGAGTTTTCTTGGCTGTATGTTTGGGATCATTGGTCCACCCTTGTTTCATCTTCAGCATCTTGGCAGATGGCAACAGGTTCTTATCAAGTATGACTCTGTAAATTTGTCCATTTATCTTTCCTTCAATTATATAAAGTCTGCTTGTACCATGTACTGAAAAACACCCCCACACTATGATGCTCCCACCTCAAAACTTCACTGATGGTATGATGTTTTAGGGATGATGTGCCGTGCCATTTCTCCTCCAAACATACTGTATATTGTGGCATCCAAAAAGTTCAATTTTGGTCTCATCTGACCAGACTATATTCTCCCAGTATTTTACTGGCTTGCCTAAATCTTGTGGAGCAAATTTAAATGAGCGTCAACATGCTTTTTCTTCAGCAATGGAGTCTTGTGAGGTGAGCAGGCATAGAGTCCATGTCATCTGAGTGCATTAGTTATTGTTTTCTTTGAAACAGCAGTACCTGCTAATGCCAGGTCTTTCTGGAGCTCTCCATGACTGGCCTTTGGCTCTTGGATAACTCTTCGGATAATTCTTTTGACTCCTCTGTCAGAAATCTTGTTCATCAGGCCATCAGGACCCTGAACTCTGTCCACCCCCGTCCCCCCACCACCCCGGACCGTAACACACTCACTCACACAATAACTACCTCAGCTGTTGGCACAGAAAGACTGGCACACCAACAGTAATACATTTGCTGCTGTATGTCTCTACACTTTACTGCAACCATTTGCACAAATGCCATATCTGCTGCTGTCTGTCATTGCAATACTGTTCATGTGCAGTCCTATCAGTCACTGTCTGCACCTACACTACCACATTGAACTTGCAACTACGAGTATTACTGCTCTATCTTTTCTGTATATAGGATTGCTGGGTGTTATCGTTTATCTCTATTTGCACTATGGGATGTCTGGGTCTATCTTTTGCCACTGTTTGCACTATGGGTAGCATTACTGTACATAGACTGCTGTTATTGTTTTTCCAGCCTCATTCCTTTAGTTTTTTACCTCCGTCAAGGAGGTTATATTTTCATCGGCGTTGGTTTGTCTGTCTGTCTGTTTGTTTGTTAGCAAGATAACTCAAAAAGTTATGGACGGATTTTCATGAAATTTTCAGACATTGTCAGAAATGGGGTATCCTACAGATGATTAGATTTTGGTGGTGATCCAGATCACCATCCAGAAGAAAACCGCCATTACTGAAAATGCGATTTTAATGAATAACTACTGAACTATCATTCATCTTTCACTATCATTGTGAATCCAATTGCTAGTCATATGTTTTCATGGTCAAGGAATCTGAGAACGTACACACAAACACTGTATGGGGGGAACTGTGGCGAGAAAACCGCCATTACAGAAAATGTGATTTTCGTGAATAACTACTGAACCACTAATCCTATCATTGGGAATCCAATTGCTAGTCATATGTTTTCATGGTCAAGGAATCTGAAAACGTACACACAAACACTGTATGGGGGGAACTGTGGCGCTTGGCGGAGGTCTGCGCTCTCCGAGTGCTTTTCTAGTTTATGTTGCACACACCACTGAAGAGAGAGAGAAATGCCATTTCATTTCTCCTGTATGTCCTGTACGAACAGTCATGAAAAAATTTGGACACCCCTTTAAAATATTCAGTTCTTTATTAAGAAATGTTCACGTATGTATGTCTAACCTTGTTTTTGTTTTTATTTGCATTTTTAAAAAAATATTTTAGCCATTGTAAGTAGGAATGAATGTGGGGGTGTCCTAATTTATTCCTCACTATTTGTTTAGAATTACATTTTACAGAAAATTTGAAAAAAAAAAGTCTTGAATTCATTTTTGTTTAGTTGTATTATGTGAATCTCCAAGTATTTTTAACACTGATATTAAATATCCATATGTCCAAGTATGTAAAAAAAAAAAACAACACACAGGCTTATACAGGGTGTCCTCATTTTTTCACATGACTGTATAGTAGTATTGACAAAATCTTGAATCTTGAAATTTTGTGGGGAGCTCCTGGTCGTGGCCGGTTTATGGGAAAATGATGTTCTTTCCACTTCTGAATGATGGCTCCAACAGTGCTCACTGGAACATTCAGCAGTTTAGAAATGCACCTGTAAACAATGCCATCATTATGTTTTGCAATAATAAGGTTGCAAAGGTCTAGAAAGACCTCTTTGCTTCTACCCATCATGAGTTCTTTGTGGTGTGACAATCTGATATTCACAGACCTTTTTAAAGGCTATCAGTCAGGACTTAACCAGCTGTAATTAATTTGCACTGATGGGGGATAGGATGGCTTCTTAAATTCTGATGGATTTCAGCTGGTTTCTTGGCTTTCTATGCCTTTTTGCACCACTTTTTCTTCATGTGTTCAACACTTATTCCCTGTGCCATTCCACTTTATTAAATATAACTTGTTTTGTGAACACAGTTGCCTTGATTTCTTTGTATGTATGGATTACTTGGGTTGTTACTGACATCTCGTGAAAATCTCAGGTCAATGGCTCCATCAGAAATACGTTTAATGAGAAAAATGTTGACATGTTCAATACTTATTTTCTCTGCTGTACATCACCTTTGTGGACATTTGCACTTTTTCCATTGCTTTGAGTGTTTAGTTGTATCATATCAGTTTTGTACTTAAGAATTTCTGAAAACAATGCATTGCTGAAAAACCTTTCATAGTCATTGGTATTTATGAAGAAAATTATATATATATGTTATTATATTTGTTCCTGTGGCACAGAGAGAAAAATAAATGACAAGTACCAAAAAATAGTATAGGGAGCATTTTTTTATGCTGGTTTTCACTCAGAATATCATGTCAAGGGTGAATATTTTTGAAAAACAAAACATTTTTTAAGGCATCACCATGGAACTTAAGTTTTTTGAGGGCTGTATTATATCTGTTCTATTTCATGATTGTTTAATATTCCAGTGAATCATTTAATAACTAAAATGAAAGAAGCAAAGGAAAAAGTCTGTGTGGGCCAAAAATCTGAAGAAAACCCCATTCAATTCTCAATTATCTAAAACAGAAAAAGGCTCTTTGTGAACTGTTGTATTGGTGCATGGAAGGACAAGTGGGTCCTGCACATTACAATGATTAGAAGGGATTAGGCTGTTAAAGCAGACATTTATCTTGCTGAGTTTTCTTTATCAGTTCATTCAGAGGCTCCACACGTTCATAAAGATGCATTAGCAGAAAGCGGATGAGATAAAAGATGTAAACATTAGTCCACAATCAAGTATTCTACTCAGGTTTTGACGTGATTTGTACCACACTAAGAATGATGCGTGAGAAAAAGTTTAGCTTCTTTACATCCTGTATCCTATATTGATGGTTCTAATAAATCCATTCATCTGTAGCCCAAGGCAACACTGCCCCCACATGTGAAAGAAAGCACACAGGAAAAATGGGCTGTTGGGATGAGTTTGTTGGAGGAGCAAAATTAAAGTGTAGCTCTGCCAAAGGAAAGAACAGTTAAGTATTCAGGGAGGGCAAAAGCTGGTCAAGTCATCATACGGTTAAACTCTGAACAGTCAAAAATAATTTAGGTTTACAAGGTCAAAATAAGGTTTAGTTATGTTCTAATATCTAATCTGCCAAATAGACCAGCAGCAGTTAACTGTCATCTCAGTTACTTTCTTCTTTAATCCATGAGAGGGTTCTTGTATGACCAAAGACATTTTATTCTTAGAAGGGAGATAAAACAGTTGCTTCACTGGCAGTCAGAACAAAATTCAGCTTTGTGTATGTGCGCACCTACAGTGTTCTGTCAGATAACTCCCATTACGAATGAAAGCACCAAGGTGCAGCTGCCTCGATGTGTGACCTCTACTGGCCCAGCTTAGTTATTACAATACCCTTTTTCGTGGCTCCATTGAGGGTATAATGGTGAATTAAATTTGTGTTTATTTTGAAAAACAAAGGGTTGTCTCAAAATTCTGGCAAATTAGAAGTCGACAGAATATGGTGATATAGTGATACAAGCCTTTAGCTCCACTTGATTTTGACCGGGTGAGCTGAAAAGCTGGTAACAGACAGACAGACGCACACACACAACCGCACAACTACACACAGACACAATGAGTACAACCTCTGTTGTACTGAAGCATAATTACCGATTAAAACTAATCATATCATATATACTGTACACATACAGTATTCTATATTTTGGCATATGGGCAGCACGGTGGTGGAGTGGTTAGCACTGTTGCCTTACAGCTAGAAGGTTCCAGGTTCAAATCCCCAGGCTGGCAGGGGTAGGAACCTTTCTTTGTGGAGTTTGCATGTTCTCCCTGTGCTGCGCGGGTTTACTCCGGGGGCTCCGGTTTCCTCCCACAATCCAAAGACATGCATGTTAGGTTAATTGGTTTTTCTAAATTGTCCCTAGATATCTGTCTCCTATAGGCCCTTAGAATAGAGGGTTAGTACTAGTGAAGCGCTTTGAGTGGTCTTTGAGACTAGAAAAGCGCTATATAAGTACAGGCCCTTATCCCCATATGTGCCAGTTTATTACTCACAGCACGTAGGATGAAGTAACTGATGGTAAAATACATTGATTTTGCATATATTGGAAAACATTTTTGAGTTTTGGTGTTTAGTTTTAATAGTTTTAATATTAATGGCATCTATTGTCCAAAAGTGAACTCTACTTCCTGGATTTAGGGCGCTGCCATCTTGCTCTTTTGAAACCAGTCTTCTCAGTAGCAACTATGAAGCAGTGCTGAGTGTCCACTTTCCACTATAATGGCCGCTATGCAGCATCCCAGAGGCAGCCATCACAGTCATGACCAGTCTTAGCCACACAAAGTCTCAACCATGTTACTGCATCATATACTGTTGCTAATTAAAGTCAAACTAATTGGAAAAATGAACACTTGATCATAAAGCAGCATAGTAAGAGCGATCTTTGAGGACACGAAACATCATTTGGAAAAAATGCTGGATCAGTATTTACGTTTTCTATTTGGGGGACATCTCAAAGACTTCCAGCAGCCAGTGATTGGACAGGGATGGAGATGCATGTTCTTCACTTGTGGAGAGCTCTCATGCTGTCTGTCTTTATTTGCAATCTGTACAATCAAGTAGTTTCGCCAGTGCTTTACCAGCATGGATGAGGAGCTACAATTAGGTTTTGAAAAAAGTGACACCTTGTGGTTGAAAAAATTACTACATGAGGTGAGTTGGTGAGGGTTTAAGTGTAATGTATAAATGAATGCATCTTCCTACCGTAACAGTGTACCATTCCCCTATACTTCACCACACCAAAACAGAGAAGTAAAACACTACCTGATAGCAATAACAGAAGGAGTGTTGACTAATACGAGCGAGAATGTATTGAACCCACATCTCCTGCTCCGGAGTACAATTTGCATGCCCTCCATCATCCTTAGGAATGTTTTAACACTTTTGAACTGCGAAACAAGGTGATATGGTCCTGATACGCAGTATAAAAAAAGGGTGGTTTGCATGACATTGCACATGAAATGCATAAAATGTGTGTACATGTCATGCAGAATCACCAGAAAAACTGGCATGCTATTTCTACACATTTCCATGACAACACCTTGTTCCAGCATGTTTGTATAATTTTGATACGTACGTTTCACTAGAGAGCCTTTAAAACTTGATACATACACTACAATACACAAGAGAGCATTTAAAACTTGAAGATGATGCACCTATCTAGGTCACCTGAGCTAGTTTTGGAGGTGTCAGCTTTCTGCAGACTAAATAGGTCAAACTACCATGGTAGGGGGTTTGACAAGCTTCTCATGCTCCACCACAAAACAACCTAAGGTTGCTGATTATGTAAAACACACTGACAACTGCTTCAAGCTGCAGAGTCAGATTATTACAATGGCAATCACTAGCTTCTCTTTTTTGGGGTTCATACCATTATATAAAGCAATATAAGGCCAATATTATGCCTGGTAAATTACACCAAGGTTTAATTAAGCAGGCAAAAGCAATGAAATGAAAGCTGAAGTATCCATGAGCTAGCATATTGCAGAAATCTAATTAAAGCTAAGAATATGTGAAGATTAGAATTTGCTTCGCTGTATATGAAGAGCTTCACAGCACATTTATTAACCCAGAAAATATAAATATAGATTAGTGCTCAAGGAGATTACATGAACTAAAGGCATCAGTGCACCAGTTCCACAGTGATGCACTCACAGGCCCACATAAACAAATCTGGGTGTTGCATAATGGAATTTAATTTGTAATCAAAGTGCAAACTTTGCAGCTATGACCGCCATGCTGTGATAGTGGGCTTCCTGTCCTCAATTTGGGTGCCACAGACTGCATAAACACGGTATTGTAGCTGTATATATATAGATGCCTCCACGGGTTTAGTGAGTTTTCCTGTGCCATCACCATGACTCCTGGAGGTAAAATCACCGTGATTGCCGCTCTCCTCCTCATAGAGGGCATACTCAGTCCAACTACAGCTGCCCGTAAGTTTGTCTCATCAGCCTCATCCTTATATTTAACTGCCAGTGAGACCTTATGATTATGCTGAACATCAGTTATTAATGTGGTGACTGTGTGTTTTCCTTAGGTCCCCGTTCAAAGCTAAGATGCTGTACATCATACAGTAAGATGAAACCTTTGCCCATCCACGAAATAAAGGGCTACAGAGAACAAACCGCCAAGGAGCACTGCCGCATTGATGCCATCATGTAATACTTTTCCTCTCAGTCATCCAACAGTGCTTGTGATATTTGATTATCATGGTCAGAGCATGACAAACTTTTTGTTTGCTGATGTAGGATTACAGTTATCCTAAAATATTTAAAAATATATGTGGATAGTGGGTAGAGTATGCAAAAATTCAGGTAAAAATAGTATTGCCTATGATAGTAATAACTCAGGTAGAAGTAAACGTGAGAAAGTATCTGCAACAAAGTTACTTGAGTGTAGTATTACTATTATTGGTATTGGCTCCTCATATAAATGCACAATTTTTCTCACAGTTTTGTTAATTTTTTTCCATGAATGTACAACTTTTTTCCTCACAAATTTACAATATTTTTCTCAGTTTTGTGACTTTTTTCTAAGAAAATTAATACCTTTTCTTGTAAATTTGCAAATATTTTCTTGTAAATTAGTGACTTTAATCTGGCAAGTTTTGGAGGTTTTTCACTTAAATGTGTTATTCTGAGAAAATAAAATCTAAATTATCCATAATATGTACACTTTAATAAAATCCAAATCGTATCAAGTAAAGAAACAGAAAGTGTAAATTTTTTCCAGAGTCAGAATAATTTTAAATCCTGGTTTCAATAAAATGAAATGATAAATTCACAAAATGACTAAAGATAAATTCATTTGTGATTATTACAATAATCATAAATAAAAGCATAAGCAAATCAGTTTCACCATGACAACTGATGCGTTTTTGTAAATTACAACGATTAAACTCATTACACTTGCAGCAAACTTTTATTCAGCTAAAAAAAATGTCAGTCCATCAAGTAAAAAAGAAACTTTACATATGCATGCTGAAACTAAAAACTGAACTCGGCCTCTTATAGCGTGAGCCAGAGTGATGATATAGAGTGAAGTACGTGGCGGTAATGCACCTGTAAGCTGGTTGCCAACTGCCAATCAAATCTAAAAGAAGAAGAAGAAGAAGAAAAACTGAACACATGCATATAGAAGAATATACACATGTGGACAAAATTGTTGGTACCCCTCTGTTAATGAAAGAAAAACCCACAATGGTCACAGAAATAACTTGAATCTGACAAAAGTGGTAATAAATAAAAAGTCTATGAAAATTAACCAATGAAAATCAGACAGTGCTTTTGAATTGTGGTTCAACAGAATTATTTTAAAAAACAAACTCATGAAACAGGCCTGGACAAAAATGATGGTACCCTTAACTTAATATTTTGTTGCACAACCCTTTGAGGCAATCACTGCAATCAAACGATTTCTGTAACTGTCAGTGAGACTTCTGCACCTCTCAGCAGATATTTTGGCCCACTCCTCATGAGCAAACTGCTCCAGTTGTCTCAGGTTTGAAGGGTGCCTTCTCCAGACGGCATGTTTCAGCTCCTTCCACAGATGTTCAATAGGATTTAGATCAGGGCTCATAGAAGGCCACTTTAGAATAGTCCAGTGTTTTGCTCTTAGCCATTCTTGGTTGTTTTTAGCTGTGTGTTTTTGGTCATTATCCTGTTGCAAGACCCATTGCCTGCGACTGAGACCAAGCTGTCTGACACTGGACAGCACATTTCTCTCTAGAATACCTTGATAGTCTTGAGATTTCATTGTGCCCTGCACAGATTCAAGACACCCTGTGCCAGATGCAGCAAAGCAGCCCCAGAACATAACAGAACCTCCTCCATGTTTCACAGTAGGGACAGTGTTCTTTTCTTGCTATGCTTCATTTTTGCGTCTGTGAACATAGAGCTGATGTGCCTTGCCAAAAAGTTCCAGTTTTGTCGCGTCTGTCCATAGGACATTCTCCCAGAAGCTTTGTGGCTTGTCAACATGCAGTTTGGCAAATTCCAGTCTGGCTTTTTTATGGTTTGTTTTCAACAGTGGTGTCCTCCTTGGTCACCTCCCATGAAGTCCACTTTGGCTCAAACAACAACGGATGGTGTGATCTGACACTGATGTACCTTGACCTTGGAGTTCACCATGAATGTGTTTAGAGGTTGTTCTGGGCTCTTTTGTTACCATTCGTATTATCCGTCTCCTCCTGCGGCCACGTCCAGGGAGGTTGGCTACAGTCCTGTGGATCTTAAATTTCTGAATAATATGTGCAACTGTAGTCACAGGAACATCAAGCTGCTTGGAGATGGTTTTATAGCCTTTACCTTAAACATGCTTGTCTATAATTTTCTTTCTAATCTCCTGAGACAACTCTCTCCTTTGCTTCCTCTGGTCCATGTTTAGTGTGGTACACACCATGTCACCAAACAGCACAGTGACTACTTGTCACCCTTTAAATAGGCCGACTGACTGATTACAAGTTTGTAGACACCTGTGATGTTAATTAGAGGACACATCTTGGTTGAACATGTCCCTATGGTCACATTATTTTCAATCTTTTCTAGGGGTACCATCATTTTTGTCCAGGCCTGTTTCATGAGTTTGTTTTTTAAAATAATTCTGTTGAACCACAATTCAAAAGCACTGTCTGATTTTCATTGGTTAATTTTCATAGAATTTTTATTTATTACCACTTTTGTCAGATTCAAGTTATTTCTGTGACCACTGTGGGTTTTTCTTTCATTAACAGAGGGGTACCAACAATTTTGTCCACGTCTGTATATTCATATAGAAGAAAACATATACATATTGTATGGATTTTAACTGCATTGGTCTCTCATGCATGTCTTTGTGTCTTAGATTCTTCAATGCAAAAGGGGCCGAGATGTGTACAAATCCTAAGGATCCCTTGGTGAAGAAATACCTCGCTTTACTCAGGTAAGACAGACTGAATTAGTTTTGAATATCAGCAGTTCTTATTTCAGAAGTGGACTTCATATGAAAATATATTACAAAGTTAATTGTAAAGACTGAAGTAAAAAAAAAAAAATCCTTTATTTTTTTTTTCTTTTTTAGTTCAAAGTTGAAGACAATGTCCAAGAGTGGAGCATCTGCTCATGGAAGAAAAACTGAAGATGGAAGTGGGTCTTTCTTCATCACAGAGGCGTCTCCAACCAGCACTGAGTTTTAATTAGCAAAAACTGACTGATGTATTTTACTGCCAGGTGGCTTTTGAAATTTTGGGCAAAACAAATATGTGTAAAATATCACTTTAAAAGAAATTTGAGATAAACCGAATCATTTGTAATCCGGTTATAAGAATAATATCGCTTCAACAGCTTACTAGCTTTGCTTTTGTTTATTTTTGCAGTAACTAGTCCAATACAGTGATACATTCAGACTGAAAAGCAACAGCTTTGAGACAATAGATGACTCCACCAAGAATGTTACAATGAAAATATTAAAAATATTGAGCATTTCTGTGTGTTTTTTTTTCAGTACCACATTCTTAATCTGCTGCTTAATCAAGTAAATATGCTGAAATATGTAAATTGCAATGACAAACAAACTGAATTCACCAGATCAGCTGAAATGTGTCCATACTTTGAGTACAGATTGATGTGTTATGAACTTCTCTATGACTGATAGGGAGCCATTTTGTTCTGTTTCAGACCCACACCTCCACAAGTGTCAATGGATCAGTCAGACAAGGCACTTCAGTCAGTATTTCACTCCCTTCATATAAAGTGCTTTGCAGTTCTTTAAAGCAGCCACTAGATGGAAAAACTCAACTCATCATGGTCATTAACATCTTGTCTGTCACAGTGGGTGCCCGGGCTGGGCAGGAAGTAGGACTCAGGTGCGTAGTGAGCGTCTGACATTTTATTAAAGAACAGAAAATAAACACAGCTCGTGGGCTGGAAATGAAAAAAAACAAAAGGCTAGACATGGCCAGGCAAACTCACAAGGCTAGACAGGACAAGGCAAGGGTAGAAGCATGTGGTACACGCCAGGTGTGACAATGACACAACACCCAGGTAAGGGGTGGCACTCCTTAAATAGAGCAGAACTAATTAGCAAAACACAAATAGCCATGAATAATCAGGAAATTAACAATGCAGGGATAAAACTAGACTAAGACGGAAATAAACAAAAGACACTGTCAAAATAGAAGCCCAAAACAGAACTGAGGATCAAGACAGGAATAATACCACAAAACATCAAGACCATGAAACCAATAATACTAAACACAGAGAATCTCACAATTCAAAAACTCAAGGCAAGAATGCGGGCTGAGGCCATGTACCGGTAATAGAAAAAATCTAGATTATAACATAAGGCGAGGACATGGGCCCAACCCACGTTCTGACATTATCTGTAGCTACTTGCAGTTTTTTAATAAATATACTGGATTTTACCCAGAATGTCAAAAAATAGCAAGTATTACTATTTTTTTTTAGTATTTTTTTATTACTGCTGTAGTGTGGACACTGCCATCCTCTTGAGTTAGGACAATTTTTTAAAACTATAATTTTATAGTTATCTTTATAGTGCTTGGTGTGAATGGCCTTTAGCCTGATTTAAAAAAGAAAATCCTAATTAAATAAAACACAAAAGATGTCAGACATCTAATAGGGCTGTCTGCACTTACGTCACCAATCGTGTGAATTTATCCCTAGCAGCAGAGCGCAGTATAAACAAACAATGTTCTCAATGTATTTCAAAGGAAATGTTGGCTAAATTCAAACAAAGAAAATGCTGAAATGGTGCACAATTGGCTCATGTAGCCATCACCACCTTTCATAAGATGGTGAATAGAAGTGTCGGCTTGGTAGGACACTCCAATTTGAGCCGCTAATAGATACATGTGCTTTATTGATCCCAAACTGGGAAATTACAGCCTTAATCAGCCTCAGAGTAAAAGTATCAACACTGCAATTCAACTACTTTAAAAATGAGACGGACACTCACCTGCTGACAAATAGACCGGCCCGGAGCTCTGTAGAGCTGAAACGACGTGTCAGGATCAAGAGGGTAGAAGTGTAAACAAACTGCAGTCTCCCGTCTTTGTGGAAGCAAGTAATATTTTCCCAGTTGTGAGCTATATATAGCTCACAGCTATAATATAGATATATTTTGCAGACCTAAATATGATGGCTTTTTTGGGATTGCCACAGCAGGAACAATTTATTTTCTGTTATTAGAGTGTTCCACCAACACGCAGCAAAGCTGGTGCATGTATCAGGTAGTTACAAATATCAATAAATGCTGTTTCTGGATCATTCTTCCACATAGTGGCTGGTAGACGGTAGGACACTGAGATCACAAATTTAAAGTTTTTGGTCATATTTGATCCAATCTTGCGGTGAAAGCTCATCATAATATTGATATGCTGTATTGCTTCAATGGTAAACTGCCAGTTTTTGTTATCTCGGTGCGTTTTGGTGGGTGAGCTCCCGCACAAGTACGCGGATGTATAGACAACCCTACTGAAGCTAAGAATATTTTGCTTCACTATATATGAAGGGTTTCACAGCATATTCATTAACCCCAAAACTTATATACAGTAGGTGAGAGCTCAAGGAGATGATATATGAAGTCAAGCAGTTCCATAGTGATGCTCTCACATGCACACATGCAGAACAAATTGTTAATTTAAAACCACAACCAATATGCAAAGTCTGCAGCTCTGACCACCAGCAGTTGGCTTCCTGTCAACAGTTTGAGAGCCACAAATTATAAAACCGTTGGTGTGATGTCTGTTCGGGTTGTAGGTAGTGAGCTTTCCTGCGCTATCAGCATGACTCCTGGAGGTAAAATCACCGTGATGGCCGCCCTCCTCCTCATAGAGGGCATACTCAGTCCAACTACAGCTGCCCGTAAGTTTGTCTCGTCAGCCTCATCTTCATGTTTAACTGCCAATGAGATCTTATGATTATGCTGAACATCAGTTGTGATGTCAGTTGTGGTGACTGTGTGCGTTTTCCTTTGGTTCCCGTTCAGCGCAAAGATGCTGTATATCATACAGTAAGATGAATCGTTTTCCCTTCCACCTAATAAAGGGCTACAGAATACAAACCACCCAAGAGCACTGCCGCATTGATGCTATCATGTATGTCTTTTTTCTATCATAAAGCCATAATGCTGCCTGTGATTTTTGCATAGCATAATCAGATCATGCCACAGTTTTCCAAGTTGGGTGATAAAGACTGACTGATTGACCCAAAAATATTCAAAAAATATTCAAAAATTCATAACTGGATTATAAGACATACTTATACATCTATGGAAGATTTTAAACTAATAGATTTAATCTGGTTTGAACTTTTTGCTATATTATTTACATATTATTAACTTGATTGATAAAATATACTCACAATCTCACCTTAAGTCTGCCAAAACGCGATAATAAATGAAAGCAGTTGGAAATCGAAAGCAGATAACAGTTTCACAATGTTGACTGACACTTTTGTAAATGATAAACAGTTAAATTATTAAATGAAATATTTTTCTCTTTTTTAACCTTATTTCACTTTAATAATTTTTCTTGTCCTACTTGAAATTCTTGTATGATTGTTTTGGAAACATTTTCTTCTTCTTTCAGCTGCTCCCTTCAGGAGTTGCCACAGCAGATCATCTGCCTCCATCTCACCCTGTCCCTGCATCTTCCTCTGGAACACCAACCCTCTCCATGTCCTCCTTCACTACATCCATGAATCTTCTGTGGTTTTCCTCTCTTCCCTCTGCCTAACAGCTCCATCTTCAACATCCTTTGTCCAATATCTCCACTACCTCTCCTCTGCACATGTCCAAACCATCTCAGCCTTGCCTCTCTTACTTTGTCTCCAAACTGCTCAACCTGAGCTGTCCCTCTGATATACTCATTTCTAATCTTGTCCCTCCTAGTCACTCCCAGTGAAAATCTTAGCATCTTCAACTCTGTCACCTCCAGCTTCACCTCCTGTCTTTTTGTCAACGCCACTGTCTCCAAACCATACATCATAGCAGGTCTCACTACTGTCTTGTAAATCTTTCTTTTAGAAACAGTCAAGAAAAAATGGATACTTGGTCCATTTGAGATATTTGGGTACTTTAACCGAAAAGATTTCATGGCTAATTTGTTGGCCAACTTAGAAGAAGCTTTGTTTAAATTTTAGCACTGAAACTACAAAAATAAACTACATCTGCATCATTATGAAAATGTATAGATACACCAAACATCAATGCATTTAATCTCATTGCTCTTCTTTGTCCTGTAACATGTCTCACTAGTGTTTACACTGTAAAAGGAGCTGTGTGTGCAAATCCAAGTGATCAGTCGGTAAGAGCAATCTTGGACAAACTCAGGTAAGTAAAAGAGGCCAAATCATTTTTGAATATCAGCCATTTTCAGCTCAGGCATGGTCCTGAACATCAACACGTGCTACAGATTAATTGCAAAGGATGGAATCAAAAAAACTTCTCTTTTTTTTAGAACAAAGATCACGAAGAGTCACTCTTCTGCTCATGGAAAAGGAAAGACCACCGATCCCAGTGGAAGAGAGGCTTTCTTTTGCACTATCAATCCTTTCATAAACAGCAGTGAGATTTTTTATATGTGTAGAATATCAATCTGAAAGAAATCACAGTGTATTGAAAAATTTGCGATCTAGTCATGCTGATTTTTTTTGACAGCTTGTAACCTTTGCTTTGACTTTTTGTGTTGTTTTCATCCCCTGCCGGTCAAAGACCAAAGGAGGATTATGTTACAGCAATGTCTGTCTGTCCATCTGTCTCTGTCCCACAGTCTTGTCAAATCAACTCCTCCTACAGTTTTGCTGCAAATGTTCTGAAACTTGGTACTAAGGTTTGATATACAACCCCAGGAAAAAAAAAAAAAAAATGAGACCACTGCAAAATCTTTCCAAAATCATCATCTCTGCATGTATAGCAGCCATTCAATTTGAGTATCTGTTGAATTCCAACACAAGGACAGGTCAGTCTTAAGGAGGGACCGATCAGGCGCTCATCTAATGGCCTCCGGGGTCAGTTGGCATTCTGGACAGCTGCTTTCAGAACGTGCCCAAACTAAGATGAGTTCTACCATTAAACTGCTTTTAAGGAGCGATGCAGTTTCAGTCATTATCCTGGGCCACTGCGCACACAACTGGGCATGCCCTTCAACTGGTTCGTCTTTTTATCGCAGGATTTATTCTGTTTAATGTAGCACTAGCCACTGTTAGCCTTGTGGGGGGTGGGTTGGGCCGAGTCACAGAACCTGACGTCTGAAGGAGGAAAAGTGAAAAGATTTGGACAGGAACCCGTAAGACATTGAAAGGTTTTGTTAATAGACAAAAAGGGTATCAGACACCATTTTAGACAATGAAGGGTTGCTTTTATAGGGGATTTTTATCCACTGGAGTGCACGTTTAAGTTTTGTAGTGTTTAAGAATGAACATGAACTTGTTTTCTTTGCATTATTTGATCTAAAAGCAACATTTTTTTTTGTTGCTTTGGCCAGTTGTCATTTTCTATAAATAAATGCTCAAAATGACGATATTTTGGCTTGGAATTTGGGTGAATTGTTTTCAATAAGTTAGAGAATAAAGCAAAATTGTTCATTTTAGTCAGACGTACAGTATATGTATAAACAGTAAAACCAGATAGTGATCATTTTGCAGTGGTCTCTTAATTTTTTCTGGAACTGTACACTGCTGATGTACATGGAAAAGTTGAAAACTGCTGTCCTTCAGTAAGATCATGGGATTGTAACCCCTGGGTTATTTTATTTTTGTTTATTTGCAGTCTGGGTGTCTTTAGATAATCTGTTTGTTCAACCATATGAAAAAACCATAAAAGGAGAAAACTATTTGCATTTTCATTTGTCTTAAAACTCTTCTTGTTTTATTTGGTTAATACTTTAGTTCTTGTAAAACTGTCCCAGATGTGTTGTAACGTGCATTCTGCTCCTTGTTGTTGAAGAGTTCTGGTGTCCAGCTGACAGTAAATGTACTCTGTACCGTTATGGGACAATTCAATGCAGCAGTGCAGCGCTAATGCGAGAGAGGGTAAAACCTAACTTGTTCATTTTTGTTCGCGCCTTTAAATGCGGCCAACAGTGTAACTTGTGACTGGCCAGTCTGGAGTGAGTGTGAAGCTGCTTGGTTGGGGATTGGCTGGGTAGAAGAAGTCAAGCCAGTGTGGAGAGGAAAGAGCGCTCCCGCTCTCTCTCTCCCGATGCATCGGTCGGGACGCCACGTCGAAGCGACACCTCAGAGAATTGTCTTTTTATTAAACCTGCTGTTGGTTTGCTTTGTTCAACATAGTTAAGCAGCTGTGTTACACAGGTATGAAGCTGGGATTCTGCCAAACGATGGACCTATAGTCATTCTACCTCTGAGGTGTAAACTGGGAGCTGCTAACTGCTAAGCTAATCGTTAAGGTTAGCCAGAAGACTGGACTAGAGCGTGCGCCCTGGGCGAACGCTGCAGGGCCCCGTGCGTATTCAGCAGCCCCTCTGTGACAGCCAGAGAGGAGAAGAGCAGTGGACAACGCCACTGACCAGCTTCACCACAGCTATGGAGGTGTTAACCGTTCCTGCTTCTCGTCTCCTAACCGTGGTTGGGGGACGCAGGGGAGATCCGTCTTCTCCAGGGCCGGAGGCGCTTTTCCTCCTCCGGGGTCAACTCCCGAGTAAAACCTCACTCTTGTTAAGCAGGAGATATGGTGGTACACAGAGGCACAGGCCGTATTGCTGAAGCGTTGGGGCTTTATTCACAGACTGCAATATTGTTAGCAACCATTTCTACCTGCTCCGGTCGCCTCGCTCTCTGTCTCTCATCCGCCCAAAATCACACACACCGTTCACTCGTCGGGGCCATTTTTACACACCTGGGGCACGCCTCGGCTGCGTGCACGCACTCACTCACGTTCACGCACTGAGCTGTCCTATCTAAACACCTGCATTAGGCACATCTTACAACAGAGGAGACCCACACTCCCTGAACCCTGTCAGGATCATCTGCTGGAGAACAGCAGCCCGACCGAGGAGACTGGTCTGTTGTGGTGAGTCCGCGGCCACACTGGTCAGCAGCCATCATCATCTAGTGGCCCAGTGCACTCCAGCCTCGATCAGGCCTGCACCGCTGGGTTAATTGGGGGTAATAACTGGTATGCCGGCTTTTATTTTATTTCTTTTTTGTGTGTGTGCAGCTGCTGTTTTGATTGGGCCCATTAATGCCCTGACTGTTCTGTGTCCTTAAAATCCTGTGTTGTTGCTGACTATCGTGATTGCAAATTAAATGGGCAATCCAAGTTTAACCTTATTCACAGTAAACGAGTCATTTCTTTCTCAGTTGAAGGTCACGCAGTGATACATATTTGGGTTTTCATAAGAGGATGTGTTTATTTGTAGTGTAGTCTTAACAAATACTGAACCTAGGGCACTGTTCATAAGACCTGAGGGGCAGAACAGTGTTCCACGATCTTCAAAGACAACAGAGCCAGTGGATACTGCTCTGGCCTCAGAGTTGTCTTGTTAATTTTGCTATAAAAGCCTCAACACAGTACTCCATTACCAAAACTCATAAGCAACAGCTTTAACATATCCGATTCCATCATTTAGAAAATCTCTGAGCATGTCTCTATTTCATAAATCAGAGTTTTCTGAATATTTCTTTCATTCAGTGCTCTCAATGTGCTCCATAATCAAGTGCGCTGAAATATGTTAATTGCAGTGATGGACACGCACAATGATTTCACCGAACTCAGCACTATTTTGTATGATTACTGGATCAAACATCAACAGTGTCTCACTGAAATGTACCCCACAACTTTCACTGAAATTAACTTAGAAGTGTTTTGGGAGTAATTAGCATTTGTAAGTAATCATAAAATTTCACATGTAGTAATCTGATTTAGGGTTGGGAAACCCATACATCATCAGAGATCATATTTTCCATTTAATTTACAACAGAAGAACGGCAGCAGAGCACTGTCTCAGATGGTACGTATTTGAGGAGTGTGATGTGAACGCCGGGTACATAGAACAGAGTGATAGGAGCACAGCTGCTGGATCCAACCAGCACTTCTCTCAGAACTCATGAAAATTCACGACTGATGGGGACGGGAAGGCAGTTTCTTGTGCTGTTCACACCTTCAGGGGTCACCGGAGCAGTCAGACAAGGTCACTCCCTACTCTCTTCATAGAACCTGCACTGCAGTTCTGTAAAGCAGCCACTAGATGGCAGAATAAACCTTTACCTCAGCTAATCTCATGCTGACCTTTAATGGCTGCAGCTGTTAGCAGTTAGATAAAATATTTGTATTTATCCAGTATCAAAGCAGGTGTTCTTCTTGTAAACATTATGCAAACTTACTATTTCTGTTACCCAGACTCTGAAGACACAGCACAGCAGAATTACTATCAGCACACACACAAAGCAGCTCAAGATGTGGTTGAAAGTTTCCTTAGACATTCTGAGTTTGCGGTTTCTAAGAAACACATGCTTCAAAATGGAAAGAGAACTCAGAGATTACATATAATCAACAATTTCTAATTTATGTAAATCTGCAAAGTGTAAGAAATCATCTAAAGACGTCTGGACTTTGGTTGCTGTTAAAGACTACTGTGTCTCTCCTGCAGTTGTAACAGTAAAAATTGGGGGATGCATGCCATGGGATTTAATTCACCTCTAATTATGACTAACAAAATTCATTCTTAAATTTAATAAAGCATCTTATTGGATTTGACAAAACCATTATGTGTACTGCACCAATTCCCGGCGTCAGTTATCTCGAGGCAATTGAAGTAGTAAAGAAAAGACACTACAATCTTTGAAAGGATTAGGATAATGTCAGGGTAGCTTTGTGCCAGATGAAGCTCAGCACATTACCCTAAAGAATGAAATGAATGTAGCTCCGAATGGTTTCAAACAAAGAAAGCAAGTCTACTGGAGTGGCTCAGACGGAGCCGAGGCTTTAATGCTGTGGAATGACGTGGAATGACATCAAGAGCCATTCACATCTGAACAATATGGGTGAATGGAAGATTACAAGAAAACAACTTAAAATCCTGTTTGGCTTGTTGTTATTGTGTTCGGGGTTTTTTTTGTATTCCAGTGTTGATTGCATATAAGGACAGGCAATGGAGGGGGGGGGGGGGGCTGAAAAGGTCATATGGAAGAAGTGTGTGGACCGAAGGGGAGACTATGTTGAAAAATAAACCACATTTGGTCAAATTTGATCACTATTATGGCTGTGTTGTGAGACATGTATATGTTGGACACTGCATATGTGATTTAACCTCACGATGAAGGAGAGCCAGCCCCCTGCGGTGCGGAGCCACAGAGCCTGGACCCCCTGCGGAGGACAGGGGACAGAAGACTTCCTGACCACTGAGGCTCGAGAGGAGAGAAGGGGGAGTTATGTAAATAAAAGGCTAATGAATGTGAATAAAGAGACTTTGATATAGATGTGTGATTTCCCCCGCGAGGGAAATGGTTTGATGTGAGAATGTTTAAATGAGAGAACTTTGGTGTGTTCACTCTCTTTGTTCGCTGCTCAAGAATAAGAGCAGACAGTGGAATGATTTCTTGAATAAACTGAAATGGAAGACAATTCGGTTTCGTTATTCAAGTCTCCCCACATTGGTGACTGACGACGTTGAGAATGAACGAAGAAATTCTCAGGGTCCCGGACTCACAGCGCTCAGAGCTGGCGAGCGCAGTGGCCGTTAAGCTGCCTGATTTCTGGCAGGATAACCCACGGTCGTGGTTTCTGCAAGCAGAGTCGCAGTTCGCGCTCGCAGGAGTAACGGTGGATGACACTAAGTTCCACCATGTCATCGCTAAACTGGACAACAGCACAGCTCGGTGCGTGCAAAGCTTGGTGGAGCAGCCACCCGCAACCGACAGGTACGGCAAGCTGAAATCCACCCTCATCAAGTTTTTCACCCCCTCGGCTGAAGTGAGGGCGAGGAGGATCCTGTCTTTGCTAGACCAAGGTGGACACAGGCCGAGCGCCCTGATGGAGGAGATGATACAGCTGAGAGGTTTGGACAACGATGATTTCATTTTTCAGTTCATCTTCCTCTCCAACCTCCCGGCGCATGCGAGAAGCACGCTGGCCGGCAAAAAGTGTCACACCCTGGAGGAGTTCCGGGAGCTGGCCCAGGAGGCAGATGGGATCCTGGACGCCTGCGGCGGGCAAGCAACCACAGCAGCGACCCGAGACAGCGGGGAGCCAGAGGCGGCAGAACCAGACTGGCCGACGCCGGCGGCAACACGACCGCGACGAGGGGGAGCCAATAGCCCGGCGACAGAGGCGCGGGCACGACACAGCGGAGGAGAAGATCTCTGCTTTTACCATCGGAGGTTCGCAGAGAAGGCACGCAGGTGTGTGCCGCCCTGCATCTTCAGGAGTTCGGGAAACGGCAAGACCGGGGGTCGCTAGCAGCTTCGACCCTCGGAGAACGCAACAAGCTGCTCTACATCACGGATGCGCGCTCCGGACGAGTGTTCCTCATAGACACCGGAGCACAAGTGAGCTTCATCACCCCAACATACGCGGACCGGGTGGCTGGACCCCACGGTGACGGAGCTACAGCGGCAAATGGCTCGAACATCAACACCTACGGGAGAAGGACCTTGCCTTTATGCTTACATGGCCGCACATATGAATGGACTTTTGTAATAGCGGCGGTGAGTTTCAACATGTTGGGCGCGGATTTTTTGTGTTCACACAATCTGTTAGTTGATCTTGCTAATAGACGGCTGGTAAATGCACTCTCTTTTTACTCTCTCCCCTGTTCAGCTCGAGTGTCCCCGCCACCAGTACAGACCCACGTCGCTACAGCAGGTGGTAAGTTTCACACACTCCTCACCCAATTTCCAGCGCTCACTGTGCCCACTTTTTCAGCGACGGTCGCGAAGCACGGGGTGAAACACTTTATCCCCACTTCTGGTCCTCCCGTGTTTGCAAAAGCTCGGCGCTTGGATGCAGTTAAGCTCGCCATTGCGCGCGAGGAGTTCGCCAGCCTGGAGAGGCTGGGCATCGTTCGTAGGTCGAAGAGCCCGTGGGCTTCGCCGCTGCACATGGTACCGAAAGCCGATGGCTCCTGGAGACCGTGCGGGGATTACCGCAGGCTAAACAACGCTACGGCACACGATCGTTATCCCATCCCGCACATTCAGGATTTTTCGGTGCACCTGGCGGGGGCGCGCATTTTTTCAAAGATTGATCTAGTTCGCGGCTATCACCAAGTCCCGGTCCAACCGGAGGACATTCCTAAAACAGCGGTAATAACCCCGTTCGGACTTTTCGAATTTTTACGCATGCCGTTTGGTCTCAAAGGGGCGGCGCAAACATTTCAGCGGATGATGGATGCCGTGTTACGCGATCTCCCTTTCGTGTTTGTGTACCTCGACGACATTTTGGTCGCGAGTACTTCAGACGACGAACACGAAACGCACCTCACAGCAGTTTTTAGGAGGCTGGGAGAGCACGGCTTAATAGTTAACCCAGCCAAGTGCCAGTTCGGCGTTGAGCGGATTGATTTTTTGGGTCACCGCGTCTCCCCGGAGGGAGCGGTTCCGTTACCAGAGAAAGTACGCGCGGTAGCGGATTTTCCCCGTCCACAAACGGTCAAATCACTACAGGAATTCTTGGGGATGGTGAATTTTTATAACCGGTTCCTGCCCCACGCAGCTCAAATCATGCAACCGTTATATGCCGCGCTCAAAAAACAAAAGCCGACCCAGGCGGTCGAATGGTCCCCGGAGCGGGAGCGCGCGTTCACAGAGGTTAAAAAAGCCTTGGCTGACGCTGCGCTCCTGGCCCACCCAGACCCTGCAGCACGTATCGCGCTGACGACAGACGCTTCAGATTTAGCCATAGGGGCCGTTATTGAGCAACAGGTAGCCGGAGTTTGGCAGCCTTTGGCTTTCTTTAGCAAATCTTTAAGCGCGGCTGAACGAAAATACAGCGCGTTTGACAGAGAACTGTTGGCGCTGCATTTGGCTATTCGTCATTTCCAGTTCTGGCTGGAAGGACGGTGCTTCACCGCTTATGTGGACCACAAGCCGCTCACATACGCCATGGCCAAAATTTCAGATCCGTGGTCCGGCAGGCAGCAGAGGCAGCTGGCCGCAATCTCGGAATTTACCACTGACATTAGGCACGTCGCGGGCAAATTCAATGTAGTAGCGGATTGTCTCTCACGCGCGTTCACGACCCCAACACGCGCAGAGGCAGAACGGGCCACCGTGACCGCGCCGCAGGAGAGCGGCACGGTGGCGCGCGCAGCCCCGGTGCACGTGGGTATAGATTACGCAGCCATGGCAGCGGACCAGGGGGCGGACGCAGACGTGCGCTCGCTCCAGTCTGGACCAACAGGGTTGAGGCTGGAGAGCAAGTGTTTACAAACCGGTATGCCCCCCCTGATCTGCGACATGTCGACGGGGCGCCCGCGTCCGGTGGTTCCGGCCACGTGGCGCCGCCGTGTTTTTGACTCGGTCCACTCACTGGCGCACCCGGGGGTGCGCGCGTCGGTGAAACTAGTGGCGGAAAAGTTTGTTTGGCCGTGCCTGCGCAAGCACGTGAAGGAATGGGCAAAAACCTGCATTTCCTGTCAACGGGCCAAAATTCACAGGCACACAAGAGCCCCGTTAGAACCGTTCCGCATTCCGGCCAGAAGGTTCGACCATGTGCACGTCGACCTTGTGGGCCCCCTACCGGCATCACAGGGGTTCACGTATCTTTTGACAATGGTGGACCGCACCACACGTTGGCCGGAAGTGGTCCCACTTGCGACGACCACGGCCGCGGAGGTGGCTCGCGTTTTTTTAACGGCTTGGGTGGCGCGCTTCGGGGTTCCGTCGGACATTACGTCCGATAGAGGACCGCAATTCATCTCTGAGCTGTGGTCAGCGATGGCCAACGGCTTAGGAGCCAAAATTCACCGCACTACGGCTTACCACCCTCAGGCTAATGGTTTATGCGAGCGTTTTCATAGGTCTTTGAAGGCAGCACTCAGAGCGTCGCTCACGGATGCAGATTGGGTAAATAAACTTCCATGGGTTTTATTAGGGTTGCGTTCTGCGCCTAAAGAGGACTTAGACGCCTCCCCAGCGGAGCTGGTATTCGCACAAACTCTGAGGCTGCCGGGCGAGTTTTTACCAGAGCACCCAGAGCCCCCACCTCTCTCTGCTCTGGGACCGTTAGTCGGCACGGGGGCAGACACGCTCCCGGGTCCGGTTCATCACGCTTTTCCACGAGTTTTCGTCCCCAAGGCTTTGAAAAATGCCGATTTCGTTTTTGTCAGGCGCGAAGCCCTTAAAGCAACGCTCAAACCACCTTACGAAGGGCCATTTCGAGTGCTGGAGGCAGGTGATAAGCAATTTGTGCTAGATTTTGGAGACAGAAAAGAGACAGTCAGCATTGACAGACTGAAACCTGCTTTTGTCATGAAGGACGTTTCTGTACCGGTCGCGGTGGCGCCTCGACGAGGCAGGCCCCCGCAGAGGGCAATTAACCACTCTCTTCCTCAGTCAACAGACCCGAAGCAGAACAGCACCGCAGGCAAGGCGGGGCCAACGCACAGCAGATTCGGCAGACGGCTGAAGCCCAAGCGGCACACAGACTGAATGTTGGTGTTGATTATTCAGTAGTGAGTAAGGTGCTATTAAATTTTGGGAATTAGTCTGTTCTTCATCGTTTGGGGGGGGTTATATGGCTGTGTTGTGAGACATGTATATGTTGGACACTGCATATGTGATTTAACCTCACGATGAAGGAGAGCCAGCCCCCTGCGGTGCGGAGCCACAGAGCCTGGACCCCCTGCGGAGGACAGGGGACAGAAGACTTCCTGACCACTGAGGCTCGAGAGGAGAGAAGGGGGAGTTATGTAAATAAAAGGCTAATGAATGTGAATAAAGAGACTTTGATATAGATGTGTGATTTCCCCCGCGAGGGAAATGGTTTGATGTGAGAATGTTTAAATGAGAGAACTTTGGTGTGTTCACTCTCTTTGTTCGCTGCTCAAGAATAAGAGCAGACAGTGGAATGATTTCTTGAATAAACTGAAATGGAAGACAATTCGGTTTCGTTATTCAAGTCTCCCCACAACTATGAACTTTTCACCCCCCACCCCCCACCCCCCGTTCACCTCCTCAGAACATTTGTCTGTCTGTCACTGTTGAAAACTGTAGTCATAGTAACTCAGAACTTAACACAGAGGCTGTAATGTATAGAATAGAATAGAATAGGCTTTATTGTCATTGTACAGTTGTACAGTACAACGAAATTGTGGGTGCTCCACCAGGTTACTGCGCAATAAAGTAAGAGAGAAGGATTAGATAAAAACACAGTTACAGAGCACACGATTAAACACGCGCCTGAAATAAAATAAATGTATGCATTTATTTGACATTTCATTTTTATTTCAAATGACGTTCTGTACTGTGGTATCCAAGAGTATTTTTGTTGCATATTTCAGAACCTAAAGAAAACTAGACATCAGTCATACTGTCAAATTAGAAAAAAAAAAAAAAAAAGGCCACTAAAATAGCACAACCAAAACAAGAAAATCTTAAAATTAACATCAAATTTAGGACAAAGTTTAAAAGGGAAAAAGAGAGAGAAACTTAGCATTGAAGAATTAATAATTATTGTTTTGGGAAGGGAAAAAAAATCCTTAATGTGTTCTTGTGCTTGAAGAGACACTAGTGTTGGTGCTGCAATTTGGTTTTATTTATTAATTTTTTATTTCAGTTGCATTTAATTTTTTTTCTTGTTTTCTCTCGTGTGTTTGCAAAAAGAAGCAATTTAATACAACCACTTTATTTGATTTTACCTACTGCTCTGTGCGTCTTCTTTATTCCTGCTACTCAATGCAAATGTTAACTATTTAACCTCCTTTCTGCAGTGAGAGAATCTAGATCATCTGGTGTACTGGTTCATGTGTTTAGTTGGATACGTTCCTCTACCAACAAGTGTCTGCTGGGGTAATTTAGACCTGAAATTGGTTAGAGATCTGTAGCAATGTATGCAATATGGTGTGATGTGCCGCACTGCGGACATGAACAGGTGACGTCAGTACGCCAGGGGTATTTAGCTGGTAGCGCTGCGACACGACGTCTCTTGCTTTTTCCTGCGCTGCAATCTACACGTTGCTCTGTACCATACTGTTACTAAGCCCAGTAAAGCTAACCTCAGCTCATGGTCATTGTCCACCCCTTCTTCAGAAACAACATTGGTGACGAGGATGACCCATATTACATTGGATAATTACCACGAATAATTCAAAACTGCAAGAGAAGCTGTTAATGGCGCCAGACAACCTGCCTTTAGCGGTATAAATAGCGTCCCAGCTAGAAGCGGCTGCCCAATTAGCAACACAACTAGTGGCCTCCGACCCACGCTCCCCACATTCAGCTCCGCTAGCACAAGCCGTTACCCCGGCTGCTCAACCCTTCAGTTCCACGTCTCCTCATGATGGCTCCATGTTTCTTCACGACGACCCTGAGGTGAACGTTGCAGGATGACAAGGCACAGCAGCTCCTGCGGTAAATGCGGCTCTTCCTTGCACCGCACACATGCACCTGCTTGCCCAGTGACAAGACAGAGGTGCCAACGCTGCGGTAAGCCTAACCACTTCGCCAGAGTGTGTCGCTTGGCTCCTGCAAGCCCGCTGTCTCGCTCACCCAGTCGGCCCAGCCCGACCACCATTCATTCTGTGGACTCCAGCGACACACTGTTCAAGTGTTGCACAGTAGAGTTGGATGGCGTCAGTCTACCGCTGCTGCTGGACGCTGCTGCTACAAGGTCCCTGATGAATGAGGCCACAGTTAGGAGGGTTTTCCCCCTGCAACCAGTTAAGCGAGATGCAGTGGAACTGTTTGGCTTTGGACACACGAAGATCGGCATGATAGGAACTGTTACCTTTTCAGTTCGCTACGGATCAAGAATCCTTCCAGTGTTCATGTTCCAAGCAACACGTCACGGCAACAACATCCTGGGTTGTGACTTTTCCATCACGGACCACATGGGATTTCATTTGACCGACGATGACCCAAGTCCACTGCACTCAGACGTGGACGCAGCCACTCCCTGCTTCGCACCGCAAACCGAACAGAACCCTGGAGAACTGGAGCCGATCCTCACGTGGCGTGAGCCTCCCCGAGATGCCACCTCACTGCGGGAGCTCCGGTTCACATCCACGCAGGATCCGGAAGAAGGTAGGGCCTGCCCCGCCAGCAGCAAAACCGACCTGCCTCTAAGTCTTCCCCCGGACCGCTCACTTCCTCCACCAGATGACCTCCACCTCCCACTCCTGACCAAGAGACTGCAATCAAGCCGGCCTGTCCAAACTGGCACTTTGCCAATGAACGATCTGCAACTCCAGCGGTTCACCCACCAGAACCACCTGAGTCCATCAGGCTTGAGCCCGCTTGGCACGAGCCCGATGGAGACCTCTCTGTCTCAAGGACTTTGGGACTGGTTTGACTATACGTCTGTAGTTAGGGCATGGTCTGGCGCATGGCAGAATACCCCACAAGGCCATGTGGGCACACCGGCAGTCTACCCGGCTGCCCAGTTAGAAATGCTTGTTCTATCGGGCTAATCTATCATTGTGGGAGGGTCATTGTGTTTTTTGATGTTCTCAAAGGGAGGGGCGAAATGTAGTGTATGCACTATGGTGTGACGTGCCACACTGCAGACATGCACAGGTGACGTCAGTACACCAGGGGTATTTAGCTGGCAGCGCTGCGACACGACGTCTCTTCCCTCTTCCTGCGCTCCAATCTACACGTTGTTCTGTACCATACTGTTGCTAAGCCCAATAAAGCTAACAGTTTATGGCCGTTGTCCATCCATTCTTCAGAAACAACAGGGGTGAGTCATTGTACCTCTGCAGCAATTTATACATCTGTGTATTAACATGGGGTCATAAAAATGTTAAATCCACCCAGGAATTTTTACAGGTATGTAAATGTGATTGAAATAAAAGCAGAGTCTGAAGAAGGGCATAGTTCAACCCACAAACACTGAGCACTCATACAACTAGAAAGCACTCAGAGCGCAGACCTCTGCCAAGGCTCCTTCCGTCCCTCATGGATCACCTCCAAAATGTAATGGGTTTGTGTGTAGGCCTAGAGCCACTTATGGTGGAAATTTCATCCAAATCCATCCAGTAGTTTTGGAGTATTGTTGCTAGCGCTCTGTGAGAAGATAAGAGCCTTGGCAGAGGTATGCATTTTGAGATCATCACCAAAATCTAATCATGTGTTCAGTGTGCCATTACACACCTTTCCTGAAAATTTGAATGAAATCAATGCAATCCATTATTATTATTATTATTAAAAACAGACAAATGACAGCAAAAACAATATGACTACATTTTAATAATAATAATACAAGACTGTCATAATTGTATTGACCTTACATTGAAGCTGGGCAATTCTACCTTAAATCAACATCATGGTTTATTGAATCTTTCCAGTCAGTTTTCGTATTTTTTCCCCACCTCTCTTCCCCCTTACAGTTTACTGACAAGGTTCATAATTATTAAGCAATATTACACAACAGTGCGGTATCATACCATTTTTTTCTGCCGTTATTAACTACAAATTCACATAGTATTCATATTATCTACCACAACAAACTTGTATGAAATTTGACCATGACAAAGGCACAAATGCTCATCTGGCACACCGACGGATGCGGACATGTTCCTCCAAGTGTTTGCATTCAAATTTTGATCATGAAATCCTTTTAGTGTCAGATCAAAGAGTACCGGGTTATTTGGTGCAGCAAAGTTCAGCCTCCACCTCTTCCACCGTCACCTACCATTGTCGTCTTCCTGAACTGGCGTCCTATGTCCCGCCCTTCCTTAATTCTGATTGGCTTCTTAGAAAGCGCTGACATTGACGAGCGTAGCTGTAGTCTGACAAGTTGAACTTTTTTCAGCCCTGACTGCCACAGCAAAAACGGCCACCACTCAAAGCGTTTCAGCGCTGAGGGTGCTCAGCACTGAACACTGGACTACATAGAGAATGAATAGAAAATAGTCACCCACAGCAGAAAAAATGAGTTTGGTGGATATGTCCCCTAATACTTTTTTGCAGAGTCTGGCTTCTGGGTTGCCGAGGCGCACGGCCCTATGGCGTGGCCGTGCACGTAACTCAGTGGACACATTTTAAAGGGGCAGTACATGAAAAGCACCAAATTACAATATATATAAAATAATATTTAAAAAAGTCCTGTATCCAGATCATGATGCAAATCACCACCAAAATCTAATCATCTGTTCCCCGTGCCATTACACACCTTTCCTGAAAACGTCATTAAAATCCATTCATAACTTTTAGAGTAATGTGGCTAACAGGCAAACCAACCAACAGACGCCACTAAAAACATTACCTCTGTCCTCCCTTGGCAGAGGTAATAATGTTGGATTTTGGAAGACACTGTTAATGACTGACTATGCATGCTTTATGCTTACAGGAGTCGGCTCATTTAAAAGGGATGCAGCTAGGGCTGCCGCCATAACCGCAATTATGCAGTACCGCGCTATGGACAAGCCTACCATGGAGGATAACGAGTAACCACAACAACTGCGGTGTTCACTCTTTTTTTTTTGTGTGTGGCTATATCTGTCATGATTTTCTGCCTGTTTAAGGCAGGAAGAATGAAACCCACTTGCAGGAATATGTTGAGTGTGCTTTATTATGTAGAACAAAAATATCACACTCCAAATAAACAATAAATGGTGAGCCTGTGGAGAGAGGAATAATCAGGCAAAGCGGTCCAGAACAAAGCAGGCTTTATGAATTTCTCCAGAATCACAAGCATCAGAAAAAGTGACAGGTCGCAGGCACCTCGTCTTTTATAGCATTCAGCCTGCTCAGTCACCTGTGGTGCTGCAGTAACACGAAAGACTTTGCAATTCCCATTCTCTTTGTCACTGTTTGCATCAACACACCAACCCCCGCATCAACACATAACCCCCCCATGACCATTCTGTCTGAGTGGAAACATACTGAGTGGCTTCCCACACCGCCCCCCCAGAAACTCAGACTGAGCCTAAACCCTCATGTCCTTTGGGCTTCAGCCTACATCCGTAGCGGCTGTAACGGGGGCTGCGCCTCCAAGGTGCTGCTGTGCCTGTGTGTGTGGGGGGGGGGGGGGGCTCCTGGGGGTGCGTCCATCTGGCGGACATTGGGAGGGGGGGGGGGGACATCTTTAGCATGCCATTGTGACTGATCTGATGAGTCATGTACCTGGGGAATTCTCAGTGGGGGTCGTCCGTGCCGAGGAGCCCGGGCCAACACCACCTGCTTGTCTGCTAAAACGAAAGCGGGCTTAAGCCTGTCTATACAGACTGTTTCCCTGTGTCCTCCCAAGTCTAACACAAAATGTTTCTCCACGGATTCCAGCACTCTGAATGGGCCATCGTAAGGTGGGCGCAAGGGGGTCCGGTGGGCATCATGCCTGACAAATAAGAACACCGCATCCTTCAAGGCCTTTGGTACAAAAGCACGTGGAAAACAGTGGTGGACCGGACCGGGTACCGTCCCTGCCTCTGTGCTATGCGGTGAAAGTGGAGATGGATTGGTGTTCGGCGCAGGGCTGTCTGGCAAAAATTCCCCTGGGAGCTGCAGCGGCTGGGAAAAAAACAGCTCTGCTGGGGAGGCTGCCAAATCCTCCTTCGGTGCTGAACGCAACCCTAATAGAACTCACGGCAACCAGTCCACCCAATTTGCATCCGTAAGCGAAGCCCTGAGCGCTGCTTTCAGCGACCTATGGAAACGCTCGCATTGTGGTGACCCGCCACAATCTACAGGGACATTCATCCTCACAGTCAGTAGGTCCGGAAGAAGAAGAGGACCATTCACATATGGACAGAGAGCCCCTGGGGGGACAACCACAACAATGGACTATTGTTTATACATCCCCAGGTTAAGGAGAAGACGTCTGGGCGCCAGTTGGTTAGGCTAACCATAAGTATTGACTGATATGTATATCAATACGCTAATGTGCCATGCATTCTCTCTGTTTGTATAACATAAAAGAGCTGACGATACATGCTTCAGCGACACGACACAGCACAGCAGCACAGTAGCGCACAGCGCTACAAGTGTGTCTCATTTTGATGGAGGAAATAAAACTCTGCAACCTTCCAAGCTCGTCGCATCACGCCTGATCTTTTTCCTCCACAGCATAACCCGTTGGCCTGGGGGTTGTACGTGGTTGTGCGATGAATTGTGACACCCAGGCTCCGGGCCATGGTGGACCAGCGGTCGGAAACAATCTACGGGCCCTGATCGGACATGATATCCAAAGGAGTGCCGAAACGTGCAACCCATGTTGTCAAAAAAGCACGTGCAACTTCTGCGAACGCGGTGGAAGCTAGCGGGACTGCTTCAGGCCAGCATGTGTTGTGGTCCACCACTGTCAGGAGGTGTGTGAACCCCTGCAATGGCGGGAGGAGGCCCACGAGGTCCACGTGAACGTGATCAAACCTCTTAGCCGGGATATGGAACGGCTTCAAGGGGGCCTTTGTGTGCCTGTGCACTTTGGCTCGTTGGCACGCTACGCAGGCTGCAGCCCACTGTTTCACGTGTTTGTGCAGGCTCGGCCAGACAAACTTTGATCCCACCATTTTGCTCCTCCACAGAAATCTGGCATATCAGGCGAAAGGGCGAGTGATTGTAGTAACACTTGCCTGAGTTCCTGGCTGGTGATGACATCAGCCGCTGTCTTGGTGTCTTGCTCCATCTCCCCGGGAGTAGGATGATGCGTCAGACGAGGAGAAGAAGACATCGGTCTGGGAAGCGTGTGCTGGGCATTCGGTCTCCCGGAGCGCTTCTTTGGCTGCCTGGATGGTGCTGCGGAGGACCCTCGTAACACTTCCTCACAGTGCTGTCGAGTCTCGCCAACCTGGGTGAGCATCGGCACCAGCCCCGGATACTTCCAAAGGCTGGGGCACGTCTGCATCACCCCGACAGCTATGTCCAGCAAATAAAAATTTTCCTCCGGGGAGTGGGTAACACGAGCCCAAGAAGCGAAACTCACCACACGCTCAGCCACCAAACACTCCTCCGGGTTAAGTCCAAGCAGTAGCGGGATGAAAACACACACACACACACACACACACAAAAGGGTGAAAAAGGAAAAAAAAAAAAAAACAACACACACACACAATGCTTCTGCTGAGTTCCTTACTGGTTGGGTGATTCTGTCATGATTTTCTGGCTGTTTAAGGCAGGAAGAATGAAATCCACTTGCAAGAATATGTTGAGTGTGCTTTATTATGCAGAACAAAAATATCACAGTCCAAATAAACAATAAATGGTGAGCCAAGGGGATACAGGAAAGCCTCTAGGACGCTCAACAGGTAGGTGAGTTAAACATGGGAAAAAATGTTCCATGGCAGACAGAACTGCAGCAGAGGAACGGAAGAGGAGCCTGGGAAAGAACCGACAGGACAGCTAGACGGCAGGGGCGAAACAGTTAGTACTCACGTAGCTGGAGCAGTCCGAGAATCTGTGAAAACCACAGGGCAGGAGAGAAAACGGAGGGCTGACAGATGAAGGCTACTAAGGGAATTCACCTCAATCACCTGACAATGCACAATGGCAAACTTAGATCTTAAATACAACACTAACGAGCAGAGCGTAAGCTGGTGTAGAGAGAGGAGAGAGAGAGATTGTGGAAGAGCTTGAGTGGAAACACCTGTGTGAATGGACGTCTGAGCCAGTGAATGAGTGTGTGTATGTGTGAGTGAATGGGGAGAATAGAGCATGTAAATGGAGATGAATGAGGGTGTGTGTGTGTATGCAAGGAGTGAATGAGGGTGAGAATGCAGGTGAAGATATAAGTGTGTGTATGTGTGTGCACAACAAAGAGGAGAAAATAACCACAGGAAGACAGCTGGTATGGGCTAGCAGGAGAGAGGGGCGTGGCTGAGCTGTCACAGCTGAGCAGAGCTCAGAGCCTCCCAGGAGGAGCCAAGAGACAGGTAAGGGGAAAAAACGCCCTCCTGAGGGCATGACAGCCACCGTGCCAAGGAGCTGGGCTGGCAGGTCCAGCCCAGTCCATGACAGTATCTTGTTGATCACTTATGTGCCACTATTGATTAGTAAATAAACTGTTAAATGTTAAGCGTATTTTTATTGCCAACAGTATGTTTGCACCCGGTACTGTGAAAGCTTCCACAGCACCGTGTGGGGCACTCTCTGTCCAGATGGACTCCAACAGGCAGTTAGTGGTGGAAGTGTTTGGACAAACTGCTAAATCCAGCTGTGACAGTGTGTACTGAAAAGGCACAAAGCGTGTTATTTCCTTCTGAGCTGCATGTTTATGATCCTGACAATCGAGCTCCGAGAGTGAAAAAACTACTGCTTCATGCATTGTTTGTTTGAACATGGATTTTGGACAGCGGCAAAAATCACAGAGACAAGAGCCACACAGGGTTCTGTACAGAGGCTGTCCTGTTTAAATAAGCTGAATGTCGCTGCAGTCTCCAGTCCACACACTCTGTAGCTGAAATACTGGAGTTACTGTCACTGCTTTATGAAAAGCATTTTTTTTTTTTCAACAGAATCAGCAGTTCATGCCTAGGAAGACTGGAGCTCCGCACAATTGTCACACACACACATAAAGTAGAGTGCGGAGCTGCAGTGAGTTTCTCACAGCTTCCATTGTTTGACACACAAATTTTGAACCCGGTTTAAAATACGAGGCCACAGGGTCCTAAAAACCTTTGCAATAATACCGCATATTGCGGTGTTGAGCTGTCCACTGTCACCGCAGGGAAAATTCCTCCACCGTGACAGCCCTAAGTGCAGCTGAGTGCAAAGTCAGTGTATTGCTCTTTTCTCACAATGTACTTTTGACCAACAACAACCACATCTAGTGGTATGTTATGGGCTGCACGGTGGCGCAGTGGTTTAGCACTGTGGCAGCACAGTTTTACCCTTGGCCGGGGGATCACGGGGATCATGAGGTCGTGGGTTCGATCCCAGCCCCCGACCAACAGTGAGCTGTGTGGAGTTTGCATGTTCTCCCCGTGTTGCGTGGGTTTACTCCGGGATTTCTCCGGTTTCCTCCCGCATACCAAAAACATGTAGGTTTAGGGCGCTCGCGCACGCAGCGACCAGCAGCCGGTGGCTTGTCACCAGACTGCAAACCAAGTCTACCTACGGGTACAAATAAGTAACAAAAAAAAAAAAAAAAAAAAGCTATTTAAGCAGCACATTGTAAAAATGTGCTAGAATTTCCCCACTGTCCACTATTTTGAGAGTTGTTTTTTTTTTTTTTAAATCCGCCATAATCCATTACCTGACCTGTCATTTTAATTTTCATATGATAAAACACTGAGCTTTGGTTCTCATTTATATTTTTAGTTTTAATTGTGAAATTACAAGACAAGCATACACATTAAGCATTTATCAGTCCCTCCAGGATTTTGTGATGTTTCGATCGCACTGATTCATGCAAAATCAGACCATCGTTGCATCTTTTGCATGACCTTCAACTTAGTCCAATCACCACAACTTTCCTGCAATTTTAGCCAATCCTTGTCAACTTCCACCAATTTCACAAATCAAATTTGTCCCCGAGTAGTGCTCAAACGCTCAGTCTAACCAGTCAAATGTGCCGTTGCACCGTGCTCACTTCTGTGTTGTCAGGTTTGTGTTGAAAAATGCCTGAGGAGAGACACCGTAAAACCATAAACAAATGAGCAAATCAAACACTACAGCCAGTGTTACATTTTATACATCTTTAGAGGTAAAATCATTACTACATTTTGTCAATGAGCTTTAAAGCTGTGAATCTCTGGTCTGGACAAGGACCAATGTGCGCCCCAGCAAACCCCCAAGGACATCCCCTCCTCCCGGTATGACTGTGTGTCAAGACGCGCAGCAGATAGACAGACAGGTAGGAGCCAGACATGGAAAGAGAGTATTCAGTAATTTACAGCTGTGTTTTATATTAAACTATTTTCCTTCTTGCAATACTCTTAACTTTGGTGTTATGTGTGTTTTAAAGTTGCTTGTTTGCAATAAGTCGCTGCCATCCATTTCAAAGTGAAATGCCGGTTCCATGTTGTCGAAGCCATGCAGGGTTTAAATGACACCAACAGCTGGTTTAACCTTTGGATTATTTTAGCGACTTTGAGCCTTTAGTGGTATACTGACATGGCCATTTTATACAAAAGTGGACTCTTCAACACTTGAAACTTGTAACTGGAACAGCAACCTCTTAAAGACAAAGCCAAAGCAAAACTTTAACATTTTTGTATGGAATCTGGTCCGTCCCATGAATGGTACCTGGAATGTTTGAGCGCAGGTGATCTCACAGGCAGAATTTCATTAAGGAATCCAAAGATTTTTTATTCTTAAACGCTGCCAGTTGTATTCAGATTGCTTGTCTTTAGTTCAAGTCTTAATTAAGTTGGTTGCAAATACTCCGCTTGTTTCATTTAAGATCTAAATGTGATCAAATGAAATTGTATGTTAAAAGGCATATTGTATAATATACTGTAGTTAGACATATACTTTGTCAGTTAACCCCTTGCACTCCGGTCAATTTTCCTAAAAACGCCAAAAAATAATGTGCCCAAAGTAAATCAAAAGCTGTTCTTCAACTCTTTGCAGCATCTTCATGGGGTTGGTCTCATTTAAAAGAAAACACTTTGAATTTTTTGGCAAAAAAAAAAAAAAGATCTCTCTAAGTGCTCCGGCCACTGAGTTACAGTCATCTAAACATAGTGACCTTGAAGAAAATAAATTTGGCCTGGGTGTGTTTTTGGATACAAATGCTTGCAAATAACACACAGCTTCAGATCCGGGCTGGAAAATGCAACAGAAATGTAGAACCAAGTGTTATCCAGCTGAGGTCCAAATTTTGTAACAATACCACAAAAAATGAATATAGTACACAGCTTTGTTCTCAGGCTGTTCCCAGGCGTTTTGGAACTGCGCCAAATTGTGCCAAATAGCACAGTTTGGAAAAACGTCTGTAACTTTTGAATGGTTCAATATAGAAGCTTCATCTTGGGCTCAAATGAAAGGTCACATTCAGGGCTGTGTCTGTGTGTGTGTGGGGGGGTGTCCCCCCACCCCCCCGCTACAGAGGACGGAGATCCGCCCTCGCTACATGACGGATTACACTCGGATAAGGCATGTTTTCCCCCCACCGCCGCTACAGAATCGTAGAGGCGGGGGGGGGGGGGTGTTCACGGTCTGGAGGCGGCGAAGAACCATGTAACGCGGTGCACGCACTTCGGACATCGTGCGCCGCACAGTTGTAATTTACCGATCGGTCAAAAGTCATTTTTGATTACAATTTTCAGGGATAAAAAATAATTTGGCTTATAACACCTTACCTCTTCACAGCCACATTGTCCTGGCCAACGTCTCTTCCTCATTGTCAGACGAACGCGACGCTGGTCCGCTCTGGTTCTGGTCTCGCGACCCGGTCAAAACATAATTCCATGATTGCGGTTTTGGCGAATGATTTACGACCTTCGTCGTCAGCCTCCGTCGGTCTATGATGACCATATAAGAGAATCCTAAACACTCTGCTGGAATTAAAAAAATAAATAAATAAACCACTGCCTGTGGCTGCTGAAGCAGTCTCTCTTCACCAAGCCTTTGTAGACAAAACAGCTCAGCGAACTTTTGTGCCTCAATTGGCTCGCTGCGTTGGTAGGCGGGTCCTTCTTGCCAAGTTTTCAGTCATTGGTTCTTCAAGGTTTCAGAAACCCAATTCAAGGCTCTTATTAGTCGAATGAGAGGTCAATCAGATGATCTAATCTGTTCGCGGCTGTGTCTGCAGTGGACAAACAAATATGCAGCTCCCGCAGCTCCATCGTGCGTCCAAGAGCGCACGAGGGTGCACGAGAGCGCCCTCGTGCGCTCTGGGACGCAGAGACTTGCCCGTCCGCGGTGCAACGGAGCGCAAGAGGTTAACATTATTCTTAAAATGATGTTTTTAAAAAGTCAGAGCAATCATAAAATGGCCATAAGGACTGGAAGAGAAGCAAAAAAAAACAAAAAAAATTCAGCAAAATTTAAAACAATGTGTCATAAGATAAGATAAGATAAGCCTTTATTAGTCCCACAATGGGGAAATTCCAGGATTGCAACAGCACAGGGATAGCAACACTCAGAGCAACAATCAGAAGACAAGAAAAAAACAACATCTAGTAAACATATGTCCATATTACTATAAATGTATATATATATAGACACACAGTGCAGAGCATTATGGCTGGTGAATGTGCAGCAGAAAGTCTAAGCTCTCTCTCCGCGGATGCAGCGGGCCAGCTGGAAGTCTTTGGGCATGATGGTGACCCCCTTAGCGAAGAAGAGACCATCAGGTGGGCCTCGCTGGTCTCCTGCAGAGCCACGACGGCGAAGCTCAGGAAACGCAGGACGGTCTTGAAGTCCTGAGCGATCTCCCTCACCAGGCGCTGGACGGGCAGCTTACGGATGAGCAGCTCCGTGGATTTCTGGCAGCGACAGATCTCTCTCAGAGCCACGGGCCTGTGACGGCGAGGCCTCTTCACTCTGCCGGTGGCCGGAGCGCCTCTCCGAGCAGCCCTGGTGGCTAGCTGTCTCCTGGGGGGGGGGCTTCTTCCTCCAGTAGATTTTACGGGCGGTCTGCTTGGTTCTTGCCATCGCTCTTTATTATTCTGTCTTATATTTCTTTCACGCCGCCTAAACTCCAGCCCGGCACCCGCGTCATTTTCGCTACAGCTCCCGGTATGTCGAGTTTCCCATTAGCACCGGGCGGCGGCCAAGTGCTAGCTAGCACTAGCTCCTCCCCGCTGTAACGTCTCCCGCTGCAAACCGTGGCTCCGTCCGCCGACCCGGGAGACCCCCGGGGTGATCCGTGCGTCCGTGATATATATACAGAGTGAAAGGTGTAGAAAGAAGAAGGAAGATAAAAAAAAGGCTGTTGCAACAGGCAGCCGACTCGTGTGGCGCCGCCGGTCCGGCGGAACCGGAACCGGATTTTTTTGGGTTATGGGTTTAAGTGTCCCCTGAAGCTTATGTTTCCTGAAATTGTGATTTAGATTAACCATTATAATTCAATAAGTGACTCCGTGAAACACTCATGGCTGCTCTGTTCATTCACACACCAGAAAATTCACGCTGTTATCCTGTTAAATCAAAGGGAATCTTGGTTCTTTTGCATGTCCTTTTGTTGTTAAAATTGTGCTAACAGGTCAGTTTTTTTTGGGGGGGGGGGATCAGCACTGCTGTTAAAGCCACGTCACCCTTTGGTTTCCATCTCAGCAGCAGCTCTGTTTGAATTGTCCTCAGAAGGGAACATGTAAATGGACAGAGGTGTGAAGTTTGTCCCAGCTGTTCCCACTGATGTCATGGGGGGGGGGGGGGGGTTAATCTGTTAGGTGTCATGGGGTGTCATGTGTTTACTCCTCCTGGGTTAACTGGATTATTTCTGCTGCTGTGGATCACCTATTCCTCTTCTTCTTCTCCTTTTCCCTGCTGATTAGTGCAGATGTGCAGGATTTAACACCACCAAACACCACCGTTTAGTTCCTCCTCACGGCTGTCATTTAAAACTGGCCAACACATGCCAATTTATCACATCCTTTTTCATGTAAATTAGAAACATTCTGTTGTAAATGTGAGGATTTTTCTCATAAATTTGCAGGATTTTCCTGCAGAATTACAGCCATTTTACTCAGAAATGTGCAGCTTCTTACTTGAAAATTTGCAGCTTTTTATTATTCATAATTTTGTAGCTTTTTCCTCATGAATTTACACCTTTTCTTACTCTTGAATTTGCAGTTAAAAAAACCGCTTAAATTTGCAGCATTTTACTCAAATCTTATATTTGCAGTGTTTTAGGTCATAAACAGTTGGTAATTTACACCTTTTTTGTCTTTTTGCCAAAGTTGCAGCTTTTTTCCCCAAAAAATTCCACTTTTTTGGTCAGAAATTGGCAGCTTTTAACTGAGACTTACATCCCCCCCCTTTTTTTGATGTCAGATCAGGAATTGGCTTGCTTGCTACCGGATAACCATGAAAACCAGTACTACCTGTCTCATGGGTCAGGCCGTCGGCGACTCAACCGGCATCCTCGTCCTTCCGAGAGTATGGAGGATGAAACTGGGCATCCTGGTAGAACTAAAAACAATATCTGCCACAGGTCTGTGGTGGACCACTCCCAGTTACACGGGGTGAGACTGGACATCCTGGCAGATAAACACACCTGTCACAAGGTCTGTGGCGGACTGTGCCAGTCGGTGCATTGTGACATGCACTACACAACGAGCAGAGATAAACAAACCTATCATCTGGTCAGTCACTGCAACAGATACTGGAGTCAGTTTGTCTTGGCTTGTCCTTGCCACTGATAATACCTTTATCTGCCAAGAATGTGCCATTAGTCCAGCAAAAGCTAGCGGTACTCAAATACTTTGCAAGCAGTTTCAGTTTTCAGAAAAACACAGACTTCGATAGACAATACTGTCATGGCCGCCAATTAGGCGCGCCTGAGCACACACCTGTCTGCTATCTGGCTCTGCCTATATATTCTGTGAGGCCCATGGATCAGCACGGAGTCGTCTGCTTCCTTCCTGAGGAATCTGATCACGCCAACTTCACTCTGAGCTTCCGGCCTCATCATCTTCCAGCGCTTCAGCTCGCCTAGGGTCTCCTCACCATCCGGCAGCCAAGTAAGCCTGAACCTTTCCTCTCACCTATCTCCTTCCCCTGTGCACAGGCGGTGTCCTCTTGGCGGCGGACTCTCTTCCACCTGGTGGCGGACTCCCTTGCCTTGTTCACCTGCCTGCTACATCTCCAATGGGGCGACTGGCACTGTCCTCCTGGCCTGGGCCGATGTGCTAACCTGTGTGCTTCTCCAACTCAGCAGAAAGTAAGGACAGTTCTATCTGGCACTTCTCCTGTCAGGATTGCTCCTAATTGTCTCTCTGCTCTGTCCTTAGGGTTGCCAGGTTGCACGGTGCTCTGCTCGCCCCAAGCTGACTCATCCACTCACTACAGACATTCACTCACGCATCCGTACATTCACACTATAATTAATAAAAGGTTAACTGTGTTTCCTGAGTCGTGTCTGCTTCTTGGGTCTGTACCATGTCAAATACAGAGCAACAGAATAAAAAAAATATTTCTTTTTTCTCTGCACTCGGTACCAATTGGTTGGGGACTGCTGCAGTTTTCAAATGAAGGTGTTGCCATAATTTCCAAATCTATACTTGTTTACATGCATTCAATGCAGTTTAGCGGTTGTAATGGATATTGTGTTAAAGTCTGTATTTGCTGTTGCATGACAGTTTTTTCTGTACAGCAGAAGTTTCTGCTTAATTTACAAATCACTGTTTAATAGGAATTTTTTTGACAATCCTGTGCTTTTTTTGTGGTGTTATATAGAATATCATTGCAGTAAACTATGGAAAAAAAACATCTGCTTTAAAATTTGTAATTCTTCTCACAACTTCTCATGCAAAAAAAAAAAAAAAAAAAACCTCTCAAAACATTGCAACTTTTATCCCAACTTTTTAAAAAAAGCTCTCGCAAATTCAAGCTTTTTGGGCCACAACAATCATAAAAACACCCCATGAAATCTTGGAGGGACTGATTTATTTATTTGTATCTTTCATCGGGGTTCAGCTCTGAGCCTCTTCTTGTTTACCATAGTGATGGACAGGCTGACAGACAAGGTCAGGCAGGAGTCTCTGTGGACTATGGTGTTTGCAGATGACATTGTGATTTGTAGCGAAGAGTGGGGAGCAGGTGGAAGATAACCTGGGGAAGTGGAGGCATGCACTGGAGATTCTAATTATTAATGTCAATTTTATTTTTTTTTTTCTGTTAGCATATCCCTCCTCCAACATTGTCCTGAAAGTAACTAAATTTATCCACTGTAAAGCATCTTTGAGTGTCCATGAAAAGCACTATATAAATCCGGTGCATTATTATTATTATCATCAAAGAACATCTATGCCTTTTCTCCATTTGTTTGACTGCATCACAACGTTTCATCTAATTTCACGGTTTCAAAAGTGCTCAACTTTTACTCCAGAGGAGGGTAGTGAAAAAATGCGTTCTCCCATACAGGAGATGTGTTCAAATCCCGCTGTTCCCTTTTTCCCCAATATCATCTGTGTTAATGTTCACTTGTGAGGTGAGGATTAGGGTAGGTTTAAACCAGTGTTGGGTCATCATGGTCAGCAAGGCTTTCTCTGCTGGCCTAAGCAGGATCAGAACCACTGACCTACAGTATATTTACACTGCACATTCTTATATTTGTTCCATGAGGATGTAATAAATTATTCCCAGTAGTCTATTCTATTCATTTCAGAGTTTTTTCTCTTGGTTGCACTGATTCCTGTAGTGTAGTGTATGATAAGAGTTTTTGTCCAATCATATTTCAGCCATCATGTGTTGGCGGGGTCTAAGAAATCTGCCTTGACGGCCTTCAGGAATTAAAATATATGGTAATGAAGACTGCTGCTTTAACCAATCAGATTTTAAGTTTGCCACACGGGGCATGGCCGTGGGTGTCTGATAACGTCGGCATTTTCACGTTATTTGATTGGATGGTCATGGTTACCTGTCCATGGGGAAAGACTCTCATTACTGTTACTGTACACTAAAATGTGTACACACTAGGGGTGTAGCAGTACTTGTGTTCGTATTCTGATTTTTCAGTACGCCACCCACAGTACGGTACAAATGCATACCGAGGTATGACACGGACTACAGTATACTGAGTGATGGACAGAAAGTGTAACTGTCATATCGCGCCCCCTCCTCCTCTCAGTTTCTCCGTCTCTGGCCGCCTGTCAGCGGACTTCTGCAGTTTTCCGCCCCAGTGAAGAATGACTGAAACTGGACTACTTCTAAACACAACACCAGTAAGGTTAGTGAGTTTTTAGCGAGTAAAGTTAGCACTTCTTATTTTCAATGAGTGACTGTCTCAGCTTTAGAAAACTGATTAAACTGTTAACATGTGCTGACATTACCTGTTTAATCTTTCTTGAATGATGTTTGCTGACAGCTGAGCTGTTTCAGTTCTGCTGGTAACGTGTTAGCTGCCAGTAAATGAGTGAATTACATGAGTAGCTTACTCTTTTTCATCTTCCTTATTATTGTCGTGGTAATAAGCCCTCATTCTGAATATTAATGCATTTTGGTAAATTTGAATACCATCCATCCATCCATCCATCCATCCATCTTCTACCGCTTTTCCGGAGGTCCAGGTAGTGGAGGCAGCAGTTCAAGCAGAGAAGCCCAGACTTCCCTCTCCCCAGCCACCTGCTCCAGCTCTTCAGAGAGGATACCAAGGTGTTCCCAGACCAGCTGAGAGACAGTCTCTCCAGCGAGTCCTGGGTCTGCCCCGGGGTCTCCACCCAGTGGGACGTGCCCGAAACAGCTCAAGTGGGAGGAGTCCAGGAGGCATCCTGATCAAATGCCCATACCACCTCAACTGGCTCCTTTCAACGTGGAGGAGCAGCACTTCTACTCTGAGCCTCTCCTGGATGACTGAGCTCCTCACCCTATCTCTGAGGGTGAGTCCAGCAATCCAACGGAGAAAGCTCATTTCAGCTGCTTGTATCCATGATCTCATTCTTTCGGTCATTACCCAAAAGTCATGACCATAGGTGAGGGTAGGAACATAGATTGATCGGTAAATCGACAGCTTTGCCTTAGTTCTCACCTCCCTCTTCACCACAACAGACTGGTACAACATCTGCATCACTGCAGATGCTGCTCCTATACGTCTGTCAATCTCTCGCACCATTCTCTCCTCACTCGTGAATAAGGCCCTAAGATACTTAAACAGCACTTCACTTTTTCCACATTTTGCTATTTTACAGCCTTATTCCAAAATGGATTAAATTCATTTTTTTCCTCAAAATTCTACACATATCACCCCATAATGACAATGTGAAAAAGTTTTTTTGAGATTTTTGCAAATGTATTAAAAATAAAAAACTAAGAAATCACATATGCATAAGTATTCACAGTCTTTGCTCAATACTTTGTTGATGCACCTTTGGCAGCAATTACAGCCTCAAGTCTTTTTCAGTATGATGCCACAGGCTTGGCACAGCTATCTTTGGCCAGTTTGGCCCATTCCTCTTTGCAGCCCCTCTCAAGCTCCATCAGGTTCAGTTGGAAGCGTCAGTGCACAGCCGTTTTCAGATCTCTCCAGAGATGTTCAATTAGATTCAAGTCTGGGCTCTGGCTGGGCCACTCAAGGACATTCAAAGTTGTCCTGAAGCCACTCCTTTTATATCTTGGCTGTGTGCTTAAGGTCGTTGTCCTGCTGAAAGATGAACTGTCACCCCAGTCTGAGGTCAAGAGTGCTCTGGAGCAGGTTTTCATCCGGGATGTCTCTGTACATTACTGCATTCATCTTTCCATCCATCCTGACTAGTCTCCCAAGTTCCTGCCGCTGAAAAACATCCCCACAGCATGATGCTGCTCCCACCATGCTTCACTGTAGGGATGTATTGGCCTGGTGATGAGTGGTGCCTGGTTTCCTCCAAATATGATGCCTGGCATTCACGCCAAAGAGTTCAATCTTTGTCTCATCAGACCACAGAATTTTGTTTCTCATGGTCTGAGAGTTCTTCAGGTGCCTTTTGGCAAACTCCAGCCGGGCTGCCATGTGCCTTTTACTAAGGAGTGGCTTCCATCTGGCCACTCTACCATACAGGCCTGATTGGTGAATTACTGCAGAGATGGTTGTCCTTCTGGAAGGTTCTTCTCTCTCCACAGAGGAATGCTGGAGCTCTAACAGTGACCACTGGGTTCTTGGTCACCTCACTGACTAAGGACCTTCTCCTCCGATCGCTCGGTTTAGACGGCCAGACAGCTCTAAGAAGAGTCCTGGTGGTTCCGTACTTCTTCCATTTACAGATGATGAAGGCCACTGTGTTCACTGGGACCTTCAAAACAGCAGAAATTTTTCTGTACCCTTCCCCAGATTTGTGCCTCAAGACAATCCTGTCTCGGAGGTCTACAGACAATTCCTTTGACTTCATGCTTGGCTTGTGCTCTGACATGCACTGTCAACTGTGGCACCTTATATAGACACGTGTGTGCCTTTCCAAATCATGTCCAGTGAACTGAATTCACCACAGCTGGACTCCAATTAAGCTGCAGAAACATTTCAAGAATGATCAGCGGAATCAGGATGTACCTGAGCTCAATTCTGTGCTTCATGACAAAGGGTGTGAATACTTGTGTACATGTGATTTTTTTTAATGTTTTTATTTTTAATAAATTTGTAAAATTCTCAAAAACTTTTTTCACATTGTCATTATGGGGAATTGTGTGTAGAATGTTAAAGAAAAATGAATTTAATCCATTTTGGAATAAGGCTGTAACATAACAAAATGTGGAAAAAATTAAGCGCTGTGAATACTTTCTGGATGCACTGTATAATCAATTTTGCCCCCCCCCCCTCCAAAATTTGTCTGTAAAATAACTTAATACATTTTATTTATGTAGCCATGGGTCTTTGCATTTTGTTTATATTCAGGAGAGTTGAATGAAATGAAAACATGGAGCCATGGAGTTAGTCAGCAGAACTTTAACTGCCTTTTTGCAAAACAAAATATTCAAGCTTATGCTATTGTGTTCATATATTTGTAAATCTGACTTTGAAAGAGTCAGTGCCTCACCACCCACAAACCTCATCGCACATCACTGCACTACACAACAGTATACAGTATATAGCATTAATGATTGCTATGCTCAACATTAATAATCAACAAAAACAGCAGAGAAAAACAGTTAGTTTTCCTCTTACCTTCCAGCTTAGTTCTCCTTATCCTCAGCTTAATTTTTCCTGTTTCTTTCTTTGCCAATCTCCCTGTCTCAGGCACACAGTGTATGGTCTTCTGAAGTTTTGCGTTCTTTTATAATATGTGAGTTCACATATTGAATGTAGCCAGGATTCTGACAAGGCAAAGGACTGTGGACTGCTGTAAAAATTAATTTTGGACAGTTAGCAGAATCTTTTCAGTTAACCAACCAATAATCACAGAAGAAATACCATTTCTCAGCTTAACTTTTATTGAATCACGCAGGTAGTGAAACACGGCCGTGGGTCTCAGCAGCTCAACCTAGTCCAAGACCCCGAACAAAGGAATCCCCTCCTACATATAGCTTCTGAGTTGATGGGCGTTTCCCAGCAACTCTCTAACAATACATGTCCATTGTCCAAACTGGTCTTCTCAGGTCCAAATAGCTCCCACATCCTTCCTGTCAGCGCTCCAGTGGCTCCAGATGTCTCCTCTCTTTTATGGCTCCTCTCTGGCCAAGTGACTACTCTTTAGTCCTTTATGATATCCTGTTGTTTAGCCCACGCAACCCATGCTCATATATGGAAGCAGGAAACAGAGACTAGAGCTTTTGTGTGGGTTCATATGTGTGTATGTGTGCAACTTGTGTGTATGTGTTACACTTCTTCTTCCGGCTATCAGAGGGAGCAGACGCATTTCTTCTCCTCTCCCTTCTCCTCCTCCCTTTACTGATCCCAGCTTGCTGTGTCCTGTCTGTGTCTTGCTCTTCTTCTGCTGCATCTCGACCCAAACGGAAATTATGGAAATTATGGAATTGGTGAGCTGGGCTTTAATGCTATTGACACCACTTTTTAACAGAAAATCGGGCCAGGGGGAGCCCAAGTGGAGAGACTCGTGGAACAATTGGAACTCATGTGTCTGCGTGATTCAATTGAAGATGTGGAAGACATCTACCTGTTTTGGCTTCATGATCACAGGATTTCTGCTGTTTGGCTCTGGAGTTTTCCTGGTGTATCGAAAATTAAAGAAGTTGGAAGAGCTAAATCAAAATGCGGACCCGGCGAAGCTCCTTCAACAAATTCGACCAGCTGGGGAGAGCACTGATAGCGGCAAATATGTGACTAACATGGAATTTACCATCTGGCATGCACTGAAGAGAGATGGACTCTGTGGACATGTTTATCTATGTTTGGCAAACTGAATCGGAAGGTGGAAAACATCTTGGAGTCGCTGGGTGCTCTCCAGGGAATGATTTTAAAGCCTGTGTATGTAAATTGTGATGCACAGAATCGCATAAGAGAGGAAATTTCTATGCGCTAAGTGAACTGTGCTTATCAGGCCTTGATTCGGCGTCCTTGAGAGATCTCATTCCTCCAGGAGAAGAGATGAAGCAGAAGGGAGTTTTGGCTTCTCCTTAACCCAAACAATTGCTGATGTGCAGCAATCTGAACTCTCCAAGGACAGCGTTATCATGTGACTAACATGGAGTTTTACCATCTGGCATGCACTGAAGAGAGATGGACTCTGTGGACATGCTTATCTATGTTCAGAATACATGGACATAACATCTAACCATTGCCTAGGAGAGGATTTTTTGTTGTGCACCAGTAACTGATACATTCACACTGCACTCGTACTGATATCACTTGACTGACATACACACACTGGTCTCTCTCTTTTGCTCTGTTAATGTGTAGATCTGTATCTTGTCTGCCAATTGTGCAATTAGAGGGTTTTTTTCTATGTGATCACAATCTTGCTCACTCGAGCACTATTTTGACAACTTTGTTTTTTCTCTCTGCCCAATGTGTCACCCCCTCCCCCTCTTTACCCCCCACTGTATGAGGCGCCTTGTATGGCTGCCGCTTCATTAGGGAGCACTTAGAAACGAGCGCACCTTAGTGATAAGTAAAATTCCTTGTATGTTGTAAGCATACTTGGCAATAAAGTTGATTCTGATTCTGATTCTGGTATGTGTGCATGTGTATGTGTGAGCTTGTGTGTATGTGTGGAGCTTGTGTGTCTGGTGTGGTGTGTGTGAGAGCACTTTGTGTAATATCTAACTAACTAATCTTCACTATTTATTGATTATAATACTGCTAAATCCCAGAAATATTATTTTAAAGTGGCAAAACATACATTGTTGACAATCACAGTGAGTAAGTAAAATACAGCCCTTTCATCAGAGATTTGATGGCATGTCTCTTATGTTAGTGGTGGACACACTCTCACTAAAGACAGCTGTTGTAGGTGGAATTGGATATTTAAGCAATATTACATGAAAGCGAATGCTGTATCAATGAATATTTTAACTGGTGGTGATTCGTTGTATGCCAACATGGAGCAGAAGGCATACTGTTAATCACCGGCTGTTAAAATATTCATGATACCATGACTTCAAGTGTAATATTGCTTTTATACAACAGTTCCACAAGCACATTTTATTAAATGACAGCAATACTTGACAAAATATCATTTGTTTGTTTAACCAGTTATTTTGTGCAGCTGAGAAAAAAAAAATAGTCCCTTCTAAATGTTGCCAGTAACTGTTGCTAAACATCTCAATCAGCATGAAGACATTTATTGTCATTTCACACACATGTAAACAAATTAAATATTGTCAAGTGCAAAAGTCAGTGTTTATTATACATACCAGTTACCTGTTGAGTCGATACTACAGAAGGGCCGAGATCGAAAAGTGGTCAATGCCAGTGGCTAGTTAGCATGTTAGCAATATGGCTTTGGCAAACTTTGCTTGCTTTTTCTTGGCATTTTCAGATGAAATAAAGAGTCCATCACCACAAAGGTTTTGTAATTTATTAATTGAGACAATAAATCCAACTCTAGCTCTGCCTTTTTTTTTTTTTTTTTTTTTTTTTTAAACAGACGTGAAATAGCTTAATATTTTTTACAAGGGCAGACATTGTAAACTCAAAGTTTTTTCAAAAGGGTGGGACTTCCAAGGTCACGGAGGTATAATTTCTTTTCAAAGAGTGCCTCATTGTGGAAATTAAGGTATCCAACACAGTACTGCAATTCTCAAGTCTGCAGACTTGACAGTAAATTACTGTCAGCAATTAACGGTTACTAGAATACCTTTGAAGTGAAGTGATACACATCCAGTGAAACGTTGGAGTGCAATTATCATGAAATATAGTAACTTCTGGAATCCCTATTGTCTAATCAAGTTGCTTGGTTGGAACTAACTGTTGCATAAATCTGCTTGTACAATACAATAAAATAGAAATTATGCTAACTTCTATTGTATTATTTAAAATCATAAGAGATTTTAAATTAGACTGGTAAATCGATAGCTTTGCCTTAGAACTAAGCTCCCTCTTCACCACAACAGACCGGTACAACGTCCGCATCACTGTAGATGCTGCTCCAATCTGTCTGTCAATCTCTCACTCCATTTTCCCCTCACTCGTGAATAAGACCCCAAGATACTTAAACTCCTCCATTTGGGGCAGGAGCCTATCCCCAACCCAGAGAGGACAATCCACCTTTTTCCGGCTGAGGACCATGGACTCGGAGGTGCTGATTCTCATCCCAGCCGCTTCACACTCAGCAGCAAACCGTCCCAGCAAGAGCTGTAGGTCATTGCTGGATGAAGACAACAGGACAACATCATCTGCAAACAACAGAGATGAGATCCTGTGGTCACCAAGCATGACACCCTCCATTCCCTGGCTGCGCCTAGAAATCCTGTCCATAAAAATTATGAACAGGATCGGTGACAAAGGGCAGCCCTGGCAGAGTCCAACTCTCACTGAGAATGGCTCGACCGAGTGTTGGCAATACGAACCAAACTCTCACAACGGTCATACAGAGACCGAATAGCTCGTAACAACAAGCCCGATACCCCATACTCCCGAAGCACCCCCCACAAAATCCACGAGGGACGCAGTCAAATGCCTTCTCCAAGTCCACAAAACACATGTAAACTGGTTGGGCAAACTCCCACGAACCCTCAGAGATAGGGTGAGGAGCTCAGTCATCCGGGAGAGGCTCAGAGTAGAACCGCTGCTCCTCCACGTTGAAAGGAGTCAGTTGAGGTGGTATGGGCATCTGATTAGGATGCCTCCTGGACGCCTCCCACTTGAGGTGTTTCAGGCACGTCCCACTGGGAGGAGACGACTGGGCAGACCCAGGACTCGATGGAGAGACTATGTCTCCCAGCTGGTCTGGGAACTCCTTGGTATCCTCTCTGAAGAGCTGGAGCAGGTGGCTGGGGAGAGGGAAGTCTGGGCTTCTCTGCTTGATCTGCTGCCTCCACGACCTGGACCTCCGGAAAAGTGGTAGAAGATGGATGGATGGATGGATGGATTTTAAATTAGACACTCAAGTTCATTCTGTCATAAATTCCAGCTTTTTTCATCTAAGGTGTTTAGCAAAAGTAAAGCACATTCTTTCTAGACCGCACGTGGAAACCGTAATCCATGCTTTTATTTCGTTCTGGCTGGATTACTATAATGCACTCTATGCCGGTGTCAGCCAGTCATTTCTTTCATGTCTGCAGCTAGTTCAAAACACTGCTGCTCGTCTTTTAACAGGTACACATACAGGTACATCTTAAAAAATTAGAATATCATGAAAAAGTTCAATATTTTTTGTCACTCATTTCAGAAAGTGAAACCCATATATTATATAGATTCATTACACAGAGACATACAGTATATTTCAAGTGTTTATTTCAATTTTGATGATTATGTCTTACAGACCATGAAAACCCCAAATTCAGTTTCTCAAAAAATTTGAATTTTACATAAAATTAATTTAAAAAAATATATTTTTTTAATACAAATGTTGGCTGACTGAAAAGTATGTCCATGTACACACTTAATACTTGGTCGGGGCTCCTTTTGGATTAGTTACTGTATCAGTGTGGCGTGGCATGGAGGTGATCAGCCTGGGGCACTGCTGAGGTGTTATGAAGGCCCTGGTTGCTTTGATAGTGACCTTCAGCTCGTCTGCATTGTTGGGTCTGGTCTGGTCTCATCTTCCTCTTGACAATCCTCCATAGATTCTCTTTGGGGTTTAAGTCAGGAGAGTTTGCTGGTCAGTCAAGCACAGTGATGCCATGGTCATGATCACCTCCATGCCATGTCCCATTGATACAGTACTTAATCCGAAAGGATCCCCGACCAAGTCTTGAGTGTGTACATGGACATACTTTTCAGTCGGTCCACCTTTTTATTAAAAAAAACTATTTTTAAAAAAAATTAATTTTATGTAATATTCTATTTTTTTGAGAAACTGAATTTGGGGTTTTCATGGTCTGTAAGCCATAATCGTCAAAATTGAAATTAACACTTGAAATATATCAGTATCTGTGTAATGAATCTATATATGGGTTTCACTTTCTGAAATGACATAAAATATTGAACTTGTTCATGATATTCTAATTTTTTGAGATGTACCTGTATAAGAGATCACATCACACCCATTTTAGATTCACTCCACTGACTGCCCTTGCATTTTAAAACTATTTTATTTGTTTTTAAATGTTTGAATGGTCTTGTCCCATCTTACCTTTCTGAGCTTCTGCATCCCTATGCTTCCACCCGGCCCCTCAGGTCAACTGACCAGCTGCTCCTGAGGGTGCCGAAAGCAAAGCGGAAAGTCAGAGGGGACAGAGCCTTTTCTGTCACAGTCAAACCTCCAGTTGGCAGAGCAGGAAGGGATGACTCCTTCAGACAAGTAGGACTTTAAGTGCAAAAATGGTTAATTAAATAAACAAGCTAAATAACACAATTCAGCACATGGGCTGGGAACAAAAGAGCAGGTTAATAATGCCAGACAATGACCACTACTGGAGGGAAAGTTCTGTAATGATGCCACAGCCACGCAAACTAATGCTGACATATAAATAGGGAACAGATAATTGGACTAACAAAGGACAGCTGGGTAACTGATTAGGGTCAAATGAAAACACACTGAGTGGCTGGAGGAATGGGAGAAGGATGGGAGAGACTAGAAAACAATAACTGAACTAAGAAACTGAAGATAACCCAACAAACTAATGATAACAGAGTTGTGCAACATTTAAAAAATAACAAAGTGTGGACAATATGTCCACCTCATAACATTTTTGATCACAGCCAGGGGCCTTGGACCTGGGGAAAAAATGGTACTCTTTACCCCAGGGGTGTCCAATCATGTGCCATGGAGGGCCAAGACCCTGCAGGTTTTCTTTTTTACCCAGTCTCTTCAGCAGGTGTTTTCACTTGTCAGCAATCAGTGGGACGAAATTCAGTGAAATCTGCTGTTGAAGACACTGGTTGGAGGTAAAGCCTGCAGGGTCTTGGCCCTCCATGGCATATGATTGGACACCCCTGCTTTACCCAGTGCCCACTGCAGGGAGGAGTCTTCAAAAAAAAAATGGAATGAAAATGTCTTTCTGTGTTGCATTCTTTTAATTTCTAATTAATGACAGAGCTGCGTGGAGGAATCTGATCAGACCTAAATGAAACAGTCATTGTCGCCCCCGACAGACTGCTATGATGATGATGATGATGATTATGATGAATTAATGTCATAGTAAAATTCACCCTGGCTGAATGAAGTGTTTGAGAGACTGAATTTTGCATTAACAGTAACGAGGGATGATCTCTGAGGCCCCTACCCCCCTTTAAAAAGGTGCAAAATAGTTTAGTCCTCACACCTGGTTAGTTCAACTGCAGCACCAGTCACATGGCAACCTACTCTAACTAACCTGCACTTATATAGCGCTTTTCTAGTCACAAAGACCACTCAAAGCGCTTTCATTAATACTAACCCTCTATTCTAAGGGCCTATAGGAAACAAATATCTAGGGACAATTTAGAACAGCCAATTAACCTAACATGCATGTTTTTGGCATGTGGGAGGAAACCGGAGAAATCCCGGAGTAAACCCACGCAACACGGGGAGAACATGCAAACTCCACACAGATCACTGTTGGTCGGGGGCTGGGATCGAACCCACGATCCCACGATCCCCACAATCCCCCGGCCAAGGGTAAACTGTGCTGCCACAGTGCTAACCACTGCGCCCTGCAGCACATCTGCTTCCTCAGCCAGGTTAGTGCATCATTACCCTAAACCAGGGGTGTCAAACTCATTCCATGGAGGGCCAAGACCCTGCATGTTTTGCTTCTACCCAGTGTCTTCAGCAGGTGTTTTCACTGATCAGCAATCAGTGGGAAAAAATTCAGTGAAATCACCTGTTGAAGACACTGGGTGGAGGTAAAACCTGCAGGGTCTTGGCTCTCCATGGAATGAGTTTGACACCTTTGCCCTAAACCTTGCCTTTTATATTTATATATTGCTTTGTGAAAGTACCCGTAGTAGGTAGTGATGGCCAAATGAGGCTTTCTGGATAACTTGAGGCCTTTCATCAAAATGGTTCATACAGACAAGGCCTCATGTGAAACTTCATTTTCTCTACCAGGCAATCTAGTGGACAAAATGTATACAAGATGCAGATTTTTACAAGGGTATTATTGGCTTAATGTGTATTTTTTTTCCCATTTCAATAAATGTGCTGTCTTTTAAGAAATATCAATGATCATTAAGGAAAAAAAAATAAACTGAGCACATTCACTGACTACAGTGAATGTGCTTTTGCTACGTATCCATTTTTATTAATAAATAATAACTTTTCAACAGTATGTGGAAGAAGGCATTTTTTTTTTAGATTATTTCTCCAGCTTTGGAGAATACTCTCTCAGAGCACAGAGGATGCAGGTGTGCAATGCAAGGCTACTGCAAGTTTGTACAGTGTAGGATAGACACATTTCTCTCTCTCCCAGTGCATTCATCTCTGTCTTTATTGTCATTTAGGGCACAATAGTACCTCAGCATAATGATCCAAGCTCTTTGAAACACAACAGACACTTCACCTTGCAAATAAAAATAAATTATAGGAATGGACCAGCTGGGACTTGAACCCCAGCTTCCCAGTTGCAGAACAGATATTTTACATCTAAGCTACCACTTAGTTATTGATAATTGAGGCTTTCTTGAAGACTTGAGGTCTTTCATCAAAATGGCTCATAGACAAAGCCTCACGTGAAACTTCATTTTCTCTACTAGGGCATGTACAGTGGGGCAAAAAAGTATTTAGTCAGCCACCAATTGTGCAAGTTCTCCCACTTAAAAGATGAGAGAGGTCTCCAATTTTCACCATAGGTATACCTCAACTATGAGAGACAAAATAAGAAAAAAAATCCAGAAAATCACATTGAAGGATTTTTAATGAATTAATTGGTAAATTCCTCAGTAAAATAAGTATTTGGTCACCTACAAACAAGCAAGATTTCTGGCTCTCACAGACCTGTAACTTCTTCTTTAAGAGGCTCCTCTGTCCTCCACTCGTTACCTGTATTAATGGCACCTGTTTGAACTCGTTATCAGTATAAAAGACACCTGTCCACAACCTCAAACAGTCAGACTCCAAACTCCACTATGGCCAAGACCAAAGAGCTGTCAAAGGACACCAAAAACAAAATTGTAGACCTGCACCAGGCTGGGAAGACTGAATCTGCAATAGGTAAGCAGCTTGGTGTGAAGAAATCAACTGTGGGAACAATTATTAGAAAATGGAAGACATACAAGACCACTGATAATCTCCCTCGATCTGGGGCTTCACGCAAGATCTCACCCTGTGGGGTCAAAATTATCACGAGAACGGTGAGCAAAAATCCCAGAACCACATGGGGGGACCTAGTGAATGACCTGCAGAGAGCTGCGACCAGAGTAACAAAGGCTACATCAGAAACACACTACGCCGCCAGGGACTCAAATCCTGCAGTGCCAGACGTGTCCCCCTGCTTAAGCCAGTACATGTCCAGGCCCGTCTGAAGTTTGCTAGAGAGCATTTGGATGATCCAGAAGAGGATTGGGAGAATGTCATATGGTCAGATGAAACCAAAATAGAACTTTTTGGTAAAAACTCAACTTGTCGTGTTTGGAGGAGAAAGAACACCATACCTACTGTGAAGCATGGGAGTGGAAACATCATACTTTGGGGCTGTTTTTCTGCAAAGGGACCAGGACGACTGATCCGTGTAAAGGAAAGAATGAATGGGGCCATGTATCGTGAGATTTTGAGTGAAAACCTCCTTCCACCAGCAAGGGCATTGAAGATGAAACGTGGCTGGGTCTTTCAGCATGACAATGATCCCAAACACACCGCCCGGGCAACGAAGGAGTGGCTTCGTAAGAAGCATTTCAAGGTCCTGGAGTGGCCTAGCCAGTCTCCAGATCTCAACCCCATAGAAAATCTTTGGAGGGAGTTGAAAGTCTGTGTTGCCCAGCGACAGCCCCAAAACATCATTGCTCTAGAGGAGATCTGCATGGAGGAATGGGCCAAAATACCTGCAACAGTGTGTGAAAACCTTGTGAAAACTTACAGAAAATGTTTGACCTCTGTCATTGCCAACAAAGGGTATATAACAAAGTATTGAGATGAACTTTTGTTATTGACCAAATACTTATTTTACCGAGGAATTTACTAATTAATTCATTAAAAATCCTTCAATGTGATTTTCTGGATTTTTTTTTCTTATTTTGTCTCTCATAGTTGAGGTATACCTATGATGAAAACTGGAGACCTCTCTCATCTTTTAAGTGGGAGAACTTGCACAATTGGTGGCTGACTAAATACTTTTTTACCCCACTGTACGTAGTTGACAAAAAGTATACAGCATACAGAATTTTACAAGGGCATTATTGGTTCAGTGTGTATTTTTTTCATCCATCCATCCATCCATCCATCTTCTACCGCTTTTCCAGAGGTCCGGGTTGCGGAGGCAGCAGTTCAAGCAGAGAAGCCCAGACTTCTCTCTCCCCAGCCACCTGCTCCAGCTCTTCAGAGGGGATACCAAGGCGTTCCCAGACCAGCTGGGAGACATAGTCTCTCCACCGAGTCCTGGGTCTGCCCCGGGGTCTCCTCCCAGTGGGACGTGCCTAAAACACCTCAAGTGGGAGGCGTCCAGGAGGCATCCTAATCAGATGCCCATACCACCTCAACTGACTCCTTTCAATATAGAGGAGCAGCGGTTCTACTCTGAGCCTCTCCTAGATGACTGAGCTCCTCACCCTATCTCTGAGGGTGAGTCCAGCAATCCTACGGAGAAAGCTCATTTCAGTCGCTTGTATCCGCGATCTCGTTCTTTCAGTCATTACCCAAAGCTCGTGACCATAGGTGAGAGTAGGAACGTAGATTGACTGGTAAATCGACAGCTTTGCCTTAGAACTAAGCTCCCTCTTCACCACAACAGACCGGTACAACGTCCGCATCACTGCAGATGCTGCTCCAATCCGTCTGTCGATCTCTCGCTCCATTTTCCCCTCACTCGTGAACAAGACCCCAAGATACTTAAACTCCTCCACTTGGGGCAGGAGCCTGTCCCCAACCCGGAGAGGACAATCCACCTTTTTCCGGCTGAGGACCATGGACTCGGACTTGGAGGCGCTGATTCTCATCCCAGCCGCTTCACACTGAGCGGCAAACCGTCCCAGCAAGAGCTGTAGGTCATTGCTGGATGAAGACAACAGGACAACATCATCTGCAAACAACAGAGATGAGATCGTGTGGTCACCAAGCATGACACCCTCCATTCCCTGGCTGTGCCTAGAAATCCTGTCCATGAAAATTATGAACAGGATCGGTGACAACGGGCAGCCCTGGCGGAGTCCAACTCTCACTGGGAATGACTCCGACCGAGTGTTGGCAATACGAACCAAACTCTCACAACGGTCGTACAGAGACCGAATAGCTCGTAACAACAAGCCCGATACCCCATACTCCCGAAGCACCCCCCACAAAAATCCACGAGGGACGCGGTCAAATGCCTTCTCCAAGTCCACAAAACACATGTAAACTGGTTGGGCAAACTCCCACGAACCCTCAAGAATTCTCGAGAGGGTAAAGAGCTGGTCCGATGTGCCACGGCCAGGACGAAAACCACATTGCTCCTCCTGAATCCGAGGTTCGACCAACGGCCGGACTCTCCTCTCCAGTACCTTGGCATAGACCTTCCCAGGGAGGCTGAGGAGTGTGATCCCTCTAAAGTTGGAGCACACCCTCCAGTCCCCTTTTTTGAAGAGAGGAACCACCACCCCGGTTTGCCATGCCAAAGGCACTGCCCCCGACCTCCACGCAATGTTGCAGAGGCGTGTCAACCATGACAACCCAATAACATCCAGGGCCTTGAGGTACTCGGGACGAATCTCGTCCACCCCCGGGGCCCAGCCACCAAGGAGATTTTTAACCACCTTGGCGACCTCAGCCCCTGTGATAGGCGAGTCATCTCCCTCGTCCCCAAACCCTGCTTCCTCTGTGGAAGGCGTATCAGTGGGATTGAGGAGATCCTCGAAGTATTCCTTCCACCGCCCAACGATATCCCCAGTCGAAGTCAACAGTGTCCCATCCGCACCATACACAGTGTGAACGGGGAGCTGCTTTCCCCTCCTGAGCCGCCGAACAGTTTGCTAGAATCTCTTTGAGGCCGACCGAAAGTCTTGTTCCATGGCCTCACCGAACTCCTCCCATACCCGGGTTTTTGCTTCAGCAACCACCCGAGCTGCACTCCGCTTGGCCTGCCGGTACACCTCAGCTGCTTCGGGAGTCCCACAAGTCAACCAAGCTTGATATTGGTATTTTTTTCAATTTCAATAAATGTGCTGTATTTGAAGAAAAATCAATGATCATAAGGGAAAAAAGAAATAATAAAACTGGGGTGACTACAGCGAATGTATCTGTGTTACTTCGTGTGCTTGTACTACTTATCCATTTTTATTAAGAAATTTTGGTGACACATGGGGAGTGCATAATTGTATAGCATCTTAGACAAGAACAAAGAGCAGAGGTTCCCTGGGAGATAACAGGGAGGTGTGAAGGATGAATGCAGTGTGACCTTTTGTGTGTTAGAAACTTCTAGAACAGGGGTGTCCAACCATGTGCCATGGAGAGCCAAGACCCTGCAGGTTTTCTCTTCTACCCAGTCTCTTCAGCAGGTGTTTTCACTTATCAGCAATCAGTGGGAAGAAGTTCACTGAAATCTGCTGTTGAAGACACTGGTTGGAGGTAAAACCTGCAGGGTCTTGGCTCTCCATGGCACATGGTTGGACACCCCTGTTCTAGAAGAATGTTAAAGGATTAAGGAAGTGAATGCAATGTGACCTTTTGTGTGTTGGAAGCTTGTAGAGGAATGCCATGCTTTTTAAGAGGAGAGTCTCTGCTGAGTATTCATTCTGTCTATGCTTCTTGTGTGAGATGTGTAATGAACTGTCTGAGTCAAATCCGCCTCGTTATTTACACGCTCCACACTGGTGACCCAAGACGAATCATGGAACACAACGAAAGATCCTCGGAGCCAACCTCGACGGGAGCCCCCAGCCACGCATGTGCTGTTGCGATCAAGCTACTGGATTTTTGGCAGCACAACCCGCGCTCCTGGTTCCACCTAGTCGAGGCGCAGTTCGCCCTCCAGGGGATATCGGCGGATGACACAAAATTCCACTATGTGGTCGCAGTGCTCGACGCCCGCACGGCTCAGCATGTAGAGAGCCTGCTCGATCAACCACCAACTGACGACAAGTACGGTGCGCTGAAGGCTGCGCTCATCCAGCACTACACACTCTCGGATGGTGAGAGAGCAGAGAGACTCCCGACTCGGACCGGGTTGGGAGATGGGTCAGCCATAGACCTGATGGAGAAGATGCTGAGGTTAAAGGGCACAGACGACGACCATTTCATTTTTACCCACCTCTTTCTCCGGAACCTTCTGTCAGCGACAAGAGCGACCCTGGCCAATTCGCCGTTGCTGGCCAAGCGGGACTATCGTGCGCTAGCCCGGGAGGCAAACCGGATCATCGTCGCCAGCAGGGAGCTCACGACCATTGCGGCAACGACGGAGCTCGGCGAGGCGGCCGGAGGAGGCGAGGAGCCATCGACGGCAGCAGCAGCGGGGGCCAAGGAACGCGGGGGAGACACGCTTTGCTTCTACCACCGCCGCTTCGCAGAGAGGGCACGCAAATGTATACTACCGTGCCAATTCAAGCGCTCGGGAAACGCCAAGACCGGGGGTCGGTAGCAGCCGCGACCCTCGGGGAGGAGAACAAGCTGCTCTACTTGACGGACGCACGCTCGGGGAGACATTTCCTCGTGGACACTGGCGCCCAGAAGAGTTTCATCTGGCTGACCTACGCTGACCGGCTGGCAGGATCTAGCGGCCCCGAGATGGCAGCAGCAAACGGCTCGGGGATTAAGACCTTTGGTGAGAGGACTCTACTCTTGTCTCTACACGGCCGTACATTTGAGTGGACTTTTGTCATAGCAGCATTGAATTTTCATATACTGGGGGCTGATTTTCTATGTGCGCATGGTTTGTTGGTAGATGTTGCTAACAGTCGCCTGGTTAATGCACTGTCTTTTGACTCTCTCCCCTGTATAGCTCGAGTGACCCGGCCAACAGCACAAGCCAACGTCACAGCTACATGCGGTAAGTTCCACACACTGCTCACTCAGTTCCCAGCACTCACTGTCCCGACGTTTTCGGCAGCCATCGCTAAACACGGGGTGGAGCATTTTATCACCACCACCGGGCCGCCCGTTTTTGCAAGACCTCGGCGCTTGGATGCAGCTAAACTGGCCATAGCGCGCGAGGAGTTCGCCAACCTGGAGAGGTTGGGCATCATTAGGCGCTCAAACAGCCCATGGGCTTCCCCGCTACACATGGTCCCTAAAGCTGAAGGTTCGTGGTGACTTTGCGGGGATTTCCGCAGGTTGAACAACGCCACAGCGCACGACCGCTACCCAATTCCTCACATTCAGGATTTTTCCGTTCACCTTGCAGGAGCGCGCGTTTTTTCTAAAATAGATCTGGTCCGCGGTTACCACCAAGTCCCAGTGCGCTGAGGACATACCCAAAACAGCGGTAATAACTCCGTTCGGGTTATTCGAGTTTTTGCGCATGCCTTTTGGGCTTAAAGGGGCTGCACAGACGTTCCAACGCATGATGGATGCAGTGCTGCGCGATCTCCCTTTCGTGTTCGTCTACCTGGATGATATCTTAGTAGCCAGCGCGTCCAAAGACGAATACGAAACCCACCTCACGACGGTTTTCCGTAGGTTGGAAGAGCACGGGTTAATAATCAACCCAGCGAAATGTCAGTTCGGGGTGACGGGGATTGACTTTTTGGGGCACCGTGTCTCTCCCGAAGGAGCAGTCCCGCTGCCTGACAAAGTGCGCGCTGTAGCAGATTTTCCCCAGCTGCAAACGGTCAGGGCGAATGGTGAATTTTTATAACCGTTTCCTTCCCCGCACAGCGCAGCTCATGCAACCACTGTATGCCGCGCTCAGAAAACAGAAGCCCGCGGATAAGGTCGAATGGACCCCGGAGCGAGAGCGGGCGTTCTCGGAAGTCAAAGCAGCCCTGGCAAACGCCGCATTGCTGGCACATCCAGACCCAACGGCCCGCATAGCGCTCACCACTGATGCTTCAGATGTGGCCATAGGGGCGGTCGTGGAGCAGCACGTTGCCGGGGCTTGGCAGCCGCTCACCTTTTTCAGCAGGACTTTGCGCAACAGTGAACGTAAATACAGCGCGTTCGACAGAGAGTTGCTGGCTCTCCACCTGGCCATTTGCCACTTCCAGTTCTGGCTGGAAGGGCGCAGTTTCACCGCGTTCGTTGACCACAAGCTGCTAACATTCACGATGGCCAAGGTTTCAGAACCGTGGTCGGGCCGGCAGCAGAGACAGCTGGCCGCGATCTCAGAGTTTACTACTGATATTCAGCATGTCTCGGGTAAACTGAATGTAGTGGCAGACTGCCTCTCGCGTGCCGTGGCGGCCCCGGTCTGCGTGGGGATAGATTACGCAGCCATGGCCGCGGAGCAGGTTAGTGACGCGGACGTGCGCGCGCTCCAGTCTGGACCAACAGGGTTAAGGCTGGAGAGCAGGGTGCTGCAAGACGGCATGCCCCCCCTAATCTGCGATGTCTCCACGGGGTGCCCGTGTGTTTGACTCGATTCATTCTTTGGCGCACCTGGGAGTGCGCGCGTTGATCAAAATGGTAGGGGAGAAATTCGTGTGGCCCAGCCTTCGCAAACAAGTGAAAGAGTGGGCGGCAGCCTGCATGGCGTGCCAACGAGCCAAAGTACACAGACACACGAAGGCTCCCTTGGAGCCGTTTCGCATCCCGGCTAAGAGGTTCGACCATGTTCACGTGGACCTCGTGGGCCCCCTCCCGCCATCACAGGGGTGCACGCACCTTTTGACAATGGTGGACAGCACCACGCGCTGGCCGGAAGTGGTTCCACTGGCGGCAACCACAGCCGAGGATGTGGCACGCGCGTTTTTAACAGCACGGGTGGCGCGTTTTGGAGTCCCGTCGGATATTACGTCCTACAGAGGCCCTCAATTTGTTTCCGAACTCTGGTCAACAATGGCCCGCAGCCTGGGTGTCACAATTCACCGCACAACCACGTACAATCCACAGGCTAATGGGTTATTCGAACGTTTTCATAGGTCATTGAAAGCGGCTCTCAGGGCGTCACTGACGGATGCAAATTGGGTAGACAAGTTACCGTGGGTTTTATTGGGGTTACGTTCTGCGCCTAAAGAGGATCTGGAAGCTTCCCCGGCTGAACTCGTTTTTGCACAACCACTTCGGCTGCCCGGGGAGTTTCTTCCAGATAATCCCGCACCAGGCAGCTCCCCGTCTCAGCTGTTGCAGCATAGCATAGACACAAGCACACTGCCGGGCCCTGCTCACCACAGTTTTCCGCGCGTTTTTGTGCCTAAAACTTTGAAAAACGCGGAGTTCGTTTTTGTCAGACACGACGCCCATCGCCCTCCACTGCGCCCACCTTATGATGGACCGTTCAGAGTGCTGGAAACAGGGGACAAGCATTTTTTGCTAGATTTGGGGGATAGGAGGGAAAACATTGGCATAGACAGACTCAAACCCGCTTTTGTGGTGGCGGACGAGCAAGTGCTGTTGGCGAGGGCCCCTCGGCGTGGAAGACCCCCACGGGGAGCTTCCCAGAGAAAAGATTCCCTAGAGCACCCACACGGACAGACTTTTACCCCTCAAACATCAGCCCCCCAGCATGACAGCGCCGCGGAGGCGGTGAATCCTGGTTACAGCAGATACGGGAGAAGACTGAAGCCCAAGCAGCATGTGGATTGATGTTTAATGATTCTACCACAGCATACGGACTGTTATTCTATTGTTCTATCCAAGATGCTCGGGGGGGTCGTTTGGTGACACATGGGGAGTGCATAATTGTATAGCATCTTAGACAAGAACAAAGAGCAGAGGTTCCCTGGGAGATAACAGGGAGGTGTGAAGGATGAATGCAGTGTGACCTTTTGTGTGTTAGAAACTTCTAGAAGAATGTTAAAGGATTAAAGAAGTGAATGCAATGTGACCTTTTGTGTGTTGGAAGCTTGTAGAGGAATGCCATGCTTTTTAAGAGAAGAGTCTCTGCTGAGTATTCATTCTGTCTATGCTTCTTGTGTGAGATGTGTAATAAACTGTCTGAGTCAAATCCGCCTCATTATTTACACGCTCCACAAAATAATAAATTTTCAACAGTCTTATACTGTCTTTGCCAGTACATTCAACTCTGTCCTTAATTCTCATGCAGGGCACAATAGCAATAATGCCTCAGCATAATGATGTGGAATAATGATCCAAGCTTTTTGAAACACAACAGACACTTCACCTTGCAAATAAAATAAAAATTAAAGAATGACACAGCTGGGATTCAAACCCAGGCCTCCCATTTGTAGAGCAGATGCTTTACTGCTAAGCCATCACCTTGATTACAATGAGAGAAATGCGCTCAAAATGTTCCCAAACAGGAGAAGTCTGTCGTTTTGCTGCTGCCTCCATGTGAAAATTAGCTGTGACAAATCCCTTACACAGTCAAACATGACAACACGAAACGTGAGGGACGGGGATTTCCACTGGGTATCGCTGCTGACTCTATTTCATATTGTGTGCAAAATCATGAATGGCTTCTTGACCCAGTCACGTGGTACAATGTCAACATATATGTACGTCACAATGCACGCTTCAAAACGCGCTTCGCCAAATATTTCCTGGAAAAGCTCGGAGCGCCAGAGCCTGCCTTCCCATCACTAGTAGTAGGTGATTTTTTTTAACAAGGGGGTTGTCATATAATGTGATAATTGTGTGTGCTGTGTCTTTAAGACTGTGGTGACGTCACAGGTCAGAGTTGACCTTCACCGAGTGATATAGATATGAAAATGGCGATGTGTTGATGTTGCCGCCTGTTAATGTTTCCCGCTCCTAGTTGTTAAAAGAGAACTTTGTTGAAACCACTATTCGTGTGGACCTCAGTTCTTTACATGGTGTCAGAAGTGCTTGACGGACGCTCTGCTTCAGTAAGATGGCCAAGTTTAATCCCCCGGAAAGTTTTCCTTTTCATCGTCCAAATGAATGGGCGGGCTGGAAAGAGCGCTTTCTGCGTTTCCGGACGGCTACAAAACTGAATAAAGAGGACGGCGAAATTCAGGTCAGTTCACTGATTTACGCCATGGGCCCCGAAGCTGAAAACATCTTCAAATCATTCTCATTTACTGAGGAAGCGGATCAAAAGAAGTTTGACGTTATGTTAGGAAAATACGACGAGTACTTCTGTCCCAAACGGAACGTGATCCATGAGCGCGCTTGTTTTCACCAGAGGCTGCAGCGGCCCGGTGAGAAAGTGGAAATGTTTATCAGAGCCCTTCATGAGATGTCAGAACACTGTGACTTTGGTGTAAAGAGAGATGAACATATCCGTGACCGAATTGTTGTGGGCATCCTCGATAAAGAGCTGCCACGTAAACTGCAGATGATGGCTGATCTAACGCTTGCCCAAACCATTCAAACAGTTCGCCAGTACGAGGAGGTTGTCCTCCAGGTTCACCAGCAGGGGGAGGCACATGCCACGGTGCAGGAGATCCAGGGAAAAGCAGCAGGCAGAGGAAGATCTCCATTTAAACCAAGGAAGGAAAAAAGTGGAGAGCAAAAAGACTCATGGTGTGGAAGATGTGGAAAATTAAAACACAGAGATCCTGAAAAGTGCCCAGCCATGAAGTCAACATGCAACAAGTGTAAAAAGGTGGGTCACTGGGAAAAGAAATGTCACAGTAAATCAGTCAGAGAAGTCACTGAAGAGACAGTTTCCCAGACACCATTTTTTTTGGGCGCAGTCACAAAAACAGACAGAAATGATGACCCATGGACCATACAGCTTACAATTGGAACAACACCAGTGAATTTTAAAATTGATACGGGTACAGATGCAAACATTATGGGACAAACATTTTGTCAAACATTTGACAAAACATTTTTTTTTGCTGGTCATTAACATTTGTTTGTTCTCTCCCATAGATTGAGTCCCCATCGTGCTGTTTGCTCTCTACATGTCTGTTCTTTTCTTCTTCTCTGTCCCCTCACCCCCCAGCCAGTCGCAGCAGATGACTGCCCCTCCCTGAGCCTGGTTCTGCTGGAGGTTTCTTCCTGTTAAAAGGGAGTTTTTCCTCTCCACCGTCGCCAAGTGCTTGCTCACAGGGGATCGCCTGATTGCTGGGGTCTTTCTGCAACTGTGGGGGTCCTCCCTACAGTTGATAGTGCTATGAGATGACTGTTGTTGTGAAATGGCGCTATATAAATAAAGTTGAATTGAATTGAATTGAATTGAAAAGACATTTAACGAACTAGTTCCTAAGAAGGAATTAGAGCCATCTAATGTCACACTGTGCAGCCCAGGTGGTCAGTTGGACTGTATAGGGAAATTTCAAGCCTTCACAGAATACAAAGAAAAACCATATACTTTTCCTGTGTATGTCATCAGTGGCAATAATGCAAACAATTTGCTGGGCAGAGACACAGCAATGTCGATGGGGCTTGTGAAGCGTGTTGAAGAAGTTCACAAAGCATTTGGTGAGCATGGAACACTTAAAACAGAACCAGTTAAAATCCTGTTAAAAGAGAACGCTCAGCCATACACAGTGCACACTGCCCGTCGTGTCCCTTTGCCACTTTTGCAGAAGGTTAAAGAGGAATTGCAGCGTATGGAGGAGAATAATGTGATTGAAGCTGTGATTGATCCTACAGATTGGTGTGCGCCAATGGTGCCAGTCCCAAGGAAAAATGGAAAAGTGCGGATCTGTGTCGATTTAAAGAGGTTAAATGAAGCTGTACGAAGAGAGAGGTATGTTCTTCCTACTGCAGAGGAAATCACTGCAAAACTTAGTGGAGCAACCACATTCACATCATTGGATGCTGCCTCCGGGTTTTGGCAGATTCCTCTCCATCCAGAAAGCAGTAAATTAACAACCTTTATCACACCCTTTGGGAGATATGCATTCAAACGTCTTCCATTTGGGATCTCAAGCGCTCCTGAAATTTTTCAGCGCAAAATGACAGAAACCCTCAACAGCCTGGAAGGCGTGGCTATCTACATGGATGACATACTGGTGTACGGCGACACTCCTGAACAGCACGACCAGCGTCTCAGCAAGGTACTGGAAAGGATCGAGTCAGCCGGACTTAAACTGAACAGAGAAAAATGTAAGTTTAGCCAAAACAAGCTTCACTTCTTGGGCCAAGAAATTGACAAATCAGGCGTGAGACCCGACCCTGATAAAGTCAAGGCAATCCGCGAGCTCCCTCCACCACAGAACGTGCATGACCTCAAGCGTGTCCTAGGCATGTTTAACTACCTAGGGAAATATATCCCAAATCTGTCAACAGTGGGCCAGCCACTATATGAACTGTTGAAATCCAAGTCAGTGTGGATGTGGGACCATTCTCAGCAGGAGGCATTTCAACGCATCAAAGACATTCTGTCTACTTCTCCAGTTCTGAAATTCTATGATGTGAATCGACCTACTGCCGTACCAGCCGATGCCAGCAGCTATGGTATAGGTGGGGTACTACTGCAACTGCACGATGGAAACTGGAAACCTGTGGCATACTGCTCACGTCGTCTGTCAGAGGCCGAGACTAGATATGCACAGATAGAGAAGGAGTGTTTGGCGAGTGTCTGGGCATGTGAGAGATTCGAGAAGTACCTCTGTGGTCTGGAAGATTTTAAGTTGGTCACAGATCACAAACCCTTGGTGCCTCTCATGAACAAAAAGGACCTGGACAATGTGCCAATACGGTGCCAAAGGCTACTTATGAGACTTATGAGGTTCAAACCGACAGCCGAATATGCTCCGGGAAAGACCTTGGTAGTAGCTGATACACTCTCAAGAAGTCCACTACAGTGCGTAGAAAACGAGACTGATTCTCACTCTGATGTAGCGTGCCACATAGCAGCAGTTATTGATAACTTGCCAGCTACTACACATAAAATAGACACTATAAAGACTGCTACAGCAGCTGACTGTAACCTACAGTTGGTGTTGTGGTACATCAAGTCAGGATGGCCAGAATACATACGCAATGTCCCAGCAGCTATCAGAGACTATTTTCCCATTAAAAATGAACTGTCTGAATGCGATGGAATTATCACCAGAGGAAGCCGCATGCTGATTCCGGATGTGCTCAGAGCAGACATCTTGGATCGAATACATGATGGACATCAAGGTCTGACAAAATGCAGAGAGCGGGCCTGCACATCTGTGTGGTGGCCTGGCATCTCATCTGAAATCAAACGCAAAGTCCAGTCCTGTCAGGTGTGTCGTGAGATGAGACCAGCTCAGCGAAAAGAGCCTCTCTTGTCAACCCCTCTACCTGATCGACCCTGGAAGAGACTTGCTGTTGACCTGTGTGAGCATAACAAGCACACCTACCTTGTTGTGTCAGACTATTTCTCTCGGTTCCTCGAGATACTTCATCTGCCAGTAACCACTGCTTCTCAGATGATCTTAAAGCTGAAGGCAGTGTTTGCGAGGTTTGGTTGTCCAGATGTGGTTGTATCTGACAATGGGCCTCAATTCTCATGCCAAGAATTTAAAAAGTTTGCAAGGGAGTTTGACTTTTTGCACATCACCTCAAGTCCACACAACCCCCAAGGAAACGGACATGCAGAGAGGGGAGTTCAAACAGCAAAAAGAATCTTAAAGCAGCAAGATCCTTTGCTCGCCCTCATGTGCTTTCGATCAACGCCCTGCACCACCACAGGCGTGAGTCCTGCAGAGCTACTTATGGGTCGAAAGATCAAAACAATTCTTCCTACACTGGAAGTGAATCTTTAGCCCCGATGGCCAGATCTGGAAGTCGTCAGGAACAAGGATGCAATGGAGAAACAGAAACAAGCATTCTACTTCAATCAGCGCCATGGAGCTAAACCCCTACCTTCGTTGAAGCCAGGAGATTCAGTCCTCACAAAGCTGGACCATCAGAAATCCTGGAAAACACCCGCTGTTGTCACAGGAGAAAGCAGCACACCTCGCTCCTTTCTTATTGAAACACCCCAGGGAGCAACTTTGCGACGAAACCGCCGTCACTTGCAACATGATCCTGAAACAGCCAGAGAGAGACACTCTTCAGCTCCAAATGACCTGCAGCCAGAGATTGTCGATCAGCAGCCTGAAACTGCAGCTGCTGCTGACACTATTTTACCAGAATCCAGCGTCAAACCGCCAGACCCAAAGCAAGGACTGTTGTTTACCCGGTCTGGTAGAATGATTAAACCTGTGCAAAGACTAGATTTGTAGAAAAAAAAAAAATGAATGAAAAAATAGAGAAATTCACGTGTTCACTGTGATAAGTGTGGTTATATGTGGTTCAAGGATTAAGCCATGGGCTGTGGGGAAGGGTGAAATGGGAATGAAAAATGTTTGAACTGAAAATTGTTTTGTTCTGAAAAAAAAAAAAACTAAAATGTCATATAATGTGATAATTGTGTGTGCTGTGTCTTTAAGACTGTGGTGACGTCACAGGTCAGAGTTGACCTTCACCGAGTGATATAGATATGAAAATGGCGATGTGTTGATGTTGCCGCCTGTTAATGTTTCCCGCTCCTAGTTGTTAAAAGAGAACTTTGTTGAAACCACTATTCGTGTGGACCTCAGTTCTTTACAGGGGTTGTGGGTTATATTCATAAAGTTAGCACTTGGTAAAACTGCAAAGGTATAAAATGTAGTTTCAGTTCAAATTTGCAAGAATAAAGATGCAAAAATATGATAAAATATGGTAATTTACAACTTAAAAAGCCACATTTACTATAAGCAAGTCCTAAATTTATGAGAAAAACATTTGATTTTCATGAGAAAAACCACATCTTCCACATTGCGACCCCCCCCCCCACACACACACATTTCTCAGGGGAAAAAAAATCTGAAATTTACAACAGTAAAGTCAAAAATTTATAAGAAATTTTTTTTTTCTGATATATAACCTTTTTCTCTCATAAATTTCCATTTTTCTCACCAGTTAGTGAGGTTTTTGTTGTAAACAGTTTTCTTGGAAAGTTAACTTTTTTAAAAATACACCTGCAATGTTTTTCTGATAAATTTATTACTGTGGCGGATGCAATAAGGCACGGCGAAGTGAAGTTTAAAAGGGTGTTTTATTCATCCACCATCACGAGACTCACTCCAGCGCTGTGGAGCGCGCCGGAGCGAGCCCTCATCAAACAGGCAATGTGTGTCATCAAAACAGCAGTAGTAAGAGAGAGAGAGAGCAAGCGATATGGTTGGCTTATATACCCAGCTAGACAATGCATGCATGGCACATTAACATCACAGTAAACTGCAGGGAGGCATGGACATTTACATGAGAGTCACGCATATCAATAGCAGGATTACTGGCAGGAAGGAGAGGCTGCCTATTGATATCAGTACATACATCTCACTGTTCTGCTAATTGCTCCAGCTGAGCGCTCTGCTTGTCCGTAGGCTGTGGGGGTCACCCCCCCCCCCCAAGAGGGCTCAGCTGGGGGCTGAGGCGTTGATCGTCCGGCTTTGGGAGCGAGCTGCGGGAAAAGTTCTGTGCCGGAGGAGGGGGAGGGAGGAGGGTGGGGGTAGCGAGTGCTGGCCCGGGACGGCAAAGTTGTCCGGGGTGCGCAAAAATTGCATGTGGACCCACGATGTTGAGGGGCTGTCCCGTTGAACGTGGCGGAGATCCACAGCGGCTGTGAGAAGAAACATTAGTCTCTGACTCCTCTCGCGGCTATGAAGAAAAACAGGAGCTGCAGCTGTGTGAGGGACTTGGCGTGTAGGCTTTAGGTGTGCGCGCAGCCCTAAAGCCCTCGGGGACAGCTGATGGCTGAATTCCCATTGTGCGCCGTGGCTGAGACCCATACAAAATCCTGTGTGCGGGCTGCGTGTGTGCTTCAGGTGTGTGAGCAGCCCTGAAGGTTCCGATGTGCAGCGGCGGAGGACGATGGTGGTCTGTGGAGCCGTTATTGTCCCGTGCGTGGTGCGCTGTCCTTGTAACCCCCCGGTGTGCGTGCGGGGGTTCGGTGCGTGGGTCAGGGTCAGGGAGCTTGCTGGAGATCAGTGTCGTCGGCGCCGATGGTCGTCCCTGTGCAGGCTGTTGCTGTCGTTCGCTCGTGCCGGGTCATGGTGCGTTCAGGTCCACGCGCTGCGTTCTCCGTCGGCCCTGGAGGTCGCCGTCGTGGAGAGAAGACGAGGTGCGTGTGTGCTCGTGTGGAATGCGGAGGAGCGGTGAGAGGGAGTAGACGCTCTTTGTCCCTCGGCCGGTCCCAGCGTGGATGTCCCGACCTCAGGCGAGGGTCGCACCATGACGCTCTCTGCAGCCTTTCCGGTCGTGGATGATCTCCGGAGAGAGTTCGCCTGGTGTCGGTTCTGCGTCGAGGTCTCCCGTGTGGCAGAAGGGAGGGCAGTCCATTTGCGTCAGGCAGCTGCGTTCGCTTGTCGTCGGAGATACCGTCGGGGCTGCATTCATTCGTCATTGGAGTGTTCTTTTCTCGGGGTCACCAGTGTGGCGGATGATAATAAGGCACGGCGAAGTGAAGTTTAAAAGGGTGTTTCATTCATCCACCATCACGAGACTCACTCCAGTGCTGTGGAGCGCGCCGGAGCGAGCCCTCAGTAAACAGGCAATGTGTGTGATCAAAACAGCAGTAGTAAGAGAGAGAGAGAGCAAGCGATATGGTTGGCTTATATACCCAGCTAGACAATGCATGCGTGGCACATTAACATCACAGCAAACTGCAGGGAGGCATGGACATTTACATGAGAGTCACGCATATCAATAGCAGGATTACTGGCAGGAAGGAGAGGCTGCCTATTGATATCAGTACATACATCTCACTGTTCTGCTAATTGCTCCAGCTGAGCGCTCTGCTTGTCCGTAGGCTGTGGGGGTCACCCACATTACTCTTTTTTTCCTATAAATTAGCCAGGTTTTTTGGTAAACATGTTACCTTTCCTATAAAGTGTTTCTATAAAATTTGCAACTTTGTCCGTGAATTTCCATTATTTTTCTTGTTCATGTGCTCCTATCCTCTCACTGATGATGATGGTAATAATAACACATTTTATTTGTATAGTGCTTTCTTAGGCACTCAAAGACACTTTACATAAAAAAAGTACTAAGATATACTACGTTTCCCTGTATAAACTATCCTTACAGTTTTTATGGGGATGGGGGGGGCAGGCAGAGGGGAGGATTTTGGCTCATTTTGCTGATAAGGGGAATAGACTTTTAAAAAATGTTTTGCAAATATTTATTTGAATGGAGGTTTAATATTTCATTTATTGAAAAACAAGCTTTTTCATATTTTTGCAAAGATTTTTTGTATTTTGAATAGACATTTATTTTTCAATGGAAGCGGCCCATTTTTTTTTTGTCATTGACATTTACATAATTAATAATGAAGACCATGGTCTGTGTTAGTTGATAATTTTGTAAAAATCTATGGGGTATTAAATATGTCCATGAGTGCATAGGTATTAAAATATATATACCAAATAACTACAGTAAAATTTGCACTACTGTATGAAAATTTTCTTTTTTCACTATTTAGGAGTGTTTTTTTTCGGGGGTGGGGGTGGGGGGCTTGACACTTGCCCCCCCAAAATGTCGATGCACATCACTGTATGTTGATCTCAATTGGAAACTGGGTTTGTTAAAGATGCTCTACTTGTGATGAACGGGGCACTGCTGGGGACCATGCCCACACTTTATGTCCTTTTAGGTTTCTTAGTTTTTCTCTGAGTATCATCATCATCATCATCATCATCATGGCCTTGGTTTTGTCTTAACTTCCATGCCTTGTCCTTTGTTCTGGTGTTCATTATGTTATTATTTCTGCCTTAGCTTTAAGTTTAACTTAGGTCATTATGTTCTCCCTGATCGTTATTAATTTCTGCAGTTGGCTTCTGTGTGTTATTTGCATTGTGTGTCTTCTGTGCTTCTGCCGTCCTCATCCCCTGTTGTTGTTTTGTGGTTGTCTTTTTGTATTTTGGTTACATTGTATCATCCCTGTTTATTTTTACTGTTAGTATTATTGTCCATGTGTCTCTAGCCATGTTCTGTCATCCCTTGTCTGTCCTCAGTGTCAGTATTGTGGTCCGGTGTGTATATTTGTTTACCTTATGTCTCAGTCCCTCATGTTTTCTGTACCTGTTGCCATGCCCTGTTGTCTCTGATTGCCCTTGATTGTCCCCAGCTGTCTTGTGCCTTGTTAATTGCTCCCTGCCCTATAAATGTGAGTCTCTGTTCCTTGTTTGTTGAGAGGTCGTCTATCCTCCTTGCTATGTTCCACGTCCGGAGTTTTTTGTCATCTTATCCTGCCATGATCCATGTTTGTTTTTTCTGAGTGTCAGTGAGTTTTTGTTGCCTTGCCTAGTTTAGTATTTTTGTCATGCTTAGTCTTTATTTTCTTTTCAGCCCATGCGCTGTTCTTAAGTTCAGTATTTGTTAATAAATTATCATTTTGTTGTCTGTACCCCACCGTGTATCCTGGTCCTATTCTTTGAGTTTTGCCTTGACCTGCTTATCTTTGCTGCGAGTGTTTATGCCTTGCCAAGTTTTACTTCTGTTTTCAGCCCACAAGCTGTATTTGTTTTGGAGTTTTTTGAGTTATGTTCAATAAATCATCATCATTGCATCTGAGCCTGCCTGCACCCTGAGTCATTACTTTAACCTTTATCTGCCTGGAAGGCAGAAACATGACACTACTAGTAAATAAAATGGAAGCATACAAAAGAATAAGACCAATGGAATAGAAAATATAAATAAATAAATAAGAGTGTAAATGAAAAAAATAGTACTGGTCCATTCTCAGAAGTGCATTATAGGCAAAGAGGTTTGGAAATATTGACAGCAAATATATACTCAAAAACAGATAATTCATATACTAGCGTCAAATTGTCCATAACAGTGGCGCTTACTAACCAAGGCTTTTAATGAAAATAGATCCATCTTAAACCTTGGAATGTAAATTTCATATTTGGTTTGTGTTTGAGGGGCCCACACACAGTGCTGTACCGGGGGCCCAAAATTTGGTGCTACGCCCCTTACCACGGCACCCAGGTTATAGGACAATTTACCTCTGCACATTAGACAAGCACCTTTACTGTCCATTTTAAAAACTCATCTTAAAACATGCTTTGACTTCCCTGGCCTTTCACCCAGTGTGCGACATTGATTTTCTTTATTTGTTTTACGTTTTGTTTTTATTGCTTGTGGTTTCTGCTTGTACCTGGCTTTATATTGTTTTTGTTTGTGTCCTGCTCCTTGTTTTTGTGCGGTTTTTACACTTCAGTCTTCCTGTTGTACAGCAATTTGTGTTGCGAATGTTGCCTTTTAAAGTGCTTTACGAATAAAGTTGACTGATAATTCACATTAGACACTTTGATATACAGTATTAATAATTACCTCGATAAGGCTCTGTTCCTGAACACAACTTTATTAAGTAACCTCATTAGTAATGCATGCTTATCGATTGTTTTACAAATATGTCAGAATGATAGCTATGAGACAGGCAAATAGTTGTTGCTGTTTTTTATCATTTGTAAAAGCTCATTGTGTTTGTCTATACTTGTTACTTAGATGAAAATCATGTGACATTTTAAAACAAATTAATATGGAAAACCAGATAATTTGCAATTGTTTATACTCATTTTTCTTGTTAAAATGAAGAAGTGACAATGCAGATGTTCATTCATATGATAATTTATTCACTTACAGCAAACAGACACCAGACAATTATTAGCTGTATTACTTCACCTCATGGATTTGTATATTCTGACTCTGTATAGACTTATTTTATTTGAACAAAATGAGTCACTGAAACAAAATAAATATTGGAGTAATAAATATTAAATACAGTAAGATCAGAAAGTATTTTAAATTATTCTTAAACTAATCCATACGACTGAAATTGTCAGTGATAATGATGATGAGTGTGCTTTCTATGAGCTGGAGGTTGTAGTAGTAGTAGTAGTAGTACTTGTAGTTGTGGTGATGGAACTAGTGGCTGAGCTTGTTTTCTTTGCTTTGCGGGCCTTCCTGCAAAAATAAAACATTGGGGAAAATATGTTTTATTAAACATATTTGAACTACTCTCATCAACAATAGCCTACTAGTATGGTACAGTCTATGATAGCTAAATATTTGTGACTGCCTGGGATGACAACAGAACTCACTCTAGTTCTTTGACCTTCTCAACCACCCATTCTTGTTTCCAGTGGCTGCAGACCTCTCCCTCTGTCGTCTCAAATCTAGAAGAAGAAGAAGAGGAAAAAAAAAAAAAAGATGTTCTGAATCTCTGTCTAGTTCCCATTTGGGAATTTCAATTTTAATTTGAATTAAAATGCTACAGTGGTATAAAACATTTGATATTCACTGTCATAAAATAAAATCTTTCTCACATGACAGCCTGGACACAGGGTGGCTTCCTCTTCTGGACCCTGTAGCCGATGATGGGAGCAGTGATGTTCTGAACACCAACCACGGTGCAGCATTTGGTTATCTTGATTGCTGTTGTCAGAAAACAACACATTAGTTTTCTTCTTGGTATTAATGATAGACATGAAAGCAGAAATACAATGATCTCTGATAGGAAACTTACGAGACGCAGCTGCTACCGTGACCAGAACCGCTGTGAGAAGGGCCAGGCATGCCAGTTTCCCGATGCACATCTGCATGATGATGGTATGAGATGTTCCAGAGGTCTCTTGGATTAGGTGACAGGCGCAGCTGGTGAATGTAGACAGCAAACCTCTGGCCAGACACCTGGTTTTTATCTCATGAAAAGAGGAACCAAGCAGAAAGGGTGCTGCTGGGATTTCCTCTCTCTCACTTTCTTGCTCTCTGTGGAGGGAAGGACTCTTGGGTCACCCAGCAGACACCCAATTCCTTTTTGTGATTTCATCATGACATTGATTTAACAGGGATCCACTGTCACAGACCCCCCCCCCCATTATTTTATATTATATTACAAAACAATTAACTAATGCAATACATACTTGCCGTAATCTACAACTTATTGTCAGTGAAAGTGAGTAAAGAAATAGCATGTCTGTCGTCCATCCATAACTCAAGAAAATTGCTAGTCCTTTTAGGCAATGGCTCTGATTCTCACCAAACTCACTCAAAATGATCCTCAGGCAGGTTTCCACCAGGCTGGATGAAGGTGAGGGTCCAAGGTTCAAAGTTAGGAGTATGACATTCCAACTTGAGCGGTCCCAAGTCGGGGATCTGCACCTTTACTATCAAGAGCCATATTTTCTCCCTCTCAAAACAAAGATTTTTATATAGGTATATGCATTAAAAACTATATGTTGCATTTAGGAAATTGTAGAATTATGATAAAGAAAGCCAGTGGTGGGATGTGTATGGGAAACTGGTTATAAGGTACAAAGATTATTTAATTTATACCTATAGGTGTGCGTGGAAATGAAGGTTTACTTTGGGTCCACACACACACTACAAAACTTGTTTTTGGGGCACCAGTCTAAAACCTGAACAATTTATTAATAACTAATCTTTATACCTTCAATCAATCAGTCTCAAATATTCGTGAATTCTCATGGGTGACTTCAGAAACAGACACAGAAAAAAGAAATCAACAGAAACTTCCATATACCGTTTACAGTTTTAATAGTCAGACTCAGATTAAATGACATTACATTCAACGGACTTAAGGTGAAATGATCACGTATCAAGCATCACATTCAACTTATAACTGATTATTGAGCAAAAAGAGTGTAATCACATTTGTGGAACCAAGAAACCCTTGGTGTGAATTTGTAACTGTTGAAAATGGAGACTGAAATAACTAACCAAAATATGAAGAAAACTGGACACAAATTTTATGAAGAAAATGATAAAAGATGATAATAAGGAAAAAGAAATTCTGGGTTACTCTAAAAAGGGGAAACGGAATTTAATGAAAAGAGGGATACTATTTCTTTTTAATTCTATAGCTCTGATCAGAGTTATGAACTAGTTTTAAACCTGAGACAAATTATGACACACTTTAAGGCGATGAACAATGCACTAACTCAGCAGGTGAAACAAAGGAAACTTGCTCACGTGACCTATTGCTTTGGCTTTCAGCTGGATCCTTCGCTGAAGCTTTATTTGATGATACTGGAAAAATATCTTCCAGCAGATATTTTATTCCTGAGGCTCAGGAGCTGAGATCCAGCGACGATGATGATAGGCTGCTGGCCGATGAAGCAGTATGTCATGTGGACAACACGAGAGGGTTTTTTCCAGTGGCCCTCCCGGGTCCAGATAAATTGGGGATAGTTCAAAGTCTGATCAGTCACACAATAGAAGACACAAAAATAAAAAAAAAAAAATATTCAAGCCATGAAATCTGAGTCCTTTTGATGTCGTGGGGATTGGTGAAAGCAGATTCCAGTATGAGTAAAAAAAAAAAAAAAAAAAGATCCGCCCATTTTAAAACATGGTGAGCTAAGAAAAATCAATAGAAAAAGTTTAACACATTAAATTAAAAAAAAAAAGTCTGAGAACACGGAGTTTCACTCCATATAAAAGAGAAGGTTAAGCTCAAACAGAAAAAGTATTTTTCCCAGACGTTTAAGGGAAAGAGAATTCAAGGCCGGAACATAACTGAACAGGACACACAGACAACAACTTTTACAGACTTTCAGAAAGAACGGGGTGTTTCTTCCTTAAACTGAGCACTTTCAAAGAATAAAAACTTGACTGACATGAAAGGGAACCAATTGTCTCCCATTGCGGGAGAATTGAATGAACTCTGGTCCAATAAGAAAGCAGTCCTTTGTCTGTAACCGACCAACAGAAGGAAAGGGGACGTTGTCCAACAGAGACTGGCTGGTGATTGGCTGGAACCAGTCAGATGACTCGCTTTGACTCCGAATATGAAAAAACACATATTGATTAAAGAAAACTAAATAGAATGTGTGTGTGTGTGCACACACATATATATATATATATATATATATATATATATATATATATATATATATACATATATATATAAAGCTAAACTAACTTCAGTGATTCATGACTAATTATCATTCTTGCTACATTAAACATGCACTTTCACAAACTTGTCCTTCTATAATTAACATGCATTACAATAAGGTTCGTTTAAGCATTTTCAAACATGCAATACATTTAAACCAATGATTAATGAAACATTTCAAACCAGAATGGTATGTCAGAGTCCTGCTTGATTTTTCTTCAGGGTGTCCTGAAAAAGAAAATCTTCCGAAAATTGAGAGTTTTTTGATAAAAGGAAGTCTTTTAATTTAGTAACCACAGTTCAGCTTGCAGAGGCAATAGCAAACATATTCTGGAGTTGTCCACCAGGGGGTGCTGTGGGACTTTGGATTTTAACTAGAAGCCTTGAGGAATTTTTGTTGATAGTTCTGGAATGTTTCAAACCGTTCTTGAAGCATAAAACTGCCTGGTTGGGGAGGAAGTTCTGGGATTTATGATCGCAGACTAATCCATTTATGATCGCACAAACAGAATCCTTTATTGTCCCTTTTACCATGGAATGTGCTTTCAAACTGTGGTGCTTAGGTGGAGGAAACAATTCTTGACCAGACTTTTGGGTGAAACAATTTCTTTAAAGTGAAGAGTGATTTTATAGATTGGAGCCAAAGGGATTGGCACTACAGATTTGACCAAAAAGTGCTTTGTTGTTGTATTTAAGCACAATTTTCATGTAGCTGTACTTCAATAAAATCGATTTTACAAGGGCTGGGTTACGTTTAAAATCATTTGTTTTTACTCTGGCCTAAGCGATCAGAATGAGTTAATACATTCTGCTGAATGGTATCTAGTACTTTAACTATTTTACTTCAAGTACTTTCAAAAGTGAGTGCTTTAATATTTTTACTGAAGTGAAAATTGTGCTACTTTAGTTTTGGCACTTTATCTGTACGTACTTTAACTTAAAGCAAAGAATCTGAGTACTAAAAACAACGCAGTGTTCAACTTTTCGCTTACCAGTCATAACACATTGCCATGTCATGCTAGATGTTGCCGGTGTCAGAGCAGATGCTGGTCGGACTCTAGATAAAAATACACACACAGCTTGGGTACATGCACAGCACGAAAGTGCAACATGTAATAAACAACTTTGAACCAGGATTAACACTAGCTTATTTCATCAGATGTTGACACAAGCACAAAATATACAAGCAGAACACAGAGTTAGCGTTGATGGATGACTAGCTAGCTCATTGTCTGTATATAGGAGACAACGGTGTTTGTTCACAGTGAGCTTTCCACTACTGGGATAAATAATGTAAAAGATGCAGGTGCATAATATCACATCATATCACATCACTCACCATCCTCGATCATGGTTTAACAATGATGCCGTGGTCAGGTCGACGCCACTCTGCCTCGTGTTATTTGCCGGTCGGTGGCCGTGAATTCATTTCGGGTCACTCCGTCTAGCTCCCACTGGATTCTCTCATCAGCCACCAAACACAGAAAAGTCTGCATCTTGTTGTTGGACCACAGTGTTGATTTGTATAGCCATTTATCTCGTTGATTACACTCACGCTGTTGATTTTTAATGGCAGATTTGATTATTGTGAAGACATTAGTGGTGGGTGGATTGATCCAATTATCAATATCAATACCAATGTTGGTATTGATATTGGAAGTGTAATGAGACTGATACTGTGTCTGTGCTGCCGCACCCATCACAGCACGGAGCAAGCACATTCAGGCACGCTCTGCTCCTCTTCTCCTTCTTCTTGTGGTTTTACCTCCTCCCTCCTCCTCCCTCTTGTACCATCATATGATTGAGCAGTACCAGATAAACAAGATAGCAAGCAGCTGCCGCCAGCTGCTGGCAGCGCACAGTGCTGCACACACACAGCACAGAGATGGAGCAGAAGAATGGCAGAGAGGAAGAGGAGTGCCATGTCATGTGGCTATATTTTCAGGCCAAAAATGAGACAAGCTGTACAATTTGTAAAAAGGCTGTGAAATACAGTGGTAACACAACTAATTTATATAAACACATGAAAAATCATCCAAAAGACAACGCCAAGCTACAGAAACTGAGAAAGGAGGAGAGAAATCCCCCACCCCCTGGCACCGACAGACCCAGACCCCCGACCCAGAAGCAGAGATCATTGGCAGAGGCCTCTCTGTCATGGGCAGTGAGAGCGTGCCCCCCCCCCCCCGCCGCACGTTCACCAACTCATCACTGCACCTGAGGCAGAGGACACACCTGCGCCCGCTTATCAGCCAGCGTATTTAAGGAGGCTTCCTCCGCGCAGTCAACGCTGGCTCGTCTGGGTATACTGCCCTTATTCAGGCAAGTAGGTTGTTTTTTGAACTAAGCTTAGACACGTTGTCTCACTGCTCTCTATTCTATTGTTTCAGGTTGCTGCCATCGTGCAGGTGTGTCTCGAGACTGCGTGCACTCTCCTGCCACCCCATCACTTTCCCCAGCAACGGATCTTCGCCCGATCAGGCACTCCAAGCTCATTCCCCCTTCCCTACTGGTTCGTCTATACCCCACTGGAGTTCTGCCAGTCCTCTCCCGGAGTCCAGAGTAAGCGGCAATTTGGCTTGACCATTTTCCCTTCTCTGCTTCTCCGCTGACAGCTCTTGCTTTTCTCTCCGCAGGTGGATTGAATTTTCTGGCGAGTGGCTGTTTCTCTAACGAAGTGCTGTTTTCTCAGTTTAATAAATTATTGAATGCTGCCCCCCTTGTGTGGTTCTGTCTTGTGCAGGCATTGTGCACGTGAGCTGTCAGCTAATCATGACACTTTCAGTATGGCAGACAATATTCAGGTAGATATTAATGGTGACAGTAATATTTTAGTCATCTTCGGTATTAGTCAATATTGATTTTCAAAGTGCAACTGGTCATTTGTTACTTTAGCCAACTCAAAGTATAGATTAAATTAATTAAAATTAAATTAAATCACCCTTTATTGTCATTCAACTGTACAACCAATCATGTACAGTAGAACGAAATTGTGTTTTACCTATCTACAGTGTTAATCACACACACCCCAAGTGTTATTATGCTAAGACCTTGGAATAATACATTTATCCCATTGAAATGTTTTATTTAAATGACTACATTTACTGGAATTAAAGCAAATATACTCAATATGGCTCAGATTTGATTGAATATAATTTCCCTTTTGTGTTAACTGGGAAAGTGATACTGTATTGTATCTATCTCTAAACTTTGCACGAATTCTGTCCTGGGGTTTAACTGATTAATAATCCAAAGGAAAAATGACAAAACATTTAAAGGTCATGAAAATTCATTCAGATTTAGAAAGTTGATAATGCATCCACCTTAATCATTAAAAAGTATCAGTATTGTATCGGCAATACTGGCCCTGTATTTACTTGGTATCGGATCGATACCAAATCTTGCAATATCGCACACCACTAGAAGACGTTGCTCTCATGACTCATCCAGTGATGTTTGCCCTGGCCAATTAGTGGCCTGCTGTCTGTTGATGTCACATTTTCACCTTGACTTAGCACGCTTCAAACCTGACTGGAGCAGGTACTAAAATAGTACTTTGTGGGAAGCCACTCAGTAGTTTTCCCTCAGACTGAAGGGCATGACAGATCAAAGAAACACACTGGCTATAACTATTAAAAACATTTTATCAAAACACACACTTATTTGTTTAATCAAGAACACTCGAAAACTTTGCTTGCAAAAACCGATAAATGCCACTTCCAAGAAAATTTCCCTCTTTACATCAAATTGTTAACATTACCTGCTTATAGAAGTTCAAATAGTTTTTTCTAAAAATTCGATATGTCCTATGTTATAGACACTACAAATTCATTTTTTTTAAAAAAGCTGATAAATGCCCGGAGCGTTTTTTTTTTTGTTGCTGTTTTTTTTTAACAAAAGCAGATAACTCTACACAACTAGAAAAGCACTCGGAGAGCGCAGACCTCCGCCAAGCGCCACAGTTCCCCCCATACAGTGTTTGTGTGTACGTTTTCAGATTCCTTGACCATGAAAACATATGACAAGCAATTGGATTCACAATGATAGGATTAGTGGTTCATTAGTTATTGATGAAAATGGCATTTTCCGTAATGGCGGTTTTCTTCTCGATGGTGATCCAGATCACCACCAAAATGTAATCATCTGTAGGATACCCCATTTCTGACAATCTGTGAAAATTTCATGAAAATCCGTCCATAACTTTTTGAGTTATCTTGCTAACAAACAGACAAACAAACAAACAAACAGACAAACCAACGCCGATGATCACATAACCTCCCCCTTTGGCGGAGGTAACAAATCAGCACTTGGTATTTAAGTCAAGTGATTCATCTTGGCTGCCTTCCCGGTCTGCTCGCTCTGACTGATTTTCCTGGCTGTGATCGGAATGTTCGAAAGCCACGGTTACATGGGCAAAATTTCTTCAATCTGATTACAATTCAGATAAGAATTTTAACGTTTACATGGATCCTGAAAAAGCTGATCTGATTAGGACGTGTGTTTTCATGTGTCACAGGTTTGAACAGAATAAATCATTTTGACATGCGCACGTTGACGTTTCGACATTCCAAAAATAGTAGAAGAAGAAGCAAATTCCAGTGTTAGCAAGCCCCACTTCACGTCGAAATTGACCTGTATCATGTTATTCAGACTGTACTTTTGCTTCTGCTGGTCTCTGTAATGAAGCTACAAGTACATACTTCTGCATATGATGAACAGAGGGAGACAGCAGGACGATACAGACCAGTTTTGTTTTACTCCCGCTATGCTTCCCGCTAGCTGCTGCTAAGGCAGAAATATGTCACGTCGACTTGTAGCTGGTTTACAGACATGCGCAGTAAACATATTTTCTGCCCTATGTTTGGAATAAGTGTTTTCATGCACACCATTCCGATTAACAATCTGCATAACACACCCCTCTCAATCGGAATGAAATTTTGATCCGAATTAGCGTGATCGGTTTAGAATATTCAGATTGGCGTGTTTACATGAAGCATTTTTATTCCCATGAGGCTTTTAATCCGGTTACTTGTGTCCATGTAAACATACTAGTTTCACTCCCTCCCTACTCGCTATATAGTGAATTTAGATATAGAGGACTATACAGTAAACTCAATATAACAATAAAAATTAACTGTTTTCGGACACTACTGGACTTGTTTTCATGGCACGGTTAATGACATCATCACGTGAGGCAGTAAAACACAAATTAATGGTGGTAAAAAAAAGAATACCTGCATGTTATTTGTAGTAAATATGTATTAAATCAAATCGTTTTTGCTGAATTATTAAATATAAATACCTTAAGGTAGTTTATGTTGTGATGTGAAGCTCTTCTCTCACCGCTTTGTTGGCTGCACATTCACTATATAGCATATGGGGAAGGAGTGAGCATTTCAAACACAGCACCTGCTTGCTCTGAGAGATTTCCCTGCCTGTTGGTTTTTTGCTGTTGTTGGTTTTTTTACACTTTTGTTGCATTTTATGTCAAATATGGATAATTTTGATGAAGCAGATGAACCTGTGATGCGTTCGCCAGTAGGGTGCAAACGAGGTTGGAACAGTGAACAATATTCAGAATTCTTGCTACTATTATCTTCTATTATCAGAATTCTTGCTACTTTGCTGCTGTATGTCTCTGCACATTAACATTCACCGCAACCATTTGCACAAATGCCATATCTGCTGCCGTCTGTCACTGCAATACTGATCACGTGCGGTCCTATCTGTTACTATCTGTACCTACACTACCACACTGAACTGCAACTACAGGTATTACATCTCTAGTTGTCTGTTTATAGGATTGCTGGGTTTTATCATCATTAATTGTTTATCTCAATTTTGCACTATGGGAGGTCTGGGTCTTTCTTGTCGCCATTTGCACCACGGGTTGCATTACTGTACATATTGTATATTGGACTGCTGCTGCTGTTGTTGTTTTTTCTTTTTTCCAGCCTTACTCCTTTTCTTTTTATACTGTGCACACCAATGAAGAGAAACACCATTTCAGTTCTCCTGTATGTCCTGTACATATTGTAGTATTGACAAGAAAATCTTTGAATCTTGAATTTTGAATTATAGCTTTATTATAGCTATATTATACCATTTTACTGACTGGATATGCCTAAAACAGTGTGTCATACTATATTGATGCTTATAGACATTCAAGTATGTTCCAGACAAACTAGCATGGTTTTTGGGACATGGCTGTTTTTGCAAAAGAAGTTCTTGTGGACTTGTCTGTTTTTGCAAAAAAAAAGTACTAATAAATTGCCAAAAAGTAACTATGAGTTGATGTTCGATTTTTTTTACTTTATTATGTCTGAGATACTCATATTTCAAGTGGCCATTTCTTAGAAGCGGAACTGGAAATACTAACACCTATAAATCAACAAATGAAAATGTTGTTTTAAACCAATTGGACTTAACTGTTTTTGCAAAAGAACTCTTCACTTGTTTTTTTTTTTTTTTTCCGCATGAACACAACCAAGCCGAACGACTAGGGCCACCGTGTCAGCCGCGCTCCTGCCTGAACAGTCGTTTTGCAGACATTCTTCCACGAGGAGAACAGTTCTGCCTGAGGGGCTTTGTGGCAGGCCCGTGGTGGCCTTATCCCTGGAACTGTTGGACCCCCAGGGCCAGGACCAATCTTCATGGCGCCGGGCCCTGTATCCCACATCGTGGTAGCCGACTCCTGCGAAACCTTGCCATCTGGAGCAGCCACCTGGACATGTTGTAGTTGGTTTGCCTGCCAAACACTTTTTCACACCACTGTACATGTATATACAGCATATAGAATAATGACGGTTCCTGGTGACCTCAGTGACCAGGCTAGAATGGCCTACTCCATCAGTGACAGTTAATTTGTCTGTATGTGTGGGTATTGTGCCAAATTAATGTCTGTCGTCATTGTGCCAAATTAATGTCCAGCTTACTCAGATTAATCTGAGTAAGCTGGACTAGGCTGCCACAATTTCAATATCCAGCTTATTTTTTCCCATTAAAATCTGATGTGTTTTCAAAGTGTTCCCTTTATTTTTTTGAGCAGTATATATTCTCTACAATAGTCATAATAGTCCACTTTTATACTATTGCACTTATGGATGAAGCCCAGCTAATTTCATGGTCTATAAAAGATCATGTGCTGGTCATTCTTCAGCATGTGTCATCTACCACATTTTGTTCCTCCTTTCCCTGTGGTGCTGACGGTCAAGAAAAGGAGCAAAGAGGAAGGAAGGCGATCCTAAGACTTTCCACCACATAACCACAGATTTCCAATAACCGTCAGTCCAAATTTGGTCATTTGGTTTTGCATATAGTGTCACTGCAGTTACAAGTCTCAACATGCTTGCTGAGGCCCTTTTAGCTATGTATGTACACTACCGTTCAAAAGTTTGGGGTCACCCAGACAATTATTTTGTGTTTTCCATGAAAAGTCACACTTATTTACCACCATGAGTTGTAAAATGAATAGAAAATATAGTCAAGACATTGACAAGGTTAGAAATAATGATTTGTATTTGAAATAATAATTTTTTCCTTCAAACTTTGCTTTCGTCAAAGAATCCTCCATTTGCAGCAATTACAGCATTGCAGACCTAACATGATTGCACAAGGGTTTTCTAATCATCCATTAGCCTTCTGACGCAATGAGCAAACACATTGTACCATTAGAACACTGGAGTGATAGTTGCTGGAAATGGGCCTCTATACACCTATGTAGATATTGCACCAAAAACCAGACATTTGCAGCTAGAATAGTCATTTACCACATTAGCAATGTATAGAGTGTATTTCTGATTAGTTTAAAGTTATCTTCATTGAAAAAAAGTGCTTTTCTTTCAAAAATAAGGACATTTCTAAGTGACCCCAAACTTTTGAATGGTAGTGTATGTATGTGTGTGTATATACAGTATGTGTATATATGTATGTATGTATATATGTGTGTGTGTAGTGTACACTACCGTTCAAAAGTTTGGGGTCACTTAGAAATTTCCTTATTTTTGAAAGAAAAGCACTTTTTTTCAATGAAGATAACTTTAAACTAATCAAAAATACACTCTATACATTGCTAATGTGGTAAATGACTATTCTAGCTGCAAATGTCTGGTTTTTGGTGCAATATCTACATAGGTGTATAGAGGCCCATTTCCAGCAACTATCACTCCAGTGTTCTAATGGTACAGTGTGTTTGCTCATTGCGTCAGAAGGCTAATGGATGATTAGAAAACCCTTGTGCAATCATGTTAGGTCTGCAATGCTGTAATTGCTGCAAATGGAGCAAAGTTTGACGAAAGCAAAGTTTGAAGGAAAAAAATATTATTTCAAATACAAATCATTATTTCTAACCTTGTCAATGTCTTGACTATATTTTCTATTCATTTTACAACTGATGGTGGTAAATAAGTGTGACTTTTCATGGAAAACACAAAATAATTGTCTGGGTGACCCCAAACTTTTGAACGGTAGTGTATGTGTGTGTGTGTGTGTGTGTGTGTGTGTGTGTGTGTGTGTGTGTGTGTGTGTGTGTGTGTGTGTGTGTGTGTATGTGTGGCCAGGAATATATATATTTATAATATAGTAGAATATTGGATAGATTATAGCATAGTCTGAGTTTAAAAACTTTCTTTTTAAAGTTTGGATTGACAGAAAAACGGTGTTCAACAGAACAGCTTTGCTTTCCTTGTGTAGAAGTATCACTCCTACAGTTTGTAACTTAATAGAAGTGCTCTATGGTATGAGAGAACAGCTAAGTGTAGGTTTATCATTTGGTGAGCAACAGGTGACTATCACAGTGATCATTTTGTTTTTAAACAGCTTATGAATGATTTATAAGATGTATAAAATCTACCTAATAACTAACTCCTAAAGTAATAACGTAAAGTGGTAGTGAATGGTGTTATAAAATGTTATGAAAATGCAGTGAAACAAAAAGAAAGCCCAAAGAACCCAAGCACAGGGCTAAAGAAATACAGACAATAATTACTGTACTTTATATTTTATATGACGCACTATATGATAAAGAGGGTTTTATTTTTACACATTAAATGCACTAGTGATTTCAATAACTGTGGAAAATAAGGATTCACTGAAGGGGAAAAAACTCAGTCAAGTGTTATATACAGTATTATCCTGAAAAAATACTCTTGTGACCAATAAAAATCTATGCACTGGCTATGGTAGAATAACTTGCAGCCCTCTTAAGACAAATGTTAATAAAACTTATGGAAATACTCTGCATATTTGGGGGAGATATTATTTGCATTTGTTTTGCCTTCATTGTGTCTGCAGTTCTTCTTCTTCTTTTAGACTGGCGGTTGGCAACCAGCTTACAGGTGCATTACCGCCACTGACTTGATTATCATCACTATATTTTTGTACAAGGAGTTCTGAACAACTCCCCATGTATGAAAAAAAATTATCCGTCCCTGGACTGCTTGTGATACAGCAGGACTCTTGTCCCCCACCTAGTACTCATCAGTGACATGGTGTTCTGAGTCCTCATGTACAAAGGGTACTTACGCACAAAAACATGGTATACGTCCTTTTCCACAGAAAATTTCAGATGTATCAAGAATGAAATCGTGGAAATATGTGCAGCCCCACGGCAACTTCATGGCTGGTGTACGTTTCTACTGTTATTAGTCTGTTGGCGATACTTAGAGGTGATGTTGGGAGACTTATAATGACGTGAAAATGATTATACACACCAGAGACACATGATGAACAAACATCCAAGTGTGCGCAATTGGATAAGTGGATATAAAAGCAAGTGCAAAGAAGTGCAGAAAATGCCTCTAACAACAATGGCTTTAGCATTATTAGAGGATACTGCAAATCGCACAGTGAGAAGAAAAAGGGTATTTAGAGACAAAGAAGATTTTCTGGCTCAGGATGATGACTGGCTTGTTAGCCAGTTTAGGTTTCCATGGGCAGTCCTTGTGGAACTGTGCTCAGAGCTTGGAGCTCTTGGAGCTGGCCGTCCCAGTGCAAGTGCTGACAACTCTGGGGTTCCTGGCAACAGGGGCTTTCCAGAGGGAGCTGGCAAACCAACCAGGAATTTCCCAGTCGACCCTGAGCCAAGCTAGGCCAGCTGTGTGGGATGGAATTATCCAGCTGTCACCCAGGCACATCATAGTCCAATGCAATGCAGTTGAACAGACCAACATCAAAGCACAATTTGCAGCGAGAGCCGGTTTTCCTAATGTAATCGGAGCTATGGACTAAACACACATTGCTATAAAATCACCTTTAAAAGATGAATATGTGTATGTTAACAAGAAACATTTCCATTCTATCAATATACAAATCATATGTGATGCGCAAATATGACTAACCAACATTGTTGCAAGGTGGCTGTTATGCCATGTAGTGCGTTTCACAGAACACTCTCACACAGCGTGTTGGGTTGGGTTTTCTTGTTCACTTTACGGCAGCGACCTCACATGTAGTGCATCTATTACAACTGTTGTCTACAGCCCGCCACCTAATGCATGCTGGGTAATGCAGATCAACATATAACACATCTTCCCCCTTTCAAAGAAGAAACAGTAATTCTTTAAGCAGAACATGCATATCACCTGTAATACGAACCTTGAGCTTCCATTATCTGGTTCTCATGCTCATAACAAGAGCCAAATTATTTTTTTTTTTACAAACTCACTGACACCCGTTTACAGTTTCTACTATTCAACAACTTTCAATGAGTCCTTTAGGAGGCTGAACATTCCATCTGGGCCTGCCAGGTGCTTTCACTGGTGCCTTAAGCACATTATTTGCTCTCAGCCCTTCTAAGTCTACTGAATCCTTCTGTGAAGTGTGGTCAGCAAAGTCACTTGTGTCTCCATCCTGTGGTGCTGTATTGGATTGATCTGTGACACGCTGACTTGGTGTTTGTGGCTGGAGATCCACTCAGTTTCTTCGAATAGATGTTCCATGCTCCGTCTGAACCTGATATGAGTGTGGTGCCACTTCCCTCTCAATTGATCCTTGCATGGTCCATATACCAGTCGTGTGGTCTCGGATTCTGACATTCTCTCCTGGTGTCAAGTCACGCAAATGTTTCACTCTCCTATCATGTTGGAGTTTCTGTTGGATTTCTCTTTCATTTTGCCAACTTTGGCTTTGTGTGCTCCTTCTGGTGTCAACAGGCACTCATGCATTGGCAGGTTGGTGTGTAAGCGACGTCCCATCAACATCTGAACTGGATGTAGTTTCGTTTTCACTTTTAACTGGCTGTAATCAGCTGCTGACAACAGGTTAACTTGGGCTCCGGTATCCAATTTGAATGGAATTATTGTGCCATTTACAGTCATTGGTAAAATAGATATCTCTTTTCCACTGGATGCTTGCACTATATCTACAAACAGTTCTTCTGGTTTCTCATTCACTGCGTGTGTGGCGATGTTAAAATAAGGCACGGCGACTGGAGTTTTTAAGGAAGTTTATTCATCAAATCATCGCCATCACGGAGCTCATCCCAGCTGCTGTATAAGCAGGCTGGGGATCACTCTCAGGCTCTCATGAGCAGTAGTCAGAAGCAGTCAGAAGAAGAACAGAGAGTGAACATATGAATTCGGCCACTTAAATACCCAGCAACAGACAATACATCAAAGGCATTTTATCATCAAAGGAAATGCATTCAGGCATATGACATTTGTACCACAATGACAGCAGGAAGCATGAATGTTTGCATTTGAGTCATACAGGATGCTGGTGCCTGAACTAAGCACAGGAAGACTGCCCATTGATCTCAACACACACATCTCACTGTCCTGTTAATTGCTCTAGTCGAGCGCTGTGTTTGTCCGTGGCTGTTGTGGGGGTTACCCCATACATGTACTTTTTTCTTGCCATCACCAGCTTTGCAGCATCGTGCATAGTTATTCTTTTTGCCACCTTTATTACAGTTCTTCCCAAAAGCAGGACATGCTCTTATGGCGTGGCTGCCCCCACATTTGTTGTATGTAATTTCGGCAATTTTTTCCATTTCTTTTCCCGACACTGTTTGTTGTGTTCCATTGATTTCATTGCATGCACTGCCAACTCTACTTTCTTTAGCATCTTTACTTGTGCACGAGAGCTCTGTGCTGCGCCACACAAATCCACAGTCCTGTCCAAGGTCAAATTTTTCCTCTCTCAGCAATCTCTCTCTTAATCCATTTTCTTCAGTTCCACAAACTATATGGTCTCTGATCAGTGAATCCCTAAGATCTTGAAATTCACAAGACTTACTCGATGTGTACAGTTCAGCTAGGTACTGGTCAAATGGAATGCCAGGCTTTTGGTCACATGAAAAGAACTTGTACCTCTCAAACAAAGTAGACTTCAAACTTTTGCCTCACTGTTTGGAGGTTGAGATTTTCTGGTTTGATTTGAAACCTATTGTAAATGCCCAGTGCATCCTCCCCAATTACGTGCAGAAAGATTTGTGCTTGCACCTTTGCATCTCTCCCTCCAGCTCCACTAGCAGCAAGGTACAGTGGTATGAAAAAGTGTTTGCCCCCTTCTTGATTTCTCTTTTGTTTTGTATGTTTGTCACACCTAAATGTTTCAGATCATCAAACAAATTTAAATATTAGACAAAGATAACACAAGTAAACACAAAATGCAGTTTTTAAATGAAGGTGTTTATGATTAAAGAGAAAAAAAAAATCCAAACCTACATGGCCCTGTGTGAAAAAGTCATTGCCCCCTAAACCAAATAACTGATTGGGCCACCCTTAGCAGCAACAACTGCAATCAAGCATTTGCGATAACTGGCAATGAGTCTTTAACAGCACTGTGGAGGGATTTTGGCCCACTCATCTTTGCAGAATTGTTGTAATTCAGCCACATTAGAGGGTTTTTGAGCATGAACTTGTCAATGAACTGTCAATGAACTGTGGAATGAGCTGTGGAATTTGTCATGCCACAGCATCTCAATTGGATTCAGGCCAGGACTTTGATTAGGTCACTCTTAAGTCTTCATTTTGCTTTTCTTAAGCCATTCAGAGGACACACATCTTCCACAAAGTTCAACTTTTGTCTCGTCAGTCCACAGTTGTAATGAATTTTTTGACTTTTGGGAAAAAACTATGTCATCTACAGCCCGCCACCTAATGCATGCTGGGTAATGCAGTTCAACACATAACACAGTAGCCTGGTTCAATGCACGATTCATTCCCTCCAATGAACAGCATTGTTGGGAACAAACTACAAGCTGGCGCTGCGGATGGGTGGCTTCTTGGTCAGTAAATTCATGTAATTGTCCTAAACAACCCAGTTCACGCCTGTGCGCCCCCAAACATCACCCTGTCTTCAAGACTTCATTACAAGTCAGTGGTTTGAGTAAGTGACTTAATTTGTTTTGCTGATTAAACTACAGTTTCACAGCATTCTACCAAGCCCCATTTGCCTCTGTGTGTACAGTGGTTATGTCAATAAACACATGCGTAAAATTTGAAATGCAACAGTGTCACCCTTTCCCCGGCGCACTTAATTCATTTACAAAAGTAGTGTGTGTAGTCCATGTAAGCTGTATGTAACTATAGAGGATGAGATTTGCATTTTGGACATAAAATATGTACTTGTCGAGTCTAATATGATCTGCTTTCAATTGACAGGTGACTGTGGCTACCCAGTAAATAGGTTCATATTGTCTTCTTTTTCATTACTGTTTTCCTTTATTCAACCAGCTGATCCACCTGGCTGGTCACAAATCACAGCGATCAGCTGACACTTCTGAGGATGACTGCAGACATTAGTCGAAACATGTCAAGGTTAAATAAACATCTCCTTCTCATTTCTGTCTGGAAAAAAAGGAAAACCATAAACTAATCTTGTAGGGCTATGAGCAGGCTATTGAATTACCTGTATCTGGTGCTAATGCCGGAGGACAGTGTGTCAAACAAAATATTTTTACGTGCCTCTACCTCATTCAAGAGCTTGTCCAACTCACAGTCCATGAAATTCCATTAAATCCTGTCATGATGTGGAGCACGGTTGTGGAACCGTGCTCATGCTTTCTGTTAGTCTGATTATTTTCTGTACTTTCCCCACTTTAGATTAGTATTCAATCTGGTTATGGTTTTGGATGTATTATGTTATTTGTATTTGCCATTTATTTCTGTCTGTTTTTGAGAGTTCCTGTTATTTTAGTTCAGTTACTATAGTCTTGTTTACTAATATTATGTTTCTATGCCCATCCTATTTTGCACTATAAATAATATCTGTCCGTTTTGGACTTGAGCCTACCCATACATTTGCCTTCAGCTCTCTTTTTGTAATGTTGGTAATTATTAGTATTTCATTATTTGCATCTCTTGGTTTTTGTATTTTATCTTGTCCTCACCTCATTGAGTTATTTTCCCCTTTTTGTATTATCTGATCTGAATCTCATTTTGTAAACATTTCTTGGTTATAGTCAGTTACCTTTTGTCATGTTCTCCTGTGCCTTTATTTTGACGGCGTCCTTTATTTACTTCCGTTGCTTCTGGCTAGTTTTGCGGTTTGTCACAGCTGTCATTATTTTTGGATTATTACCCTTGCTCTTGTGATCCACACCTGTTCATCATTTGGTAATTTACTCTTTGTTCTATTTAAGGGACGCTGCCCCGTAGTTCGGTGCGACGTCCTTCATTGTAACCTTGCGTGAATCCCAAGCTTGATTCATTGTAATCCTGGCATTTCCACATGCCTAGCCTCCCATGTTATCCGGTCTTCTCATTTCCTTGCCTTGTAAGTTTTGCCTCTGTTTATGGCTGTGTAGTTGCGCATGTACATGTTGGACATATGAGAGATATGCTGACAGCACATATGTGATTTAACCTCACGATGAAGGAGACGGAGAGTCTAGGACACCTGTGGAGGACAGCGAGAGAAGACAATGGGTGTGGACAGAAGACTCCCTGACCTCTGAGGCTCAAGAGGAGAGAGGGGGGAGTAATGTAAATAAAGGGATTATGAATGTGAATAAAGGGATTATGATGGAGATGTGTGACCTCCCCTGCGAGGGAGATTTCTTGATGTGAGAATGTTATAAAGGTGAAAACTTTGGTGTGTTTCCTCCTCTTTGTTCGCTGCTCAAGAATGAGAGCAGACTGTGGGAATGGTTGCTTGAAATAAACTTGAATTAAATGCAATTCAGTTTCGTAATTCAAGGCTCCCCACACTGTTATATTTTTGTGTTTTTATTAAACCACAAGCAACTCACAGCCAGTGTTTGGGTCTTCGTTCTGCCCCGCCTGGGCGATTCATGACAAGCTCCATTATTTTTGATCGTGGATACAGGAGAGTCAAACATGCAGGGATTGCATATATCTATTTGCATATCTATTTGCATGTAACTGCATATTCAAATAGAGGTTTGCCAAGGAAGGAGTCCAGTATTTCCTCACGTGCATTCATTTTCATGTAGATTGGGATGTAGAAAGGAAATGTGCTTGGATTCCTGCGTACGCACTGTTTAATACATCTGAATTTTTTTTTTTTGTTCATGGCGTTTTCTTGATTTAAACGTATGTCATCTTTCAGTAGGAAATCCACACAAGTCTTTGTACATGAGGCCCCTGATCCCAATGTTTTTAGCCACTTAAAATATTGAGTTTAAGTGTAATAAATTTACCTCAGTTAAATAAAGAAGATGATCTGACTGAGTTAAATGAACAAATCTCTTCTTACAGTGTAAAGAACGACACAGGCACAGACAGAAGGATAAGGTTATTACAAGACTTAATAATAAGGGATACTTATGCAATATGCAGATGTTTTGTTAAACATTTCTTTCTGTAACATGTTCCATTTTGAACATGTATCAAACTATTAGTAAAAAAAAAAAAAATAAAAAATAAGCATTGTACAGACTGCTAACTAGCCAGGTTCAGGTTTCAGCTGAGTCAGCTAATATTGAACCACACAGGCATGCCTTTCCTGGAGTTGGCTTAATTCTTCAGTGAGCTGTTACAATTCCCAGTCAGTGAAAAGCAGAAATGATTACTCAGAATGAAGAAGGAAGCACTACTAGTGTGATCAGTTTCACTAAAAGGACTGGATTTCAAAATACCCTGTTCTTCTGCTACACACATCATCATTCACATTTTTCAAAAATCTTACATCAAGGTTGCAAAAAATTTACATATGGACCTTATCACTCATGATTTTGCAATAGGATTTGCAAAATCCAACAAACCTGACAGACTATCAACTATATAATATACAACATCATAATTTACTCATATTGTCTTTTTGGATAAAGGGTGACACATGCCACAATACGGATTTAAATATGTTGGACCACACAGTCCAGGCTGGATAGCGGGGAGAAGAGTTGGTCAGGTGACCGACCCCAGTCCATAGACCACCCCGTGACAAGAGCCAGTTTATCTGGTGGTCGGCCAGAGTCCCAGGACCAGCAGATGGAGGGGAGCAGCACGTCGGGTGGCCTACCACAGTCCTGGGGCCACCAGATGGGTGAACGTAGTTTTTAATACAAAGACTACATCTGGAGAAGTTTGAACACAGTAATAAATCGGGGTGATACCTTTCTAATCAGCTTAAACTGAGTAAAGAATAAACAACTATCCATTCTATTAAGGATATGACTGGAAATATTACCCATGACCCTGAAGAAGTAAATGGCTCCTTCAGAACGTTTTATGAAAACCTCTATTCATCTCAAATTAATCCATCTGACTCAGAGATAAATTAATTTCTGGACAATATTAATTTACCACGATTAAATAATAAACAGACTGCAGCTCTGGACTCACCTCTTTCAAAGTCCAAACTTCAGGAGGCACTTAAGCACATCCCAAACAACAAAGCTCCGTGACCAGATGGTTTTCCAATAGAATTCTATAAAGAATTCTGGCCTGTGCTGGCACCTACTTTCTTTAAAATGGTGAGCAAAAGAAGATCATATGTAATTCCTCCAAACTGTTAGATACAACTTCTGGCAGATGAGGGAAAAATTGTACTCACAGCACGGGCAGAACTCCAGTGTAACATAGTTTAAAAAAGAAGAAAATAAATGCAGCTCGGTGGCTGTCAAATACAAAAATTCAAGGACTTACAATGAACATATGATGATGATGATGATGATTATGAACTGGAGGGAATGCTCTGCAATGATGCCATGGGGAGAAATGAAAACAGCAGGTATATATAGGGACACAGACATTAACTAACACAGGACAGCTGGGTAACTAATTAGAGTCAAATGAAAACACACATGAGTGGCTGGAGGAATGGGAGGATGATGGGAGAGACTAGAAAACAATAACTGAAATAAGAAACTAAGGATATACAAACTATTAATGATAAAACTGTGTCAATAGTTTAAAAAAATAACAGCATGGACAGAATGCCCAGATCATAACAGTGCCCTTTAAGGATGGATTCCAGACACTCAAAAATAAAACAAAGAACACCCCAGTTGGACGGGAGGAGGGGACAGAGGCATGGCGGGGCAAAGACAGAACATAAACAACAGAAAAATGTTAATCAGGTCAGCCAAAGTCCCAAGACCACCACCAGGTGGAGTATGTTGCATCTGGTGGACTGCCAAAGTTCATGGACCACCAGACGGACAACCATGGTGCGTTAGATGGCCTACCAAAGTCCCAAGGCCACCAGAGGATGAACACAGCGCATCGGGCAGCCTGCCACAGTCCATAAGCCACCTGATGGAAAAACACGGTACCGTAGGGGCATAAAGCTCAGGAGCCTTTTGCACAGAGAACAACTACACAGAGGCTTTAAACTCAGGAGATAATGACATGAAAACTTTACCCTCTGAAACTTTGACCTCTAGAGAAGACAACAAAAAACCCTTAAACTCAGGGGAAGACAACATGGAAATCTTGCATTCAGGAAATGATGACATAGAACCTTTATACTCAGAGGATGACAACATGGAACCCTGAAACTCAGGAGGTGTCAACAAGGAACTTTTAACCTCGGGAGATAACATGGAACCTATAATCTCAGGAGGTGATGATATGGACACTTTCAACTCGGAAGTTAATGGAATCATGGAAACTTTACACCCCCTCATGGATTGTCACCTTATCGTGGTGGGGGGGTTTGTGTGCCCCAGTGATCCCAGGAGCTATGTTGTCTTGGGCAATTTGCCTCTGATAGGGTCGCCCAAGACAAACTGGTCCTGCGTGAAGGGCCAGACTAAGAATGGTCCAACTGACTCACATGATAAATTCTAGATCAAGGATTCAGTGTACTGTACCCCACCCGGTATGGGGTTACCGGGGCCTCACCCTGGAGCCAGGCCTGGGGGAGGGGCTCGATGGCTAGTGTCTGGTGGCCGGGTTTCCACCCATGGGACCCGGCCGGGCTCAGCCCGAAGGAGTTACATGGGTCTGCCCTCCAGTGGGCTCACCACCTGCAGGAGGGTTCATGGGGGTCCGGTGCTATGTGGATTGGGTGGCGGTCAAAGGCGAAGACCTTGGCGGACTGATCCCAAGCTTTCTAAACTGGCTTTTGGTACGTGGAATGTCACCTCTCTGGTGGGGAAGGAGCCTGAGCTGGTGTACGAGGTTGAGAGATACTGGCAAGATATAGTCGGCCTCACCTCAACACACAACTCCGGTTCCGGAGCCAGTTTCCTGGAGAGGGGCTGGAGCTTGGCCTTTTCTGGAGTTGCCCCGGGCGAGAGGCGACGAGCAGGGGTGGGTATTCTTGTATCCCCCCACCTTGCTGCCTCTATATTGGAGTTTTCCCCGGTGGACGAAAGGGTTGCTTCCCTGTGCCTTCGGGTTGGGAAATGGGTCCTGACCATCATTTGTGCCTATGCACCAAATGATGTATCAGAGTACCCACCCTTTTTGGAGTCTCTGACTGGGGTGCTGGAAGGTGCTCCTCTTGGAGACTCTGTTGTCCTACTGGGGGACTTCAATGCGCACGTGGGCAATGACAGTGAAACCTGGAGGGGGGTGATTGGGAGGAACGACCTGCCTGATCTGAACCTGAGTGGTGTTCAGTTATTGGACTTCTGTGCTAACTGCAGTTTGTCCATAACAAACACCATGTTCAAGCATATGGGTGTCCATATGTGCACCTGGCACCAGGACACCCTAGGTCGCAGGTCGATGATCGATTTTGTTATCGTGTCATCAGACCTGCGGCCGTATGTCTTGGACACTCAGGTAAAGAGAGGTGCAGAGCTGTCAACTGATCATCACTTGGTGGTGAGTTGGATCCGATGGCAGGGGAGGATGCCATTCAGACCTGGTAGACCCAAACATATAGTGAGGGTGTGCTGGGAACGTCTGGCTGAGGCCCCTGTCCGGGAGGTCTTCAACTCCCACCTCCGGAAGAACTTTGACCACATTCCGAGGGAGGCTGGAGGCATGGAGTCTGAATGGGCCATGTTCTCCACCTCTATTGTTGAAGCAGCGGCCCAGAGCTGCGGCCACAAGATGGTCAGGGCATCTCGTGGTGGCAACCCCCGAACCAAGTGGTGGACACCAGAGGTGAGGGGAGCCATTAAGCTGAAGAAGGAGTCCTATCAGGGTTGGTTGGCTTGTGGGACTCCTGAAGCAGGTGAGGTGTACCGGCAGGCAAAGCGGAGTGCAGCTCGGGTGGTTGCTGAAACAAAAACTCGGGTATGGGAGGAGTTCGGTGAGGCCATGGACCAAGACTTTCGGTCGGCCTCCAAGAGATTCTGGCAAACTGTCTTGTGGTTCAGGAGGGGGATCAGCTCCCTGTCCACACTGTGTATGGTGCGGATGGGGCGCTGTTGACTTCGACTGGGGATATCATCGGGCGGTAGAAGGAATACTTTGAGGATCTCCTCAATCCCACTGATACGTCTTCCACAGAGGAAGCAGGGCTTGTGGATGAGGGGGATGACTCGCCCATCACAGGGGCTGAGGTCGCCAAGGTGGTTAAAAATCTCCTTGGTGGCCAGGCCCAGGGGGTGGACGAGATTCGTCCTGAGTACATCAAGGCCATGGATGTTGTAGGGCTGTCATGGTTGACACGCCTCTGCAACATTGCGTGGAGGTCGGGGACAGTGCCTTTGGCATGGCAAACCGGGGTGGTGGTTCCTCTCTTCAAAAAAGGAGACCGGAGGGTGTGCTCCAAATTTAGAGGGATCACACTCCTCAGCCTCCCTGGGAAGGTCTAAGCCAAGGTACTGGAGAGGAGAGTCCAGCCATTGGTCGAATCTCGGATTCAGGAGGAGCAATGTGGTTTTCGTCCTGGCTGTGGCACATCGGACCAGCTCTTTACCCTCTCGAGAATTCTCGAGGGTTCGTGGGAGTTTGCCCAACCAGTTTACATGTGTTTTGTGGACCTGGAGAAGCCATTCGACCGCGTCCCTCGTGGTTTTTTGTGGGGGGTGCTTCGGGAGTATGGGGTATCGGGCTTGTTGTTACAAGCTATTTGGTCTCTGTACGACCGTTGTGAGAGTTTGGTTCGTATTGCCAACACTCGGTTGGACTCATTCCCAGTGAGAGCTGGACTCCGCCAGGGCTGTCCTTTGTCACCGATCCTGTTCATAATTTTTATGGACAGGATTTCTAGGCGCAGCCAGGGAATGGCGGGTGTCATGCTTGGTGACCACAGGATCTCATCTCTGTTATTTGCAGATGATGTTGTCCTGTTGGCTTCATCCAGCAATGACCAACAGTTCTTGCTGGGATGGTTTGCCGCTGAGTGTGAAGTGGCTGGGATGAGAATCAGCACCTCTAAGTCCGAGTCCATGGTCCTCAACCGGAAAAAGGTGGATTGTCCTCTCCAGGTTGGGGACACGCTCCTGCCCCAAGTGGAGGAGTTTAAGTAGCTTGGGGTCTTATTCACGAGTAAGGGGAGAATGGAGTGAGAGATTGACAGATGGATCGGAGCAGCATCTGCAGTGATGCGGACGTTGTACCGGTCTGTTGTGGTGAAGAGGGGGCTGAGTTCTAAGGCAAAGCTGTCGATTTACGGTCCTACTCTCACTCCATGGTCACGAGCTTTGGGTAAGGACCGAAAGAACGAGATCGCGGATACAAGCGGCTGAAATGAGCTTTCTCCGTAGGATTGCTGGACTCACCCTCAGAGATAGGGTGAAGAGCTCAGTCATCTGGGAGAGGCTCAGAGTAGAACCGCTGCTCCTCCACACTGAAAGGAGTCAGCTGAGGTGGTATGGGCATCTGATTAGGATGCCTCCTGGACGCCTCCCACTTGAGGTGTTTTGGGCACGTCCCACTGGGAGGAGACCCCGATGCAGACCCAGGACTCGCTGGAGAGATTACATCTCCCAGCTGGCCTGGGAACATCTTGGTATCCTCTCTGAAGAGCTGGAGCAGGTGGCTGGGGAGAAGGAAGTCTGGGCTTCTCTGCTTTAACTGCTGCCTCTGTGACCCGCACCTCCGGAAAAATGGTAGAAGATGGATGGAGGACAGCTGGGTAACTAATTAGGGTCAAATGAAAACACGCGAGTGGCTGGAGGAATGGGAGGATGATGGGAGAGATGAGAAAACAATAACTGAAATAAGAAACTAAGGATACACAAACTACTAATGATGACAAAATTGTGATTTAAAAAATAACAGAAAGCATGGACAGAATATCCAGGTCATAATACAAATATGAACTCAGCTAGCATTATCCTGCTCCTTAAACCTGAAAAAGAACCTACGCTTCCATCCAGCTACTGTCCCATCTCACTTATGGATGTTGATCTTAAAATAATTTGCAAAGCTCTTGCCAGAAGACTGGAAAGGAAAACTATTATGTATTTGTTCACTGTTCTTATACTGTTGATATTGGAGCTCTTATTTGTGTAGTGTGGGGTGGTGGCTCTGGCTGGTTCCACCAGCCCCGGTTGTATAAGATGGGCTGCAGGTAGGGGGGCGGCCTCTTCCGCCTTACCTCTGCCAGCGGCTGCATGCACGGTAGGTGCATTGAGATCAGCGTTATAATAAAGAAGTGTTCAGCTCCTCTCCTGGTGTCATCCTTGTCTACGAGTTATGACATAAAAATAACTCTGTTTATTATACACCCGGATCAAACAGGTTTCATCAGGGGTAGGCGCTTGGCTAATAATACATGCAGGCTATTTAATTTAATAGACTACTGTAAGATTAATAACTTTGAAACCACAGTTTTATCTCTGGATGCAGAGAAAGCGTTTGACCGTGTTAATTGGAAATTCCTTTTTAAAGTGTTACGTAAGTTTGGGTTTTGTTCATCTTTTATAAACTGGATGAAGACACTACATAGCTGTGCATCTGTAAGAACAAATGATCAAACTTCTCAAAGCTTTAACCTTCAGAGAGGCACCAGGCAGGGCTGTCCACTCTCTCCCTCACTTTTTGCCATCTTTATTGAACCATTAGCAGCAGCCATTTGACAAAATGTTGATATTAGAGGTATCCAAACTGGAGAAAAAGAACACAAGATTGACATGACTGTTTGACCCAGGAGACAGACACTGACACGAGTAGACTGTTTTTAGACGATTATTTATTGAGTGAAGTGTGTAATGTGTGTGTAGGTGTGAGTGAGTATGATGTTGTGGAGCCACTGGGGCTGAGCGAGTCCTGCCGCGACCTGGCAACCCTGGAACACACAAGCACAGATAGATTAGGCCTGCCCGCAGTACAGAGATGTGATGATGAGTACTGCTTACTTGCAGGTGGTGCTGGAAGGCTCGCGCAGGCTCTGCGGCTCGCAGTGACTCCGTGTGGGTGACGCTTGGCGTTGTGGTGAGGTGGAGGAGTTCCGAGGAGGAGGAGGAGTGGCTCCGTTATTCGGGGAGACTGGCCCGCCGCCAGGAAGGTCCACCTGTGCACAGGGAATTACACTTTGACAAGATAAGATACTTTGATCCTTACGTGGCGAAGCTTGGCGAGACTGCGTCGTGGATGCACTGGCAAGAGGCTGAGTCCATGACGCGTTGCGTGGCAAAGTAGGCAGACGACTCCGTGCTGAGCCCTCAGAGACGCCGGCTTTTAAGACCCGCTGATGATTGGCGGCAGGTGTGTGTGCAGCCGAGGCTGATGACGGCCCAGCGGCTGCCATGACAATACTCCCCCCTCTAGAGGTGCCTCCAGGCACCTGCCCTATCTTACCTGGATGCGCCCGATGGAAATCGTGGATGAGCTGTTTATCCAGAATCAATGCTGGGCGAATCCAGGAACGGTGCTCAGGACCAAACCCCTCCCAGTCCACCAAATACTGAAGACCCCGGCCCTGCCGACGGACATCCAAGATGGCAGTAACCCCCCAAGCCGGGTGGTCGTCGATCATCCTCGGAGGGGTAGACGCCGCGGGGGGGCGGGCACAGGGGGTCGGAGATGCAGGGCTTCACCTGGGAGACATGGAACGAAGGGCAGATGCGCATGGAAGGGGGGAGAGCTAAGCGCACAGTCACAGGGTTAATAATACGAGTAATCTCGTATGGACTGATAAAATGCTTAACCAATTTGCGTTTCTCGGCCGGCACATTGATATTTCTGGTAGATAACCAAACCTGCTGCCCCACCTGATAATCCGGCACAGGTCTCCTACGACGGTTAGCCACCTGAATATTGCGCTCCGTAGTCTTGAAGAGGGCTCTGCGGGTGATGGTCCAAATCCGGCAGCAGCGTTTGGCATGAGCCTGCACAGACGGAACGGCCACCTCCTTCTCCTCCTCCAGGAACAGTGGGGGGTCATACCCCAGAGATGCCTTGAACGGAGACACTCCCGTTGCTGAGGACACCGTGGCAATGTGTGCATACTCAATCCAGGGTAAGAACGTACTCCAAGATGAAGAACAGGATGAGATGACGCAGCAGAGCGCAGCCTCCAGCTCCAGGTTGGCTCGCTCGCACTGACCATTACTTTGTGGGTGATACCCTGAAGAGAGGCTCGCCGTGGCCCCCAGCATTGTGCAGAACGCCTTCCAGACCTGGGAAACAAATTGCGGGCCCCGATCCGAGACGATGTCCGCAGGGATGCCGTGAAGGCACACCACGTGCTGAACCAGGAGGTCCGCTGTCTCCCGGGCCGAGGGCAACCCCTGGAGTGGTACAAAATGGGCGGCCTTGGAGAAGCGATCCACTACTGTCAGCACAACGGTGAAATGGTCTGAAGGGGGCAGGCCTGTCACAAAATCCAAGGCGACATGAGACCAGGGGTGAGAAGGGGTCGGCAGGTGATGGAGAAGACCTGCCGGGGGGGAAGATGACGATTTCCCAGTAGCGCACTGAGCGCAGGCGCGGACGTAGTTGGTCACATCTCTCCTCAGCCCTGGCCACCAGAAGGCTCTCAGAACTCAGAAAGGATTTATTGCCAAGTACATTAACAGTAAACAACTGATAACATACGAGGGATTTGACTTGACACAGAAAACGACCTGCATTTCCGGTGACGCGGCAGCGTCTGAAAAACGTGCCTGTCATCAGATGGGTACAGGATGCATAGGGAAGAAAAGGATAACACAATAGGAAAGAGCAAAAAACCATTGATTGTCAGAATACCGGTCATATATGATCAAGATTATGATTACAAGAAAAAAAGCACTCAATGCACAATTAGCAGACAAGAATGTACACAAAGACACAAAGGGAGCATTGAGTGAATGATCTTTTTCATCAGTTTATTTGAGTCAGTGTGGGTGTAGTGTTGAGTGTAGGTGTTTGTATCAGTTAAGAACAACAAAGTCTCTTTGGCAGGAGATGTTTTGTCTTAGCGGCTGGCATTTGTCCTTGAGCCATGCAGCTGGCTGTCCGTAGAGTCAATGCAGCTCAAATGTTTTGGAAACAAAAAACTGCAGATAATCTGGAGGACTTGTGTGAGGGGGTCAGATTAGTCGAATAGTACTGATCCCAGAGAAAGAGACTTTATATTCTCTTACAGATTCAGTACTTTAATCCTTCAATGCTGGACATTGAATCCTTCATGGACGGCTCTCAGCGTAATCATGATGTAATCCATTTTCCTAGACAGTTCCCCATTTGCCGCTGTCAGAGTCCTCTCCATTTTTTCAACTTGATGGTTAAGCCTCGCCTGGCAAGCATTTTGATAGGCTACGTCCATCTTCATCAATTTACGGTACACCAGGACAATCCCAGATCCAATCAGAACGATCCCGATGACCATTGCTACGAAGACGTACAAATCTTCGACATCTTCGATAGAAAGATCAGACAGGCACAAGAGTTTCCAATTACTTGTGTCCCTCAAATAGCCCGCAGCCGCAGTTCCTGCGGGGCAAACTACCTCCCCTGGGGCACTTTTCCTCGTTGAAAAAATAGTGTCAATTGCGTTCAAAGCCCAGCTTCTTAAATCCATAATTTCGTTCGATAATCAGCAGTAGAGACATGCAGACAGACGATAGCAAGCTGGGATCCAGTCAGTTAGGGGAGGAAGGAGATAAGTCAGAGCTGGAGAGAAGGAAAAAGCGTCTGCTCTCTTTGGGAGGCGGAAGTGAAGGAGCAAGTTGATGGTGCATCAACACAAGTGTGTGCATCAACACACTGGGTGCCCAGGAGCAACTCTGGAGCAAGTTGGTGGTGCGAGCAATTCCCGGATGGCATGCCAACTTGGAGGCGTGGCCCCACTGGATAACTTCACCCCTGACCGACGAGGGGACGAACAAACGGCCCGGGGGACCCCCACCCGGGTCGGGCTCATTCTCCTGTGCCTTCCTGACTTTATCCCGGATCTCCCACACGAGGGCGCCCACCACACAGGATGCTGGCAGGATGGTCTCATCATGGTCCCCAGACGGCTCTACCTCGAACTGCCTGGAGAGGGCGTCTGGCTTGGTATTCTTGCTCCCTGGCCGGTAGGTGATGGTAAAGTTGAATCGCCTGAAAAAAAGAGACCAGCGCGCCTGGCGGGAGTTCAGCTGCTTGGCCGTCCGGAGATACTCCAAGTTAAGTCCAAAGATAAGTCTTTATGTGGATGATGTATTAATTTTCCTCGAGAACTCACAAAAATCTCTTCTTCAGACAGTGGCATTCATTGATAAATTTTCATCACTATCCGATTATTAACTGGAGTAAATCAACAGTTAGCTGTAAACTGTAATTTTTCAAATATATCCACTCTTCCAATACAATCAGGTAATATTAAATATTTAAAAATAAGTACCTCCTCCAGGTTCTCAGAGTTACTGCAACTAAATAACACTCCTAAAAACAATACAAGACGACCTTGCACATTGGAAGATATTACCTATATCACTAATGGGAAGAGTCACAACCGTTACAATGATGGTCCTTCCTAAAATCAATTATCTATTTTTAATGATTCCTCCCCAACCATCTATGGCCTGGTTTAAGTCTCTCGACTCAAATACAGTATAAGTAAAATTTTATGGAAGGATAAACCATCATGGATTAGTTTAAAAACTCTTCAAAAAGCAAAACAGTGTGGAGGTTTAGAATTACCAGATTTTTAAAATTACTTCTTAGCCAATAGACTGCAGTTTGTTTCTGGACAAAATCAACTCCACTAGGAAACCCATGGTTAGATGCTGAACAGGCTGTCTGTGGGTCGCTAAATATCTGACTTGCCTTTCATGAACCCCTGTATCAAGAACCATGACTGTTTTAAAAGCATTAACATTAGCTCCTCTCTGACAGCCTGGTGGAAATTTTTAAAAATAACTGGGTCTTCACTGGGCCGTTGTAAACTCACGCCCATTTGAATAATCCTGATATCCTATAACAAAAGAGGATGTTAAACTTCCCACTATGGTTTGAGAAAAGAATAAAAAATTAGATTGTGGTATATATCACTCATATATTCCATACCTACATTTGTTAGAGCATGTGGAAATGTTTGGGACAGAATATACAAAGGAACTTCACACCTCTGAAAGAACAAAGGAATCTCACTGCCGTGTGAAGACCCATGACGTCACAGGACGCCATGGCAACAGACTCGACACCTTCACCCCTGAGGGAGGAGAGGTTTTCCCATCACCTCCCAAGGCGAAGGGAGGAGTTAACAGGACTAATAGGGGATTTAGATAACGGGGGATTTCAGCTTGTGTTTTGCATGTCTTGGATGTGTGCCTGTATTTAACCAGCGAGCTGGGCAGAATTCTTCCTCTTTGCCTTCTGCCAAGCTCTGCACCAGATGAGACAAGATAGAAGAGTTATTCATTAAAGACTCTGCTTTTGTGATACAAAACCGCCTCGTTATTTCCAGCTCTTCTACACTGGTGACCTTGATGCGAGTATGGACCTGAGGCGTTCTTCAAGCGACTCATCCGCGGCGAATCTGACTTACACCAGCGACAACGCAGACGAGGGAACAAGCAGACAGCTGTTCCCCCTGGCAGAGGGTACCGAGAGAGCTCAACCGAGCTCCAGCACCGCCGTGAGAGCCGAGGCAAGGCACTCTCACCCGGCGGGCACAACAGTGATGATATGCACAAACGCGGTCGCTGTTAAACTGCCAGATTTCTGGCGAGAAGACCCAGCCTCTTGGTTTCTCCAAGCCGAAGCCCAGTTCATTCTGGCGGGCATCACGGCAGACGATACTAAGTTCTACCATATCGTCTCCCAACTCGACTCCACCACTTCAAGGTGTGTGCGAAGCTTGATCCAGCGACCACCAGCCCGGGACAAGTACGAGACACTCAAGGCGACCATTGTAGCGAATTACGTCCTGTCGGCGGAAGAAAGAGCCGAAAAAATCCTGGCAGTCTACGGCCACAGAGGGGGCAATCCAAAGACCCTCATGGAGGATTTACTGCAGCTCAAGGAGGAGGACAATGATAATTTCCTCTTTCAATTTATTTTCCTCAGCACGCTACCACCACACATGAGAGGGACACTCGCCAGTATGAAGTGCAACAATCATCAGGACTTCCACACGCTGGCCAACGAGGCTTATCGGCTCGTCAACGCCTGCAGAGATTGGACACCCACAGCGGCATCCGCGGACCTCAAAACTGACGCCCCGAACCTTGGAGAGTCACAAACCACGGAGCAGGCCCAACCCACGGTGACAGCAGCGCGGCCCAAGCGCAACAAACAGAATGACGTCTGTTATTATCACCACCGCTTCGCTGAGAAAGCCCGGAAATATGTTCCCCCCCTGCAAGTTTACGATGTTGGGAAACGCCAAAGCCGAGGGCCGTTAACGGCAGCGGTTCTCGGCGAGAAAAATAAGCTGTTATACGTGACGGATGGACACACAGGCAAGCAGTTCCTCATCGACACGGGAGCCCAGCTGAGTTTCGTCATGCCCTCCCACGCAGATCGAGCCATGGGCACCCGGGGCAACGGAGCAGTGGCAGCCAACGGCTCGGACATCGACACGTTCGGGGAAAAGAGCCTGCATCTCCTCATTCACGGCCGCAGCTACAGATGGACATTTGTTGTAGCGGCGGTGAGTTTTAACTTGTTAGGCGCAGATTTTCTGTGTGCACACGGGTTATTAGTTGATCTAGCAAATAGGCGCCTGGTTAATGCACTGTCTTTTGCTTCTATTCCTTGCTCAGCTCGAGTCTCCCCACCACCTGTGCAGGCCAACGTCACTACGGCAGGAGGTAAGTTTGAGCAACTCCTCACCCAATTTCCAGCACTCACAACCCCCAAATTCTCAGCCACTGTAGCCAAACACGGGGTTAAACACTTCATTCCAACAACGGGACCTCCCGTTTTTGCCAAAGCTCGCCGCTTAGACGCGGCCAAGCTCAACATAGCAAGGGACGAATTTGCAGCTCTTGAAAAATTAGGCATTTGCCGACGTTCAAAGAGCCCTTGGGCTTCACCACTTCACATGGTTCCGAAATCCGACGGTTCTTGGAGACCGTGCGGAGATTACCGCAGATTAAACAACGCCACAGCGCATGACTGCTACCCCATCCCTCATATACAGGATTTTTCACTGCATTTAGCGGGCGCGCACATTTTTTCAAAGATAGACTTAGTCCGCGGTTATCACCAAGTCCCAGTCCGAGCTGAAGACATTCCTAAAACAGCGGTTATAACCCCTTTCGGCCTTTTTGAATTCCTGCGAATGCCTTTCGGCCTCAAAGGTGCTGCTCAGACTTTTCAACGTATGATGGACGCAGTCTTACGCGACCTCCCCTTTGTTTTCGTCTACCTTGACGACATGCTGGTAGCCAGCTCATCGGAGGAAGAGCACGAGCAGCATCTCACTACCATTTTTCAGAGGCTAGAAGAGCACGGATTAATAATTAATCCAGCCAAATGCAAATTCGGCGTATCGCAAATTGATTTTTTGGGACACAGAGTCTCCCCGAAAGGGGCAGCTCCGCTTCCAGACAAAATTCATGCGATAGAAGGTTTTCCACGGCCCCAAACGGTCAAATCGCTACAGGAATTTTTGGGGATGGTTAATTTTTACAACCGTTTCCTCCCTCATGCAGCTCAGCTCATGCAGCCCCTGTATGACGCGCTCAAAAAAAAGAAAGCTTCCAACGCGGTCGAATGGACCCCGGAACGCAAACGCGCTTTTGCGGAAGTTAAAAACACCCTAGCTAACGCCACAATGTTAGTCCATCCAGATCCCTCGGCCCGCATTGCTCTAACCACAGATGCTTCAGACTTGGCCATAGGGGCAGTTGTAGAACAACTTGTCAAGGGGGTCTGGCAACCTTTAGCATTTTTCAGTAAATCGCTAAACCCGACGGAACGCAAATACAGCACTTTTGACAGGGAGCTGCTGGCGCTCCATTTATCCATCCGCCACTTCCAGTTTTGGTTAGAAGGGCGGAGTTTCACGACTTTTGTGGACCATAAACCGCTCACTTTTGCTATGGCTAAAATTTCAGAACCTTGGTCGGGCAGACAACAAAGACAGCTAGCTGCGATTTCAGAGTTCACCACAGACATTCGACATGTAGCGGGCAAACTTAACGTAGTAGCGGACTGTCTCTCTCGTACTGTGGCACCGCCAGAGCACGAGGAGACAGATTACACCGCTTCAGCAGCTGAGCTTTTCACTAACGCAAACACATATGCAGCACCTATCCATGAAGGGATAGATTATGCAGCCATGGCGGAAGAGCAAGGTAGTGATGCGGACGCACGCGCGCTCCTGTCTGGACCAACAGGGTTAAGGCTGGAGGAAAAAGGGTTGCGCGACGGCGTGCCCCCCCTAATATGCGATGTTTCAACCGGCCGACCTCGCCCGTTAGTACCAGCTGCTTGGCGCCGCCGCATTTTCGACGCAATTCACTCCCTCGCGCACCCAGGTGTGCGCGCCTCGGTCAAAATGTTTGCCGAAAAGTTTGTGTGGCCAGGCCTGCGCAAAAACGTAAAAGAATGGGCAAAAACTTGCATTCCTTGTCAGCGCGCCAAAGTACACAAACACACAAAAGCCCCTCTGGAGCCTTTTCCAATCCCTGCTAGAAGGTTCGACCACATTCATGTCGACCTCGTGGGGCCGCTGCCTTCCTCCCAGGGTTTCACACACCTGCTAACAATGATAGACCGCACCACGCGCTGGCCAGAGGCAGTCCCTCTAGCGGCAACTACAGCGGAGGAAGTCGCTCGCGTTTTTCTAACAAATTGGGTGGCACGTTTCGGCGTCCCATCAGACATCACGTCAGATAGGGGGCCTCAATTTGTTACAGAGCTCTGGTCAGCCATGTCCAACAGTTTTGGGGCAACAATTCACCGTACCACCGCTTATCACCCTCAGGCTAATGGGTTATGCGAGCGTTTTCACAGGTCCTTAAAGGCCGCCCTCAGGGCCTCACTAACGGACACAAATTGGGTAAATAAACTTCCCTGGGTTTTATTGGGGTTGCGTGCGGCACCTAAAGAGGATTTAGACACTTCCCCTGCAGAATTAGTCTTTGCTCAGCCTATCAGACTACCAGGTGAATTTTTACCAGAAAACCCGGAACCAGGGCACCTCCCAGTCCCAAGGTTTTTAGGCAGTAACAGTCCGGACTTTCGCCACGGTCCAGCTCATCACTCCTTTCCACGAGTTTTTGTTCCTCAAACTTTAAAAAACGCTGAGTTTGTTTTTGTTAAGCATGAAGCTCTAAAACCAACGTTACGCCCAATATACGATGGCCCGTATAGAGTGCTGGAAAATGGTGATAAACACTTTGTGCTTGATTATGGGGATAGAAATGAAACGGTCAGCACTGACAGACTCAAACCTGCCTTCTTGTTGAGAGACGAACCTGCACAGCTGGCTCGAGCACCTCAGCGAGGTAGACCCCCCAAGGAAAAAGTCTCAGCCCCCAGGCAGGGAACAAATAATCTCTCTCCTTCCCACACTGCAGATTCCTCACAACAAGGTCCCAGCAGGACGCCTAAACCAACCTACAGCAGCTTTGGGAGAAGATTGAAACCCAGACTACACAGGGACTGATTACACCACTCTGCAAATTTTCGCTAATTGTGCCGCAACAGTTTAGGACTGATTTATGATTATACTATGCTGTTATGTTTTCACTGAACTCTCTTAGGAGCATGGCTGCTTGAAAGTTTCTTCTGTGGCAACAGCTGTAACACGTAGTATGTCTTAGTAATTACCCTAGACTGTGAATCTTTCTGTGTTCTTTCATAGTTGTTTGGGGGGCCTGTGGTATATATCACTCATATATTCCATACCTACATTTGTTAGAGCATGTGGAAATGTTTGGGACAGAATATACAAAGGAACTTCACACCTCTGAAAGAACAAAGGAATCTCACTGCCGTGTGAAGACCCATGACGTCACAGGACGCCATGGCAACAGACTCGACACCTTCACCCCTGAGGGAGGAGAGGTTTTCCCATCACCTCCCAAGGCGAAGGGAGGAGTTAACAGGACTAATAGGGGATTTAGATAATGGGGGATTTCAGCTTGTGTTTTGCATGTCTTGGATGTGTGCCTGTATTTAACCAGCGAGCTGGGCAGAATTCTTCCTCTTTGCCTTCTGCCAAGCTCTGCACCAGATGAGACAAGATAGAAGAGTTATTCATTAAAGACTCTGCTTTTGTGATACAAAACCGCCTCGTTATTTCCAGCTCTTCTACATAGATCATCTTATTTGAGGTGGAAACTTTATCCAATTCCAGGAACTGGTGTCACAATATGACATCAGTGATAAAATTATTCTTGAATACCAACAGCTTAAATCCATAATAAAAGCAAGATTCAGTTTCAACCAGATAGATTTAGAGGTACCAGTTAAGGTGACACTTTCCAAATCTTTGTTCTAAACTGATATCAAAAATACACAGACTGTTATCAAAACTGGATAAGTCAATTTCTCTTCCAATATTAAAATGGGAGACAGACCTATCAATTAATAAAGATGAAAGCTTCTGGACACAAATATGCTTAAAATACCTTTAAGATGACTACAAATTCTAATTTACAACTCATACAGTACAAAGTTCTACATAGAACTCCTTACACAGGACAAAGGATGTTCAAAATGGGCATGAGTCACACAAATATTTGTTCCCATTGCACCAGCAACGTCCTTGATAGTTACATACATGCTATGTGGTCCTGTGTACCAGTCCAAAAGTTCTGGCAGAAGACATGTGAAGACTTATCTGCATGGCTTGGATATTGTATCCCAACCTCTCCCACACTTTGCATACTGGGGGATTTAAGTGAAATAAATATAGAGGTAAAGATATCACACATCGTTCTTACTACCTTATGCATTACAAAGAAAACTATCCTCATGAATTGGAAATCAAAAAATAATTTATGTACAACTCACTATAAGAACCTCCTATTAGATTATATTAGTCTGGAGAGAAAGTCTGCCTCCTCTAAAAACCAATGGGCTAAATTCAATTCTCTCTGATCCCCGCTTATTGATTCTATAACCTGAGGGTTGGCGGGTGGTGGCTCGCTCTCCTTGGTGCCTCTGGTGGCTGGCTGTGCCCTCACCGCGAGGGGTTTTCTGTGACCCAATAGAGCCGGTGTCTGGGGCACCTGTCCTGGGGTGGCTGTGCGTCTTGCCTGGGGGGTGGGGGTGGGGGGTGCAGGGTGGGTCGGGATGGGGGGAAGGCTGTGGCCCCAGGACGGCCGGCCTTGCCTCCCGGGTGGGGCTGGGTCTGGCTTTGGGCCCCTGGTGCTGGGTGGGGGGGCGTCCCCCCTCTGGGCTGGGGCCAGGATCGGGTGCCCTGGTGGCCTGGGGGTCACTCCTCCCTGGGGCCCTGGTGGTGCTCTGGGGCCTGTGTCCCTGGAAGGGGGGGGATCGCCCCCCATCCTCTGGGGCCTATATGTGTGGGTGTGCATGTGTATATGTGTGTACATGCACGCATGCATATGTGCGGGTCTGCATGTGTGTGTATATGTGTGGGTGTGGATATGGGTGCGTGAAGGTGTGTGTGAACGTGTGGTTATGGGTGTTGTGTGTGGTTGTGTGTGGATGTAGGTGGACATATGTGATGGTGAGTGTGTGTGTGTGTGCACGTGAGTGTGTGTGTGTGTGTGTGTTGCAAGCACCTGTGGGTGGACATGCAGGGGTGTAGGGTGTGCATGCGGAGGGGAAGACCTCGTTGGGTGGCAGGGGGTAGGGCGGGCCGTCTGGTGGCCTGGGGGGTGGCGGTTTGGGTCCTGCTCTTCCCAGCTGTCCTGCCATCGTGTCACGGAGCAGGGTGCTTTGCCCGCCTTGCCTTCGGTGTCTGTGGCACCGGGTATGGGTGCTCAGTGGTGGCTGAGTGGGCCGTTGGAGTGGGCTGGCAGCCGTGTTTCTGTTGGTTTGCCCCAGGGAAGGAGCCAGAACTGGGGCTTGAGTGCCATTGAGTGGCGTGGCCAGTGAAGTGCAGGAACGTTTACTTGCTGGCACTGGAGAGGGAGTGATGGAAAGCCTTCTCACCAGGCTGCTGAGGGACCACTGCAGGTTGGAGACCAAAATGAGAAGACCCCTGAGCTCTGGAAAGTCCCATAGACTGGGGAAATCCTTGATGATGACAGCCGCAGCATACATAAACTCCAGGGCCTCCTCCGGAGTACGGGAAGTGCGGGCCACCTCAAACAGATCCTCCACAGAGGTAACAACCCACAGCTGGTCCCCACTGAACCCCAGCCCCGCAAACTTCGTGTTCACTGGGTCCTAAACTGGCGGCACCTAACTCATGGTCATTTTGGCCCCATCGGGGGATACTGACAGACCTACACATCAGACTGAAGTTTGCAGTGTTTATTAAATAATGATAATAGTAGTAGTAGTAGTGGTAGTAGTAGTAGTAGTAGTAGTAGTAGTAGTAGTAGTAGTAGTAATAATAATAATAATGGATTAGATTTACATGGCACTTTACATGACAAGTGACATCTCAAAGCGCTTACAGTGAGTCCATTATTCATTCACTCCAGACAGACAATGGGAGAACACAGCTCAAAGGCTGAACAACAGAAATAGCCGTACAGCTGGTAACACATTTTGAGATGAGGAGAGGGTGACGACACATGGATGTCGTGCTGAGAACTAAGGGCAGCATGAATAAATAGAAAACCAATAATTGAACAGCTGTGATAAATTATTAACGTAAGAGAGAACTGAACAGAGAATGCATTACACTAAACCGGAAGTAAACAAAAGGTACTGTCAAAATAAGAGCCAACTCAGAAACGATGACAAAGAGAGAGACAACAAAATATAACCCTTACCAACGTAACTGAGAAGATAACTGATAACAACAGTAATAACAATTAAAGCTGCAAGCAGCTGTAAGCGGGAACTCGCCCCCCGTGCACCTGCAGACCCCGCCATCCACCGGACCCAGCAAATTTCCCGTTGTCGCTGCAAGCGCTGGGTGAATAATAAAGAAAAACATTTGGCAAAGTACTTTATTGTGAGCAGTAGGTGGCACTATAACTTTTGTCAATTATTTTTATGTAGGAGCGTACGGGGCGGTACTAAGCGCCATCGTAGCAATTATGGGGTAAACTGGACAAAGTTTGTCCAAGTTACAGCTGTCTGACGTATTGTCAGGGGGGAAACTTGTTCAGGACCCAGTGAACACAAAGTTTGCGGGGCTGGGGTTGAGTGGGGACCAGCTGTGGGTTGTTACCTCTGTGGCAAGTTCCAGACCCATGGCAGTGCTCTCATGTTAGGTACGTGTTGCAGACCCATACGCCGTGTTCCAAATTATTATGCAAATGATATTTGTCTCTGATTTTCCTAAATAGTCGATGCAAGTGACTGTCAGCATAATTTTCAAGTCATCACCCGAGCATAATTCAAATTTTATCGAACAAACCTCCCAATGATAACTATTTTTTTTTTTTACAAAAATAAAAAAACCAAAAATGCACTGTTCCAAATTATTATGCACAATAGAGTTTCAAAATATTTTATTGGTTGTAAAGAACTGAAAATGATCATTTGTTGAATTAGCAGCATTAGGCGGTCAAATTTATGGAAATCAAAGCTATTTCAATCAAAAGCATCTTAACAGGCCAAGGTACATGTACATAGGACCCCTTCTTTGATATAACCTTCACAATGTCTGCATCCATTGAACTTATGAGTTTTTGTAGAGTTTTTGCTTGAATTTTTTTGCAAGATGTCAGAATAGCCTCCCACAGCTGCTGCTTTGATATGAACTGCCTCCCACCCTCATAGATCTTTTGCTTGAGGACACTCCAAAAGTTCTCAATAGGATTGAGGTCAGGGGAGGATGGGGGCCACACCATGAGTTTCTCTCCTTTTATGCCCATAGCAGCCAATGACACAGAGGTATTCTTTGCAGCATGAGATGGTGTGTTGTCATGCATGAAGGTAATTTTGCTACGGAAGGCATGGTTCTTCTTTTTGTTACATGGAAGAAAGTGGTAAGGAACTCTATATAGTTTGCCGAGGTCACTTTCACACCTTCAGGGACCCTTCAGGGACCCTAAAGGGGCCAATCAGCTCTCTCGCCATGATTCCGGCCCAAAACATGACTCTACCACCTCCTTGCTGACGTCGCAGCCTTGTTGGGACGTGGTGGCCATCCACCAACCATCCACTATTCCCTCCATCTGGACCATCCATGGTTGCATGGCACTCATCAGTAAAAAAGATTGTTTGAAAATTAGTCTTCATGTATTTCTGTGCCCACGGCAACCATTTCTGCTTGTGAGCATTAGTTAGGGGTGGCAAATAGTAGGTTTATGCACATCTGCAAGCCTCTGGAGGATCCTACACCTTGAGGTTCGTAGGACTCCAGAGGCCCCAGCAGCGTCAAATAACTGTTTGCTGCTTTGTAATGGCATTTTAGCAGCTGCTCTCTTAATCCAATGAATCTGTCTGGCAGAAACCTTCCTCATTATGCCTTTATCTGCACAAACCTGTTTGTGTTCTGAATCAGCCACAAATTTCTTAACAGTACGATGATCACGCTTAAGTTTTTGTGAAATATCTAATGTTTTCATACCTTGTTCAAAGCATTACACTATTTGACGCTTTTCAGCAGCAGAGAGATCCTTTTTCTTTATCATATTGCTTGAAACCTGTGGCGTGCTTCATAATATCCATCCATCCATCTTATTCCGCTTAATCCTTTTCGGGTCGTGGGGGGGCTGGAGCCTATCCCAGCATCTTTGGGCAAGAGGCAGAGTACATCCTGGACAGATCGCCAGTCCATCGCAGGGCCAAAACAGAGAGACAGACAACCATTCACTCTCACAGTCATACCTAAGGACAATTTAGAATCCCCAGTTTTGATGCCAATTAACCTAACTTGCATGTTTTTGGCATGTGGGAGGAAACCGGAGAAATCCCGGAGTAAACCCACCAGATACGGGGAGAACATGCAAACTCCACACAGATCACTGTTGGTCAGGGGCTGGGATCGAATAATAGTTTTTCTTTAATTGGGCTCACCTGGCAAACTAATTTTGACAGGTGTCTGAGACTGATATCAGTGATGCAAAGAGCTCTGAGACACAATACCATCCTTGAGTTTCACTGAAAAACAAAAAATTAAATGTTTATGACACTAAAATCCTATTTGCATAATAATTTGGAACGTGGTGTATAGGACTACAGAAGCGAGTCACCTGGACTTATGTTCCATATTTTGTGATGCTCAGCCTTTCCCAACCCTCCAAAGTAAAAAATGTATTGAATGGCGAGGAGTGGGTTTCCATGGCAGCTGTGATGATCGCAGGACAAATGTGACTTCCACTGAGGGTAATCCAATGCGCTCTGAGAAACCTCTGAAAATGTCATGTCATTCTGACTACTGGTCTTTGTGCAAAAGTTGATACAATTTTTTGCAGTACCTCATGTCAGCACTTTGTGGTGCTGTGACGATTTGTGAATACTGATATACAGACCTGTTCAGAGTGGGATTAGTATACATTGTGCAAAGTTTGGTCCCAATCAGAGGATTGTCTGAGCTATAACTTATGTTTTGCATGGCGAGGAAGCCACTGAAGCATGCTGGTTGACATGGAAACAGTTCTGTACTATGTACATGTACTGTCAATGAGTCCTAATCATTCCTTCATGTCATTTTTGCACCTGGTGAGAAAAAAAAAAGTTTTCAGCAATTCTTCCTTTAATCACTGGGTGGCACTATGACTTTTGTTAATTATTTTTATGTAGACGAGTTCGAGGTGGAACTAATATCGATCATAGAAAATTTTGTGAAAATCATACAAAGTTTGTCTGAGTTACAAGTGTGCATTGGTCTAACCACTAGGTGGCGCTATCACTTCTGTTAATTATTTTTATATAGGAGCATGCAGGGTGGGACTAATATCCAACATAGAAAAGTTTGTGAAAATCGGACAAAGTTTGTCTAACTTACAAATGGCCATTATTCTAACCACTAGGTGGTGCTCTAACTTTTGTTAATTATTTTTAGATAGGAGTGTTCAGGGTGGGACTAATATCCATTGTAGAGAATTTGGTTTGTCCAAGTTGCAACTCTCCGATGTTCCATAGCAAAGAGTCAATCTTCGCCATGTCGCTATGGCAACACTTACCTATCAGTTATGTGTTGCCCACCCATATAAGACTACATATGACAGTCACCTATGTTCCAGATTTCATGTCTCCAGGTCATTTCCAACCCTCCCAACAAGATCACGGATTGAATGGCAAGGAGGGCGTGTACATGGTAACAGCAGTGATGCCATGCTAAAGTTGATACACAGTTATGATCATCCATGTGGTCTGATCAACCTCAGAAAATTTCATGTCATTCTGGTAAGCTGCGCGTGAGTAATAAATAAAGCGTTTTTCAGCAATTCTTCCTTTAACCACTAGGTGGCGCTATAAGTTTTGTCAATTATTTTTATATAGTCTCATTCAGGGCAGGACTAATATCCATCATAGAATCTTTGGTGGAAATCAGAAAAGTTTTGCTTGAGTTACAGCTGTCTGATGTTGTAAGGGGTGGAGTCAAACTTCGGCATGGCACTGTGGCCACACCTTTGAGCTTTTGTGTTTTTTCCATATTCTGTATTGAAAGGCCTTTAAAATGATATTTAATTTGTAGGAAGCGCACAAAAACGGACCCAGAAAAAGCCAATTTATTTATATTTTGGGTAGGTTTAAAACTCGAATTCAATCGGTCGGGAGTTACGTCTTCCACCAAAACATATGTATTTTTAGAAAGTATGATTTCTAAGTTTTATAATGATACCAGGCACTCATAGGGGTTTTCACGGGACTTGTCGCTAGCAAACAAAGAGTCATGATTTATCACTTCTTATGCCTGTAGCTCGTAATGACGCAGCGCACATTCTGACTCATTTTGCCAGCATGGGTTACATTTATACAACTTTTAATGGCCCATGATGATAGATGCTGCCATTGAAAAATGAGCTCAATTGGAGTCAGCCCGTAGGAGGAGTTTGTTCAAATGCGAGAGGCGGTTTTTGGCAACACTGCAGGCGGAGCGGCTTTAAGGTAAGACTTCCTGGTGGACTTCCTGTTGGCCGCGGGAAAGGGCCACAATTATGTTTTTTGCATGTCTTGAGGTGATGCACACCTAACCCGAATTTTGTGTCTGTCTGGCAAGCTTTAGTGTCACCGGTCTCCATTGATCTTGTACATTTGACCCTACATTCTTTTCCAATTTATCAAATTTTTCACCGGGTCTGAGGTGTGTGCTTAAAAAAATTGTCATGAGGCTGAGTGCGGTGTTTTCACCGTGCTCATGCTCTCACTTTACTTATGGTCTTTCAGTGTATTCCCTTAGCCTTGTGTGATTGTTTCTTGTGTATTATTTTACTGTGTGTTGGTTTTGGGTCTTATGTTTTGTAGCATCATCGTCTCCTCAAACCAAGACAGAAGATCACTTCCCTCCATTCTACAGGAATTTCCCTTTTCTTCCTTCTACAGGAAAATCAATTTTCTTCATTCTACAGGAATATCACTTGCTTTCATATTAACTACACTCACTCAAGGCCTGACCAAGGATGTTTTTCCCAGGACCCCAATGTAAACAGTTGCCTCTTGCAGAGATGGTAAGGATCAGAATTTGCTTTTAAAGGCTTAAAGGGACCATAAAAAACACCAGTCCAGATTCCCAATGTGGACAGTTCATGAGGATAGCATCCGCCCTACAGGAAACTAATGCACTTAAAGGGTCATAAACGGCTTAACCAGACAATTTTTGGACTTTCGACGATTACCAGATCCTCTGTCCAGATATCATGGACCTAAAGAAATTATCTACAGCTCAACAGTACTTCCTAGTGGATACCTACGGAATGTGTTTCATTATGTGTAAATTGACTGTTAATTCTCACTAAGCATTAAGTTTCTTTCAGCTTATCATCTCCCCTGGATCCTAAGGACACTGAAAATCATCTTTTTGATCACCGACCACGGTTTGCAGTACTTCATTAATCTTTGATCTAAATATGAGTGCATGTATTATAGTTATGTATAAGAAATGTTATGTTCATGAGTGTTAGTCAAACAAATGTAATATCAGGAGTAATGGTATAAGAAATGCATGATCACTGAATATTAGCCAAGTCATTTAATTTAGTTAGATCTTATATTGAACACCTAATTTTATAAGAACTGAATGACTATCAATTCTTCTCTGCATTTTCATGGGATGGTGTCTTTGTTTGATTGGCTGCTCCCAAATAAAGAAATGTTTTCACATTGGCTGATGACCATTTCAAACTCCTTTCTACAAAGTTGATTGGTCTGTCTTGCGACCGGCCCAGGTTTTATGACCCAACGGCGCACTCAGTAAAAAGAGTGAGGAGCCACCCTGCCTGCATGTTAGAAAAGAAGATTAAATGTTAGATCAAAAGAGACAGAATGAGATCAGAGATGAAAGACTGAATAAGAAAAGAATAACAGGATAAAACAGAGATCAAAAGAAGAAGAAGAAGAGAGAGATTTTGAGAAAGATTAGGAACTAGATTAAGATTAAAGAAGCAGAATAGCGATCTAGATCTCAGAGGAAAATTTTATTCCACCGTTTCAAGGTTCCGTGTAGTTTTATTTTATCTAAATTGTTCTGTGTGAAGTTTGTCAAATCCTGCATTAGTTTTTCTGGTTACTGTGGAGAAACCACCTTTTTCTTTAGAGCTTGCTTTCTCAGAGAATCAAATTCTCAAACCTTTTTTTCCTTCACCTCAGAAGCCATTCTTATCCTAGTAAATGTTTTTCTCAGATTTTCTGACTTTTCACGCCGTTAAAGTGGACCTTTAATTTTCCTAATTTAAAGTGAACAGAGATTGTGTTTTTGGACTCTCTTTCCAGCCTCATACCCACCTGACTGAGAAGTTTCTCCTTTAGTTTTTTTGGTCTATCCTGCTACAGGAGACCTCAAATTCGGACTCGTTTCCAAGGACTTGTCATGCCGCTCGGGGACAAACCATCCACTGCTGCCATTGTCTGGAGAGCCCCCAGCTGAGTTTGCACTTCCACGGCTGTGAGGAAGCATCGCAGCAGTCGCTTCCTCCGACGTCCTAACTTCAAACTCAGCCGGTACCGACCCGCTGAAAACGTGGACCTACAGCTGTTTGTAAGTGAAACTCCTTTTCTATCTGCTGGGTTAAAAACGTGATGTCCAAACAATTAAATTACAATTGAATATAACCAGTATTTCATGATACAATTAGTCTCTCAACCACAGGATAAAGCTATAAACTGAAGGAAGACTCTTAGTCATTTTTAAGTAACTTCCCTTAATTTTTGTAGATTAATTCAGAAGTTCATTTTAGATAATCAGCTTATGAATTTTCCCCATAAAATTGCGTTCTGTTTTGTTAGACATTTCAGCCTCATTTACCGTTGAAACATACTGTAAATCTGGTTTCTCTTTGGTTCCACCAAGGTCTAACACTAGATTTTATGTTCAGGAATCCAATAACAGTTGATGTGATATCGGACGGCTGTTATTTGAATCTGTTTATCCATCATTTGAATGCCATATCACGTAACCTGAATGAGTTTAATAAAAGGGTGAATGAGAGAAGTTGAAGCGTTTTCCTTTCGCATATATCTGTTTCTTAGATCACAGCAGGAGAAGAACTCCCTTAAATTTTGAGACTGATCCATTAAGTAATTGAAGGTACAAAATTAATTAAAACTAAGTTTAATATAAGTGTCCGTTAGGACTGGTGCCCCTTTTTGGAGTGCTTATTTATTTTATTTAGGGAGTGCAGGAGTGACAGTTTAACTCCGCCCCCTTTCACACCCACTATTAAATAAAATAAATAATTACTGTACCTTATCACAATATTTTATTAAATATCCCCTACAGTTTCCATTTGACATGAGCTCCCCACCTTTTCCTCCAGACACTCCTATTTTGGTAATCATCTTGTATTTGTAGCTCAGTCTATTTCCTGTTCAGTAATTGGGTCAACCTGCCCGCTCACGTGACCCACACCTGCTGTCAATTGCTGTGATTGTTTGCCTGCCCTATTAAAGACTGCCTGGTCATTCACTCCTTGTTGGAGCCTCATCTCGAATCCTTTCCACGTTAGAACCTCAACCCTGTTCTAACGACCCTCTACTCGCTTCGCCATTATTTGTAAGTTTTTGAGCACCGTTTGTTCTTTTGTGTTTTATTTTTCTTCATTAAATTTCAGAACTAGCACTCCAGTGCCTGGGTCTCCCTTTCTGCCCCACAGGGGCCAATTCATAACAAAAATCACATTTTGGTTAACGTTTAGTGGGTCAAAAATGCGATCGTTTAGGCAGAAAAATAATAAACAGAGCCGATAGAATTGGGCTCTCGCCCACTGACATTGTCAGTGGCTCGGGACCTAATAAAGAAAGGCCAAAACTACCAAAAGCAAGGACATGGTCATGTCCTGACCATGATAGAATGGTAGAAGAATCTGTGTTGCTCCTCTGGAAGAAAAGAGCTGGCAAAAGCAGCATACCTCTAAAACATCCCCAAAAGAACTGCCAGAACAGATATACCATTAACAATTAAAACACTCATACCACTGGCAATTATGTCTGTTTTAAGCCAACAACAAAGACTCAGGGCCCTATTTTCACGGTCATCAGCTGATTTTTCCACCAGACTGTTATGTTGGGGGTTTATGCTGAAGTGCGGTGTGATGACGCCGCCCTCCTGTTGCGTCATCACACCACCCTATATACGGGGAGTCCGCCATTAGGGCTGTCTCCTTGGCCCTGGATGGCTCCGCCATGGTGTTGTGTGTAGCATGCTCTTAATATATAATAAAGCAGTGTTCAGTGCAACCTCTTCGTCTGTTTCCTCAATTACCAGGTTTTGTGGACATAACATTTGGCGACTGAGGATTAACGCATGGAGCCATGCATGGAGCCACCACTACCGTTTCTAGAGAAGCCTGGTGATCTGCCAGTTCCATGGGCACGCTGGTTTGGCGCTCTCACCGCCTACTTGTTGGTGTTTGGACTGGATGAGATGGAAGAGGTATGGACGTCAGCTCTACTGCATTGCTATCTGGGCATGGAGGGCGTTCGTTTGTACGGCGCGATAAGACCCCCGGTCCCATGTGCAGAGGCGGCTGGGCTGCTTGCTAACCGCCGCGCTTCACCTTGCGAAGACTACAACATGTCAGGTGGCCTGCTAGCCAAACATTTCGACATCCCAGAGTACGTAATGGCCCAGAGGTCCATGTTCTACCAGTGCAGACAGCAGGAGGAGTCATTGTTTATACGGTATGTGGATGCCCTTTGCTGTCTGGCTGGCATGTGAGCTCATGGAGGACGGAACGATAATGCTACAGGTGAAGTGGTTCACGGCGAACTCCAAGATATGGGCCATACTGGAAGATAGGCCAGACGAACGGACGGTGGCAGAGATGGTGAGGTTACTGTGGGAAAACCTGCCATTGGCGTCACACTTCTTGCCGAGGTTGGAGGCACTGGAATTGGGATTTCAGATGGTGGGCCCAGATGGTGCCACAACTGGCGAGACAATGGAACACCGGAGACCTAATTTGTGACACGCTAGCCGAAGAGCACAGTGTGGACAGCAAATGTAACGCACAGAGTGGGTGAGGCATGGACGGTGAAGACGAAATGGAGGAAGAACACAGACTGGGATCGCCTCCGCCCCTTGCACAGCCAGAACCGGAGCTGGAGGAGAGGGAGCCTGGGTTAGGCGAGATCAACGCCGACAAGGTTTTTATGGACAGCACCGACATCGGAGCGTCCGCTCCACACTGTCAGGCGGAGAGCTACCTGGAGGGGGTCCCGAGCATACCGGGGGAAACGACGCACAGCGACAGCAGACAAACTCATATGCAGCGCACGGCATAGCACGGCACAGCAGAGTGCTTCGGACGGCTCAGAGGAAGAACTGGACAGCTTCAGTCCCCGTGCTCAGCTGGCTGCAGTGGGAGTGACCAAGTTGGCTGGTGGAGGGTCCGTTCCGGTGAGCGACATCGGGAAGGCACCGGACACCTTCAGTGCTCAGGTCGAGTTTCAGCCAGCAACGGGTGAGGGGTCCGCTGCAACAACGGTGACTGCTGAACTGCCACAGTGTAACGAAGGCGCCAGACCGAAGGAGAGCACAGAGCTGGCAAGCACACGGCGGCACATTGAACCAGGTAAAGCGTTGTTACAAGTCATGGACTGGGTTCGGGTTTGTGCTGGCAGGAGGCCAGGACGGCGACTGATCGGACTGCAGCCGGTGAAACAGCGGGCAGCGCTGAAGATTGTGGCGAAGCTGGAAACAGCGTATGTTCGGCTGATGGACGATTCAGTGTGGCATGTGAACAAACTGCGGTGCGTCTGGGTGGCGGCTCCAGATGACGGGGCTCCGCAGAAGTTGGCTGCCGCAGTGTGGGACTCAGGCCCCTGTGTCATGAAGATTGGCCCTGGGGGTCTGAGCGGTCCTGGGAGGAGGCCAAAACGAGCTCATTTCAAAACTCCAGGGGAAGGGGGGACTGCCGTGGGCCTGCTTCAGGGCTCCAGGGAGGAGGCCGCCTCGGGGCCACCTCAAAGCCCTCTGACTGAACTGTTTTCCCCCATGCCAGTTCCACCTTTTTCCCCCAAGTGACTGTGCTGTGACAGCTTCTTATGTTTTAAGATAAGATAAGCCTTTATTAGTCGCACAATGGGGAAATTCCAGGATTGCAACAGCACAGGGATAGCAACACTCAGAGCAACAATCAGAAGGCAAGAGAAAAAAAAGAAAAAAAGAAACAAGAGCAGCAAGTATACATATGCACATATAAATATAAATATATATATATATATATATATAGACACACAGTGCGGAGCATTGTAGCTGCATGGAATAAATATATGAGTATATAAACACACAGTGCGGAGCATTGTAGCTAGATGGAATAAATATGTAGATATATAAACACACCCAGTGCGGAGCATTGGGTGCTACCGTGCTACCGATGATCGTGTCGGACACACAGTCCCAGGTTCTCACAAACTGAGGCCGGTTAGTGAGGTAGTCCAGGATCCATGATGACAGGTGCTGGTCCACCCCTGCGCACAGCAGCTTGTCCTTCAGGATCATCGGTTGGATGGTGTTGAAAGCACTGGAGAAGTCAAAGAACATGATCCTCACCGCATTCCCGGGCTTCTCCAGGTGGGACAGAGAACGGTGAAGGAGGAAGATCACCGCATCCTCCAGCCCAATGCCATGCTGGTAGGCGAACTGGAGTGGATCCATCGCTGGTCCCACCAGGGGGCGGAGGTGAGCAAGGAGCAGTCTCTCCAGGGTCTTCATCATGTGGGACGTCAAGGCCACTGGTCTATAGCTGTTCAGGTCTTTGGGGTGGGAAGTCTTTGGTACAGGTACCACACAAGATGTTTTCCACAGCTGTGGTACCCTCCCCAGCTTCAGGCTCAGGTTGAAGATGTGCTCCACAATCCCACACAGCTGGTCTGCACAGGACTTGAGGAGCTTTGCGCTGATGCCGTCCGGTCCCGACGCCTTCCTCGCCTTGATCTTCCTCAGCTCCGTCCTCACCTGGGTCTTAGTCAGGGTCAGGTTGGGGGGCTGTGTGTTGGGAGTGGGGGGGAGTTGGTGGAGTGGGGAGTGGGCAGCAGGACTTGATGTCTTTAGAGGCAGCAGTGGTTGCTGTGCAGTCAGGGGGGAGGGCGGTTGGTCAAACCTATTGAAAAACAGATTCAGATTGTTTGCCCACTCCCTGCCCCCCATGGCCTGGGGGGAGGTATTCTGGAGCCCAGAGATGGTTTTAAGGTTTCTCCAGACCCCGCTGATGTCGCTCTGTTGCAGCTTGTCCTCCATCTTCTTCCTGAAGCTGTCCTTGCCTTCTCTGATCTTCCTCCTCAGCTCCCTCTGTACAGACTTCAGCATCTCCCTGTTCCCCGACCTGAAGATCCTCTTCTTCTCTCTCAGAAGTGTTTTTATCTCAGGGTTGATCCAGGGTTTGTTATTTGAGCAACACCGTATGGTCTTGGTGGGAATGGTGTCGTCCACACAGAAGCTGAGGTAGTCCGTGATGGTGTGAGTGAGGCCATCGATGTCCTCACCATGTGGATCGCAGAGCTGCTCCCAGGCAGTGGTTTCAAAACAGCCCTTTAGAGTGTCCATTGCCTCCTCAGACCATAACTTCACTGTGCGCATGGCCGGAGGTTGTCTGTACACTAGGGGTTTGTACACCGGCCGGAGATGAACCAAGTTGTGATCCGATCTCCCAAGTGGGGGGAGTTGTAATGAGGTGTACGCCTCCTTAGTGTTTGCGTAGAATAAGTCCAGTGTTTTATTGTCTCTAGTGTGGCATGTGACATACTGGGTGAACGTGGGTAGAATGGGAGACAGTGAAACATGGTTGAAATCGCCTGAGATGAGGAGAAGAGCATCTGGGTGTTCTGTCTGCAGCCTGCCGGTTACTGAATGGATGACGTCACGCGCTGTCCCAGCGTTCGCCGTCGGATTTGCATAAACAACAATGCAGATCACGTGTGAGTATTCCCTCGGGAGATATGTAGGCCGCATGCTAACAGCTAGCAACTCACTGTCTTTGCTGCAGTGTTGTTGTTTAACAGTGATATGTCCCGGTCTGCACCAGTTGTTATTGACATACATTATCACTCCACCGCCCCTTGCTTTGCCACTGTCTGGTGTTCGGTCTGCCCGTATCGCGTGGAAACCCTCCAGCTCAATGTTAGCATCTGTTTATAGTTCTGTTTAATGTTCTTAGGAGCACGGCAAATTTTTAGTTTGAATAAAAGACTTTTAATTTAACCAGTGGCAGAATAATCCACTGTGCTGTGCGGGCCATGTGGTAGTCCACCCACTGGTCCTATTTTAGGTTTGTTTTGTGCGAATATGTTAGGCCTTAGGCTGTTTTAGTTTAGAGTGTGATTCGGGTTCCAAATTAGGGTGGGTTCCATTTGAGTGAGTGGTTTTGGACCTTGTAAAAGGGCGGAGGATGTTATGTGGGGGTTTTATTCTGAAGTGCGGTGTGATGACACTGCCTTCCTGTTGAGTCATCACACAGCCCTATTCACTGAGCGTCCGCCATTAGGGTTGTCTATTTTGGCCCTGGATGGCTCCACCATGGTGCTGTGTGTTGTGTGCTCTTAATATTTAATAAAGCAGTGTTCAGCGCAACCTCTTTGTCCACCTCCTCAATACCAGGTTTTGTGGACATAATAGACATTCCGCCGTACGCCAGTGTTTTTGTTAGTTTCTGTTAGTGCATTGTCTGGTTTTTACACTTTCCATCACGCCATCTAATTACCAGTAGACAGTGCACCCACTTTACGCTGGGAGGTGGAGGCTCATTTCAAAGAGGTGTGACGGCACACAATCTTAGGTGCATCACACTTATGGTGCATGTTACACCAATGTGCTTTTGATCAGGAAAAAGTGGTCTGTCATCAGCTGCCGCTCCGGAGCTCATGAGGAAATGGCACATGCTGGGTTTTTCTATTATTTTAATGGAGAGAGTTGTAACAGTCATGATATAATCACCTATCATTTTAATTGTAATATGATCCCATACTGAATAGTTTTTTTTATTCCATCCACACTCATTTAAATTGTACACTTAAAGTTGTAGTCTCTAGATTAGGCATTAATGTATGAATTTTTTAGGGGAATGAATGAATGAACAGGGAGTGTGTGGGTGTGCGGGGGTGGGGATGAAATAGGCTACTGTCAGTGAAGATTTTAAACTGCAGACCTCTTCTTTGATGTGTTTTGTCCACTAATCTGTTGTGTGTTGAGTTATCATATTGCATCATATCTTGTGTCCGTTTGTTCTTGCGTGTCCCGATTAATGAAAAAAGCAACACTGTTGGTGTTTTCTATTAAATGAGGACAGTCAAATACAAACTATTTAAAGACACAACGAGGATTTTCACTACACACATTAAAAAAAAAGTCATATGAGTTTGATTCAGTTGACTACCAGACTGCAGCTGGACCAGCCTGTCCTATTGGGAAAACGGCTGTCACCAAAACCCCAGAGAGAGCTGGTATGGGCGCACACCCCCAATATTCATTATCTAATGATGACAATTTTTTTAATTTTAACCTCATTCACTGTCATTCTTTTAAAAGAATGATTCAAAATAAAACAGTTGTTTTGAAATAAATCTACAATTTTGCATTCACCAGAGCAAATCAGATTGGACTACAGATGGAAATTAGCCTTTGGCTCTAATCTGGCTTGTTTACATTGATTTTATTAATGCTCATTAACTTACATTGTCCTTTAATAAATAAATTAATTAATACAGCTGAGGCAATGATGAGCGGCTCCTCTTTTATGGTTTAAAAGAGAAGCTCTGATGACCGATACTACTTTTTTTAGTGAGATTGGGTTTAGACAGGAACACAAAAACATTCCTATGGCCTGACATCAGTTTTTGGACTCTGTACCAAACAAGGAGAAATCTGCCCTGTAGATTGTTTTACTGTTAATAGAGGATGGATGCTCTAGATGTAGTGTATGTGACAGTAATGCACCTGTAAGCTGGTTGCCAATCACCAATCAAATCTAAAAGAAGAAGAAGATGGATAGATATACTTTATTGATCCCAAACTGGGAAAATACAGTGCAACTGCAGCATGACGGTAGACGACCAAAACGACAGAAACACACACAGCATAGTAGACAAAGGGGTTACCCAAGGAAAGTAAAACTGCTTAAATAACTTAAATACATCGTAGATGAATAGATGGTGACCCGTATAGATACATAAATCATACCCACTGTACAATGCAGGACTATCAGTATCATGAGTATGATCGCTAATTTCCCCTCTGAGCTCAGACTCAATTTATTTTCTGTGTTCTGTATGTCTGTTGTTATTATGTTGGCAGTTCTGTGTGTATATTTTGGTTTGTTTACACTCTGAGCCCTTTCCTCTTGCCAGCCACTCCCACCACCTACTCATGCTGTCTCTCTGCCATCTCAAGCTGCATATAATTGATTAATCAGGTCACCTGCTTACTCAGCTCCCCACACCTGTGCCTCATTTGTCAGTTTGGTATTTAAGCACTGTCTGCTCATTGTTTCCTTGCAGCAGTCTTATGTGGATGTAAACTGGATTGTTCCTCTGTTCCTCCTTCCAACACTCGCGGGGCAATTTCGGCTCCGGAGTGTTTCGCCTGTAAGTTTTTCTCATTTGTATTTTTGATCACCATGCACTGTTTGGATTTCTGTTTGTCTTTTTGTTGAATAAATGTCACAACAAACAGTCAGTGTGTGAGCCTGTCTTTCTGCCCCGGAGGGGCCATTCGTAACAATCAGGTGCAGGGTGAAATGTGAGGTACCAATTAGACTACAAGGTGCAGTATGGCAGCATAGTCATGACCAGAATTCAACATCAGAGTGAGTTATTGAACAGTGAAATGGCATGTGGCAGAAAAGATTTCCTGTACCTAACTATTCAGCAGCGAAGCTCTAGCAGTCTGCTGGAGAAAGTGCTCCGCTGTCTGTCCAGTGTGTGGTGGAGGGGCTGATCTGGATTGTCCATGATGGATACCAGTTTGTTTAGTGTCCTTCTCTCCACCACAGTCTCAAAGGTCTCTGGCCTGAGACCAATTACAGAGCCAGCTCTCTTGATTTAGGATAATATAAGTGAAGGAAAATCTGTTAACCTCATGTTAAATGTTTCAATCTGAGGACAGTTAAATAAGAACTATTTGTAGACCCAGCATATAGACTTTTTCACTGCACTGAGAAAAATTAAAAACAGCGCATGAGTTTATGAAATTATTCCGTGGATCACCGTCCTTTCCTGAAGTTTCAAACCCATTCACGTCTGCATTTTGCATCCATGCGCACTACATTAAACCTATTAAATTTAACTTCACTGTTCAGCGCAAATGTTCAACCATCTCTTTTTTCCCCCATCATCCCTAATAACTAACTGGGCATCAATTGTAATCAATGTCTGACTTAATGCCAAGCAGTGTTACTACTGCACACAGTTTTTCTCATTTGCACGCCCTGTGGCCAGCACAAGAACCGTCTTAAACAAGCCATCATGATCAGAGTTCACCTTTGATTATGTGCCTCTGTGCAATAAATGGATGGGTAGGGGGACTTCCGGAAAGATGGCGTCATGAGTGGCTGTACAGTCAACAGCTCGTATCAGTTTTTTTTAACTTAAACTCCACTTAGAACACTTAACTCAAGTCATATATGTAAAAATCTTAGGAAGGAATGGGTGAAATACATGCAGAGGCCACAAAAACATCAAGGAGTTACCTACAGAACAACTTGAAATGGAGGGACCCACCGAGCACAGCGAAAGTGAATCTGAAGATACCACAGTGAGGAAAATGGACCAAGATCACACAGAGGCCCTATGGACAGGGCTAGCTAGCATTAGCAAAGATGTAAAAGAGTTGCAACAAAATCTTCATGAGGAGCTGGTACAATTTAAAGATAAAATGAAGAAGGAGGTGATACAAGAAATTGTGTCCCTCAGACAAGATATGGATCATACATTCACAGAATGCAACAAAGAAATGCAGGACCAAAAGGCAAATATAGCCAAGGCCCAGGGCCGCATATCCAAGCTGGAAGGGTGGAACGCAGAGGCTAACGAGATGCTGCTACAGATGCTAAAGCAGACAAGCTACATGCAAGATAAATTAACAGACCTTGAAGTGAGGTCTCGGAGAAATAACACATCTTTGGCCTACCTGAAGAAACTGAAGGAAGCTCTGTGATGGATTACCTGGAACAGCTATTAAAAAGAGAGCTGGAGCTTCCCGAGGGTTCCAGTCTGTAGATCCAACGTGCCCACAGAACAATGCCGCAGAGGCCAAGCATAGGTACCTCACCTAGGGCAAGAGTGGCAAATTTTCAGAAGTTTGAAACCAAGGATATGGAACTAAAAAACAGTGTGGCAGAAGAAAACCTCTTAACTGTCACAGGCGCCAAATGGCAACATAACCCCCTTGTGGTCAAGAGTGGTAAAGATTTTTGTCAAGAAAATATTCAGATCAGATGTCAGAGATTTCCAACGCTATAACTTGAAAGTGGCAAGAGATAATGGCTTACTGTCAATTAGAAAGATGTAGAATACGATCCAAAGTTTGACATAGGAGTAAATTTGCGCATCTAATTTGCATAATGCCACGGCATCCATATCAAATTACATAACTGGTCAAAAGTGGACTTTGGACATATTTACACAAAGAATGGTTCTGCTTTTTGTCACTGCTTCTTGTTTTGGGCATTTTGTTATCTTATCTTCAAAGTATATAAACCAGAAAATCAGTACAATGCAGTAAAATGTAAACAAAACAATAAATAAACGCAGACATTCGTCACTTACACTGGCGAAAGGCGGCTTTTTGCAGCATGTTGGCCGTAATTTTCTCTTCTGTCAGGCATTTTTGCTTTTTCTCCCACATCCAGAAACGGTTAGGATTATTGCACCTCAATTTCACTTTTATTCTGGCGCTATTTGTTATAAAATGGAGCGATTGTTCCCCCGGTCACGTGGCGCTGTGATGAACAGCAGGTGAATTCAACCTGCTTCCTGCACACTCTGTTATAACAAAACGTAACAAAATGTAAACATTTACCTTCTTAAGCTAAATAATCTCTTTTTTTTAATCATAGTTGGCAAATTTGGGAGCAAATAGCTCCTCCATCAATCAGTAATGTCTTTTTGATCTCAAAGAAGAAAGAAGAAAAATTTCTTCCTTTTTGGTGTAATACAGATGCCTCCAGGTCAGCCATGATTCCGCCAATGCAAGAACAGTAAGTTATATGTGTCTGCCATCTTGTGAGCTGGCATCATCAGTACAAATCCTCAGCACAATCCTCAGTATTGTTTGGCACGTCGTATCACTTGACAGGCGCAGCACTGTGCTGTGCCACTAGGGGCGCAATCTGTAAATTAAATCTTGTCGAACAAAGGGTTAAAGTAGGAGATGCACACATCCAGTTCGACCACGACTATCCCACTGAAATTGTACAGAAATGCAGAGCATACGGTGACATAAAGATGCTGAAAGACAGGAACATACACTTCCAAACCCTGTACATGAAAATTTTAATCCTCTGGAGTGATGGAGTAAAGCGCTACAATGAGGCCCAGGAAGCTGCAAGGGACATGAGAGCAAGAGGATTCCCTCTGGACATGCCGAGCAACGACAGTGACAGTAAAGGAGGAAATTGCAGAGTACTGGGATGGCAGTGGATGAGAGAGAGAGAGAGAGAGAGAGAGAGAGAGGCAGCGAAACAGCTGTGTCCCCAAACCAGGACACAGCGCAGCGAGTGAGGGAGAAACTGCGTGAGTTTCAAAGGAAATAGTAACGAGGAAGACGGAGAACTTCAGGGGTTAAGCAACAAACTAAAAGTGGTAAGACTCGTGTATAAAAGTTAGATACAGCGGTGTGAAAAAGTGTTTGCCCCCTTCCTGATTTCTCATTTTTTTATGTTTGTCACACTTAAATGTTTCAGATCATCAAACAAATTTAATATTAGACAATGATAACATAAGTAAACACAAAATGCAGTTTTTAAATGAAGGTGTTTATTATTAAGAGTAAAAAACATCCAAACCTACATGCTCCTGTGTGAAAAAGTGACACCCCCCCCCGTTAAAATATAAATTAAATCAAATCAAATCAAATCACCCTTATTGTCATTCAACCGTACAACCAATCATGTACAGCAAAATGAGATTGTGCTTTACCTGTCTACAGTGTAAATCACACACACCCCAAGTGCAGAATCAGAGGGCAGCTGCCATGCAAGGCGACACCACAGAGTTCCCTCCTCCATTCCATTTATTGCTGAGCACCAAGCTGGATGGCAGGAAGTTCCACTTTTATATGGTCTTCGGCATGACCCGTCCGGGATTAATTAACTGTGGCTTATCACATCTTTGGAAAGCTGAGTTCAATTTCTCTAGCCACACCCAGGCCTGATTACTGCCACACCTGTTTTCAATCAAGAAATCACTTAAATAGGACCTGCCTGACAAAGTGAAGTAGACCGAAAGATCCTCAAAAGCTAGATATCATGTTGGGATCCAAAGAAATTCAGGAACAAATGAGAAACAAAGTAATTAAGATCTATCAGTCTGGAAGGTATTATAAAGCCATTTCTAAAGCTTTGGGACTCCAACGAACCACAGTGAGAGCCATTATCCACAAATGGCGAAAACATGGAACAGTGGTGAACCTTCCCAGGAGTGACAGATGAATGGCAAAGCATATGCACAACCCACCACTCATCCACCAGTTCATGGATTTGAAGGGAATTTGCCTGGAAAAATTTTGTGTGCTACTTTATCACAACAAAGATGAAAAATAAACAACTCAACCAACCTCAGAAATCTTGGAGAGAGTGTGGAGAATATGTTGTGGATCACACGCATGTCTTATGGAAGTGTAAGAGAATAACTGTTTTGGGAAATAAGTGAAATGTTAGAGACAATACTAGGATACAAGATCCCCATGACCTGTAAAATACTTTTTGTGATCGAACAGATGCAAACATATTGGGGAGCTATAGGTATCTTGTTAAAGTAATGTTAGTGGTGAGTAAAAAAGCTGTAACAAGGAATTGGTTGAAGACAGAACCACCTACAAGGGAGCAGTATTGGGCTATACTAGAAGACATCTACACAATGGAAAACGGACACACAAACTACGAATACAAGAAGCACAATTCAATGAAAAATGGGAAAAATAGACAATTTACAAAACCTGAACTGACGACAAATAACTGGACTTCAAAAGAAAATAATATGAACTATGAGAAGAAAAAAAAAGGGAATGTTTGATCTGAGCAGTGGATGCTATTGTTATAAATGTGGGGGTTTTTTTTCTTCTTTTGGTTGTATAATTGTGAGAAAGCAATAAAAATCTAAGTGACAAAAAAAAAATAAAATGGATGGGTAGGAGTGCTTCGGATTGGATTACCCAAAATACAGCTCTGAATAATTTGACAAGATTTCACTCTCAGTGAAATATTTTTGCTGGTCATTAACATCTGTTTGCTCTCTCCCATAGATTGAGTTTTTGTCGTGCTGTTTGCACTCTATATGTCTGTTCTTTTCTTCTTCTTCTTCTTCTCTATCCCCCCCCCCCCCGCCAGTCACAGCAGATGACTGCCCCTCGTTGAGCCTGGTTCTGATGGAGGTTTCTTCCTGCTAAAGGCCCTGTCACACCTAGACAATTTAGGCAGTGTTTGCCAAACGTATGAAAAATTTGGAAAATATGTTGGTGTACGTGGAATCAACTATGGGTAAGTTTTGTAGAAGTTAAGAGCATGCTGATGCACACCGAGGCACGCTGGTATACAGTGTTGTACGGTGAGCTCCTCTGAAAATTTTCAGCGTGCTGAAAATTTTCCAACATATCCCACGTATGGCTCAAACGTCTTGCATCAGCAGAGCATAATTTCTAGGGAAGTTATGCATTCGTTCACACTCAATACTTGTAAGCGACTCACAAGTTACTCATAAGTCAAACTATGTTGAGATAAATGTCTAGTGTACCTAAAACGTATTTCTAACATATGAGTAATGCTCTTTGAACCAATGTGTAACTTACTGAACAGGTTTCGATACTATAATAGCATATTTGCAGCACTGGTTCAAAGGAAAAACCCATACAGAGCTCAGCTGCTGCCTACAGTGCATACACACACAGAGAAAGCGAAACACACATATTTTTTCGTATAACGGGATCTGTCAGGGATGTGTCCTAGCACTTTCAAGCTACAGGATAGAGATCCAAATTGCTGTTTAGCCCCCCTTGTCATGTTTTTACCTTTGACTGAAGTCTGTACCATCAGCTGTCCAGTGCTGTTATGACAGATATCCCAAAATGTCAGAAAACTGGAGGGGAGGATCCAATCAGCTGGTTGCCCGAGGCACAGAGCTCAGCTGTTTTCCATGATAAATCCCACTTTTCTGTCCCTTGGCTGCAGCTCCTGGCAAAAGTACTCTCCATGCATTATCTTGTTTTTGTTTTTTTTTCACTTTATTGAATTTTTTTTTTTTTTATCGCCATCAGTTTGCGTTTCTTTGGACCAGGTTGTGACAACTGTCATCTGACGTTCCTGAAGTGTCACATCAGCTGTTTTAGGTGTGACCGACCTGACAGATTTGACAGCTCTGCCAGGTTGGTCACACACACACCTTTTCCCTTAGTCTTTGGAGGGGAGAATAATTTCAGTTGAACAGAGATGATCAGGAGGTGACGACAGTTTGGCATGACCGCCATGCAGAAGTTAGGATAAGCTATGCAGAAGTTATGCATAAAGTTAGACTATTGTTCAGCATAAGCTGTGAACGTCAGCAATATGGTAAGCATTCGTTGGTTTAAGTTACTTATTAGTTATGGAAGTATTCTATATAAGTTACCAATATGTTATGTATATGTCCAACTCATTATGGATATGGGATACATATGACCAAAAGTGAAAATGTCAGCATATGCCAGCATTTTAGGCCAATTTTTATACGTTTGGCAAATGTTGCCTAAATTGTCAAGGTGGGCAACACTGAAGGATATGGTGTATCAGACTGCAAGTGATGTATTAGGCTACCCTGAGAGGAAACATCAAGATTGGTTTGATGAGCATGATGGACACCTGAAGAAACTACTAGAAGTAAGGAATACAGCTAGGCAGGAAAACCTACAGTGTAACACAAGGTTGAAGAAGAAGAAATACTCAGAGGCTCAGAGTGAGCTACAGAAGTACACCAGAGAGATGAAGTCCAACTGGTGGGATGAAAAAGTGGAGAAACTTCAAACTGCAGCAGACAGGAAGGACATGAAAACATTCTTCACAGGTTTGAGAGAAATCTACGGCCCTAAACCAAGAGGATTGATCCAACTAAAGGCTATGGATGGTGAAACGGTTTTGCAGGAGAAAGACAAGATCCTGGACAGATTTGCAGACCACTTTGACCAACTACTAAACAACCCTGGAGATCTCACTGAAGAGGCTAAAGAAGCTCTAGTGCAGCGACCAGCTGTATCAAGTCTGGATGAACCACCAAATTTTGATGAACTAATGGCAGCTATCAGGACAACACAGGATGGTAAAGCTCCAGGAAGGGATGGAATTCCAACAGAATTGTGGAAATTTGGTGGTGTTCAGCTGACCAACTGCCTGCACAAGCTTATCCAAGAGATATGGGGTGCCCAGAAAGTACCTCAAGACTGGAAGGATGCAAGTATTGTGCCTTTGTTCAAGAAAGGTGACAGGAAGGATTGTGGAAATTACCGAGGTATATCACTGCTAGCCACTGTTGGTAAGATTCTCTCACGCGTACTACTTAACCTCTTGCACTCCGTTGTACCGCGGGCGGGCAAGTCTCTGCGTCCTAGAGCGCACGAGGGTGCTCTTGTGCGCCCTCGTGCGCTCTAGGACGTATGATGGAGATGCTGATGATGGACATGGTGATGGCGTCCAAGCGCGCACTGAAAATAAAAGCTGCAGACACAGCCACGAACAGATTAGTTCATCTGATTGACCTCTCATTCAACCAATAAGAGCCTTGAATTGGGTTTCTGAAACCTTGAAGAACCAATGACTGAAAACCTAGCAAGAAGGACCCGCCTACCAAGGCTGTGAATGCAGTGAGCCAATTGAAGCAGAGAAGTTCGCGAGCTGTTTTTTTTAAGGCTGGGTGAAGAGAGACTGCTGCAGCAGATCAAAAAAGGACCCGCAGGAAGAACCCCACAGACCCAGCAGCACGGAGACCACCCACAAATGCAACCTGTGTGACAGGGAGTGCCATTCGCGCATCGGCATGTTCGGCCACAGGCGGTGCTTATTTTGTTTTTGTTCCAGCAGAGTAGACGTTATGATTTCTTCCATGGTCATCATACACCGACGGAGGCTGACGACGAAGGTTGAGTGACACACACGCATTCGCCAGTCTTTTTTAAATTACTACTGTTATTTGTTTTGAAAAATCGTTCGCCAAAAACCGCAATCATGGAAGCACAAAACCGCAATAATGGAATTATGTTTTGATCGGGTTGCGAGACCAGAACCACGAGCGGACCAGCGTCACGTTCGTCTGACAGTGAGGAAGAGAAGTTCGCCAGGACACTGCTGTGAAGAGGTAAGGTGTTATAAGCTATATTATTCTTTATCCCTGAAAATTGTAATCCAAAATGACTTTTGACCGATCGGTAAATTACAACTGTGCGGCGCACGAAGTCTGAAGTTCGTGCGCTGCGGTACAAGGGGTTGTTCGCCGCCTCCAGACCGTGAATGCCCCCCCCCGCTATTCTTCTGTAGCGAGGTGGGGGGAAGCCACGGTGACTGTGCTGCTGTCCCACATCGCCACATGAGGCTAATCCGTCATGTAGCGATGGCCGATGTCCGTCCTCTGTAGCGAGGGGGGGGACAACCCCCCCCCCCACACACACAGACACAGCCCTGAGTGTGACCTTTCATTAGAGCCCAAAATGAAGCTTCTACATTGAATCATTCAAAAGTTACAGACGTTTTTCCAAACTGTGCCATTTGGCACAATTTGGCACAGTTCCAAAATGCCTGGGAACAACCTGAGGAAAAAGCTGTGTAATATATTCATTTTTTGTGGTATTGTTACAAAATTTGGACCTCAGCTGGATAACACTTGGTTCTACATTTCTGTTGCATTTTCCAGCCCGGATCTGAAGCTGTGTGTTATTTGCAAGCATTTGTATCAAAAAAACACCCAGGCCAAATTTATTTTCTTCAAGTTCACGATGTTTAGATGACTGTAACTCAGTGGCCGGAGCACTTAGAGAGATTATGACTGTTTTGCCAAAAAATTCAAAGTGTTTTCTTTTAAATGAGACCAACCCCATGAAGATTCTGCAAAGGGTTGAAGAACAGCTTTTGATTTAATTTGGGCACGTTATTTTTTGGCGTTTTTAGGGAAATTGACCGGAGTGCAAGGGGTTAACAGACTCAGTGAACACATCTCGCAGAATGCACTACCGGAAACCCAGTGCGGCTTTAGAAGTGGAAGTAGCACAATGGACATGATTTTCTGCTTGAAACAGGTTCAAGAAAAGTGTATTGAACAGAACATGCCGCTTTATGTAGTCTTCATAGACTTCAGTAAAGCCTTCGATACTGTTTCGCGACAAGGACTTTGGCAGGTACTCAAGAAATATGGCTGTACAGAGAAGTTTGTCAGCCTGATCGAGGCACTCCATACAGGTATGCAAGCAAAGGTGGCAATGAGTGGTTCGGTATCTAAAGACTTTTCAGTAAGCAACGGGGTGAAACAAAGGTGTGTGCTGGCACCTACTCGCTATATCTGGCAGCCATGCTTGAGGTGGCCTTCAAAGACACTTCAGAAGGAGTATACATTCAAACAAGGAAAGAAGCAGACTTGTTCAATGTGGCACAGTTTAAAGCCAAGAGTAAGACATTGATAAAGGTAGAAAGAGAAATGCTCTTTGCCAACGACAGTGCTCTAGTTGCACACAGCGTGGAAGATATGCAATCTTTAGTGGAGAAATTTGCAAGAGCAGCTAGCCAATTCAGCCTCCAAATCAATATCAAGAAGACAGAGTGCCTCTATCAACCACCAAAGTTCCAATTATCAACATCACTACCAGAAGAGATTTATTTATTTATTTATTTATTTTTTAAATTTTATTTGTTTATTTGTCAGGGACAGTGCAATAAACATAGACAAAAAAGAAAATCTGATGTGTTGCACAGAGAGTGTGTAGCATTACGCTAGTTTGCAATTCTTGTCCCTGGATGGGCTTTAGAGAAAAGAAACAGATAAAAAGAGAAAAAGATGAAGAAAAAACAAAATGAAAACAGTATAAACATTATCCACATACATCAATGCAAACAAAATTATAAATACACTAGAAAAGCACTTGGAGAGCGCAGACCTCCGCCAAGCGCCACAGTTCCCCCCCATACAGTGTTTGTGTGTACGTTTTCAGATTCCTTGACCATGAAAACATATGACTAGCAATTGGATTCACAATGATAGGATTAGTGGTTCAGTAGTAAAAGCACTGCCTCCTTGGCGGAGGTAATAAACTGAAGCGTTGGTGTTGTGTCCATCTCCTCCACTGAAAGCAGCACTCAGTGCTTCACTGACGGATGCAAATTAGGTAGACAGGTTGGCGTGGGTTTTATTGGGGTTGCTCTCCGTGGCAAAAGAGGATTTGGGAGCTTCCCCGGCAGAGAGCTCGTTTTTTGCGCAGCCCCTATGGCTGCCCGGGGAATTTCTACCAAATAATCCGGCGTCGGACAGCTGCCCGTCTCAGCTTTTGCAGCGTAGTGCAAACTCAGGCACGCTGCCGGGCACGTGAAACACCGTGTCCGCGTGTTTTTGTGCCTAAAATTTGAAGAACGTGGAGTTTGTGTTCGTCAGAGACTACGACCAGCACCCTCCATTGCGCCTGCGCACATGTTGGAAATGGCCGTATCTCACAATGTTAAAGAATCCTTTAAAAAATTCCTGTATCCAGATGGTGATCCGGATCATCCCCAAAATTTAATCAGTTCTTCCTTGTACCATTTCCAACAACGCCTGAAAGTTTCATCGAAATCCGTCCAAAACTTTTTGAGTTATCTTGCTAACCATCAGACAAACAGACAAACAGACAGACAGACAAACGCTGGCAAAAACATAACCTCCTCCTGGCCTTCGGCCTGGCGGAGGTAACAATATAAAAACCTGATTCACATTTGCCTGTTACAGTAAAATGCCTGTTACACATTTGCCTTCCCTTCTTCACTCACACCCTGCATACAATCATTTCATACATGTGTACATTCTTGTTTACTTTTCAGCCAGTTTTTAACCTTTGTAGTAAATGTTTTAAAATCCGTTATTATTTTGATTTCATTTGGCATTGTGTTCCAGATATGACTGTCCTTTATAGAAAAAGCTGTTTGTCCAAATGTGGTTCTGCGGTGGGATATTTTACAGTTATTGTTAACAGAACTCCTGGTGGCTCTGCTGCTGTCCTGTCTTTGGATGAATCCAACAAGTGGCTCTGGCGCTGATTTATGGAAACATTTAAAAATTAAAGTAGAACTGAACCCACCTTTTGGCGCAAAAAGTAGAATAGCAGATTAATTCCTTATTACCTGTTGTATTTTTCAACACATAAAAGAAATTTTTAGGCCGTGCGATGGCCAAGCTATAAGCCGATAAACTTTTGCCTCTGGCTGGCAGTGCCAAACAAACCGGAAGTAGTGCAGACGACGCTGCGTGACGTCACGAGTGTGATCCCTAAACAAAACAACAATGGCAGATGACAGCAGTTCCAGCAGTTCCAGCAGTCAAGAAAACCAGAGTTTTCAGAGTGAAGAGGCATTCAGGATCGGTGACGAGACAGAGGAGGATGCAGGAGTGTGGCAGGTGGCAGGCGTGCACAAGGGCGAGCCCGGGAGACAGAGACCTGATGCACCTGTGACAGCAGCTGGCAGACGGCGATGCAGAGGCGAGGTCCGCCGCCGGGGAATACAGTGAACCCTCACTTATCGCGTTTAATGGGGACCAGAACCGACCGCGAAAAGTGAAAAACCGCGAAGTAGCGTCACCCCCCCCCCCCCAAGGGCGTCACAAGCACTATTTTGCATAAAAAGGCACAAGAGAACAGCGAAAAGTGCCACTAAGCAACACGAGCGATAAAGAAGGCGCTCTGCAGGGAGAGAAGCTGGGTAAAACGTCTCAGCCAATCAGCTGATTGGCTGAGACGTTTTACCCAGCTTCTCTCCCTGCTCGTGTTGCTTAGTGGCACTTTTCGCTGTTCTCTTGTGCCTTTTTGTGCAAAATAGTGCTTGTGACGCCCTGGGGGGGGGGGGGTGACGCTACTTCGCGGTTTTTCACTTTTCGCGGTCGGTTCTGGTCCCCATTAAACGCGATAAGTGAGGGATCACTGTAATATCTATATCTAGAAAAACAGCGCTTCCCGGTCGCTTTTCCTCCCCCTTTCTTTTCTTTCGTCGCCATGACAGCTTTCCTTGGCCACTGAACAGATCTTCCCAGGTGTTGGAAGTGTTTTGTAGTCGACTATCACAACAAAATGCACCAAAAACAACCAGTGTCGACGTGCTCACAATGGTAAACATGGAGGACTGTGTCACACTCGTGACGTCACGCGGAACTCCGGCTGCACTTCCGGTTAATCGGCGGATTTGTCTGATTTTTCAGGGCGGGAAATTCAAAATCACGATTTTCTCCAAGATTCCGGGATTTGTGGAGGGGGTGCCAATGATAAATTATCTTTATAATTGTATGTACTATCACCCAGTGCCGTTCAATGCCGTTCAGTTCAGTTCTACTTTAATTTCAGAAAACAAAGGTCAATGAAACTCTCAAAACTCAGTAGATTATATTTTTTTTTAGAATATAACAATGATGCCACCTAATGGGCTTTTTATCCAGAATTTTTAGAGTTTGATTATATAATGAACCTATATGTTTTATTGTAGAAGGAGCTGCTTGAGCCCAAACTGTCAGACAGTATGATATATGCGAAAAAAACCATAGAATGCATATATAGTACGGCTGCTTGGTGTGGTATGTAATGTCTAATTAATTTAAAGCAATTCAAATTTTTACCTCGGCCAGGCAGCAGGCCAGGAGGTTATGTTTTTGCCGGCGTTTGTCTGTCTGTTTTTCTGTCTGTCTGTCTGGCTGTCTGTTGGTTAGCAAGATAACTCAAAAAGTTTTGGACGGATTTCGATGAAACTTTCAGGCGTTGTTGGAAATGGTACAAGGAAGAACTGATTAAATTTTGGGGATGATCTGGATCACCGTCTGGATCCAGGAATTTTTTAAAGGATTCTTTAACATTGTGAGATAGGGCCCGGAGGTAATGTGTAGTTCAGTGCTTCCGCCAGCAGGAAGCACTGAACAACATATTGAAGCTCGTCGAGCTTGTGACAGAGCCGCTAAAATGCAGCATACACTGAATGAGAGCCCACAGGCTCGTTGAGCTTATGACAGAGCCGCTAAAATGCAGCATACACTGAATGACACCCCACAGGCTGCTGCTTCTCACCGTGCTAAAGACAGAGACAGTACACGGCAGCATAGACAGGATGAGGGGCTATCCCCAGATGCTATTGAAGCTCGTCGAGCTTAGTTTTATTTTATTGATTTTTTCTTATTACCTCCGCCAGGAGGTTATGTTTTTTTTAAAAAAGAAGATAGGAGTTAATATTGTTCTATTCTACACTATATGTACACATATATATGTATATATGTACATATATAAATATGTACACATTTTTAATTTCCTGGAAAGAAACGAAGTTAGAAAAATTATGTTAATGGTAGCTTTTCAATATCCAGAACTTATTATTAGGAATACATTTCATGAATGTGTTCTCCAACTAAAGACTTGTACATGTTGTATCTCTTGTTAAATTAAATAAATTGTATTTGTGTAGTTCTGATAACATTTTTTTTGTTTTCTTGACCAATCATATGACATACAGAAACACATGATACAGGGAAACAACAATAACAAAATTAGTGTAGAATATTTATGGTATAAATCACAATACTGGGGGGGACTGTTGCTCTTGGCGGAGGTCTGCGCTCTCCGAGTGCTTTTCTAGTTTTTTTTACTGTTTTAGAAATCTTCTTTATGTGAAGATTAAATTTGAGTTGAGGATCTAGTACAATGCATGGTACTAGATCATCAACAACGTATTTGAATTCTGTAACTGAACTAATATCTTGATCATGTATATTAACTTTAAAATGTTGCAAGTTACATTTTTTGGATTGAAAAGCACATTGAAACTGTTTTCTGAAGGTTCAGCAGTAGATGGTTCTGAATGAGCCACTCTTGGACATCAACCATGCTTGAAGACAGGACGTCTGCAGCCTGAGCTGGAGTCTTAGCAGCTGTGTAAATAACTGCATCATCTGCATAAAGTTGACATGTTGCAGCTGAGCAGTGTAATGGCAGGTCATTAATAAAAATGCTGAAAAGTAAAGGACCAAGAATGGAACCTTGTGGGATACCCATACAATTATTTAAAAGGAAGGATTTATCCTGGTGAACTTTTACACACTGTTCTCTGTTCTGAAGATAAGATGCAAACCATTTTATTGTATTGGGAGAAAAGTTAAAAGATACCATTTTGGATAAAAGCAAGCTGTGGTTTACAGTGTCAAAAGCCTTTTTGAGATCCAGAAAAACAGCTCCCACCACATTACCCCTGTTCAAGGACTGTTTGACATTTTCAATAAGGCAGCAGTTTGCTGTTTCTGTTGAGTATCCTGGTCTAAAACCAAATTAGTGTGGATGAAGAAGTTGACCGTCTTGTAGATAGTCTATCAGCTGTGTAGCTACAACTTTTTCAAGAACCTTAGACAGGACTGGTAAAATAGAGATTGGGCGGTAATTACACATATCATCTTTACTACCCGATTTAAAAACTGGTATGACGACAGCTTTTTTCCAGCCAGATGGAAATGTACAGGACCTAATGGAGAGATTAATGAGATGAGTCAGTGGTTTGATTAATATTTTGCTGTGCGTTTTGAGAAAGGAAGTGCTCATATTGTAGATATCATTAGTTTTTGAGTTTGACAGTGTTTTAACAATGCCAGCAATTAAATCTTCATTTACCTCATTAATGTGAAAAGAAACTGTTGAGAGTATTGGTTTAGTATTGTTGAGCACATTTGGCAGCACAAAGTTTTTTGTTAATTCTTCCACTGACTCCACAAAATATGAATTAAATTTATTTGCCAATGTAGCATTATCACTGATGGTTTTGCCATTAATTCTAAGTTCCTTTACCCCCTTCTGATCATTTTTTTTGTTGGTTAAGTTATTTAAATGCGTCCATAGGGAACTGTTGTTACCCTTTGCATGTTCTATCAATTTATTGTAATAAGATGCTTTTGATTTACGCAGCTCTTGTACCACTTTATTTCTTAAACTTTTGTAAACGAGGTGATCATTTTGTAGTTTAGAGGTTAATGATGTTTTCAATGCAGAGTCTCGCCTCTTCATAAGTTTTCTTATTTCGTTATTTAACCATGGTAGGTTAATCTTCTGTTGTCTACTTTTAATTTGCTTTGTAAATTTATCTATAGACTTTGTGATTGTTGCAGTTATAAAATTACAACAATCATCTATTTCATATATTGACATGAGCTGCTCCCAATTTTGATTCTCTAAGTGATGTTCAAACTCCGCAGTTTTTGATTTGGGAATAATAAAATTTACTTTGCCAATATCAACTCCCGCAAAATACTGTAGTCGCTTTTTAGTAAGTTTTCTGACAGCAAGAACCATGTTATGATCTGAGAGACCAGTTACAAGATTATAGGTTTTGGTTATTCGTTCTAGTTTATTATTAAATGCCATGTCAATAAGTGTTCTAGATTGTTTGGTAGCATTGGTACAGAGCCACTAGTCAAGTGCAAGACTTTCAAGTACCTAGGGAGTACTGTTTCAGAGAATGCAAGGCTGGAGGATGAACTATCTCTCAGAATGGGAAGAGCGAGCGCTGTGTTTGGAAACTTGAGGGAGAGACTGTGGAACAATCGACATGTGTCTATCCATGTGAAATGCAAAGTGTACAGAGCGACAGTACTGGCTACTCTATTGTATGGTGCTGAAACTTGGACTGTCTACAGAGTGCAGGTGAAGAAACTCCACGTGTACTTGATGAGACACCTTTGAGCCATAATGAACATCTCATGGAAAGACAAGATAACCAACATAGAAGTGTTGAAACGAGCTGGTCTACCATCAATGGAGGACATGCTAATACAGATGAACCTGAGATGGCTCGGACATGTTGAGAGGATGGACCACCAGCGTCTCCCTCGGCAGTTACTCTACTCACAGTTATGCGAAGGCAAACGCAATAAGGGTAGACCAAGGCTCAGATTTAACGACACTGTAAAAAGAAACTTGAAGAAGTTGGACATAGACAGGAGTTCCTGGCAGCCGAAGGCTAAGGACAGAGCTGTGTGGAGGAATCTGATCAGACCTACATGAAACGGTCATTGTCGCCCACGACAGACTGCTATGATGGCAGGGCCTTAAAAGGGAGTTTTTCCTCTCCACCATCGCCAAGTGCTGCTCACAGGGGATCACCTGATTGGTGGGGTCTTTCTGCAATTTTGGGGTTTTCCCCTACAATTTGAAAGTGCTATGAGATGATTGTTGTTGTGAAATGACGCTAAATACTGTAAATAAAGTTGAATTGAATTCTTTGCACTTTTCATGTGCCTCAAACAATAAACTGTTGAACTGCTCGTCATAATGGAGCCCTTAATCACTGAGAGCCCATTTGCCTGGATGTCTTAAACTGTTCAGGTTTAGTTGAAATCCTGTGAGCAAGTTCATCTGGCTGCAGCCTGATGAATGGGGTGGGATTTAATGTTTGATCATTTGGGCTGAGTTAAATATTGACTTTGATTGGTTGGGATTAAATATAAAACAGCATACAGGTAGACATTAGGACAAGCCAATTTGAGAGTGGCCAAAGTGAAATTAGCAACATCCTGTTAACTGCCCACAGAGTGGATTTTATTTCAGTTTAGATTTCAGGTTATATTACATATTGTTTAAAGCACCGCTAAAACCAAATAATGGTTATTCATTTATCAGACACTGACTTTTAAATCTTCCCTGGAAAACATCACTCAGCATTTCACAATTTAATGGTAAAAAATAAAATGTATATTTACAATGTAACTAAATACAACAGCACAGTTATTGCCTGTTTCTATTCTTGAATATTACAAATGTTTCAGATAACATAATATCCTCATGTTATGTTTTAACTTAACCATTGTCCCCATGAGTAACTGCACAATGCAAGCTATTTGCCTAGAATATACACTCACCAGATATTTTTCCATTAAAAGCATAACATCTGGATGTGCCAGAGTGAACTTCTTGTAATAAAACACAGAAGTTAATACTGTTTTTGTTTATGTTACTCTAGATCATCTGATCGATAGTTTGGAAAACCGTCACCATTGTCTGCATTACTAAGACTTACACTAAAAAATATTTCGAGTTTATACAGCTTTCTCTCATTGTTACATTTGTGCTGAAGTTTTTGTATTGACTGGTTCGATCCCACCCCCAGACCATCAGTGACTCTTCTGTGTGGAGTTTGCATGTTCTCCCCGTGTCTGCGTGGGTTTACTCCGGGTACCCCGGTTTCCTCCCACAGGCCAAAGACATGCAGGTTAGGTTAATTGGCATCAGAACTGGGGATTCTAAATTGTCCTTAGGTATGACTGTGAGAGTGAATGGTTGTCTGTCTCTCTGTGCTGGCCCTGTGATGGACTGGCGATCTGTCCAGGGTGTACCCTGCCTCTCGCCCAAAGATGCTGGGATAGGCTCCAGACCCCCTGCGACCCGAAAAGGATTAAGCAGAAGAAGATGGATGGATGGATGGATGGATTATGACCCCCCCCCCCCCCACTAAGAATAAGAGCCATTCTCACTCTCGCACTACATGGAATGCATCGACCACATGACCCTGACGGAGACTGAAACTGTGTTTTGTAACTCCATGCAAGGTGGGCCAAATGGGCCAGACACATAAATAATGAAAATAACTGAAATTAACTGAGTGCTCCATACATCCACTGAACAGGGGATCACAAACCATGTGGGTTTCAGTGGAACAGAATAACATTCTTTTATTGCTTCATCTCTGCATAATCACAAACCATCAATCACTTTGCTTGCATATGCTACAACATCAACACAGTGCAGCGCAACACTGTACATCTCTGCATGGAGTGTGGTTGCAGAAACAAGCGCATCAGTGTCAGAAGCATAGAAAGATGCTCACCTCAAAAACCTAATTGAGTTCAAGCTTCTGTATTAGAAAGTGAGAGGAACACATCATAACCTCAACTGTTGTATAAGAATTTATGCTTGTAAAGTGGATGTGAATGTGGATGTTCACATTCTTCTAATGCTGTATTCAGTCCAACAAACCATTAATCTCATGAGCAGGTTTTTCACTATGACCAAAACTGTGTTGGATTTTTCCATCAAACCATTTGAACTGCAAATGTGTAGAAAATACATATGTAGACTTTAGACCTGTCATATCCGGCTCTAGGGAGCCGGGCAATCAGAGCCAGGGACAAGCCAGTGAGTCGAGATGTTTTATTCTGGGTAAGGGATAAGGGATGAGGAGAGCACAGACACTCATACAGACATACATTCTCAGGCTGCACAGCGCAGGGGTAGGTAGCTCGTACCGGACATGGGGGTAACAAGACGTGCATACTCACAGCGGGATACAAACACCGGAATGCTGCAAGGGGAGTTGAGGCTGACACCAGACGAAGGGGCTTCAGCCTAGCAGTGCTTATGTCGCAGCCCCGAATGATCAAAGCTGCTCCTCTTTATACTCATTAACAGCGCCCCAGCTGATGAGGATTAATTGGCCCCAGCCGTCCCGTGACACTGACAGCTGGGAACCAGCTGAGGCACTGCCCAATGAGAGGCAGGGATAAAAGGAGCATGGGCTGAGCGCCGAGCCGGCGTCTCACCCCATGGTGACAAGACCTCATTCTACTACAGTGGAAAAAGCACTGACCACCAGTCACGAGTGGAGGGCTGAAGCCTGCAGTGGTCTGTTGTGGGAAGGAAACAAACGCTCTTCTTTCCAGCTATGAGTGTATCTGTAGGTGCAGCCTGCACCAGCAGTGGTAAAAATGAATCAACTGCATCCGTGTGTCACAACTCGCTCTCGCCTGTCTCCTGCTCCAGCTGTGCGCACACCTGTGCCTCCTCAAGCTCAGGCTATTTAGCCCGCTCCGCCTGGGGCCTCGGTCTGGAGCCGTCTGCTCAGCCGTCTGCTCAGCCGTGCCGAGCGCGCACTGGAGCACTGTCTTCCAGGCAGGAGACCTTCGGCTAAGCCAACACCAGCCAACAAACCACTTGCAAGTAAGCACCAGTCTGAGTGTAAATTCCACTGAGTGTACTCCGGCTATTAACCTGTGTGTTTGCTCTGCCCTTAGGGTTGCCTGGCTGTACGGCGCATTGCTTCGTCCTCGGCGCATCCTGTCCCCCAACAACACATTCACACCCCGCACTCACGCACTCACTCACCAATTGTTAATAAAATCATTGAATCTTGCTCAAGCCTGTGTGCGTGTTCCCTGGGTCTGAACTTATGTCAGTATGGCTCCAGCAGAGCGGCCCAGCGAACAGCGGGCTCGCACACCGGTTAAACATCATTGAGGCTCGAGTGGATCAGCTCACTCATCAGCAACAGGTGATTTTAAATCAACTTACCCAAATTACCCGCCGGCTGGACCGTTTGAATCCCCAGCAGGCGTTCCCTCCGGCTCCTCTCAGTGGGTCGGATCTCGCCGGTCCTCCTGCTAGCCAGGCTAGCCCGGGGCCGCCAACCCGGCTCACCTCAATTCCCACGCCCACGCGCTTCAACGGCAAGCTCGGTGAAGCACGGGGGTTCCTCAACCAGTGTGAGTCGGTGTTCCAGCGCATCCCCGGGGACTTCCCGACTGATCACAGCCGAATTGGCTATATAGCTAAACTCCCGGAAGGGCGAGCGTTAGCATGGGCCTACGCCGTAATGACGAGACCCAGCTACGCGAACCTGACCTATGCACAGTTCGTACATGATTTCAGCGAAGTTTTTGATCATTCGGACCGTGACAGTGTGCTAACCTCCCGGCTGCTAAACCTTCGCCAGGGTATCCGGTCGGCAGCCGACTACGCTGTCGACTTCTGGGTGGTAGCGGTGGAAGTTGGGTGGGGAGATGCTGCTCTCTGCAGCATTTTCACCCGTAGCCTGAATCCAAGTCTCCGGGATGAGCTGGCCTGCCGGGATCTGCCGGAGTGGCTCTCCGAACTAATTTCTCTCACTATTAGCCTCGATAACAGGTTGAGAGAACGCGCCGCCGAGCGGAAGTCGTCTAGCCACTCGGGCGGTGTGTTCCCCCGTACCTCTCAACCTCGGCCCCTGGCGTTGCCCGTGCCAGAGTCCACCGACGAGTCGGAGGCGATGCTGATTGGCTGGGCCAAGCTTCCACTGGCGGAGAAACAGCGCCACAGGGAGCTGGGTCTCTGCATGTATTGCAGAGACGACCAGCACTCCGTGGAGTCTTGCCCGGTGAAGCCAAAAGGGGGAGTCTGCGAGTCACTGTAGGGGGCCTCACGGACACATCCCAATCTAACGCCCTATCCAAGTGCCTTTTACAGATCAGATTCTGCCATAACTCCAATGAACTCCTCACACATGCACTGGTGGACTCAGGGGAGGAGCAGAGCTTTATTTCTAGGAGCCTGGTAACCCGCCTGGGCATCCTGTGCCAACCCCTGCGTGCTCCTCTTAACCTGGTCACTCTCTCTGCTACCCCCCTGGAGAAAGTTATGCACCGGACTGTCCTGGTCCCTGTCATCATCTCCAGAAATCACCGAGAAGATCTCAGCCTGTTCGTGCTGCCCACCTCTGCTGCCTCCATTATTCTGGGTTACCCCTGGCTGTGCCTGCACAACCCGGCTTTTGACTGGCGGTCTGGAAGTATTCTCTCCTGGAGCACCTTCTGCTTGGGCGCCTGCCTCCAGTCCGCTGCTTGTGCCCCGTCGCTTCCTCCTTCCTCTTCTGACTCACCCCCTCCGGACCTCTCCACGGTGCCTCCGGAGTTCCACGACCTGGGAACCGTTTTCAGTAAGTCCAAAGCACTGTCTCTACCTCCCCACCGGCCTTATGACTGCGCCATCAACCTCCACCCAGGGGCGCCCTTACCATCCAGTCGGCTGTACAGCCTGTCAGCGCCGGAGCGCGAAGCCATGGACACCTACATCAAGGAGTCGCTCAGCGCCGGCATCATTCGCCCCTCCTCATCTCTGGTCGGGGCAGGGTTTTTTTTTTCGTCGACAAGAAGGATGGGTCCCTTGGTCCTTGCATCGACTTTCGGGCGCTGAATGACATCACGATCAAGGACAAGTATACACTGCCATTGATGGACTCCGCATTCGACTTGCTCCAGGGGGCCTCCTGGTTTACGAAGCTGGACCTCCCCAGCGCATATCACCTCATTCAGATCCGGGAGGGCGACGAGTGGAAGACGGGGTTCCGGACGCCCAGCGGCCATTTCGAGTATCTGGTCATGCCGTTTGGGCTCACCAACGCTCCGGCCGTCTTCCAGTGACTAATTAATGATGTCCTTCGCGACTTCCTGGGGGTATTCGTCTTCGTCTACCTGGACGACATCCTGATCTTCTCCCGGTCTCGGGAGGAGCATCAGATTCACGTGAGGCAGGTCCTCCAACGTCTCCTGGAGAACAGACTCTACGTGACGGCAGAGAAGTGTGAGTTCTATGCTGACAAGACCTCCTTCTTGGGCTTTATCGTGTCCCACAACCAGATCATCCCCGACCCTGCCAAGGTCAAGGCAATAGTTGAGTGGCCCCTCCCTTCATCCAGCAAACAGGTCCAGCAATTCCTGGGGTTTGCCAACTTCTACCGCCGCTTCGTCCCAAAGTATAGTGCGATCGCTTCTCCCCTGACCCGCCTCACCTCCCCTAAGGTGCGGTTCTGGTGGACTGAGGAAGCTGCAGCTGCCTTCGCTGCTCTGAAGACAGAATTCTCTTCCTCCCGGGTCCTGTCTCAGGTGGACCCCATGCTGCAATGCCTCGTGGAGGTGGACACCTCCGATACGGGGTGGGGGCGGTGTTGTCTCAGCGCTCCCCAGTGGATGGGGTGATTCGCCCCTGCGCCTTCTTCTCCCGGCGCCTGTCCGCGGTGGAGAGGAATTATGACGTCGGCGACAGAGCACTCCTGGCGGTTAAGGTCGCGCTGCAGGAGTGGCGTCACCTTCTCGAGGGGGCAGCTCAGCCTTTTGTGGTCTGGACAGACCATAAGAACCTGGAGTACCTGAGGACGGCTAAGCGCCTGAATGCCCACCAGGCTCGTTGGTCCTTGTTCTTTGGCCACTTCAGGTTTACCATCACCTACCGCCCCGGCTCCAAGAATGGGTAGCCGGACGCTCTGTCCAGGCAGTTTGCCCCAGAAGCCCCCGAAGACCAGGATCACACCATCCTGCCGGCCTCGTGCGTCGTGGGCGCTGTCTCATGGTCCATCAGGGACAAGGTCCGGAGGGCACAGGAAACCGAACCCGATCCGGGCGGCGGTCCAGCTGGGAGGCTGTTTGTACCATCAGCGGTCTGGGGTGACGTCATCCATTGGGCTCACACCTCCAAGCTCGCCTGTCACCCTGGGATCTCCCGGCTGGTTGAGCTTCTCCAGAGGTCCTTTTGGTGGCCTGGCCTCCGGGACGACGTTGCCAATTATGTCCGTGCCTGCCATCAATGTGCGACTGATAAGACGTCGACCTCTCCCCCTGCGGGGCTCCTCCACCCCCTGCCGGTCCCTGGAAGGCCCTGGTCCCATTTAGCCTTAGATTTCATCACCGGTCTCCGGACGTCCAACTCTTTCGACATCATCCTGACCATTGTGGACTGGTTCTTGAAGGCCGCCCACTTCGTGCCGCTCCACGGCCTTCCTACAGTGCGGGAGACGGGGGATTTGTTGGTCCAACATGTTGTGAGGCTGCATGGGATTCCGGTGGATGTCGTCTCTGACCGGGGGGCTCAGTTCGTGTCCAGGGTCTGGAAGTGTTTTTGTAACACCTTGGGGGCTACGGTGAGCTTGTCGTCCGGTCACCACCCCCAGTCTAACGGGCAGTGCGAGCGGACAAATCAGAAGCTGGAAGCTGCGCTGCGCTGTGTCACCAACTCCAACCCCTCCGCCTGGAGCACCCATCTGCCCTGGATAGAGTACGCGCATAATTTCACCTTGTCTTCGGTCATCGGGATGTCTCCCTTCCTGGCGTCTCTGGGCTATGACCCTCCGCTGTTCCCTGAAGAGGAGGGGGAGGTGGCAGTATCATCCGTCCGGGCTCATCTCAGGCGTTGTCGGCGCTTTTGGACCGCTACGCGCCAGGCACTTTTACGCACAGTGGCGCGTGGCACCAGAATGGCTAATCGCCACAGGAGGGCCACTCCCTGTTATCAGGTGGGTCAGCAGGTTTGGCTATCCACATGGAACATCAGCCTGAAGGCCGAGAAGAGGAAGCTGGCCCAGCGCTTCATTGGACCGTACCCCATCTCTAAGATAATCAATCCAGTGGCTGTGAGTCTGGCTCTCCCTCCCTCCCTCCCTCCACGTCTGTCCGACGTTCCACGTCTCCCAAATTAAGCGTCTGGTGTCTAACCCTCTTTGTCCTCCTCCTAGGGCTGCTCCCCCTCCCATGATGATCGACGGCAACCCGGTGTGGAGAGTCGACTCCATCCTGGACTCCCGCCGCTGGGGTCACGGATTGCAATACCTGGTGGACTGGGAGGGGTATGGCCCTGAGTGGAGATCCTGGGTGCACCCGTTGTTTGTGCTGGACGAGCGCCTCATCACGGAGTTCCACCGGGTGCACCCAGGTAAGCCAGCGCTGGGAGGTGCTGCTCAGAGGGGGGGGGGGGAAATGTCACAACTCGCTCTCGCCTGTCTCCCGGTCCAGCTGCGTGCACACCTGCGCCTCATCAAGCTCCGGCTATTTAGCCCGCTCTGCCTGAGAAGTTTTGTGGTGGTTGCGGGAGATTTTAACCACACCAGCTTAAAGACTGTGCTCCCCAAGTTTAAACAATGTGTAGACTTTAAGACCAGAGGAGAGAATATGTTGGACTTAGTGTACACAAACACAGATGCATATAAGGCTATACCCCGCCCCCATCTCAGCCTTTCTGACCACATATCTGTGATGCTGCTGCCTGCCTACAAACCTTTATTGAAGCGCAGCAGGCCAGCAGTGAAACAAATCAGAATTTGGCCAGAGAGTGCAACCTCTGCACTGAAAGACTGTTTTCTGCACACAGACTGGGAGGTCTTCAAAATAGCAGCCTCCCAGGAAGACAAGACAGATGTGGAGGAGTATGCTGAAATGGTCACCAGCTACATCGCGAAGTGCACAGAGGATGTCACTACAGTGAAGACCATCACTATGCGGGGTACCCATAAGCCCTGGATGACTGCAGAGGTGCGCTCGCTCCTTACAGCCAGGGATGCAGCCTTCAGAGTGAAGGACAGGATCGCCCTCCGCTCAGCCAGGTCTGCGCTCTCAAAGGGAATTAAGGCGGCAAAGCGCGCTTATGTGGAGAAAATCCAGGGACACCTCTGTGATACTAGGAACACCAAGCAGATGTGGTAGGGAGTTCGGACACTGACGGGCTATAAGTCTAGGCAGGGGGTCGATGATGACGACGCTTCGCTTCCAGACAGGCTTAACGACTTCTTTGCACGTTTTGTAGCATCAAACTCGACAATCAGAGGGAGGGCTGGCCCATCCCCACCATCGGTCGGACCAGCTTTTACCATCAACACAGTGGACACACGGAGGACCCTAACCAGAGTCAACCCATGTAAAGCTGCAGGTCCGGACAACATCCCGGGACATGTGCTCCGAGACTGCGCGAGCGAGTTGGCGGATGTCCTGACTGACATTTATAACATCTCCCTGAGTCAGGCCATCGTTCCCAGATGCTTCAAGACCTCTATCATTGTACCGGTGGCAAAGAAACCAGTTGTGTCCTGTTTGAATGACTATCGTCCTGTTGCACTGACACCAATTGTGATGAAGTGTTTTGAACGGCTTGTCAAACCACACATTACAGCCTGCCTCCCTGCATCACACGACCTGCTCCAGTTTGCATATCGTTCAAACCGCTCCACGGAGGATGCTATAGTCACCACCCTACACTCTGTCATCACCCACCTGGACCAGAAAGACACCTACACCAGACTCCTGTACATTGATTTCAATTCAGCATTCAACACCATTATTCCCCAGAGACTGATGGAGAAATTATTCCTTCTCGGTCTGAACACCGCCACATGTCTCTGGATCCTGGATTTCCTGACTGAGAGACCTCAGTCTGTCCGGGTTGGAAACAACATCTCTAACTCTGTCACGCTGAGCACCAGATCCCCTCAAGGCTGTGTACTCAGTCCACTGTTGTTTACACTTCTAACACATGACTGTGTATCCAGACATGAGGGGAACCAGACTATTAAGTTTGCAGATGACACCACGGTGGTGGGACTTATTCAGAGGGATGAGGAATCAATGTACAGGGAAGAAGTGAGAGACCTGGAGGGCTGGTGCAGGGAGAACAATCTGGTGCTCAACGTGGACAAAACGAAGGAGATGATTATCGACTTCCGGCGGTCACAGCCTGAGCACGTCCCCCTCAGCATCGGCGGCCGTTTAGTGGAGAGAGTGGAGAACATCAAGTTCCTCGGAGTGCAGATCTCGCAGGATCTGACCTGGAGCAAGAATTCCTTGGGGATCAGGAAGCGGGCTCAGCAGAGACTGCACTTCTTGAGGAAACTCAAACAGTCCTCTCTCCCCATCTGCATCCTCAGGACCTTCTACAGAGGTGTGGTGGAGAGTGTTCTGACGTACTGCATTGCTACATGATACTCCAGCTGCAGTATGTCAGACAAAAAAGCCCTGCAGAGGATAGTCAAGGGGGCTGAGAGGGTAATTGGAGTCTCCCTCCCCTCTGTCCAAGAACTTTTTCAGAACCGTTGTAGGAGCAGGGCACTGAACATTGTCAAGGACCATTCTCACCCTCTGCATAAACACTTTGAACTTCTTCCATCTGGTAAACGATTCCAGAGCATCAGAGGCAGAACCACCAGACTGATCAACAGCTTCCTCCCACAAGCTGTCAGGATGCTAAACAGTTGACCCGGAATCTCTCATACACACTACTGCACCTACGGACATTTTGTATATTATTTGTATATTATAGTTAGTTAGTTTTTTCCCAAGTATGTCTCAGGGATGTGTGAATGGATGGGGGGGTGGGGGTGGGGGGGTGAAGCTAAGTGTGAGCGTGTCTTAAATCATGCTGCTTCTATTTATATGGATGCCGAGAGAAAAGCAATTTCATCTTGCCTGCACTACAGTTGTATGTACAGCAATATGACAATAAAGTTTGATTTGATTTGATTTGGAGCCTCGGTCTGGAGCCATCTGCTCACCAATGCTTGTGCATTCCAGCATTCGTCTACTCCTTTCTGCCTACGCATCTCAGAGTCCTTCCTCGCCAATCAAGTAAGCCATCATCACCATTCTTACCTTCTCTCCAGTCTCTCTCCCCTGTGCACAGGTGGATTCCCTGGCAGAGGATTTCTCCCTCCTCATCACCATCTCCACTCGCCCCGCGCTGAGCGCGCACTGGAGCGCTGTCTTCCAGGCAGGAGACCTTCGGCTAAGCCAACGCCAGCCACCAAACCACCTGCAAGTAAGCACCAGTCTGAGTGTAAATTCCACTGAGTGTACACCGGCTATAAACCTGTGTGTTTGCTCTGCCCTTAGGGTTGCCTGGCTGTACGGCGCACTGCTTCGCCCTCGGCGCATCCTGTCCCCCAACAACACATTCACATCCCGCACTCACTCCCCAATTGTTGTTAATAAAATCATTGAATCTTGCTCGAGCCTGTGTGCATGTTCCCTGGGTCCGAACTTATGTCACCGTGGTCTTTAAATGGACTTGTGCTGCAGATTACATATCATACCTGTTTTAGCTACAGATACACAATGATGAGGCTCACCATCATTACACTTTTGCTCGTAACCATTTTTGTGTCCACAGCCACCACTCAAGGTAGGAGAAATTGGAAGAATTTTATACAAGTATTTAATTTGTGTTTAATTTGGGTATGCCTTAAATTCTTATGTTATTGATTTTAAAATTGTAACGTGGTAGGCGATGTATAAGCACTAGCTTCAGCCTACACCCTTTCGGTTTTTCTTGTGTGTCCTATTTTTTTTAAATTGTTTTTAGTGTGTGTTCATTACTGAATAAATTCAATTCAATCAGTGTTGTGATTCTGTCACAAATGTGCTATTTTTTTATAGGTGGGATTTCACTTTGCTGTTATAGATTTTCAAAGACACTAGTCTATCGAAACATAAAGGGTTACTACATACAGAAGCCACCAGTTTATCGTCTATATGCTGTGGTGTAAGTCAGTCAAACAATCTATTTTTTTATACAGTGTGCTTGTATGTCAGATTTGTAGGTCTACAGAAATTTCCTGATTACACATTTTCTTTTAAACAGATTTATAACCCGGAAAGGCAAAAGAATCTGTACTGATCCTGATCGATTATGGACAAGGACCAGCATGGCCTATCTCAATGGAAAGGACTAGCAAAATCAACTTACCTTCAAAAGATATACCATTAATAATCAGAACACACATACCACTGACAGTCATTATGTCTGTTTTAAGCCAACAATGAAGACTCAATGTCAATTGGTTAAATGTGTTCTCTAAAATGAATAAAAATAAAAATTGATGTGATTTTGAGGGATGGGGCTCACAAAGGAACTTTAATACAATATATTACATTGGCCAATAAAACAAGAATTTTAAAGTGTCTTGTGGTATGGCAAAAATATATGTTATTCAGTAAAAACACAAAGATAAATGATCAATAAATATACACTACCGTTCAAAAGTTTGGGGTCACCCAAACAATTATTTTGTGTTTTCCATGAAAAGTCACACTTATTTACCACCATGAGTTGTAAAATGAATAGAAAATGTAGTCAAGACATTGACAAGGTTAGAAATAATGATTTGTATTTGAAATAATACTTTTTTCCTTCAAACTTTTCTTTCGTCAAAGAATCCTCCATTTGCAGCAATTGCAGCATTGCAGACCTAACATGATTGCACAAGGGTTTTCTAATCATCCATTAGCCTTCTGACGCAATGAGGAAACACATTGTACCATTAGAACACTGGAGTGATAGTTGCTGGAAATGGGCCTCTATACACCTATGTAGATATTGCACCAAAAACCAGACATTTGCTGCTAGAATAGTCATTTACCACATTAGCAATGTATAGAGTGTATTTCTGATTAGTTTAAAGTTATCTTCATTGAAAAAAGTGCTTTTCTTTCAAAAATAAGGAAATTTCTAAGTGACCCCAAACTTTTGAACGGTAGTGTATCTTGTTAATATGTAAAATCACTTTAGTTTCATTACAAGTGAACCCTTTATATTCCAAGTTTCATGTATTTTTATAATACATTTATGATACAAGAGCACTCTAAAGTGAGTGCAATATCCCCCTCCTCCGTTTTCTTTGAAGATCCCAATACTTACTGACCGAGAGTAGTTTTCAACTTTTCAATATAATTACCCTGGCAGAACAAAAATATGACAAACCTATCATCCATGAATATACAACAAAGTAAACAACCTATTGTTGTAGGGCAGGATCTTGAGGTGAACCTGTGTAGCAACTTTGGTGACACTAGAGCACTTTACACGTTCTATAGTAAGAAGACATAGGGAGTGCCGACCTTGACCTTTGACATTTTGACCCCAAACCTGTAGTCAGAGGTCATGGTCTCAGAGTGAACTTGTGTACCAAGTTTGGTGACCCTAGCGTTCTTTGTTGTTGAGATATTGTTTATAAGCCATTTTGACATTGCCCTTTCACCTTGTGATACCAAATCCATACTCACACTTCAGGGTCATAGGGTAAACCTGTCTACCAGATTTGGTAACCATAGCTTTACTTGTTGTACAGTAATAAGGGTTAAGGAATATTAACCTTGACTGTGGACCTTTTCACCCCAAACCCATAGTCTGAGGTCAGGATCCCAAGCTGAACCTGTGTGCCAAGTTTGGTGATCCTAGCTTTCTTTGTTGTTGAGATATACAGTAGTTTATAAGCCATTTTGATGTTTACCTTTGATCTTGCAATTCCAAAACCATAGTCGCACTTCAGGGTCACAGGGTGAACCATTGTATCAGGTTTGGTGATCCTAGCTTTACTCGTTGTACAGTAATAAGGCATAAGGAATGTTAACCTTGACCTTTGTCCTCTTGACCCCAAACCCATAGTCAGAGGTCAGTATCCCAAGGTGAACCTGTATACTGTACACACCGGAGTGGTGGCTTAGTTGGTAGAGAATCCGCCCCACACCCGGGAAGCCGGGGTTTGAATCAACGTCCGCGCTGATCTGTGACCGTGATGTAGAAAACATTAAGAAAAATAAAAAAATATATATCAAAACATAAGTCACCATACAAAACAAGTTTCACTATGTACATAATTCACGTACATATCTGAAAAGGAGTGGGAAGAAGTCTAAACTTATTCAATCCCACCCCTTCTCCACAAATCATTGATTTCTATTCAGTTTTTCCTAGCCATACACAACACAATGTATGTATATATATATATATTGTGGTGGACACACATATGTGAACTGCTTTTGGACTCACATTTTAGATCAGAACAAAGACAGAGCTTCCTCGGTGATTACAGGAAGCTGCAAGAGTGTTAGCTTTGGTATGCAAGGCTTGAGACTGTGGGGGTATAATTAAAGGATTAAAGAAGGGATGCATTGTAGACAGTGGGGGTGATGTCATGGAGAGAGGATGCATTGTTACTGTCATTATAATGCAATGTGGTCTGTGATACATGTGACTTGTGAACTGTAAGAGTCCTGGTATTTAAGGACGAGAGTTCCCTGTGTGGATCTCTTTTTCTGCTTCGAGATGTTGGAGATGTGAATAAAGCTGACTTGAGAGAGAACTCTGCCTCGTCATTCTCACATTCCCACACTGGTGACCCAAGACGTATCATGCAAGAGGAGAATTTCCCCGGGCCAGCCTCGGCAGGAGCCCACAGCCAAGCGAATGCCGCTACAGTCCAGCTACCGGACTTCTGGCAGAACAATCCGCGCTCCTGGTTCAACGCGGTTGAGGCGCAGTTCAACCTCTGGGGGATATCGGTAGAAGCCACAAAATTCTACTACGTAGTCGCAAAGCTGGACAACAACACGGCCCAGCATGTGGACAGCCTGATCGACCAGCCGCCGGACAGCAACAAATACGGCACATTGAAGGCTGCACTCATCCAGCAATTCACCCCCTCGGCGGAGGAGCGAGCAGAGAGGCTCCTGGCGCTGACGGAGTTGGAAAATGACATGCCCGCGAACCTGATGGAGAAGTTGTTGAGGTTGAAAGACTCTGACGACGATCACTTCATTTTCACCCACCTCTTCATCAGGACTCTACCGTCAGCAGCGAGAGCGACCCTGGCCAGTTCGCCACTGTTGGCCCAATGGGACTACTGTGCGCTGGGCCGAGAGGCGCAGCGGATTGTCAATGCCACCAAGCGGCGCGCAGCCATGGCCGCTGCAGCGGAACTCGGCGCGACGACCGGAGACGACAGGAGGCCAGAGGCAGCGGTACCAGACTCACCGACGACGGCGGCGGCAGGGGCCAGGGAACGCAGATTGGACGTCCTTTGTTTCTACCATCGCCGCTTCGCAGAGAGGGCACGCAAATGTGTACCACCGTGCCAGTTCGGGCGTTCGGGAAACGCCAAGACCGGGGGTCGGTAGCAGCCGCGGCCCTCGGCTGCTCTACTTGTCGGACGCACGCTCGGGGAGGCAGTTCCTCGTCGACACAGGCTCCCAGTTGAGTTTCATCACACCTTCCTACGCAGACAGACTAGCCGGTTCCGGAGGTCCCCGGGTGACAGCAGCGAACGGCTCGGAGATTAAGACCTTTGGTGAGAAGACTCTGCTTCTGTCTCTACACGGCCGTACATTTGAGTGGACTTTTGTTGTAGCAGCAGTAAATTTCAATATGTTGGAGGCTGATTTTTTGTGCTCACATGGTTTGTTGGTTGATCTCGCTAACAGGCGCCTGGTTAATGCACTTTCTTTTGATTTTATCCCCTGTACAGCGTGAGTGGCCCCGCCAACAGCACAAGCCAACGTCACAGCTGCAAACGGTAAGTTCCACACACTGCTCACTCAGTTCCCAGCACTCACGGTCCCCACATTTTCGGCAACAGTCGCTAAACACGGGGTGGAGCATTTTATTACCACTACCAGACCGCCCGTTTTTGCAAAAGCTCAGCGCTTGGACGCAGTTAAACTGGCCATAGCACGCGAGGAGTTTGCCAACCTGGAGAGGTTGGGCATTATCAGGCGTTCAAACAGTCCGTGGACTTCCCCACTGCACATGGTCCTGAAAGCTGACGGATCATGGCGCCCTTGCAGGGATTTCCGCAGGTTAAACAACGCTACAGCGCACAACCGCTGCCCAATCCCGCATATCCAAGATTTTTCCGTTCATTTGGCAGGAGCGCGCGTTTTTTCTAAAATAGACTTGGTCCGCGGTTACCACCAAGTCCCAGTGCGCGCTGAGGACATACCCAAAACAGCGGTAATAACTCCGTTTGGCCTATTCGAGTTTTTACGCATGCCATTCGGACTTAAAGGGGCTGCTCAGACGTTCCAACGCGTGATGGACGTGGTGCTTCGCGATCTCCCTTTCGTGTTCGTCTACTTGGACGATATTTTAGTAGCCAGCGCGTCCGAAGATGAACACGAAAAACACCTGGCCACAGTTTTCCGAAGGTTGGGAGATCACGGGTTAATAATCAACCCAGCGAAGTGTCAGTTCAGGGTGGCGCAGATCGATTTTTTAGGGCACCGTGTCTCCCCCGAAGGAGCAGTTCCGCTTCCTGACAAACTGCGCGCTGTGGCAGATTTTCCCCGGCCGCAGACGGTCAGGGCGTTGCAGGAGTTTTGGGAATGGTGAATTTTTATAACCGTTTTCTCTCCCGCGCGGCGCAACTCATGCAGCCGCTGTATGCCGCGCTCAAAAAAAAGAAACCCGCGGAAAAGGTCAAGTGGTCCCCGGAGCGGGACCAAGCGTTCTCGGAGGTGAAAGCAGCCTTGGCAAAGGCTGCGTTGTTGGCACACCCGGACCCAATGGCCCGCATAGCACTCACCACTGACGCATCAGAGGTGGCCATAGGGGCGGTCGTGGAGCAACATGTAGCCGGGGTTTGGCAGCCCCTCGCCTTTTTCAGCAGGACCTTGCACGATAGCGAACGTAAATACAGCGTGTTCGACAGGGAGCTGCTGGCTCTCCATTTGGCCATCCGCCACTTTCAGTTCTGGCTAGAAGGACGCTCTTCCACCGCGTTCGTTGACCACAAAACGCTAACATTCACGATGGCCAAGGTTTCCGAACCGTGGTCAGGCCGGCACAGAGACAGCTGGCCATGATATCAGAGTTTACCACTGATATTCAGCATGTGGCGGGCAAACTCAATGCAGTGGCAGATTGCCTCTCGCGCGCCGTGGCGGCCCCAGTCAGCGTAGGAGTAGATTACGCAGCCATGGCCGCGGAGCAGGTTGGTGACGCGGAGGTGCGCGCGCTTCAGTCTGGACCAACAGGGTTAAGGCTGGAGAGCAGGGTGCTGCAAGACGGTATGCCCTCCCTAATCTGCGATGTCTCCACTGGACGGCTGCGTCCGGTAGTACCGGCTGCGTGGCGCCGCCGCGTTTTTGACTCGATTCATTCTTTGGCGCACCCAGGAGTGCGCGCGTCGGTCAAAATGGTAGGAGAGAAATTTGTGTGGCCGAGCCTCCGCAAACAAGTTAAAGAGTGGGCAGCAGCATGCACGGCGTGTCAACAAGCCAAAGTACACAGGCACACGAGGGCTCTTTTGGAGCCGTTTCACATTCCGGCCAAGAGGTTCGATTACGTTCATGTGGACCTCGTGGGCCCCCTCCCACCGTCACAAGGGTGCACACACCTTCTCACAATGGTGGACCGCACCACGCACTGGCCTGAAGTGGTCCCGCTGGCATCAACCACGGCCGAGGAGGTGGCGCGCGCGTTTTTAACAGCTTGGGTGGTGCGCTTCGGCATTCCGTCGGACATTACATCTGACAGAGGCCCTCAATTTGTGTCTGAGCTTTGGTCGACAATGGCCCGCAGCCTGGGTGTCACAATTCACCGCACAACCGCGTACAATCCGCAGGCTAACGGGTTATGCGAACGTTTTCATTGGTCATTGAAAGCAGCTCTCAGAGCGTCACTGACGGATGCAAATTGGGTGGACAAGTTACCGTGGGTGTTATTGGGGTTGCGTGCTGCGCCTAAAGAGGACTTAGAAGCCTCCCCAGCGGAGCTCATGTTTGCGCAGCCACTCCGGCTACCTGGGGAGTTTCTCCCAGATAACCCCGCGCCAGACGCCTCCCCGTCTCAGCTGTTGCGGAGTAACATAGAATCAAGCACGCTGCCCGGCCCCGCGCACCACAGTTTTCCGCGCGTTTTTGTGCCTAAAACTTTGAAGAACGCAGAGTTTGTTTTTGTCAGACACGATGCGCATCGAACCCCGCTGCGACCGCCTTATGACGGACCCTTCAGAGTGTTAGAAACAGGGGACAAGCAGTTTTTGCTAGATTTGGGGGGTAGGAAAGAGAAAGTTGGCATAAACAGACTCAAACCCGCTTTTGTGGTGGCAGATGAGCAAGTGCTGTTGGCGAGGGCTCCGCGACGAGGTAGACCCCCGCGGGGGGCTTCACAGAGTAATGTTTCCCCAGAACACCCACAGGTGCTGACAAAAGGTTTCCACCCCCAGACGGCAAACCCCCAGCGTGACAGCGCCGCAGAGACGTTGAATCCCAGCTACAGCAGATACGGCAGGAGACTGAAGCCCAGACAGCATGTGGACTGATGTGTATTGATACTATCACGGCATGCATGTTGTTGTTCTGTTGTTTGTTCTAAAATGCTGGGGGGGCTTTGTGTGGTGGACACACATATGTGAACTGCTTTTGGACTCACATTTTAGATCAGAACAAAGGCAGAGCTTCCTTGGTGATTACAGGAAGCTGCAAGAGTGTTAGCTTTGGTATGCAAGGCTTGAGACTGTGGGGGTATAATTAAAGGATTAAAGAAGGGATGCATTGTAGACAGTGGGGGTGATATCATGGAGAGAGGATGCATTGTTACTGTCATTATAATGCAATGTGGTCTGTGATACATGTGACTTGTGAACTGTAAGAGTCCTGGTATTTAAGGACGAGAGTTCCCTGTGTGGATCTCTTTTTCTGCTTCGAGATGTTGGAGATGTGAATAAAACTGACTTGAGAGAGAACTCTGCCTCGTCATTCTCACATTCCCACAATATATATATATACGTATATACATATATATATATATATATTATATATATATATATATATATATATATATATATATATATATATATATATATATATATATATATATATATATATATATACTACCGTTCAAAAGTTTGGGGTCACTTAGAAATTTCCTTATTTTTGAAAGAAAAGCACTTTTTTTCAATGAAGATAACTTTAAACTATTCAGAAATACACTCTATACATTGCTAATGTGGTAAATGACTATTCTAGCTGCAAATGTCTGGTTTTTGGTGCAATATCTACATAGGTGTATAGAGGCCCATTTCCAGCAACTATCACTCCAGTGTTCTAATGGTACAGTGTGTTTGCTCATTGCGTCAGAAGGCTAATGGATGATTAGAAAACCCTTGTGCAATCATGTTAGGTCTGCAATGCTGTAATTGCTGCAAATGGAGGATTCTTTGACAAAAGCAAAGTTTGAAGGAAAAAATTATTATTTCAAATACAAATCATTATTTCTAACCTTGTCAATGTCTTGACTATATTTTCTATTCATTTTACAACTCATGGTGGTAAATAAGTGTGACTTTTCATGGAAAACACAAAATAATTGTCTGGGTGACCCCAAACTTTTGAACGGTACTGTATATAATTTAAATTAAATCATAGAAAATAATAATACATACATTTAATGAACAATATTCAGAAACACAACTTTGTTCAAAAACCATCATCCTTGTACCTTGCAAAGATCTTTTTTTTATACATCCTTTTAAATTGTTTTATGTTTGGACATTGCTTCAGTTCATCATTCAGATTGTTCCATAATTTCACTTCACAGATGGATACACAGAAACTTCCTGGTTGGTCTTCCTGGTTGGGCTGCACGGTGGTGCAGTGGTTAGCACTGTGGCAGCACAGTTTACCCTCAGCTGGGGGATCATGAGATTGTGGGTTCGATCCAGGCCAACAGTGATCTGTGTGGAGTTTGCATGTTCTCCTTGTGTTGCGTGGGTTTTCTCTGGTTTCCTCCCACATGCCAAAAACATGCAGGTTGGGGATAAGGGGCGCTTGCACATGCAGCTGGTGGCTTGTCACCAGACTGCAAAACAAATCTACCTATGGGTATACAAAATGTTTTTTTACTGTTTTAAAATTAAATAATCCCCTTAAATTGTAACTGCCTTTCCTTTCTGTAAACAGGCCTAAAATATTTTTTTGGAAGCTGATTATTTTTGGCTCTAAACATGATTTGTCCAGTTTGGTATTTTACTTGATCCAAAAGTTTTAATATATTTGACTGCAAGAACAATGGATTTGTGTGATCCCTATAACCAGCTTTATGAATAATTCTTATTGCTCTTTTTTGTAGAATAATTAGTGGCTGTAGCGTGCTTCTATAATTATTACCCCAAACCTCCACACAGTGGCTGAAGTATGGTGAAACCAGTGATCTGTAAAGAATGAGGAGTGATCTGTAATCCAGAACATGTTTTGCTTTGTTTAAAATTGCAATCGTTCTTTATATTTTTGAGTTTAAATGTTTTATATCCTGCTTCCAGTTAATTTTATCATCAGTTATCAGCCCAAGAAATTTGATTTCATTGACTCTTTCAATATCTGTTCCGCCAATTTGTATTTTTATTTGTACTGTTGTTCTACAGTTGCCAAATAACATTATTTTTGTTTTGCCTAAGTTTAGTGATAACTTGTTTATGTCAAACCACATCTTCAGTTTTTCCATTTCTATGTTTATGTCATCCAGTAATTGCCGTAGGTCTTCTCCTGCACAAAAAATGTTTGTGTCATCAGCAGACAAAAATAGTTTTAATTTTTGTGACACTTTACAAATGTCATTGATATAAAGAATGAACAATTTTGGACCCAACACTGACCCCTGGGGGACACCACAGACAATATCCAAACATAAAGAGTGTGGTATATATTACTCATATATTCCATACCTGCATACGTTAGAGCATGTGGAAATGTGTGGGGCAACATATGCAAAGGAATTTCACACCTCTGAAAGGACAAAGGAATCTCACCGCCGTGTGAAGACCAATGACCTCACAGGACGCCATGGCAACAGACTTGACACCTTCACCCCCTTAGGCAAGGAGAGGTTTTCCCATCACCTCCCAAGATGGAGGGAGGAGTTAACAGGACTAATAGGGATTTAGATAACGGGGGATTTCAGCTTGTGTTTTGCATGTCTTGGATGTGTACCTGTATTTAACCAGCGAGCTGGGCAGAATTCTCTCTCTTTGCCTTCTGCCAAGCTCTGCACCATGATGAGACAAGATAGAAGAGTTATTCATTAAAGACTTTGCTTTTGTGATACAAAACCGCCTCGTTATTTCCAGCTCTTCTACACTGGTGACCTTGACGCGAGTATGGACCTGAGGCGTTCTTCAAGCGACTCATCCGCGGCGAATCTGACTTACGCCAGCGACAACGCAGATGAGGGAACAAGCAGACAGCTTTTCCCCCCGGCAGAGGGTACCGAGAGAGCTCAACCGAGCTCCAGCACCGCCGTGAGAGCCGAGGCAAGGCACTCTCACCCGGCGGGCACAACAGTGATGATGTGCACAAACGCCGTCGCTGCTAAACTGCCAGATTTCTGGCGAGAAGACCCGGCCTCTTGGTTTCTCCAAGCCGAAGCCCAGTTCATACTGGCGGGCATCACGGCAGACGATACTAAGTTCTACCATATCGTCTCCAAACTCGACTCCGCCACTTCGAGGTGTGTGCGAAGCTTGATCCAGCGACCACCGGCCCGGGACAAGTATGAGACACTCAAGGCGACCATCGTGGCGAATTACGTCCCGTCGGTGGAAGAAAGAGCCGAAAAAATCCTGGCAGTCTACAGCCACAGAGGGGGCAATCCAAAGACCCTCATGGAGGATTTACTGCAGCTCAAGGAGGAAGACAATGATAATTTCCTCTTTCAATTTATTTTCCTCAGCACGCTACCACCACACATGAGAGGGACACTCGCCAGTATGAAGTGCAACAATCATCAGGACTTCCGCACACTGGCCAACGAGGCTTATCGACTCGTCAACGCCTGCAGAGATTGGACACCCACAGCGGCATCTGCAGACCTCAAAACTGACGCCCCGAACCTTGGAGAGTCACAAACCACGGAGCAGGCTCAACCCACGGTGACAGCAGCGCGGCCCAAGCGTAACAAACAGAATGGCGTCTGTTATTATCATCACCACTCTTGCCGAGAAAGCCCGGAAATGTGTTCCCCCCCCCTGCAAGTTTACGATGTCGGGAAACGCCAAAGCCGAGGGCCGTTAACGGCAGCGGTTCTCGGCGAGAAAAATAAGCTGTTATACGTGACGGATGGACACACAGGCAAGCAGTTCCTCATCGACACAGGAGCCCAGCTGAGTTTTGTCATGCCCTCCCACGCAGATCGAGCCATGGGCACCCGGGGCAATGGAGCAGTGGCAGCCAACGGCGGTTATTAGTTGATCTAGCAAATAGGCGCCTGGTTAATGCACTGTCTTTTGCTTCTATTCCTTGCTCAGCTCGAGTCTCTCCACCACCTGTGCAGACCAACGTCACTACGGCAGGAGGTAAGTTTGAGCAACTCCTCACCCAATTTCCAGCACTCACAACCCCCAAATTCTCAGCCACTGTAGCCAAACACGGGGTTAAACACTTCATTCCAACAACGGGACCTCCCGTTTTTGCCAAAGCTCGCCGCTTAGACGCGGCCAAGCTCAACATAGCAAGGGACGAATTTGCAGCTCTTGAAAAATTAGGCATTCTCCGACGTTCAAAGAGCCCTTGGGCTTCACCACTTCACATGGTTCCGAAATCCGACGGTTCTTGGAGATCGTGCGGAGATTACCGCAGATTAAACAACGCTACAGCGCATGACCACTACCCTATTCCTCACATACAGGACTTTTCACTACATTTAGCGGGTGCGCGCATTTTTTCAAAAATAGACTTAGTCCGCGGTTATCACCAAGTTCCAGTCCGAGCTGAAGACACTCCTAAAACAGCGGTTATAACCCCTTTCGGCCTTTTTGAATTCCTGCGAATGCCTTTCGGCCTCAAAGGTGCTGCTCAGACTTTTCAGCGTATGATGGACGCAGTCTTACGCGACCTCCCCTTTGTTTTCGTCTACCTCGACGACATGCTGGTAGCCAGCTCATCGGAGGAAGAGCACGAGCAGCATCTCACTGCCGTTTTTCAGAGGCTAGAAGAGCACGGATTAATAATTAATCCAGCCAAATGCAAATTCGGTGTATCGCAAATTGATTTTTTGGGACACAGAGTCGCCCCGAAAAGGGCAGTTCCGCTTCCAGACAAAATTCATGCGATAGAAGGTTTTCCACGGCCCCAAACGGTCAAATCGCTACAGGAATTTTTGGGGATGGTTAATTTTTACAACCGTTTCCTCCCTCATGCAGCTCAGCTCATGCAGCCCCTGTATGACGCGCTCAAAAAAAAGAGAGCTTCCAACGCGGTCGAATGGACCCCGGAACGCGAACGCGCTTTTGCGGAAGTTAAAAACGCCCTAGCTAACGCCACAATGTTAGTCCATCCAGATCCCTCGGCCCGCATTGCTCTAACCACAGATGCTTCAGACTTGGCCATAGGGGCAGTTGTAGAACAACTTGTCAAGGGGGTCTGGCAACCTTTAGCATTTTTTAGCAAATCGCTAAACCCGACGGAACGCAAGTACAGCACTTTTGCCAGGGAGCTGCTGGCGCTCCATTTATCCATCCGCCACTTCCAGTTTTGGTTAGAAGGGCGGAGCTTCACGGCTTTTGTGGACCATGAACCGCTCACTTTTGCTATGGCTAAAATTTCAGAACCTTGGTCGAGCAGACAACAAAGACAGCTAGCTGCGATTTCAGAGTTCACCACAGACATTCGACATGTATCGGGCAAACTTAACGTAGTAGCGGACTGTCTCTCTCGCGCTGTGGCACCGCCAGAGCACGAGGAGACAGATTACACTGCTTCAGCAGCTGAGCTTTTCTCTAACGCAAACACATATGCAGCACCTATCCATGAAGGGATAGATTATGCAGCCAAAGCGGAAGAACAAGGTAGTGATGCGGACGTGCGCGCGCTCCTGTCTAGACCAACAGGGTTAAGGCTGGAGGAAAAAGGGTTGCGCGACGGCGTGCCCCCCCTAATATGCGATGTTTCAACCGGCCGACCTCGCCCGTTAGTACCAGCTGTTTGGCGCCGCCGTATTTTCGACGCAATTCACTCCCTCGCACACCCAGGTGTGCGCACCTCGGTCAAAATGGTTGCCAAAAAGTTTGTGTGGCCAGGCCTGCGCAAAAACGTAAAAGAATGGGCAAAAACTTGCATTCCTTGTCAGCGCGCCAAAGTACACAAACACACAAAAGCCCCTCTGGAGCCTTTTCCCATCCCTGCTAGAAGGTTCGACCACATTCATGTCGACCTCGTGGGGCCGCTGCCTTCCTCCCAGGGTTTCACACACCTGCTAACAATGATAGACCGCACCACGCGCTGGCCAGAGGCAGTTCCTCTAGCGGCAACTACAGCGGAGGAAGTCGCTCGCGTTTTTCTAACAAATTGGGTGGCACGTTTCGGCGTCCCATCAGACATCACGTCAGATAGGGGGCCTCAATTTGTCTCAGAGCTCTGGTCAGCCATGTCCAACAGTTTAGGGGCAACAATTCACCGTACCACCGCTTATCACCCTCAGGCTAATGGGTTATGCGAGCGTTTTCACAGGTCCTTAAAGGCCGCCCTCAGAGCCTCATTAACGGACACAAATTGGGTAAATAAACTTCCCTGGGTTTTATTGGGGTTGCGTGCGGCACCTAAAGAGGATTTAGACGCTTCCCCTGCAGAATTAGTCTTTGCTCAGCCTATCAGACTACCAGGTGAATTTTTACCAGAAAACCCGGAACCAGGGCACCTCCCAGTCCCAAGGTTTTTAGGCAGTAACGGACCGGACTCTCTACACGGTCCAGCTCATCACTCCTTTCCGCGAGTTTTTGTTCCTCAAACTTTAAAAAACGCCGAGTTTGTTTTTGTTAAGCATGAAGCCCTTAAACCAACGTTACGCCCAGTATACGATGGCCCGTTCAGAGTGCTGGAAAATGGTGACAAACACTTTGTGCTTGATTATGGGGATAGAAATGAAACGGTCAGCATTGACAGACTCAAACCTGCCTTCTTGTTGAGAGACGAACCTGCACAGTTGGCGCGAGCACCTCGGCGAGGTAGACCCCCCAAGGAAAAAGTCTCAGCCCCCAGGCAGGGAACAGATAATCTCTCTCCTTCCCACACTGCAGATTCCTCACAACAAGGTCCCAGCAGGACGCCTAAACCAGCCTACAGCAGCTTTGGGAGAAGATTGAAACCCAGACTGCACAAGGACTGATTACACCACTCTGCAATTTTTCGCTAATTGTGCCGCAACAGTTTAGGACTGACTTATGATTATACTATGCTGTTATGTTTTCACTGAACTCTCTTAGGAGCATGGCTGCTTGGAAGTTTCTTCTGTGACAACAGCTGTAACACATAGTATGTCTTAGTAATTACCCTAGACTGTGAATCTTTCTGTGTCCTTTCCTAGTTGTTTGGGGGGCCTGTGGTATATATTACTCATATATTCCATACCTGCATACGTTAGAGCATGTGGAAATGTGTGGGGCAACATATGCAAAGGAATTTCACACCTCTGAAAGGACAAAGGAATCTCACCTCCGTGTGAAGACCAATGAGTCACAGGACGCCATGGCAACAGACTTGACACCTTCACCCCCTTAGGCAAGGAGAAGTTTTCACATCACCTCCCAAGACGGAGGGAGGAGTTAACAGGACTAATAGGGATTTAGATAACGGGGGATTTCAGCTTGTGTTTTGCATGTCTTGGATGTGTGCCTGTATTTAACCAGCGAGCTGGGCAGAATTCTCTCTCTTTGCCTTCTGCCAAGCTCTGCACCATGATGAGACAAGATAGAAGAGTTATTCATTAAATACTTTGCTTTTGTGATACAAAACCGCCTCGTTATTTCCAGCTCTTCTACAAGAGCACCATTTACCCACACTCACAAACTGTCTCTTATTACTAACCTACACTTATATAGCACTTTTCTAGTCACAAAGACCACTCAAATTTCAAATAACTCTTTATCCATTGCAACACAACCCCTCTGATACCAAATCTTTCCAATTTTCTTACTAATATATCTTGATTTATTGTGTCAAAAGCCTTTTTTAGATCGATGAATAGTCCAACAGCATGTTTTTTTTTCTGATCAGTGGAATGCGTTACATCCTCTTGTATCTAAGAATGCAAGTGATGGGGATCTGTTTGATCTGAACCCATACTGACTGCCAATGATTAAATTGTGTTTCTCTATGAATTTGGCCAGACAGTTATTGAAAAGTTTTTCAAGAAATTTGGAAAACTGTGGAACAAGTGAAACATGTCTATAACTCGTGAAATGATGCTTGTTACCAGATTTGTACAGTGCAATAACTTAAGCTGTTTTCATTTTATCAGGGAAAATACCAGTTTGAAATGATAAGTTAAATATATAGGTTAATGATTTGGAAATCCCATCAATTACCTTTTTTACCGTTATCATATCAATGTCACCACAATCCATCGACTTTTTGTTTGTACACTTCATAACAATGTCAGTCACCTCTTTTTCATCCACAGGATTAAGAAACATTGAATTTGGATTCCTGTTTATCAGCTCATCAAAGATTGTCCTAGCAATACCTTGGTCAGGAATTTTTTCTGCCAGATCTGGACCAACATTGACAAAAGTTGTTAAAACTACTAACTACAACATCCATATTACAGTGTGGCAAAAAAGTATTTAGTCAGCCACCAGTTGTGCAAGTTCTCCCACTTAAAAGATGAGAGAGGTCTCCAATTTTCATCATAGGTATACCTCAACTATGAGAGACAAAATGAGAAAAAAAAATCCAGAAAATCACATTAAAGGATTTTTAATGAATTAATTGGTAAATTCCTCAGTAAAATAAGTATTTGGTCACCTACAAACAAGCAAGATTTCTGGCTCTCACAGACCTGTAACTTCTTCTTTAAGAGGCTCCTCTGTCCTCCACTCGTTATCTGTATTAATGGCACCTGTTTGAACTCGTTATCAGTATAAAAGACACCTGTCCACAAACTCAAACAGTCAGACTCCAAACTCCACTATGGCCAAGACCAAAGAACTGTCAAAGGACACCAGAAACAAAATTGTAGACCTGCACCAGGCTGGGATGACTGAATCTGCAATAGGTAAGCAGCTTGGTGTGAAGAAATCAACTGTGGTAGCAATTATTAGAAAATGGAAGACATACAAGACCACTGATAATCTCCCTCGATCTGGGGCTCCACACAAGATTTCCCCCCGTGGGGTCAAAATTGTCACAAGAACGGTGAGCAAAAATCCTAGAACCACATGGGGGGACCTAGTGAATGACCTGCAGAGAGCTGGGACCAAAGTAACAAATGCTACATCAGAAACACACTACGCCTCCAGGGACTCAAATCCTGCAGTGCCAGACGTGTCCCCCTGCTTAAGCCAGTACATGTCCAGGCCCGTCTGAAGCTTGCTAGAGAGCATTTGGATGATCCAGAAGAGGACTGGGAGAATGTCATATGGTCAGATGAAACCAAAATAGAACTTTTTGGTAAAAACTCAACTTGTCATGTTTGGAGGAGAAAGAACACCATACCTACTGTGAAGCATGAGGGTGGAAACATCATACTTTGGGGCTGTTTTTCTGCAAAGGGACCAGGACGACTGATCCGTGTAAAGGAAAGAATGAATGGGGCCATGTATCGTGAGATTTTTAAAACCTCCTTCCACCAACAAGGACAGTGAAGATGAAACGTGGCTGGGTCTTTCAGCATGACAATGATCCCAAACACACCGCCCGGGCAACGAAGGAGTGGCTTCGTAAGAAGCATTTCAGGGTCCTGGAGTGGCCTAGCCAGTCTCCAGATCTCAACCCCATAGAAAATCTTTGGAGGGAGTTGAAAGTCTGTGTTGCCCAGCGACAGCCCCAAAACATCACTGCTCTAGAGGAGGTCTGCATGGAGGAATGGGCCAAAATACCAGCAACAGTGTGTGAAAACCTTGTGAAAACTTACAGAAAACGTTTGACCTCTGTCATTGCCAACAAAGGGTATATAACAAAGTATTGAGATGAACTTTTGTTATTGACCAAATACTTATTTTACCGAGGAATTTACAAATTAATTCATTAAAAATCCTTCAATGTGATTTTCTAGATTTTTTTTTTTCTTATTTTGTCTCTCATAGTTGAGGTATACCTATGATGAAAATTGGAGACCTCTCTCATCTTTTAAGTGGGAGAACTTGCACAATTGGTGGCTGACTAAATACTTTTTTGCCCCACCGTATATTCATCCTTATCATTAACAACAAAAAACTCCGGATAGTGTGAATGTCTAGAGCCATTCTTGATTATACTGTTCAACATGTCCCATATTCCTTTAATATTATCTTTATTTTTATCTAGTATTCTCTTACAATAATCTTTCATGTTACCCCTAATAATAGTAGTCAACTTATTTCAATAATTTTTTGTATTTATTTTCTGCTTCTTTCGTTCTTTGTCTTGTGAATTCTCTATACAGTGAGTTTTTCTTTTTGCAGGCATTTTGTAAACCTTTGGTTATCCATGGACATTTTTTATAGTTTACTTTTTTATTTATCTGAGTTATGGGACAATTATTATATAAAAACAAATATTTTAAGAAATATCTCATATGCACCATCCATGTCTTTAATTTGATATAGATCATCCCAGTTATATGATATTAAGCCATGTTCTAGAGCAGCCAGCAATTCATCTGTTCTCACTTGTTTATTTTAATTCTGTTGGATTTAGTTTTCTTATAGTTCTTGCCAAAGACTGTAAAAATTGGTAGGTGATCACTAATGTCATTTATTAATAGTCCACATGTTACATTATTTTCTGTGTCTTTAGTGAATATATTGTCAATGAGAGTGGCAGAGTAAGATGTGATTCTGGAAGGCCGAGTTATTTTTGGATATAATCCCATACTATACATTGTATTTATAAATCCATCTGTAGCTTTGTGATTGTTTGGGTTCAGCAAATCAATATTAAAATTTCCACAAATAAAAGTGGTTTTGTTTCTTAGTTTTGAAAAGGTTTCCTCAATCCAACCATTAAAGATTTCAACATCAGAGCCAGGTGCTCTGTAAACACAACTGACAATTGCATTTTTTTGCTTTTCATTGCAGATTTCAACCGTGATACATTCCAATATATTATCAATTGCTGTTGTCATATTTTCCAGAACCTTAAATTTTAAGTCCTTGTCCACATATAAAGCCACTCCGCCTCCACCTTTATTACATCTATAAATATATAGGATTTCACAACCATCCAGATCAAAGTCTGTACCGTTTTTTTTTTATTACTTATTTTGTACCCGTAGGTAGATTTGTTTTGCAGTCTGGTGACAAGCCACCAGCTGCCGGTCGCTGCGTGCACAAGCGCCCCTTATCCCTAACCTGCATGTTTTTGACATGTGGGAGGAAACCGGAGAAATCCCGGAGTAAACCCACGCAAACACGGGGAGAACATGCAAACTCCACACAGATCACTGTTGGCCCGGGGCAGGGATCGAACCCACGATCTCACGATCCCCGTGATCCCCCGGCCGAGGGTAAAACTGTGCTGCCACAGTGCTAACCACTGCGCCACCGTGCAGCCATTAGCTGCATTAGCCGTGAAGCCTTTAGCTTCATTTATCCGTTTCTGATATTGCAATGATACTGAATGGTTTTGAAAACTTATCTATGAATTCTTTAATATGGCTGAAATGTGCATATAGACACACAGACAGACATATATAGAGTGTGTGGCGGTAATGCAACTGTGGGCTGGATGCCAACCGCCAATCAAATCTCAAAGAAGAAGAAATGTGCATATAAGCTTCTGCTATTAAAATGGATTATTGATAATTTTCCCTCTACATCAAAACTATTGTTGTATTGATCTATGGAATAATAGCAACAGGTATTTAGAATGGAGGAGAAGAAATTATTGTCCAGGTATATATTGTGTTCCAAGTTCTGTGTGCTATGATCAGTGTATTCACATGTCTGCAGCTCTGGTTGGTCGTGCTTATAAATGATCTGTTCCATATAGTTATAGTCCTCAGGTAAATGATAAATGGTAAATGGCATTCACTTATATAGTGCTTTTATTCTCATCCCTTGATAACCAAAGCGCTTTACAGATCCTGCTATCCACCCATTCACACACTGATGGTGTACAGGTGTAGGTAAGTGATTTCTATTAGTAACTGTCACATCTATGTGAGTGGATGATTGTTACCTTTTAAAAGGTCATGTTAATCCTTGGTATTTGTCCAGCTCCTCCAAATCCTTGATGAATAGTGTTTTGGCTTTCTCTGGTATTCCATTCAACTTAAAATATCTTGCAGTTTGTTGTCCAAGTACTCTGAATTTTCCCTTGTTTCTTCAAGTAATGTGCCTTCCTGGCTATGTCAGCATTGTGTTTAGTTAGGTGTTCATTGATAAAGATGTTGGTCCCCTTTTGCTTCCTTCCCTGTTTTAGCAGTGCTGTTTTGTGTTTTCCGTTTGCTGGTTTATTGTTAGGGCTCCTTTTGGGAAGGGGGTGGCATGCCTTGATGCTCTCGGCCTCCACGTCTATCCCCTTAGACTGCATGAAAGCTACCACCTGTTGCTCCACGGAGCTAGCATCCAGCTCACCAGCCCCCCCCCCCCCCCATTGTCAGCTGTCACTGATCGGGCATGTGATCTTGGTTTTATCTGGAGACTGGTAATGATTACATCGTTTATCCGTGTATGTTGCTTAAGATCTGCAACCCTGCTCTCTAGGTAAGCAAGCCTCTACATTTTGAGTGCGCAGAACTTTTATCTCTTCCCTTTAAGGAAAATCTGACCTCTGACATTTGACCTCAAGGTCATCCAATGAGTCAAATTGCAATAAGCGCATAATCAGAGTATGTCAAACCATGGTACTAAGTTTCAAAACATGTGGAACAAAACTGTAGGAGGAGTTGATTTCACAAGAAAGTTACTGTCTATGAAGTGAGGTGAAACAGGTCATAGGTCAGGGGCTACAATTCCTGCAAAAATCATCCATTCAGAACCAGATTGCAATATGCACATCCTCAGTGTATATCAAACCATGGTACCAAGTTTCAAAACAATCGGAACAAAACTGTAGGAGGAGTTGATTTCAATACGCCTAAGGGCTCCAAAGGGCTCATTGACCCCGTTAGGCTTCGACCAGCGGGGCATAAAAAACCCCACACATTTACAAGGTAATGAAAACAGTTCCCTTAAATAAATGAAAAATTAAAAAAAAGAGAGAATTAAAATAGAACTTAATAAAGCTAAATCTATCCATCCATGCATCTTCAACTGCTTAATCCTTTTTGGGTCGTGAGGGGATTGGAGCCTATCCCATCTTCTTTGGGTGAGAGGCAGGGTACACCCTGGACTGATCACCAGTCCATCGCACAGTCAACACAGAGAAAGACAACCATTCACTCGCTGATTCATGCCTAAGGACAATTTATCCTCAGTTAATGCCAATTAACCTAACCTGCATGTCTTTGACCTGTGGGACGAAACTGGAGTATCCGGCAAAAACCCAGGCAGACATGAAGAGAACATGCAAACTCTAGACAGGAAAGTCACCAGTGGCCAATGGTGGGATCAAACTCATGACCTTGCTGTGCTGCTACAATGCACTGCACCTCCGAGCTGCTTCATAAAGCTATATCTGAGCAATAAAAAAACAGTGACTATTTCTTACATTACAACATCATGTACATCTTTATTGGTAAATCTTATGTAATTATGTAGTCTGCTATAGTGCCACAAGTTGATGTCTCATTCCTTTTCATATTTTTGAGCTACATACGATAAATACATACAGGTACTGATGGAGATTGTCATTAAATACCCAATAAAGATCAGTTTCAGTTCTATTATTCTGTTTTAGAGTGTATTTCCAGTAGGCAGCCCTCACCGTGTCATATCACTTTTAAGGCCCTATTACACTGATCAACAGCACACATTTGTGGCATGCTTCCCGTTTTGCATTTGTGGATTTGTTAGTTTATGCCAATGCATTGCCTGTTTTCACATTTTGCATCACACAATCTAAATAGCGATGCACTGTGTGTCCGCTTTGCACTACAAGGAAGAGACCCATTTTAGAAAGATGTGGTATTGGTGCAATCTTGGCACATTGGTATATGTAAGGTTGAACTTTGACATTGTATGACTATTGGAGTTTCACCTTAAGCCCTTTTTCCACTAGTACCTGTTTAGCCCAACTTGACTCACCTCAACTTTACTCAGCTCTACACGGTGTAGTTTGTTTTCCATTACAGCCGAGTACCGCCTGAGGTGGGTGGGATTTTTTTACAGCAAGGCGGCCCAACACTCCCGGGACATAAAACACGTGACACAAGTGTAACCCAGTGTTAAAAACGTGATTAAAAATATGAATGTCAATACCGCTTTAAGAAGAAGGGGGGACATTCATTTCACAATGGGAGTAGATAGTTTAACGTGAATTAAATTATAAATATTGATAGCGCTTTTAGAAAAGAACAACACCCATTTCACAATGGGAATACATAATTTGAATATGAATATTTAAATAAATATATATTCATAAATAATAGGAACATTTTCTAGAAGGTTCTGATAAAGTTCCTAGTGTTGTGTGTTGATATTTTGAGTAACCAATGGCTGTGCCATTGCTGGGTCACGCTACCCAATGGGTTAAGCGCTCTCTCCCTGGGTCTGAGATGACTTGCATTTTTGGCTCAGTCATGCCAGACGACGAAAGACACAGACCAGAGAGAGAGACGGTCCTTGGTGATATGGTGACGCTAGCGTGCTGGTAGCAGCCTTTGCCTGGATAAAACCATTGAAACTGATTGGGATCCAAAGGCTGCCGACGCCGTTGAGCGCGGGAACCCCATTGACGCACGAGCCACTTAGAATGGTCAGGTTCTTTTCTTCTTTTTTTTTCCTTTGGACTGGTTTGACCAGAGCGTGGATCTCCAGATCTGGATGGCGAGCCGAAGCCTGAGTCCTAAAAACTGCTAGAGGTGACTCCAGTAGTCACCTGGAAAGGACAAACAAGAACTGTGAATATTGTAAATACAATTTGGAGTTTGTGAATTGTATTTTCTTCTATCGCGCTGTGTATTTATTTATGTGTATCTATTGGTAAATAACATACATAGTTACAAGTTCCATATACGTGTGTCTGTGTCATCTGTTGTTGCACCTCTCAGGTTCCTACGAACCCAGAGTCGGTCTGACCTGGCCCAATTATCCCTCTGCCCAGGTAGAAAAGTTAAGGTAACTACATTGCCATAACACAATACTACCAAAAAGGGTACTGCACCTAAAGTGAGTAGGGTGAGTGGGTGTTAGTAAGGGTTACACACAAAAATCTGGCGAGCGCAGGTGTTAGTGGGTGTTACCCTGTTACCCAATTACCCGGTGGTATACTGGTACAGCGTGACTGTTATACTGTGTGCTACACAAGCAAAACACAAGATGGGGGATTACGAGACAACGGTATACGAACTGCTCGGTCTCTGGCTTTTTGTCAGCGTAAAGGCAAAAAAGGAGAGACAGAGAAGGCTACATGTAATGAGACGAAACACTCTGGAAAAGTACTGGAGCGTTTAGGAAGCCATGGAGCAGTATAAAGCCGAAGGCGTGAGGATACGAACTAGATCACATGTGAGGGTAAGCTAATGATTGCTAATTCTAATATTCTACTGTCACTAATAAGTCCCCAATACTACATTGTAATGACGGCAAGTTATCACTATTGGGTATTAAAATATGTATGCTGTGTGTGTGTTTCAGCTGGCTCTCTTGTGGCAAAATTATCGCTTCAAACCGTGGGTCTGGTTGTTCAACCACGTCTCCCAGTGGTGGGATGTCACCCCAGCTTCACAAACGTGCAGTGGTTGCAGAACTTCAGAATGTCTGTAGAAACATTTAGTTTTCTCTGCAACAAATTGCTCTGATCTGTGTGAAAATCACGGACAAACTGTTGAGACATCATGAGATGTACCTGCTCCAGCAGCACTCGAGTCTGGTGGTGTCGTGGCAAAAAGTGATCAGCTGCCAAAAATTGATTGCCAGGTGCCATATTGTAGTTATGAGCTTATTTTAGCCGTAAAATACATATTTCAACAGGTAAACAGTACTGAGTTAAGTATAATAAGATACATATATTTACCTCCGCCAGGAGGTAATGTTTTTGCCAGGGTTTGTCTGTCTGTCTGTCTGTCTGTCTGTCTGTCTGTTGGTTAGCAAGATAACTCAAAAAGTTTTGGACGGATTTCGATGAAACTTTCAGGCGTTGTTGGAAATGGTACAAGGAAGAACTGATTAAATTTTGGTGATGATCCGGATCACCGTCCAGAAGAAAACCGCCATTACAGAAAATGCCATTTTCCTCAATAACTACTCAACCACTAATCCTATCATTGTCAATCCAATTGCTAGTCATATGTTTTCATGGTCAAGGAATCTGAAAATGTACACACAAACACTGTATGGCCGGAACTGTGGCCGTCATTACGGAAAATGTCATTTTCGTGAATAAATCAGCACCCGAGCCACTTGCTGGTTTTGTCCAAAGACAGGACAGCAGCAGAGCCACCAGGAGTTCTGTTAACAATAACTGTAAAATATTCCACCGCAGAACCACATTTGGACAAACAGCTTTCTCTATAAAGGGCAGTCACATCTGGAACACAATGCCAAATGAAATTAAAATAATAACGGACTTTAAAACATTCACTAAAAATGTTAAAAACTGGCTGAAAAATAAACAAGAATGTACTCATGTATGAATTAATTGTCTGCAAAGTGAGAGTGAATGAAGGGAAGGAATAAATGTGTTTGTTTATAGTGAGTGACGGAGGGAGGAAGGCCTGAAATAGGCAAATGTGAGTTATGTTATATGTGTTAAATGTGAGTCAGGCTGTTATATTTGTGTATTTATAATATTTATAATATTTATGTTAAATGTGAGTCAGGCTGTTATATTTGTGTATTTATAATATTTATAATATTTATAATTGTGTATTTATAATTTTTCTGCATTGATGTATGTGGTTATTGTGTATATTTTTTATCTTGATTCTTTTTTCTAAAGCCCATCCAGGGACAAGAGTTGCAAATTAGCTAATAGCTATACACTCTATGTGCAACACATCAGATTGATTGTCTTTGATTAATTGTCTATGTTTATTGCACTGTCCCTGTCAAATAAACTAATCTACTACTAAACTACTCAACCACTAATCCTATCATTGTCAATCCAATTGCTAGTCATATGTTTTCATGGTCAAGGAATCTGAAAACGTACACACAAACACTGTATGGGGGGAACTGTGGCGCTTGGCGGAGGTCTGCGCTCTCCGAGTGCTTTTCTAGTTAACAAGTTTCTAGTTTTTTTTTTCGCTTCCGCCCTTCAGAGAGAGCAGTCACCTTTTCTCTTGCTCCCTCCTTCTTCCTCCCTCCCTCCCTACCTAACTGACTGAATCCCAGCTTGCTACTGTCTGTGTCTCGTCGCTCTTCTGCTGCTGATTCTTGATCCAAACGGAAAATCATGGATTTGGAAAGCTGGGCCTTGAACGCAATTGACACTGTTTTTTCAGCTACGAAATCGGGCCCGGGGGAGCCCACCTGTCCTGCAGGTACTGCTGCTGCGGGTTATGTAGGGGACACACATAATTGGAAGCTTATGTGTCTGTGTGATCTCTCGATTGAAGATGTGGAAGACATATTCCTATTCGGCCTTACGATCTCAGGACTTCTACTGATCGGCTTCGGGATAGTCCTGGTGTATCGAAAACTGAAGAAGATGGACAGAGCTTATCAAAATGCTGACCCAACGAAGCTCTTTCATCAATTTGACCAGCTGGGGAGAACTCTGATTGCGGCCAATGGAGAACTGAATAGGAAGATTGGTAACATCGCGATGGCGCTAGGAGCTCTCCAGGAAAAGATTTTAAAGCCTGGCAATGATGGAAATTATGGAGCACTGGACGCATAAGAGATGGAAAGTTTTTCTCTGAGTGACTGTGCTATTCGACCTTGTTTTCGGCGCCCCTCAGCTCTCACTCCTCCAGGATGAATGATAAGCAGTAGAATTGTTTTGGCTGATTTCTCTCTTTCATAAACAATCTGGCGTACAGCAATCTCAACTCTCAAGGACAGCGCCATGTGACTGGCTCAGGAAATTCCATCTGCCATGCACCAAGGACATGCTCTTCTGAGTTTCAGACACTAAGACATAACATCTCTGCTGAGAGAGGATTTTTGCTGTCTCCAGTAACTGATAAACACCCACTTTGCATTCAACATACACGACTGATTCATTTACACTGATATACATATCCATTCAACTGACTCTTGTCACGCCGCGCCGCTCATCAGCGGCGTCAGCTGCACGCACACCTGCACATCATCAGCGGCGAGGGATTTAAGCCACCTCGCCCTGGGCTTCGGCCTGAAGCCGTCAGACTTCACTCACCGGATTGCTGTGAGTTCCCTCTCATACTTCAGCAAGCATTGCGGTAAGAAGCCCTTACCTTTTCTTCTCCAAGTCTGCTCCCCTGTGCACAGGTGGATTTCCCGGCGGCGGACCATTCCTCTCCGTCGTCTGTCCCTCGCTGCTGCACCGGGCTCTCCAGGTTGCTGTCTACCGGACCTCGTTCCTTGCTGTGCCAGCCACCTGTCCATTTCCAAGTAAGCTCCTCTCCAACTTGTACATCTCCTGTGTTGGTGTGTGCCCGTCACCCTTCTCCCTGTGCTTTTCCCATAGGGTTGTCCAGCTGTACGGTCTCCTGCCTCTGTGCCCGAAGCAGACGCCATCACCAACACATTCACATCCCGCAGACACACATTCATACACCCTTGTTGTTAATAAAGCTATTTGAGCTACTCTGAGCCTGCGTGTGTGTCTCCTGAGCCGTGCATTATGTCAGTACGGCTTCAGCAGAACGGCTCGGCAGACGGCAGGCTCACACGCCGACTTACCACTCTCGAGGCTCGAGTGGACCAAATAGCTTTCCAGCAACAGGTGATTTTTAACCAATTGCTCATTATAAATAACCGATTGGACCGCTTGGACCCCCAACAGCCGTTCCCCCCGGCTCGTCAGGGTGGCGCGGCTCCTGCTGCTCCAGCGGCCATCCAGCCGGCTCCGGTGGCACCGGTTCGGCTCACACCCATTCCGACCCCCGCCCGCTTTAGCGGCAAGCTCGGCGGAGCGCGGGGGTTCATAATGCAGTGTGAGTCCGTGTTCCACCGTGTGCCCGGGGATTTTCCTTCAGATCACAGCCGAATTGGCTACATAGGGAATCTCCTAGAGGGGCAAGCACTAACTTGGGCTTACGCCGTAATGGCGAGGCCCAGTTACGCCACCCTCACCTATGGCCAATTCGTGAGACAGTTCCTGGAGGTCTTTGATCACTCTCGTACCGAGACTGTCCAGGTCGATCGGCTTCTCAGTCTTCAGCAGGGAAGCCGGTCGGCAGCGGACTTTGCGATCGACTTCCGGGTAGCGGCGGAGGAATTGGGCTGGGATGAACGTTCATTCCGCGGCCTTTTCCTCCGCAGTCTCAACGATGATCTGAAGGATGAACTGGCTGGGCGGGACATCCCGGAGACCCTAGCGGAGCTAACGACCCTAGCCATCAGTTTGGATAACAGGCTGCGCAAGCGCTCCTCGGGGCGGAAGTCTTCTTCTTCTCGCTCTTGGGGTGCCTCGTCGCTCCTGTTCCAAGCTCGCCCCCTGGCGACGCCGCCACCATCGTGCCCCGAGGAGTCGGAGCCGATGGTGACAGGCTGGACAAAGCTTCCCCCTACGGAGAGACAACGCCGCCGTGAGTTGGATCTCTGCACGTATTGCGGAGATAGTCAACACACGGTGGAGCTTTGTCCACGGAAAGCCAAACGGCGGGGTCCGTGAGTCACTGTAGGGGGCCTCGCGGATATCAATCGGTTAAGTTCCCTCACACAATTGAAGCTGCCCGTCCGATTTTGCCACAACTCCACTGGGCATGTCACTCACGCACTGGTGGATTCGGGCGCGGAGGGCAGTTTTATTTCACAAAGCCTGGCAACCCGATTGGGCATCCGCTGCCAAGCACTAAAAACTCCTCTCTCCCTGGTCAACCTCTCCCGTGTCTCCCTGGGGAGAGTAACACACCAGACCGTCCCCGTTCCAGTTATCATCTCTGGGAACCACCGGGAGGAGATAACTTTCTACGTCCTGCCCAACTCTGTGTCGCCCGTCATCCTGCGGTACCCCTGGTTACGCCTCCACAACCCCGTTTTGGATTGGAAGTCCACCAGGGTGTCGGCATGGAGCACATTTTGCATGAGCACCTGTTTACAGTCCGCTGCCTGCTCTCCGTCCTCTTCCCCATCACCTACGGACGCTGCGCCCCCGGACCTATCCCTGGTGCCATCGGAATTTCACGACCTGGGTATGGTATTCAGCAAGTCCAAGGCGATGTCTCTTCCTCCACATAGACCCTATGACTGTGCTATAAACATCCGCCAGGGGGCACCCTTACCCTCGGGGCGACTCTACAGCCTGTCGGCGCCGGAGAAGGAGACCATGAACACTTATCTCAAGGAGTCGCTGAGTGCTGGGATTATCCATCCCTCGTCATCACCCGTGGGGGCAGGATTCTTCTTCGTGGGCAAGAAGGACGGTTCCCTCCGTCCTTGCATCGACTATCGTGCCCTAAACGACATTACGGAGAAGGATCGCTATACCCTGCCCCTCATGGACACCGCCTTCCACTCCCTCCAGGGGGCGACTTGGTTCACCAAGCTGGATCTACGCAGCGCATACCACCTCGTCCGGATCCGGGAGGGAGATGAGTGGAAGACAGCCTTCCGTACCCCGAACGGCCACTTTGAGTACCTTGTGATGCCGTTCGGGTTGACCAACGCTCCAGCCGTCTTTCAGTGCCTAATTAATGACGTCCTCCGGGATTTCATTGGCCTTTTTGTGTTCGTCTACCTGGATGACATTCTCATCTTCTCCAAATCCAGGGACGAGCACCGGGTCCATGTGAGGCGGGTCCTCCAAAGACTGCTGGAGAATAGGTTGTATGTGAAGGCCAAAAAATGCGAGTTCTACGCTAAGACAACATCCTTCCTCGGGTTCATCATCTCCCACGACCAGGTGCTTCCGGACCCAGTGAAGGTGAAGGCGGTGGTGGAATGGCCCACACCTGCATCAAGAAAACAGGTGCAGCAATTCATCGGGTTTGCAAATTTCTACCGCCGCTTTGTCCCTAATTTTGGCACCATCGTCGGCCCGTTGACCCGCCTCACGTCCCCTAAGGTCCCGTTCCGGTGGACCGAAGAGGCCGCGGCTGCTTTTTAGGCGCTGAAGGCGGAGTTCTCCTCCTCCTCCTCCCAGGTCCTTAGCCAAGTCAACCCTGCGCTGCAGTGCATCGTGGAAGTGGACGCTTCGGACACAGGAGTGGGGGCGGTTCTATCCCAGCGGTCGCCAGATGATGGAGTCAAACGGCCCTGCGCCTTCTTCTCCCGGCGCTTGTCCCTGGCGGAACGGAATTACGACGTGGGGGACAGAGAGCTCCTCGCCATCAAGCTCGCGCTGCAGGAGTGGCGTCACTGGCTAGAGGGGGCGGACCTGCCGTTCGTGGTCCTGACGGACCACAAGAACTTGGAGTACCTGAGATCTGCCAAGCGTCTGAATGCCCGCCAGGCGCGCTGGTCCTTGTTCTTTGCCAGGTTCCTATTCAACATCACCTTCAGGCCTGGCTCCAAGAACGGCCTGCCCGACGCCCTCTCTAGGCAATTTGCCCCTGAGGAGTCGGAGGACACGGTCCACACCATCCTACCCAGGTCGTGCGTCGTGGGAGCCGTCACCTGGGACATAGAAAGCAAGATCCGGAAGGCGCAGGAAGTGGAACCTGACCCTGGCGGCGAACCGGAGGGGAGGCTGTTTGTGCCATCCACGGTTCGGGGGGAGGTCATCCACTGGTTGCACACATCCAAGCTCACCTGCCACCCTGGCTCCTCCCAGATGATCGACCTCCTCCAGCGGTCCTTCTGGTGGCCGGGCCTGCGGAGGGACGCTGCCCGCTAAGCCCGGGCCTGCCCAGTGTGTGCCACCAGCAAATCAGGTAATGCCCCTCCAGCGGGTTTGCTCCAGCCTCTGCCCGTCCCTGGCAGGCCCTGGTTGCATATCGCCCTGGATTTCGTCACCGGACTCCCAGTCTCAAACACCTTCGACACCGTCCTGACCATCGTGGACCGCTTCTCCAAGGCGGCACACTTCGTCCCCCTACGAGGTCTCCCTACTGCCCTGGAGACGGCGGACCTCCTAATCCAGCACGTGGTCAGGCTGCATGGGATTCCGGTGGACGTGGTCTCGGACCAAGGGCCCCAATTTTCTTCAGAGGTTTGGAGGTCATTCTGCAACGCCCTGGGAGCCAAGGTGAGCCTCTCCTCCGGCCATCACCCCCAAACCAATGGGCAGTGTGAGCGGACCAACCAGGAGCCGGAGGCTGCGCTCCGCTGCGTCACGGCGTCCAAACCAACGTCCTGGAGTAACCACCTCGCCTGGGTTGAATACGCCCACAACACCGCTCGCTCTTCTGCTACAGGGATGTCCCCCTTTAAGGCGTCCCTGGGTTACGACCCCCCGCTGTTCCCGGCGCAGGAGAGTGAGGTAACTGTCCCCTCAGTTCGGGCGCATCTCAGGCAGTTCTGCTCCATCTGGGCGTCAGCGCTCAATGCGCTTTTACGCACGGCGGAGCGCAACAGAGCCGTGGCGGACCGGCACAGAAGACCTGCCCCAGCGTACTGAGTTGGTCAGCAAGTCTATGTGTCAACCCAGGACGTGATTTTAAAGAGCGAGAGGAGGAAGCTGGCACAGCGTTTTATGGGCCCATACCCCATTACCAGGATCATCAACCCGGTGGCTGTGCGTGTAGCTATTCCCCCCTCCCTCCGCATCCACCCCACCTTCCACGTATCCAGGGTGAAGCTGGCAATCTCCAACCCCCTTTGCCCTCCTCCTGCTGCACAACCCGCGCCCCGGATGATTGATGGCCATCCGGCCTGGCCCGTCTCCTCCATCCTGGACTCCCGGCGCCGGGGCCATGGGTTGCAGTACTTGGTGGACTGGGAGGGCTATGGGCCTGAACATCGGCAGTGGTACCCTCGTCGTTTGTGTTGGACCCATCTCTCATTACTGAGTTCCACCGAGCGCACCCGGAGAAACCATCGCCAGGAGGCGCTGCTAGAGGGGGGAGTACTGTCACGCCGTGCCGCTCATCAGCGGCGTCAGCTGCACGCACACCTGCACATCATCAGCGGCGAGGGATTTAAGCCACCTCGCCCTGGGCTTCGGCCTGAAGCCATCAGACTTCACTCACCGGATTGCTGTGAGTTCCCTCTCATACTTCAGCAAGCATTGCGGTAAGAAGCCCTTACCTTTTCTTCTCCAAGTCTGCTCCCCTGTGCACAGGTGGATTTCCCAGCGGCGGACCATTCCTCTCCGTCATCTGTCCCTCGCTGCTGCACCGGGCTCTCCAGGTTGCTGTCTACCGGACCTCGTTCCTTGCTGTGCCAGCCACCTGTCCATTTCCAAGTAAGCTCCACTCCAACTTGTACATCTCCTGTGTTGGTGTGTGCCCGTCACCCTTCTCCCTGTGCTTTTCCCATAGGGTTGTCCGGCTGTACGGTCTCCTGCCTCTGTGCCCGAAGCAGACGCCATCACCAACACATTCACATCCCGCAGACACACATTCATACACCCTTGTTGTTAATAAAGCTATTTGAGCTACTCTGAGCCTGCGTGTGTGTCTCCTGAGCCGTGCATTATGTCAACTCTCTCTGCTACCTTTGGTTGTGGTTGATTGTCTGCTCTGTGCCATTGAGAGATTTTTTTCATTGTAATCATAATCTGCTTACATAATCATAACCTGTATTCTGATAACAAAGTTTTTTGCTCTCCGCCCTTTGTGTCGTTCCCCCCCTATTCCCCCCTCCCCTTATCTATCACTGTTTGATGAGGCACCTTGTTTACGGCTGCCATGTCGTTGTGTTGCGCTTGCATGCGCGCCAATGTCAAGTCAAATTCCTCGTGTGTTTTTTACATGCTTGGCAATAAAGTTCTATTCTGATTCTGATTCTGATTCTGAACAATTGTGATGCATTTTGAAGCCAAAACAAACTTGATCTAGGATTAAAAGCAATTAAAATAATGCAGTCACAAGGTCACATGGAGAAATATATGGATTTACTTGATATATACAGTGGTGTGAAAAAGTGTTTGCCCCCTTCCTTAGTTCTCTTTTTTTTGTATGTTTGTCACAGTTAAATGTTTCAGATCATCAACCAAATTTAAATATTAGACAAAGATAACACAAGTAAACACAAAATGCAGTTTTTTAAATGAAGGTGGTTATTATTAAGGGAAAATAAAATCCAAATCTACATGGCTCTGTGTGAAAAAGTGATTGCCCCTAAACCTAATAACTGGTTGGGCCACCCTTAGCAGCAACAACTGCAATCAAGTGTTTGCGATAACTGGCAATGAGTCTTTTACAGCACTGTGGAGGAATTTTGGCCCACTCACCTTTGTAGAATTGTTGTAATTCAGCCACATTGGAGGGTTTTCAAACATGAATCACCTTTTTAAGGTCATACCACAGCATCTCAATCAGATTCAGGTCAGGACTTTGACTAGGCCACTCCAAAGTCTTCATTTTGTTTTTCTTAAGCCATTCAGAGGTGGACTTGCTGGTGTGTTTTGGATCATTGTCCTGCTGCAGAACCCAAGTGCGCTTCAGCTTGAGGTCACAAACAGATGGCCGGATATTCTCCTTCAGGATTTTTTAGTAGACAGCAGAATTCATGGTTCCATTTACCACAGCAAGTCTTTCAGGTCCTGAAGCAGCAAAACAGCCCCAGATCATCACACTACCACTACCATATTTTACTGTTGGTATGATGTTCCTTTTCTGAAATGCTGTGTCACTTTTACGACTGATGTTATGGGACACACACCTTCCAAAAAGTTCAACTTTGTCTCATCAGTCCACAGCGTTTTTCTCCCAATAGTGTTGGGGATCATCAAGATGTTTTCTAGCAAAACTGAGACAAGCCTTTATGTTTTTTTTGCTCAGCAGTGGTTTTCATCTTGGAACTCTGTTGTGCAGACCATTTTTGCCCAGTCTCTTTCTTATGGTGGAGTCATGAACACTGATCTTAACTGAGGCAAGTGAGGCCTGCAGTTCTTTGGATATTGTTGTGGGGTCTTTTGTGACCTCTTGGATGAGTTGTTGCTGCGCTTTTGGGATAATTTTGGTAGGCCGGCTACTCCTGGGAAGGTTCACCACTGTTCCATGTTTTCGCCATTTGAGAATAATGGCTCTCAGTGGGGTTCGCTGGAGTCCCAAAGCTTTAGAAATGGCTTCATAACCTTTTCCAGACTGATAGATCTCAATTACTTTGTTTCTCATTTGTTCCTGAATTTCTTTGGATCACAGCATGATGTCTAGCTTTTGAGGATCTTTTGGTCTACTTCACTTTGTCAGGCAGGTCCTATTTAAGTGAATTCTTGATTGAGAACAGGTGTGGCAGTAATCAGGCCTGGGTTTCGTTATGTATGGTAAAATACCTCTATAAAGGATGAGACCAGATGGCTGGACAAACACAGCTTGCGTGAAAGTTGGTAATAATAGCAGACACACAGTAGACACCAGGCAGATGGCACCGTTCAAAGAGACCGCATCATGGATGCCCTCTGTTATTTATAGGGCAGTGCAGTGGCGGAACAGGAAGTGCCCGCCACTACACCGCACTTCACAATAAGGTGTCAAACACCAACACCACATTTCCTCCCTCCCTTAGAAAAGTTCAAACTCACTTACTCAATTACCCCCCCACCCCCAATTTGGGACCTGAATCACGCACTAACAAAACGAAAACTGATGTATCTAAATGGCCTAACACATTCACACAACAAAACCTAAAATAGGGTGGATGGGTGGACTACCGTCCTGCCCACACAGCATGGTGGGTTATTCTGCCACCTGATAAGCTAAAAGAAAGTCCATTAATAAACTAAAATCATTGTCATGTTCCTAAACTAATAAAATACACAAAACAATCCCATTTTACAACATATATAAACATTAGAACATCAGAACTATTAACACAAAATTTATAGCACTGTTCCTTGGGCAGGAGGAGCAGAACTGGCATGGGGGGGCCCAGGGCAGCCCCTCAGCAAGTGCGCCCCTGGATGCAGCAGGCCCCCAGGACAATGGCTGATCTCCCGGACAAAAGCGCCTCTCCTCATCACCACTGACTCCCGCTCTCATCCAGCCTTGTCACCAGAAGCCTCTTCCCAGACAGACCGAAGCTGACTGGCTTGCCTCACCGAGCCATCAGATAGCTGGAAGTATGCTGCGCCCAGTTTAGCCACTATATGCAGACACTCCTGATGTTTCGCTGGCTGTCGTCTGGCCCATCTTTGCCGTGGATGTTCCTCTCCTCAAACCCAAACCAAGTCCATAACCCTAAGAGGGGCTCGGCTCAGCCTGACATGGTGCTGCTGAGCATGCGGTTTTCCCGTGCTAGTCAGTCTGGCCCCGTCCTCTTCTGAAGCCGTCGTAGTGGTTGCCATTGTAGCTGCAGATCAGAATCAGAATCAGAATCAGAATCAGGTTTATTGCCATTGTTCATGTAGTACACAAACTAGGAATTTGTCTCGGTACAATGCTGCAACATTAAACATGATAAGATAAGAGAAATAAACTATACATGTAATAAAGTGTAGGATAAGATTAAGTGATACTGGTCAACAGTTAAAATATATATTAGCCAGCAGCAGATACTGTGGAGAACTATATAGTGCAGTCGGTAATGCAGGAAGAAAACAGTGATGATTGACATGAGTCTGGTTGAGCTGCTGTACATGGTGCACGAGAGTCACTTAGTGTTCAGCAGTCTAATGGCAGAGGGGAAGAAGCTGTTCATGTGACGGGAGGTTTTAGTCTGGATGGACCGAAGTCTTCTACCAGAGGGGAGGGGGGCAAACAGTACATGACCAGGGTGTGAGGGATCGGCTATGATCCGGCCAGCACGCCTCCGGGTCCTGGAGATGTACAGATCCTGGAGAGATGGGAGCTTGCAGCCGATCACCTTCTCAGCAGTGCGCACGACGCGCTGCAGCCTTAGTCTGTCCCTGGCAGTGGCTCCTGCGTACCACACGGTTATGGAGGTGGTGAGGATGGACTCGATGATGGCTGTGTAGAACTGCACTAACATCTTGGTGGGTAGCTTGAGCTTCCTTAGCTGCCGCAGGAAGAACATCCTCTGCTGGGCTTTTTTGATGAGTGAGCTGATGGTCAGCTCCCATTTGAGGTCCCTGGTGATGGTAGTGCCTAGGAAGCGGAAGGAATCAGCAGTGGTGATGGGAGAGCCTGAGAGGGTGAGGGGGGGCAGAGGAGTAGTGACTTTCCTGAAGTCTACAATCATCTCCACTGTCTTCAGAGCGTACAGCTGCAGGTTGTTATTGCTGCACCAGGACGCCAGCTGGGCCACCTCTCTCCTGTAGGCGGACTCGTCGCCGTTGGAGATGAGCCCGATGAGGGTGGTGTCGTCCGCAAACTTGATCAACTTGACAGACTGGTGGCTGGAGGTGCAGGAGTTGGTGTAAAGGGAGAAGAGTAGGGGGGGAAGTACACAGCCCTGGGGTGATCCGGTGCTGATGCTAGTATAGTCTGAGACAGTCTTTCCCAGCCGCACATGCTGCCTCCGGTCCGTCAGGAAGATCCTCCATCCCTCTGCGGCCAAGCTCCGGAGGAGTCTGGGGCTAGCACATCGGTGTCACTCGCCAGCGCAGGCGCCTCGCAGCCACACTCAGTGCCCCCCTCTACCGTTTTCCGAGCGCCGGCGCTGAGACCCTCCTGCGCCAAACCTGAGTGAGCCTGGTCCTGCTTGAAGAACAGGAAGTGCCCGCCACTACACCACACTTTACAGTAAGGTGTCAAACACCAACACCACAGGTGTGTCGCAAGAAATTGAACTCAGCTTTCCAAAGATATGATAAACCACAGTTAATTTATGTCTTAACAGGGGGGCAATCACTTTTTCACACAGGGCCATGTAGGTTTGAATTTTTTTTTACCCTTAATAATAATCACCTTCATTTAAAAACTGTATTTTGTGTTTGTGATAAACACACAAAAAAAAAGAGAAATCAGGAAGGGGGCAAACACTTTTTAACACCACTGTACATGTAGATACTGCATTAATATATATTCTCTGCTTCAGTAATGTACAATACATGTATTCATTTAGTATTGCACAGAAATTTTGACAATCAACTTTTGTACTTTTTGTACATGTGTCTCTACTTTTGTTTGTATTATTTGTGAAGGTTACAAACAAGTGACATAAATTAAATACTTAAAGACTGGAAAAGCTGTATAAGAATAATCCAGCGGTTTGAGAAATCACTTTTGGTTTGGTGTATGTCAACAAAATAATGAACCATAAAGCAGTCTGTGTTGAAATGTTCAATCCCATTAAACCTTAACCCAATGGTGTCCAATCATGAGCCATGGAGGGCCAAGACCTTGCAGGTTTTTTCTTCCACCCAGTCTCTTCAGAAGGTGTTTTCACTTATCAGCAATCAGTGGGAAGAAATTCAGTGGGATCTGCTGTTGAAGACACTGGTTGGAGGTAAAGCCTGCAGGTCTTGGCCCTCCATGGCACATGATTGGACACCCCTGCCCTAACCCATTATGATAAAGTACAGATGCTAATATGGCCCAGAATTCCTCTATACACTGGTACTATCACTAAAGTGTGCAGTGTCTTCTGCACTAACACATCCAACAATACAGTCTTCAGTAAATAAAATAATTGTTTTTGGTTACTTTTTCTTAAAAATGAGCCATTATTTTCAGCATCACTGATAAATGGTTTGTACTGTTGACTCTTTTTCCACCAGTGTCTTAACAGACAAAACAGAAAATTATGATGCAAACACATAAGTCACTAAATTGTTTATCACAATCAGCAGCAAAATCCAGATTATTTAGAATGTGCAAAATTCAAACTCTAAATTGTAAAAAAAAAAAAAAAACAACAACTTCCGATGGGTCACACACGCCGGCCACTCATTTCCTTCACAAAGTGGCCCAGCACACCAAGGAACGTTTGATTGAAGGCAGCATTCTGAGCCATCTCCTCCCTTCACAAGGTAGTTTCATGCTTCCTTGGGTCACTGAGAAGCAACTGGATGTGCCACTCATGCTGGTCCCAGTGCAGAAGATCTTCAGCCTGCATCTCTGTAAATAGTGATGTAAGGTCTGGTTTGGGGTGGATCGTTTTCCTCTTGCCTAGACGAATAACAGAAATGGATGATGGTTAATCAAAGCAAGTTTAAAACATGTTTGGGAAATACACTTGTTGCTAAAAGCCAGTAGTGGAATGTGACAAAAAAAGTACTTCGTTGTTGTATTTAAGCACAATTTTCATGTAGCTGCACTTCAGTAAAATAAATTTTACAAGGGCTGGGTTATGTTTAAAATCCTTTTTTACTGTAGCCTCAGCAATCAGAATATAATGGTGACTGAACAACTCCCATTCCCCAAAGTGCAAGAAACATTATTATGACTATAACTCAAAAGATCACACAAATGAGTGATCTGACAAAAAAAAGTAAACAAACGGTTCTTAAACAGTGGCTAATATTGGATGTCCTATTCATTTTCAATTATTCTGTAATTCATATTCCCACAATCAAATAAATCTCAGTTCAGTCCCTTTCATATTAAGTGGAAATTGTGCTACTTTAGTTTTGGCACTTTATCTGTACTTTAACTTAAAAATCAAAGGATTTGAGTACTTTGTCCACCACAACTAAAAAACAATGGGGTGTGCAACTTTATAACTTACCAGTCATAACACATTGCTTTGTCGTGCAACGTTGTGGTGTCAAAGCAGATGCTGATTGGACTCTAGAACGAAGATACACAAAACTTAAGTACATGCACCGCACGAAAGTGCAACATGTAAAAAAACCACAATTTTAATCAGGATTAACACGAGCTTATTTCATCAGACGTTGACACAAATGCAAAATACAAGCAGAGCACGGAGTTAGCATAGATAGCTATCTAGCTAGCTCATTGTCTGCATACAGGAGACAACTGTGTTGTTTGTTCAACGTGAGTTTTCCACCACCGGGATAGATAACGTAAAAGATGCATAATATCACATCATATCACATCACTCACCATTCTGGTTTTCAACTGCCATGGTCAGGTCAACGCCAGTGTACCTCCCGTGCCGGTTGTGCTACTTTGCCTCTAGAGTGAAAATACACACAACTTAAGTACATGCACAGCACAAAAGTGCAACATGTAAAAAAAACCCCACCTTTTTAACCAGGATTAACACTAGCTTATTTCATCAGATGTTGTCGACACAAGCGCAAAATACAAGCAGAGCACGGAGTTAGCACTAATGGCTAACTAGCTAGCTCACTGTCTGCATACAGTAGACAACGGTGTTGTTTGTTCAAAGACAGCTTTCCACCACTGGGATAAATAATGTAAAAGGTGCATAATACCTCATCATATCACACCAGTCACCTTCCTGGTTTTCAATTGCCGTGGTCGGGTCGATGCCAGTGTACAAATTTGCAAATGGCGGCTGAAGATTCTGGTGAAGACATCGCTCTCATGACGTTATGCCCTGACCAATCAGTGGTCTGCAGTCTGTTGACGTCACATTTTCAGCTCGACTCAGCACAGTTGGAACATCAGTGAAGTCAGTCCAAAAAAAGTACTGGGTAAGAGGTACCAGGTCCTATTGGAAAACCCTACAAAGCGCCGAGTCGAGGCGAGTAGGGCTAAGTAGGTGCTAGTGGAAAAGGGGCTCAAGTGACAGCTCAAGTTTCTTGACGCCACGCTACCAGAGTGCATGCGGGGTATGCTACTTAGACAATGAATGTGAAGCATGAAAATGCATACCTAGGTTGACACGTACCTTAAGAGCAATAGTGCTTTCATGTCAGAGTCTCCAGAACACCAGAAAAGTCTCCAATAACACCAGAAAAAATCACTAGATTTGTCGCTAGTCGCGTTTGACAAAAAGTTACAAAGAAGATTTGAAAAGTCACCAGATTTAGTGAGAAAGTCACCAAGTTGGCAACACTGGTGCTGCTGCTTAAGTGTTCTTAGGCTTCTGCTGCTGACTTCGAAAAAAACTTTGGATAGCCATCTTTCCTCTCTTTTTACGTAGGTGAGGCCTCTGTGGTGAGGCCACTATTGGAGGAGAGTGGCCGTCCACCCCCCTTCCTTCTTTCACAATGGTATGATCCGTGTTTGTCCTCGCATGTGATTGGCCGCATGGTGTGCAGTTCTCCAGGATAGGACTGGGCTCTCTTTGGCTCTCTCTTATTGGACACAGCTCTTTTCACTCGGTGCTTGGCAGACCAGATGTTTAGATTTTCAGAACCGGGGCTTTTGGGAACACATTTTTTAGTTTTTATGTTGACTCTGTTTACTATAAATTTGCTGTTGCTTATGCAGAATGCATATGTATTTTCCTTCAATTAGAGTTTATAAAATTCAGTTACTCAATGCTGTGTTTACAGTCAATTCACTGCAAACAAAAATAAATCTATATATCTACACTGTTATCAAGCAGCCTCTCTTTTACACTAGTGCATGCCCGTAGAATGCAAGTATTCTTGTTTGAAAGGCTTTACAGGCCCAAATGTAGGCTGTTTGAAAGTGGAATACAAAGAGGAGTAGGCTATATGCTTTTCCACTTGGAACTCAAAGGCCTCCTTTAGTACCGTTCGGGCTCCATTGTCCGGTTTTCCTTTTGGAACCCAAAGGCCTCACAGTTCGCTTTTTCGGAACTGTTCCAGTTTTATCGACACTATTTTCGGCACCGTTAAAAGCAGGTCCGAAGGGTACCGGTACCGTTTCGTCACGCCACTGCTGGCCATTCATTGGTCTGTGCGTAGCGTCATGAGAGTGGGCATTACGCTGACTTTTGAGAATCGCTTGCTGGTCGCCATTTGCAATTTTTCGTCAGTGAGCCCGCGAACAAGTGATATTATAAACCACAACGATAGAATGGCTTAACAGAAATCAGCAGAAATCTAACACCGCAGTCCAGCAGAGTTTCCTGTGCGTTTCGGCTGATGAGAGAATGCAGAGGGAAGCAAACTGAGCTTGCAGTGGTGCGCACAAACAGACGCACCAGAAAATACACGGAGACACACCGGGAATTAGACCCAGCCACCCGAATTGAATTGAATGTGCAGCCGCGACGCACCCAACTTCAGCAGTTGAAGCCGTGATATTGTGATATACAGGACAGTGAGTGATGTGATATTCATGCTTTATGTTATTTTTTCCAACAGTGGAAAGTTCACTTAGGACAGACGAAAACTTAATCGTGTTTAAACGATGACCTAGCTTAATGCTATGTCCGTCCTTGTATGTTGTTTTTTTGTGTTGACAATATCTGATGAAATAAGCTAGTTGTAATCCTGGTAAAAAGTTTATTTTATTTTATTTTTTTTTACATGTTGCACTTTCGTGCTGTGCATGTACTTAATTTGTGTGTATTTCATTGTAGAGTCCAAACCGGATCTGCTCAGAATGGCAACGTTTTGACACCAATGTATTGTGACAGGTAAACAACACATCATATTTATAGTCAAATCTTTTGCTTTTTAAAGCGAGGTAGTCGGATACGCAAAAGCCGATGGTGTATAGAACACGTATATTAGGATGTGAAATATCGGCATCGAAACTGCTCCCCTTTAGCTGTAATTAATATTCAAAAATGATATTTTCGGGAGGAAAGAATTCAATTTAAAACAGCCACGGACCAAAAAACGTACATTTGCTCATGGAAGAGGTCATTCACACTTGCAGACAATCGCGCTATATGTGTCTGTAGGATTTTCTTTCCATGCATGCAAAAAAAGCATTTTTTTCCCGGATCCGACTACCTCGCTTTAAGTTAAAGTTTAGGTAAAGTGCCAAATTTAAAGGAGCACAATTTCCACTTAATATGAAAGGGACTGAACTGAGATTTATTTGTGTGAATATTAATTACAGAGTAATTGAAAATGAATGGCACATCCAATAATAGCCACCATAAAATAAACGGCTTGTTTATTTATTTTTATCATATCATTTCTGTGATCCTTTATGAGTTCTAGTCATAATAGTGTATCTTGCACCTTGGGGAATGGGAGATGTTCAGTCATCATTAGAATTTAGTTTATATGTGTAGTCTATAGTATTTCATCTTTAAACTCATTCAGTAATAGAACACATTACAAATATTTGAGACCCATTGTAGTGCTTCCTTTTATATTTTAGCAATACAAGCACAAAACACCACCCACATTTGAAACCAGGGCGACACAGCGGTGGCTAAAATTTATTGATAACGTTATTTCACACCATCACAACAACTCAGTATTTATATCGTCGGCCTCCGTCGGTCTATGATGACCATGGAAGAGAATCCTAAACGTCTACTCTGCTGGAACAGCACCGCCTGTGGCTGAACAGGCCGATGCGCGAATGGCAGTCCCTGTCACACAGGTCACACTTGTGGGTGGTCTCCGTGCTGCTGGGTCTGTGGCGATTCTTCCTGCAGGTCCTTTTTTCATCTGCAGCAGCAGTCAGTCTCTCTTCACCCGCCTTGAGCTGTCTGGTCAGGGTGCCTCTCCATTTGGAGCGGTCCGTTGCAAGGTCCTCCCAGCGCTCTGTGTTGATCTCCAGGGCCTTCATGTCTCTCTTGCAGACGTCTCTAAAACGCAGCTGTGGGCGGCCAACGTCTTTCTTGCCAGTTGCCAGTTCTCCATAGAGGACGTCTTTGGGGATTCTGCCATCCTCCATACGGTGAACGTGGCCTAGCCAGCGGAGCCTGCGCTGTCTGAGTAGAGTGAACATGGAGGGAAGGCCGGCGCGGGACAGAACTTCTGTGTTGGGCACTTTGTCCTGCCAGGATATGTCCAGGATGTGGCGAATGCAGCGCAAGTGGAAGGAGTTCAGTCTCTTTTCCTAGCGGGCGTATGTTGTCCACGTCTCACTCCCATAGAGCAGTGTGCTGATGACGCAGGCGTTGTACACTGCCATCTTCGTCTTGACAGAGAGTTTGGGATTCTCCCACACTCGTGTGGTGAGGCGAGCGAGTGTGAAGGCTGATTTTCCAATCCTCTTGTTGATCTCTGTATCAAGGGAGAGGTTGTTGCTGATCGTGGACCCCAGGTACGTGAACTGATTCACGACCTCCAGCTCGTAGTCGTCAATGGTGATGTTTGGTGGTGCTTCCGTGCCTTGCGCCAAGACGTTAGTCTTCTTCAGGCTGATGGTAAGCCCGAAGTCCTTGCATGCCTGGGAGAAGCGGTCCATAAGGGTCTGAAGCTCCTGCTGTGTGTGGGTTGCGACTGCAGCGTCATCTGCGAACAGCATGTCTCTGATTAGAGCCTCGCGTACTTTGGTTCTGGCTTTCAGGCGGGCGAGGTTGAAAAGCCTGCCGTCAGATCTTGTGTGCAGGTAGATTCCCTCTGTTGCTGTGCTGAAGGCATGCCTCAGGAGCATAGCAAAGAAAATCCCAAAGAGGGTTGGCGCAAGTACACAGCCCTGTTTCACTCCGCTGCGTATGTTGAAAGTCTCTGAGACGTTGCCATCGTGCTGCACTATCCCCTGCATGTTGGTGTGAAACGATTCAATGAGGCTTTGCAACTTTGGTGGGCATCCTATCTTTGGCAGGATCTTGAAAAGGCCCTCTCTGCTGACCAGATCGAACGCTTTGGTGAGGTCGATGAAGGCGACGTACAGGGGCATGTTCTGTTCTCTGCATTTCTCCTGGAGTTGGCGGATGGAGAATATCATGTCTACCGTCGATCGCTCAGCGCGGAAGCCACACTGAGACTCGGGGTAGACACGTTCGGCAAGCTTCTGTAGACGAACGAGAACAACTCGTGCGTAGACTTTGCCAACAACGCTGAGGAGGGAGATGCCCCTGTAGTTGTTGCAGTCGCTTCTCTCCCCTTTGTTTTTGTAGAGGGTGATGATCTTGGCGTCCCTCATGTCCTGTGGTACAGCACCTTCCTTCCAACACTGGCAGAGGACGTCATGCAATGGCAGCAGTAGGGCGGTCTTGCAGTGCTTGATCATGTCGGGGGGTATGCCGTTGTTGCCGGGTGCCTTGCCAGCGGCCAAGCTATCAATGGCCGTGCTGAGTTCGTCGATGGTTGGCTCGGCGTCAAGTTTGTCTATGGATGGCAGGCAGTCGATGGCATCAAGGGCTGATGGTGTCACGGTGTTCTGTCTGGAGTAGAGGTCGGAGTAGTGTTCCACCCATCTCTCCATCTGCTTGTTCTTTTCTGTGATCATCTCCCCAGTGGAGGATTTGAGGGGGGCCGTCTTGCTCTGAGCCGGACCAAGTGCTTTCTTGATGCCATCGTACATACCACAGATGTTCCCTGTTATGGCAGCGGTTTGAATGTCTTGGCTGAGCTGAGTCCAGTACTCGTTGGCACAGCGCCGAGCAGTCTGCTGAACTTTGCTTCTCGCAGCCCTGAGAATCTGGAGATTCTTCTTGTTTGGGTACTTCTTGCACTCAGCAAGTGCTGAGCGCTTGGCTTCAATGACGGGGGTCATCTCGGTCAACTTGGCATCAAACCAGTCCTGTGACTTCGAGGTCTTCCTCCCAAAGGTAGCCAAGGCTGTGCGGTGGATGGTGTTTCGCAGCTCTTCCCACTTCTGCTTTGCAGATTCTCCTTCTTGTGGTACACCAAGTTCCTTCTCAAAGGTGGAGGCAAACTTCTCAACAAGTTCTGGTTGAGCCATCTTGCTGGTGTCAATCCGTGCCTTTCCAGTTTGTCTAGCACGATGGAATTTCTTCAGCTGCAGCTTGACCTTGCAACACACCAATGAATGGTCTGTGTCGCAATCTGCACTCTGGAACGAACGGGTGATTAGCACGTTCTTCAGTGAGGTGCGCCTGGTCAGGATCAAGTCCAGCTGGTGCCAGTGCTTTGAGCGTGGATGTTGCCAGGAAACCTTGTGTTGGGGCTTGGTCTTGAAGAACAAGTTTGTGATGCACAGATCGTGATATGTGCAGAACTCGAGCAGCCGCTGTCCGTTGTCATTCATTCTGCCCACGCCAAAAGGTCCAAGACAGGAGGGCCAGGAGTCGTGGTCAGCACCCACTCTGGCATTGAAGTCTCCAAGGAGAATGAGTTGTTCAGAGTTGGGGACGATCCTGACAGTTGTTGCGAGATTCTCGTAGAACTCGTCTTTTGCCTCTGGTGTGGCTGTCAGTGTTGGGGCATACACACTGACAAGGGTGACTGGGCCTTGAGTGGTGTTCAGGCGGAGGGTGAGGAGTCGTGCAGAGCCAGTGCTGCTCGGTTCCACCATCTTCAGCAAGGTGTTCTTCACTGCAAAGCCCACTCCGTATTCCCTGTGTTCGTCACTGCCCTTTCCCTGCCAGTAGAACGTGTAGTCCTTCTCTCTCAGTGTGCCTGCGTCAGCCAACCGTGTTTCCTGGAGAGTGGCGATATCCACTCCCAGTCTCTTCAGCTCATTATTGATGATGGCAGTCTTCCTGGTGTCGCTGATGTCCTTGAGGTTAGTAGCGAGTCCTGTCATCATAGTGCGGACGTTCCAAGTTCCCAGTTTTAGAGTTGGTCTCTTTTGTTTTATTGTCTTGCCTGGTGCGAAAGTTCTCAGCCTGCTGTTCGGACTTCTCCTCATCCCCATGCACCCAATGAGGAAAGCAAGCTGTGGCGGGACATCACCTTATTGGCTGGGGGCTGCCCAGCTTGAGGCGGGCGGTAGCTGTCCAGTGAGATCCGATGATCCCTCCCACCGTCGGGAATAACCCCTGGCGCTGAGCTCTACGCCAATTGAGCGGTGGCTTATAACCGGTAACTGTCATTCCCCGTGTTTTGTCTACGCCAAAGGCGAAGCTGGAGTGTCCTCTCCAGTGATCCGGTGTTCTACCTTCCAGCGTTGGGCGTTGGTAGGATTCAAGCCTGGGCAGGAAGATATGGAGGATAAGATGTTGCCCATGCAGCATGTCCCCACTCTCCACATCACTGATGAATCCAAAGGAACAGCAGGGCTGCTACAGTTTGGCACCAGCGCCGTTGCAGGAGCTGCCAGAACGATGTTGAGCACAACATAGAACTGCCTTAGGGGCTCCGACTCCGGATTTTTCCTCAGGGTTGACTCCCGAAGCCTTTCCCGTGACCGGGTATGCCGCAAGGCAGCGGAGGTTTGAAATCAGGGTTTACCTTCCCCTAGATGGGCTACCTTCCCAGGTTGACGAGCCACCATCTACCCGAAGCATCTGGTTTTAAGGCGCCAGAGATCCGCCCTCGCCCCTTTTCCTATTAGTAAAAGCAGTTCCGCCAGGCTTAGAGACTAAACCACACGGGCAGGCTAGGAGTTGGACTTAGTTGTCAGAGGCTTTTCGAGACGCACGCCATAAGGAGCATTTTATGAGCACTGGGAGCTTAACCCCAGTGCCGCTCCTGGCTATGACAACCTTGGAACCACTCAGTATTTAAACTCAGTATAAATGGTGTAGAGATTGAAAGGGTATCCAAAATTAAAATCCTTGGTGTAATAATTGATAATAAACTGTGTTGGAAGTCACATATTAATTATATTAAAGGTAAAATATGCAAATTAGTCACAATACTGCGCAGAGTGAAATATTTGTTGAATCAACCCACACTATAGACTTTGTATCATTCATTAATGCTCCCATACATGACATCCATCCATCCATCTTCTACCACTTTTCCAGAGGTCCAGGTCGCAGAGGCAGCAGTTCAAGCAGAGAAGCCCAGACTTCCCTCTCCTCAGCCACCTGCTCCAGATCTTCAGAGAGGATACCAAGGTGTTCCCAGACCAACTGGGAGATGTTGTCTCTCCAGTGAGTTCTGGGTCTGAGAACTACTACCAAGCAACACTGTGTTTCAGTGCAAGGTGTCAGACTGTGGAACGCTTTTGGACCTGAATTAAAGTCATGTACAAAGCTTGGACAATTTAAACAAAAACTAAAGGAATAAATACTCCAAACACACATACGTGGACAAAATTGTTGGTACCCCTCTGTTAATGAAAGAAAAGCCCACAATGGTCACAGCACAGTGACTACTTGTCACCCTTTAAATAGGCCGATTGATTTCAAGTTTGTAGACACCTGTGATGTTAATTCGAGGACACATCTTGGTTGAACATGTCCCTATGATCATGTTCATGTCCCTATGGCCTATTTTCAATCTTTTCTAGGGGTACCATCATTTTTGTCCAGGTCTGTTTCATGAGTTTGTTTTTTAAAATAATTCTGTTGAACCACAATTCAAAAGCATTGTTTGATTTTCATTGGCTAATTTTCATAGAATTTTTATTTATTACCACTTTTGTCAGATTCAAGTTATTTCTGTGACCATTGTGGGTTTTTCTTTCATTAACAGAGGGGTGCCAACAATTTTGTCCACGGCTGTATATACAAAACGACATGTAAAATCACACAAGGATTATCATATCCAGTCTGTGTTGTGCTGTTGCTTATTTTTTGTCACGTTTTGTCTGTTTCTTTTTTTTTTTTACAGTTTGAATTTTGCACATTCTAAATAATCTGTAATTTGCTGCTGATTGGAATAAACAATTTAGTGATTTATTTGTTTGCATCATGATTTTCTATTTTGTCTGTTCAGACACCAGTGGGAAAAGAGTCAACAGTACGAACCATTTATCAGTGACTTTGAAAATAATGGCTCATTTTAAGAAAAGTAACCAAAACAATTATTTGCTGAAGACTGTAAAACAAAATAGAGACATCTGCAAAAGTACAAAGGTTTATTGTCAAAATTCCCAGGGCAATACTACATGAATACAAGTATAGTTCACTGTTGATGCAGAGAATATATATTTATACAGTATCTACATGTAGTCAGCAATACTCAATACCATATATTTCCAGTTAATCCACATATTTCTCCATGTAACCTTGGGACTGCTTTATTTTAATTACTTCTAATCCTAGATCCATTTGTTTTGGCTTAAAATGCATCATAATTGCTAAATATATCTTATGCCCAACTCAATACTGTTTACCTGTTGAAATATATATTTAATGGCTCATATGGCACCTGATCCATGTTTTGCCACGACACCACTGGCTGGAGCAGATAAATTCCATGACGTCTCAACAGTCTCTCCATGATTTTGACATAGATCATGTATTTTTACCTAACCATCTATTTGTTGAGAAAAGTAATTGTTGATATTCATGCGCTGTGAGCCAATAAATGATTAAAGTCTAACAATACTTCACTGTCTGATTAATGATTCTGTATAATATATGAGTCTCACTTTCTGACATGAGTGTCCAAAAATATTTAACTTTTGCATTATTTTTTTAGATGTATTGCTACATGTTTTGATGTTGATTTTACTGAACAGGAATATGGCGCCGCCTCATGGGGAGCGTATCACCGCCTCCAACTCCCTCCTTCTCCCACCCATGCTACAGTGAGCCTTGTGCTGTGGAAAAACATGGGTGCCGAACGGTACTGTTCGGTTCCAGTCCAAAGGAGGCCTTTGAGTTCCAAGTGGAAAAGTGCCCGTGCTGGCAAAATGAGTCACTTCTAGGAAATTTTGAAAACTGAGGTAACATTTTTTTTCCATATTCTGTATTGAAAGACCTTCATAATGATATTTAATTTGTAGGAAGTGCGCAAAAATGGACACGGAAAAAGACAATTTGTTTATATTTTGGCTATGTTTAAAACTCGCATTCAATCGGTCGGGAGTTACATCTTCCACAAAAACATGTATTTTTTAGAAAGTACGTTTTCTAAGCTTTCCAATGATACCAGGCACTTAAGATAAGATTAGATAAGATAAGCCTTTATTAGTCCCACAACGGGGAAATTCCAGGATTGCAACAGCACAGGGATAGCAACACTCAGAGCAACAATCAGAAGGCAAGAGAAAAAAAAAAAAAAAAAAAGAGCAGCAAGTATACATATGTACATATAAATATAAATATATATAGACACACAGAGTGGAGCATTGTAGCTAGATGGAATAAATATGTAAATATATAAACACACACAGTGCGGAGCATTGTTGCTAGATGGGATGAAACAGCACAACCCTCTACTTATGGGGGTTTTCCTGGGACTTGCCGCTAGCAAACAAAGAGAGTCATGATTTATGATTTCTCCTGCCTGCAGCTCGTAATGACGCAGTAGGCATTCTGACTCATTTTGCCAAAACGGGTCACATATGTAGGCAATCACATATGTTAGACTTTGACAAATATAAAAGGGACTGAACACTAAGCTTTATTTGACTGTGTGAATATTAATAATAGAATTATTGAAAATAAATGGGACATCCAATATTAGTGACTGTTTAAAAACCCTTGTTTATTTTTTTGTCAGACTTATTTATGTGATCTGTTATGAGTTATATTCATAGGTGTTATATCTTGCACTTTGGAGAATAGGAGTTGTGCAGTCATCATTATAATTGTTTTAGTTTATATGTGTAGTTTATAATCTATCATCAATAAACTCATGCAGTACTATAACAGGACACATTTACAAATATTTGAGACCCACTCTAGTGCATCCTTTTATGTTTTATATTATATTGTGAGCACAAAACACCGAGCATTATTAAACACAGCAGAATGACCCATTTGACTTCAGCTGTTGCATCAGTGTTGCACATTTGTCAGTAAATAAAAAATTATTTAATTATTTGTGCGTTTTTTGTCATGATCGTCGTTTAGTCAAAGCGTGCACATATGTGTCTGCATATGATATGCAATTGATCTGGCCATTCCACTCAACAATCATGATGGTATTATTGTTAACTTTTAATTTTTAGTAGCTGTGCACTGGGAGGAGTGTCATGTTGAACCTGCGGTGCCACAAAGAACAGCGGTGGCACATGGGTGAAGCAGCAGCCGAGACTCTGCCTGTTAATTGGGCAGGCTGGGCTTGGCTCCCTGGGAAGGACTGCGATAAGCTGATCCGGCGGCTGCCCCCCCCCCCCAACCCCCCAAACCCATGCACCTCATGTTATCCACATATCGATGGCCGAAACACAAAACATCATATCTGAAAAATTTACTTTTTTGAGAAAACTAAAAAACTTTTTTTTTTTCATTAGAATAATTTTCTGTCACAATAAAGGGTGGGACTGTCTTGCAGACAGATATGAGCAGTATGGGAAAAATAAATGTGTGATTTTTTTTTTTTTTTTTTTGTTACTTATTTGTACCCGTAGGTAGACTTGGTTTGCAGTCTGGTGACAAGCCACTGGCTGCTGGTCGCTGCGTGCGCGAGCGCCCTAAACCTACATGTTTTTGGTGTGCGGGAGGAAACCGGAGAAATCCCGGAGTAAACCCGCGCAACACGGGGAGAACATGCAAACTCCACACAGCTCACTGTTGGTCGGGGGCTGGGATCGAACCCACGATCTCATGATCCCCGCGATCCCCCGGCCGAGGGTAAAACTGTGCTGTCACAGTGCTAAACCACTGCGCCACCGTGCAGCGTGCAGATGATCATTTATTTAATCATTTGTTTAATTAATGTGTATTGATCATGTAAGTCAATGCTGAGCTATAGTAGATTATATTCAGAAGATGAGATTTGTGACATGCATGTATTTCTGTGAGAGTCTCTGTGTGAGACAGAGAGAGGAGAAAGTCATGTTTTTTGTAACAGTCGGTGGATGACTCTGGGCTGATAGAGACAGAGGTGGGTGGGGTTCAACATTCCTGAGTCTGAGGGGAGGGGGAACTTTCAGAATAAGAAACTGTCTGCCACTACTGTTTTTTTCTGTCTGTTGTTAGTGGTTAAGCTTGTAGGAGCTTTACTGTTGACACACCCGTTCGATTGTAATTATTCATGCTGTGGGTCACCCCCACAGCCTTCGGGTCAAGCAGAGCGCTCAGCTGGAGCAATTAGCAGAACAGTGAGATGTATGGACTGATATCAATAGGCAGCCTCTCCTTCCTGCCAGTAATCCTGCTATTGATATGTGTGACTCTCATGTAAATGTCCCATGCATTCCTGCTGTACTGTGATGCTAATGTGCCATGCATGCATTGTCTAGCTGGGTATATAAGTGAACTGAATATCGCTTGCTCTCCCTCTTACTGCTCTTTTGATTACACACATTGCCTGTTTGCTGAGGGCTCACTCCAGCGCGCTTACACAGCGCTGGAGTGAGTCCTGTGATGGTGGATGAATAAAACACCCTTTTAAACTTCAGTTCGCCGTGCCTGCACTTATTCCGTGCCTCCACACCTGGGTTCTCTTACCTCATCCGCCACACTGGTGACCCCGAGAAAAGAACACTCCGATGACGAACGAACGCAGCTCCCGGCGGTGACTTCGACGACAAGCGAACGCAGCAGTCTGACGCAAATGGACTGCCCTCCCTTCTGCCACACGGGAGACCTCAACGCAGAGCCAACACCAGGCGAACTCCCCCGGAGATCATCCACGACCGGGAGAGCTGCAGAAAGCGTCATGGTGTGACCCTCGCCTGAGATCTGGACATCCACGCTGGGACCGGCCGAGGGACAAAGAGTGTCTACGTCTCACCGCTCCTCCGCACCCACACGAGCGCGCACGCACCTCGTCTTCTCTCCACGACGGCGACCTCCAGGGCCGGACGGAGAACGCAGCGCGTGGACCAGAACGCACCATGACCCGGCACGAGTGAACGACAGCAACAGCCCGAACAGGGAGGACCATCGGCGCCGACGACGCTGATCTCCAGCAAGCTCCCTGATCCTGACTCGCCTCGACAGCGGACCTGCCATGCACCGAACCCCCGCACGCACACCGGGGAGTTACGAGGACAGCGCACCACGCATGGGACAATACCGGCTCCACAGACTGCCATTGTCCTCCGCCGCTGCACACACCCGAGAGACACGGCCGACCGCCATCCTCGGAACCTTCAGGGCTGCTCACACACCTGAAGCACACACGCAGCCCGCTCACAGGATTTTGTATGGGTCTCAGCCATGGCGCACAATGGGAATTCAGCCGTCAGCTGTCCCCGAGGGCTTTAGGGCTGCACCCGCACCTAAAGCCAACACGCCAAGTCCCTCACACTGCTGCAGCTCCTGTTTTTTTCAAGGCCGCTACGCATCCTCGCAGAACTGAGCCGCAAGAGGAGTCAGAGACAAATTTTTCTTCTCACAGCCCCTGTGGATCTCCGCCACGTTCAACGGGACAGCCCCTCAACATCGTGGATCCACATGCAATTTTTGCGCAGCCCAGACAACTTCGCCGTCCCGGGCCGGCACTTGCTACCCCCACCCTCCTCCCTCCCCCTCCTCCGGCACAGAACTTTTCCCGCAGCTCGCTCCCAAAGCCGGACGATCGACGCCTCAGCCCCCAGCTGAGCCCTCTGGGGGGGGGGGCGGGGGTGTGACCCCCACAGCCTTCGGGTCAAGCAGAGCGCTCAGCTGGAGCAATTAGCAGAACAGTGAGATGTATGGACTGATATCAATAGGCAGCCTCTCCTTCCTGCCAGTAATCCTGCTATTGATATGTGTGACTCTCATGTAAATGTCCCATGCATTCCTGCTGTACTGTGATGCTAATGTGCCATGCATGCATTGTCTAGCTGGGTATATAAGTGAACTGAATATCGCTTGCTCTCCCTCTTACTGGTCTTTTGATTACACACATTGCCTGTTTGCTGAGGGCTCACTCCAGCGCGCTTACACAGCGCTGGAGTGAGTCCTGTGATGGTGGATGAATAAAACACCCTTTTAAACTTCAGTTTGCCGTGCCTGCACTTATTCCGTGCCTCCACACTTGGGTTCTCTTACCTCATCCGCCACAGTGCCTTATAAATGCGTTTTTAAATCTCAGTATAAGTATTTTGCAAGCTCATTTTTGTCTCAGTCTGATTTATTGTGGTTTTGTGGAGAAAGGACAAAGGTGAGGCAACAAGCTGGACAACACAAGAACTTTATTCTTTCTCCAACATAAATTACAGCAAAAAAAAATAAATAAATAAAAAAAGATCCTGGGTCTCTGTGCATTCCTTGTTTATATTTTTAATACCATGCATCAAGACCCAGAACTTCCGACAATCATACACTGTGTTTAGAACAAAACCTGTGTGGCACATTAGCATGACATAATGCCGGTGTCTCTCTCACACCCTTCTTCTTCTAGCGGTTCCAGCATTTACTCCTCTCCCCACGGGGCGCATAGTCCTTACTATCCCGTCTGATACCCCCGGTGACACTTCCTCTTTCGGTCCATTGTTCCCCCCTTCCCAAGTTGCCTTCTTCTCTGGGTGGAGAATCAACCCCCCCCCGCCGAACCTTTGGGCTTGAGCCGGCGCCCATAGCGGCTGTAGCGGGGGGTCGCCGATCCAGTTGAACAGCCCTGCTGGCGGGGTGTACCGGAGGACACGTCAGTCTGTGGAGGGAAAAAGGGAGGGGGAGAAAACACATTTGCTTCACCAGCGCAGGTCCCTGCGGAGGGAACACCAACTTGTGGAGCCACCAACCTTGGGCATCCATGCCAGGGAGCTTGGGCCAACACCACCTGCTCATCTGCCAACACAAAAGCGGGCTTCAGCCTGTCGATGCAGATGGTCTCCCTATGTCCCCCCAAGTCTAACACAAAATGCTTCGCCCCAGGTTCCAACACCCTGAATGGTCCGTTGTACTGTGGGCGCAGCGGGATCCAGTGCACATCGTTCCTGACAAAAACAAAACTGGCATTCTGCAAGCTTTTTGGGATGAAGGTGTGGGGAAAACAATGGTGGGCCGGGCCCGGTATGTTAAAAGCCTCTGTGCTGTGCAAAAATTGCACAGACGGATCAGCCTCTGGTGCGGGGTTTTCCAGTAAAAACTCTGTGGGGATCCGCAGTGGCTGAGAAAAAAATGAGTTCTGCTGGGGAGGCTGCCAAATCCTCCTTAGGTGCGGAGTGCAACCCTAAAATAACCCAGGGAAGGCGGTCGACCCAATTTGCATCCGTGAGTGACACTCTGAGCGCTGCTTTAAGCAATCTATGAAAACGCTCACATAACCCGTTAGCCTGGGGGTTGTACATGATAGTGCGGTTAATTTTGACCCCCAGGCTCTGGGCCATCACGGACCAGAGCTCCGAAACGAATTGTCGACCCCTGTCGGAAGTGATGTCCGACAGGGATCCGAACCGTGTGGCCCAAGCCGACAAAAAAGCACGAGCCACTTCTGCGGATGTGATTGAAGGCAGCGGGACCATTTCAGGCCAGCGCGTGGTGCAGTCCACGATTGTAAAGAGGTGCGTGAAACCTTGCGCAATTGCGGCCAGACGAATTTCGCCCCCACTAGTTTCACTGAAGCGTGCACTCCTGGACGCAAAAGGGAGTGGACCGACTCGAAAATGTGACGGCGCCAAGAGCTCGGAATCACCAAGCCAGGACGTTGAGCTTACCGGTAATGTGTTGAATGTCAGTAGTAAACTCCGAAATTGCAGCCAAATGCCATTGCTGGTGGGCCGAACACGGTTCCGAGGCCTTGAACATCGCATGCATCAGCGGCTTATGGTCCACGAGCGCAGTGAACTCACGCCCCTCCAGCCAGAACTAGAAATGGCGTGTCACCAGGTGGAGAGCCAGCAATTCTCTATTGAATGTGCTGTACTTGCATTTGTTGTTGCGCAAAGTCCAGCTAAAAAATGTGAGCGGCTGCCATGAACCTGAGACGCACTGCTCCACCACTGCCCCATGGCACCATCAAACGCATCCGCAGTGAGTGCTATCCGTGCAGACAGATCCGGGTGGGCTAACAATGCGGCATCTGCAAGTGCTTTTTTGGCATTAGTAAAAGCCTGGACTCACTCGGGAGTCCAGTCGATGGTTTCCACGGGCTTCTTTTTTTTAAGCGTAGCATACAACAGCTGCATCAGCTGGGCCGCCCGGGGAAGGAAACGGTTATAAAAATTAACCATTCCCAAAAACTCCTGTAGTGCTCTCACAGTCTGTGGGTGAAGAAAGTCAGCCACAATGTGCCTCTTATCCAGAAACGGGATTGTGCCCACTGGTGAAATGAGGTGGCCCAAAAAAATCAATCTTTGGCATGCCGAACTGGCACTTCGCCGCATTAATTATCAGCCTGTGTGCTTCCAACCTAGGGAAAATCATCCTGAGATGGGCGAAGTGCTCCTCCTCGGACGCGCTAGCTACCAAAATGTCATCTAAGTAGACAAAAACGAAGGACAAGTCGTGAAGCACTGCGTCCATCATCCTCTGGAAAGTCTGTGCCATGCCTTTTAATCCGAACGGCATGCGTAAAAACTCGAAAAGGCCGAAAGGAGTTATTCCCTCTGTTTTTGGAACGTCTTCCGCATCCACCGGGACCTGATGGTATTCGTGGACCAGATCCACTTTCAAAAAATCATGCGCCCCGGCCAAGTGCACAGAAAAATCCTTGATATGCGGAATGGGATAATGATCGTGTTCCGTGGTGTTATTCAAGCCCCGGAAATCGCCGCACGGTTGCCACGAACCGTTGGCTTTAGGCATAAAGTGTAGCGGGGATGCCCATGGGCTGTTGGAGCACCTGATGATGTCCAACTGCTCCAAGTTGGCGAACTCCTCTCGCACACTGGCCAGTTTAGCTGCGTCCAGACAGCGAAGACATGCGTATACCAGCGGGCCCTTTGTCGTTATAAAGTGTTCAACCCCGTGTTTCATGATCGTAGCCGAAAAAGTCGGGCCCATGAGTGCTGGGAACTGCACGGGCAACTGTTGGTATTTACCCCCTGGAGCTATAACGTTAGCCAGTGTTGTCGACCCACCTCCCCGAGCTGTGCAGGGCAGTGAGGTAAAAGAGACAGCGTCCACTAATCTCTTATTAGCAACATCAACCAACAACCCATAAGCGCAAAAAAAATCTGCACCTAAAATGGGGCCGGAATATGCAGCTATCACAAAGTCCCACTGAAAGTTGTGTCTGTGTAAGCATATCGTCAGTGTCCGTTCGCCAAATGTCCTGATGGTGGATCCATTGGCTGCCGTGAGCTCGGGACCATTGCGTCCTGCCACCTGTCTGCGTTGACTGGCAGGATGAGGCTCTTCTGGGAGCTGGAGTTCACCAAAACCGTCTCCCCGAATGTGTGTCCATGACATAAAGCAGTCTGTTCCTGTCACCATCGGTTGCAGCTGCCACCAAATTCCAAACGTACCATCTTCCCAGCTTCTTGAATTGGCATTGCGACAGGCAGCATTGGGCATTCGAGCCGAAACAGCGATGATAAAAATAGATTGCCCCGTTCCTTCATCTTCTGGTGTCCTTCCCGGCTACCATGAACGGCTCTTCGACCTCTCTGGAGTCCCTCATGGATGCCGGTACCACTGTCTGCATGCTGAGTGCTCTGGTCACCAAGATGATGTGGTCCATTTCCTGCGCCAGGGCGCGGTAGTCCTTAGCAACCAGCTGTGGCGAGTTGATCAGGATCGCCCTCACTGTAGCCATTAGGTCCCTGAGGAACAAGTGGGTGAACAGGAAAGCTTCCTCATCCTTCCCCATCAACGCCAACATGGTCTTCATAAGTGCCATTGCTGACTTGTCCCCTAACTCTGAACATGTTAGGAGCCTCTCTGCCCTCTCACTGTCAGAAAGGGTTTAGGGCTGGAGAAGCATCCTCTTGAGCGCTTCATATTTTCCATATTTTCCGGCGGCTCCTGGAGCAGGCTCGTCAATTGTTGCGTGGCACGTGCATCCAGTGCAGCGACCACATTGTAATATCTGGTATCGTCCGTTATTAATCCACGGAGTGCGAACTGGGCTTCTGTGTGCAAGAACCATGCAGTTGGGTTGTGAAGCCAGAAGTCTGGGAGCTCAGCTGAGACCACGCACGCGGCGCTGGTGCTCTCCCTCCAGGCAGTCTCCAGAGCAGTGCTTGGCTCGCTTTCCATGGCACGTCTTGGGTCACGAATGTGGAGAAAGAAGGCAGGCGAGGCAACGAGCTGGACGATACAGAAACTTTATCCCATCTCCAACATAATTTACAGCAAAAGAGAATCCTGGGTCTCTGTGCATTCCTCTTTTACAACTTTATTCCCATGCATTGAACAAAGAACTGTGTGGTTCATTAACATGGCGTAACACTGGCGCCGCTTCAACAACCTTCTTCTCTTAGCGGCACCTGCAGCTGTTACTCTCCCCGGGGGGTGCATAGACCCAACTGTCCCATCTGATACCCCCCAATGACACTTCCTCCTTCGGTGCATTGTTCCTCTCTTCCCCCTGCCTTCTCTGGGTGGAGAAAACCCCACACCATGCCCCCACACTACATGGATTTGGATGAAATTTTCACCAGAGGTGGTCATTGGCCTAAAGAGGAACCCATAACATTTTAGTGATGATTTGAGAATGCATACCTCCGCCAAGGCTCTTATCTTTTCACAGTGTGTTAGCAAGAACACTCTAAAACTACTGGATGAATTTTGGATGAAATTTTTACCAGAGGTGGTCCTTGGCCTAGAGAGGAACCCATAATATTTTGGTGATGATCCAAGAATGCATACCTCAACCAAGGCGCTTATCTTCTCACAGTGTATTAGCAAGAATCCTCAAGAACTAGTGGATAGACCTTGATGCAATTTTCACCAGAACTGGCTTGTGGCCTACATACAAACCCATTACATTTTGGAGGTGATCCATGACGGATGGAAGGAGCTTTGGTGGAGGTATGCACTCTCTGAGTGCTTTTCTAGTTATATATACATTCCTGAATATCTATATAGCTGCACTGTTGAAAATTTAAAAATACAGTGTTAAACAATAAGATATACTGTACATTGCTGAACGTTTATTAATGCATTTAATAATGCATAAATCCAGGCACCTCTTTTGGAGCCCTTGAGGGTCTTGGCTCCCTGACAGCTCACAGCCACGCCCTTCTCTTCTGCCAGCACCTGCCAACTGAGTGTCATTATCATTTGTGTCTGTCACACACACACACACACACACACACACATGCACACCCACACAATCATTCACACCTGCACTCTATCAACTCAGCACACACCCGTTCATTCCTACACACATACACGCACACACTCATGCACACCTGCTCTCACTCACCCAACACACACCCATTCAGTTCTACTCTCACACACACACACACACACACACACACACACACACACACACAGGCACACTGGCAATCACTTTAGTCATTATGTTTGGTATTATTTAAGCTCTGTCTGCACTCTTGTGATTGTTGGTGCATTGTATTGTTAACCTCTCACCAGAGCACCGTTTGGCTCTGGTGATCTCATCCAAGTAAGTACCTACACTTGTCCGTTGTTCACAGTGTTAGGTTTTTCTCTGTGTTTCCCTGCGCTACTTTGGTGCAGCCTGTCGAGCCTTGAGTTGCTCAGCTCCAGGCTGCACTTTTGTTTCAGGTGCATTCTGGGCTGTATTTATTCTCCACCCTCGCTCACCATTTATGCATGGGAGCATTTGGGTTCATGCTGGTACTACTGTCCATACCATTTCGCCTGGGGACAATAACTCTGACTGTTTATCGTGTTTGCACTCCTGCTGACTCTTTTGATTTATTGTTTAGGACATTTTGTATTAATAAACCACATTCTCCTGCATTTGGGTTTTTCTCATCTCTGCTGCCTCTAAAACAGCAGCGAATCATGACAGTACCAAAGTATGTTCTGTATTGCTGTTTTAAATAAGAGAGACGGGATCGGGATCAGTATCAGCTGATACTCAAAGTCACAGTATCGTATCAGTCTTGAAAAAGTGGTCTCGGCTCATCCCTAGTAAATAGTCTGTTGAATATTTATATATAACAAGTTGAGTGATTAGTTCAAGCTCAACTACACTGTTTATAGAATATGTTGAACATCATATATACTCTACAGATAATCTGTTGAACAACAACAGAAAATGTGAAACAGTGATGTTGTAGAATTTCAATTACTGACATGTTGAAATGTAATAAACATTTCGTTAACTACCTGTAGGTGGACTATCTGTCAGAGTGAGTTGATGAAGCTGAATCCAAACGCGAGATTTAAGTCCCAAATGGTTTATTGTAGCTGGTCCAAACCAAGGCCAGCTTGAGGATGTAAATAATAATTCCAAAACGGGCAGGCAAGACAGGAAATCAAAGCACAAAATAATCCAAACTTGGCAAGACAGAAGCAGGCTAGACCGAAGCATGGTAGAACACCGAATAATGATGAGGATGCAGCACCCAGGTGAGGGGCTGCATCCCTTAAATAACAGGTGAAACAGACGGAACATAATTACAAATTGGTATGTGTACTTAACAAATCAACAAGGCTCAATCAGGAAATGTACAAAGGGAACTGAGAACAATCACAAAATAAAGCCAAACCAAGTCAGCAGAATGTGACAGGAATAACAGGGCAAACATAAACATGACTATGATAAGAATACGACTAACAAACAAGACTGAATAATAAAAAGGACCATGAAATATATAACACAGAAGGCATGATATAATACAAAATAATAAATAACCAAAGACCAGGCAGAGATAAACCCAAGGAATACAAAAGCAGAGACAATGATAAACAAATACAAAAAACCCAAAATACAAATTCAAAGCAAGAACATGGACTAGGGCCCATGCCCTGAAAACAAAGAACAAAATCATAATTCAGGGTGATGACATGAGGCCCAGTCCATGCCCTGACAGTTCCCCCTTCTCAAGGGTGGCTTCCAGATGACTAACACCAAAACAAAACCCAAGGGAAAAACCCTCCCAGGGTGAGTGGTGGGGGTACAAGACCAGGTGGGGCAAAACAAATCCCCCCCCCCCCAAGAGTCCAAAACTAAACAACATCATTTGTGGGGCATAACCAAAATCCACAGCCCCAAACCAAAAACAACAATGGTTCGGGTGGCCTGCCAAATCACAGGGCCACTGCACCGGAGAGCAAGGCAGGTCAGGGTGCCTACACGAATTCATAAGCTACCTAAGGGGTGAACATGTGTCAGGTGGCCTTACAACATTCATGGGCCGCCAGATGGGAGAAAATACATGATCCTTTAGCTCAGAACATAACATACAAGCGCGTAGCTCAGAAAACAACACAGGATCTTCTCTTACCAAGGATAACAAAGATTTCAATACAGAATTTTCACATTCACAAGATATCAACACGGGATTTTCTAGATCAAAAGATAACACAGAAACCTTAAACTCAAGAGATGATAACAAGGAAACCATAAACTCAGGAGATGGTAACACAAACATATCAACCTCTGGAGATGGTAACATAAACATATCAACCTCTGGAGATGATAACATGGTAACTTTATCTCCAGGAGATGACAACATGGACATTTCAACCTCTGGAGAAAGGGCTGGAGGTCTCCTGACCTTGGGATCTGTGGTAGGCCCTACTCTTTTTAGTTTATATATGCTTCCGTTAGGCAACATTATTAGAAAGCACTGTATACATTTTCATTGTTATGCAGATGACACACAATTATACCTGTCAATGAAGCCAGATGACAGTAATCAATTAGCCAAGTTAGAAGCCTGTCTTAAGGAAATCAAAGCTTGGATGACTTGTAATTTCCTGCTATTAAATTCAGATAAGACTGAAGTTATTCTTGTTGGTCCAAAAAACCTTAGAAATACCTTTCCAAATCAAACTTTCAGTTTGGATGTGGTTACTCTTTCTCTTAATAGCTCTGTGAGGAACCTTGGAATTATTTTTGATCAAGATCTGTCCTTCAATTCACATATTAAATTTGTTTCTAAGACTGCCTTCTATCATTTGCATAATATTGCCAAGATTAGGAGCATCTTGTCTCAGAGTGATGCTGAGAAACTGATCCACGCTTTTGTTAGCTCGAGATTAGATTATTGTAATTCTTTATTATCAGGCTGTCCTAAAACATCAGAGAGATCATATCTCTCCGGTTCTGGCCTCCCTTCATTGGCTTCCCATAGAGTTTAGAATTAAGTTTAAAATCCTTCTTCTTACTTACAAAGCTCTAAACAATCAGGCTCCTTTTTATTTAAAAGATGTGATACTACCGTATTATCTTAACAGAGCACTACGCTCCCAAAATGCAGGATTACTTGTAATACCTAGAATCTGAAAAGTACAATGGGAGGCAGAGCCTTCAGTTATCAAGCTCCTCTCCTGTGGAACCAGCTGCCAATCTGGATTCGGGAGTTAGACTCGATCTCTGTTTTTAAGAATAGAGCTAAAACCTACCTTTTTGATATAGCCTACAATCAGGGAGGGATCATGTGTTTCTGAACCCTCCCTTAGTTATGCTGCTAATAGGTTTAGTCAGCCGGGGGACCTCCAATAATGCACTGGGCCTCACTCCTTTCTTCACTCTCAATGAAATATTTTTTTTTGCTGGTCATTAACATCTGTTTGTTCTCTCCCATAGATTGAGTCCCCATCGTGCTGTTTGCTCTCTACATGTCTGTTCTTTTCATCTTCTCTGTCCCCTCACCCCCCAGCCAGTCGCAGCAGATAAGATAAGATAAGATAAGATAAGCCTTTATTAGTCCCACAACGGGGAAATTCCAGGATTGCAACAGCACAGGGATAGCAACACTCAGAGCAACAATCAGAAGGCAAGAAAAAAAAGCAAGCAAGCAAGAGCAGCTAATATATATATGTACATATTACTATAAAATATATATATACACACACACAGACACACAGTGCAGAGCATTGTAGCTGGATGGAATAAATATATGAATATATAAACACAGTGCGGAGCATTGTAGCTAGATGGAATAAATATGTAAATATATAAACACCCACAGTACGGAGCAATGTAGCTAGATGGAATAATATGTAGATATATAAACACACAGTGCGGAGCATTGTAGCTAGATGGAATAAATATGTAAATATATAAACACACACAGTGCAGAGCATTGTTGCTAGATGGGATGAAACAGCATAACCGTCTACTTAGTTATCCTACATGGTATGATTATGTGCCCATACATATTCTCACCCTCCATAGCGACCGGTATTTTCCTAGTTGTATGCCGGAGGGGACCATTGTGTAAGTCTATTGCATCTTTTGCATTCAAAAAACTATTAGTTTGTTACGTCTTTTTGCTATCTCTGCGAGCAGCACTGCTTAGGTTGTACAGTCTGACAGCCGTTGGTAGGAAGAACCTGCGAAACCTCTCGGTTGTGCACCTGGGATGATGTAGTCTGCTGCTAAATGAGCTCCTCAGTGCATTCAGTATGTCCTGCATAGGGTGGAACTCGGACTCCAGCAGAGATGACAGTTTAGCCACCGTCCTTCTCTCTCCTATCTCCTCCACCGGATCAAGGCGCTGCCCCAGGACAGAGCTAGCTTTCTTGATCAGTTTGTTCAGTCTCTTCCTATCGGCTGCAGTAATGCTACTGCCCCAGCAGACCACTCCAAAAGTGATGGCTGATGCCACCACTGTGTCATAGAATGTCTTCAGCAGCGCCCCTTGTACACCAAAAGACCTGAGTCTCCTCAGCAGGAACAGCCTGCGCTGCGCTGCTGCCCCTGCCTGAGCCTGGTTCTGCTGGAGGTTTCTTCCTGTAAAAAGGGAGTTTTTCCTCTCCACCGTCGCCAAGTGCTTGCTCACAGGGGATCGCCTGATTGCTGGGGTCTTTCTGCAACTGTGGGGGTTCCCCCTACAGTTGATAGTGCTATGAGATGACTGTTGTTGTGAAATGGCGCTATATAAATAAAGTTGAATTGAATTGAATTGAATTGAACATTGGCTAGAGGTCTCCTGACTTCAGGAACATCAGCTGGAACATGGTCCTCCTGTGTCCCCATCCTTGACATCGCCACCTCGGACGATGGAGGGAAACAGGAGGTCAGTGAGGTGACACCACAGTTATTAACAGCAGAGACTGGTGGGGACGATTCGGCAGCTGGTGGAATCTGCACAGGGCAGCAGCATAGGCAGCAGAGAGTGATGGAAAGAGCTTGGCAGTGATGGTAGGTGGCTGAAGCTGAGCCCCCTCCCTGACAACAAAACAAGCCCTTTCATTTATTAACGGTAAAAAATAAGAGGGTGCTTGCTGTTGTTCCTGTTCTGCTGCCGCTGGGGAGTTGGACGATCCATCCTGGGATAGGATGTGGTACGTCCGACGAGGCGCTGCTGCATGGTGGTGTGGTGCTGTGTTGAGGGAGGAGGGCTCAGAGGGCTGAAGTGCCTCCCCCGGAGATGAAGAACTGGGCCTCTGCGTTTGTCGGCCCCGGCATGAGCTGCCTCACTTAACTTGTGAAGGTCCTCTTTCTCTCCACTCCTCTCCTGGCACCGGTGACAGTTTCACCACTTCCCGGAACATCCGCTGCAGATTGGGGACGGAGCACAGGAGTCCTGCGAGCTGGGAATACAGCTGCAGAGTGGGAAATGCCCTGATTAGCTCTTCAGCTATAGCCAGGAGCATAAGGGCTTCTTCCGGCATGCAGGAGGTATGGGCTGCCTCGATGAGGTCCTCGACACTGGAAGCCACCCAGACTTCCTCTTCGTCAAGGTCAATTGACTGGAACCTTCGGTCCGCTGGGTCCATGAGGGCTATGTCCTACTGTCACAGTGAGTTGATGAAGCTGAATCCAAACGCGAGATTTAAGTTCCAAATGGTTTATTGGAGCTGGTCCAAACCCAGGCCAGCTTGAGGATGTAAATAATAATTTCAAAACAGGTAGGTAAGATAGGCAAACAAGGCACAAAATAATCCAAAACTTGGCAAGATAGAAGCAGGCTAGACCAAAGTGTGGTAGAACGCCAAATAATGATGAGGGCGCAGCACTCAGGTGAGGGGCTGCCTCCCTTAAATAACAGATGAAACAGACAGAACATAATGACAAACTGGTGTGTGCACTTAACAAATCAACAAGGCTAAATCAGGAAATGCACAAAGGGAACTGAGAACAATTACAAAAATAAAACCAAACCAAGTCAGCAGAACGTGACAGGAATAACAGGGCAAACATAAACATATGATAAGAATTCGACAAACAAACAAGACCGAATAATAAAAGGACCATGAAAGACACAACACAGAAGGCATGATATAATCCAAAATAATAAATAACCAAGGACCGGACAGCGATAAACCCAAGGAATACAAAAGCAGAGACAATGATAAACAAATACAAAAAACCCAAAATACAAACTCAAAGCGAGAACATGGACTAGGCCCTGAAAACAAAGAACAAAATCATAATTAAGGGTGAGGACATGGGGCCCAGTCCATGCCCTGACACTATCCAAAGAAAGTGTTACTAATTTACAAGAAAAAAGTTTAAAGTCACAAATTTATGAGGAAACTAGAAAAGCACTCATAGAGCGCATACCTCCACCAAGGCTCCTTCCGTTTGTCATGGATCACCTCCAAAATGTAATGGGTTTGTATGTAGGCCTATAGCCACTGGTGGTGAAAATAGCATCAAAGTCTGTCCATCAGTTTTGGAGTATTGTTGCTAACACACTGTGAGAAGATAAGAGCCTTGGCTGAGGTATGCATTCTCAGATCATCACCAAAATATAATGGGTTCCTCTGTAGCCCAAGAACCACCTCTGGTGAAAATTTCATCCCAAACCATCCAGTAGTTTTTGTGTAATCCTGCTGCACAAATACAAACAAAGCCCTTGGTGGAGGTATGCACTCTCAGATCATCACCAAAATCTAATCATTTCTTCCTTGTCCCATTTCAGACTTGTCCTGAAAATTTCATCCAAATCTGTTCATAACTTTTTGAGTTAAGTTGGTAACAGACAGACAAACAGACAAACCCCGGTAAAAACATAACCTCCTTGGCGGAGGTAAATATTAGAAATTGCAAATTAACAAAATAGTAGCAAATATATGAGTAAATAAATTGGAAATTTATGAGAAAAAAGTCACAAATTTATGATTCAAATTTTCTGAGAAAGTTCCAAATATACAAAAATATTGCCAATTCATGAGAAAAAGCCACAAATTTACAAGAAAATAGCAAATTTACAAGGAAAAAGTCACAAATTCATGAGAAAGTTTAGTCTAAGTTTAATGTTTATTTTACATACTAATGAACATTAATACAAATGTAAGTATGCCAGATTTAGCAATACTGCTAATTTGCATCTGTAGCCCACACATACACAAGAAAAAATTTTCTTGTGTATGCACCTCACAGCAACAACAAACAGCAACAAACAAGAGGCAGGGCATATATGTGTGACGCACGGGCACATACAGACGTGGATAAAATTGTTGGTACCCCTCTGTTAATGAAAGAAAAACCCGCAATGGTCACAGAATTAACTTGAATTTGACAAAAGTGGTAATAAATAAAAATTCTATGAAAATTAACCAATGAAAATCAGACAATGCTTTTGAATTGTGGTTCAACAGAATTACTTTAAAAAACAAACTCATGAAACAGGCCTGGACAAAAATGATGGTACCCCTAGAAAAGATTGAAAATAATGTGACCATAGGGACATGTTCAACCAAGATGTGTCCTCTAATTAACATCACGGGTGTCTACAAACTTGTAATCAGTCAGTCGGCCTATTTAAAGGGTGACAAGTAGCCACTGTGCTGTTTGGTGACATGGTGTGTAGCACACTAAACATGGACCAGAGGAAGCGAAGGAGAGAGTTGTCTCAGGAGATTAAAAAGAAAATTATAGACAAGCATGTTAAAGGTAAAGGCTATAAGACCATCTCCAAGCAGCTTGATGTTCCTGTGACTACAGTTGCACATATTATTCAGAAATTTAAGAACCACGGGACTGTAGCCAACCTCCCTGGACGTAGCCGCAGGAGGAGACGGATAATACGAATGGTAACAAAAGAGCCCAGAACAACCTCTAAACACATTCAAGGTGAACTCCAAGGTCAAGGTACATTAGTGTCAGATTGCACCATCCGTCGTTGTTTGAGCCAAAGTGGACTTCATGGAAGATGACCAAGGAGGACACCACTGTTGAAAACAAATCATAAAAAAGCCAGACTGGAATTTGCCAAACTGCATGTTGACAAGCCACAAAGCTTCTGGGAGAATGTCCTATGGACAAACGAGACAAAACTGGAACTTTTTGGCAAGGCACATCAGCTCTATGTTTACAGACGCAAAAATGAACCATACCAAGAAAAGAACACTGTCCCTACTGTGAAACATGGAGGAGGTTCTGTTATGTTCTGGGGCTGCTTTGCTGCATCTAGCACAGGGTGTCTTGAATCTGTGCAGGGCACAATGAAATCTCAAGACTATCAAGGTATTCTAGAGAGAAATGTGCTGCCCAGTGTCAGACAGCTTGGTCTCAGTCGCAGGTCATGGGTCTTGCAAAAGGATAATGATCCAAAACACACAGCTAAAAACACCCAAGAATGGCTAAGAGCGAAACATTGGACAATAAAGTGGCCTTCTATGAGCCCTGATCTAAATCCTATTGAACATCTGTGGAAGGAGCTGAAACATGCAGTCTGGAGAAGGCACCCTTCAAACCTGAGACAACTGGAGCAGTTTGCTCATGAGGAGTGGGCCAAAATACCTGCTGAGAGGTGCAGAAGTCTCATTGACAGTTACAGAAATCGTTTGATTGCAGTGATTGCCTCAAAAGGTGGTGCGGTGGTGCAGTGGTTAGCACTGCGGCAGCACAGCAACTCACCCTTGGCCATGGGATCCCTGGTTCGATCCCAGCCCCTGACCAACAGGGATCTGTGTGGAGTTTGCATGTTCTCCCTGTGTCTGTGTGGGTTTACTCCGGGAGTTCTCCGGTTTCCTCCCACAGGCCAAAAACATGCAGGTTAGGTTAATTGGAGACTCTAAAGAGGCCCTAGGTGTGAATGTGTGTGTGAATGGTAAAGGGATAGCGCCGTACCGTGGCTGCTTCATCTATCCAGGTGGATGCCCTCAATTTCCCCTCTGGGGGTCAATAAAGTATACAAGATCAAAAATAATTTTAAAAAAAATGGTTGTGCAACAAAATATTAAGTATTAAATATTACCATCATTTTTGTCCAGGCCTGTTTCATGAGTTTGTTTTTTAAAGTAATTCTGTTGAACCACAATTCAAAAGCATTGTCTGATTTTCATTGGTTAATTTTCATAGAATTTTTATTTATTACCACTTTTGTCAGATTCAAGTTATTTCTGTGACCATTGTGGGTTTTTCTTTCATTAACAGAGGGGTACCAACAATTTTGTCCACGTCTGTATATACTATATGCGTATGCCGCAGAACATCCACTACTTATGGGTACAGTTTTGATTGTTTAAAAGCCAGTTTTTACAAATCTTAAAAGTATTTAGTGTGGTACGTTTTCTGATTGCAGGTGATATATTATTCCAGACCTTGGTGCCCCTCACTGATTGCACAGAAGTTGCAAGATTGCAGTAGAAAAATGACAAATTAATGAAAGTTTCAAAATTACAAGAGAATGTCAGCAAATTGAGAAGAAAACAGTCACAATTTTACAAGAAAATCAAACAACTTTATGAGGAAAAAGTTGCAAGTGTACAGCAAAAAAAAGTTGAAAATTTATGAGAAAGTTTCAATTTTTCAAAAAAAAAAAATGTATCAGATTTATACAAAAAAGACACTAATTTACAAGAAAATTCCAAATTCATGAAAAAATATGTTGAAAATAGATAAACAGGTAAAGTGTGGGTAAACACAGATGGGGCCAACATGGAACCCAAGGACAAACCCACAAGGGACCCATAAGACAGCCCAGGTTTAACCTTTGGTGGGGCAAACATGGCCGTGCTGGCTGGGAATATACACTCACCACATACTTTTCCATTAAAAGCATAACATCTGGATGTGCCAGAGTAAATTTCTTGTAATAAAACACAGAAGTTAATACTGTTTTTGTTTATGCTGCTCTAGACCCTCTGATGGGTATTTTGGAACTGTCACCATTGTCTGCATTACTAAGACTTAACACTAAAAAAAATATTTTGAGTTTATACAGCTTTCTCTCATTGTGTTTATATTTGTGCTGAATTTTTGTATTGACTGTATTATGACACCCCCCCCCCCCATCCAATAAGAATAAGGGCCATTCTCAGTCTCGCACTGCATGGAATGCATCGACCACATGACCCTGACGGAGACTGAAACTTTGTTTTGTAACCATGCGAGGTGGGCCAATTGGGCCTGACACATAAATAATGAAAATAACTGAAATTAACTGACCCTGACATCTGATTATACATACAATCACTGTGAAATAACTGAGCGACACAACATGGATGTAGGAGAAAACTGGGTCAACCAAGCTCTGAAGTGAGTCAGATCTCTCTCTGTGCTCCATACATCCACTGAACTGGGAATCACAAACCATGTGGGTTTCAGTGGAACAGAATAACTTTCTTTTATTGCTTCATCTCTGCATAATCACAGACCATCACTTTGCTTGCATATGCTACGACGTCAACACAGTGCAGTGCAACACTGTACATCTCTGCATGGAGTGTGGTTGCAGAAACAAGCGCATCAGTGTCAGCAGCATAGAATGATGCTCACCTCAAAAACCCGAGTTCAAGCTTCTGTGTTTGAAAGTGAGAGGAACACATCATAACCTCAACTGCTGTAAAAAAATTTATGCTTGTAAAGTGGATGTTCACATTCTTCTAATGCTATCTTCAGTCCAACAAACCATTAATCTCATGAGCAGGTTTTTCACTATGACCAAAACTGTGTTGGATTTTTCCATCAAATCATTTGAGCTGTGAATGCATAGAAAATGCATATGTAGACTTTCAACCACATTCCGCTACAGTGGAAAAAGCACTTGATACTCTTAGACCACCAGTCACGAGTGGAGGCCTGAAGCCTGCAGTGGTCTGTTGTGGGAAGGAAACAAACCCTCTTCTTTCCAGCTATGAGCGTAGCTGTAGGCGCAGCCTGCACCAGCAGTGGCAAAAATGAATCTTCAGCTGCTTCCGTGGTCTTTAAATGGACTTGTGCTGCAGATTACACATCACACCTGTTTTAGCTACAGACACAGAATGAGGAGGCTCACCATCATTACGCTTTTGCTCGTAGCCATCTTTGTGTCCACAGCCACCACTCAAGGTAGGAGAAACTGGAAGAATTTTATACAAGTATTTAATTTGTGTTAGTGTGGTGATTCTAACACAAGTGTACTTTTTTATTGTAGGTGGGATTTCAAGTTGCTGTTATAAAGTTTCAAAGACGCAAGTCCATCGAGACATGCTGAAGAGTTACTACAGACAGAAGCCACCATCCTGTCGTCTACATGTTGTAGTGTAAGTCAGCCAAACAATCTAAACTAATTTTTCATATGTACCAGGTGCTTTAGAGTCTTACAATTCTAAGTATGTCAGAAGTTGTATGTCTTTTCATAAAAATACTACAGAAATTTACTGATTTCACATTTTTTAAAACAGATTTACAACCCTGAAAGGTAAGAGAATCTGTGCTGATCCTCATCGATTATGGACAAAGACCAGCATGGCCTATGTGGATGGAAAGAACTGGATAATAATTCAAAACTTAAAAAACGCCAGTGATGCAACACCCATCAATAACAGGACTATTTCAGACAAATAAGACGTTTTTGAATTTCACTGATTTTGAATGTATTACCTACCCTAATGCACTTCATGTAAAGTTGCAATTACATCCATGTCTATCTTTCTATGTGCAATTGTATTGATTTCTGATTAGATCTGCATGAATGTAATCATGCACATAGCATGCTTTATTGTCCAGTGTTACCAAGTTATTTTCTTTTCATCTTCAATGTAAGTACTGCATTTTGGTAGCACAAAATTTCAAATCAGATGATAACAAAAGGTAGAAACAATTTTAGTCTTTGAACACTGAAATTATTGGCAGCAATGATGCAGATTTGTTATATGGAAGTTATATGGGAGAGAAAAGGGGACCTCAGATCCATAGTAGACAAACTGGGATGCATTCACTCTTTGATAAAACAAAAGTATTTTATGGTAAATAAATGCTGTTAAATTGCATGACAGTAGATTCTCCTGAAAAATGAAAAAAGCTACATTAATCCCATAAAAAGTGTTCTATACTGTGAATATGTAGAAATGGATGATGCTAAAAAAAATGAAATTAATTTATGTTATGTATGTATGTTACTTTGTGAATGTAATCATAACTATGTGTCTGAATAAAACATTTGGTAACTGACATATTAAATAAGCAATACGACTGACTTCAAGGAGTTTGTTTTAGCCTTGATTTAAAGAGGAAATGGGAGTGAGACAGCTAGGAGGGATCACTCTGGTCAAGACTCAAACCACCGATTATTGATGAGTAGCAAACTTGGTATGAGTCCTAGGCCACTAGGCCACTGGGCACCTCACGGTGAGTATTTGTAAAGTGCCAGGATTCCGTTCAGCTTTCAGTAGCGGCGGGACTTGCTTAAAAAATTTTTTAACTAATTAATCGCACAGATTTTTTCCAAAATTAAATGTAATTAAAATTTCCATTTTAAACTAATTTATAAGTTAACTGCAGTTATTTTTTTCCAGCGCAGAATAGGTTTTCAAGCACGTTCAGTCGACTTGCCATGGCAGTCAGCACTGACCATACCTTGACAGCGCTGCCTTGAGAGTCCTTATTGTGTAAAAATCTGAAGAAAATCATCATGACATTGGCAGTGTTTTCCTTATTTTGAAGTGACAAATAAGGTTTGCCGTGTGAGACACAGGGTAAAAGAATGAGACTCTCTCCCAAAGAGTGAGAGTTAACAACTGTACACAGTATTCTAGCCTATTGTTTTATATTTAATTTTGCTTAAATTTACTAATCAAGTTGGAAAAATTCCAAAACATACTTAACTGATCATGCCTATTTGATTCCAATGTGCTGATAATTTAAAATTGTAACCTTTCAACATCATATTCCTTAAAAGAAGCTCAGAACCGGTCTACTCCACTGTAAGTCTTCGGCGATGCAAGCAGCTGTTGCTAACATCTGTGAACTATTTTATGATCCATGACCCACCATTGATGTAAAGAAAAGTGGTCCATGGGCGTAAAGTGAGTTGACCTACTTTGTTCATCTCTAGCGCTTTATCCACACCCACACGTATTCTAGAAAGTGAACATTTGGCAACAGAAAAAAGCAAACAGATGGTCTGCTGGGACTAGCCTCGCGCTAGCTGGAAGTTAGCTGAAATATTCATTCCCCGCGGTTGCTCGTTTCAGTGTCTAATTAATTGTAATCTACAGTTCAAATGTCCATATATGGTATGACAGCGAAACTCCAGCAAACTGATTTGAACACCCAGAATTAAATAAAATGAGGAGCTTGTGCATGACTCTAATGTGTGTTGCAACAGAGACTGTCCGGGCGGGACAGTTGTTCCGCATTTCAAGTTCTGCAATAACAGAAGTGCAGTGGGACATTAATTTGTCGTAATTTTTAAAATAAGTTAATTGGTCTACCTGTCACGATCCCGAGCGGTCAAGGCACACCAGAGAAGGAACGGAGGCTTCCAAACAGTTTTGCAATCAGCAATTTTCCATTTATTACAAAAAAATACTTTGCAGGCAACAACTCACATGAACATCCGCCACCCACCACAAACCAAATGACAAACACCTGTTATAAACTAAGTGAGATAATTAGGCTTAATTGGAACATACCAAATCCCAAGCAAAACAATAAGCATTTTCATATTTCCACATACCCAACAATATCTAAAAGAGACATAAATACATAAATAATTTCCCCCATTTACAAAATAAATACACACCATAAATAATACAATAAATAGTTTTAAACCCTTATTTACATATTAAATCAGAATCAGAATCAGAATCAGAATCAGATTTATTGCCATTGTTCATGTAGTACACAAACTAGGAATTTGTCTCGGTGCCATGCTGCAACATTAAAAACATGATGAGATAAAGAGATAAACTAAAAAACTAAAAGAGTAAAAACATGCAATAAGTGTAGAATAATAAGTAATAATAATAATAATAATAATAATAATAATAATAATAATAATGAGTAATACTAGTCAAGGCAGATTTAAATAAATTAGCAAGTAGCAGATAGTATGGGGTACCACAGTGCAGTTGATAATGCAACAGAAAAAACAGTGATGAATGTCATGAGTCTGGTTGAGCTGCTGTACTTAGTGCACGAGAGTCAATAAGTCACTTAATGTTCAGCAGTCTGAAGGCAGAGGGAAAAAGGCTGTTCATGTGCCGGGAGGTTTTAGTCTGAATGGACCGAAGTCTTCTACCTGAGGGGAGGGGGGCAAACAGTACGTGACCAGGGTGTGAGGGATCGGCTATGATCCGGCCTGCACGCCTCCGGGTCCTGGAGATGTACAGGTCCTGGAGAGATGGGAACTTGCAGCCGATCACCTTCTCAGCAGTGCGCACGACGCGCTGCAGCCTTAGTCTGTCCCTGGCAGTGGCTCCTGCGTACCACACAGTTATGGAGGAGGTGAGGATGGACTCGATGATGGCCGTGTAGAACTGCACTAACATCTTGGTGGGTAGCTTGAGCTTCCTCAGCTGCCGCAGAAAGAACATCCTCTGCTGGGCCTTTTTGATGAGGGAGCTGATGGTTGGCTCCCATTTGAGGTCCCGGGTGATGGTGGTGCCCAAGAAGCGGAAGGAATCTGCAATGGTGATGGGAGAGCCTGTGATGGTGAGGGGGGGCAGGGGGGTTGTGACTTTCCTGAAGTCCACAATCATCTCCGCTGTCTTCAGAGCGTTCAGCTGCAGGTTGTTGTGGCTGCACCAGGACACCAGCTGGGCCACCTCTTTCCTGTAGACGGACTCGTCGCCGTTGGAGATGAGCCCGATGAGGGTGGTGTCGTCCGCAAACTTGATCAGCTTAACAGACTGGCGGGAGGAGGTGCAGGAGTTGGTATAAAGGGAGAAGAGTAGGGGGGAAAGTACACAGCCCTGGGGTGATCCAATGCTGATGCTAACAGAGTCCGAGACAGACTTCCCCAGCCGCACACGCTGCCTCCGGTCCGTCAGGAAGTCGGTGATCCACCTGCAGAGGGAGTCAGGCACGCCGAGCAGGGACAGCTTGTCCTGGAGCAGAGCGGGGCGGATGGTGTTGAATGCAGAGCTGAAGTCCACAAACAGGATCCTGGCGTAGGTTCCCGGGGAGTCCAGGTGCTGCAGGATGGAGTGGAGGGCCAGGTTGACTGCGTCGTCCACAGACCTGTTGGCACGGTAGGCAAACTGCACCGGGTCCAGGAGGGGAGTGGTGATGGACTTGAGGTGAGACAGGACCAGGCGCTCAAAGGACTTCATGACTACAGAGGTGAGTGCTACAGGTCTGTAGTTGTTAAGTCCAGTAATCCGTGGCTTCTTGGGGACAGGGATGATGGTGGAGGATTTGAGGCAGGTCGGCACGTGGCATAACTTAAGGGAGGTGTTAAAAATGTCTGTGAAGACAGGAGCCAGCTCTTTCGCACAGTGTCTCAGGGTGGAGGGAGACACACCGTCCGGCCCGGGGGCCTTGCGCGGGTTCAGTCTGGAGAATTGTCTGTGCACATCCTGCTCACTGATGACAAGGGCAGGGGGGGAGGAGGAGGAGGGGGGACCGCTTTTGATGAATTAGGGGCCGAGGAGGCAGTGGAGCTGGGTGGAGTGGGGAAGTTGGACACAGCTGACGAGGTGTCAAAACGGGCATAATGTTGGGACAGTTTTTGACAAAGGGCTTTGTCATCCTGACCTTTAGAAGCCTGAGGCCGATAGTTGGTGATTTGCCTCAGTCCTCTCCACACAGAAGCCGAGTCATTAGCAGTGAACTGCTGCTGGAGTCTCTCAGAATACACAGATTTAGCTCTCCTCAGCTCTCTGCTAAACCGATATTTAACCTCCCTGTAGCAGTCTCTGTCTCCACTTTTCAACGCAGCTTCCTTCTCCTTTCTGATCTGTCTGAGCTTAGCAGTGAACCAGGGCTTATCATTAGAGTACCTCACCCTGGTGCGCGATGGGAGAATGCTCTCCTCACAAAAGTTGATATAGGAGTTCACAGTGTCTGTGTACTCATTAAGATCATGTGTGGCTCCTTTAAACATGTCCCAGTCAGTTATTTCCATGCATGTGTTCAGTTTCTCTCCAGCTTCACTGGTCAATTTCTTCGTGGTGGTCACAACAGGTTTAGTGAGTTTCAGTCTCTCTGTATGTGGGGATGAGGTGGACCATCACGTGATCAGATAGTCCGAGCGCAGCGCGGGGAACAGCGCGATATGCGTCCTTCACTGTAGTGTAACAGTGATCCAGCGTGTTATTTCCTCTGGTTGGACATTTAATAAACTGTCTGTATTGGGGGAGCTCGTGACTCAGATTGCTCTGATTAAAGTCGCCAACCACAATAACCAGGGAGTCTGGAAAATTCCGCTCCGCATGTAGGACGTGATCTGCGAGCGTGCGCTGGGCCTCGCGCGCGTCCGTGTCGGGAGGGGCGTACACAGCGATCAAAACAAATGATGCGAACTCCCGCGGGGAATAAAATGGCTTGCAGTTAACAGAGAGAAATTCTAGATCGGTAGAACAGTGTTGTGAAACCACCGTTACATCAGAGCACCAGCTGCTGTTAATGTAGAAGCACACTCCTCCTCCAATAGACTTACCAGAGAGCTCTGTGACGCGATCAGCACGAAACAGCTGAAATCCCTCGAGGCTGATCGCGCTGTCCGGTATGCTCCTTTTAAGCCAGGTCTCAGAGAAACAGATGACAGACGAGGAAGCGAGGTCCTTAAATCGCATCAGCAGTCTTAATTCTTCTACCTTGTTCAAGAGAGAATTGGCATTGGATATAAATATGCCAGGCAAGGCTGTTCGCGTGCCTCTCCTTCGTAGCCGAGCGAGAATCCCCCCTCGCTTTCCTCTTTTTCGCCGTCTTACTCTTTGAGCCAAACAATGAATCAGATCGGCGGCAGGAGCTAAAAAAACTGGGAGAAGGTCCGTAGGAGTGAGAGTCCTGATATTTAATAACTCTTCACGAGTATAAGAGCTGGCAGACACACAATCGACGAACAAAAACAAACAAATTAAACAAATTAAAGGGCAGCGTAGCACCATGTCGACCACTGTGGACGCCATCTTGGAAATTACCCTTTACTCAACCATCACATGCCTCCTTCCTCCTGGAATCCTTTAAAAGGCACTCAAACCCCTAAGGAGTCTTTTGCCTGGATACCACCAGGAAGCATGCTGGCAAAGGTACGTGGTCTTAATATTCAATTACCTCACTCAATTAATATAATCAACCTTAACAACATCTCACAAAAGAATTCAGCCAAAACAGATCTCCAAATATATGCACATTATCAATACAATCATATTAACATTTAAATTAAATTCTACAAATTCTACACATATAATATAATTCTCAATTACAGAAACCATAGCAGTGGCGACACTCCGTCGTCACACTACCGTAATTGAATCGGTGAATTCCAAAAGGGCCCAAGTCCACACTTTTTCAAAACCCAGATATTACATGTTTAATGAACTTTAAGAGACAAGCTATCTGATTATGTGCAAAAACGTCCCAAGTCAACTTTAATGAATTGACTATTCACAGCATTGTTTATGCATTGAGTGCAAGAGAGACCCAAGTCCAGGACTTGGGCCCTTCCTGCATGGATTAAACTTAAAGTCATAGGTGGCAGCACCAGTCATCCAAGATGTTCAGAAACTGGCGAAATATCTTTCACCAGAGGCTCAGCAGTTCCTCAGTAATTTAACAGTTTGTGATGCTAGGCATGAAGATGAGTCTGACTTTGACGATTAGTTACCAGCAGATGGACCTCTATGTTAATCTGCCCACTTTTAGATGAAAATCTCATTTGCTGGCAGTTATCAAAACAATAGTTTGAATATAAAGTGATCATAAAAGGTGTTCAAAACATGGCATAATTAAAAAAAAACATTTTCAACATGTGAGAAATAGATGTTATGCGCTTCTTTTCATATGTTCTTATTGTTTAATTCAAGAAGGGCCCAAGTCCAGGGACTTTAGTTTGCCAATCCTCTGAAATTAAAAAAGTGAAATGCTTCATATTATAGCATTTCTAAGCTATGGCCTTGTGCTATATCTGAGTAAAGTATGAACCATCTGGCATAGACTACCTTTGAGATATGCAATTTATTTGATTTCCTGCAAAAACATATTTCTTGGACTTGGGCCCCTTTTGAATTCACCGATTCAATTAATTGTATTAATGTGTTAATATTCCCAAGACTAGTTTTAAGAGATAAAAAATATATTAAGAGAACACCTGCTAAAGTGACTTGCAAGTCTCATGCTCTTTAATCACATGTACCCTTCTGTACTCTATTACCGCTATCTATCTTGCCTACACCAGTAACTGTCATGATCCCTCGTGCGCCATCACGCAGCACACGAGGGAGGGAATGAAAAACTCAAGTGCTGGTATAGATTGTGAAATTTATTAACGTAAACTGTGACAAATTAACAAGTCCAGTAACCACACAAATGCGGACAGTTGTAATGATAGAATAACGGCCACCAGACAAACAGGGAAGCCACCTGGATGTCCCACAGCCTGGGGAGACGCCTAGTGCTGACGTACGCTGAGCACACAGAGGAAGGCACACGTATTTCCGGCAGTAAAGATCCGAGGCTTCATTGGCAAATGAACTACAGGAGAGATTACTTGCCTGCGCTCAGGCTCTATCATCGTCCAGGACTCCGACGCTGCAGACGATGACGTTTTGGGTCCCGTCGGCTGGAGGTCTGGTCCGTGGAATGACTGCTGCGGCGGCCCCCGCAGCAGGCATGATGGTAGTTGCAGTCCTGGTGCTCCCGTGTGCTGTCCTCCACGCCCCCAGCTCCTCTGGTGTGGCAACTGAGAGCGACCTCTCCGCTGAACCATGGGCAGGATCCTCCAGGGCCTCTGGTTCCTCCCCCCTCGAGCGACCTGGTTCCAGCGCAGACAAGCTCGTAGGGACACACAAAAGAGGCTGGATGAGGTCGGGTGAGGGAACACTACGTGCAGCTGGGACGGAGCACTCAAGGGACTGCACACCCCGAGTCTCCTCGCCAGGAGGCAGGCAAAATTGTTCATCAACAGAAAAAGTCAAATGAGAAAAAACTTTCCTGCTCTCCTTAAATTGGACCTCCCCAGCGGCCTCCGGGACGTCTCCTCTTCTCTCCTGATGCTCCTCCAGTTCCTCCGGGAATGGAGCAGAGCATGGTTTAGGGCAGAGGGGCAAGACTGTCGTCAGTGAGGCAGACCGCTTCTTGCGGTGAGAGTGTCTTCTCCTCTTCACGGGTGGCTCAGGGACCAGATAATCCGGGATGCAGAGCACCGTGCTGAACAGCAAGTCACCCAAGCCGAGAAGCTCCGTCTTTTTTGGAGAAGGAAGCGGGGTGGCTGCGGGAGGCTCGAGTGCTGGGAGATCCTGATCCGACTCCCCCTCACGGCGCTCCTCCTCCTCCTTACGGTGCTCCTCTTCAACCCAATGGTTGAGCACGGCGAGCAGGTTCGACCACTCCTCCTCCGTTGGCAAGCACGTGGATTGAGCAGGCGCAGGGGGTGGAACCCTCACGGCTGGGGAAGCAAGTCCTCAGGCCTCCCTCTCGCGGCGCTTCTCCTTGACCCGGCGGTTGAGCGCAGCGAGCAGGTTTGACCACTCCTCGTCAGTCAGCAAACCCACTCTCTCCTCCTCTGTCATGACGTCTGAGGATTGGGCGGGAGCCGGCCCAGGAGATGAAAGAGATCCGAGGAAGGAGGAAGTCTTCCTCCGAAGGGAGCGTTTCTTCTGGTGAGAGGCTGGCTCCGATCGCGGAGAGGTATCCTCCGGCCCTACGTCAGGAGCGGGAAGGATGGCGGAGAGGATGGTGTCCACCCTATGAATGACCCGGAGATTAGGATGGCGCTGCTCGACATCCTCCACGACGAGTTGTGCCCACTCCCGGTCCTCGGGGTGCCACTGAAAGGCGAAGATTGCTTCCTCCAGCAATTCCTGGGCTTCCAGCTCCTCGTCCGTCCAGATCACCATGTTGTGACTCGGGGAATAAAGGTATGAGTGAGAAAAAAGAAAATAAAACCATGTCTACTCAGCTGAATTTTTTCTGTTCGGTCAGAGCATTCTGTCATGATCCCTCATATGCCAGGGAATGAAAAACTCAAGTGCTGGTGTAGATTGTGAAATTTATTAACGTAAACTGTGACAAATTAACAAGTCCAGTAACCACACAAATGCGGACAGTTGTAATGATGGAATAGCGGCCACCAGACAAACAGGGAAGCCACCCGGATGTCCCACAGCCTGGGGAGATGCCTAGCGCTGACGTACGCTGAGCACACAGAGGAAGGCACACGTACTTACAGCTGTAAAGATCCGAGGCTGTCCGTGTCGTCTGGTGAGCGGGGAAGAAAGGCAGAGTCAGACACTAACATTAAGGAATCCTCTGTCTTAAAATGTCAGGCTAAAAACACGAAGGAAATAGTACAACACTCATGGAGGTACACGCCGCCACGAATGAGGGTGAATGCTCCAACAATCTCTTTTCCCAAATGTAGCATATTTATTATCCTGATGCAAACGAGGAAAGAGATTGCCGGTGTGAGGAAGCTTGGGCTCAACATGATTGAACCAGGTGTGTAGGAGTGTGTGAATGGGAATGAATGGAGTGTGAGTGTATGTGTGTGAGAACACCCAAGATGAAGCACAGCTGATGGCACTTGACAGGAGGAAGGGGCGTGCCCGAGCTGTCAGGGAGCAAAGGACCTAAACAGCTGCCTGACGCGCCAAATAGAAAATAGGGCACAACAATAATTAGGTCAGAACGGGGTTTGGAACACCAAACCCACATTCATGACAGTAACCCTGTAAAGCACTGAAACATGAGTGTGAACCACAGATCTTCTGAATAGTGAATAATCTGTTCCATCTCAACCACAATTAGACGACAGTACTGTTTGCATCAGGAGCATTTTGCATCACTTTGCATCATGACTGTCTTTGCCAAGTTGCTTGTGTCAAACAAATGAGGTCTGCCTTAAAGAAATGAAATAAACCTTCAAACAATAAACCCTGATGACCCAGTTTGTTTTAAAACGCTGAGTTACGTATGTATACTCCATATTGTTGTTTATTCATACCACTACATTGAAAAGTTTCTCTTCTGTAATATTTTACAAGGAAAGAAGAAGCCATCTCTATTGTCATTCACTCCATACAGCCAATCATGTACAGTAGAACAAAATTATATTTCTCCTATCTACGACGTTAATCACATGTAGAATCAGAGGCGTCGCTGCCATGCAAGGTGCCGCTACAAGAAGCAAACATGATATAGAAAATACTGCACGTTGTGTTATGTTATCTAACTTTCAAAATGACAAATTTCAGAATAAGTTCAACATCGATGCATCTAGTATGTAAAGATCAGGGTTTCTCATATCAAGCTGCTCTGTCACCGTACCACAACCATTTAAAAGTCCCTTTCACTGAAAAAGTGTGTTTTTGTCAGTTTTAACCTACTGAAATGAGTCGATTGTTCACAGTTATTTAAAAAAAAAACAAACATAAAAATGCTCACTTCTCTTTAAAAAAAAAACATAGCCTTTATATAGATTCTGTCTGTGAAGAGCCGTTGTTACTCTTCCATGCTTGTTCCTGTACATAAAAAAAAGGTTAAACAGATTATTAAACAGGTTATTAGTGGTCAGCCTAATTGATCCCACCCAGCCCTGTGCCCTGCCAGAGCTGTCTGTCAGCAAACATCTAGAGGAGATACTGTGCACTCAAGTGAGGCAACAGTGAGATCCTTACACAAACTCCCAAAGGATGCATCTCTAAAGGTGCGTTCAGACCAAATGCGAACGGGGAAATTTTTCGCACAGCGCAATTACATGTTAACTCAATGTAAGCACATGAATAGACATAAATTTGCCATCCGAGCCAGTTGCAGACGGGCAGAGTTGCCTTTATAACTTCTGCAGCTGTGTTCAACCTAATGTGGAAATCTCCCAAGTAACGTCATGATTAGGTTTACATTATCTGACGGGGGGCCTCACCTGAAAAAGTTGTCCCTGCCTCCAAAACTTCACAAGATGATGGGTGTTTACATTGCTAGTCTTGTTAGCACGTCTGAGGCAGGAATCCATAGGTAAATAACTCCGACATCCCGATTCAGCTTAAGAGCTCCTGGTCCTTCTGTCTGCAGGTGCAACCCAGTCTCAGTAAAATACATATCTAATAAACCTTTTCCCACCCCTCTAAAAACGTATATTTAAAATTAAATCACCCTTTATTGTCATTCAACTGTACAACTAATCATGTACAGTAGAACGAGATTGTGTTTTACCTATCTACTGTGTTAATCACACACACCCCAAGTGTAGAATCAGAGGGCCGCTGCCATGCAAGGCGCCACCACAAATTTCCCTCCTCCATTCCATTATTGCTGAGCACCAAGCTGGACGGCAGGAAGTTCCACTTTTACATGGTCTTTGGCATGACCCAGCCAGCATTTGAACCCCTGCCTCCCGGGTGTGGGGCGGATGCTCTCCCAACTGAGCCACCACGCCGGTCATTTGCACGTTAAATCCCAAAAAAACATGCCTCGGTACATTTTTACAAGCTCACTCACTGCGCATACAGTCCTCACCGCACATGCGCAGAGCAGCACATCTTTTACTTTGGTTTCCCAATGCTCACTCAGTTGGTGGGAGGGGGATGGCGGAGGGTTAACTACACAGCTGTTCCAGCCAACAGACACAAAAACACTTGAGTTCGACTCCCACTCTCATCTCCTTTTTTCGTCGTTTTTTTTTTTTTTCCTTACTTTGTTTTTAACTCCACTAATGAAAAGTTCCTGTGAGGTTAGGGATAGAGATTAAAGTATGGGGTAGTTGGTCCATGCTGAAAGACAATAAAGGTGACAGGAACACAAACTGCCAAACATTAAGCTGCCGTTAGACACCTTTCTTAAAGCTGTAAACGCCACGTACCCACTGCATGTCAAAGATCTTTTTTACGTGCCTGTGTACATTTTGTCTAGTGATAAAACGTGCAATTGAACGTTTTTTTGCTGAGTGGCAGTCTCATTTTCAAACTAGTTTACTCTCAATTGTTGATACTTTTACTCCGATGACTGCAGAATCCCAAGGTTATTAACTAGATCACATGTGGTTGCCTCTTTCATTGACTTTGTATGTATCCGCTCTGTGTGAAAAATTCTCTTCACGTTTAATCTAAATGCACCTAGATAGATAGATAGATAGATAGATAGATAGATAGATAGATAGATAGATAGATAGATAGATAGATAGATGTACCTTATTGATCCCAAACTGGGAAATTACAGTTACCTTAAGAGGAAAGTGGTAAAGATTTATTTTAACTGGCATTCCAGAGGATTTTAAAGGCCAAATGTCACGTAACAGGGTACTTTAAATGTCTTGAAACTAGATATAAAAGGGAACCGATCCGTTCGGGTCTTGGTGCATATGCTTCAGTAACATCGGAATATTCGTTAATTTAAAACTGCCGCGCTTGGCCTGACACGTCCCCTGGAATCGCCTGGGGAAGAAGGCGGAAGTGACGAAATAGATTGTACCCTAGTTTGATGCTTGGGGTATTTCGATTGATTGTTTATATGGAGACTGGAAGGTTGAAGTGAGCAACAAGAAAGAAAAAAATTGGATATTTCACCCATACCTTAAAACGGGACTATCAGGGACAGCTGGGTAATAAGGGACATTTCTCTGGGAAATGTTTTCATACCTGTCAAGTGAGACGTTTTCGCCGTATTTTAATACCGTAAAACGCAGCTATAAGGGACGGCGGAGTAATAAGGGACACTTTTCTGGGAAATGTTTTAAATGTAATTCGTGTTGTCAAATATTTTAAGGATTCATGGATATTTGACAATAACAACACAACTCAGCGTCCGGCGCAAAATTTAAAAAAAAGCAGAATTCTGTATTTGTAAGGCGATTCCTCTCTGTTCCACAGCCCAGCTGAAAGTGTTAAACCATTATCCTAATGACTTCTCATTGTAGTGAGAATAGCTCCCACTGAGCGATCTGCCCGCCCCGACAATCAGACTAATGATTGAGTCCACACTTCTCAATGTAGTGCGAACAGCTCAGGCTGAGAGATCTGCCAGCACCCTAGCTGTGGGGGGATCACACACACACGACGTGCTCCTCAACACACTCAATTTTTTTTCCCGTAGATTTTTCTTTTGGGCGTACAGAAATGGCAATACGCCCGTTTTTGCTAAAATTGCATTTTCCCCGTATTTTCCTTAAAATATTTGACAATAACAACACAAATTACATTTAAAACATTTCCCAGAAAAGTGTCCCTTATTACTCCGCCGTCCCTTATAGCCGCGTTTTACGGTATTAAAATACGGCGAAAATGTCTCACTTGACGGGTATGAAAACATTTCCCAGAGAAATGTCCATTATTACTCCGTCGTCCCTTATAGCTGCGTTTTACGGTATTAAAATACGGCGAAAACGTCTCACTTGACGGGTATGAAAACATTTCCCAGAGAAATGTCCATTATTACTCCGCCGTCCCTTATAGCCGCGTTTTACGGTATTAAAATACGGCGAAAACGTCTCACTTGACGGGTATGAAAACATTTCCCAGAGAAATGTCCATTATTACTCCGCCGTCCCTTATAGCCGCGTTTTACGGTATTAAAATACGGCGAAAACGTCTCACTTGACAGGTATGCGCCTCCATTTTCATATTGATCTGGTCAATTTCTTGACAGCAGCGGCTCTCCTCCACTGTAATAATAATGGCTTCCGAAAAATCAATATTTATGGGGCGCCCTCGACAGACCCCCTTCGGCTTCCCAATTCTGGAGGCGATTAATGTCCAGTTCAATGACATTTTCCACTGGTTCTGCTCTCTGGTCATCGTTGGAACTGTTGTCATCAGACAAAGCATCTGATTCCGTCTCGGACGGCTCAAACCTGTAAGGTTCTATGCCTCTGTCACTGTCTGAACCACTGACAAAAAAAAAGACAAAAAAAAAGACAAAACTAAACTAATTTGTTCACAATCGCTGTCACTTTCCGTCATGATTGTCCAATGTTGATAAGTGTGAATGTGGATAGGCAGGGCAGCCAGGGTACAACTTGTGACGTCAAAAACATGGGCGTGGTCTGGACTGGCTGTCACAAGCCAGCAAGCAAGGTGGGGCCTTCACCTGGTGTATTTTGTGCAATTATGTAAATACAGGTGGGTGATATGGTCTCCGGTATGAATATTTGGTTTAAGCTATGTGTATTTTATCTAAATTCGTTGTCATTTAGAAAAAAAAATTACGTGACATTTGGCCTTTAAGCCCAAACTTATTACTCAGTTCTGGACATTTCACTAGATTCATTCCAAAATCTTGTAAAGTACAACTTATAGCTTAAAGCTTCATTATCATCATCATCGGCCTCCGTCGGTCTATGATGACCATGGAAGAGAATCCTAGATGTCTACTCTGCTGGAACAGCACCGCCTGTGGCTGAAAAGGCCGATGCGCGAATGGCAGTCCCTGTCACACAGGTCGCACTTGTGGATGGTCTCCGTGCTGCTGGGTCTGTGGCGGTTCTTCCTACGGGTCCTTTTTTCATCTGCTGCAGCAGTCAGTTTCTCTTCACCCGCCTTGAGCTGTTTGGTCAGCGTGCCTCTCCATCTGGAGCGGTCCATTGCGAGGTCCTCCCAGCACTCTGTGTTGATCTCTAGGGCCGTCATATCTCTCTTGCAGACGTCTCTGAAGCGCAGCTGTGGGTGGCCAGCGTCTCTCCTGCCAGTCGCCAGTTCTCCGTAGAGGACGTCTTTGGGGATTCTGTCATCCTCCATACTGTGAACATGGCCTAGCCAGCGGAGCCTGCGCTGCCTGAGTAGAGTGAACATGGAGGAAAGGCTGGCGTGGGACAGGACTTCTGTGTTGGGCACTTTGTCCTGCCAGAATATGTCCAGGATGCGGCGAATGCAGCACAAGTGTAAGGAATTCAATCTCTTTTCCTGCCGGGCGTATGTTGTCCACGTTAGTGATGGGTCGTTCGTGAATGAAACGGCTCTTAGAGCCGGCTCTTTGAAGTGAACGACGGGAGCCGGCTCCTTATTGGGAGCCGTGGTTTTTTTTTTTCCTTTCTCTCACCCTCTCTCTCTCACTTTTTTTCTCTTCTAGCCGCACATGATTGGTCAATATGTGTTTGTGCCTGCCTTGTGTTTGCGCTGAGGGGGGAGGGGCGGTAGTTACGCTCACAGCAGCAGTAGCACATGAGCAGAGCAGGAGGGAGAGAGAGAAAGAGAGCCAGGGGAAACAAGAAGAGACGACATCGACACATTAGAAAGGAATAGTAAAGAAAATGAGTGACACCAGGAAAAGAAGCAAAATCTGGAACCATTTCAATTTTATTGACAATACAAAGGCAGAGTGTAGAGTCTGCCAGAAAAGAATATCATATAGAGCCGGCTCCACAAACAACCTGCACAGGCACCTGAGAACTGTCCACCCAGCAGTGCAATGGGAAGATAAAACACAGTCAGTTGAGTGTGATATTAATGAAGGTGCCAGTGTCTCTACTGCAACTGTTGCTGCTGCTTCTGCTGCAGTATCTACAGCATCATGCAGTATACCACCACAACCACCTAAACCTACAACCCAGAGCTCTATGAGACAGTTTTTGCAGAAGTCTGTTTTCCCAGCGAGACAGAACTCAATTGATGAAGAACTGGCAAAAATGATTGCACTTGATTTCCAACCATTTTCAGTTGTGGATGATAAAGGATTCAGGAAGTTTATTCATGCACTCAATCCAATGTATGCAATTCCAAGCAGGAAAACACTCTCCCAAAAAATCATCCCAGGCCTATATGACAGAGAACGTGCATCACTGCAAGAGAGGGTTAAAAAAGCCACAGCAGTCTGTCTAACAACTGACAGCTGGACATCCCAAACCACCACATCCTTCTTGTCAGTAATATGTCACTTTATTGAAAATTATAAAATGGTGTCCTGTCTTCTGGATTGTTTTGAGTTCAGCGACAAACACACTTCTGAGAACTTAGCAGAAGAGCTGCTCAAAGTGGCAAAAGAGTGGGATGTGGAAAACAAAGTGGTTTGCTGTGTTACTGACAATGCAGCTAACATAACAAAAGCAATTAAAATCCTGAAATGGACCCACCACCCTTGTCTTGCACACGCAATTAACCTGGTTGTAAGAGATGCTTTGAAGGTGATGAAGCCAGCTGTGGACAAAGTGAAGGCGATAGTGGAATTTTTCCACAGGAGCACAACAGCCACACACAAGCTCAAATCTACCCAACAACAATGCCTGAGCTGAAGCTCAAACAAGAATGTATCACAAGGTGGAACTCCACCTTTCATATGCTAAAACGGATTCTGGAGTCCAAGAATGCAGTCATCTCTACCCTGGCAGTTATCAATGCACCGGTCGACCCTCTGAGCCAAGAGGAATGGGAGGTACTACAGGAGGCATGCACTGTTCTGGAGCCATTTGAGCAGGTCACTGTGGAGATCAGTGCAGACAGGTGAGTGTGCAAATGTTATTGCATTATTATTATTATTATTATTATTAGTAGTAGTAGTAGTAGTAGTAGTAGTAGTAGTAGTAGTTCTTCTTTTTCTTCTTCTTCTTCTTCTTGCATTACTGGTATGAAAAGAAGATTAGACATGATCATAAATAATAATATACTGCTGAATTAAAAAAAAGCATAATTTTGAAACTTGTTGTTTACTCTTTTTCAGCCATGTCACAGCCTCCAAAATGTTAATCCTGTGCAAGGGTTTGCAGAGAGTGACAGCTGAGCACCAAACCAGAGTAACTACAGGAAAAGTGAAAGAGTTGGTGGATGCTCTCTGTGCATCCATGGACAGAAAGTTCCACAGAATGGAATATAACGCTGTTCTCTCTGAAACCACCATTCTTGACCCAAGATTCAAGAAGCTGGTCTTTAATGACAACAGAGCGGTGGATGAAGCTCTTCAGAGAATAACTGCAGCAGCAGCAAGATCCAGCCAACCAACTCCACTGCCAGGGGACCAAGAGGGAGAAGAGGCCGAAGAAGGTGAACAAAAGGAGCAACAAGCATCTGCTGTTTGGAGGTTCTTTGAAGAACGAGCAAGTAGAGACACTACCAGAAGGAATCCCTCAGCAGATGCAATACTGGAAGTGAGAGCCTACATTGATGAGCCCCTTTGCCAGAGAAGTGCAGACCCACTGAGCTGGTGGGAGACCAAGGCTTCAATTTATCCACATCTTACCCAGGTGATGACATGGAGACTGTGCATTGTGGCAACATCAGTCCCCTCTGAGAGAATCTTCTCCAAAACAGGGCAGATAATTACTGAAAGAAGAAACCAGATCAGCTCCTCAAAGCTGAGGCGCTTGGTATTTCTAAATGCCAACCTTTACCTTAATTAAGGATCTGGGTGTTCATTTTTTCCTTTTTGTTTTGCATATTTTATTGTGTTGTGGTTTGCAGTGTTTTGTGTTGTTTCACTTTAAATTTGTTTAAAAGGAAAAAAGCTGAAAATTTAAAGAGCTATAAGTTGAATTGTAAATAGTTGGTTTTTGAATTTCATAATTTACTTTTTACATTTTATGTGGAGTGAATAAATAAAAGCATATTTATATAATAAACATATATAAATAAAAAATATTTTTTACATTAGTAATTAATTTTGTGCATAATTTTATATTGTTGTTGATAATAAATTAAATTAATAAATTAAAGCAACAAAACAACCTGAAGAGCCGCTTGGGAGCCGAAAGAGCAGGCTCTTTTTAGTGAGCCGAGCCGAAAGAGCCGGTTCTCTAAAAAGAGCCGGAATTCCCATCACTAGTCCACGTCTCACTCCCACAGAGCAGTGTGCTGATGACGCAGGCGTTGTACACTGCCATCTTCGTCTTGACAGAGAGTTTGGGATTCTCACACACTCATGTGGTGAGGCGAGCAAGTGTGGAGGTTGATTTTCCAATCCTCTTGTCGATCTCTGTATCAAGGGAGAGGTTGCTGCTGATCGTGGACCCCAGGTACGTGAACTGATTCATGACTTCCAGCTCGTAGTCATCGATGGTGATGGTTGGTGGTGCTTCCGTGCCTTGCGCTAAGACGTTAGTCTTCTTCAGGCTGATGGTAAGCCCGAAGTCCATGCATGCCTGGTAGAAGTGGTCCATCAGGGTCTGAAGCTCCTGCTGTGTGTGGGTCGCGACTGCAGCGTCATCTGCAAACAGCATATCTCTGATTAGAGCCTCATGTACTTTGGTTCTGGCTTTCAGGCGGGCGAGGTTGAAAAGCCTGCCGTCAGATCTTGTATGCAGATAGATTCCCTCTATTGCTGTGCTGAAGGCATGCCTCAGGTGCATAGCAAAGAAAATCCCAAAGAGGGTTGGCGCAAGTACACAGCCCTGTTTCACTCCGCTGTGTATACTGAATGGCTCTGAGACGTTGCTGTCGTACTGCACCATCCCCTGCATGTTGGTATGAAACAATTTGACGAGGCTTTGCAACTTTGGTGGGCATCCTATCTTTGGCAGGATCTTGAAAAGGCCCTCTCTGCTGACCAGATCGAACGCTTTGGTGAGGTCGATGAAGGCGACGTACAGGGGCATGTTCTGTTCTCTGCAGTTCTCCTGGAGTTGGCAGATGGAGAATATCATGTCCACCGTCGATCGCCCAGCGCGGAAGCCACACTGAGACTCGGGGTAGACACGTTCGGCAAGCTTCTGTAGATGAATGAGGACAACTCATGCATGGACTTTGCCAACAATGCTGAGGAGGAAGATGCCCCTGTAGTTGTTGCAGTCGCTTCTCTCCCCTTTGTTTTTGTAGAGGGTGATGATCTTGGCGTCCCTCATGTCCTGTGGTACAGCACCTTCCTTCCAGCAGTGGCAGAGGACGTCATGCAATGGCAGCAGTAGGGCGGTCTTGCAGTGCTTGATCAGGTCGGGGGGTATGCCGTCGTTGCCGGGTGCCTTGCCAGCGGCCAAGCTATCAATGATAGATAGATAGATAGATAGATAGATAGATAGATAGATATCTATCTATCTATCTATCTATCTATCTATATTGATCCCAAACTGGGAAATTACAGTTACCTTAAGAGGAAAGTGGTAAAGATTTATTTTAACTGGCATTCCAGAGGATTTTAAGCCCAAACTTATTACTCAGTTCTGGACATTTCACTAGATTCATTCCAAAATCTTGTAAAGTACAACTTACAGTGGGGTAAAAAAGTATTTAGTCAGCCACCAATTGTGCACGTTCTCCCACTTAAAAGATGAGAGAGGTCTCCAATTTTCATCATAGGTATACTTCAACTATGAGAGACAAAATGAGAAAAAAAAAATCCAGAAAATCACATTGTCTGATTTTTAAAGAATTTATTTGCAAATTATGGTGAAAAATAAGTATTTGGTCAATAACAAAAGTTCATCACAACACTTTGTTATATACCCTTTGATGGCAATGACAGAGGTCAAACGTTTTCTGTAAGTCTTCACAAGGTTTTCACACACTGTTGCTGGTATTTTGGCCCATTCTTCCATGCAGATCTCCTCTAGAGCAGTGATGTTTTGGGGCTGTTGCTGGGCAACACGGACTTTCAACTCCCTCCAAAGATTTTCTATGGGGTTGAGATCTGGAGACTGGCTAGGCCACTCCAGGACCTTGAAATGCTTCTTACGAAGCCACTCCTTCGTTGCCCGGGCGGTATGTTTGGGATCATTGTCATGCTGAAAGACCCAGCCACGTTTCATCTTCAATGCCCTTGCTGATGGAAGGAAGTTTTCCCTCAAAATCTCACGATACATGGCCCCATTCATTCTTTCCTTTACACGGATCAGTCGTCCTGGTCCCTTTGCAGAAAAACAGCCCCAAAGCACGATGTTTCCACCCCCATGCTTCACAGTAGGTATGGTGTTCTTTCTCCTCCAAACACGACAAGTTGAGTTTCTACCAAAAAGTTCTATTTTGGTTTCATCTGACCATATGACATTCTCCCAATCCTCTTCTGGATCATCCAAATGCTCTCTAGCAAACTTCAGACGGGCCTGGACGTGTACTGGCTTAAGCAGGGGGACACGTCTGGCACTGCAGGATTTGAGTCCCTGGTGGCGTAGTGTGTTACTGATGGTAGCCTTTGTTACTTTGGTCCCAGCTCTCTGCATTCACTAGGTCCCCCCATGTGGTTCTGGGATTTTTGCTCACCATTCTCGTGATCATTTTGACCCCATGGGGTGAGATCTTGCGTGAAGCCAAAGATCGAGGGAGATTATCAGTGGTCTTGTATGTCTTCCATTTTCTAATAATTGCTCCCACAGTTGATTTTTTCACACCAAGCTGCTTACCTATTGCAGATTCAGTCTTCCCAGCCTGGTGCAGGTCTACAATTTTGTTTCTGGTGTCCTTTGACAGCTCTTGGTCTCGGCCATAGTGGAGTTTGGAGTCTGACTGTTTGAGGTTGTGGACAGGTGTCTTTTATACTGATAACGAGTTCAAACAGGTGCCATTAATACAGGTAATGAGTGGAGGACAGAGGAGCCTCTTAAAGAAGAAGTTACAGGTCTGTGAGAGCCAGAAATCTTGCTTGTTTGTAGGTGACCAAATACTTATTTTCCACCATAATTTGCAAATAAATTCTTTAAAAATCAGACAATGTGATTTTCTGGATTTTTTTTTTCTCATTTTGTCTCTCATAGTTGAGGTATACCTATGATGAAAATTGGAGACCTCTCTCATCTTTTAAGTGGGAGAACTTGCACAACTGGTGGCTGACTAAATACTTTTTTGCCCCACTGTATAGCTTAAAGCTTATTCTTTAGGATACCACTGTATCGTGTGCAGCAATGTGTCCTCCCAAGGCTTAAGCTACGTGGCTACATATCCAGTGTTGGAAGACTCGAGTCCAGCCTTGGCCTCAGCGGGTAATGACTCAGTCTTGTCCTCGGCCTCGAGACCTATGGCCTTGATAACTTGGCCAAGGCCGGCTCGAGGCCATGTAATTTCAACATTATTTTTTTTATTTTTCTAGATTCAACTCTCCATCAATGATTTTCAGATATTACTTTTGATGAATATAAATTAAAATCCACCTCTTAATTTCAGGAAATGTATTTTTCACAATCTGACAATGCCCCCCCTTCTCTGCTGCTGAAGATTGGGTATCACCCAGCCTGTTCTTGCGCTTTGCCTGTTGGTCACTGACTAAACCAGGTTTGATAGTTTCAAAATGAACGCTACATTCCTCATTATAGCAAAAACATTTATATTTTGTCCAGTTTCTTCAACAAAGCTCCTCATATGTCAGTGTCTTGCCCCTCCCTTGACAGGTGTGTGCTGTGTCTCAGTGTGCTGCTCTGCTGAGTTCCAGAGGAGTAGTAGTGTGCTTCTGTGTGTGGTCAGACTTGCTGCTTTCCTTGTATTCGAGCTTGCGGGTGTGTTCTGACCATTTTGTAATAGGTTTGTAGAAATAACTGACTAAAAATATTGTTGAAGAGTCAGTGATGCTCTGTGGACATTTTCACAGATTCACCTGCTCTCAGTTCTGATTAGCTCAGCTGCTTCCTGCAGCACATACACACAGAGAGCTAAACACACGTACTTGTTCGTGTAGCGGGACCTGTTGGGGACGAGTTCCGTCAGAGCCAACTTATGTGTAACACTTTCAAACTACAGGATATTATGAAGATCCAAATGGCTGTTTAGCCCTCCTTGCCATGTTTTTGCCTTTGATTTCAGTCTGTACCATCAGCTGTCCACACAAGCAAGATAGAAAATGAGAAAGTAATAACCCAAGGTATGCTGTTCTGGATAGTTAGCCTTTGACTTTGAGAATTATTACAAGTACCTGGGAGTCTACAATTCAACTGCTTATTGTTAAAAATGAGGATAATGATTAGACTTCAAGACAATGATGTCTAATTTAATCTGAAAGCACCTGGTGTCATGGTCTGGGGGATGACCTTAGGGTCATTCCCATTCTTTGAGTTTATTTCTGTGTTCTCTGTGTTTTGTGTTACTTGCATTTGGGATTTATTTTTTGTATTATTATTATTATTATTGTCACCATTGGTTTGAGATTTAATTTGACAGTATTTTCTGTTTATGTTCAAGTTCCAGTGTGGCTGTATTTTGTATTATTTATCCCCACGTTATCTTTAGTCCTGTTGTCATGTTTTGTGTTTGTTCCCTGTCTGTGTTTGTGCAGCCCCGCCCATCCTGTGTTTCTCACCTGCAGCCTTTTCTCTGCTTCCCACGATTATGCCCACATGTCCTGCGTTATGTATTTATCCCTTTGTCTATTTGTTTGGTGTGCTATCTCAGTCTGGTGTGGCATCATTTATGTTTCTGCCCCATGTCTCTTGTGATATTCTCTGCCCGTGACTTGTATATGTTCCAGTAAGCTCTGTTTAGTTCAGTTTAAGTTATGTGTGCAGCCCATGCGCTGTTATTTGTTTGCTCCAGTTTTTTGTTAATAATTTTTTGTTTTTTCGCACCATACTCCTGCCTGCACCTGAGTCCTCTCCACCACTCAACCTTTTGGCACCTGGACAGGTGAGTGTGCTGAAGCTAGCCTTTAGTCGATGCTAATTCAAATTAGATCTCATATCAAAAAACTGAGAGCAAAACAGAGAAAAACAAACGGTAAAAATTAAGTTGAGGGCTCTGTGAATGATTCATGGGCTTCTACAGTATCTCACAAAAGTGAGTACACCCCTCACATTTTTGTAAATATTTTATTATATCTTTTCATGGGACAACACTGAAGATATGACACTTTGATACAATGTAAAGTAGTCAGTGTAAATTTGCTGTCCCCTCAAAATAACGACACACAGCCATTAATGTCTAAACCGCTGGCAACAAAAGTGAGTACATTCCTAGTGAAAATGTCCAAGTTGTGCACAAAGTGTCAATATTTTGTGTAGCCACCATTATTTTCCAGCACTGTGTTAACTCTCTTGGGCATGGAGTTCACTAGAGCTTCACAGGTTGCCACTGGAATCCTCTTCCACTCCTCCATGATAACATCATGGTGTTAAAGACCTTGCGCTCCTCCACCTTCTGTTTGAGGATGCCCCACATATGCTCAATAGGGTTTAGGTCTGGAGACATCCTTGGCCAGTCCATCACCTTTACCCTCAGTTTCTTTAGCAAGGCAGTCGTCATCTTGGAGGTGTGTTTGGGATCGTTATAATGTTAGAATACTGCCCTGCGGTCCAGTATCTGATCATGCTCTGCTTCAGTAAGTCACAGTACATGTTGGCATTCATGGTTCCCTCAATGAACTGTAACTCCCCAGTGCTGGTAGCACTCATGTAGCCCCAAACCATGACACTCCCATGACCATGCTTGACTGTAGGCAAGACACACTTCTTTTTGTATTCCTCACGTGGTTGCTGCCACACATGCTTGAAATACTGTAAGCTTATCTTGGTCTCATCAGACCACAAGATTTGGTTCCAGTAATCCATGTCCTTAGTCTGCTTGTCTTCAACAAACTGTTTGTGGGCATTCTTGTGCATTATCTTTAAAATGGGCTTCCTTCTGGGACGACAGTAATGCAGACCAATTTGATGCAGTGTGCGGCATATGATCTGACTGACCTCCAGGACCGTAACACACTCACTCACACAATAACGACCTCAGTTGTTGGCACAGAAAGATTCTTCTTCTTCTAGATTTGATTGGCGGTTGTCAATCAGCTTACAGGTGCATTACCGCAATGTATTTGTACTACAATGTACTTTATAGCCATACTGCCACCACTCCACAGAAAGATTTGCACACCAACAGTAATACATCTGCTGCTGTATGTTTCTGCACTTTACTGCAACCATTTGCACAAATGCCATACCTGCTGCTATCTGTTTTGCAATACTGATCATATGCTGTCCTGTCACTGTCTGCACCTACACTACCACATCGAATTTGCAACTACAAATATTACTGCTCTACTTTTTCTGTATATAGGATTGCTGATTTTATTGTTTATCTTTATTTGCACTATGGGATGTCTGGTCTATCTTTTGTCACTATTTGCCCTACGGGTAGCATTACTGTACATAGACTGCTGTTGATGTTTTTCCAGCCTTATTCCTTTTGGTTTTTTTATATTGTCCACACCACTGAAGAGAGAGAGAAATACCATTTAAATTTTCCTGTATGTCCTGTACATATAGCAGTATTGACAAATGAAAATCTTGAATCTTGAATTAGAATGACAAAGTAGTAAATTAGCCTTGTCCTTTTATCAATGACTTTGCACTCTTCCTCCACACTAGGACACATATGCTGACTTTTTGCTTTAAAAAAATCCTCATATGGGCAGAGATCCTACCCCCCCCCCCCCCACCCCAATGTTTAACCCAAAGTTACACCCTTGTCGCTACCTCTCTATCTCATTTGTCATTGGCTTTCCCATAGACTGGTATCATGTGCACTCGTAAGATTTGGCTGAGGCAGATTAATCTTTGTGCTTGCTGATTTACTCACAGTGTAAACATGCATGCGATAACAGTACACGGAGCATAATGCAAAGCATTATGCACCGTGTATCACCGTGTACCTTAGTGTATCACCATGCACCTTAGTGCATGCACATGCAGTGCATGCATACATAACCTCTGCTAGTACTAGTACATGTACAGTGTAGTACCATTCATGTACTAGTACATGTACATGGCGGATTAATCTTTTTGCTTGTTGATTCACTATACATGTACATGTACAGCACTAGTACATGTACAGACTAGCAAGTTTTGGCAGTACATGCACTAGTACATGTATCCGCTTACCACGCAAATGCACTTTGTCAATCTTGATATATAGCTTCTGACCAGATAAGCTGGTTGCCAGGCTTGCTAAATTTAGCAGTGATGATATAGAGTGAAGTACGTGGCGGTAATGCACCTGTAAGCTGGTTACCAACTGCCAATCAAATCTAAAAGAAGAGGAAGAAGAAGAAATGCGCTTGCGAAACAGTACGCGGTACATAATGTGAAAACATTATGCATTACTTTGCTGGTGCACCAGCATCGCTTAGCTCATTATGCAGTGCATGCATATATGATCTCTGCAAGTAGTACCGTGTTGTGCAGTGCACGTCTGATTTTGACCTCTCTTGCACAAGTTATTGCGACCCTGCTTCTTATTGAGAAAAAAAGCTGTACATTGACAAGTCAATTATGTCTTCCAAATCACAAATCATTCAGTTTGAATTCATCGATCATGAGGAGTACGAGGAGAAAGGAAGAAGGAAACACAGGGCAAAATGCAAATTTTGCAAAGCACATTGAAGCTGGACTCTGAAATAACGTGGCAACTCTGATTCAGAGTCAGCCTCAGAATGTGGTGTACATATCTCTAACTACAGTTCAGACCCTCCATAGTCACAGCAGAAAAACAGAAAAAACATCATAATTTTGATCTCTGTATCTCATTTTTCTGCTCTTATAGTTGCTCATTTTAGATAATGTCAAAATAAATAACTCAAAGTGAAGAAAAAGCTGGATGTGAGCAGGCCCAGTTCCAATCAGCTGACATTTGGAGCTCCTCTATGTTGAAGTTAATGTTTCTGTTCAGAAAAAATAAAAAACAAATGTCTTGATGACTTAAAGGTTGGTACAACCTACATGAACACAGTAATTATTACTCCTGAGTTCTTGCCTTCTGACTGTTGCTCTGAGTGTTGCTATCCCTGTGCTGTTGCAATCCTGGAATTTCCCCGTTGTGGGACTAATAAAGGCTTATCTTATCTTATCTTATCTTATAACTACTGATAGCTCTCAGTACCACCGCTGCTGTACAGTGAGCTGATGAAGACATCCCTCTGTAATTACATAATATGCTGCATTTAAAAAAGCTGTTTTAGGAGCAGACACTTCAAATCAAATCTTTAGATGTTTTGGACTAAGATTAAACCTGTCTTAACATTTAAAAGGTATAGTAGGAACAAATGTTTCAAAATGTTTAAGCTGTAATATGCACTTTAATGACAGTTCCATTTTAAAAAAAATCATAACCACAGAATAATTAAACAGGCAAACTTTGTATTTGTATATGTACTCCAAGCTTGCTTTCAAGTGAGTGAGACATTTGCTCCATAATTAGCAACTGTTTTCCCCCTTATCAAATGAAGAGTTTGTTAAATTTGCCTGTGTTTCGTGGCGATGATGTGGCATGGTGGGCTTGGGCCTTACCAGATGGAAGTTTTGGGGGCTTTCGGAGACAATGTTTCCGTTGCTATGTGGTGCTAAACGCAGCGATGAGTTAAAAAAATATATTTAAAACAATGTTGTTACTATGTGTGGGTTTAAAGCGAAAGTGTGACTCGCTCTCGCTTTGCTCAGTCTGGGGGAGGCGTGAGGGGCTCTGAGTGGAGAGTGAGGTTGATGCAGCATTTGCTCAAACCACAGTGTCATGGGTTTTTCCCATCCTTCACTCAAATGTATCATTGTCTTCTATGACTTGGCTGATAAAGAAACATAAACTTATACAGTATTACAACTGTAAGGTAGCATGACAATATACTGTAAGTGTGGTGTATACTGAGTGGTTGAAAACTACTTATATAATATATTTAAGCAATATTACATGAGAGGAAGTATGGTACCTGCAAGCACGTATCACATATCAAAGTTCTGCAAGCAGAAATTATTAAATAACAGCAATACTAGGAAAAATATTATGATTTGTTTGTTTAACCAGTTATTTGTTGAGAAAAAATAGTCACTTCAAAATGTAGCCAGTAACTGTTGCTAAGCACCTGAATACATACCGGTCACCTGTTGAGTCGGTAATGCAGAAGCACCCAGATCAGTGCTGTCATGCAAGCAAATTGCCTTCGGAACACTTTGCTCACTTTTTCTTGGCATTTTCAGATGAAACGGAGTCCATCGTCACAAAGAAATTGTGGTTTTCTAATCGAGTCAATAAATTCAACTCTAGCCTGTTTGTTTTGTTTAAACAGACATAAAATATGTCGCCGGATGTTTAAAAGGACAGGACTTCGGATCAAGAGAGATGGCTGGATTGAGACTGTCTAGTTGCTTTTCAAACAGCACCTCACTGTGGAAATTAAGGTATCCAACACAGTATTGTAGTTCTCAGGTCTGCAGACTTGACAGTAAATTACTGTTGTAATAAATGGTTACCAGAACACCTTTGAAGCAGAGTGATACATATTCACTGAAACACTGGAGTGCGACTATCGTTGAATATACTAACTCTTGGAATCTCTGTTGTCCAATCAAACTGCTCGGTCAGAACAAACTGTTGTATAAATACACACACACACACAAGTCACACCCCCCCCCCCAAAAAAAAAACAAAAAAAAAAACAACAACACTGGCTAATTCTTCTTTTGACTGCTCTCTTTCGGGGTCGCCGCAGCAGATCATCTGCCTCCATCTCACCCTATCCCTTGCATCTTCCTCTGTAACACCAACCCTCTCCATGTCCTCCTTCACTACATCCATGAATCTTCTCTGTGGTCCTCCTCTTTTCCTCCTGCCTGGCAGCTCCATCTTCAACATCTTTTGTCCAATATATCGACTATCCGTCCTCTGCTCATGTCCAAACTACCTCAGCCTTGCCTCTCTTACTTTGTTTCCAAACCACTCAACCTGAGCTGTTAGCCCCTAACCAATACTGTCCCTCCTAGTCACTCCTAATGAGAATCTCAGCATCTTCAACTCTGCCACCTCCAGCTCCACCTCATCTTTTTGTCAGCACCGTCTGCAAACCATACATCATAGCAGGTCTCACTACCGTCTTATACATCTTCCGTTTCACTCTTGCTGCTATCCTGTCACAAATCCTCCCTGACACTCATCTCTACCCACTCCACCCTGCCTGTACGCTCTTCTTCATCTCTCTTATACATTTCCATTGCTTTGGATGGTTGACCCCAGGTATTTAAACTCATCTACCTTCAGCATCTTCACTGTTACACCTGCCTCCGTTTCATTCATACTCATGTGTACTGTTTTTTTTTTCTACCGACTTTCATTCCTCTTCTCTCCAGTGCATACCTCCACCTCTCCAGGTTCTCTTCCACTTGCTCCCTACTCTCACCACAGATCACAGTGTCATCGGCAAACGTCATGGTCCACAGAGATGCCTGCCTAAATCTTCCCTACCACCCAGAGCCTATATCAACTCGTTCCTGAACTCTTCTTCCTTCTGTAACTTCCCCCACTTAATCTTTGGCTCTGCCTTCACTCTCTTCTTCTTCTTGCTTTCCAAAGTCATCCTACAGACTACCATCTGATGCTATCTAGCTGCATTATCCCCTGCCACCACCTTGCAGTCTCCTATCTTTCAGATTTCTCCTTCCGCATAAAATGTAGTCCACCTGCGTGCATCGTCCTCCACTCTTGCATGTCACCCTATGTTCCTCTCTCTTCTTGAAATACATCTTCACCACAACCATTTCCATCCTTTCAGCAAAATCAACAACCACCTGTCCTTCCACATTTCTCTCCTTAAGGTGCCTTCACACGAAACGTGAACAGGCAGCAATTATAACTCAAATACATGAATAGACATAAATTCACCATCTGGGTGAGATGCAGACAGGCGAAGTTGCCTTTATAACTTCTGCAGCAGTGTTCAACTGCTGTTGAAATCCCCAAAATAACGTCATGCTTAGGTTTACATTATCCGACAGAGGCTCACCTGAAAAAGTTGTCCCTGCCTCGAAAACTTGATGGGTGTTTCCATTGCTAGCTTGCTAGCCTTGTTAGCATGTCCATGTCAGGAATCTGTGGGTAAATAACTCTAACATCCTGATTCAGCTGAAGAGCTCCCGACTTTTCTGTCTCCAGGCTGTTACAACTTGCTCTCGCCAGTCATCAGCGCCAGCGGTGCGCACACCTGTGCCTCATCAGCCTCTGCCTATGTAACTGCCTCTGCCCTCTGCTTCGGCCTGGAGTCGTCTGCTCGTCTATGCTCCCAAACCTTCAGCGCTCGACCATTTCGTCCCGGCCAGTGCACCATTCTCCAAGCACGTAAGCTGCACTATTACTCTTACCTTCTCTCCAGCTTCTCCCCTGTGCACAGATGGACCTCCAGGGCGGCGGATTTCCTCCTCCTCGCCTCTCCCTGCCAAACCTCTCTCCAGCACGTCGGGAGCGCGCAGCAGCGCTGTCCTCCAGGCAGCATCAGCGTCGCCAACACCAGCCACCATCTCATCTGCACGTAAGCAGTATATTGTAGTTATTCCCCTCGGGGTGTTTGACTGTAGCTAATTCCCTGCTCTGCTCTGCCCTCAGGGTTGCCTGGCTGCACGGCAAACTGTTCTGCTCTCGACGCACCCTGTTCACCCACATCACATCCACACTTCCACTCACACATTCAGACATCACTGGTTGTTTGAATAAAGCCTTAAATCTTTCCCGAGCCTGTGCGTGTGTTCCCTGAGCCCATCACTACGTCAGTACGGCTCCAGCAAAGTGGCTCAGCGGACAGCGGGCTCGCACGCCGACTTTCCACCCTCGAGGCTCGGGTGGATTTAATCGCTCATCAGCAACAAGTGATCTTTAATCAACTCACCCAGATTGTCCAACGATTGGACTGCCTGGATCCTCCACAGGCCTTCCCCCCGGCTCCGGTCGGCGGGCCAGCTTCGGTCCCTTCCCCGGCTAGCTCGGCTAGCTCAGGACCGCTGACCTGACTCACTCCCATTCCAACCCCCGTGCGCTTCAGCGGTAAACTCGGTGAGGCACGCGGGTTTCTCCTGCAATGTGAGTCGGTGTTCCAGCGTGTCCCCGGGGATTTCCCTTCTGATCATAGCCGAATTGGGTATGTGGCTAATCTCCTGGAAGGGCAAGCGCTAGCTTGGGCCTACGCCGTCATGGCGAGGCCCAGCTACGCAAACCTGACCTACGCCCAATTCGTGCATGATTTTAAGGAGGTTTTTGATCATTTGGACCGTGATAACATCCTAACCACCCGGCTACTCAATCTTCATCAGGGTAGCCGGTCGGCCGCCGACTACGCTGCCGACTTCCGGGTGGTTGCGACGGAAGTCGGGTGGGGTGAAGCTGCGTTCAGCAGCATCTTCATCTGCGGTCTGAATTTGTCCTTACAGGACGAGCTGGCCTCCCGGGATATACCGGACCAGTTATCAGAATTAATCTCCCTTGCAATTAATTTAGATAATAGTCTGAGGGAGCGGGCCACCGAGTGGAGGGCATCTAGTCACTCGAGTGGAGCTTCCACCGGCGCCCCTCAGTCTCGCCCCCTGGCGTTACCCGCTCCGGGTTCCGCCGACGACACCGAGGCAATGCTGATCGGACGGGCTAAGCTTCCACCGGCGGAGAAACAGCGCCGCAGAGAGTTGGGCTGTCGAACATCAGCATGGTGTTTCAGTGTTTGTTCCCCAGAGTAAATGATGGCCAGGCTTTGCGGGGGAGACCAGCACTCTGTGGAAGACTGTCCGATTCGGCCAAAAGCGGGACGTCTGCGAGTCGCTGTAGGGGGCCTCGCGGACGCGTCCCATCCTAATCCCCTCACCAAGTGCCTCCTCCCGGTTAGGTTCTGTCATAACCCCACGGGCCACGTCACACATGCACTGGTGGACTTGGGGGCAGAACAGAATTTCATTTCTCAAAGCCTGGTAACCCATTTGGGCATCCCCTGCCAAGCGCTGCCAGCTCTCATTAACCTGGTCACTCTGGTCCGTACTCCCCTTGAGAGAGTCACTCACAGGACTAAACTGGTCCCAGTCATCGTCTCCGGCAACCATAGGGAGGATCTCAGCCTCTTTGTTTTACCCACCTCGACTTCTCCGGTCATCCTGGGTTATCCCTGGCTGCGCCTTCACAACCCCACCTTCGACTGGCAGTCCGGCAGCGTCCTCTCCTGGAGCACCTTTTGCATGAGCACCTGTCTCCAGTCCGCTGCCTGCGCCCCGTCGGTGCCGCTTCCTGCTTCTGACTCACCACCACCGGACCTCTCCCTGGTGCCCCCGGAGTTCCACGACCTGGGCCTGGTCTTCATTAAATCCAAAACACTGCCTCCCCCCCACCGGCCCTACAAGTGCGCCATAAACCTCCGCCCGGGGGCGCCCCTGCCATGGGGCCGTCTCTACAGCCTGTCAGCCCCGGAGCGCGAGGCCATGGACACTTATATTAAGGAGTCGCTCAGCGCAGGCATCATCCGGCCCTTCTCATCCCCGGTCGGAGACGGTTTCTTCTTCATGGGCAAGAAGGATGGGTCCCTGTGGCCGTGTATCGACTTCCGAGCTCTTAATGACATCATGATTAGGGACAAGTACACGCTGCCCCTGATGGACTCGGCCTTCAACTCCCTCCAGGGGGCCTCCTGGTTTACCAAGCTGGACCTGCGCAGTGCTTACCACCTCGTTCGGATCCGGGAGGGTGATGAATGGAAGACGGGGTTCCGGACACCCAGCGGCCATTTTGAGTATCTGGTCATGCCGTTTGGGGCCGTCTTCCAACGCCTCATCAACGACGTTCTTCGGGACTTCCTGGGGGTCTTCGTCTTTGTGTATCTGGACGACATCCTGATCTTCTCCCAGACCCCTGAGGAGCATCAGGCCCATGTGAGGCGGGTCCTTCAACGTCTTCTGGAGAACAGGCTGTACGTCAAGGCGGAGAAATGTGAGTTCTACACCAACCAAACCTCCTTCCTGGGGTTCGTCGTCACTCACAACCAGGTTCTCCCCGACCCGGCTAAGGTCAAGGCAGTGGTGGAGTGGCCCGTTCCTTCTTCCAGGAAACAGGTGCAACAATTTCTCGGGTTCGCCAACTTCTACCGCCGCTTCGTGCTGAAGTACAGTGCCATCGCCGCTCCCCTGACCTGCCTCACCTCCCCCAAGGTGCCGTTCCAGTGGACCGAGGATGCAGCATCGGCCTTTGAGACCCTGAAGACGGAGTTCGCTTCCTTCCGGGTCCTCACCCAGGTTGACCCAACACTCCAATACCTGGTCGAGGTGGACGCATCCGACACGGGGGTGGGGGCAGTGCTGTCCCAGCGTTCACCGGCGGATGGGCAGGTGCGTCCCTGCGCCTTCTTCTCCCGGCACCTTTCCCCCACTGAGCGAAATTACGACGTCGGTGACAGGGAGCTCCTGGCGGTGAAACTCGCTCTTCGGGAGTGGCGTCATTGGTTGGAGGGAGCCGCTCAGCCGTTTGTGGTCTGGACCGACCACAAGAACTTGGAGTACCTGAGGACAGCCAAGCGTCTAAATGCCCGCCAGGCGCGTTGGTCACTCTTCTTCGGACGCTTTATGTTTACCATCACCTATCGCCCCGGCTCCAAGAACGGCAAACCAGATGCGCTGTCCAGACAATTCGCCCCTGAAGACCCTGAGGATCGGGACCACACCATCCTGCCCACCTCGTGCGTCGTGGGGGCCGTTTCGTGGGGGATTAAGACCAAGGTCCGGAAGGCACAGGAGGCGGAACCTGATCCTGGTGGCGGTCCGGTCGGGAGACTGTTTGTTCCATCATCAGTCCGGGGAGACGTCTTTCACTGGGCTCATACGGCCAAGTTTGCCTGTCATCCTGGCATCTCCCGGCTAGTGGAGCTCCTTCAGCGATCCTTTTGGTGGCCTGGTCTTAGGAGGGACGTCACCAACTACGTCCGTGCCTGTCCCCAGTGCGCAACGGGTAAGACCTCCACTTCTCCCCCAGCTGGTCTCCTCCACCCACTGTTGGTCCCCGGTAGGCCCTGGTCTCACGTGGCTCTGGACTTCGTCACCGGTCTCCCCAAGTCTAATTCCTATGACACCATCCTGACCATCGTTGACCGATTCTCCAAGGCGGCCCATTTCGTGCCCCTCTCCGGGCTCCCTTCGGCATGAGAGATGGCCGACTTATTAATCCAACATGTGGTCAGGTTGCACGGGATCCCGGCGGATGTGGTTTCGGATTGGGGGCCTCAATTTGTCTCCGGGGTTTGGAAGTCCTTCTGCAACACACTGGGGGCCACAGTGAGTCTGTCTTCCGGCCACCACCCTGAATCGAATGGGCAGTGTGAGCGCACTAACCAGGAGCTGGAGGCAGCTTTGCGCTGTGTCACCTCTTCTAGCTCCTCTTCCTGGAGCACCTGCCTACCCTGGATTGAGTACGCCCACAATTCGACCCTGTCATCAGCCATCGGAATGTCTCCCTTCCGGGCGTCACTGGGGTATGACCCGCCCTTGTTCCCCGAAGAGGAGGGTGAGGTGGCGGTTCCCTCTGTCCAGGCTCATTTGAGGCGCTGCCGGCGTATTTGGACCAAGGCACGCCAGGCGCTTTTACGCACGGCGGAGCACAATTCCCAAGTCACCAATCACCACAGGAGAGCCACTCCCAACTATCAGGTGGGCCAGCAGGTAGGGTTGTCTACCCGGGTTATTAAGTTGAAGGCTGAGAGGAGAAAGCTGGCACAGCGCTTCATCGGTTCCTACCCCATAACTAAGATAATTAATCCGGTGGCTGTGCGTTTGGCTCTCCCCCCCTCCCTCTGGGTCTGTCCAACGTTTCACGTTTCCCATATAAAACCTGTTGTGTCTGACCCTCTCTGTCCCCCTCCCAGAGCCCCTCCTTCCCCCAGGATGATCGATGGCGATCCGGCATGGGGGGGTCACGGCCATCCTGGACTCCCGCCGCCATGGTCGCGGTCTCCAGTATCTGGTGGACTGGGAAGGATATGGCCCTGAATGCAGATCCTGGATGCCCCCGTCCTGGGTGCTGGATAAGAGTCTCATCACGGAGTTCCACCGGGTGCACCCAGGTAAGCCAGTGCCGGGAGGCGCTGCTCGGGAGGGGGGAGTACTGTTACAACTTGCTCTCGCCGGTCATCAGCGCCAGCGGCGCGCACACCTGTGCCCCATCAGCCTCCGCCTATATAACTGCCTCTGCCCTCTGCTTCGGCCTGGAGTCATCTGCTCGTCTATGCTCCCAAACCTTCAGCGCTCGACCATTTCGTCCCGGCCAGCGCACCATTCTCCAAGCAGCACGGTGGTGCAGTGGTTAGCACTGTTGCCTTACAGCTAGAAGGTTCCTGGTTCAAATCCCCAGGTTGGCAGGGGTTGGAACCTTTCTGTGTGGAGTTTGCATGTTCTCCCTGTGCTGTGTGGGTTTACTCCGGGGGCTCCGGTTTCCTCCCACAATCCAAAGACATGCATGTTAGGTTAATTGGCTGTTCTAAATTGTCCCTAGATATCTGTTTCCTATAGGCCCTTAGAATAGAGGGTTAGTATTAGTGAAAGCGCTTTGAGTGGTCTTTGTGATTAGAAAAGCGCTATATAAGTACAGGTTAGTTAGTTAGTTAGTTAGTTAGTATTACTCTTACCTTCTCTCCAGCTTCTCTCCTGTGCACAGGTGGACCTCCAGGGCGGCAGATTTCCTCCTCCTCGCCTCTCCCTGCCAAACCTCTCCCCAGCACGCAGGGAGCGCGCAGCAGTGCTGTCCTCCAGGCAGCATCAGCGTCACCAACGCCAGCCACCATCTCATCTGCACGTAAGCAATATATTGTGGTTATTCCCCTCGGGTGTTTGACTGTAGCTAATTCTCTGCTCTGCTCTGCCCTCAGGGTTGCCTGGCTGCACGGCGAACTGTTCTGCTCTCAACGCACCCTTTTCACCCACATCACATCCCTCAGAACTCAGAACTCAGAAAAGATTTATTGCCAAGTACATTAACAGTAAACAACTGATAACATACGAGGGATTTGACTTGACACAGAAAACGACCTGCATTTCCGGTGACGCGGCAGCATCTGAAGAACGTGCCTGTCAACAGATGGGTACAGGATGCATAGGGAGGAAAAGGATAACACAATAGGAAAGAGCAAAAAACCATTGATTGTCAGAATACCGGTCATATACGATCAATATTATGATTACAAGAAAAAAAGCCTTCAATGCACAGTTAGCAGACAAAAATGTACACAAGGACACAAAGAGAGCAGTGAGTGAGTGATCTTTTTCATCAGTTTTTGAGTCAGTGTGGGTGTAGTGTTGAGTGTAGGTGTTTGTATCAGTTAAGAACAACAAAGTCTCTTTGGCAGGAGATGTTTTGTCTTAGCTGCTGGCATTTGTCCTTGAGCCATGCAGCTGACTGTCCGTGGAGTCAATGCTGCTCAAATGTTTTGAAAACAAAAAACTGCAGATAATCTGGAGGACTTGTGTGAGGGGGTCAGATTAGTCGAATAGTACTGATCACAGAGAAAGAAACTTTATATCCTCTTACAGATTCAGTACTTAATCCTTCAGTGCTGGACGTTGAATCCTTCATGGACGGCTCTCAGCGTAATCATGATGTAATCCATTTTCCTAGACAGTTCTCCATTTGCCGCTGTCAGAGTCCTCTCCATTTTTTCAATTTGATGGTTAAGCCTCGCCTGGCCAGCATTTTGATAGGCTATGTCCATCTTCATCAGTTTACGGTACACCAGGACAATCCCAGATCCAATCAGAACGATCCTGATGACCATTACTACGAAGACGTACAAATCTTCGACATCTTCGATGGAAAGATCAGACAGGCACAAGAGTTTCCAATTACTTGTGTCCCTCAAATAGCCCGCAGCAGCCGTTCCTGTGGGGCAAACAACCTCCCCCGGGGCACTTTTCCTCGTTGAAAAAATAGTGTCAATTGCGTCCAAAGCCCAGCTTATTAAATCCATAATTTCGTTCGATAATCAGCAGTAGAGACACGCAGACAGACGATAGCAAGCTGGGATCCAGTTAGTTAGAGGAGGAAGGAGATGAAAAGTCAGAGCTGGAGAGAAGGAAAAAGCGTCTGCTCTCTTTGGGAGGCAGAAGTAAAGTCCACATTTCCACTCACGCATTCAGACATCACTGGTTGTTTGAATAAAGCCTTAAATCTTTCCCGAGCCTGTGTGTGTGTTCCCTGAGCCCATCACTATGTCACAGGCAAGTGTCAGTCTCATTTTCAAACTAGTTTGCTCTCCAGTGGTGAAACTTTTACTCAGATGACGGCAGAATCTCAAAGCCAGCGCTATCTCTCGGACGTGAATGCGCAATTTTGCATGTGCTTGCCTCTTTCCATTGACTTTGTATGGATTCGCGCCGCCCGTTCACGTGTGGTGTGAATGCACCTTCAAGACCGTACCTACCCAGAACCTCTTCATCACCTCTGTTCCCTTCACCTACATGTCCATTAAAGTCCGCTCCAATCACTACTCTCTCCCCCCGGGAACACTTTCTACTGCTTCATCCAACTTACTCCAGACTTCCTCTCTTTCTTCTACCTGATATCTAACTTGTGGGGCATACGTACTGACAACATTGAGCATCATACCTTTGACTTCTAGCTTCAAACTCATGATCCTGTTCGACTCCCTGTTTACTTCCTGAACACTCTTCCCATGCTCTTCCTTCAAGATTACTCCTACTCCATTTCTCTTCCCATCTACACCATGGTGGAACAGTTTAAATCCCCCTCCAATGCTCCTAGCCTTGCTTCCCTTCCATCTGGTTTCTTGAACACACAGTACAGCTGCCTTCTCTCCATCATATCAGCCAACTCTCTGCCTTTACCAGTCATAGTCCCTACATTTAAAGCCCCTACTCTCACCTCCACACTATTACCTTTCCTTTTCTCTCTCTCCATTTTAACATGCCTTCCCCCTCTCCTCCTCCTTGATCTTCAACCAACAATAGCCCAATTTTCACTGGCACAATGTCGATTAACAGCACCAGTGGTGGTCATTGTTAACCTGGGCCTGGACCGATCCGGTATGGAAGTCTCATTCGTGATGATCTGCACATTTGATTTGGCAAAGGTTTTATGCCAGATGCCCTTCCTGATGCCCTTCCTGACACAACCCTTTCCATTTACTTGGGCTTGGGACCGGCACTAGGAGTACACTGGCTTGTACACCCTGTGGCTGGGCTCCTCCCACACTGGATAATTAGCTTTTTTCATGGTTTGGGTCTAGTAGAGACCTCTCCACCTCCTTTTTCCTGATTTTCCCCATCAGTACAAGCCAGACACTGCAATTAACAAAATTGTTAGTTAGTTGCATGTCATCTTTTGTATATTGGCCAGTAGCAACCATCACTATGGTACACTCCTGCCACCTTGTGGCAACATAAGAAAAGGAGACAAAGGTACTTTAAAGGTAGAATATGCAATATTTTCTACTTTCAAATATTCGAGAAATACCTAAAAAGGTAGAGTGTAAAGAAACATCCCTTTTGCTGTTATGCCAATTATGATAATACATGATATTGCAGAGCCATGAATTAATTTATGACTTTTGCACAGCTGACAAAGTGATAAATATCTCTTTACACCAGCAGGGTGAGTATTAAGCCAGTTTTCATCTCAGAGTAAAAAATCCTGTTTTAATTTTTCATTCATTCATTCATCTTCTTCCGCTTAATCCTTTTCGGGTCGCGGGGGGGCTGGAGCCTATCCCAGCATCTTTGGGCGAGAGGCAGGGTAACTTAATTATGTTAGTTTCTAGAGTAGGGCAGAACATGTAATGATATCAGTTAATTACAGGTTCACTTGGAGCAGATAAATTTGAAGAAGTCATCATGGGTTATGAGTAAAAAACTGTCAAATTTGCTTCAACTGAATGGATAAAGGTTCATTACTGCCATCTGGTGTTGCCACTAATCACCTGCAGTTTCTACATAATCCACCTTTAAGAGGTGTTGAGAGGTGGCAATTATCACAGTGTTATTATATACGTATTACTAACCTGTTATGAAAATTACATTGTTAAGGTGATCATAGTTATTGTCAAGACTTTTGGCAACATCCCTGACATACATACATCGAGTGTGATATTACTGTTCCAAAAAGAAACATTAACCTCTTGCACTCCGGTGTACCGCGGACGGGCACGTCTCTGCGTCCTAGAGCGCACGAGGGCGCTCTCGTGCGCTCTAGGACGCACGAGGGTGCTGCGTCCAAGAGCGCACTGAAAAAAAAAGCTGCATTTCCGTTCTTCCACTACAGACACAGCCGCGAACAGATCAGATATGATTAACCTCTCATTCGACTAATAAGAGCCTTGAATTGGGTTTCTGAAACCTTGAAGAACCAATGACTGAAAACCTAGCAAGAAAGACCCGCCTACCAACGCTGCGAATGCAGCGAGCCAATTGAAGCACAGTAGTTCGAAAGCTGTTTTGTGTAAGGCTGGGTGAAGACAGACTGCTGCAGCAGATGAAAAAAGGATCCGCAGGAAGAGCACCCAGCAGCACGGAGACCACCCACAAGTGCAACCTGTGTGACAGGGACTGCCATTCGCGCATCGGCCTGTTCAGCCACAGGTGGTGCTTTTTTTTTTATTCCAGCAGAATAGACGTTTAGGATTCTTCTTCCATGGTCATCATAGACCGACGGAGGCCGACGACGAAGGCTGGGATTACTACTGTTATTTGTTTTGAAAAATCGTTCGCCAAAACCGCAATCATGGAAGCGCAAAACCGCAATAATGGAATTATGTTTTGACCGGGTCACGAGACCAGAACCACAAGTCTGTAATAAGCCAACCAGCGTCGCGTTCGTCTGACAATGAGGAAGAGAAGTTTGCCAGCTCCGCTGCTGCTGTGGACAGGTAAGTGTTATAAGCTAAATTATTCTTTATCCCTGAAAATTGTAATCAAAAATGACTTTTGACCAATCGGTAAATTACAACTGTGCGGCGCACGAAGTCCGAAGTCCGTGCGCCGCGGTACACGGTTCGTGCGCCGCGTCCGGACCGTGAATGCCCCCCCCCCCCACTACTCTTCTGTAGCAAGGGGGGGGTGCGTGGTGACTGTGCGCTGCGGTCGCCATATCGCCATATGACTATTTCATCATGTAGCGATGGCCGATGTCCGTCCTCTGTAGCGGGGGGTGGGGGTGGGTGGGGGGAGTTGTTATCTTCTACATTACAAATATTTTAGAATAATTTTTAGTGCACTGTAGGTTATTTTTTCTTGTAAAAAAAAGCCACACATTTTTTACGTGGCATGCTTCTTTGTGTGTGGGGGCTTGTTTGTTCATTCATTCATTCATGAATGAATAAACAACCCCCCCCCCACACACACACACACACACACAGCCCTGAGTGTCACCTTTCATTAGAGCCCAAGATGAAGCTTCTATATTGAATCATTCAAAAGTTACAGACATTTTTCCAAACTGTGTCATTTGGCACAATTTGGCACAGTTCAAAAACGCCTGGGAACTACCAGACAAACTACCAGACCAACAAAGCTGTGTAATATATTCATTTTTTGTGGTATTGTTACAAAATTTTGACCTCAGCTGGATAACACTTGGTTCTACATTTCTGTTGCATTTTGCAGCCCGGATCTGAAGCTGTGTGTTATTTGCAAGCATTTGTATCCAAAAAAAACACCCAGGCGAAATTTATTTTCTTCAAGTTCACTATGTTTAGATGACTGTAACTCAGTGGCCGGAGCACTTAGAGAGATTATGACTGTTTTGCCAAAAAATTCAAAGTGTTTTCTTTTAAATGAGATCAACCCTATGAAGATGCTGCAAAGAGTTGAACAACAGCTTTTGATTTACTTTGGGCATGTTATTTTTAGGCGTTTTTAGGGAAATTGACCGGAGTGCAAGGGGTTAAATAGCAGAAAGTAATAACAGAGAAAAGATTATGACTTGTCTGTTAATTTAATCAAAAAATAGTTATAAAACTTTATCAGCCCCAGCAAAGCTTAACTATTGCAACAAAGTTTTGGCTTTATTAAAAGAAAAAAAAAAACTGTACAGAAAGCCAAGTAACAATACAAGCTCAAGTAGGCTAAACAGCAGGCATGGGGCAAAAGAATGATTTGGTGTAGAATTGTGATACTTGGTAGTCACGATGATGCACTGATCCCTAAATGCACGCACTGATCTTTTATTAATTATATGTATAAAAGTTATAAACTCTTCGGTATTAATTAACCAACTAAGTTTTCAGTCCACTGCATAGTGCAAAATAAAAATCAGGGGTCAATCAGAAGTCATAACTTGTCTCACAAGATTTGCAGCCACATGTATAAATTAGGAAACAGCTGGAGAACAACATCAGAGAAAGAACTGAGAAATGCGGCCAAAAAGTTAAGTAAAATGTTGGGCCTGTTTTTGGATTTTAAAACAAAGACAGAATGAAACACCAAGACAAGATGTACTTAACCTGCAAGGAGCACCACACACACAAAAACCCCCACTCTGGGAACACTATGAACACGTGATGCCATATGTTGCAGGGGGACCAGAGGCCATGTAACCCCCATCCTGCTGCCTGTGGTGGTCCCAAACCTGCCCAAATCCTGGAAATCCCCGAGCACAGCGGAAACTGCTGCATAAGAGTACACCATCACACAGATGACTGTGAGCCGCCAGCCACTGAAACAAAAATGGCTGTGGTGAGGTCAAATGAGTTAAAACTTACATGAAACAGATACTGACAGCAGTACTTTGACTTAACGTCCAAAGACAGATAATTTTTTCACACATAAGGAGTTGTTCAGAACTCCTTATAAGAACTCCTTATACAAAGATATAGAGTGATGATAATCAAGTCAGTGGCGGTAATGCACCTGTAATCTGGTTGCCAACCACCAATCAAATCTAAAAGAAGAAGAAGAAGTAGTACTTTGAGGACACAATTTGGCATTGAAGGGGGGGGGGGGGGGTCACAATGCTTACTGCATGGTGAGGCATCTCGCGAGTCCCACCCCTACTAAACAGTTAGCACACACACCTACAGTCCATTAGAAGAGGACGCTAAAGAAAACAGAAAGACAAAAAGAATACCTGGAACTTTGTAGGGAATTATCTCCTCTTCCTCTTCAACCATTGAAAATTTAAGTCATATGTTATTTTCGTTAAAGAATTCCATCTTGTAACTTAGTAGGGAAAGTTTATTATAAGGTAATGTTAAGCTCGCATCCAGCAACTAGGCTAATGTAATTAAGGATTACAAGAACACCCATGAATGGTACACATCTCTGTATCAACTGCTGTGCACTGCAGGAATACCCATTGTACAATCAAATGACTTGGTTAACTGTTGTTTAATCTGTGTAAGAAATGTTATTATGGTTAATGTGTTAAAATGAGTTAATGTAGCTCCCCATTTAACTTCTTTTTTGTTTTGTTTTGGTTTTTTTTTTTTTTTTTTTTTGATATACGATAACACACACGTGGCCCACAGAAGAGATAAACACAGTCTGCGTCTCCAGCTGTTCACTACTCACCAAATTCAAACAGCACATATCCTGTAGGAAAGAAGTGGTTTGATGTGGTTGAGGGTGTGAAGAGCTGGCTGCTGCTGCTGCACCCACCAAGTCTGGGCAGGACTGAGTCATTTTAGTGCCAACTTCAACTTGAAAATTAATACTTAAAGATTCTAACATTCACAGTTTCAAATACAGTTGTTTGAAGAATGTAAAATAAATCTGTGTGAGAAATTCAGGTTTGTGTACGTATGTGTGAAAAAAATATTTTGTTTGCGATGACATTTTTGGAATGCCAAAGAAAATAAAAAATAGAAGCGCTTTTGTGAACATCTGTGTACAAAGCAGAAAATTACATGTAAAATTCTGCTACCTTCTCTCTTTTAAATGCATTCAAACTTAACAAGATTAGTTGTATCTTGTTTGCTCATTCTTGCTTGTTGCTTTGAATTTGATGAGTGACCAGAATTAGCTATTGCAATAATTAACTAAAAAAATGTCTGACAGAAGCAGGCTGCAAGTAGGAAAACTATCTGTCTCTCTGTCTGTGTCTGATATTCATATCACGTTTATCAGATTGTCACCTGCTTTGTGAGTGTCAATAACAGTGGGAATCCATAATAACCCTGGTGAAAAAAAAATATATTGAAGTGTATTATTACTATATTCTTTTTTCAAAAATACAAGTTAAATATATTAGAATATACTTGTACTTTCTAAGAATCGCTTTCAAGCATAACATAAATATATTTATGTAACTGTACTTAAAACATACTTTGTAATAAGTATTTTTTTAATACACTATACTGAAATATATTTTTCCAAAAATATATTTCAAATAAAATATATACACTACCGTTCAAAAGTTTGGGGTCACTTAAAAAATTTCCTTATTTTTGAAAGAAAAGCACTTTTTTTCAATGAAGATAACTTTACACTAATCAGAAATACACTCTATACATTGCTAATGTGGTAAATGACTATTCTAGCTGCAAATGTCTGGTTTTTGGTGCAATATCTACATAGGTGTATAGAGGCCCATTTCCAGCAACTATCACTCCAGTGTTCTAATGGTACAATGTGTTTGTTCATTGCGTCAGAAGGCTAATGGATGATTAGAAAACCCTTGTGCAATCATGTTAGGTCTGCAATGCTGTAATTGCTGCAAATGGAGGATTCTTTGACGAAAGCAAAGTTTGAAGGAAAAAATTATTATTTCAAATACAAATCATTATTTCTAACCTTGTCAATGTCTTGACTATATTTTATATTCATTTTACAACTCATGGTGGTGAATAAGTGTGACTTTTCATGGAAAACACAAAATAATTGTCTGGGTGACCCCAAACTTTTGAACGGTAGTGTATATCTAATTGGAAATATACTTCTACTCAAATATTTCATTATACATTTAAAGTATATTTTATGCATACTTTGAGTATATATTTTTATATAATACAATAAATATATTAAAGTAATATTTAGCTAAAATTGTATTTTGTTGCATACTTTCAATACATTTAATACATTACACTATTCTTTGACTTATTTCAAAGTACATAAGTGAGTATTTACAGTTTTAATTGCATGTATGAACATAAATGAAAATGTATTAATCTGTACATATTTTTGGTACGCTTAAAACACTAAGCATTTTTCAAAAATATACAAATAATTACAATGTATAATTGAAAGATTAATATTTTATTTTTAAGATACTTCAGTCTCGTTCAATATTGTTTGGAAGGGGGACAACAAAGAACTTGTTAAGACAACTTAACATTACACATTTACACTTTAGTGACAGGGGGTCCACAGCAAATACATTATTGGTCCTTGACACTTCAGTAATAAACGTAGAATGTATCTTTAACTGTGCATCTTGTCAAAAAATGGTTTTAGTACTCTTCAGCTCTTTCACCAACACACATATGCCCCCATTCACAAGAGAGACATTAGAAAAATCAATGTGTTGATATTTCACAAAATCGTCCATCACTTAACTGTACAACAGAGTTAGTTCTCTTTTTCAGAGTTGTGTTATTGTAAGAATGATAAATAACCCCCTTACAGGTGAAACGATCATAACACAAACCAGTATTCATCACATGCCAGTGTAAAGTTGTAAAGCTTTTCTTTGCAATACAGATATGTCACGTTTTTTGAATGTCGAACAATTGTTCAGCATTCAACAAGATATGTCGTGTCAGTAGTAGCAGCTGGGTCAAAATCAATTATCCAGCTGATGGGTACGATGCTGGTTTTATCTTTGTCAGGTCCTTTCGCCCAACTAACAAGGGCAAACCTATATTTTGACATTTTTGCTAAATATATATTATGGTTGTGCCTCTCCGTTTCTTCTTCCCGCTTAAAGCAACCGACATTCGCGCCTAGCATTGCACATGCGTGAAAGACGTCATTGTGCTATGATTGGCTGGCTTGTTCGGGGCGATTGTTATGCGCATGCGCCATTCGCGCTAAGCACTCGGGTAAAAGTAGTCATGTATCTTATCCCATTCGTTTTCAAATCAAAACAACCTAACGTTACGTTAGCTAGCTCAGAGTACAGACAAACGTAGAAAATGGACCGAGTCCGACTGAAAAGGAAATATATCCTCCCTGGTTCTGAAACGGATATTCCAAGAAGATTTTTATTTTCTTAAAGAAAAGACGCATACGGCAGATTTCACCTGATCATAGTGGTGATGAAACTGACATCGGCAGTCCTCGCCCTTTGCACGTTGTAAGTTTTGTTTGACTTGGTATTTACATTAAATTCTATCATGACTAATGTGTCAATTTCTAGGCTGAAGACATTGAAGATGCCAATTCAGAGGTAAGTGTGGTCTATATTAATCATATATTCCATAACCTACATATGTTGAAGCATGTGAGAATGTTTGGTGATTACATATGTAAGGCGACTTCACACCTCAGAACAGGACAAAGACTCTCAACCGCCAGTGAAGAACAAAGACCTTCCCAGACACTGCGGTGGAGACCGGAGGAGCTGCCCTGACCCCCCAGGGCCATGAGGAGGAGTACGAAGACAGAATCAGAATCAGAATCAGAATCAGAATCAGGTTTATTGCCATTGTTCATGTAGTACACAAACTAGGAATTTGTCTCGGTACAATGCTGCAACATTAAACATGATAAGATAAGAGAAATAAACTATACATGTAATAAAGTGTAGGATAAGATTAAGTGATACTGGTCAACAGTTAAAATATATATTAGCCAGCAGCAGATACTGTGGAGAACTATATAGTGCAGTCGGTAATGCAGGAAGAAAACAGTGATGATTGACATGAGTCTGGTTGAGCTGCTGTACATGGTGCACGAGAGTCACTTAGTGTTCAGCAGTCTAATGGCAGAGGGGAAGAAGCTGTTCATGTGACGGGAGGTTTTAGTCTGGATGGACAATGGGGGGGGTTAAGATAATGAGGGATGTCAGCTTTTGATATGCATGTCTTTTGTTATGTGCAAGTATAAGTTCATAGAGCCGAAAGTGTTCGGTCTCTTTTTTCCTTCTTCTGCTGCTGCACTAGGATAAGACTTGTTAGAGGAGCTGATAATAAACTTTGGTTTATATATCACATCGCCTCGTTCTTCCAAGTTCCTCTACACTGGTGACCCTTACGCGAGAATGGACCAGAGGCGTTCCCCCGCGATCGACTCATCTGTGGCGACCCAGGCAGACGCCGGCGCCCATGCAGACAGGGGAACAGATGGACGACGTTCCCCCATGGCAGAAGTGATAGAGAGGGCTCAACCGAGCACCAGCGCCGTGGAGAGAGCCGAAGCAAGGCACTCTCACCCTGCGGACACAGCAGTGACGGTCTACACAAACGCCGTCACCGTCAACCTGCCGGACTTCTGGCAGGAAGACCCCGCCTCGTGGTTTCAGCAAGCTGAAGCCCAGTTTGCACTTGCGGGCATCACGGCTGATGATACAAAGTTCTATCACATCGTCGCCAAACTCAACGCCGCCACTTCGAGATGTGCGCGGAGCATAATCCAGCGGCCGCCGGCCCAGGACAAATATGAAGAACTGAAAGCGACCATCGTGGCAAATTACGTCCCCTCAGCCGAGGAGAGAGCTGAGAGGATCCTGGCGATCTACGGCCACAGAGAATGCAGACCCAAGGCCCTCATGAAGGACTTGCTGCAACTTAAAGAAGAGGACAATGACAACTTCCTCTTCCATTTCATATTCCTCAGTACGCTGCCGCCACACATGAGAGGGACGCTGGCCAACATGCGATGCAGCACCCAGCAAGACTTCCGCACGCTAGCTCACGAAGCTCAACGGCTCGTCAACACCTGCAAGGAGCAGACACCCACAGCAGCATCCGCAGACCTCAACGCTGATGTCCGGAGCCATGAGGAGCCACAAATCACTGAGCAGAATCAGCCCGCGGTGACAGCGACACGACCAGGACGCAACAGACGGAGCAACGTTTGTTATTACCACCACCGCTTCGCCGAGAAGGCTTACAAATGCGTTCCCCCCTGCAAATTCACAATTTCCGGAAAACGCCGAAGCCGAGAGCCGTTAACAGCGGTGGTTCTCGGCGAAAAAAGCAAGCTTTTATATGTGACGGACGGACACACCGGCAAGCGGTTCCTTATCGACACTGGAGCTCATCTAAGTTTTGTCATGCCCTCCCAAGCAGACCGGGCCATGGGCCCCCGGGGCAATGGAGCGGTGGCAGCCAACGGCTCCATCATCGACACTTTTGGCGAAAAGAGCCTGCACCTCTGCATCCACGGCCGCAACTACAGATGGACATTTGTTGTAGCGGCGGTGAGTTTTAACTTGTTGGGCGCAGATTTTTTGTGTGCACATGGGTTATTAGTTGATCTATCGAACAGACGCTTGGTTAATGCACTGTCCTTTGCTTCTATTCCCTGCTCAGCTCGAGTTTCTCCACCACCCGTGCAGGCTAGCGTCACCACAGCAGGAGGTAAGTTTGATCAACTCCTCACCCAATTTCCAGCACTCACAATTCCCAAATTCTCAGCCACAGTGGCTAAACACGGGGTTGAACATTTTATTTCCACAACGGGCCCACCAGTATTTGCCAAAGCTCGGCGCTTAGACGCGGCCAAGCTCGCCATAGCTCGGGACGAGTTTACCACCCTTGAAAAATTAGGCATTATTAGACGCTCGAAAAGCCCCTGGGCCTCACCATTTCACATGGTTCCGAAATCCGACGGTTCTTGGAGACCGTGCGGCGATTACCGCAGATTAAACAATGCGACAGCGCATGACCACTACCCAATTCCTCACATTCAGGATTTTTCACTGCATCTGGCGGATGCGCGCATTTTTTCAAAAATAGACCTGGTCCGCAGTTATCATCAAGTCCCAGTTCGAGCAGAGGACATTCCTAAAACAGCTGTAATAACCCCCTTTGGCCTTTTTGAATTTTTGCGAATGCCTTTCGGCCTCAAAGGCGCGGCTCAAACCTTTCAGCGGATGATGGACGCAGTATTACGCGACCTCCCTTTTGTTTTCGTCTACCTCGACGATATGCTGGTAGCCAGCCCGTCTGAGGAAGAACACGACTAGCATCTCACTATGGTTTTTCAGAGGCTAGAAGAGCACGGGTTAATAATCAATCCAGCCAAATGCAAATTCGGTGTGTCACAAATTGATTTTTTAGGAAACAGAGTTTCTCCGAAGGGGGCAGTCCCACTTCCAGACAAAGTTCACGCGATAAAAAGTTTCCCACGGCCACAAATGGTCAAATCGCTGCAAGAATTTTTAGGAATGGTTAATTTTTACAACCGTTTCCTCCCCCATGCAGCTCAGCTCATGCAGCCCCTATATGACGCGCTCAGAAAACAAAAAGCTTCCAACGCGGTCGAATGGACCCCGGAGCGCGAACGCGCCTTCGCGGAAGTAAAAAGCGCCCTAGCTAATGCCACATTGTTGGTTCACCCCGATCCCTCGGCCCGCATTGCGCTAACCACAGATGCTTCGGACCTAGCTATAGGGGCAGTTGTAGAACAACATGTCAGCGGAATCTGGCAACCTTTGGCATTCTTCAGCAAATCGCTAAACCAAACCGAGCGTAAATACAGCACTTTTGACAGGGAGCTGCTAGCGCTTCATTTATCCATCCGCCACTTCCAGTTCTGGTTAGAAGGGCGGAGTTTCACGGCTTTTGTAGACCACAAACCGCTCACCTTTGCTATGGCTAAAATTTCCGAACCGTGGTCAGGCAGGCAACAAAGACAGCTGGCTGCGATTTCAGAGTTCACGACAGACATTCGACATGTGGCAGGCAAACTTAACGTGGTAGCAGACTGCCTCTCCCACGCTGTGACATCGTCAGAGCGCGAGGAGACAGATTATACTACCTCAGCCGCGGAACTCTTCACCAACGCGGACACATACGCGGCCCCAATCCATGCAGGGATAGATTATGCAGCCATGGCAGAGGAACAAAGTATTGACGCGGACGTGCGCGCACTCTTGTCTGGACCAACAGGGTTAAGGCTGGAGGAAAGGGGTTTACGCGACGGCGTGCCCCCCCCTAATATGCGATATCTCAACCGGCCGACCTCGCCTGTTAGTCCCAGCTACATGGCGCCGCTGTATTTTCGACTCAGTTCACTCCCTCGTGCACCCAGGTGTGCGCGCCTCGGTTAAAATGGTCGGTGAAAAGTTTGTGTGGCCTGGCCTGCGCAAAAACATAAAAGAATGGGCAAAAACTTGCATTTCTTGTCAGCGCGCCAAAATACACAAACACACAAAAGCCCCTCTGGAGCCTTTTCCAATCCCTGCTAGAAGGTTCGACCACGTTCATGTCGACCTCGTGGGGCCACTACCTTCCTCCCAAGGTTTCACACACCTGTTAACAATGATAGACCGCACCACACGCTGGCCAGAGGCAGTCCCTCTGGCGTCAATCACAGCAGAGGAAGTCGCTCGCGTTTTTTTGACAAATTGGGTGGCACGTTTCGGCGTCCCATCGGACATCACGTCCGATTGGGGGCCTCAATTTGTCTCGGAGCTTTGGTCAGCCATGTCCAGCAGCTTAGGGGCGACAATTCACCGCACCACCGCTTATCACCCTCAGGCTAATGGGTTATGTGAGCGTTTTCACAGATCTTTAAAGGCCGCCCTCAGAGCCTCATTAACGGATACAAATTGGGTAAATAAACTTCCCTGGGTTTTATTGGGGTTGCGTGCTGTGCCCAAGGAGGATCTAGACGCCTCTCCAGCAGAATTAGTTTTTGCACAACCTCTCAGGCTCCCAGGTGAATTTTTACCAGAGAACCCAGAGCCAGGGCATCTTCCAGCCCCGAGGTTTTTAGGCAGCAACGGACCGGACTCTCTCCCCGGACCGGCACATCACTCTTTTCCACGGGTTTTTGTCCCACAAGCTTTAAAGAACGCTGAATTCGTTTTTGTTAGGCATGAAGCTTTAAAACCAACTTTCCGCCCACCATACGATGGGCCATTCAGAGTGCTGGAACCTGGTGATAAACACTTTGTGCTTGATTTTGGGGATAGAAAAGAAACAGTCAGCATTGACAGACTTAAACCTGCCTTCTTGTTGAGAGACGAGCCTGCACGGTTGGTGAGAGCACCTCAGCAGGGTAGACCCCCCAAGAGAAAAGACTCAGCCCCCCTGCAGGGAACAAATAATCACTCTCCTCCCCAAGCTGCAGATTCCTTACAGGAAGGTCCCAGCAGGACGCTCAAGCGGACCCACAGCAGATTCGGGAGAAGATTAAAACCCAGACAGCACAGAGACTGAGGCAAACTACTCAACAGTTGTTCACTAATTGTGCTGTAACAGTTTAGGACTGACTTGTGATTTTACTATGCTGTTATGATTACCACTGAACTCTCTTAGGAGCATGGCTGCTGGAAAGTTTCTTCTGTGGCAAGAGGTGTAGCAGTTAGTATGTCATAGTAATTATCTTAAACTGTGAATTTTTCTATTGTCCTTTTCTTAGTCGTTTGGGGGGGAGCTGTGGTCTATATTAATCATATATTCCATAACCTACATATGTTGAAGCATGTGAGAATGTTTGGTGATTACATATGTAAGGCGACTTCACACCTCAGAACAGGACAAAGACTCTCAACCGCCAGTGAAGAACAAAGACCTTCCCAGACACTGCGGTGGAGACCGGAGGAGCTACCCTGACCCCCCAGGGCCATGAGGAGGAGTACGAAGACAATGGGGGGATTAAGATAATGAGGGATGTCAGCTTTTGATATGCATGTCTTTTGTTATGTGCAAGTATAAGTTCATAGAGCCGAAAGTGTTTGGTCTCTTTTTTCCTTCTTCTGCTGCTGCACTAGGATAAGACTTGTTAGAGGAGCTGATAATAAACTTTGGTTTATATATCACATCGCCTCATTCTTCCAAGTTCCTCTACAGTAAGTACTTATAATTTGGTGGACTTAATTATAATTATTTAAAAATGTTTTCTCTGTTTGTAGTCTTTGATTGAGGTTCAACATGTTGTGCCAACTATGGCTGAGATAATTGACTGTCTTCGTGGTATGTATAAAGGCTCTTATGGAAATATATTTGTATTCTTATTTGTAAATGTGGCTTATGTAATCCTGCTGTTATCTTCTTTATTCTGCTTTTGAAGAACTCCCAGAGACATTGAAATTGATGAAGGATTGCATTGCAAAAGTTAATGCTTCAATGACACGTCTCAGACAATTCAGTGTCAATTTCTATGTCATCGGCAATGTCTTCATCAGAGAGTGAAGGGGAGATGGTAAGTTTCATTTCATATCAAATTGTATACAATATGTTTGCTTCAAATTGATGTGTTTGAATCAAAAATGTGTAACACACAATGTCACTTTTATTATCTTTATCTGTACAGCACTCCTTACCTGGGAAGACGGTGGCTGTTTCCAAAAGGTCTTTCCTACATTTAAACCGCACAAGGATGACTGTTTTCGCACAAGAACTGGCCGTTCTGATTTTTTCAAAGGACACTCTGGCAAATTCCACACTAACCGGGAGAAATGGAAGAGGAGATATGACCAAAGGCCAGCTTGATGTAGCCAAGGTGCAGGCCATTACAGGTAATTTCAACTGTGTAACCAGACATACCTTTAAACTACAGAGCATGCAGAGTGAATAAAATTAATTCTTTCCTTGTCTTAGGTGATTTGCAATGTGAAACGATCTCCTTATACATTTTAGCACATAGCAGTACAAAAACGTGGTTTATATACTTAAAATCTGTATTAAGTAAGTTTTCTTTTGCAGACGCGGTGATTGAGGAGTTTCCCGGAACCACAGTGTCTGAGGTGCGAGCTGCACTACGCAGGAAGTGCAACAATGAACATTTTTCACATAAGAGGCCATAAATGTTTCGTGTAAGGTCTGATTGTTTCTTTTTCTACCCATTGTTAAGGGCTGTTTGCCAAAAAGGGTAAAAAAAAAGTTTTGTTATTTGTACATTTGTTTTCATGCTACCAGGTACCAAGCAACACCACATAAGTTTTGACAAAAAGTGGTGATGAATGTGTTCAGTTTATCTCTTGTCTAGCAGTTCTTAATGTGCTTCTAAGCTCCGAGAGGGCTGCTCTTTTCAGATGCCGCTCACTCTGAGGATATGCTTGATGTTATTGTCTACAAGTTTGGAAAATTAGGTGTGTGGGAGAGAAATACTGAATTTTTGCCTATGGATTTGAGGCTGAAATCAGCAAAGGGAAGAACTTTGAAAAAAATAAATGAAATTAATTTCTTTACATCAAAATGTCGGTCCAAGGGGTCAGTAATATGCATTCTATTAAATTTATTTCAACTTGCAGACAATGACGTTAAGGGGACACTTCAGACCAGAGTCATGTGAAGTGACAGCACTAACTCATTTGAGATTATTCTACTTTTTGCATAATTCACTTCTCAAGGTTCGAAACCTTTAGTTACAATTTTTGCACTACATTGTAATTGAATGTATTTTTGGTTTGTTTTGAAATACAAATAAAATATATTTGTTAAGTGTATACTTGGAAGTATTTTCATTATACGAAAAATGTATTTACAATAGAAACATTGTATATTTAAAGAGTATTTTAAATGACATTTCTATGTATTGCAGAGTCATTTTAAATAGGTTTTAAATAAACTATAAATCAATTATAAGACTATTGCTAATACACAATAAATGCACTTAAAATATGAAAGTAGTGTAATCATAGTGTATTAGTGAATGAGTAAATCGTCACAGATCATAATATATTAAAAATGCATTAAGTGTACTTAAAATTGTTCCACTTTAGTACATAAAAATACATTAAGCATACTTAAAGTTGAACTTTATTTCAATTTAAATTTAACTAAAATGTATTGAATACAAAAAAAGTTGTTCCAAAATAGCACACTTAAAATTTACTTTACCAAAATATACACACTAAAATACACTAAAATATACCTAAATTAAATATATTTAGCATATTTATTTTTTACCAGGGAAGACACAAGTTCATCCAAAACTCCTCACAATCTAAGAGTATAAAGCAATACAAACATTTATAATACTTAGTATTTGATATTTTACAATATGAGTGGGACACTTGACATGTTTGGTTTATATAGCCTTTTGTGGCACCGTAGGGCTGCATGGCTACAGAACATTGTGTGACCGTGTCAGTTTTCTTAGAAAAGAGGAAGCACACTCACTAATAGTGTTCTGCTAAATTAAAGCACAACGAGCACACATAGGCTACTGACAGACACACCTGCTCGACTGAACATTCAGGATGTGGCTTCAGCTGTGGTGTGGCAAACCCATCATTTCAAATAAGACCAAACACTGATCTGAACAGGAAAGCAATAGTTACCACCCACAACATACACCACCACCATAATACCCCTGTTGTAGATATTTGCCCTTTTGAATGTGATAATTTTTTTTTTTTAAAAGTGTCTAAATGCATAAAGCAGTTGATTTTACACCACGTTCCAAATTATTATGAAAATAGGATTTTAGTGTCATAAACATTCAATTTTTTATTTTTCAATTAAACTCATGGATGGGGTTGTGTCTCAGGGCTCTTTGGTCACTGATATCAATGTCAGACACCTGTCATAATTAGTTTGCCAGGTAAACCCAAACTATTTAAGGATGTTCCACATTTTTAAGCATGCCACAGGTTTCAAGCAATATGGGAAAGAAAAAGGATCTCTGATGCTGAAAAAAGACTCTAAAGTGGCCCTAGGTATGAATGTGCGTATGAATGGTGAAGGGATAGCGTCATACCGTGGCTGCTTCATCCATCCAGGTGGATGCCCTGAATTTCCCCTCTGGGGATCAATAAAGTACACAAAATCAAAATTAAAAAAAAATAGTGCAATGCCTTGGACAAGGTATGAAAACATTAGATATTTCATGAAAACTTAAGCGTCATCATCGTACTGACAAATTCATCGGATTACGAGAGCAGCTTCTAAAATGCCATTACAAAGCAGCAAACAGGTATTTGAAGTTGCTGGTGCCTCTGGAGTCTCATAAACCTCAAGGTGTTGGATCCTACAGAGGCTTGCAGTTGTGCATAAACCTACTATTTGGCTACCCCAACCAATGCTCACAAGCAGAAATGGTTGCAGTAGGCCCAGAAATACATGAAGACTAATTTTCAGTCTTGTTTACTGATGAGTGCTGTGCAATCTTGGATGGTCCAGATGGATGGAGTAGTGGATGGTTGGTGGATGGCCACCATGTCCCAACAAGGCTGTGACGTCAGCAAGGAGGTGGCGGAGTCATGTTTTGGGCAAGAATCATGGGGAGAGAGCTGGTAGGCCCCTTTAGGGTCCCTGAAGGTGTGAAAACGACCTCGGCAAAGTATATAGAGTTTCTTACTGACCACTTTCTTCCAGGGTACAAAAAGAAGAACCATGCCTTCCGTAGCAAAATTATCTTCATGCATGACAATGCACTATCTCATGCTGCAAAGAATACCTCTGTGTCATTGGCTGCTATGGGCATAAAAGGAGAGAAACTCATGGTGTGGCCCCCATCCTCCCCTGACCTCAACCCTATTGAGAACCTTTGAAGCATCCTCAAGCAAAAGATCTATGAGGGTGGGAGGCAGTTCACATCAAAACAGCAGCTGTGAGAGGCTATTCTGACATCTTGCAAAGAAATTCAAGCAGAAACTCTGTAAAAACTCACAAGTTCAATGAATGCAAGAATTGTGAAGGTTATATCAAAGAAGGGGTCCTATGTTAACATGTAACTTGGCCTGTTAAGATGTTTTTGATTGAAATAGCTTTTGATTTTAGTAAATATGACCTAATGCTGTAAATTCAACAAATGACCATTTTTAGTTCTTCAAAGCCAATAAAATGTTTTGAAACTCTGTTGTGCATAGTATTTCGGAACAGTGCATTTTGAGTTTTTTTTTAATTTTTTAAAAAATAGTTATCATTGGGAGGTTTGTTCAATAAAATTTGAATTATGCTCTAACGGTTGATGACTTGAAAATTGTACTGACTGTCATTTGCATTGACTATTTAGGAAAATCAGAGACAAATATCATTTGCATAATAATTTGAAATGCGGTGTACTATTGTAACCTTAGTGTTCACCGGCATTTATTTTGATCTTAAGTATGAATGTTACTTTAATTTCATTTTCATTATTAATACATTTATTAGTACATTTACCATTTGAAGCATTGGTTAATATTATTCTTTATTTTATTATTTACTCTAAAGCAGCATGATAAAATAAAGGCTTGTTGGTGTTGGTTTTAAGTAGAGTTTTATTAAATCATACCGCCGTCACAAGCTCTGCTCCCGGCGCCGTGCATGTGCGCCGGGAGCGAGCCCAAGCGGCTCTCAGAGAAGGAGGACACAAAGTCTGTGTCCAGCAGCAGCAGTTGAGGAAGTGGAATTGAGAGAGAGTTTGAGTTACAGAGTTGCAGCATATATACCCAACTACAACAATACATCAAAGAGCATTCCCCAGCAGTTGGTATGATCAAAGAGATAACAGAACAGGCATGAGACATTTGCATTTGAGAGACATATTGATCTCGGTCCCTAGGTCACAGTAAGGACAGGACGCATGAACACAATGCATGAAAGGCAACATTAACATCACAGAAGTGAGCCAGGAGAAGCGGGTCTGCCTGTAGACATTAATACACATTTCACTGTTCTGTTAATTGCTCTAGCCGAGCGCTCTGTCTGTCCAGTCTGTTTGTGGGGGTTTACACCAAACCGCCACACACTCCCCCCCAGAGGGCTCGGCAGGGGGCCGAGACCTCGATATTGCACTATACATGAATGGCACATTACATCTCAGTAGTGCAGCGGGAAAAACCAAGAGAAGAGAGCTGACTGTCCTGTGTGTTGTGGGGGGGGGGGGGGTGAATCAACCCGCCACACGCTCCCCCCCAGAGGGCACGGCAGGGGGCCGAGACCTCGATAATCCATCTATGGGAGCGAGCTGTGGGAGAAGCTCGCTGCAGGCGGAGGGGGAGGGAGGGGGGGTAGTAAGTGCCGGCAGGGGGACGGTGAAATCATCCGAGCCGCGCAAAAATTGCTTGTTGCTCCGCGCGTCGAGGGGGTGTCCCATTGCACGTGCAGAGATCACAAGAAGAAAAATTAGTCTCTGACTCCTCTTGTGGCCATGAAGAAAACAGGAGCGGCGAGGCTGCGTAGCGGCTGTGAGAAAAAAAGAAGCAGGGGGACTTGGCTTGTTGGCTTCAGGTGCGGGCGCAGCCCTAAAGCCCCCGGGAACAGCTGATGGCTGAAATCCCTTATGTGCCGTGGCTGAGACCATTAGAAAATCCAGTGGCGAGCTGCGTGCTTGCTTCAGGTGAGCGGGCAGCCCTGAAGGTTCCGAGGGTGGCGATCGGCCATTTTTCTCGGGCATGTGCAGCGGCGGAGGACGATGGCGGTCTCTGTAGCCGTTATTGTCCCGTGCGTGGTGCGCCATCCTCGTAACTCCCCGGTGCGTGTGCCGGGGTTCCGTGCGTGGGTGGGCCAGCTGGAGAGGAGAACCAGGGTGCAGAATCTTGGTGGAGATCGGCGCAGATGGCGCCGATAAAATCCAGGTTTGAGCTGTGGCTGCAGCTTGGCCATGGTGTGTTGGAGCGGTGGGAGGAAATAGACGATCTTTTGTCCCTCAGGCTCGTGCAGATGCGTTGGAGCGGTGGGAGGGAATAGACGATCTTTGGCCCCGCTCGGCCGTGGTGCGTTCAGGTCCATGTGTTGCGTTCTCCGCTGGCCATGGAGGACGCCGTCGTGGAGAGGGGACGAGGTGCCTGCGCTCTCGTGTGGAGGAGCTGCGAGCACGGCCGATCCAGCGTGGATGAGCAGATCTCAGACGTGCAGATCTCATCATGAAGAACGGGTCACCAGTGCAGCTGTCCAGATCAGAAAGTTGCTTTGCACAAAACGTGTGCATGTTCGGGGTCGCCAGTGAAGCGTTCACTGGCAGCGTGTTCTTTTCTGCCTTCAGGTCATGGTGCGTTGGAGCGGCGAGAGGGAGGAGACGTCTTGTGTCCCTCGGCCGGTTCAGCGTGGATGTCCAGACCAGAAGGTTGCGTCGCACAAAACGTGTGCGTCTTCGGGGTCACCAGTGCAGTGGATGATAAAATAAAGGCTTGTTGGTGTTGGTTTTAAGTAGAGTTTTATTAAATCATACCGCCGTCACAAGCTCCGCTCCCGGCGCCGTGCATGCGCGCCGGGAGCGAGCCCAAGCAGCTCTCAGAGAAGGAGGACACAAAGTCTGTGTCCAGCAGCAGCAGTTGAGGAAGTTGAATTGAGAGAGGGTTTGAGTTACAGAGTTGCAGCATATATACCCAACTACAACAATACATCAAAGACATTCCCCAGCAGTTGGTATGATCAAAGAGATAACAGAACAGGCATGAGACATTTGCATTTGAGAGACATATTGATCTCGGTCCCTAGGTCACAGTAAGGACAGGACGCATGAACACAATGCATGAAAGGCAACATTAACATCACAGAAGTGAGCCAGGAGAAGCGGGTCTGCCTGTAGACATTAATACACATTTCACTGTTCTGTTAATTGCTCTAGCCGAGCGCTCTGTCTGTCCAGTCTGTTTGTGGGGGTTAACACCAAACCGCCACAACTCCAGCATTTTATTTTTCTGTTTGCCACATTTATGTTATTGATATACGGTCCCCTAGTTGGATGATTTTGGTTCCTACCCAGCTACTGTTTACCGGAGAATGTCTTTAGAGTGAGAAGTTGCTGGATGGCGGAGAATGTGCTCCTAAATAAAGTCAAGAGCTGAGCGTATACGGTCCTGCCATGTTGGTGTTATTATAGCCGTTACTACAAGACCATTGTAACCTGCAGCTGACCCACAGCCCAGAGAGATTGGAGTACCCAGAAATCAATATTGCAGACTGGTGGCAGCGGTGTTTTCTCTTCAGCTTCAGTATAATTAGCCAAGGCAGACAACTAGCTTACACCACATGGGACCTGTTGGATAATCACTGTCTTCTACCAATAAGCGACTTTCGCATTACGAGTGCGCATGTGCGGACTATGTGAGTTCAAAGTTCATGACTACCAAACATTCCGGTAGCCACCTTGCTTTTGTATAGAGGCAGTACTGTCATACCTGAACAATTGCCATTTAAAGTCTGCTTCAAGCTTTAAATCGCCGTTTGCTTGGTGAGTCACAGCTGAGTCTGACATCCCTGTACACCAGACAAGTACAGAGGATGGCTACCTCCATTTTAAATGATGACTCCCACCCTTTGCACTGCCACTTTCAGCTTCTTCCCTCAAGACGGAGGTTTGCTGTCCCAAAAAGTAGAACCCAGCGCTACAAAAACAGCTTTGTCCCTGCTGCTGTCAAAGAGTTGAACAAGCTGTAAAAATATATTGCACATAATTTAGGTACCTATTTATTAACTCCATTTTATATTTACTTATTTTGTAGGATGTCACTTGGGTTCTAAATATTTTTCTAAATATTTTATTGGGTTTTAGACCTTTGAGTTTTTAACCTCTTTGACTAGTTTTTAACTTTTATTATGACCCTCCTCTCTTACCTCTGGTTTTTTTCCCATCTCTTTGTCTTTTTATACCCTGACTGATGGAGCCTTGAGTATTCTTATCATGTTTATAGTCAGCTTCATATGTGCCTGTGTTTGTGTCTATGTTGAATGTAATTTGTGTCTTGTAAATATGGATGTCACAGACTGCAAAACAAATCTACCTACGGGTACAAATAAAGTAACCTGAACCTGAACCTGAACCTTATGCCAGGTGCACATTGTGCTGTAGTGTGGAACGGCATGTATCATCTAGAGCGGTGGAAAAGGCAAACTTGCAGCATACATGCGTGTAACTTCAGGACCAGAGTGTGCACATGTCCGCCGCCATTCACATTCCCCACGGAGCTGAAGGATCCGGACTGATGTAATTGTTGGATTAAAGCAGTAAGTCTATATTATAACATAATTAAATAGTGTTGTGTATTGTTCAAGTTCTAGCCTAATTGACACGAGTCTAAACCCTGAAGTAGTAGGTACGAACAGGCAGGCCTGGATCTAGGCTATAGTTCTTTGTATATTGGTAATAAAGCTTGATCTACACACACATGTAATTAAGGCCATAGATAAGTAGGCTGGTATAAAATAAAATTGCAAATCATTGAAAACGTGTGGTACTTAAACTACAGTAGTATCGACCTATAGATTTTTTTATTTTTTATTTTTTTCCAGTTCCGGTTCCGCCGGACCGGCAGCACCACACGAGTTGGCTGCCCTTTGCAAGTGCCCTTTTTTTTTTTATCTTCCTTCTTCTTTCTACACCTTTCACTCTATATATATATCACGGACACACAGATCGCCCCAAGGGTCTCCCGAGTCGGTGGACGGAGCCACTGTTTACAGCAGGGAAGAGCTAGTGCTAGCTAGCACTCCGCCACCTGGTGCTAACGGAGAAACTCGACATACCGGGAACTGTAGCGAAAACGACGCAGGTGCCGGGCTGGAGTTTAGGCAGCGTGCAAGAAATATAAGACAGAATAATAACGAGCGATAGCAAGAACCAAGAAGACCGCCCGTAAATCTACTGGAGGAAAAAGCCCCCCAGGAAGCAGCTGGCCACCAAGGCTGCTCGGAAAAAGTGCTCCGGCCACCGACGGAGTGAAGAAGCCTCACCGTTACAGGCCCATGGCTCTGAGAGAGATCCGTCGCTACCAGAAATCCACGGAGCTGCTCATCCGTAAGCTGCCCTTCCAGCGCCTGGTGAGGGAGATCACTCAGGACTTCAAGACCGACCTGTGCTTCCTGAGCTTCGCTGTCATGACTCTGCAGGAGGCCAGCGAGGCCTACCTGGTGGGTCTCTTCTCTTCGTGGACACCAACCTGTGCGCCATCCACGCTAAGTGGGTCACCATCATGCCCAAAGACATCCAGCTGGCCCACCGCATCCGCGGAGAGAGAGCTTAGACTTTCTGCTGCATATTCACCAACCACAATCTATATATATATATATATATACGTATATAGGGCTGCACGGTGGCGCAGTGGTTAGCACTGCGGCAGCACAGTTTACCCTTGGCCGGGGGATTGTGGGGATCGTGGGATCGTGGGTTCGATCCCAGCCCCCGACCAACAGTGATCTGTGTGGAGTTTGCATGTTCTCCCCGTGTTGCGTGGGTTTCCTCCGGGATTTCTCCGGTTTCCTCCCACATGCCAAAAACATGCATGTTAGGTTAATTGGCTGTTCTAAATTGTCCCTAGATATCTGTTTCCTATAGGCCCTTAGAATAGAGGGTTAGTAATGAAAGCGCTTTGAGTGGTCTTTGTGACTAGAAAAGCGCTATATAAGTGCAGGTTAGTTAGTTAGTAGATATACTGTATATATATACACACACACACACACACACACACACACACACACACACACACACATATATATATATATATATATATATATATATATTTATAGTAATATGTACATATGTATACTAGCTGTTCTTGTTTTTTCTTGCCTTCTGACTGTTGCTCTGAGTGTTGCTATCCCTGTGCTGTTGCAATCCTGGAATTTCCCCATTGTGGGACTAATAAAGGCTTATCTTATCTTATCTTATCTTAGATCTAAGTAAGCAGGCTATGCCTTGTAGTGAAATTTACTCAAAAGGACAAAACCAAAGTTGAGCTGTCAAACCACTCGCTTACCTTCTTTGTAGTCGTTTCGGAGTCTCGCAAGTAAGGGTGGTTGGTCCTTTGACAACAAAAAATCTTCTATGTCAGCGTACATGCAGGGGGGCCATTTTGGCCAATTTCTGCAACGTGGCCGTGAATGCAAGCGCAACTAGTTCATCCTTGCGTTTGCGGGTACAACCGGGAAGACCCCTACGCATACAATATGCTCATAGATCAGGAACTTTCCATAAATTAAATGTATCAGTAGAGCATGTTTGGTAGCCACATTCCCATGATGCTTTGCGCGAGCCGAGATGGAAAGTTGCTTATTAACTGAATTAGTTGTTTCATCTATGTGAGACAGTTTTCACGGATAGTTGCTTAAGTGAAACAGCAGACTGAAGGGGTTTTTTTCCACCCGGTCATTTGAGTTGGACAGTGTTTTAAGTATGTGGCTGCAGTCATTTGTGGAAGATGCTGAGGACGAGTATGCCCCTGATACTGACGGGCTGCGTGGCATGGCTCAACGTGAGTTAACAAAGACTGTGGTGCACTAGAGAGTAGAACTTCCTCCACATTTCCATGGTGATGGTAAAGATAAAGAAAGTTTTTCTCTGTGGAAAATTAGATTGGAGCTTGCAGTTAAAGCATGTACAGATGGACAGCAGCTAGATATGGCCACAATACTTCCCACACGTCTGAGTGGAGAGGCACTTGCATATTGGCTGTCTTTACCACCTGATGTGCAGCAGGACTATGATAACTGTGCAGCAAAACTAAATGAAGTTTTTGGAAAAAAAGAATTTCTGACATTTCAGACATTTGTGAATGCTAGACAGCATTTGCCTAAAGAGCCTTTAGAAGTTTATGCTGCAGAAGTCACGCGGCTACTATTGGAGCCATTCCCGAATAATGGACAGCCTGCTATTGCAATGAAACGTTTCAGAAGATTTGTTGCTGGTTTAGATCCTGTGTTGCAAGCAAAATGTTCCGAACATGGTGCAGCTACACAGGAAGATGTCCTAGCCATTGCATGTAGATGGGAGCATGCACAAGAAGCTTTAAAGCTCCTTCCACCACCTACTTTTTTGACGGCACCATCATCGCCCCATCTGTACACCAAGATGAGCAAATATCAGCTATGGCGTCCACTGAACATGAAAAATCTCACTCTGTTCAGTCACCTGGACTAATGAATGCAGTTCAGCAGCTCACTAAAGACGTTCATGCACTCAGATTTGAAGTTTCTCAACTAGGATGTGATTATAGTCACTTATGGCAGCATGCTTTTTTTTTTTTTTTTTTTTTTTTTTTGTATAGGCGCCACACCAGTCGGCTGCCTTTTGCAACAGCGGCTCGATTCCGAGTCTTTTTCCCTTCCTCTCTCTTTTGATCCGTCTTTTTTTTTCACCCCACTTATATCACGGACACACAGATCGTCCTAAATGTCTCCTGAGCCGGTGGACGGAGCCACTGTTTATAGCAGGATACGATACAGCAGAGAACAGCTGCTAGCATTCAACCGCCACCCGGTCCCATTGGAAAAACTCGACATACCGAGAGAACTGAGGCGAAAACGCCGCGGCTGCCGGGCTGGAGTAAGGCGGAGGACAAAAAATATAAGGTACAGACCCTCCCTTCCATCTGTTGTCATGGGACATGTACGGTCGATACTGGGAAAGTTAGATGAGCTAGCGGCTATCTCCCGTTATGATAGCACATACCGGGAGTGCTCTCTCCTTTTGTTTACTGAGACGTGGCTAACTGAACTAGCAGCAGATGCTAACATTGAGCTGGAGGGTTTTCATATGATACGAGCTGACCGAACACCAGACAGTGGCAAGGCTAGGGGCGGTGGAGTGATAATGTATGTTAACAACAACTGGTGCAGACCGGGACATATCACTGTTAAACAACGACACTGCAGCAAAGACATTGAGTTGCTAGCTGTTAGCATGAGGCCTACATATCTCCCGAGAGAACACTCACACGTGATCTGCATTGTTGTTTATGCAAATCCGACGGCGAACGCTGGGACAGCACGTGACGTCATCCATTCAGTAACCAGCAGGCTGCAGACAGAACACCCAGATGCTCTTCTCCTCATCTCAGGCGATTTCAACCATGTTTCACTGTCTCCCATTCTACCCACGTTCACCCAGTATGTCACATGCCACACTAGAGACAATAAAACACTGGATTTATTCTACGCAAACACTAAGGAGGCGTACACCTCATCACAACTCCCCCCACTCGGGAGATCGGATCACAACTTGGTTCATCTCCGGCCGGTGTACAAACCCCTAGTGCACAGACAACCTCCGGCCATGCACACTGTGGAGTTATGGTCTGAGGAGACAATGGACACCCTAAAGGGCTGTTTTGAAGCCACCGCCTGGAAGCAGCTCTGCGATCCACATGGTGAGGACATCGATGGCCTCATTCACACCTTCACGGGCTACCTCAGCTTCTGTGTGGACAAATCCGTTCCCACCAAGACCATACGGCGTCACTCAAACAACAAACCCTGGATCAACCCTGAGATAAAAACACTTCTGAGAGAGAAGAAGAGGATCTTCAGGTCAGGGAACAGGGAGATGCTGAAGTCCGTACAGAGGGAGCTGAGGAGAAAGATCAGAGAAGGCAAGGACAGCTTCAGGAAGAAGATGGAGGACAAGCTGCAACAGAGCGACATCAGCGGGGTCTGGAGAAACCTCAAAACCATCTCGGGGCTCCAGAATACCTCCCCCCAGGCCACAGGGGGCAGGGAGTGGGCGAACAACCTGAATCTGTTTTTCAATAGATTTGACCAACCGCCCTCCCCCCTGACTGCACAACAACCACTGCTGCCTCTAAAGAAATCAAGTCCTGCTGCCCACTCCCCACTCCACCAACACCCCCCACTCCCAACACACAGCCCCCCATCCTGACCCTGACCAGGACCCAGGTGAGGACGGAGCTGAGGAAGATCAAGGCGAGGAAGGCGCCGGGACCGGACGGCATCAGCGCAAAGCTCCTCAAGTCCTGTGCAGATCAGCTGTGTGGGATTGTGACGTATATCTTCAACATGAGCCTGAAACTGGGGAGGGTACCACAGCTGTGAAAAACATCTTGTGTGGTACCTGTACCAAAAACTTCCCACCCCAAAGACCTGAACAGCTACAGACCGGTGGCCTTGACGTCCCACTTGATGAAGACCCTGGAGAGACTGCTCCTTGCTCACCTCCGCCCCCTGGTGGAACCAGCGATGGATCCACTCCAGTTCGCCTACCAGCATGGCATTGGGGTGGAGGATGCGGTGATCTTCCTCCTTCACCGTTCTCTGTCCCACCTGGAGAAGCCCGGGAATATGGTGAGGATCATGTTCTTTGACTTCTCCAGTGCTTTCAACACCATCCAACCGATGATCCTGAAGGACAAGCTGCTGCGCGCAGGGGTGGACCAGCACCTGTCATCATGGATCCTGGACTACCTCACGAACCGGCCTCAGTTTGTGAGAACCCGGGACTGTGTGTCCGACACGATCATCAGTAGCACGGGGGCCCCCCAGGGAACGGTGCTGGCTCCCTTCCTGTTCACTCTTTATACTGCGGACTTCTCACACAACACAACACACTGCCATCTACAGAAGTTCTCTGATGACTCTGCGATCGTTGGCCTCATCTCCAATGGAGATGAAGCTGAGTACAGAGGGCTTATCCAGGACTTCGTGGACTGGTGCCATCGGAACTGCCTCCAGATCAACGCGAGGAAAACTAAGGAGCTGGTGGTGGACTGCCGCAGGCATGGGCAGCCCCTCACAGTACCAGTAAATATACAGGGAACAGACATCGAGATGGTGACATCCTATAAGTACCTGGGTATTCATCTGAACAATAAACTAGACTGGTCACACAATACTGATGCACTCTACAAGAAGGGACAGCGCAGGCTGTTCCTGCTGAGGAGACTCAGGTCTTTTGGTGTACAAGGGGCGCTGCTGAAGTCATTCTATGACACGGTGGTGGCATCAGCCATCACTTTTGGAGTGGTCTGCTGGGGCAGTGGCATTACTGCAGCCGATAGGAAGAGACTGAACAAACTGATTAAGAAAGCTAGCTCTGTCCTGGGGCAGCGCCTTGATCCGATGGAGGAGATAGGAGAGAGAAGGACGGTGGCTAAACTGTCATCTCTGCTGGAGTCCGAGTTCCACCCTATGCAGGACATACTGAATGCACTGAGGAGCTCATTTAGCAGCAGACTACATCATCCCAGGTGCACAACCGAGAGGTTTCGTAGGTCCTTCCTACCAACGGCTGTCAGACTGTACAACCTAAGCAGGGCTGCTCGCAGAGATAGCAAAAAGACGTAACAAACTAATAGTTTTTTGAATGCAAAAGATGCAATAGACTTACACAATGGTCCCCTCCGGCATACAACTAGGAACATACCGGTCGCTATGGAGGGTGAGAATATGTATGGGCACATAATCATACCATGTAGGATAACTAAGTAGACGGTTATGCTGTTTCATTCCATCTAGCAACAATGCTCTGCACTGTGTGTGTTTATATATTTACATATTTATTCCATCTAGCTACAATGCTCAGCACTGGGTGTGTTTATATATTTATATATCTACATATTATTCCATCTAGCTACATTGCTCCGCACTGTGTGTGTTTATATACTTGCATATTTATTCCACCTAGCTGCAATGCTCCGTACTGTGGGTGTTTATATATTTACATATTTATTCCATCTAGCTACAATGCTCTGCACTGTGTGTTCATATATTCATATATTTATTCCATCCAGCTACAATGCTCTGCACTGTGTGTCTGTGTGTGTGTGTATATATATATATATTTTATAGTAATACGTACATATGTATATTAGCTGCTCTTGCTTGCTTGTTTTTTTTGTTTTTTTTTTTTTTGTTTTTTGTTTTTTCTTTTTTCTTGCCTTCTGATTGTTGCTCTGAGTGTTGCTATCCCTGTGCTGTTGCAATCCTGGAATTTCCCCGTTGTGGGACTAATAAAGGCTTATCTTATCTTATCTTATGCCTCCAGTGCTGATTTTCAGTCCAAACGAGTGGAAAAGAGAGCGAGGCAGATAAAAATATTGTCGATCTCCATCAGCTTCTCCTGGCTGCAGCACCCACTACTCTGCATTAAGTCATCACAGATCCACCAGGCCACACAGTGATCACCTTCATCCCAGATTTTCTCCAGGTCGCCATGGAAGATATTACTCCCCTACCCTTCCATCTTCTCCGCTTCGGCATGACCACAATTCTGCTCACAGTCAGCACCGCTTCAGGCAGTATAGCCCAGACCGACACCACTCCCCTGATCACTTCTGAACAAGGCACTCACCACCAAATGACTCTTACAGTTCTTATCTCCTTCGCCCCCTTACTACTCTGACAGACCCAGATATGACTCACATTCAACATATTTTACCAGGGGCAGACATACAGAAAGGAGGCATCATGTGAGCTTTAATGAAGACCCCTCAGACCAGGGAAACCAATGGCAGCAGATGCTGAGGGCCAAGTGTCTGCTGCTACTACTGAGGCCTATCAACAAGGACTGCCACCCTCATACAGTCATCAAAGATGGAGGTAGGTGATTGCAGCAGGTTGGCAGGTGCTGCTACTCCACCTCTCCTAAAGCAAACTAGGAAACCACCTGATCATCAAATTTTAAAAAGAAACTGTGCACCACGGTGATCATGTTACAAGAACTTCATAACTCAAAAATCGCCATGCCTCTTTATCATTGCCTTGTACCTGCTAGTTCCCACAGTAACTCAGATGTGGGGGAATTGGTCTGCTGCTTGTGAACGCTCAGCTCCGTGTGTTACATCACCGGGAAACCTACCCGTACCGCTTGATTCATGGAGGCAATACATCTTAGACTCCATCTTTCTGGATGACGGATGTGCACTTATCCGGTACAGGCAGCATGAGTGGCGTAGACAGAGAGCAGACAGCTGGACAAAAAAACGTTTTCTCTGCATTTTTCTCCTGCTATGTGGAGATGTTCATCCAAACCCTGGCCCTGTGGACACTGAGCAGTCTCAAGGTGTGGATACTTGGCAATTAGCTGTTCCTCATGTGCTCCTGGAGAAGCCGGTGACCCACTTTTGTGGTGCTCTGCCAACCGGATTATGAGATAATAATTCTCTGACCAAACTGGCACCCAATCCTGACATAACTAAAATGCTGGCAAAAATTGGATCATGTATAACAACGTACACATCTCAGATCACAACTGCACTCCTTAAACAGCAGAAAACAAAACTTTTCCAAACTGTGAATCATGCAAGCGTACTCTGGAACCCGAAAACAAAACCGAAAGGCATCTTTGGTGGACATTTAAATATCAGGAGCCTAATATCAAAGACTGAACAAGTAGAACATTTACTCACAGATTCAAATCTTGATTATTTAGTTCTTACAGAAACTTGGTTTAATGTCTCAGGGTATAAATTGTATAGACGGGACAGATGCAGAGGGAAAGGTGGTGGGTTAATGATTTATGTTAAAGACAGTGTGACGATGGGATGTCACCACTGTGTCTGGTTATATTGTGTGATCATGTTATATTTCTAATGGTAAATGTCATTATGATTATTTGTTAAAGTACACACATAATAGTTTAGGATCTGTCTTTGTTTAATTTGAATGCCCTTAGGAGATAATTGTATGGTTAAGTATTTTGGGTAAAATAATGAATGATAAGTTATTTTGCATACCTTTGCCAACATGCTTCCTGTGCGTATCCAGGCAAAAGACTCCATTAGGAGTTGAAGGCCTTATATAGGACACCAGCAGGGAGCAAATATGTATGGTTAGTCATAGGGGTGGTTTAATATTTGTAAATCAGAATCAGAATCAGAATCAGAATCAGCTTTATTGGCCAAGTATGCACAGCACATACAAGGAATTTGACTTTGGCTAAAAACTTGCTCTCATTGTTCAGGTGGAGGATTTAAATAAGGATTCAATGACAACAGAGTATGTACAGTAAATTACAGTCTGTCCACGTTTCTATAAAAGGATGCAAATATGTACAGGAATATATGCAGTTATTTACTCAGACTAACCACACTTTGCAGAAATATATGAAAAAATATACAGTCACACAGTATTTCAATGTGAACTCAGATTCAGTGGTATAATGTGAATGAAGTAAAAAGCAGTGTGAGAGTTATGTGCAATGTAATAATGGATGAAAAGTCATGAGTACAGCAACAGGTAGGACTAGGTGAATGTTAGGAGTTCATCAGAGTGATGGCTTGGGGAAAGAAACTGTTCCTGTGACGGGTGGTTTTGACCTTCAGTGATCTGTAACGACGACCAGAAGATAGAAGTTCAAACAGTTTGTGGCCGGGGTGTGATGGGTCAGCACAGATGTTTCCCGCCCGTTTCCTGGTTATGGACCGATATAAGTTCTCAATGGAGGGTAGGTCAGTACCAATGATCCTCTCCGCAGACTTAATGATCCGCTGCAGTCTGGTCTTGTCCTGTTTAGTGGCAGATCCAAACCAGACAGTGATGGAAAAGCAGAGGACAGATTGGATGATGGCGGTGTAGAAGACAACCAGCAGCTCCTGAGGCAAATCAAACTTCTTGAGCTGACGCAGAAAAAACAACCTCTGCTGGGCCTTTTTCCGGACAGTGTCTGTATGGGAGGACCACTTCAGGTTCCGGGAGATTGTGGTACCCAGAAACTTGAAGGAGTCCACAGTGGACACTGTGCTGTTGAGGATGGTGAGTGGGGGGAATGAAGGGGGGTGTCGCCTGAAATCCACAGTCATCTCCACCGTTTTGGCTGGGTTAAGTTCAAGATGGTTCTGGCTGCACCAGAGGATCAGCTGCTCCACCTCCCGCCTGTATGCAGACTCATCATCATCCCGGATCAAACCGATGACTGTGGTGTCGTCCTCTGAGGTGCAGTCATTGGAGTAGAGGGAGAAGAGCAGTGGGGAAAGGACACATCCTTGGGGGGCGCCAGTACTAATTTTTCGGGATGTTAAGGGGTTAAGGTATTTATTGAATTATTTATATTACTATTTATTGTGTGTTATTTATATATTTATATTGTGTATGTCTGGGGAAGTTATTTATGTATTTTTATATATTACTGGGTATGTGTAAATGATGGAGGATTTGTTGTTTCACCTGGGATTATGGTAGGGGCTAATCAGCCCTAATTATCTGTTAGTATAAAACAGGTGTGATGATTGTGAAATGGGAGATCAGAGTTAATCAGAATCGCCAAGGAGGATCAGAATCCAGATCATCAGAATGAAAGGAGATGATCAGAAGGATCAGAGTCATCATCGGCGATTATGAGCAGTTAATCAGAATCTTGAGATCGTCAGATGAAAGGAGATGATCAGATCAAGATGAATCATTTGATCAGTGTTATTGAAGTGTAGCTTGAGAATCGTGTCGGATGTGCTGGAACGATTTACTTGTAAGTTATATTGAAAATAAAAAATTGGACTAATTGAAAATTGAAAGTTGGCCTCGCCTCGCTGTTTCCTCGTTCACATTTGGTGTCAGAAGTGGGATTGTTACCTGACGTCGTGCCGTTTGGTGGACGGAGGGACTCATGGCGAAGAAGGAAAGTGAGGCAAGAGGAGCAGTCTGACCTGGAACGATTTACGTCGGTAGAGAATCATATTCATCGGAAGGAGTCGCAGGTTGTGGAATTGAGAGAGGACTATGGGAACCGGGCTGAGTGTAGTGGTGATGACGGCACTTCGAGGTAGGATTCTAGGGTGACGGCCAGTTGGGTCGGCCCACGAGAGGATGATTTGCCGCTGCAGGTGCAGCCAAGGAGGCCACGAACGCATCACGAGCCCAGGCTGAACCCTCTCTCTTCCGAGGATGTCATCGAGCTGCCTGGCATCGTTCGAGGGGATTGCTGCGGTCTGCCACTGGCGTGAAGAGGAGTGGGCTGTTCATCTGGCTCCTCCACTCGCAGGTAAAGCGCGGAGCACATGTGTTCTGATGGACATTGCAGACACGGATAATTGTGGAAAATTGAAAGAGGCTATTTTTTGAATAAATGTGAAGTCACGTCCGACACTTATGGGTGGAGGTTTCGGTCCCTGGACGTTTGTCAGGACGAAGCCCCCCCACCGCGAATTGTGTGTATGTCTGAAAGACCTGTTTGCAGATGGTTGAAACCAGAGACCTTAATACTTAAAGACATTTCTGAACTATTGATTTTGGAGTAGTTTCTGTGCATGGTGAACCCGGAACTGGGAGTCTGGATGCAGGAGCGGGACCCGAAGACTGCAGAGGGCGCTGCTCGTCTGGCGGAGGTTTTTCTGTTGGCCAACAGGAGAACTATCCACGGCCGTGGCAGCTCTTTCACCTCTTTCAGGAATGAGTTTAATGAGGGTGCAAGGGGTGGTCCAGCTCAGGTTAGACATTTTAACTCCAGACAGTTTTTAAATGGCAGACATACAGTGGGGAAAAAAAGTATTTAGTCAGCCACCAATTGTGCAAGTTCTCCCACTTAAAAGATGAGAGAGGTCTCCAATTTTCATCATAGGTATACCTCAACTATGAGAGACAAAATGAGAAAAAAAAATCCAGAAAATCACATTGAAGGATTTTTAATGAATTAATTGGTAAATTCCTTGGTAAAATAAGTATTTGGTCAATAACAAAAGTTCATCTCAATACTTTGTTATATACCCTTTGTTGGCAATGACAGAGGTCAAACGTTTTCTGTAAGTCTTCACAAGGTTTTCACACACTGTTGCTGGTATTTTGGCCCATTCCTCCATGCAGATCTCCTCTAGAGCAGCGATGTTTTGGGGCTGTCGCTGGGCAACACGGACTTTCAACTCCCTCCAAAGATTTTCTAAGGGGTTGAGATCTGGAGACTGGCTAAGCCACTCCAGGACCTTGAAATGCTTCTTACGAAGCCACTCCTTCATTGCCCGGGCAGTGTGTTTGGGATCATTGTCATACTGAAAGACCCAGCCACGTTTCATCTTCAATGCCCTTGCTGATGGAAGGAGGTTTTCACTCAAAATCTCACGATTCATGGCCCCATTCATTCTTTCCTTTACACGGATCAGTCTTCCTGGTCCCTTTGCAGAAAAACAGCCCCAAAGCGTGATGTTTCCGCCCCCATGCTTCACAGTAGGTATGGTGTTCTTTCTCCTCCAAACACGACAAGTTGAGTTTTTACAATAAAGTTCTATTTTGGTTTCATCTGACCATATGACATTCTCCCAGTCCTCTTCTGGATCATCCAAATGCTCTCTAGCAAACTTCAGATGGGCCTAGACATGTACTGGCTTAAGCAGGGGGACACGTCTGGCACTGCAGGATTTGAGTCCCTGGCGGCGTAGTGTGTTACTGATGGTAGCCTTTATTACTTTGGTCCCAGCTCTCTGCAGGTCATTCACTAGGTCCCCCCGTGTGGTTCTGGAATTTTTGCTCACCGTTCTCATGATCATTTTGACCCCACAGGGTGAGATCTTGCGTGGATCCCCAGATCGAGGGAGATTATCAGTGGTCTTGTATGTCTTCCATTTTCTAATAATTGCTCCCACAGTTGATTTCTTCACACCAAGCTGCTTACCTATTGCAGATTCAGTCTTCCCAGCCTGGTGCAGGTCTACAATTTTGTTTCTGGTGTCCTTTGACAGCTCTTTGGTCTTGGCCATAGTGGAGTTTGGAGTCTGACTGTTTGAGGTTGTGGACAGGTGTCTTTTATACTGATAAAGAGTTCAAACAGGTGCCATTAATACAGGTAACGAGCGGAGGACAGAGGAGCCTCTTAAAGAAGAAGTTACAGGTCTGTGAGAGCCAGAAATCTTGCTTGTTTGTAGGTGACCAAATACTTATTTTACCGAGGAATTTACCAATTAATTCATTAAAAATCCTTCAATGTGATTTTCTGGATTTTTTTTTCTCATTTTGTCTCTCATAGTTGAGGTATACCTATGATGAAAACTGGAGACGTCTCTCATCTTTTAAGTGGGAGAACTTGCACAATTGGTGGCTGACTAAATACTTTTTTTCCCCACTGTAATAGAAAGGTAATGTCTTGCTATTAAATGGGCAATAGGGTCTTTGAAGTATTATTTATTAGGGCGTCATTTTGTATTGGAGACAGATCATCGGGCCCTACAGTGGTTGGACAAAATGAAGGAATCAGAATCAGAATCAGAATCAGAATCAGATTTATTGCCATTGTTCATGTAGTACACAAACTAGGAATTTGTCTTGGTGCAATGCTGCAACATTAAACATGATAAAGTAAAAGAAATAAACTATACATGCAATAAAGTGTAGAATAAGAGTGCGTAATACTAGTCAGCAGATTAAATATATTAGCGAGCAGCAGATAATGTGGAGAACCATATAGTGCAGTCGGTAATGCAGGAAGAAAACAGTGATGATTGACATTAGTCTGGTTGAGCTGCTGTACATAGTGTACGAGAGTCAATAAGTCACTTAGTGTTCAGCAGTCTGATGGCAGAGGGGAAGAAGCTGTTCATGTGATGGGAGGTTTTAGTCTGGATGGACCGAAGTCTTCTGCCTGAGGGGAGGGGGGCAAACAGTACGTGACCAGGGTGTGAAGGATCGGCTATGATCCGGCCAGCACGCCTCCGGGTCCTGGAGATGTACAGATCCTGGAGAGATGGGAGCTTGCAGCCGATCACCTTCTCAGCAGTGCGCACGACGCGCTGCAGCCTTAGTCTGTCCCTGGCAGTGGCTCCTGCGTACCACACGGTTATGGAGGTGGTGAGGATGGACTCGATGATGGCTGTGTAGAACTGCACTAACATCTTGGTGGGTAGCTTGAGCTTCCTTAGCTGCCGCAGGAAGAACATCCTCTGCTGGGCCTTTTTGATGAGGGAGCTGATGGTCAGCTCCCACTTGAGGTCCCGGGTGATGGTGGTGCCTAGGAAGCGGAAGGAATCAGCAGTGGTGATGGGAGAGCCTGTGAGGGTGAGGGGGGGCAGAGGGGTTGTGACTTTCCTGAAGTCCACAATCATCTCCGCTGTCTTCAGAGCGTTCAGCTGCAGGTTGTTGTTGTTGCACCAGGACGCCAGCTGGGCCACCTCACTCCTGTAGGCGGACTCGTCGCCGTTGGAGATGAGCCCGATGAGGGTGGTGTCGTCCGCAAACTTGATCAACTTGACAGACTGGTGGCTGGAGGTGCAGGAGTTGGTGTAAAGGGAGAAGAGTAGGGGGGAAAGTACACAGCCCTGGGGTGATCCGGTGCTGATGCTAGCAGAGTCTGAGACAGTCTTTCCCAGCCGCACATGCTGCCTCCGGTCCGTCAGGAAGTCGGTGATCCACCTGCAGAGGGAGTCAGGCACGTTGAGCAGGGACAGCTTGTCCCGGAGCAGATCGGGGCGGATGGTGTTGAATGCGGAGCTGAAGTCCACAAACAGGATCCTGGTGTAGGTTCCCGGGAGTCCAGGTGATGCAGGATGGAGTGGAGGGCCAGGTTGACTGCGTCGTCTACAGACCTGTTGGCTCGGTAGGCAAACTGCAGCGGGTCCAGGAGGGGGGTGGTGATGGACTTGAGGTGGGGCAGGACCAGGCGCTCAAAGGACATAAACAGTCGTCTCACAGGGTGTTATGTATCCCTCCAACCTTTAATTTTATTGTTTGGTATGTGGCAGGGAAAACCAACCTGGTAGCTGATGGCCTCTCACGAATACAGGACTCATAAGAGTACTGTATTCTCGGGAAAGGGGGGAGGAAATGTGACGATGGGATGTCACCACTGTGTCTGGTTATATTGTGTGATCATATTATATTTCTAATGGTAAATGTCATTATGATTATTTGTTAAAGTACACACATAATAGTTTAGGATCTGTCTTTGTTTAATTTGAATGCCCTTAGGAGATAATTGTATGGTTAAGTATTTTGGGTAAAATAATGAATGATAAGTTATTTCGCATACCTTTGCCAACATGCTTCCTGTGCGTATCCAGGCAAAAGACTCCGTTAGGAGTTGAAGGCCTTATATAGGACACCAGCAGGGAGCAAATATGTATGGTTAGTCATAGGGGTGGTTTAATATTTGTAAATAGGGGTTAAGGTATTTATTAAATTATTTATATTACTATTTATTGTGTGTTATTTATATATTTAACCAGAGTGGTGGCTCAGTTGGTAGAGCATCCGCCCCACACCTGACATAACGCACGGCTCAGGAGACGCACACACACAGGCTTAGAGTAGTTCAAAGAGTTTATTAACAGCAGGCGTGTATGAGTGCGTGTCTCCGGGGAGTAAATGTGTTGGTGGTGGCGTCTGCTTCAGGCACAGAGGCAGGTGACCGTACAGCCGAGCAACCCTATGGAGAGAGCACAGGGAGAGGGTGACGGGCATACACCAACACAGGAGGGATTTATGGCGAGAGAAGGACTTACTTGGATTGTCAGGATAGCTGGCACAACAAGGGGGCGAAGCCCGGAAGACAGCCACCTGGAGAGCTCCGTACAGCAGCGAGGAATAGGCGATGGAGTGGAGACGTCCACCGCCGGGGAATCCACCTGTGCACAGGGGAGCAGACTGGAAAAGAGAGGTAAGGGTTCTTACCCAAATAATGTTGCTGAAGAAAGAAGTTAGCTCACAACGGTGAGGGACGAAGTCTGACGGCTTCAGGCCGAGCCTCTGGGCGAGACGGCCTTTATCCCTCGCCTCTGATGATGGTCAGGTGCGTGAGCAGGTGGCGCCGCTGATGAATGGCGCGGCGTGACAGTACTCCCCCCTCTAGCAGCGCCTCCTGGCGATGGCTTATCCGGGTGCGCTCGGTGGAAGTCCGCGATGAGCGATGGGTCCAACACAAACGACGGGGGGACCCATTGTCGATGCTCGGGCCCATAGCCCTCCCAGTTCACCAAGTATTGCAACCCACGACCTCGGCGCCGGGAGTCCAGGATGGAGGAGATGGACCAGGCCGGATGGCCACCAATCATCCGGGGCGCGGGTTGCGCTGCAGGAGGAGGGCAAAGGGGGTCGGTGACTGCCAGTTTCACCTTCGACACGTGGAAAGTGGGATGGATGCGGAGGGAGGGGGGAATAGCCACGCGCACAGCCACCGGGTTGATGATCCGGGTGATGGGAAAGGGACCCATGAACCGCTGTGCCAGCTTCCTCCTCTCGCCTTTTAATGTGACGTCCTGGGTAGACACATACACGAGTTGCCCAACTCTGTACGCCGGGGCAGGTCGTCTGTGCCGGTCCGCCACGGTCCTGTTGCGCTCCGCTGTGCGTAAAAGCGCATGACGCGCGGCAGCCCAGGTGGAGCGGAACTGCCTAAGGTGCGCCCTAACAGAGGGGACAGTTACCTCGCTCTCCTGCGCTGGAAGCAGCGGGGGGTCGTAACCCAGGGACGCCTTGAAGGGGGACATCCCCCTTGCAGAAGAGCGGGCGGTGTTGTGGGCATACTCCACCCAGGCGAGATGGTTGCTCCAGGACGTCGGCTTGGATCTGGTAACACAGCGGAGCGCAGCCTCCAGCTCCTGATTGGTCCTCTCACACTGCCCGTTAGACTGGGGGTGATGGCCGGAGGAGAGGCTCACCTTGGCTCCGATGGCGTTACAAAAGGACTTCCAAACCTCGGATGAAAATTGGGGGCCCCGGTCCGAGACCACCTCCACCAGAATCCCGTGCAGCCTGACCACGTGTTGGACGAGGAGGCCCGCCGTCTCCAGGGCGGTAGGGAGACCTCGCAGGGGGACGAAGTGTGCCGCCTTGGAGAAACGGTCCACGATGGTCAGGATGGTGTCAAAAGAGTTGGAAACGGGGAGTCCGGTGACGAAATCCAGTGCGATGTGCGACCAGGGCCTGCCGGGGACGGGCAGAGGCTGGAACAGACCCGCTGGAGGGGCATTTCCCGACTTGCTGGCGGCACAGATTGGGCAAGCCCGGGCGTAGCGGGCTGCATCCCTCCACAGGCCTGGCCACCAAAAGGACCGTTGGAGGAGGCTGATCATCCGAGAGGTGCCGGGATGACAGGTGAGCCGGGAGGTGTGGAGCCAGTGGATAACCTCTCCTCGGACCGCAGATGGGACAAACAGTCTTCCCTCTGGTCCGCCGCCAGGATCAGGTTCCACCTCCTGCGCCTTCCGGATCTTGTCTTCAATGTCCCAAGAGATGGCTCCCACGACGCACGACCTGGGCAGGATAGTGTGGGGCGTCTCCTCAGCCTCCACGGGGGTGAACTGCCTAGAGAGGGCGTCGGCAGGCCGTTCTTGGAGCCTGGCCTGAAGGTGATTGAAAAGCGGAACCTGGCGAAGAACAAAGACCAGCGCGCCTGGCGGGCATTCAGGCGCTTGGCAGATCGTAGGTATTCTAAGTTCTTATGGTCCGTCAGGACCACAAACGGCAGGTCCGCCCCCTCTAGCCAGTGGCGCCACTCCTGTAAGGCGAGTTTGATGGCCAGGAGCTCTCTGTCCCCCACATCGTAGTTCCTCTCCGCCGGGGACAGGCGCCGGGAGAAGAAGGCGCAAGGTTGTTTGGCGCCATCGTCAGGTGACCGCTGGGATAATACTGCTCCCACTCCCGTGTCCAATGCGTCCACCTCCACAATGCACTGCAGCGCGGGGTCGACCTGGCGAAGGACCCGGGAGGAGGAGAACTCCGCCTTCAGCGCCTTAAAGGCAGCAGCGACCTCTTCGGTCCACCGGAACGGGACCTTCGGGGACGTGAGGCGGGTCAGCGGTCCGACGATCGAGCTGAAATTTGGGACGAAGCGGCGGTAAAAATTGGCGAAGCCAACAAATTGTTGCACCTGCTTCCGGGATGCGGGAGTAGGCCACTCCACCACCGCCTTCACCTTCTCTGGGTCTGGGAGCACCTGGTCTTGAGCGATGATGAATCCCAGGAAGGATGTGGTCCTAGCGTAGAATTCGCATTTCTCAGCCTTCACGTACAGACGATTCTCCAGTAGTCTTTGGAGGACCCGCCTCACATGGACCTGGTGCTCGTCCCTGGACCTGGAGAAGATAAGAATGTCGTCCAGGTAGACGAACACGAAGAGGCCGATGAAATCCCGGAGGACGTCATTAATGAGGTGCTGAAAGACGGCAGGAGCGTTGGTCAACCCAAACGGCATGACTAGATACTCAAAGTGGCCGTTCGGGGTACGGAAGGCTGTTTTCCATTCATCTCCCTCCCGGATCCGGACGAGGTGGTAAGCGCTGCGTAGATCCAGCTTGGTAAACCAGGTCGCCCCCTGGAGGGAGTGAAAGGCAGTGTCCATGAGGGGCAGGGTGTAACGGTCCCTCTCAGTGATGTCATTTAGCGCTCGGTAGTCTATGCAGGGGCGGAGGGATCCGTCCTTTTTCCCGACAAAGAAAAACCCTGCCCCCACGGGTGACGACGATGGGCGAATAATCCCAGCGCTCAGTGATTCCTTCAGGTAAGTATTCATGGTCTCCTTCTCCAGCGCCGACAGGCTGTAGAGCCGACCAGAAGGCAGGGGAGCCCCCTGGCGGAGGTTGATAGCACAGTCATAGGGTCGATGCGGGGGAAGAGACATAGCTTTCGATTTACTAAATACCATACCCAGGTCGTGAAATTCTGGAGGCACCAGTGACAGGTCCGGAGGTGCTGTATCCGCCACAGGGGGAGCCGCGGACGGGGAGCAGGCAGCGGACTGAAGGCAGGTGCCCATACAGAAGGTACTCCACGCCGATACCCCAGCTGACCTCCAGTCCAGGACAGGGTTGTGGAGGCGTAGCCAGGGATACCCCAGGATGACGGGCGACACAGAGTTGGGCAGGACGTAAAATACCATCTCCTCCCGGTGGTTCCCTGAGATGATGACTGGGACAGGCATGGTTTGGTGAGAAACTCTCCCAAGGGAGGCACGGGAGAGATGGACCAGGGAGATGGGGTGTCTTAATGCCTGACAGTGGATGCCCAATCGGGTTGCCAGGCCTTGTGAAATGAAGCTGCCCTCTGCGCCCGAATCCACCAGTGCGTGGGTGAGGTGCCCAGTGGGATTGTGGCAGAAACGGATGGGCAGCTTTAATTGGGTGAGGGGACCGATTAACGTCCGCGAGGCCCCCTACAGTGACTCGCGGACCCCGCCGTTTGGCTTCTGTGGGCAAAGCTCTACCGTGTGTTGACTGTCTCCGCAATACATGCAGAGACCCAACTCACGGCGGCGCTGTCTCTCTGCCGGGGAGAGCTTTGCCCAGCCCGTCACCATCGGCTCCGACTCCTCGGGGCACGATGGTGGCGGCGTCGCCAGGGGGCGAGCTTGGGGCAGGCGTAGCGGGGCTCCCCGAGGGCGAGAAGCAGACGGCTTCCGTCCTGAGGAGCGCTCGCGCAGCCTGTTGTCCAAGCTGATTGCCAGTGAGGTTAGCTCCGCTAGCGTTCCGGGGGTATCCCGTCCAGCCAGTTCATCCCTCAGATCACTATTGAGGCTGCGGAGGAACAGGCCGCAGAGGGAGCGCTCCTCCCAGCCCAATTCCTCCGCCGCTACCCGGTATTCGATGGCATATTCCGCGGCCGACCGGTTTCCCTGCTGGAGAGCGAGAAGCCGATCGACCTGGACCGCCTCGGAACGAGAATGATCGAACACCTCCAGGAAGCGCCTCACGAACTCGGCATAGGTGAGGGTGGTATAACTGGGTCTCGCCATAATAGCGTAGGCCCAAGTTAAAGCACGCCCCTCCAGGAGATTCCCTATGTAGCCGATTCGGCTGTGATCTGAGGGGAAGTCTCCGGGCACACGGTCAAACACGGACTCGCACTGCATCACAAACCCCCGCGCTCCGCCGAGCTTTCCGCTAAAGCGAGCGGGGGTCGGAATCGGTGTGAGTCGGGCCGGTGCCACCGGAGCTGGCTGGACGGCCACCAGAACAGCAGGAGCTGCGCCACCCTGAGGAGCCGGGGGGAACGGCTGCTGGGGGTTCAGGCGGTCCAATCGGCCAGTGATAGTTAACAATTGATTCAGGATAACCTGCTGTTGATAAGCTATTTGATCCACTCTAGCCTCGAGAGTGGTAAGCCGGTGTGCGAGCCCGCCGTCCGCCGAGCCGCTCTGCTGAAGCCGTACTGACATAACGCACGGCTCAGGAGACGCACACACACAGGCTTAGAGTAGTTCAAAGAGTTTATTAACAGCAGGCGTGAATGAGTGCGTGTCTGCGGGGAGTAAATGTGTTGGTGGTGGCGTCTGCTTCAGGCACAGAGGCAGGTGACCGTACAGCCGAGCAACCCTATGGAGAGAGCACAGGGAGAGGGTGACGGGCATACACCAACACAGGAGGGATTTATGGCGAGAGAAGGACTTACTTGGATTGTCAGGATAGCTGGCACAACAAGGGGGCGAAGCCCGAAAGACAGCCACCTGGAGAGCTCCGTACAGCAGCGAGGAATAGGCGATGGAGTGGAGACGTCTGCCGCCGGGGAATCCACCTGTGCACAGGGGAGCAGACTGGAAAAGAGAGGTAAGGGTTCTTACCCAAATAATGTTGCTGAAGAAAGAAGTTAGCTCACAACGGTGAGGGACGAAGTCTGACGGCTTCAGGCCGAGCCTCCGGGCGAGACGGCCTTTATCCCTCGCCGCTGATGATGGTCAGGTGCGTGAGCAGGTGGCGCCGCTGATGAATGGCGCGGCGTGACAACACCCGGGAGGCAGGGGTTCAAATCCCGGCCGGGTCATACCAAAGACCATATAAAAATGGTGCTTTCTGCCTTCTAGCGTGGTGCTCTGCATAATGGAATGGGGAAAGTAAAGTTACACACAAAGCTACCAGAGGACTGACCCCCCGCTGTAGCTTTCACTACTTACAGTAGCTGTGTGGCCTAGGGTCAGAGAAACGGAGATAGGCGCCGCCCATATACACCTTCAGGTGTGAAGGGATTAACTAACTAACTATTTATATATTTATATTGTGTATGTCTGGGGAAATTATTTATGTATTTTTATATATTACTGGGTATGTGTAAATGATGGAGGATTTGTTGTTTTACCTGGGATTATGGTAGGGGCTAATCAGCCCTAATTATCTGTTAGTATAAAACAGGTGTGATGATTATGAAATGGGAGATCAGAGTTAATCAGAATCGCCAAGGAGGATCAGAATCCAGATCATCAGAATGAAAGGAGATGATCAGAAGGATCAGAGTCATCATCGGCGATTATGAGCAGTTAATCAGAATCTTGAGATCGTCAGATGAAAGGAGATGATCAGATCAAGATGAATCATTTGATCAGTGTTATTAAAGTGGAGCTTGAGAATCGTGTCGGATGTCTGGAATAATCTATCAGTAAGATTATTGAATAAAATGGAAAATTGGATTTGAAGATTGTGGCCGTTTCTTGCCTCAGACCTCGCCACGCTGTGCCTCATTCACAGACAGCATTCAAAGCAAACAAATTGATATTCATGAAAACTCCTTAGAATGTGTTGGTGTTACCATCACTTTGTCCCCTGAAATGTCACATGCCGAGCTTTGCTGATTGCAACGCGGAGCAGTTTTCACCTTGAAGAAGGAGCTGAGGCTAGGAGCAGAGCTAACCACTAACTAGCCTCAGAGCTAACGCTACAGCTAGTCATAGCTAACACCGACACAAAGGAGTGACTCTGCCCCCGGTTCATCTCACCGACCTGGCATCGGCCCGGTAGATGACGGCTGAGCCTCCCGCACAGATTCTCAGAATCTTGTGATTGGGGCTCGGCAGAGGAGCTAACCAAGACCCCAGCTGGATAGGAGCCGGATTGGAGCTCAACTACAGCGGCGGTGGGTGGCGGAGAACAGCGGAGGAGCGGAGGAGCTAACCGAGGCCCCAGCTGGATTGGAGCTCAACTACAGCAGCGGTAAGCGGAGGGGCTAGCTGAGGCCCCAGCTGGATCCGAGGTCAGCTGGACCAGATACCGGCAACACCAGCAGAAATAATCCTGCTATCATCAAGTCAGTAAAAAATATCACCAAAGAAAGAGGAAATGGAAGCGATTAAAAAATCTCTGAACTTCATGTCAGAAGAACTTAACAAAGTGGCCAGTTAGCAGTCCAAATTATTAGGGCTAATGGAGGAAGTCCGAGAGCTGAAATTAACAATTAAGGAAAGAGACAAAAAAATTGCAGACTTAGAGCAACGCATCAAGGATCTTGAACAATATACCCGTATGGATGATTTAATCATTGGTGGACTAGACATTAAATATCAATCATATGCTCATGCTACAGCAGGAATGAGAGGTGAGGAGGCTCCCCCAAGTGAATCAGTCTCCTTGGAAAACCAGGTGCTTCAGCTCCTTGAAAGCAGAAACATAAAGGTTGATGTAAATGCAATTTCAGCCTGCCATACTCTACCCAGAAAGGATAATAAAACAAAGAAATCAATTGTGATGTGCTTTGTGAACAGAAGGGTAAAAAATGAGGCAGGCCAGAAAGCTGCGGGGAACAGAAGTTTACCTAAATGAACATTTAACAAAGACTAATGCGGAAATAGCACGGCAAGCAGGGATGTGTAAAAGACAAAACAAGATGCAGGCAAATTAATGCTCAGTTTAAGTAAGACAAAGTTTATAACAACCATCACAACAACTCAGTATCTAAACTCAGTGGAAATGGTGTAGAGATTGAAAGGGTATCCGAAATTAAATTTCTTGGAGTAATAATTGATAATAAACTGTGTTGGAAGTCACATATTAAAGGTAAAATATCCAAATCAATTGCAATACTACACAGGGTGAAATATTTGCTTAATCAACCCACACTATATACTTTGTATCATTCATTAATACTCCCATACATGACATATTGTACTGAAGTATGGGGAAATACATATAAAACAAACATATATCCAGTCTTTATGCTTCAGAAGAGAGCTATTAGAATAATAAACAAAGATGCTTACAGGGAATCAACAAACCCACTTTTTCTTAAATTAAAAGCTCTCAAGTTGAAAGATCTGGTTGACTTTAAAACTGCAGTAATAATGACTAAAGTGAAGAATCTATCACTGCCCGCAAATATCCAAAAGTTGTTCCAAATAAGAGAGAAACAATATCATTTCAGAGGAACATGTATATTTCAAAAACCTTCAGTGAGAACTACCACCAAGCAACACTGTGTTTCAGTACAAGGAGTCAGATTATGGAACGATTTTGGACCTGAATTAAAATCATGTACAACGCTTGGACAATTTAAACAAAAACTAAAGGAAAAAATACTCCAAACATATATACAAAACGCCATGTAAAATCACATAAGGATTATCATATCCAGTCTGTGTTGTGCTGTTGCTTAGTTTTTTGTCACGTTTTGTCTTGGGTTTGTTCTGATTTGTAATCACTTTTATTTTATTTTTCTTATGAATTCTTAGATGGAATATGGGTGGGCAATATAAGCTGCAGCTTCAGCCATCACCCATTTTGGATAACTTATGTTGAATTGTATAATCCGAGGAGTTATTGTTTAATTTGACCTTGTTGGATTTTTTTCCCCCTTTGTTATACTGTTCTGTTCCTTTCTTTTAATCTTTTAATCTAATCTATCCAAAATAAAGATTCATTCATTCATTCATTCATTCATTCTTTTACTGTGTTTGCAGTTTACCGACCTCCTGTTGCAACTAATGATTTCTTTGATTGCTTATCAAGTATCTTTAAACAGCATGATAAAAAAAAAGAAGTTATACTTATGGGTGATTTTAATTTGAACTGGCTTGACCAAACACACAGGAAAAAGCTTAAAGACAATACCAAAAAATATCAGATGGCACAAACAATAGATAAACCGACAAGATTAACAAAACCTTCTCAAACCTTAATAGATCTAATTTTTACAAATAAACCTGAAAGGATAACCAAAACATATAATTTGATTACTGGTCTGTCAGATCATAATCTCACATTAGCTGCTAGAAAACTGAGTAAATCACAATATAGGAATTAAGTTTCAGTTAAAAAAAAAAAACAATATATCTTTTATTCCAAAGAAAACCCTAGTGCAACTGGAAAATGAAATCAAGAAAACAGATTGGAATGAAACTATAAAAGGTAAATCTTGTGAGCAAGCATGCGATAATAACAGTTTTTAAAGATATTTTAATGAAATATACAAAATCAACTCCTAAGAAATCTAATTCAAAAAAGAATATGCCTTGGTTCAATAGTGACCTCTGGAACTTAATGAAAAAAAGGGAAGCCTCTCCGAAAAAGTTTTTTTAAAACTGGATTGATCACCAGATTGACTCATTTATAAAGGCTTGAGAAATAAAGTTACAATGTAACTGAGACAGATAAAAGCAAATTTCTTCCTCAATATAATCAGTGACGGGAACAATAAAAAACTTTAAAAAAGTATTGACAAACTAATTGGAAAGGAAAAATCTGGATATGAAACCATACAGCTCAAAATAATTGGAAATACCCAAAATGAAAGCCTAGCTGTGGCGACAAGTTTTAATAATTACTTTTTTAATTCTGTGCTAAAACTGGGCCACAACTTTCCAGAGACACATCCTCACCAAATTTTTGTCTGTGACAGCTCTGTTTTTACTTTAATACCCACAAATGAAATAATTGTTGGAAAAATCTTCTCAACCCTGACAAATAGCAAAGCAAAAGACATATATGGCCTCGACACTACTTTTCTAAAAAAAAACAAAAAAAAAACCATGAAGGATCTATAACTTTCCCTTTAACTCAGATCATAAACCAGTTTATAAATGAGAGCACTTTCTCCACTGCACTGAAAACTGCCATTATAACTCCCATACATAAATCCGGTGACAAAGAGGAGGTTAGCAGCTATCGACCCATTAGCATCCTCCCGGCCATCTCAAAGCTCATCAAAAAGGTGGTAGCAGGACAGCTAATTGATTACCTTGATTCCAAGGCCTTACAGCCTCCGATGTAGTTTGGTTTTAGGAAAAAAAACATTCAACTGAAACAGCTTGCTGCTACTTCCTTGAAGAAATTAAAACATACTTAGATGAAGGAGAGGTAGTGGGGGCAGTTTTCTTTGACCTGCAGAAGGCTTTTGATACTGTCAGTCATAACATAATATTACATAAACTAGTAACCTATGACCTTTCCACACAAACACAAAAATGGATCAGATCTTACCTGAGTGGTCGACAGCAGTGTGTGCGGGTGAATAATACCCTATCCCCATTTAAAACCATGCACCCTGGGAGTACCACATGGGTCAATTTTGGATCCACTGCTCTTCAGCTTATACATTAATGACCTTCCATCTGTGTGTAATGATGCAGATTTAATAATGTATGCTGATGATACTGTTCTGTATGCTCATGGGAAAAATGTGATCGAGGTTTCTACAAAATTAACAAAAGCAATCTACAATGTTGTTGAATGGCTACATAGTTCCTGTCTTACTTTATATTTTGAAAAGACTGTGACTATGTATTTCACAAACACGTGTAAAGTCAGGGATCCTCCTGACATCATTGCAAATGGGCATATGATCAAAGATGATGAGTTCAGATATCTGGGTGTTAACCTTGATTCAAATCTTAATTTTAAAAGTCATGTTAAAAACTGAGTAAGACTGAAATTTTACCTTTCAAATTGCAGACACATAAGATATGCTCTTACTATTGAGGTGTCACACACATATTTAAATGCAATGATTCTGTCACATCTCATGTACTGTATGACCAGCTGGTCTTAGGTATGTAAAACAACTTTAAGACCTCTTGAAACTTTATATAAATATGCATTAAAGATCCATGACAAAAAAGCACGTCAATATAAAATCATTCACAATGCTGCTGCTCCTCCCCTGAAAAAAAATTATCACACTCAGCTCAGAAAAAACATCAAGAGTCACTCGATCTGTTACCAGGGGAGAATGCAGCATTCCTAAACGTAGGACAGAATTTGGTAAATCATCTCTCTTTCTGTTGTCTTGAATCAATGGAACACCCTCCCAACTGAACTCATCACATGTACAGACTTTAAAACTTTTTCTTGTCAGACCAAACGCTGGATACTGTCACAACAGTCATGTAAAAATTTGAGTTTGTGTGAGTGTATGTGAGTGTGAAAGTGGGTCTATTTTAACTTGGGGAGTTGGGGAAATTGCATGTAGATTTTAGGATATTGGGGATATGTGTACGATGTTAATTGTATCGTTGCAGTTTTGCACAATTGTGTGGTTTGACTGACGGTATTGTTTCGTATGTTTGTCTCTTTGTTTTTGATTGCACCATCAACCTGCCCAGGGACTATGGGTGGAAAATAGCAATTTGCTAAAACCTGGTGCAATGCATCTTTCCTTGTTTTAAGCAAGGTTAATGTTTTATTGCACATTGTCCCTGTCTAAATAAAATTAAAATTACAATTATACAAAACCTCCACACACTATGTGCTTGCTGTTATTGAGAACATTGCTTCCAAGGTACACTTAGGCTGCACTCACATCAGGATAGTCCAGGACTCTCGGTTCAACTCAGCGGGGAATGGCGAGAATTTTCACACCTTCATTTGGTTTGGTTTGCATTCACACAGCACTTCACTCAAGCGGACCAAACTGTTTGGACAACGTCACGCAGTTACAACAGCTGCTCATTTGTGGCGCTGTAGCCAAAACCACCACTGACCAGGAAGAAAAAATCTTGGCGAAGAAGAGAAATCTGGCTCATCGATTGGCCAGGACCGTGTTATGCCAAGAATTGCTTGCTTGCCAAGAATTGCATTCCATCCACCAAAACTATAAAATATAACACTACAGCCAGGCTTGTAACCATTTGTGCATTTTTGGAAGTACCCATTATACATTTTTAGAAGTAAAAATTGTTTGTGTGGTGGACACAGTACACATGGCACTCCACCCAGGAGAAAGGAGTTGGTGGGGGAGAAGATAGTTAGGGATGCTAATGGAGAAAGGTGAGGGGAGCCGAACAAACAAAGATGTGCCTTTTGTCCCTGCCGTGCCAGATTCAAACCTGAAGACGCAGGGGTGCAAATGTATGATAGCAAGACCTGCTCTGTGACGTGTGTGTCAATGTTATGTTGATGTGTGTGCATGTCTTTCACGTCTGTATGTTAATGTCTTTACCCTGTGTGCCGGAGGTGGGAATAAAAGTGTATAAAAGAGTTTGCTCAGGCACTCAGAGGACAGTTGTTTTGTGTTGAATGTTGGAAGATGAATTTAAAGTTTGAGTGTCGTCCAGCTCGCTGTCTCGTCTGCTTTCATCTTCCACATTGGTGACCCTAAAACGTGCAATGAAGAATGAGCCAAGCACCGCCCCGGAGACAACCCAGAGGGAGAACACCAGCACGGCATGCACTGTCACAGTCAATCTCCAAGACTGGCTTCACAATCCAACTGCTTGGTTTCTACGTGTGGAAGCCCAATTTGCGCTCCGCAGGATCAAAACGGAGAACACCAAATATTATCATGTGGTCGCTGTGCTGGATGTGCGCACCACGCAGCAAGTGACGAGCCTGTTCCAGGAACCACCAGCCCAGGGGAAATACGACGTGCTCAAGCAGATGCTAATTCAGCGGTATACCCTGTCGGACAGTGAGAGAGCAGAGAGACTCCTAACACACTCAGAGTTAGGTGACAGATCAGCCGTGGAGCTGATGGAGAGCATGTTAGCACTGATGGGGAAGGATGACAAATCCTTCCTGTTCACCCACCTCTTCCTTAGGAAAGTACTTGCTATAGCGAGGGCGATCCTGGCCAACTCACCGCTGCTGGTAACCAAGAACTACCACTCTTTGGCGCAGGAAGCGGACCGCATCATCCTAGCGACCAGAACTCTCAGTGTGCACGCAACGACACCGGCATCCAGGAAGGGCTTCAGCGAGGTCGAGGCCATTGGCAGTGGCTGGGACGGACGCCAAGAGACACAGGAATGGGAATCTGTTTCTATCATCTTCCGGTTCCGGCGCCACACGAGTTGGCTGCCTTTTGCAACTGCCTTTTTTTTTTTTTTAATCTTCCTTCTTCTTTCTACACCTTTCACTCTATATTCAATTCAATTCAATTCAATTCAACTTTATTTATATAGCGCCATTTCACAACAACAGTCATCTCATAGCACTATCAACTGTAGGGAGGACCCCCACAGTTGCAGAAAGACCCCAGCAATCAGGCGATCCCCTGTGAGCAAGCACTTGGCGACGGTGGAGAGGAAAAACTCCCTTTTAACAGGAAAGGGAGTTTCCTGTTAAAACTCCCTATATATATATATATATATATATATCACGGACACACAGATCGCCCCAAAGGTCTCCCGAGTCAGCGGATGGAGCCACTGTTTACAGCAGGAGACGATACAGCAGGGAAGAGCTAGCTAGCACTCAACCGCTACCCGGTGCTAACGGAGAAACTCGATATACCGGGGAACTGAAGCGAAAACGACGCAGGTGCCGGGCTGGAGTTTAGGTGGCGTGCAAGAAATATAAGACAGAATAATGAAGAGCGATAGCAAGAACCAAGCAGACCGGCCGTAAATCTACTGGAGGAAAAGCCCCCAGGAAGCAGCTGGCCACCAAGGCTGCTCGGAAAAGCGCTCCAGCCATCGGCGGAGTGAAGAAGCCTCACCGTTACAGGCCCGGTACCATGGCTCTGAGAGAGATCCGTCGCTACCAGAAATCCACGGAGCTGCTCATCCATAAGCTGCCCTTCCAGCGCCTGGTGAGGGAGATCACTCAGGACTTCAAGACCCACCTGCGCTTCCAGAGCTCCGCCGTCATGGCTCTGCAGGAGGCCAGCGAGGCCTACCTGGTGGGTTTCTTCAAGGACACCAACCTGTGCGCCATCCACGCCAAGAGGGTCACCATCATGCCCAGAGACATCGAGCTGGCCCGCCGCATCCGCGGAGAGAGAGCTTAGACTTTCTGCTGCACATCCACCAACCACAATGCCGCACTGTGTGTCTATATGTGTATATATATATATATATATATACGTATATATATATATATATATATATATATATATATATATATATATATATATATATATATATATATATATATATATATATATATATATATATATATACACGTGTATATATATATATATATATATATATATATATATATATATACACACATACAGTATATATACAGTATATATACAGTATACTGTATATACAGTATATATATAGTAATATGTACATATGTATACTAGCTGCTCTTGTTTTTTCTTGCCTTCTGATTGTTGCTCTGAATGTTGCTATCCCTGTACTGTTGCAATCCTGGAATTTCCCCATTGTGGGACTAATAAAGGCTTATCTTATCTTATCACCGCCGCTTCGGCTTGAATGCCCAGTGCTGTCTGACGCCGTGCCAATTCAAGAAGCCAGGGAAACAGCACAGCCAGCAGTCAGTAGCAGCTACAACTCCTGGCGACAGGAACAAGCTGCTTTTCATCACAGACACACGTTCTGGGAGACGTTTCTTAGTGGACTCTGGCTCCCAGAAGAGCCTCATTCTGCTGGTCAGCACAGACAGATCAGCAGGAGGCAGCAGTCCCGAGCTCACGGCCACCAATGGATCCAACATGAGGACGTCTGGAGAACAGACGTTGACGGTGTGCTTACATGGACACATTTACCAATGGAACTATGTGGTGGCAGCATGTTCTGTCCCCATTTTAGGTCCAGATTTTTTATGTGCTTATGGGTTGTTAGTCGATGTTGCCAACAGATGTTTAGTGGATGCTGTCTCTTTTTCTTCCTTGCCCTGCACAGCTCGGGGAGTTGGGCCAACAACATTATACAACAGCGCCATTATAGCTCCAGGGGCTAAGTACCAGCGTTTACTTTCACAGTTCCCAGCACTCACGGTTCTGACGTTTTCTGCTACAGTAACCAAACATGGGGTTGAACATTTCATAACCACAAAAGGCCCGCCAGTGTTCGTGCGACCTCGGCACCTGGACGCGGTTAAACTAGCCAGCGTGCGCAAGAAGTTTACCAACTTAGAGCAACTGGGTATTGTTAGGTGCTCCAACAGTCTGTGGGTATCCCCACTACACATGGTGCCAAAGGCCGATGGGTCGTGGTGACCATGTGGCGATTTCCGGCGCTTGAACAACACTACAGAACACGATCAGTATCCCATCCTGCACATCCAGGATTTTTCCACGCACCTGGCTGGGACATGTGTTTTTTCGAAAGTGGATCTGGCCCGTGGGTACCACCAGGTTCTGGTGTGCGCAGAGGACGTTCTCAAAACAGTGGTAATAACTCCTTTTGACCTTTTTGAATTTTTACGCATGCCTTTTGGGTTAAAGGGCGTGGCGCAAACCTTTCAAAGAATGATGGAAGCGGTGCTCCACGATCTGCCTTTCGTTTTTGTCTACTGAGACAACATTCTGGTGGCTAGCACGTCCGAGGAGGAGCACCTCGCCCATCTCAAACTAGTTTTCCAGAGGTTGGAAGCGCACGGGCTTGTCGTTAACCCAGCAAAGTGCCAGTTCGGTGTGTGAGTGATTGATTTCTTGGGTCACCGCATTTTGCTAGAGGGCACGATTCCGCTGCCTGATAAGGTGTGTGCCGTGTCGGATTTTCCGCATCCGCAGACCATGAAGGCCCTGCAGGATTTTTTGGGCATGGTCAACTTTTACAACCGTTTCCTCCCCCAAACAGCCCAGCCGCTGCAGCCCTTGTATGCCGTGCTCAAGAAAAAGACCGCGGAAAACATCAACTGGACCCCCGAGCGAGTCCAGGTTTTCGCAAACTCCAAAACAGCACTCGCTGTTGCTAGCCCACCTTGCTACCACCTTGCTAGCCCACCCTGCCCCATCAGCGCGGATAGCACTCACCACTGACGCGTCTGACGTTGCCATGTGGTGGAGCAGTACATCTTCGGTGTGTGGCAGCAGCTCGCATTTTTTAGCCATACTTTGTGCGACAACGAACACAAATACAGTACGTTTGACAGAGAGTTGTTGGCCCTCCACCTGGCAACGCGCCACTTCCAGTTTTGGCTGGAAGGGCATGAGTTCACCACGTTCATTGATCATAAGCCACGAACATATGCAGTGTCCAAAATCTCATAACCATGGTCAGCCCGGCAGCAGTGACATTTGGCCATGATCTTGGAGCTCACGATCAACATCTAGCATGTACCCGGTAAGCTTAATGTCATGGCCGACTGCCTGTTGCACGCGTTAGTCTCCCCGGTCTACATGGGAATAGATTTCACCACCATGGCCGTGGAGCAAACCGGGGGCGCGGACATTTGCGTGCTCCAGTCTGCGCCTACTGGGTTAAAACTGGAGAGCAGGGTGGTGCAAGAAGAAGAGTGCCCTCCCTTGCTCTGCAACGTCTCCACAGGTCGCCCACGCCCGGTGGTTCCGAGCTCTTGGCACCGCCACATTTTTGAGTCAGTCCACTCCCTTTCATACCCTGGCGTGCGTGTTTTGGTTAAACTAGTGGGGGTGAAATTTGTCTGGCCGCACTTGCGCGGGGACGTGAAAGAGTGGGCTGCAGCGTGCGTCGTGTGCCAGCGAGCCAAAGTGCACAATCACACCAAAGCCCCCCTCGAGAGCTGTTCCAAATTCCATCCAGGAGGTTCGACCACGTCCACGTGGATTTGGTGGGCCCCCTCCTGCCATCACAAGGTTTCACGCACCTTTTGACAATTGTGGACTGCACCACGCGTTGGCCTGAAGTGGTCCCGCTGGCTTCACTTCCTTATCGTCACTTCCTCACTCTCCTGAGGTTTTTGCTTTTAATTGTATTTTAACCACTTTTTTTCCATCTACCGTTAGTTCTCATTTCTGTTTATCAAGCCTCTTGCACCTGTGTGAGCACTCCATGTCATCTAATCACCCTCTTTAACCTTCTGTTCACCTTTCATCGGTGTTTTTGTTAGCTTCGGGTTAGCCACTAGCTATGGCTACTAGCTCTCCTTCCCCTCCTCCTCTGGTGTGCACTCTGTGTCAGATGTTTAGCTACACCTCTGCCTCTTTTAGTGATAACGGTAAATGTAATAAATGTTGTCTTTTTGAGATGCTCGAGGTGAGGTTGTCTGATTTGGAATCCCGGCTCCGCTGCATTGAAACACCGTCTGCGCCAATTACTCTCGACAGACGACCCCTAGCTGCAGCGGAGCTCGCTAGCATAGGCCCCCTTAGCGGTCCTCCGGCTCTCCTCAGCAGTGAGGAGACTGGGTGGGTGACGGTGAAAAGGAAGCCTAGTCGCAAAGCCCCAGTACACCACCAACCTGTTCACGTTTCTATTCGTTTTTCCCCGCTCAGCGACACACCCGTTGAGGAAAAAACTCTGATCATTGGCGGCTCTGTAGTCAGAAACGTGAACTTAGAGACTCCAGCGGCCATAGTCAAATGCATTCCTGGGGCCAGAGCAGGCGACATCGAGTCAAATTTGAAAATGCTGGCTAAAAGTAACTGTAAATACTCCACAATTGTTATCCACGCCAGCATTAATGACATCCATCTCCGGCAGTCGGAAGTCACGAAACTTAATGTAGAATCGGTGTGTGACTTTGCCAAAACAATGTCTACCTCTGTAGTATTCTCTGGGCCCCTCTCCAATCTGACCAATGATGACATGTTTAGCCGCTCGTCATCCTTGAACTGCTGGCTGTCTGTGTGGTGTCCTGCAAACGACGTGGGCAACACTGACAATTGGAGCTCATTTTGGGGAAAACCTGGTCTTATGAGACGAGACAGCATCCATCCCAATTTGGATGATGCGTCTCATTTATCTAACAATCTGGCATCTTTTTTATCCAAATTTCCAAAACCTTAACTACTCAGAGTTGGGACCAGGAAGCAGAGTTGCAGTCTTACATGCCTCTCTGCAGCTCCTCTTCATCCGCCACCCCTCAACTTAGCCCCTGTCTTCCCCATCAGAGAATCATTGTCTGCTCCCTCCAAAGTAAATAAAAATATAATATATAAGCATCCCAAAGTGATTAAGCAAAAAGTTGGTAAAACTCAAATTAAACACGAAGCCTCTAAATTGAATGATTTGGCCTCTGTTCCATCTCATAATTTAAAAATTAAATGTGGTTTGTTAAATATTAGGTCTCTAACTCCCAAGTCTCTGTTAGTCCATGATCTGTTAATTGATCATCAGATTGATTTAATATCCCTTACAGAGACTTGGTTAGGGCAAGAGGATTATGTTGGTTTAAATAAATCAACTCCCTCTGGTTATTTAAACTGTCAAAATCCCAGAAGTTCTGGTTGTGGAGGAGGAGTAGCAACAATTTACCGTTCCAAATTACTAGTTAATGGAAAGCAAAAAACATGTTATAATTCCTTTGAGGTCCTGGTCCTCAGTATTGGGCACTTTAGTAATTTTAGGCTAAACCCAATTTTATTTGCCAAAGTTTATCGTCCTCCATCAACCTACTCAGAATTTTTATCCGAATTTGCTGATTTCTTAGCTGATTTAGTGCTGAAATCTGGTAATAATTATAGTAGGGGACTTTAATATACATGTAGATGTAGATAGTGACTGCCTTAATGTGGCATTTAATTCAATATTAGATTCGATTGGGTTTTCTCAGAAAGTAGGAAATTCTACTCATTATCTCCACCATACGTTGGACCTTGTTCTGACATATGGCATAGAAACAGAAAATCCTGTAGTGTCTCCTCATAACCCTGTACTGTCAGACCATTGTCTGTTAACCTTTGATTTCTAAAGAAAAATATTACTACAGTAGATACCTCTCAGATGATGCTGTTACCAAATTTATGCAGATTGTTTCCTCTATGCCATGTGTCAACACAATGGAAATAAGCTATAGACAGCTTGCTCCTTCTGTAACTGAAGGAGGTGGATAGTGTTACAGCTTCTCTGCATCAGACTCTAGACTTGGTGGCCCTCTTAAAAAAGAAAAAGTCTAATAAGAGATTTCTAACTCCTTGGTTCAACACAGAAACTCATAGCTTAAAACAGAAGACTCGTCAATTAGAAAGAAAATGGAGCTCCACTAATTTAGATGAAATCTATTTAGCTTGGAGAAATCATCTTTTAATTTATAAAAAGTCTCTTAGAAAAGCTAGAACGAGTTATTATTCTGCATTAATAGAAGAGAACATGAATAATCCCAGGTTTCTTTTCAGTACTGTAGCCAGGTTGACAAAGAGTCAGGACTCTGTCAATCCTAGCATTCCCTTAGAGCTTACTAGTCAGGACTTTATGAACTTTTTCAATAATAAAATTTCATCCATCAGAGATAAAATCAATCAGATTCTTCCCACAATAAATACAGTAACTACTACAACTCCTTCAATTGATGTCTGTCTTGATGAGTTTACTCCAATCGACCTTTGTGAGTTAGACAAAATAGTTTCCTCATCCAAACCTTCAACTTGTCTTTTAGACCCTATTCCTACCAGGTTATTTAAAGAAGTCTTCCCACTTATTGGTAGCTTTATTCTTCATATAATCAATTCTTCATTAACTTTAGGCCATGTACCGCAGGCTTTTAAAATGGCTGTAATTAAACCCTTACTCAAAAAGCCAATGCTAGATCCAGAAGCTTTAGCTAACTATAGACCAATCTCTAATCTCCCTTTCATTTCAAAAATCTTAGAAAGAGTTGTTGCTATGCAATTATTTGACCACCTGCAGGGAAATGGTTTACTTGAAGAGTTTCAATCTGGGTTTAGAATCCATCATAGTACTGAAACAGCCTTAGCGAAAGTCACTAACGACCTCCTCATCACATCTGATAATGGACTGGTTTCTGTACTTGTCCTTTTAGACGTTAGTGCAGCTTTTGATACTATCAATCATAATATTCTACTTGATAGATTAGAACACTATGTTGGACTTAATGGAACTTTGTTGCAGTTGTTTAGATCTTATTTATCTGATAGGTTCCAGTTTGTTCATGTCAATAATGAGTTTTCTTTCAACTCAAAGCTCAGTCATGGAGTTCCACAGGGATCTGTGCTAGGCCCTACTCTTTTTAGTTTATATATGCTTCCGTTGGGCAACATTATTAGAAAGCACTTTATACATTTCCATTGTTATGCAGATGATACACAATTATACCTGTCTATGAAGCCAGATGATAGTAATCAATTAGCCAAGTTGGAAGCCTGCCTTAAGGAAATCAAAGCTTGGATGACTTGTAATTTCCTGCTATTAAATTCAGATAAGACTGAAGTTATTCTTGTTGGTCCAAAAAACCTTAGAAATACCTTTTCAAATCAAACTTTCAGTTTGGATGCAGTTACTCTTTCTCTTAATAGCTCTGTGAGGAACCTTGGAATTATTTTTGATCAAGATCTGTCTTTCAATTCACAGATTAAATTTGTTTCTAAGACTGCCTTCTATCATTTGCGTAATATTGCCAAGTGTTGCCGGGAAATAATACACACTGAACAACAAATGTATTTTATGGGTTTTATCTGATATATAGAAAATAAAGAGCAGCACGCTTCAGAATGAAAAGATTTACAATAATTTTTAAATGTAAATAAAATAAAATGAAATGTACAAAATGTCTCTTTGTATATAACTCTCACGTTTGTGTTACAGTCTGTACTGCCTCAAACACACAGGAGGCGGATCTTAAACAAAATGGTGGATTACTAACAAAGAAAAATACAATCTGATAAAATGCTCAGTAAACTAATGACCCCAAATAAGTCCGTACAAACGGTAGTGGTGATACTGGAAATGAGAAAGGTACATAATAGCTTTAGTACACCACAAACCTTAAGTTCACACTCCAAATATGCTCAAAACTTAACAAGAAAAGCTTTTCACTTACAACATACACACGACGCCACACCAGCGCGTGATCACTGATTGATCTTCACAGGACACCCGAGTCTCCCTGGTTTGATTGACAGTATAAAATGTTTCAGTACTCGTCACCGTGTAAAACAAAAAAACACATCATAACATTGTGACCAGAGTAGCAAACAACACACTTTTACATTTACACTCATGCTTACATCGTACATAGCCTGATATTTTAAACTATATCCTCTTGGATAGGCACTATGTTCAGCCACGGTATACCATGCTAGTCAGGCAGCAAATCTGTAGGTAAATCTACGTCTTATCTGTTACTAGGCCGACTTTATTACATCCTCCTCAGCATAATTCACCGTGTTTGTTAAGAGTAACAATATATTTTAACTGCATTGGTGAACTTACAACGTTTCTTTATGAAGATTATTCCTCGTCTTGCTTGTTTTTCAAATCCGGTCTCCTGAACCGTTTTCCCAACCAAAAAAACCCAGATATTCAAAATCCTCTACCTGGCATATCCCGCCCACACCCTGAAGTCACTTCCTGTTGAGTCAAGTTCAAATCAAAATATTTAAACACAAATCAAATCAACAAAGATCCATAAATATGGTCCGGTTACACAAGATTAGGAGCATCTTGTCTCAGAGTGATGCTGAGAAACTGATCCACACTTTTGTTAGCTCGAGATTAGATTATTGTAATTCTTTATTATCAGGCTGTCCTAAAACATCTTTAAAAAGTCTTCAGCTGATCCAAAATGCTGCAGCAAGAGTTTTATCAGGTACTAGAAAGAGAGATTATATCTCTCCGGTTCTGGCCTCCCTTCATTGGCTTCCCATAGAGTTTAGAATTAAGTTTAAAATCCTTCTTCTTACTTACAAAGCTCTAAACAATCAGGCTCCTTTTTATTTAAAAGATCTGATACTACCGTATTATCCTAACAGAGCACTACGCTCCCAAAATGCAGGATTACTTGTAATACCTAGAATCTCCAAAAGTACAATGGGAGGCAGAGCCTTCAGTTATCAAGCTCCTCTCCTGTGGAACCAGCTGACAATCTGGATTCGGGAGTCAGACTCGATCTCTGTTTTTAAGAATAGGGTTAAAACCTGCCTTTTTGATATAGCCTACATTTAGGGAGGGATCATGTGTTTCTGAACCCTCCCTTAGTTATGCTGCTAATAGGTTTAGTCAGCCAGGGGACCTCCAATAATGCACTGGGCCTCACTCCTTTCTTCACTCTCAATGAAATTTTTTTTTGCTCGTCATTAACATCTGTTTGTTCTCTCCCGTAGATTGAGTCCCCATCATGCTGTTTGCTCTCTACATGTCTGGTCTTTTCATCTTCTTTGTCCCCTCACCTCCCAGCCAGTCGCAGCAGATGACTGCCCCTCCCTGGGCCTGGTTCTGCTGGAGGTTTCTTCCTGTTAAAAGGGAGTTTTTCCTCTCCACCGTCGCCAAGTGCTTGCTCACAGGGGATCGCCTGATTGCTGGGGTCTTTCTGCAACTGTGGGGGTCCCCTCTACAGTTGAAAGTGCTATGAGATGACTGTTGTTGTGAAATGGCGCTATATAAATAAAGTTGAATTGTATTCATTCTTCCGGTTCCGGCACCACCCGAGTTTGCAACTGCCCTTTTTTTTTTTTTTAAATCTTCCTTCTTCTTTCTACACCTTTCACTCTATATATATCACGGACACACAGATCGCCCCAAAGGTCTCCCGAGTCGGCGAACGGAGCCACTGTTTACAGCAGGAGACGATACAGCAGGGAAGAGCTAGCTAGCACTCAACCGCCACCCGGTGCTAACGGAGAAACTCGACATAGCGGGAACTGAAGCGAAAACGACACGGGTGCCGGGCTGGAGTTTAGGCGGCGTGCAAGAAATATAAGACAGAATAATAAAGAGCGATGGCAAGAACCAAGCAGACCGCCCGTAAATCTACTGGAGTAAAAGCCCCCAGGAAGCAACTAGCCACCAAGGCTGCTCGGAAAAGCGCTCCGGCCACCGGCGGAGTGAAGAAGCCTCACCGTTACAGGCCCGGTACCGTGGCTCTGAGACAGATCCGTCACTACCAGAAATCCACGGAGCTGCTCATCCGTAAGCTGCCCTTCCAGCGTCTGGTGAGGGAAATCGCTCAGGACTTAAAGACCGACCTGCACTTCTAGAGCTCCGCCGTCACAGCTCTGCAGGAGGCCAGCGAAACCTACCTGGTGGGTCTCTTCGAGGACACCAACCTGTGTGCCATCCACGCCAAGAGGGTCACCATCATGCCCAAAGACATCGAGCTGGCCCGTCGCATCCGTGGAGAGAGAGCTTAGACTTTCTGCTGCACATCCACCAACCACAATGCTCCGCACTGTGTGTCTATATATATATATATATATATATATATATATATATATATATATATATATATATATAGTGCTATCAAAATATTTCGTTATTAACTCAAGCGCCTTTTTAATGGCGAGATTTTTTTTAACCTGAGATTAATGCTGTGACCGTAGTTTTTCATAAGCACAGTGTACTGGCTGTAATACCACGCACGTACACATGGTGGCGGAACGAAGGATACGATTTCAAATATCAAACAAAGAAGAACCCAACGACTAAAGCGCGCGGCACTGGCGGCACTAGTCAGCCACAGTAATGGATGCACCAGGGACACTTCTGAACGGAAAGTTTACATTTAAAATAGGAAAGGATGGTTCGATCGATAAAACTAAAGTTATTTGCACTTATTGTCGATGTGAACTTAGCTACCATCGAAGCACATCCAGTTTAAAATACCATATGATGGCCAAACACACCAGTGATGTAGCTTCGCCTCCTCCGCGTCAGAACCAAACAAGTTTGGATGGCTTCCGACAGCGGCCCATGGATGCTGCTACTAAAATGAAGCTAACAGCTGCCATAGCTAAGTGGGTGGCTACGGCATGCAGGCCCGTTAGTATTGTGGAGGATGAAGGTCTGGCCGAGATAATTTGCATCGCATCCAACGACTGGACCTACGAAACTCCTTCCAGAGCTACTATCACACGCTGGATAGAAACGTTGTTTGAAACGGAGAAGTCCCAGTTACAACAGGCATTGGGGCAGACAGAAATAGTCGCGCTAACGGGAGATTACTGGACGTCACTTGGCAATGACAACTACCTCGGGGTCACAGCACATTATTTCACCCCACAGTGGAAACTTCAGTCCCATGCTTTGACTGTTATGAAGACAGAAGAGAGGCACTTCGCTGATAATGTTGCAGAGCACTTCATGAATGTAGCCAGAGAGTGGGGCATCGAAAAGAAAGTTGTTTCACTGACCACGGATAGTGCACGCAATATGATGGCTGCAGCCAGAGAGCTCCCCTTTGAACACCTGCCGTGCATCGCACACAGCGTGCACCGAGCAGTCACGGTTTCTCTGCACAATAGCCCATTCGACAGCGCATTGGCAAAATGCAGAAAACTTGTGGGACACTTTAAACACAGCCCAACGAATGCCCTGGAACTCGAGCGGCAGCAAATCGCACACAACCAGAAAGAAGAAGCGCTCACGCAGGAGGTAGCAACAAGATGGAATAGTACCCTTGAAATGATAAAGCGTGTCAACCGGAATATTGAACCTCTGACAGCTGCCCTGGCCCTACACTCAACCAAAGTCACCATGCCAACAGCAACGGAGCTGGAGAAAACAAAGAAGCTCGAAGCTGCGTTGGAGCATTGCAGGTAGGCCTAATTATGTCTTGTAGCCTATATCTGATTCTTTAACAATTAAAGTAGATCTGTGTCAAGACAGAAACATTAGCACCTGTCTCACCCAACGTAAAATACCACCCTGTGGCATGTTTTAGATGGGCCATCTCTATGTGTAGACTGTTTATTTGCTTCATTTTACTCAAAGTGTAGCTCGTGATTATCTGTATATTTTTTCTGTATTTTGACATAATCAGTGACTGTTTCAATAGCTATGATTCCCTGTGTAACTTAACAACAGAGAAGGCCAGGAAGCGCCCAAGAGGCTAGGTTTTCAGCACTTTCCGCCCTAAAAATGCATTTGGTGGACACAGGCCCTAATGTCTGTCTGTCGGTATCACCTCTCTCCCTTCAACTGTGTGTGTTTGTCCCGCACAGCACTGTAAATGGGTAATGTGTGTGTGTGTGTGTGCGCGCAGGAACACATGTGATTCCTCATATCCCCTCCTATCACTGTAACTGTAGGTTATCTATCAGGTGTCCGTATGTGTGTGACAGAGTTTTGTGAAAGAGCTTTTGTATATTGTTGCAGATATGTGACAGATCTTCTGGGTGGAGAGAAGTTTGTTTCTTGCTCTGTGGTGATGCCAGCATTATGCCACCTGTCCCGAGTAATGGAAGTCATTGAGGACGACCCAGCGTACTTGATCAAGTTCAAGGAAACCTTTTCAGCGGATATGGAAGGTCGCAAAGAGAAGTTGAACATCGCATGGCTCAAGGTTGCTACAGCACTCGACCCAAGGTAAGATATTCATTCTACATTCTTCTCAGTATTTTGTTTGTCTTAAGCACCACTTTGTTTTGTGGGTTGGTTCTCTTCAATATCCATTTTTTTCTTCTGAATCTGGAATAGAGATTAGGTCAATGTTTTGTTTTACTAGTGCCTTTGCTTGTATGGCAATAACGTTGATATTTTTTATTATTTCATTTCAAGGTTTAAGGACCTCAAGTGTCTGAGCAAACCTGACCGGGTTGTCATGTGGGATTCCATCCGTGCCTTACTCCAGCAGCAGGAGAAGGGGAGACCAGCAGCACTGGATGACCAAAGCATGTCTGAGCCAGAGAAGAAGAAGCCAGCTCTCATGTTTGCACAAGAATCTTCCTCAGATGAAGAGGAGGACACCGTGGAATGCTGCATTGAGCGCTACAAGGCAGAACCTATGATTGGCATTGAAGACTCTCCACAGGAATGGTGGTCCACACATAAAGCGTCACACAGTGAGATGGCCTCCCTTGCATGCAAATACTTAGCAACGCCTGCCACGTCAGTACCATGTGAACGATTGTTTTCACTGTCTGGACATGTCGTTCAGAAAAAACGATCTCTTCAGGTGTGCTGGCAATGGAGTAGGTGTGTGCGTTGCTGGCTCCTGCTATATTTTTTTCTTTACTTTTTAAACCCTATTTTGCTGTAAGCTGTTAATGTTTTGGACATTTAATATGTGCAGAATCTGTTTTGAAATATGTCCAAAACAAGAAAGCAGACTGAAAAGGAGGCAGCAGGGAACAATATTAACACCAGCTTAGCTGAGGATGCTAGTATCAGCCTTAACCCTGCACTTGTTGCCTTGCTTGAGCAACACAGAATGTCCATAGCTGCTGACTTCAAAGCTTCATTTGAACTTATTAATGGTAAGCTGGACAAAATTCAAGCAGATGTGGCGAACCAGGAGCAACGCATTGGCGACCTTGAAAACAACGCGGAGGACGTCAGCCAGCGCCTAGCGGCGCTTGAAGTTACATGCGAGTCAATACAGGAGGAGAATAAACTTTTGAAAAACAAACTTTCTGACCTGGAGGGAAGAAGCAGGAGGCTGAATATTCGTCTGGTGGGTCTGCTTGATGTGAGTCCACGGCCATCTGAATTTTTTTCTCGGCTGTTGGTGGACGTCTTTGGCACACAAACTTTGCCATCTCCCCCAGAGCTGGATAGAGCCCACCGCAGCCTCATGTCCAAGCTGAGTCCGAATGGGAAGCCACGCGCTGTCATTATTTGTTTCCACCGGTTTCGGACCAAAGACTTGGTGATGAGAGAAGCGCGGAGACGCCGTGGGACTTTGGAATATCGTGGGCATAAACTTCAGTTCTACGAGGATTATAACGCCGACGTTCAGAAGCAACGAGCCGAATATAAGGAGGTTATGTCCGAGTTGTACAAGAGAGGTTTTCGTCCTTCTCTTCTTTTCCCCGCCAGGCTCCGGATAACTCTTCCAGACGGCAAAAACCAGTGGCTGGCGTCCGTCTCGGAGGCCACCTGCTTCATGCAAACTATGGAGAGAAACCAGCAATTTTCGCCTTGAACTGGACATTTCTGGGTTGACCAGCTGCCGCGCTGGGCTGCTTGTTACTTCATTGAAGCTGCACTGACTGGACATTGATGCATTTTCAGATGTTTAAAAACAAGGTAAAATTGGCTCCCTATACGTTGTTGTTTACTTAATTCTTTTTTTTAATTTTATCTTATTTATTTTTTTTTTTTTTAGGGTAAAACGTTCATATTATGCAGGATTGAAGCCAGTTGTATGGGAGCATTCTGTTAGGATGAAAATAGAGCTGGAGATGGAGTGGTTGCTGTTTTTTTGCAACCGGCTGGAGTGTTGTTATAGGTTTGGTTGTTGGATTTTTTTATTTTTTTTTTTTTTTAATTTTAATTTTTTTATTTATTTTTTTTTGTTTTGTTTTTTTTGTTATGGTTTTATTTACACCCCCCTTACCCCTTCCTTTTTTTTTTTTTTTTTTTTTACCCGTACCTCACTTTATTCTTCTTTGGGCTACACAACATAATATATAAATTTTACTCTTTGAATGAATAGTAATCTTACTTTGGTAAGCTGGAATGTGAAGGGGTTGAACCATCCAATTAAACGAAAGAGAGTCATGTCACGTCTAAAGCAATTTAAGCCTGGGGTACTGTTTTTGCAGGAAACCCATTTGCAGGATTCCGACCACTTGCATTTGTCAAAATGTTGGTCAGGACAATTTTTTCATTCAAATTTTAAAGCTAAGGCCAGGGGCGCTGCTATTCTTATTGATCGAAATATCCCATTTATTCCCTCTAATGTTGTATCAGATAAAAATGGACGATTTGTAATAGTATCAGGTAAACTTGGCGATAAACATGTCACTTTGGCTAATCTGTATGCACCGAATTTTGATGATGTGCACTTTTTTCGCAACCTTTTTTCGCAACCCTCTAGATTTAAATACTCATTCTCTAATTCTTGGGGGTGACTTTAATTTGTATATGGATCCGATCTTAGATCGCTCATCTTCAAAACCTGCTAGTCTTAATAAATCTGCAACTTATGTTAAGTCTTTTCTTGAGGAATATAGCCTTACAGATCCTTGGCGTTTTTTACATCCTAACGGCAGGGACTATTCTTTTTTCTCTCACGTACACCATACTTATACCAGAATAGATTATTTTTTTGTTGACAATTTATTAATTAATAACCTTTGCTCTTGCAGTTATGATAGCATCTCGGTTTCTGATCATGCCCCTCTTGTACTTAAAATGATCCTCCATGGATGTGACTCCATGAGAAAGCATTGGAGATTGGATCCATTATTACTTACAGATGAAAAATTGGTTGCGAATATTTCTTCTAAAATTAATTTTTTTTTGAAAGAAAATAAAACTCCTGGTATGTCAAATAAAATGATATGGGAGGCCATGAAGGCATTTCTTAGGGGGGAATTTATTTCATTGGCAGCATTTAAAAGATGATCCTTAATACAGGAACAGAAGGCTATTTTAGATCAAATCCTGGACATTGACAGACAATATGCTCAATCTCCATCACCCGCTCTGTACAAGGAACGTATGACATTACAAACTAAACTTAATTTACTTTCTACTCGACAAATTGAAGGTTGTTTAATAAGGAACAAGAGTGAATTTTATGAACATGGCGAAAAAACCAGTAAACTTCTAGCTAATCAACTACGTGGTATTAGAGCTAAGCAAATTATTACTGGAGTTAGGACAGATAAAGGAGAGGTGACATCTGACCAACAAGCGATTAATGATATTTTCAGGTCATTTTATTCCAAATTATATACCTCAGAATATACAACAAACTTAAAGGATTTGGAAATTTTTTTTGATTCTATTGATATTCCTTCGATTTCTTCAGAATCTCGGCAAATTTTAGAAGCTCCCATCACAAAAGAAGAAATTCAGCTGGCAATATCATCCATGCAATCAGGAAAATCTCCAGGACCTGATGGGTTTTCCGCTGATTTTTTCAAAAAATTCTCTGATGACCTCGCCCCTTTCCTTTGTCAAGTTTTTACAGAGTCGCTTGACTCTGGTACACTTCCTCCTTCATGCTATCAGGCCTGTATCACTGTGTTGCTTAAAAAGGATAAGGATCCTGTTGATTGTGCTTCTTACAGGCCTATTTCCTTGTTAAATACCGATGTTAAAATTTTGTCAAAGTTGTTAGCTTCAGGGTTGGAAAAGATTCTTCCTTTTATAATTTCACAGGACCAAACCGGTTTCATTAAAAATCGCCATTCTTTTTTTAACTTGCGGCGGTTGTTTAATATTATTTATACTCCTCACCACAACATACCTGAATGTCTTATTAGTTTGGACGCTGAAAAGGCATTCGATAGGGTTGAGTGGGAGTATTTGTTTTTTACTTTGGAGAGGTTCGGTTTTGGTCCTTCCTTCTGTTCCTGGATTAAACTTCTCTATGCTAGTCCTTTAGCTTCAGTGTTAACTAATTGTCGCTATTCTGACTATTTTAGACTTTACCGTGGTACGAGGCAAGGCTGTCCTTTGAGCCCGTTGCTCTTTGCCTTGGCAGTTGAGCCGTTAGCTATTGCAATCCGTGGGAGCCGGGACTTTCTAGGCATTCGTAGGGGTGGCATTGAGCATAGGGTTTCACTCTATGCTGATGATCTTTTATTATTTCTCTCCAACCCACTTACTTCATTACCCGCTATACTTAATATTTTGGATAGTTTTAGTAGGTTTTCTGGTTATAAAATTAATCTTAATAAGAGTGAACTGTTTCTGATTAATGAAAAGATTCAAGTTCAGGATTTTGAAAATTTTCCTTTCAAGGTTGTTATTGATCATTTTAATTATCTTGGGATATGTGTCACTAAACAATTTAATTACTTGTTTAAAAATAATTTTCTCCCCTTACTTGACCAGTGCAAGTTAATACTTTCCAAATGGTCCCCATTATCCTTGTCTTTAATTGGCAGAATCAATTCTGTAAAAATGATGTTACTTCCAAAGTTTTTATATTTGTTTCAATGTCTCCCCATTTTTATTCCTAAATCCTTTTTTAAGTCTTTGGACTCTTTGATTACCTCATTTATTTGGAATGGTAAACATCCGAGATTGAGGAAAGTTTTTCTTCAAAGACCCAAATCAGTAGGTGGCATGGCTCTGCCTAACTTTCAATATTACTACTGGGCAGCAAATATCAGGTGCATGTTATATTGGAAACATTTTTATCTGGAACCTAAATCACCTATTTGGATCCTTATGGAGTCACATGTGGACAATCAAACTTCCCTACCGGCAATTTTAGGTTCACCACTTCCCCTTGCTTTGTCTACACTGGGTAATAATAAAGTAGTTCGTCAGTCTCTTAGAATTTGGTCTCAATTCAGGAAAAATTTCGGTCTTCAGTTTTTTTCCATTAGAAGTCCAATTGCCGCAAATCATTTATTTACCCCATCAACTATTGATAGTGCATTTCATATATGGCACAGAAAAGGTTTAAAATCTTTTGCGGATTTATATTTTGATGGTCAATTTGCAAGTTTTTCTCAACTTTCCACCAAATTCGACATCACTTCTACACATTTTTTCCGCTTCCTCCAGGTCAGACATTATGTGCAAACCATGACAAAACAATTCCCTCAAAAACCTTCTGATAATCCTCTAGATGATTTTTTATTAGTTAAACCAACTTCTAAGGGGGTAATGTCAGTTTTATATAATTTAATTTCAAATTTACAATCTTCTTCTCTGGCCGCTATCAAATTGAACTGGGAACAAGATCTTAATTTTACTTTTACTGATGAACTGTGGGACTCTATTCTTGGCCAGGTTCACACTGTATCAATGTGTGCTCGTCACGCTCTTATTCAATTTAAGATTGTACACCGGATGCACCTGTCCAAGGTTAAGTTAGCACGTATTTACTCGGATATAGACCCAACTTGTGAAAAGTGTGGTAGCGCTCCTGGCACTTTGCTTCACATGTATTGGTCCTGCCCTGCATTGATGAATTTTTGGCATTCTGTTTTTATCACTATGTCTGAAGTCCTGCAATATCAAATTAAACCTGATCCATTATGCGCCATTTTTGGTGTGGCTCCAGAACTTGTCTTGCCAAATTCCAAATTAAAAGTATTCAAATTTTCATTATTATTGGCCAGACGTGCTGTATTACTGAAGTGGAAAGACTCTTCGCCCCCTTCACATTTACAGTGGATAAAAGATATAATGTCCTGTTTGGATTTAGAAAAAATCAGATATACAGTCTGTGGCTCTGAAAACAAATTCTATAAATTATGGCGCCTGTTTCTTGATTTCTTTGAAAGACCCACGATTATAGTTTCTGAGTAGCTCATATCCCCTTTACCCCACCCCCACTTCACACACACAATTTTTCTTTGTATTTTTTTTTTTTTTTTTTATTGTTTATTTAAAGGTTTTTGTGCTTTGAAGCATTTACATTTGTTGGCTTTAAGTTCTAGTTTTTTACTGTTTGGTTGAAACAAAAATGAAAATTTCTAATACTTTGTATTGTATTGATACTTCAATTAATAATAATAAAAAGACCTTTGAAAGAAAGAAAAAACGATCTTCCCTGTTGTCTGAAAATGTCAATAGGCTTGTCTGTTTGAGCAACTGGCTCAAAGACAGAAAGTAGGCCTTTAGGTTGACTCACCTGTTACGTGCTAGCAGTTACATTATGTTCATGTTCAAGAGGCTGTGTTGGTAAGTTTAAAACTGCAGCAGTTGGGCTACTATACAGTCATTAGACTGTACTACTCCTCTCAGGGGACACTCTCCTCTTGTTTTCATTTTGTATTTAAGGGGCTGCTTTTGTGCCTATATATTTTTTATTTGTATGTATCTTTTTTATTGCAGATATCAGTGGCAGGGTTACTAAACTAATGAAAAGGAAAAAAAGAAAACATTTTTTTATTTTCAGAGTAATATGTCCTGTTTTGTTTTCTCGGTCTAATACGGAAGATATGGATGCTTTGCAATGATAATAATAATAAAAAACATTTGTACAAAGCAAGCCCACTCACTTTTTGTGCTGTTAAGAGAATTACAATGGTTTTTCATGAGACAAAAATACGCAACTAAAATGTGATTAATCATGAGTTAACTATGAGATCGTGTGATTAATTATGATTAAATATTTTAATCGCTGGACAGCACTAATATATATATATATATATATTTATAGTAATATGTACATATGTATACTAGCTGCTCTTCTTTTTCTCTCTTGTCTTCTGATTGTTGCTCTGAGTGTTGCTATCCCTGTGCTGTTGCAATCCTGGAATTTCCCCATTGTGGGACTAATAAAGGCTTATCTTATCTTATCTTATCTTAATTGAATTGAATTGAATTGAATTCCAGCACATCCGTGGAAGTGGCTCACGCTTTTTTGTTGGCTTGGATTGCACAGTTCAGATCCCCATTGGACATCACTTCCGACAGGGGTCCGCAATTCATTTCGGAACTCTGGTCCATGATGGCCCAGAGCGTGGGGGTCAAAATCCACTGCACCACCTCGTACAACCCCCAGGCTAACGGGTTATGCGAAGGTTTTCATAGGTCACTTAAAGCAGCGCTCAGAGCTTCACTCACGGATGCAAATTGGGTCGACCGCCTGCCCTGGGTCCTGTTAGGGTTGCACTCTGCTCCTAAGGAGGATCTGGCAGCCTCCCAAGCAGAACTCACTTTTTTTCAGCCGCTGCAGATCCCCGGGGAATTTTTACCGGAAAACCCCGCACCTGGGACCAACCTGCCCACGCAATTTTTTCATGGTACAGGGCCGGCTAATGTGCCAGGCCCGGCATATCATTGTTTTCCACCCACCTTCATCCCAAAGAGCTTACAGAGCGCCAAGTGCATTTTTGTTAGGCGCGACACACACAGAACCCCACTGTACCCCACTGCACCCCACTGTATGACGGATCGTTCAGAGTGCTGGAAACCGGGGAAAAGCATTTTGTGTTAGACTTTGGGGGGGCGTAAGGAAACTGTCCCCATTGACAGGCTGAAGCCCGCTTATGTGTTGGCAGATAAACAGGTGGTGTTGGCTCAAGCTCCCTGGCGCGGACGCCCACCTACAGTGGCTCCACAAGTTGGTGATCCCCCTACAGAGAACTGTTGGCAGCAGACAAGGTTTTTTCCCCTCCCCACCTTTTCCCCCTCCACAGCACTGCGCACCGGAGGCCGCGTTTGTCTCTTGCCCACCTCAACAGCAAGACACTTCGGCTGGTCCAGTGACTCCACATTACAGCCGTTATGGGCGCTGGCTCAAGCCCAAGGTGCCAGAGGGTTAGAGCCCCTTCTGGGTGTTCGGAGTGGGGGGGGGGCGGCTGTGTGGTGGACACAATACACATGGCACTCCACCCAGGACAAAGGGGTTGGTGGGGGAGAAGACAGTTAGGGGTGCTAATGGAGAAAGGTGAGGGGAGCCAAGCAAACAAAGATGTGCCTATCGCCCCCCGCTGTGCCAGGTTCACACCTGAAGACGCAGGGGTGCGAATGTATGGTAGCAAGACCTGCTCTGTGATGTGTGTGTCAATGTTATGTTGATGTGTGTGCATGTCTTCCATGTCTGTATGTTAATGTCTTTACCCTGTGTGCCAGAGGTGGGAATAAAAGAGTATAAAACAGTTTGCTCAGGCACTCAGAGGACAGTTGTTTTGTGTTGAATGTTGGAAGCTGAATAAAGTTTGAGTGTCATCCATCTCGCTGTCTCATCTGCTTTCATCTTCCACATTATTACCTCTTGTAAATTATCTTTAAATTATGTTTATTCGACGATAGGATGCAATTCTCGGCAAGCAAGCAATTCTCAGCATAACACCGTTCAGCCAAGGTGTTAATGCACCACAAACAAATAAAAATAAAAAGCTCCGCTGTCTGTATAAACCCCAGTGCTGCCATCATGTCGCTAAACATTTTAAAATCATTGGTATTCTTGTGTGCAGCCACAAGCAGCTGAGAAATCTGATTCTCAGACCAAATATCTATCAGAGCCTGCATCTCACTCCTCACTACTCCAAGAGAAATTTTTTTTTAACCTTTCTCCGGGGTTTTCTCTGGTAAAAGTATTTCTTGGATCCACGTGGCTGTCTTTATTGTATTTTCTACCCAAAAATGGGCAGAAGGACCAGGAGCTCTTCAGCTGAATCGGGATGTTGGATTTACCCACGGACTCCTGCCACAGATGTGAAATACATCAAGTTTTCAACTTTTTCAGGTGAGTGGGAACTTCGCCTGTCTGCATCTCACACAGACGGTGAATAATGTCTTTTCACGTATTTACATTGAGTTATAATGTAATCGTGCTGCACAAAAAATTTGCCCGTTGGCGTTTTGATGTGAAGGCACCTTTACAGTAAACGCCACTTTCCCTTCTCACTGTGTGTTGCTGTTACACAAACGCAGAGGGGCACGTCCGCCCTTTGGTCCGCTGGATACTCTGTTTGTATTCACACGGCAATCAAAGTGCACCAGATTGCGTTTGCACGTGAACCGAGACCCCCTCCCCCCCTTTTCAGGGGGACCAGAGTTCGCTTGCTTGGTACTGCACCAGAGTTCCAGGCGCATTCAGACGGTGCCAAACAAACCGATCTATCCACGGAATACACACTTTGATCCTTTAGTCCGGACCAAACAGTGGCCGTGTGAATGTGCCCTTAAATACAGGTTCAGCTATATCGTTGATTAGTGAAGCTTTTAGAATATCTAGTCCCTCTTTGAGAACAAAAGTGATGCAGCGCTCTGACGTTCTTCCTAGAGCAGTAACTGGTGACTATTTGAACACATTAGGTGCACCCCCCGTCACTTTCAGGTTAGGTAATGATGTGTTTACACACATAGTTCATGTCGTGAGAAACATTACACAGCCTGTGATCTTAGGTTGGGACTTTTTGCTTTCACATCATGCAGTTTTGGACTTGGGGTGCGGTGTTTTAAAAGTAGGAAACCACACTAACGTCCCTCTCATGTGCTACTGAAGCTTCTCCACTGAGCTGTTGTGCAGCCACTCTTTCTCCAGTAGTGATTCCTGCTATGTCACAGACCATTTTAGCCAAAGTTCAGCCTACAGTTGGTGTGCCTGATCTTCAAGCTGAATACTCAGGTATTTTAGAGCCAGGTCCACCTAGCTTTCAAGGTCTTCTAGCCGCATGTACACTTGCTCATGTACAGGCAGGACTAATTTACGTCAGAGTCATGAATCCAGCTACCGCTGATCTCGAAGTTCCATATGATACTAGATTGGGTGATTTTTATATGCTAGGCAGAGACAGGGATGATGACTATAGTATAGTTGGCAGCACAGTAGCTGCAGTTACACTAGAGCCTTCCTCTCAACAGTCATTACCTGATGTAGACCTAAGTCATGCAGCACCTAGGGATGAACAGCGTCAACAGCTAGAGGCTTTGCTAAGTTACAGTGATGTGTTCAATGTTCATGATCAAGGTCAAGATTATGGAAGCACATAGTCATCCATCTGCTATGTGGCTGCTTCATCCATCCAGGTGGATGCCCTCAGTTTCCCCTCTGGGAATCAATAACGTATACAAAATAGTCAGACACAATATTAAGATAGGAGATGCTCCGCCCATTAAACAAAGAGCATAAAGAACTTCACCTAACCTTAGAGCAGAGATAGACAGGCAAGTCCAAGAGCTCCTGTCACAAGATATCATAGAGGAGAGTTGTAGCACATGGTCTTCCCCTGTTGTCCTCGTAAAGAAAAAAGATGACAGCTACATATTCTGTATTAATTACAGGAAGCTCAATGCAGCCACCATTAAAGACTCATACCCACTGCCACGCCCTTTAGACACCCTTGACAGCATACAGTATAAAGTGCTTGTTGGTTCAGTACAATAAACTTATCTAGTGGGTATTGGCAGGCTGAGCTTGAGCCACAGGATAAGAAGAAAACAGCATTCCACACTGGCAGTGCCTTGTACCAGTTTAAAGTGATACCTATGGGCCTAATTAATGCCCCATCAACATTTCAAAGATTGATGGACCTTGTGGCTTGCGTTGGAAAGAATGTTTAATATAGCTGGATGATGTTCTTGTGTTCATCCACTCTTTTGCAGATCACCTACAGAGCCTGGGAGAAGTTTTTAGCCGATTTTGCTCTACTGGGCTCAAGTTGAAAGCCAGAAAATGCCAGCTAGCACAAACACAGAAAACATTTCTTGGCCATGTAATCTCAAACAAAGGACTACAACCTGATGCAAAAAACCTTGAAAAGGTTTGTGAGTGGACTACACCCAGAACAACCACCCAGATGAAGGCATCTATTGGAGTGTGCTCATATTACTGTAGATTCCTCAAAAACTTTTTCCATTATTGCCGCTCCTCTGCATGCACTCACACACAAAGGAGCAATATTTAAATGGACTGATGAATGTGAAGATGCTCTTCAGTCACTGAAACATGCTCTCACTCATCCACCAATAGTGGCACATCCCATCTTCACACAACCGTTCTTACTGTACACAGATGCTTCACAGAATGGCACTGGCTCTGTACTAGCACAACAACAGGACAATAAAGAACGTGTCATTGCTTATGCAAGTCAGGTTCTTAGCCTTTCTGAAAAGAAATTGGCTACTTTTGATTGTGAGCTACTGTATGTGCAATTGTTTGGTCTGTAAGACATTTTAAGCACCTTCTCTCTGGCAGCTCATTCACAGTGATCACAGACCACAAACCCCTCCTGAACCTCAAGAAGTCTTCAATGGACAGCAACCCTACTGGTAAGCAAAATCGATGGATATGGGATTTGAATGTCTATGACTACAATATTCAACACTGAGAAGGTAAAAAACATGCTAACACAGACGCCATGTCCAGACTCACAAACACTGAGACCCACAACAAAGCTGTTCAGTATTTACCTTTTGTTCTTATTAAAGACAAAAATAGAAAGGAGATGTTTTTACCTTCTTTACATGTTTTGACTGTTCACTGCCGCCTAAATAATTAAAAGAAGACAAAATGAACCTACTTGAGCTAAAGCTGTTCAGTGTGTCATTTCTGCCATCACTTCTTCTGACAAAAATACCCCGAACAGCAGAGCTGCAAATGACTGCGATAACGTTGTTGGTTCAATTCAATTCAATTCAATTCAACTTTATTTATATAGCGCCATTTCACAACAACAGTCATCTCATAGCACTATCAACTGTAGGGGGGAACCGTTGCAGAAAGACCCCAGCAATCAGGCGATCCCCTGTGAGCAAGCACTTGGCGACGGTGGAGAGGAAAAACTCCCTTTTAACAGGAAGAAACCTCCAGCAGAACCAGGCTCAGGGAGGGGCATTCATCTGCTGCGACTGGCTGGGGGGTGAGGGGATAGAGAAGAAGAAAAGAACAGACATGTGGAGAGCAAACAGCACGATGGGGACTCAATCTATGGGAGAGAACAAACAGATGTTAATGGCCAGCAAAAAAAAATATTTCATAGAGAGTGAGGAAAGGAGTGAGGCCCAGTGCATTACTGGAGGTCCCCCGGCTGACTAAACCTATTAGCAGCATAACTAAGGGAGGGTTCAGAAACACATGATCCCTCCCTAATTGTAGGCTATATCAAAAAGGTAGGTTTTAGCCCTATTCTTAAAAACAGAGATCGAGTCTGACTCCCAAATCCAGATTGGCAGCTGATTCCACAGGAGAGGAGCTTGATAACTGAAGGCTCTGCCTCCCATTGTACTTTTGGAGATTCTAGGTATTACAAGTAATCCTGCATTTTGGGAGCGTAGTGCTCTGTTAGGATAATACGGTAGTATCAGATCTTTTAAATAAAAAGGAGCCTGATTATTTAGAGCTTTGTAAGTAAGAAGAAGGATTTTAAACTTAATTCTAAACTCTATGGGAAGCCAATGAAGGGAGGCCAGAACCGGAGAGATATGATCTCTCTTTCTAGTACCTGTTAAAACTCTTGCTGCAGCATTTTGGATCAGCTGAAGACTTTTTAAAGATGTTTTAGGACAGCCTGATAATAAAGAATTACAATAATCTAATCTCGAGCTAACAAAAGCGTGGATCAGCTTCTCAGCATCACTCTGAGACAAGATGCTCCTAATCTTGGCAATATTACGCAAATGATAGAAGGCAGTCTTAGAAACAAATTTAATATGTGAATTGAAGGACAAATCCTGATCAAAAATACTAACTACTAACTAACCTGCACTTATATAGCGCTTTTCTAGTCACAAAGACCACTCAAAGCGCTTTCATTAATACTAACCCTCTATTCTAAGGGCCTATAGGAAACAGATATCTAGGGACAATTTAGAACAGCCAATTAACCTAACATGCATGTTTTTGGCATGTGGGAGGAAACCGGAGAAATCCCGGAGTAAACCCACGCAACACGGGGAGAACATGCAAACTCCACACAGATCACTGTTGGTCGGGGGCTGGGATCGAACCCACGATCCCACGAGCCCCACAATCCCCCGGCCAAGGGTAAACTGTGCTGCCGCAGTGCTAACCACTGCGCCACCGTGCAGCCCTAACTCCAAGGTTCCTCACAGAGCTATTAAGAGAAAGAGTAACTGCATCCAAACTGAAAGTTTGATTTGGAAAGGAATTTCTAAGGTTTTTTGGACCAACAAGAATGACTTCAGTCTTATCTGAATTTAATAGCAGGAAATTACAAGTCATCCAAGCTTTGATTTCCTTAAGACAGGCTTCTAACTTGGCTAATTGATTACTATCATCTGGCTTCATTGACAGGTATAATTGTGTGTCATCTGCATAACAATGAAAATGTATACAGTGCTTTCTAATAATGTTGCCTAACGGAAGCATATATAAACTAAAAAGAGTAGGGCCTAGAACAGATCCCTGTGGAACTCCATGACTAAGCTTTGAGTTGAAAGAAAACTCATTATTTACATGAACAAACTGGAACCTATCAGATAAATAAGATCTAAACCATTGCAACGAAGTTCCATTAAGTCCAACATAGTGTTCTAATCTATCAAGTAGAATATTATGATCGATAGTATCAAAAGCTGCACTAAGGTCTAAAAGGACAAGTACAGAAACTAGTCCATTATCAGATGCAATGAGGAGGTCGTTAGTGACCTTCGCTAAGGCTGTTTCAGTACTATGATGGATTCTAAACCCAGATTGAAACTCTTCAAGTAAACCATTTCCCTGCAGGTGGTCAAATAATTGCGTAGCAACAACTCTTTCTAAGATTTTTGAAATGAAAGGGAGATTAGAGATTGGTCTATAGTTAGCTAAAGCTCCTGGATCTAGCGTTGGCTTTTTGAGTAAGGGTTTAATTACAGCCGTTTTAAAAGCCTGCGGTACATGGCCTAAAGTTAATGAAGAATTGATTATATGAAGAATAAAGCTACCAATAAGTGGGAAGACTTCTTTAAATAACCTGGTAGGAATAGGGTCTAAAAGTCAAGTTGAAGGTTTGGATGAGGAAACTATTTTGTCTAACTCACAAAGGTCGATTGGAGTAAACTCATCAAGACAGACATCAATAGAAGGAGTTGTAGTAGTTACAGTATTTAAGTTAACTGTGGGAAGAATCTGATTGATTTTATCTCTGATGGATGAAATTTTATTATTGAAAAAGTTCATAAAGTCCTGACTAGTAAGCTCTAAGGGAATGCTAGGATTGACAGAGTCCTGACTCTTTGTCAACCTGGCTACAGTACTGAAAAGAAACCTGGGATTATTCTTGTTCTCTTCTATTAATGCAGAGTAATAACTCGTTCTAGCTTTTCTAAGAGATTTTTTATAAATTAAAAGATGATTTCTCCAAGCTAAATAGATTTCATCTAAATTAGTGGAGCGCCATTTTCTTTCTAATTGACGAGTCTTCTGTTTTAAGCTACGAGTTTCTGTATTGAACCAAGGAGTTAGAAATCTCTGATTAGACTTTTTCTTTTTTAAGGGGGCCACCAAGTCTAGAGTCTGATGCAGAGAAGCTGAAACACTATCCACCATGTTATCAATTACAGAAGGAGCAAGCTGTCTATAGCTTATTTCCGTTGTGTTGACACATGGCATAGAGGAAACAATCTGCATAAATTTGGAAACAGCATCATCTGAGAGGCATCTACTGTAATAATATTTTTCTTTAGGAGCCAAATAGTCAGAAATAGTAAAATCAAAGGTTAACAGACAATGGTCTGACAGTACAGGGTTATGAGGAGACACTACAAGATTTTCTTTTTCTATGCCATATGTCAGAACAAGGTCCAATGTATGGTGGAGGTAATGAGTAGAATTTCCTACTTTCTGAGAAAACCCAATCGAGTCTAATATTGAATTGAATGCCACATTAAGGCAGTCACTATCTACATCCACATGTATATTAAAGTCCCCTACTATAATTATTCTATCGGATTTCAGCACTAAATCAGCTAAGAACTCAGCAAATTCGGATAAAAATTCTGAGTAGGTTGATGGGGGACGATAAACTATGGCAAACAAAATTGGGTTTAACCTAAAATTGCTAAAGTGCCCAATACTGAGGACCAGGCCCTCAAAGGAATTATAACATGTTTTTTGCTTTACATTAACTAGTAATTTGGAATGGTAAATTGTTGCTACTCCTCCTCCACGACCAGAACTTCTGGGATTTTGACAGTTTAAATAACCAGAGGGAGTTGATTCATTTAAACCAACATAATCCTCTTGCCCTAACCAAGTCTCTGTAAGGGAAATTAAATCAATCTGATGATCAATTAACAAATCATGGACTAACAGAGACTTGGGAATTAGAGACCTAATATTTAATAAACCACATTTATTTAGTTACAGGATTAAACGACTACAGACCTGTTGCCCTGACCTCTGTGGTCATGAAATCCTTGGAGAGATTGGTGCTGAACCACCTGAAGGTCATCACAGGCCCCCTGATGGACCCACTGCAGTTTGCCTACCGGTCAAACAGGTCAGTGGATGATGCAGTGAATATGGGACTACATTACATCCTGCAACACCTCGACTCCCCAGGGACGTACGCCAGGATCCTGTTTGTCGACTTCAGCTCAGCGTTCAACACCATCATCCCAGGCATTCTCCATCAGAAACTCCTCCAGCTCAAGGTGCCCCCCTCCACCTGCCAGTGGATCTCCAGCTTTCTGACTGACAGGTGGCAACAGGTGAAGCTAGGGAGATTTACATCCAGCTCCCGAAAAATTAGTACTGGCGCCCCCCAAGGATGTGTCCTTTCCCCACTGCTCTTCTCCCTCTACTCCAATGACTGCACCTCAGAGGACCCTTCGGTGAAGCTCCTGAAGTTTGCGGACGACACCACAGTCATCGGTTTGATCCGGGATGATGATGAGTCTGCATACAGGCGGGAGGTGGAGCAGCTGATCCTCTGGTGCAGCCAGAACCATCTTGAACTTAACCCAGCCAAAACGGTGGAGATGACTGTGGATTTCAGGCGACACCCCCCTTCATTCCCCCCACTCACCATCCTCAACAGCACAGTGTCCACTGTGGACTCCTTCAAGTTTCTGGGTACCACAATCTCCCGGAACCTGAAGTGGTCCTCCCATATAGACACTGTCCGGAAAAAGGCCCAGCAGAGGTTGTTTTTTCTGCGTCAGCTCAAGAAGTTTGATTTGCCTCAGGAGCTGCTGGTTGTCTTCTACACCGCCATCATCCAATCTGTCCTCTGCTTTTCCATCACTGTCTGGTTTGGATCTGCCACTAAACAGGACAAGACCAGACTGCAGCGGATCATTAAGTCTGCGGAGAGGATCATTGGTACTGACCTACCCTCCATTGAGAACTTATATCGGTCCATAACCAGGAAACGGGCGGGAAACATCTGTGCTGACCCATCACACCCCGGCCACAAACTGTTTGAACTTCTATCTTCTGGTCATCGTTACAGATCACTGAAGGTCAAAACCACTCGTCACAGGAACAGTTTCTTTCCTCAAGTCATCACTCTGATGAACTCCTAACATTCACCTAGTCCTACCTGTTGCTGTACTCATGACTTTTCATCCATTATTACATTGCACATAACTCTCACACTGCTTTTTACTTCATTCACATTATATCACTGAATCTGAGTTCACATTGAAATACTGTGTGACTGTATATTTTTTCATATATTTCTGCAAAGTGTGGTTAGTCTGAGTAAATAACTGCATATATTCCTGTATATATTTGCATCCTTTTATAGAAACGTGGACAGACTGTAAATTACTGTACATACTCTGTTGTCATTGAATCCTTATTTAAATCCTCCACCTGAACAATGAGAGCAAGTTTTTAGCCAAAGTCAAATTCCTTGTATGTGTTGTGCATACTTGGCCAATAAAGCTGATTCTGATTCTGATTCTGATTCTGATTCTCTGATTCTGATTTAATTTTTAAATTATGAGGAGGAACAGAGGCCAAATCATTCAATTTAGAGGCTTTATGTTTAATTTGAGTTTTACCAATATTTTGCTTTATCACTTTGGGATGCTTATACATTATATTTTTATTTACTTTGGAGGGAGCAAACAACGATTCTCTGATGGGGAAGACAGGGGCTAAGCTGTCAGAAATCAGCCACACACTGTCAATTGAATTGAGTGAACTACAGCAGCAGCAAAGTAATGACGAATGTCTTTGTAAATTCATTACATGGACGGAAAATAATAGGCCGCCCCTTGGTCATCTGAAATACTCTCCACCTTCTCTAAGAAAACTTTGGCATGAATTTCCTAAATTGGTTATGGGCCATGGCATCCTCTGCAGAAAAGTCAAAATGAGCCCTCAGACTCCTGCAACATTTCAAGTTGTTTTACCCACAGCTCTTAAGTATTTCCACAGCTTTGAAAGGTTTGCATGGAAATCAATTCAGTGGTCATCTAAGTGCAGAACGCACAACCCAAGGAGCCCGAAAAATTCGTTATTGGCCATATACTGTATGACTCGTGATATTCACAAGTTTTGTGCTGAATGTTTGCCCTGTCAAACCCGTAGTTCCCCTACTCTGCATGAAATAGCCCGCAAAAGTAAGTGTCTTTTGTGCATAATTTATCTCCTGTTATTCCATGGGTGCTCCCCGTGTTGGCCAGCATTCCATTGCCTCAGCCTCCGGGCTGTTTATCCCTGTACCAGCCCTCATTCATTAGTTTGTATTTTTATATATCTTTGTGTTTTCTTCATTAAACTTTGGCAAACTCACAGTCCAGCGTTTGGTGCCCTCAAATTCTGCCCTTGAAAAGGGCGATTCATGACAGGAGGTCGCTGCCAGTGTGTGACCCAGCTGCTGTGAGTTACCGTTTTTTTCCACCCACCTGTTTTTGTGTTTTTCCGGAGGGAGAGAAGAAAGTATGTCCCCAACACATCAGGTCTCAGCCTATAGGAGGAGATTGGCAGCTGGGAGCCCCAGTATGGATGAACAGTGGGCGGCTCACTTCATCCAGAGTTACATCGCTGAAGCTCTTGCCTCCCGCAGCCAAAGAAAGTCCTGCAGAACGTGGAAGCAGTGGTTGGGATTGTGGAGGCGCATCCTGGGCTGAGGAGACACCCCGAGTTCCCGGAATTGCTGACAACCCTCTCCACCCTCCAGTTGTCATTTCACAGGTAAGTGATTGGCTCACTCCCTGCTGCAACTGAGCGGATGGAAAACCATTCCCTTGTACAGACACCTTCAGCCTCTCACCGCTACCCAGCTGCATCCCTCCAGAACAACTCCTCCGTCTCTCAACCAGCAGCTCCTCCTTTGCCGTATCAGAGAATCGCCGCAGCAGCTTTCTCCTTTCTTCCAAGTTTTTCTTCGCTGGCTGTTCTGTCAGCTCCCTCCTCCTCATCCGTTGCTGCTGTTTCCCTCTCCTCAATGGCGTCCCTTCCCGCTGCCGAGTATCCTGCCACCTCATCCCTTGCTCCGCCCATCATCACGTCTGCAGGCCCGGCTCCTCCATTCTCCACAGTGGTGCCTTCGCCCTCAGCTGTTTCTTTATTGGAGTTCCCCAGGGTGACTTCTGGAGTGGCAGAGCAGGCCAGGCAAGTACCTTTTTCTCTTCTCACACCTATGGGAGAGGGGTCTTGCTTGGTATTTAAGGGAAGCTCACAGTGGCAGTCACCCATCACTGCTGAGCCTCTGCGCTCTGCTTTTTCTGCCATGTTGCCTAATATGGGCGTTATGTCTGGCTGTGCTTCTCCATCCCTGTCCGAGGTGCATGCCACTGCTCCAGCCTCGACCCTCCACTGTTTCCTGCCTGCACCTGAGCCAACGAAAGAGCGTCCCCTGGTGCAGACATCCTCACCTACGAACCAAGCAATCTCAGCAGCTACCAAGAGGGATTCGCCTGGTTCTTCTGCAGCTGTAACCACCACAACATGGGAATTATGGCAAGTACCTTTTCATTCAGTTATACTTTATGATGAAATGCCTTGTCTTATTCCCGGTGGGGGGGCTCAGCAGCAGCCATACACTTTGGCTGAACTCTCACCACCTGCTGCTGCATCTACTCATATATCTTCACCTGCTTCTCCCATGTCCTCCTCTGGGTTTCCTGCGAGCCCACCGGTCCTGGGAGGGAGCCGCCGGATGATGAGGGGGCCTGCATCCCTGGATGATCCTGTTCCAGCACCGCAGCCATGTCCTGGATGGGAGAGGAGCACCTCCTGTGTCCCGGAGCCTGAGCCGACAAACGAGTGTCCCCTGGTTTCGGCATCGCAGGACTAAGCGCCAGTTGTGAGACGATCTCCAGTTTCAGCCGCTTCATCTGGGGTCCCGTCAGCGTCAGCCGCCATGACTGGAGTTCCGCCAGATGCACCCACCATCATGGGTGGGTTCTGGGTGGGTTCCGAGTTCTGGGTGGCGGTGGAGCTCGGGTCCAGGCAAGTACTCTGTTCTGTTTTAACACCTGCAGATCTAGAGAAATCTTGTCTGGCTCATGGTGAGGAGAACCGGCTGCATATGTCCTCTGTTCCTTAATTCTCCTCACCAAGCTCCACCACTGCCGGTAACTATGTTCCAGTGTTTTTCTCTTCCTCCCTGTCTGAGGTGGCCGAGCCAGGGTGGAAGTGCCAGACGACTGGATTCGAGATGTCCCAGCTGGAGTTGCCGGAGTCCTGGATGGCAGTGGAGCTCAAGCTAAGGCAAGCTCTCTTCTTTGTCTTCACATTATCAGTATTAGAGAAATCTTGCTTAGCTCTTGGTGAGGAGAACCAGTCGCAGCTGCTGGCTGTTCCTGAATTCTCCTCACCAGGCTCCACTGCTGCCGGTGGTAGTAACCCAATGTATGTTTCTTCTCCTCGGCATGAGTCCTTGTCTGGTTCCATTGATGGTCATCCTCCATCTCCGCCTGAGGTCTCCATGGGTCCTTCCTCTCCACCAGAGGTCTCCATGGGTCCTTCCTCTCCACCAGAGGTCTCTGTGGGTCCACCGCCTCCGTCCGAGGTCACCATGGGTCCCCCTTATTCGCCTGAGGTTGTCGTGGGTCCCACTTTGTCACTTGAGCTCGCCATTGATCATCAGTTCCCCTCACCTTGTTCCCTTGCTGGTCAGCCACCCTGGTCAGTAATCCTCTTCGCCTGGCTTCTCTGCTGGGCAGTCGGGTGCAGGCGTGTCATGCCCTTTGGTCCATTGATGCTGGGAGACCACCCGATCGGCTATTCCGCCTGTTTAGGTCTCTCTGGAACTCTGGGAGGCCACCTGATTTGTTCCACATGGTGATCGGGTGGTTCTGGGACTCTAGGATGCCACCTCCTGAACTGTATAATTTTTGCACCTAATACTGTCGGTATTCTGCTACCACCTGCTGTTCAGTGTTGTGGGTCATGAGGGTTTTTTTGTTCTTTGTTTTTGCTTCGGTCCCTCCTTGCCTGGGTTCCACCTCCTCCCTCCCGAGGTGGGTTATTTTGTCTGTTCCTGTTGGGGGGGGGGTGTTCTTTGTAGGGGGGTCTCTTTCTCTTTTTTGATGTTACGTTGGGGTGTCTGATTCCACCCCTTGAGGGAGAGGCTCTGTCACAATACTGAGCGTGGATGGGGAGCCGTGCTCAGCTGTTAAGTTGTTTAAGTCATTTTCTGCATTATCTTGTATTTATTTTCCTGTTTATATTTGCCTTTATCCTCAGTTTTCCCTTTGTATCCTCAGTGGTCATTTGTATTTTGTTATGAGTACTTTTTGGGTCTTGTATCTTGTTTTTGTCTTGGTGGTTATTATTTCTCATGGTGTATTTTGGTTTTGAATTATAGTGATTATAGTGATAGTATTACCTTTTTGTTTCCTGTGCTCCGTAGTCATCTGTTGCTTTGTTTCTCTCAGTGTGACAGCTGTCAGGGCTTCTTCCAGGTGTCTACTCTGTTGCGGGCTGTCACACCTGTCAGTGGTCTCTCATTATTTCCCTCACTCATGTACCCACACCTGATCCACATTTGGTTTCCCCCCCATCTACCTATTTAAGGTTGCTTGCTTAATTCATTTATCGCAGCAACCTTCTTATCGTCCAGACAGTCGCCCCCCGTCTGTCTCTCTAATCTGCAAAAGTAAGTCTCTTTTGTGCATTATTTATCTCCTGTTATTCCACGGGTGCTCCCTGTGTTCGCTGGCGTTCCATCACCTCAGCCTCCATGCTGTTTATCCCTGTAGCTGTCCTCATTCATTAGTTTGCATTTTTGTATATCTTTGTGTTTTCTTTATTAAACTTTCGCAAACTCACAGACCAGCGCTTGGTGTCCTCAAATTCTGCCCTTGAAAACGACGATTCATGACAATTACTGTTTCTTAGTGGCCTTCACCATGTGTTATAACTCAATGTTTCTGCTATACAGGTGGACTTTACACTAGTTTGTATGTGCTATTCTGCAGACATATTGAAATGGGGACATTTCTACTGAAGCAAGGGAAGACTGTAACCTTAGTACCAGCATTTATTTGATATTATTTAAGTATGAATGCTACTTTAATTTCATTTTCATTATTAGTACATTTATTAGTACATTTATCATTTGAAGCACTGGCTACTATTATTCATTATTTTATAATTTACTCCAGCATTTTATTTTTCTGTTTGCGACATTTATGTTATTTATACACGGTCCCCTAGTTGGATGATTTTGGTTCCTACCCAGCTACTGTTTACCGGAGGACATCTTTAGAGTGAGGAGCTGCTGTGTGACGGCGCATAGCTGCGTTCTGATCGTCCAATAGCATAGATATAAAATGCTAGATTGGCAGCGCTGGCCAGTCCGTGCTTGCGGTGGCGTGACGCGCGTCCGCCATCTTGGTCCAGGATATGTGTAGCACATCCCTGTGGTCCAGTGCAGACACCTGCTTGGGTCATTCTCCTTTGTTAAACGTTTGACAGGCTTCAGTGAACATGTTTACAACACAGTACAACACAGCGCATAGTGGTTTACTTTCAGCATAATCTGCATAAATATTAGGTGTTTAAGAGCTTCATAATTATTAAATTATGGCATTTTGCAGTGTCTCAATCAAGAACTGTCAAATGAGCTGAAAAAGAAGTTACCATACCCCCGATTAATAATTAAGCCTACCTCTTTCATTGTGGCCATTTATGCATAAATATATGGCCGAAATTGATTAATTCATACTTTGTCCTGGGCTGTATTTGTTATATTTGCCACCCCAGGCAACCAGCTTATTGCCCCCCCCCCAATTGTCAAAAATGTTTATCAAAGAAATATTTCAGCCTGTGCTATACAAATTGGCCCAGATATGTAAACTTTGAAATAAATAAAGAGAATAAAAAATTATAAATCAATTATTCAAGTTTCTTCATTTAACTAGACAGGCATTATACCCCCCCCCCCATCTACCTGGATCTGTATAGCAGTTGTTTAAAATCAGTTTGAAATTCTTATTGATTTTAGGCCCACATAACAAATTTATACAATACACCAATGTTCATTACAAATTTATTGCATAGAATAATGCACTCAACATGAAAGCAGCAAGTTCATATTAATCAATTGCAAAGTGAGGTGAAGTGTTAATTGAATCAAAACACAGTTTAAAGCAGTAGATGTAGGCTTTATTAATTTAACCCAGAGCCCAGCCCATCGTCATCACCATCATCATCATCACATGTAATATCCACCCTGTCCCCTCCTATCCATCATAGCAAATATTTATAGTAATGTCAGGCAAAATGTAATATAAGACAGAAATAGTAATGTCTATGAGATATGACTGCATTAATCATCACCAGATCTTCTTGTACCCCCTCCCTGTAATAGACAAATGCGAAATAGGTAATGTAAAATTCTATCTGTAAAGTTTCAATTTTCAAATAACATATTGTGGAAGTTGTGTTCAATGATGAGACTGAGTTCATTCCTCAGGTTTGGCTTTATTGCAGAACACAATCATCCAACATTCTCAAATAGAAAGAAGAGGCAGAATCATGTCACATCACATTCTTATACCTCCGGGGGATTAAGAACTCAAGTCACATGGTGCTTCTGCAAACATTTAATCACAATGCAAGTCTCTGAAGATTCACCATTGTCTCTTATTCTCCGATGTTCCGGGGATGCCCCCAAGGCCTCCTCTCTGAGACAAGGGTCCGACTTCACACCTCCTCGACATCTCCTGTCGGCCCCCGTCGATCCAGACTCTTTGTTCCTCCAGACGTGAAGCCCTAATCCACATAAGCCATACATTTGTGGGAGATATGAACCAGACATATGTGCCACAATATCTGTAAATTACTATCTGCAAACCTTCATGATGTTGGTCTGATACAGGAGGTAGATGTTTGTACACATATGTGTGTAATTATTGTGTAAAGACGGTTTGATAAACCTAAATCTTTCATTAGGCCAAGTGTATGCAGGAAAAAGAAAAACTATCCTCACGCTATTTGAGTAACTACCAAACTAGTTACAAGAACCCAAAGTTCATTGTTGATAATATTGGCTACCAATACTGACCCAGTAACAAAGAACACAATGTAACACTGTATACTAATATCACATGAGAAATATTGCCATAACTATCGATACTGAATTACAATATATATTACACTCATGGCAGTCATGCATGTACAGAAATCAGTGACCTCCCAAATGAAAATCAGAGTTTTTACCTTTATTTTTGACAACACGCCATTAAATTATTTAAAAACAAATACTCGATACTTACCGTAAGGGTTCCAGCATAACAGTGCTTAAGTCGCAGCCCCGAATGATCGAAGCTGCTCCTTTTTATCCTCATTAGCAGCGCCTCAGCTGATGAGGATTAATTGGGCCCCAGCCGTCCTGTAACGCTGCCCAATGAGAGACGGGGATGAGAAGGGACTGGTCTGAGCGCCGGAAAACCTGGCGTCTCATCCCATGGTGACAGAAATGAAGACTTAATCAGAGAGTTGTGCGTTAAACTGAGCTGTGGATTTGTTGTGATTCCTGTACCAATATGGCGGCCGTAAATCTCGCGCTCCAGTGACCTACTGCCAATCTAGCATTTTATATCTATGTCCAATAGTGTACTCCGAAGTGGACTGCACAGGGTAATCTGCCATATTAAGTGAGATTCCAAACCGAAGGGAGCAAATGGTTTCTAGTTCAAAGTGAACTGAAAACTGAGCAGGGAAGAAGTGAACAACGGTACATCACTTCACCGGAAGTTGACAGGAAGATTACCCATAAGCCATTGTATATCAAATATGTACGAGTTAAACAAGCTATTGTTACTAACGTTATTAACAAGCTAAACTGATATTGGTTATTGTTTATATCACTGATAGTAATAAAATGTATTGGTACGAATATTTTATTTAAGAAATATAAATCATTATATTATAAAATATAATATATATAAAAATCTGATATAAATTATTATTATTATTATTGTTGTTGTTGTTGTTGTTGTTGTTATAAATTTCAAATGGAGAAATTTTGTGAAGGGCAGTTAACTGATATTCCCTGAGAACGGAGCAGGGAATACAGGGAATACAGTTGAAGTACACTGTGGATCGGAACATAGCTCATGTGCTCCTGAATAAAGTCAAGAGCTGAGCGCACACTGTCCTGCCATGCTGGTGTTATTATAGCCATTCCTGCAAGATCATTGTAACTCGCAGCTGCTCCACAGCCCAGAGAGACTGGAGCAAAGACACACTCTGGTGGCTCTAAAACTACCTCAAAAACAAATGTGTTTTGCCCCAAATTGTATGTTGTTGCTTTTTATACAAAAAAAAAACTTTCATTGTCTTAGAACTGCTTGGAAAGAGCTTTTACATCTTCCACCTACTTAAGTGTGCCTGTATCTATGAATATTCTAATTAGCTCCACCCATACTCCCGCCATACTCCCGCCCACCAATAGCTGATATTGCAAGGCCAGTGTTGTGCCAAGAAAAGCATGTCTGCCACAGAAAGTACCCCCCCCCCCCTTTTTTTAACTTCTAAAACTGTATAAATCAGGGGTCACCAAGTGGCGGACTTCGGTCTGAATCCGGACCCCAAGAGTCCTCCATCCGGACCCCGAAGCCTTTTGATACAATTTTGGGAAAAGGGAGACTGTTTTATTTTGGTGGGAAAAAAAGCAGAAAAAGCAGAACTGAACTGCTCCATCATTGACCGCCCGACAGATTATGGCACAAATCCTTGGGCATTCTCCTCCTGCTAAAGACTCCCCTCTTCGCTGTCCCATGGCACTCGGGGAACTGCACAATGCGATCAGTAAAATCCAAACGTCACACCCGGACAGTTTTGTGGTGGTTGCGGGAGATTTTAACCACACCAGCTTAAAGACTGTGCTCCCCAAGTTTAAACAATGTGTAGACTTTAAGACCAGAGGAGAGAATATGTTGGACTTAGTGTACACAAACACAGATGCATATAAAGCGATACCCCGCCCCCATCTCGGCCGTTCTGATCACATGTCCGTGATGCTGGTTCCTGCCTACAAACCTTTATTGAAGCGCAGCAGGCCAGCAGTGAAACAAATCAGGATTTTGCCAGAGAGTGCAACCTCTGCACTGCAAGACTGTTTTCATCACACAGACTGGAGGATCTTCAAAATAGCAGCCTCCCAGGAAGACAGGACAGATGTGGAGGAGTATGCTGATACGGTCACCAGCTACATCGCGAAGTGCACAGAGGATTTCACTACAGTGAAGACCATCACTGTGCGGGGTAATCATAAGCCCTGGATGACTGCAGAGGTGCGCTCGCTGCTTAAAGCCAGAGATGCAGCCTTCAGAGCGAAGGACAGGATTGCCCTCCGCTCAGCCAGGTCTGCGCTTTCAAAGGGAATTAAGGTGGCAAAGCGCGCCTATGCGGAGAAAATCCAGGGACACCTCTGTGACACTAGGAACACCAAGCAGATGTGGCAGGGAGTTCGGACACTGACGGGCTTTAAGTCTAGGCAGGGGGTCGATGATGATGACGCTTCGCTTCCAGACAGGCTTAATGACTTCTTTGCACGTTTTGAAGCATCAAACTCGACAATCAGAGGGAGGGCCGGCCCACTCCCACCATCGGTCGGACCAGGTTTTACCATTAACACAGCGGACACACGGAGGACCCTATCCAGAATCAACCCACGCAAAGCTGCAGGTCCAGACAACATCCCGGGACGTGTGCTCCGAGACTGCGCGAGCGAGTTGGCGGATGTCCTGACTGACATTTATAACATCTCCCTGAGTCAGGCCATCGTTCCCAGATGCTTCAAGACCTCTATCATTGTACCGGTGGCAAAGAAACCAGTGGTGTCATGTTTGAATGACTATCGTCCTGTTGCACTTACACCAATTGTGATGAAGTGTTTTGAACGGCTTGTCAAACCACACATCACAGCCTGCCTCCCTGCATCACACGACCCGCTCCAGTTTGCATATCGTTCAAACCGCTCCACGGAGGATGCTATAGTCACCACCCTACACTCTGTCATCACCCACCTGGACCAGAAAGACACCTACGCCAGACTCCTGTACATTGATTTCAGTTCAGCATTCAACACCATTATTCCCCAGAGACTGATAGAGAAATTACTCCTTCTCGGTCTGAACACCGCCACATGTCTCTGGATCCTGGATTTCCTGACTGAGAGACCTCAGTCTGTCCGGGTTGGAAACAACATCTCCAACTCTGTCACGCTGAGTACCGGAACCCCTCAAGGCTGTGTACTCAGTCCACTGTTGTTTACACTTCTAACACATGACTGTGTATCCAAACACGAGGGGAACCAGATTATTAAGTTTGCAGATGACACCACGGTGGTGGGACTTATTCAGAGGGATGAGGAATCAATGTACAGGGAAGAAGTGAGAGACCTGGAGGGCTGGTGCAGGGAGAACAATCTGGTGCTCAATGTGGACAAAACAAAGGAGATGATTATCGACTTCCGGCGGTCACAGCCTGAGCACGTCCCCCTCAGCATCGGCGGCCGTTTAGTGGAGAGAGTAGAGAACATCAAGTTCCTCGGAGTGCAGATCTCGCAGGACCTGACCTGGAGCAAGAATTCCTTGGAGATCAGGAAGCGAGCTCAGCAGAGACTACACTTCTTGAGGAAACTCAAACAGGCCTCTCTCCCCATCTGCATCCTTAGGACCTTCTACAGAGGTGTGGTGGAGAGTGTTCTGACGTACTGCATTGCTACATGGTACTCCAGCTGCAGTATGTCAGACAAAAAAGCCCTGCAGAGGATAGTCAAGGGGGCGGAGAGGGTAATTGGAGTCTCCCTCCCCTCTGTCCAAGAACTTTTTCAGAACCGTTGTAGGAGCAGGACACTGAACATTGTCAAGGACCGTTCTCACCCTCTGCATAAACACTTTGAACTTCTTCCATCTGGTAAACGATTCCGGAGCATCAGAGGCAGAACCACCAGACTGATCAACAGCTTCCTCCCACAAGCTGTCAGGATGCTGAACAGCTGACCCGGAATCTCACATACACACTACTGCACCTGTGGACATTTTGTATATTATAGTTAGTTATTCTTTTTCCCCAAGTATGTCTCAGGGATGTGTGAATGGATGGGGGGGTGGGAGCTATGTGGGAGTGTGTCTTAATCATGCTGCTTCTTATATGGATGCCGAGAGAAACGCAATTTCATCTTGCCTGCACTACAGTTGTATGTACAGCAATATTTTTTTTTTTTTATTTTTTTTTTTTTGTTACTTATTTGTACCCGTAGGTAGACTTGGTTTGCAGTCTGGTGACAAGCCACCGGCTGCTGGTTGCTGCGTGCGCGAGCGCCCTAAACCTACATGTTTTTGGTATGCGGGAGGAAACCGGAGAAATCCCGGAGTAAACCCGCGCAACACGGGGAGAACATGCAAACTCCACACAGCTCACCGTTGGTCGGGGGCTGGGATCGAACCCACGATCTCATGATCCCCGCGATCCCCCGGCCGAGGGTAAAACTGTGCTGCCACAGTGCTAAACCACTGCGCCACCGTGACAATATGACAATATGACAATATGACAATAAAGTTTGATTTGATTTGATTTGAACGCCACTCTCTGCAGAGAATCTGTGGCTTCAACTACTCCAGAGAGTCAGCGGGTTGCAAAATCAGGTTCGCGGCAGCCCCCCCCCCCCCCACACACACACACAAGGACGACAGCCAGGACATCCACCCCAGACAGACAGTTTCAGATCTGTACCCACAAAAAGAAACACTGTTGTGAAATCGAATGTATTTACCTTCTTCCTCTATTCTGCTGTGAGTAGTCCATGCTGGGATGCAGAGGTGAGGCCGTTGTTATGGAGGTCCTTTTCGTAGCCTCCAATATCACTTAAAAACTCTGTAAAAGCTCTGTGTGTTGCTGAACATGAAAGTTCCACCTCTCCTCTCCCTGTAACCATGGAGTTACAGCTCCATCCATGTTGTAACAGTTTACTGTTGAGATTTTAAAAAAAAAATGTCAAGGAATTCTGTTGTGTTGAATAATATTTTGTGTCCTCAAATTTTATTTTGTGTCCTTTTTTTCTTAGTTGGAAAGTTTTTTCTGCACTGAAAATATTGTTTAGAGGTGGACACTTTGTGAAATTTAGTGTTTTAGATATTTAATCTTTTTTTTAAAAAAATGCAATACAATTTAGTTGATGTTCTCCTGTAAAACATTTTTAGGATTTTAGTTGTAGATTTTAGAATTTTAGGGGCGGCAGTGGCTCAGGAGGTAGAGCAGGTCATCTAATAACCTGATGGTTGGCGGTTCGAATCCCGCTCTCCCCACATATCCTGCCGTTGTGTCCCTGGGCAAGACACTTCACCCGCATTGCCTCCAGTGCCCATAACACTGGGTATGAATGTGTATAAATGTATAAAATGTTCGGTGGTGGCCGGAAAGGCCGTTGGCGCAGATTGGCTGCCACGTTTCCGTCAGCCTGCCCCAGGGCAGCTGTGGCTGCAGAAGTAGCTTGCCACTACCTCTGTCTGGAGTGAATGAATAATGTACCTATTTGTAAAGCGTCTTTGAGTATATATGATAAAGCGCTATATAAAACCAATGCATTATTATTAGATCTATTTATTTGGAGTCAGCAAACACATTTTGTGTTCTCCTGTATTATAAAATTTTATATTACGTTTTGTTTGAAATTGAACAAAAAATTAATATACAGTTTAAGATACAGACTCAGCGGTTGAACGACATGCCCACTTGTACGCACGGTGATCAAGGATAATGACTGGAACTGCATCAGCCCTTAAAAGCAGTTTAATGGTAAAAATCCATCTTAATTTGGGTCAAGATTTCAAAGCAGCTGTCCAAAAATGCTAACTGGCACTGGAGGCTAAGGTGACTTTTTAGTTCTGCCTTCTTCCTCCCAGGCCATACCCAATGCTTAGTCCTGATTAGTTCCCTGTTAAACTTTCTTTTTTGAAAGAGTGACTTAACTCAACTTTCACAGCAGGAAAACACAGACATGGCACATAGGAGTGAGTTTGCTCTTGATATGTCTTGTATGTCATAAAAAAACGTTGCAGACATGCTAACAAGGGAAAAAAATTTGATTTTTGCAAAAGTGTAACTTTAACAAATTCAACTTTAAGGAGCAGTTTCAATGTGTGGAGACTAAAGAAATGAACATAAAAATATTATATGACTGTACATGTAGGAAATGGGATTTTCTGGTCCCAATGTTCTTGCAATGATCCCAGGGTGAGAACTCTGCTGCACTCACGTACACACTCGTCACTAATCAATTCTCATTACCTCACCGCGTTCGAGACTTGTTTGCTGCCCTCTTATGTCGGTAGTAGGAGCCAAGGACTAGACTGAGTGTTGAACTGGACGCACGTTTATTAATGACGCCTTCCCACAATACATGCAGAGAGGAGGTCAAGAGCGCGCCCCTCCCTCTCACTGCACTCTTATACCCTGGGTGGTGGCGGAACTGGAAAGGTGGAGCCACCACCCGTGTCACACGATAAAGGTCCCTGAAACCCAACACAACATTGTCCCTCCCCTTCCAAAAAAGGTCCAAAACACACACATATAATCGAGACCCTCCCTAATTTGGAACCCAAATCACGCACTAAGAAAACTAAACAGAAATACCTAAAAGGGGCCTATCACAGTCACTCAAAACAACTAAAAACTAGGGGAGGACAGGTGGACTACTGTCCCACCCCCACACGGCAAGACGGATTATTCGGCCGTCTTTACTAAGGACACAGTCCAACTAGAAGAAAATAAGATAAGATAAGATAAGATAAGCCTTTATTAGTCCCACAACGGGGAAATTCCAGGATTGCAACAGCACAGGGATAGCAACACTCAGAGCAACAATCAGAAGGCAAGAAAAAAAGCAAGCAAGCAAGAGCAGCTAATATACATATGTACATATTACTATAAAATATATATATACACACACACAGACACACAGTGCAGAGCATTGTAGCTGGATGGAATAAATATATAGATATATAAATATAAACACACCCAGTGCGGAGCATTGTAGCTAGATGGAATAAATATGTAAATATATAAACACACACAGTGCAGAGCATTGTTGCTAGATGGGATGAAACAGCATAACCGTCTACTTAGTTATCCTACATGGTGTGGGGAGCCTTGAATAATGAAACTGAATTGCATTTAATTCAAGTTTATTTCAAGCAACCATTCCCACAGTCTGCTCTCATTCTTGAGCAGCGAACAAAGAGGAGGAAACACACCAAAGTCTTCGCCTTTAAACATTCTCACATAAAGAAATCTCCCTCGCAGGGGAGGTCACACATCTCCATCATAATCCCTTTATTCACATTCATAATCAAAACATTCAAAGGGCTGCACGGTGGCGCAGTGGTTTAGCACTGTGGCAGCACAGTTTTACCCTCGGCCGGGGGATCGCGGGGATCATGAGATCGTGGGTTCGATCCCAGCCCCCGACCAACAGTGAGCTGTGTGGAGTTTGCATGTTCTCCCCGTGTTGCGCGGGTTTACTCCGGGATTTCTCCGGTTTCCTCCCGCACACCAAAAACATGTAGGTTTAGGGCGCTCATGCACGCAGCGACCAGCAGCCGGTGGCTTGTCACCAGATTGCAAACCAAGTCTACCTACGGGTACAAATAAGTAACAAAAAAAAAAAAAAATAATCGCTTTATTTACATTACTCCCCCCTCTCTCCTCTCGAGCCTCCGAGGTCAGGGAGTCTACTGTCCACACCTATTGTCTTCTCTCGCTGTCCACCGCAGGTGTCCTAGACTGCGTCTCGTGTCCTAGACTCTGCGTCTCCTTCATCGTGAGGTTAAATCACATATGTGCTGTCAGCATATCTCTCATATGTCCAACATGTACATGCACAACTACACAGCCATATAACCCCCCCCCCCAAACGATGAAGAACGGACTATTCCCTAAAATTCAATAACATGTTACTGACTACTGTATAATCAACATCAACATTCAGTCTGTGCGCCGCCTGGGCTTCAACCGTCTGCCGAATCTGCTGTGAGTTGGCCCCGCCTTGCCTGCGGCGCCTTTCTGCTCCGGCTCTGTTGACTGAGGGAGAGAGTGATTATTTGCCCTCTGCGGGGGCCTGCCTCATCGAGGCGCCCTTGCGACCGGTACAGACCTGTCCTTCATGACAAAAGCAGGTTTTAGTCTGTCAATACTGACTGTCTCTTTTCTGTCTCCAAAATCTAGCACAAATTGCTTATCACCTGCCTCCAGCACTCGAAATGGCCCTTCGTAAGGTGGTTTGAGTGTTGCTTTTGGGGCTTCGCGCCTGACAAAAACGAACTCAGCATTTTTCAAAGCTTTGGGGACGAAAACTCGTGGAAAAGTGTGATGAACCAGACCCGGAAGCGTGTCTGCTCCCGTGCCAACTAACGGTCCCAGAGACGGGAGAGGTGGGGGCTCCGGGTGCTCTGGTAAAAACTCGCCTGGCAGCCTAAGAGGTTGTGCGAACACCAGCTCCGCTGGGGAGGCGTCTAAGTCCTCTTTGGGTGCAGAACGCAACCCTAATAAAACCCATGGTAGTTTATTTACCCAATCTGCATCCGTGAGCGACGCTCTGAGTGCTGCCTTCAAAGACCTATGAAAACGCTCGCATAAACCATTAGCCTGAGGGTGGTAAGCCGTAGTGCGGTGAATTTTGGCTCCCAAGCCGTTGGCCATCGCTGACCACAGCTCAGAGACGAATTGAGGTCCTCTATCGGATGTAATGTCCGACGGAACCCCGAAGCGCGCCACCCAAGCCGTTAAAAAAACGCGAGCCACCTCCGCGGCCGTGGTCGTCGCCAGCGGGACCACTTCCGGCCAACATGTGGTTCGGTCCACCATTGTCAAAAGATGCGTGAACCCCTGTGATGCCGGTAGGGGGCCCACGAGGTCGACGTGCACGTGGTCGAACCTTCTGGCTGGAATGCGAAACGGTTCTAACGGGGCTCTTGTGTGCTTGTGAATTTTGGCCCGTTGACAGGACATGCAGGTTTTTGCCCATTCCTTCACGTGCTTGCGCAGGCACGGCCAAACAAACTTTTCCACTACCATTTTCACCAACGCGCACACCCCCGGGTGCGCCAGTGAGTGGACCGAGTCAAAAACACGGCGGCGCCACGCGGCCGGAACCACCGGACGCGGGCGCCCCGTCGACACATCGCAGATCAGGGGGGGCATACCGGTTTGTAAACACTTGCTCTCCAGCCTTAACCCTGTTGGTCCAGACTGGAGCGCGCGCACGTCTGCGTCCGCCCCCTGGTCCGCTGCCATGGCTGCGTAATCTATACCCACGTGCACCGGGGCTGCGCGCGCCACCGCGCCGTCATGGTGGCCCGTTCTGCCTCTGCGCGCGGTGGAGTCGTGACCGCGCGTGAGAGACAATCTGCTACTACATTGAATTTGCCCGCAACGTGCCTAATGTCAGTGGTAAATTCCGAGATCGCGGCCAGCTGCCTCTGCTGCCTGCCTGACCACGGGTCTGAAATTTTGGCCATGGCGTTTGTGAGCGGCTTGTGGTCCACATAAGCGGTGAAGCACCGTCCTTCCAGCCAGAACTGGAAATGACGAATAGCCAAATGCAGCGCCAACAGTTCTCTGTCGAATGTGCTGTATTTTCGCTCAGCCGCGCTTAAGGATTTGCTAAAGAAAGCCAACGGCTGCCAAACTCCGGCGACCTGTTGCTCAATAATGGCCCCTATGGCTAAATCTGAAGCGTCTGTCGTCAGCGCTGCACGGTGCACGGTTGCGCAGTGGTTAGCACTGCGGCAGCACAGTTTACCCTTGGCTGGGGGATTGTGGGGATCATGGGATCGTGGGTTCGATCCCAGCCCCCGACCAACAGTGATCTGTGTGGAGTTTGCATGTTCTCCCTGTGTTGCGTGGGTTTACTCCGGGATTTCTCCGGTTTCCTCCCACATGCCAAAAACATGCATGTTAGGTTAATTGGCTGTTCTAAATTGTCCCTAGATATTTGTTTCCTATAGGCCCTTAGAATAGAGGGTTAGTATTAATGAAAGCGCTTTGAGTGGTCTTTGTGACTAGAAAAGCGCTATATAAGTGCAGGTTAGTTAGTAGTTAGTTAGCGCGATACGTGCTGCCGGGTCTGGGTGGGCCAGGAGCGCAGCGTCAGCCAAGGCTTTTTTTTACCTCTGTGAACGCGCGCTCCCGCTCTGGGGACCATTCGACCGCCTGGGTTGGTTTTTGCTTTTTGAGCGCGGCATATAACGGTTGCATGATTTGAGCTGCGTGGGGCAGGAATCGGTTATAAAAATTCACCATCCCCAAGAATTCCTGCAGTGATTTGACCATTTGTGGCCGGGGAAAATCCGCTACCGCGCGTACTTTATCTGGTAACGGAACCGCTCCCTCTGGGGAGACGCGGTGACCCAAAAAATCGATCTGCTCGATGCCGAACTGGCACTTGGTTGGGTTAATTATTAAGCCGTGCTCTCCCAGCCTCCTAAAAACTGCTGTGAGGTGCTTTTCGTGTTCGTCCTCTGAAGTACTCACGACCAAAATGTCGTTGAGGTACACAAACACGAAAGGGAGATCGCGTAACACGGCATCCATCATCCGCTGAAACGTTTGCGCCACCCCTTTGAGACCAAACGGCATGCGTAAAAATTCGAAAAGTCCGAACGGGGTTATTACCGCTGTTTTAGGAATGTCCCCCGGTTGGACTGGGACTTGGTGATAGCCGCGAACCAGATCAATCTTTGAAAAAATACGCGCCCCCGCCAGGTGCACCGAAAAGTCCTGAATGTGCGGGATGGGATAACGATCGTGCGCCGTAGCATTGTTTAGTCTGCGGTAATCACCACACGGTCTCCAGGAGCCATCGGCTTTCGGTACCATGTGCAGCGGCGAAACCCACGGGCTTTTTGACCTACGAACGATGCCCAGCCTCTCTAGGCTGGCGAACTCCTCGCGCGCTATAGCGAGCTTAACTGCATCCAAGCGCCGAGCCTTTGCAAACACGGGAGGACCAGCTGTAGGGATAAAATGCTCCACCCCGTGTTTCGCGACCGTCACTGAAAAAGTGGGCACAGTGAGCGCTGGAACTTGGGTGAGGAGTGTGTGAAACTTACCACCTGCTGTAGCGACGTGGGTCTGTACTGGTGGCGGGGACACTCGAGCTGAACAGGGGAGAGAGTAAAAAGAGAGTGCATTTACCAGCCGTCTATTAGCAAGATCAACTAACAGATTGTGTGAGCACAAAAAATCCGCGTCCAACATGTTGAAATTCACCGCCGCTATTACAAAAGTCCATTCATATGTGCGGCCATGTAAGCATAAAGGCAAGGTCCTTTTCCCGTAGGTGTTGATGATCGAGCCATTTGCCGCCGTAGCTCCACTACCGCGGGGTCCAGCCACCCGGTCCGCGTATGTTGGGGTGATGAAGCTCACTTGGGCTCCAGTGTCTATGAGGAACTCTCGTCTGGAGCTCGTATCCGTGATGTAGAGCAGCTTGTTGCCTTCTCCGAGAGTCGAAGCTGCTAGCGACCCCCGGTCTTGCCGTTTTCCGAACTCTTGAAGTTGCAGGGCGGCACGCACCTGCGTGCCCTATCCGCGAACCTCCGATGGTAAAAGCAGAGATCCTCTCCTCCGCTGTGTCGGGGCCGCGCCTCTGCCACCAGAACATTGGCTCCACCTCGTCGCGGCCGTGCTGCCGCCGTCGTCGGCCAGCCTGGGTCTGCCGCCTCTGGCTCCCCGCTGTCTTGGGTCGCCGCTGTGGTTGCCTGCCCGCCGCAGGCGTCCAGAATCCCTTCTGCTTCCTGGGCCAGCTCCCGGAACTCCTCCGGGGTGTGACACTTCTTGCCGGCCAGCGTGCTTCTCGCATGCGTCGGGAGGTTGGAGAGGAAGATGAACTGGAAGAGGAAATCATCGTTGTCCGACCCTCTCAGCTGTATCATATCCTCCATCAGGGCGCTCGGCCTGTGTCCTCCTTGGTCTAGCAAAGACAGGATCCTCCTCGCCCTCACTTTGGCCGAGGGGGTGAAAAACTAAACGAGGGTGGATTTCAGCTTGTCGTACCTGCCGGTAGCGGGTGGCTGCTCCACCAAGCTCTACACGCATCGAGATGTGTGGTTATCCAGTTTAGCGATGACATGGTGGAACTTAGTGTCATCCACCGTTACTCCTGCGAGCGCGAACTGCGACTCCGCTTGCAGGAACCATGACCGTGGGTTATCCTGCCAGAAATCAGGCAGCTTGACGGCCACTGCGCTCGCCAGAACCGAACTCTGTGAGTCCGGGACCCTGAGACCTTCTCCGGTCATTCTTAACGTCATCGGTCACCAATTGTGGGGAGCTTTGAATAATGAAACTGAATTGCATTTAATTCAAGTTTATTTCAAGCAACCATTCCCACAGTCTGCTCTCATTCTTGAGCAGCGAACAAAGAGGAGGAAACACACCAAAGTCCTCGCCTTTAAACATTCTCACATAAAGAAATCTCCCTTGCAGGGGAGGTCACACATCTCCATCATAATCCCTTTATTCACATTCATAATCCCTTTATTTACATTACTCCCCCCTCTCTCCTCTTGAGCCTCCGAGGTCAGGGAGTCTACTGTCCACACCTATTGTCTTCTCTCGCTGTCCACCACAGGTGTCCTAGACTGCGTCTCGTGTCCTAGACTCTGCGTCTCCTTCATCGTGAGGTTAAATCACATATGTGCTGTCAGCATATCTCTCATATGTCCAACATGTACATGCACAACTACACAGCCATACATGGTATGATTATGTGCCCATACATATTCTCACCCTCCATAGCGACCAGTATTTTCCTAGTTGTATGCCGGAGGGGACCATTGTGTAAATCTATTGCATCTTTTGCATTCAAAAAACTATTAGTTTGTTACGTCTTTTTGCTATCTCTGCAAGCAGCCCTGCTTAGGTTGTACAGTCTGACAGCCGTTGGTAGGAAGGACCTGCGAAACCTCTCGGTTGTGCACCTGGGATGATGTAGTCTGCTGCTAAATGAGCTCCTCAGTGCATTTAGTATGTCCTGCATAGGGTGGAACTCGGACTCCAGCAGAGATGACAGTTTAGCCACCGTCCCTCTCTCTCCTATCTCCTCCACCGGATCAAGGCGCTGCCCCAGGACAGAGCTAGCTTTCTTGATCAGTTTGTTCAGTCTCTTCCTATCGGCTGCAGTAATGCCACTGCCCCAGCAGACCACTCCAAAAGTCTGAAAAGGGCCTGAAATGTGGAAAGGCAGCAGGATACGATAACATCTTCCCAGAATTCATGAAAAATCTTGGCCCCCGAGCCCTAACCTGGTTGACACAATTCTGCACAAGGATCACACAAACAAACTCGATCCCAAAGAAATGGCGGACAGCAAAGGTCATTGCCATCCCAAAACCTGGCAAAGACCACAAACGACCAGCAAGCTACCGCCCAATCTCCCTACTCAGCGTTCCTTACAAAATCATGGAGCGCCTAATACTGCAACGCATTTCCCCAGAAATAGAGGATATTCTAAGTGTGGATCAAGCAGGTTTCCGCAAGGACCGCAGTACAGGAGAACAAGTACTGGCCCTAACCACCTTCATCGAAAATGGCTTCGAGAGCAGACTGAAGACAGGGGCTGTGTTTCTCGATCTTACAGCTGCCTATGATACGGTCTGGCACAAAGGCCTCCTCCTGAAACTTATAAAGGCGATCCCTGCTTGGGCAACAGCAATTATAAAAACCCTGCTGACCAACCGAAGGTTCAGAGTCCACCTCAGTCAGAACACAAGTGCATGGAGAATGCAGAAAAACGGACTCCCACAAGGCTCAGTTCTAGCTCCAACTCTGTTCAACCTCTACATAAACGACCTGCCTATTACAAAATCCCGCAAATTCATCTATGCAGACGACATCTGTTTGGCATTCCAAGCACCAGACTTTGAACCACTGGAACGGGTGCTCACGGAAGATCTTGCCAAACTGGACCAGTTCTGCAAAATCTGGCGCCTAAAACCAAGCCCAGCAAAAACCGTCTCCAGTGTATTCCATCTCCACAATGCAAAAGCTGCCAGAGAACTAAACATCCACCTGAGCGGACTCAAGCTTAAGCATGCCCCAAATCCAACTTATCTTGGAGTGACCCTTGATAGGACCTTATCCTTCAAGGAACATCTAAAGGGGACGGCTGCTAAGGTGAAGGTACGAAACAACCTGCTCTGCAAGCTCGCTGGTGCAAAATGGGGGGTGGCAGTCTCCACCCTGCGCACCTCAGCACTGGCCCTTTCATACTCTGTAGCAGAATATTGTGCCCCTGTCTGGTCCAGGTCATCTTACACACACCATGTAGACACCCAGCTCAACTCAACCATGAGAACTATAACTGGAACAATCCGCTCAACACCACTCCCCTGGCTCTCTGTACTGTCAAACATAGCCCCTCCACACATCCGGCGAGCAGCATTAACTCAAAGGATGCTCCAAAAAGTTAAAGATTTTCCTCACTTACCAATCCATGCAGATATCTACACCCCACCCACTGCCCGACTTTCATCCAGACGGCCGATTTGGAAAAACCCTCCCCCAGCTGACTTTACCATCCAGACAGCTTGGCAAGAGGAATGGGAGACCAAGGAGGTCCCAAACAAACGGCTGGTGATAAACCCCAACCAACAGGTCCCGGGCACCAACCTTCCAAGGAGACAGTGGGCTACACTCAATCGCTTCAGGACTGGACATGGCCCCTGCTTGGCCAGCCTTCACAGATGGGGCAGTAGCCCTAGCCCACTGTGCGCATGTGGAGAGGAGCAAACAATGGAACACATCATAGAGGCTTGCCCGCTCCAAAGACTGGAAGGAGGATTACACACCCTCCATACAGCAAACCAGGAGGCAACTGCTTGGCTTAAGGACTTTGCATTCGCTAAATAAATAAACTCCAAAAGTGATGGCTGATGCCACCACCGTGTCATAGAATGTCTTCAGCAGCGCCCCTTGTACACCAAAAGACCTGAGTCTCCTCAGCAGGAACAGCCTGCGCTGTCCCTTCTTGTAGAGTGCGTCAGTATTGTGTGACCAGTCTAGTTTATTGTTCAGATGAACACCCAGGTACTTATAGGATGTCACCATCTCGATGTCTGTTCCCTGTATATTTGCGGCAGTCCACCACCAGCTCCTTAGTTTTCCTCGCGTTGATCTGGAGGCAGTTCCGATGGCACCAGTCCACGAAGTCCTGGATAAGCCCTCTGTACTCAGCTTCATCTCCATTGGAGATGAGGCCAACGATCGCAGAGTCATCAGACAACTTCTGTAGATGGCAGTGTGTTGTGTTGTGTGAGAAGTTCGCAGTATAAAGAGTGAACAGGAAGGGAGCCAGCACCGTTCCCTGAGGGGCCCCCGTGCTACCGATGATCGTGTCGGACACACAGTCCCGGGTTCTCACAAACTGAGGCCGGTTCGTGAGGTAGTCCAGGATCCATGATGACAGGTGCTGGTCCACCCCTGCGTGCAGCAGCTTGTCCTTCAGGATCATCGGTTGGATGGTGTTGAAAGCACTGGAGAAGTCAAAGAACATGATCCTCACCATATTCCCAGGCTTCTCCAGGTGGGACAGAGAACGGTGAAGGAGGAAGATCACTGCATCCTCCACCCCAATGCCATGCTGGTAGGCGAACTGGAGTGGATCCATCGCTGGTTCCACCAGGGGGCGGAGGTGAGCAAGGAGCAGTCTCTCCAGGGTCTTCATCAAGTGAGACGTCAAGGCCACCGGTCTGTAGCTGTTCAGGTCTTTGGGGTGGGAAGTTTTTGGTACAGGAACCACACAAGATGTTTTCCACAGCTGTGGTACCCTCCCCAGCTTCAGGCTCAGGTTGAAGATGTACATCACAATCCCACACAGCTGGTCTGCACAGGACTTGAGGAGCTTTGCGCCGATGCCGTCTGGTCCCGACGCCTTCCTCGCCCTGATCTTCCTCATCTCCGTCCTCACCTGGGTCCTGGTCAGGGTCAGGATGGGGGGCTGTGTGTTGGGAGTGGGGGGGTGTTGGTGGAGTGGGGAGTGGGCAGCAGGACTTGATTTCTTTAGAGGCAGCAGTAGTTGTTGTGCAGTCAGGGGGGAGGGCGGTTGGTCAAACCTATTGAAAAACAGATTCAGGTTGTTCGCCCACTCCCTGCCCCCCGTGGCCTGGTGGGAGGTATTCTGGAGCCCAGAGATGGTTTTGAGGTTTCTCCAGACCCCGCTGATGTCGCTCTGTTGCAGCTTGTCCTCCATCTTCTTCCTGAAGCTGTCCTTGCCTTCTCTGATCTTTCTCCTCAGCTCCCTCTGTACGGACTTCAGCATCTCCCTGTTCCCCGACCTGAAGATCCTCTTCTTCTCTCTCAGAAGTGTTTTTATCTCAGGGTTGATCCAGGGTTTGTTGTTTGAGCAACACCATATGGTCTTGGTGGGAACGGATTTGTCCACACAGAAGCTGAGGTAGTCCGTGAAGGTGTGAGTGAGGCCATCGATGTCCTCACCATGTGGATCGCAGAGCTGCTTCCAGACGGTGGCTTCAAAACAGCCCTTTACAGACCATAACTCCACTGTGCGCATGGCCGGAGGATGTCTGTGCACTAGGGGTTTGTACACCGGCCGGAGATGAACCAAGTTGTGATCCGATCTCCCGAGTGGGGGGAGTTGTGATGAGGTGTATGCCTCCTTAGTGTTTGCATAGAATAAGTCCAGTGTTTTATTGTCTCTAGTGTGGCATGTGACATACTGGGTGAACGTGGGTAGAATGGGAGACAGTGAAACATGGTTGAAATCGCCTGAGATGAGGAGAAGAGCATCTGGGTGTTCTGTCTGCAGCCTGCTGGTTACTGAATGAATGACGTCACGCGCTGTCCCAGCGTTCGCCGTCGGATTTGCATAAACAACAATGCAGATCACATGTGAGTGTTCTCTCGGGAGATATGTAGGCCGCATGCTAACAGCTAGCAACTCAATGTTTTTGCTGCAGTGTCATTGTTTAACAGTGATATGTCCCGGTCTGCACCAGTTGTTGTTAACATACATTATCACTCCCCCGCCCCTTGCTTTGCCACTGTCTGGTGTTCGGTCTGCCCGTATCATGTGGAAACCCTCCAGCTCAATGTTAGCATATGCTGCTAGTTCAGTTAGCCACGTCTCAGAAAACAAAAGGAGAGAGCACTCCCGATATGTGCTATCGTAACGGCAGATAGCCGCTAGCTCATCTACCTTTCCCAGTAACGACCGTACATTTCCCATGACAATAGATGGAAGGGAGGGTCTGTACCTTATATTTTTTGTCCTCCGCCTTACTCCAGCCCGGCAGCCGCGGCGTTTTCGCCTCAGTTCTCTCGGTATGTCGAGTTTTTCCAATGGGACCGGGTGGCGGTTGAATGCTAGCAGCTCTTCCCTGCTGTATCGTCTCCTGCTATAAACAGTGGCTCCATCCACCGGCTCAGGAGACATTTGGGACGATCTGTGTGTCCGTGATATAAGTGGAGTGAAAAAAAGATGGATCAAAAAGAGAGAGGAAGGGAAAAAGACTCGGAATCGAGCCGCTGTTGCAAAGGGTGGCCGACTCGTGTGGCGCCGGGAGAGAAAAATAACTGCCGTGTTCTTAAATTAATACAAAATTATCCCTACAAACAAGAACAATATGAACATAACGGCTGTCCCCCTTTCTTACACATGTATTAAACACACTGTCCAACCATCAGTCTGCCCAGGAGAAGAACCACCCCCTGGATTACCGTTGGTTGATTCAACTCCGGTGCATCTCCTCTTCCTCATCACCGGGGATGACCATGGTTCAGGCCCAAGCACCTCCCTCTTCTCTCGGGCATGCAGCAGCTCATTAGGGTGGCTCCACGATCCATCTGATAGCTGGAGGTAAGCATCCTCCCGAACAGCCACCACCTGTAGCTGCCCCTTGTCTTCTCCTCTCCAACGCTTGACACAAACTCCTCTTGACCAAGCCTCCTCCCAGGGCCGGATCATGTCCGTGACCCCCAGAGGGACCCTCCTCAGCTTCCAGTGTTCCTGTTCGGCACGTCGTCTCACCATGCCATCCGGTCCTGCCCCGTTCGCTTTCATTTCCACTGCCGACCTCGCAGTTGTGACTCCCTGCTTTCTGGTCCCTCCCAGCCAAAATCCGGGAGCAGATGGAGCCAGCCACTCGGCACCACTTGCCATTATGGGCGTTCCACCGTGCCGCCCAGTTCCCTCAGCTAGGGCTACTTGGGCACTGGCACTGGAACCCTCCGGTGATGGCCTTGGGTGGGGTTTGTTTCTGCTCACTCTCCAGAGTGACAGGCAAGTTCTCTTCCCACACAGCTCTGTCCACCATCCGTGGGACCGGCCAGTCCCATAAACCACAACCCGACCACTCTTCTCCAGAGCTGCTCGTGATGGCGAAGCCCAGGCCATAAAACAAATCACATCCCATTATGTTCTCTCCACTGGCAGTCACGATGAACCTCAGGTCGCACACCTTCGCCAACTTGTACCTAGCCGTCAGTCCCATCGATCCCACTGTGGCCAATATTCCTCCACCATAAACACAGAGTGGCTTTGAATCACCTCTAATATGATAATGTGGGAAAAAACTCCTCACGGTTGCCCAATTCAACATGGAGCTCACTGCTCCCGTGTCGATCAGCAATGGCACTGTTACCCCATCCAGTTCCACCATGCAGTTGGAACGGCCGTTTTTACTTGGGGGACACAGTGTGAATAACCGTGGGAGCAGCAGGATCGTCCTTACATCTTGGATCCCCTAGCTTGAACTTGTGACATGCTCTAGCAAAATGATGCAAGAGTCCACACTTGCCACAGTGTTTCCATCTTCCCAGACACCCCCTGGCCTTATAACGGTGCTTCATGGACCCACAAACCAAACACATGGACATTCCCGGGGCGGACCTCATCTTCACGGCATTAGCGTAGCTTCCCCCATCCTCTACGCTGTCGTCACTGTCCAGGTCCACTGCCTGTGCTGTCGACTGCGGTTCAAACTGGCGATGTAATACTCTCCCACCGAGCTCAGCAACTGCTGAGCTAACTCGATGACCTTGGATAATGTCAGCTCACCCAAGAACGTAAGGCGCTTCGACCTTGTAGCCGGGCAAATAGTATGTTCCGACAACTGGTCACGGACCATCGCTTCCTCCAATGCTCCAAACTGACAGTCTTTAGCCAGCTGGCATAAATCTGCCACAAACCGTTACACTGACTTGCCAGTCCACTGGTGGCGCTGTCAAAACTGTATTCTACTGACGATGACATTTTCTGGGGTGAGAAAATGCCGCGCTATTAGCTCCACCACTTCCTCAAAGCTTTCACACTCCCCCAAAGTGCTTCAAATATGCTGTCCCTCCATTCCTAAATTGTGAACCAGCAGTGCTCGTGCCCTTAACTTCTCCAGCCTCCTAAGGTCCGACGCCACCAAGTATGTTTGAAATGCGGCGAAGTGTAATTGTCATCAGCTGAATCAGCACCAGCTGTGCTTGCTTGACAGCCAGAAGCCCCGCAGAGACGCTGTCAGAATAAGAGCTCAGAGAGCCCACCAAGACTAAATACAGAATGGGAGGAAAATACTGCATGACCCGAGCGCAGACGAGATCGGCGCTTAGACCATGACATTCCTCAGTATCATCACTATATAAAAGCAAGAAATCTCTGTGTCTGTCACGTTCATAGGACATCATAGGACGTCCTATGAACTCTTTTCGCTCAGATCTATTTTCGTGATCCTGTCCATGAACTGGAATTACGATGCACCTATCCCTCAACCAGTGGTCTCAACGAAGAAGAAGAAGAAGAAGAAGAAGAAGAAGAAGAAGAAGAAGAAGAAGAAGAAGAAGAAGAAGAAGAAGACCCACCAGATGGAGAGCAATAGAATGAGGACAACTGCTGCACGTCAGAAAAGATGCCATGAAGATGAATCACCAGAGGTTCCAGCAGTACATCGCACCCATCTGAGACAGGAGGACACCCTTCACCAGCATAGGGTACGACAGACTTTAAAGCACGTTTCTAGGACATCATAGGACGGCCTATGATCTCTGCCTCATCATCATAGTGTGTCCAATGAACTCAGGCATCATAGGATGACTCGCCATGCCTACATGACGGCAAATGTGTAACCTTGACAAATGCCAGGCTACACTACAAATGTGTAAAATGCCAAACAAAGCGTTGATTTTCTCTGGGTGCTCCTGTTTCTTGGTTTCTACAGGCATGCACGGGCCTTCCTGACTTCCTGAACAGGGTTGAAAGCCCCTTTTTCAGGATCATGCCCATGAACTAGAATTATCCCTCAACCAGTGGTCTGAACGAAGAAGAAGAAGACCCACCAGATGGAGAGCAATAGAATGAGGAGAACTGCTGCACGTCAGAAAAGATGCCGTGAACATGAAACACCTCAGGTTCAATCAGTACACCGTAGGCATGACTGTGAACAACACAGCCGTCTGAGACAGGAGGAGACCCTTCAGCAATGGGCATGCAGAAATACTTGCTTATACTTGGTTTCCACGGGTATGTACGGGATGTATGGGCATGCATGGGTCTCGTCGGACTCGTCGGCCTCCGTCGGTCTATGATGACCATGGAAGAGAATCCTAAACGTCTACTCTGCTGGAACAGCACCGCCTGTGGCTGAACAGGCCGATGCGCGAATGGCAGTCCCTGTCACACAGGTCACACTTGTGGGTGGTCTCCGTGCTGCTGGGTCTGTGGCGGTTCTTCCTGCGGGTCCTTTTTTCATCTGCTGCAGCAGTCAGTCTCTCTTCACCCGCCTTGAGCTGTCTGGTCAGGGTGCCTCTCCATTTGGAGCAGTCCATTGCAAGGTCCCCCCAGTGTTCTGTGTTGATCTCCAGGGCCTTCATGTCTCTCTTGCAGACGTCTAAAGCGCAGCTGTGGGCGGCCAACGTCTCTCCTGCCAGTCGCCAGTTCTCCGTAGAGGACGTCTTTGGGGATTCTGCCATCCTCCATACGGTGAATGTGGCCTAGCCAGCGGAGCCTGCGCTGCCTGAGTAGAGTGAACATGGAGGAAAGGCCGGCGCGGGACAGAACTTCTGTGTTGGGCACTTTGTCCTGCCAGGATATGTCCAGGATGTGGCGAATGCAGCGCAAGTGGAAGGAGTTCAGTCTCTTTTCCTGCCGGGCATATGTTGTCCACGTCTCACTCCCACAGAGCAGTGTGCTGATGACGCAGGCGTTGTACACTGCCATCTTCGTCTTGACAGAGAGTTTGGGATTCTCCCACACTCGTGTGGTGAGGCGAGTGAGTGTGAAGGCTGATTTTCCAATCCTCTTGTTGATCTCTGTATCAAGGGAGAGGTTGTTGCTGATCGTGGACCCCAGGTACGTGAACTGATTCACGACCTCCAGGTCGTAGCCGTCGATGGTGATGGTTGGTGGTGCTTCCGTGCCTTGCGCCAAGACTTTAGTACTACATTATGTTTGCCCGCGACATGCTGGACATCGGTGGTGAACTCCAATATCGCGGCCAGCTGTTTTTGTTGCCGGCCCGACCAAGGCTCTGAAATCTTGGCCATCGCAAACGTTAGCGGCTTGTGTGTTATGACCCGAGCGTCGGTTCTGATCGCGCTCGGGTTAAAGTTATGTCTCGCTGCCGGCCTTGACAGCTGCGGGCGGTATTTTGGCCTCTCCGGGCTCTTATTGTGAAAGTGCTCGGAGGGGTTTCCGCCTGTCAACGGTCGGTCAGCTGTGTGTCATTCTGTCATTAGTCCTTGGTTATTTAAGCTGTGTGCTAGCGTCATTACGACGCAGCAGTGTCTGATCGCATGATCGTTAAACTGATCGCATATGATCGTTTTCTGATCGTTATCTTGTTCACCCATCGTCACGGATGCCTGGACTAACCTCACCTCGGCTGCCTAAGGGCTTGACCGTCGTTTCACCGGCTTAGTAAGTGAGCTGTATAGCCTTATTCCCGTCGGTGTATTTGGTGCTGTAAGTCCCTGCTTTAGCAGTCCAGGTGCATTTATTACCTAGCTTGTCTGTGTGTGACTGTTTCCTGCCCTGGACCCGTAGTGTGCTGGATAGCCTATGCTTCCTGTTCTGCAAGGACTCTGTCATCAGCTCAGCAGCTTGTGTAAACACCCTTATCACCGTAATAAAACTCACTAAAACTCACTGGTGGACTTGTGTGCGTCTTATTGGTAGCCCGCGAGGGCTACCATGACAGTACACTGCTGCCCAAACAGCGTTACGGTGACGCCATTTTGAGACGCTTTTTCACCAGTGAGTTGAGTTTTGGACGTTGTTTTCCCTGTCTGGGACCTTTGTATGCGTGGAATGCCGTCACCGAGGAGTCACGTGCTGACGTGTGTCTTGGAAGTGGTAGATGAGTTAGACTACGCCCCCGGCATACATTGGTACCTGGACGCCGCCGAAGATGTGCTCTGTAACCTCTCTCCCTGCTTCGCCAACCACCCGGAAGTCGACGTTAGGAGGGAGGACATCGCTGCCCAACGCGAACTGTTCCTGGTAATGGAGGAGGAACGCGGCATGGAGCAGGTGAAGAGGCACACCTGTTTTTCGCCTAAGGATCCTTTTCGGGAGTTCGCACCATCTGGGGGCCGGCGAAGGCGTCGGCGTCACGGCTGGGCGCATCTTCGGCAAGCTCCAGCTCCAGATCCAGTTCCGAGCCGCCAGGATGACCCCCTCAACCAGCCAGCTGCTGAGTGTGAGCCGAGTCCTGCGCCGGTGGGCTCCGTTCTTGGGTTTTTCAGCATTCAGCGAGCGAGGGAAGGAGCAACGTTCGCTACAGCCGATAACATCCTCCACCCGGGAGACAGGCAAGTCCAAGTTCACTTTCCTTGTAGTAATAGTGATCTGTCTTGTCTGACTCCTGGGGGTGAAGCTCAGGGTACGCAGCTCCCTGAGTTTCTTTCCCCAGCTGTAGCCAACTATACTAAACCTGCTGCCTCTGTGTCTCCTCCTGCAGAGCGGTCCTCGGCGTCAGTCCCACGCCGGCGAACGAGGCGGAGGCCTGCAGCTCTGGGAGACATCCTGGTCTTGCAGCCTTGTGTTGGACAGAGGAGGAGAACGGACTGCAGTGAGGAGCCAGAGCCGACGAGAGAGCATCCCCAAGGTTCTTCAGGGATGCAGCCCGAGTCAGCAGGTCCAGGGTCCTCTGCCTCCACGCCATACGGGTTATTGGCATGGACGTCTGCGCAGGAGGATCCAGCTGCAGAGACCATCAGGCCGGTTGTGGAACCTGACACAGCCGAGTGGGAGCCCGACGACGAGCATCTTCTTGAACCTGGATCGGCGAAGTCCTGGACGGCTCCAGAGCCCGAGTGCAGGCAAGTGCTCTTTCTTGTTTTCCTGTATGGTGTGTTAGAGCATTTTTGCCTGCCTCATGGGGAGGCGAGTGAGGGGCAGCCGGCCGCTGCACCCGAGCTCGTCTCGCTGGGCTCTGGCGCTGCCGGTGGAGCTGATCCCGGTTCTCCCTTGTGTTCTGAGCACCTCCACAGCGTTGCCGGTCCAGAGACAGTCAAGGTCACGGGACTGGGGGTTCCAGGTTCAGAGATGGAGGTCGTTGCCGGAGCAGTCCTGCATCAGTCATGGTCCAACGTGTGGGCCGAGGAGACCCGGTCGGGGTCCGACGTGTGGGCCGAGGAGACCCGGTCGGGGTCCAACGTGTGGGCCGAGGGGACCCGGTCGGGGTCCAACGTGGGTGCAGCGGTGACCCAATCTGGGTCCGTCCTGACCCAATCGGGGTCCGACGAGGTCCAGTGGGGGTCCAGCGCTGGTGCGGCTGCGACCCAATCAGGATGCGAGGGGGCCCAGGGTTTTGGTTGTCCCCCTCTCAGGAGCCACCAGCTGGGGGCCATTGGTGGATTTTGTTTGACAGATCGGCGCTCTCCTGTTTTGTTTTCAGGTGAGCGGCTGCACGCAATCCCTCCATGGTCCTGCTGGTTGTGGTATGCGGGTCGGCCACCCGAGGAACTGCTTGGAGCGTTCGGCGTCTTGGGTTGGCCACCCAATATACTGTGTGGGTTACGGGGTGACCTGGTTCGGCCACCAGAGGACGTATTCCTGGGGGCATGGGACTGGGGCAGGCCACCTGACTGTTTCATGTACTGTGAGATTTTCTGTGGGCCCATATGGTGCCAATTCTTGTCATGTATATCTTGTAATTTTTTTTGTTGTGTTTCAAAGTCATAGTCTTAGTCAGGTCTGTGCAATTTTAGATTGCCTCTTGTTTGTCATAGTCTTAGTCTGTTCTGAGCAATTTTAGATTGCCTCTTGTTTGTCATAGTCTTAGTCAGGTCTGTGCAATTTTAGATTGCCTCTTGTTTCAAAGTCATAGTCTTAGTCAGGTCAAGTTCGAGCAATTTTTTTTTAATTGTCTCGTGTTTCTTTGTTTTGTCATAGTCTTAGTCAGGTTGGTGCAATTTTAGATTGCCTCTTGTTTGTCATAGTCTTAGTCAGGTCTGTGCAATTTTAGATTGCCTCTTGTTTTGTTTTTTTTCTTGTTTTCCAAGTCATAGTCCTAGTCTGGTCTGAGCAATTTTAGATTGCCTCTTGTTTTTTTTTTTCTTGTGTCCAAAGTCATAGTCTTAGTCTGGTCTGAGCAATTTTAGATTGCCTCTTGTTTTTTGTTGTTGCCTAAGTCTTAGTCTTGATTACGGTTAAGTCCGAGCTATTTTTGTTTTTTCTTGTTACCTTGTGAGTCCTTGCCATAGTCTTGTTAGAGCATTTTTTTTTTGTCTCTTGTTTTTTTTTCCCTTGTGAGTCTCAGTCTTGTCTTAGCCTTGTTTTGTCATGTGTTTTCTTTTCCTTAGTCTTGTTGTTTTTTTCCTAGAGTCATGTATTTCCTGTATTGAGTCTTAGTCTTGTCATAGCCTTGTTTAGTCTTGTTTTTTTTCCTAGAGTCATGTATTTCCTGTATGGTTTTTTTTGTCTTAGTCTTGTTTTTTTTCCTAGAGTCATGTATTTCCTGTATTGAGTCTTAGTCTTGTCATAGCCTTGTTTAGTCTTGTTTTTCCTAGAGTCATGTATTTCCTGTATGTTTTTCTTGTTTGGTCTTAGTTTTGTTTTTCCCCAGAGTCATGTTTTTCTTTTCCTAGTCTTGTTTTTTTTTTTTTTCCCTGAGTCATGTGTTGTATGTATTTCTTGTTTTGGTCTTGTCTTGTTTTTGTTGGTTGGTTTCTCTCCCTCTGTACCTGTCCCCCTACCTCCCACCCTGGGGGGGGGGGGGCGGGGGGGCAGGGTGGTCCCTTGGGGCGTCCGGAGTCCACCCGTGGAGGGAGGGTAGTGTTATGACCCGAGCATCGGTTCTGATCGCGCTCGGGTTAAAGTTATGTCTTGCTGCCGGCCTTGACAGCTGCGGGCGGTATTTTGGCCTCTCCGGGCTCTTATTGTGAAAGTGCTCGGAGGGGTTTCTGCCTGTCAACGGTCGGTCAGCTGTGTGTCATTCTGTCATTAGTCCTTGGTTATTTAAGCTGTGTGCTAGCGTCATTACGACGCAGCAGTGTCTGATCGCATGATCGTTAAACTGATCGCATATGATCGTTTTCTGATCGTTATCTTGTTCACCCATCATCACGGATGCCTGGACTAACCTCACCTCGGCTGCCTAAGGGCTTGACCGTCGTTTCACCGGCTTAGTAAGTGAGCTGTATAGCCTTATTCCCGTCGGTGTATTTGGTGCTGTAAGTCCCTGCTTTAGTAGTCCAGGTGCATTTATTACCTAGCTTGTCTGTGTGTGACTGTTTCCTGCCCTGGACCCGTAGTGTGCTGGATAGCCTATGCTTCCTGTTCTGCAAGGACTCTGTCATCAGCTCAGCAGCTTGTGTAAACACCCTTATCACCGTAATAAAACTCACTAAAACTCACTGGTGGACTTGTGTGCGTCTTATTGGTAGCCCGCGAGGGCTACCATGACATTGTGGTCCACAAACGCAGTGAAACGGCGCCCCTCCAGCCAGAACTGGAAATGGTGGATGGCCAAATGTAGGGCCAAAAGCTCCCTGTCGAACGCGTTGTATTTTCGCTCGCTATCGCGCAAGGTTTTGCTGAAAAACGCGAGCGGCTGCCAGCTCCCTGCTACAAACTGTTCAACGACCGCCCCCACCGCTAAATCGGAAGCGTCCGTGGTGAGCGCCATGCGGGCCGTTGGCACTGGGTGTGCCAACAAAACCGCGTTTGCCAGGGCTGATTTGACTTGGGAGAATGCACGCTCCCGCTCTGGAGACCATTCAATTTTATTTGTGGGTTTTTGTTTTTTAAGTGCCGCGTACAATGGTTGCATGAGCTGCGCTGCGCTTGGGAGGAAACGGTTATAAAAATTAACCATTCCCAAAAACTCCTGCAACGCTTTGACTGTCTGGGGTTGGGGAAAATTTGTTATTGCACTTACTTTATCGGGCAGAGGGACCGCTCCTTCTGGCGAAACGCGATGCCCCAAAAAATCAATTTGCGCCACCCCAAACTGACACTTCGCTCTGCCAGCCTCTGAAAAACTGCTTTGAGGTGGCTTTCATGTTCGTCTTCGGACGTGCTGGCTACCAAAATGTCATCCAAGTAGACGAACACGAAAGGGAGGTCATGTAAAACTGCATCCATCATGCGCTGGAAAGTCTGCGCGGCACCCTTGAGTCCAAACGGCATGCGCAAAAACTCGAAAAGCCCAAAAGGAGTTATTACCGCTGTTTTGGGTATATCCTGAGCACGCATTGGGACTTGATGGTAACCACGCACCAAGTCTATTTTAGAAAAAATGTGCGCCCCGGCTAAATGAACCGAAAAATCCTGGATGTGCGGAATCGGGTAGCGGTCATGTGCTGAGGCGTTATTCAACCTGCGGAAATCACCGCAAGGCCGCCACGAGCCATCAGCCTTTGGGACCATTTGTAGCGGTGAAGCCCAGGGGCTTTTAGAGCGTCTAATGATGCCCAGTTTTTCCAGGTTGGCGAATTCCTCGCGCGCTAAGGCCAGTTTAGCTGAGTCCAAGCGCCGAGCTTTTGCAAAAACGGGGGGCCGGGTGGTAGTGATAAAATGTTCCACCCCATGTTTAGCCACTGACGCCGAAAACGTTGGGACTGTGAGTGCTGGGAACTGAGTGAGTAGTGCTTGGAACTTACCACCCGCAGCTGTGACGTTGGCCTGTGCAGTAGGCGGGACCACCCGGGCTGTGCAGGAAATAGAGTGGAAAGACATTAACCAGACGTCTATTAGACGTCTATTAGCAAGATCAACCAATAAACCATGCGAGCACAAAAAATCAGCACCTAACATGTTAAAACTGACTGCCGCTATGACGAAAGTCCACTCGAATGCCCGGCCGTGAAAAGACAGGGGGAGGCTCTTCTCCTCGAAGGTCTTGATCATCGAGCCATTCGCCGCCGACACCAGGGGTCCGCTGGAAGGCGCCAGCCGGTCAGCGTAGGAAGGTGTGATGAAACTCAGCTGGGAGCCTGTGTCCACAAGGAACTGCCTCCCTGATCGTGCGTCCGTCAGGTAGAGCAGCTTGTTCTCTTCACCGAGAGCCGCAGCTGCTACCGACTCCCGGTCTTGGCGTTTCCCGAGCGCTTGAACTGGCACGGTGGAATGCACTTGCGTGCCCTCTCGGCGAAACAGCGATGGTAAAAGCAGAGGACGTCGCCCGCTCCGTGTCTCCTGGCCTCCGCCGCTGCTGTCGTCAGCGAATCTGGTGCTGCAGCCTCTGGCCCCCTGCCGTCTCCAGGCGTTGCACTCAGCTCCGCTGCTGCAGTCGTGGCCGTGTGTCGCCTATGGGCGTCGACGAGTCGCTGCGCCTCCTGGTCCAGCTTGTGGTAATCTCGGTGGGCCAGCAGCTGTGAACTGGCCAGGGTAACTCTCACCGCTGACGGTAGTGTCCTGAGGAAAAGATGGGCGAAGATAAAGCCATCATCTTCGTCGTCTCTCAAACTCAGCATCTTCGCCATCAGTTCTGCAGGTCTGTCTGCCTCGCCCTCAGTCAACACCAGGAGCTTCTCTGCTCACTCTCCCAGCGAGGGGGTGAAAACACGGATGAGAGTGGCTTTCAATGCGCCATACTTGTCGTCGTCTGGTGGGTGGTTAGTCAGGCTCTCCACCCGCTGGGCTGTGTGGCTGTCCAGCTTTGCAACTACATGGTAGAATTTCGTGGCATCCGCCGAAATTCCTCGAAGATGGAACTGTGCCTCGACAGTGTTAAACCAGGAGCGCGGGCTATGCTGCCAGAAATCGGGCAGCTGGACTGCGGTAGCTGCATTAGCCTGGCTGGCTCCTGATGAGTCCGGTGCGGGAAGGTCGTCACCGGCCATAATTTGTCTAAGGGTCACCAGTGTAGAGAATGTGCTCAAGGATGAGGCTGAGTTTATTTCTCAGGTTCAGCTTTATTATCAGAACACATACTCTAGCAATCTCTCAACAAGAAAAGAGGCTGATCAAAATCACATCACACTCTTATACTTCAGGAACATCGAAACTCAAGTCACATGGTGCTTTAGCAAACATACAGTCACATGGTACTTAATCCCAGTCACAATGTAACCCTTTGATCTTTCACCATTGTCCTCTATTCTCCAATGATCCGGAAATCCCACTAGGGCATCCCTCTGAGACAAAGGCCAGATCTCACACCTCCTCGATATCTCCTGTAGGCTCAGACCTCTTGTCCCTTGCGACGTGAAGCACACAATAAACATACAGCAATACAACTGTGAAAAATATGAACCCAACATATGTGCCACTGTAGGAGTCAAGAATTGACGAGACTGGGTGTCTTTCCAGTATCTGCTTTAATTCTCTTACATCCTACGTTCTCTCTCTCGATCGGAGTAATAAGAGAGAGAACGAAGTCACTCTCATACATTTATACTCACACCTCCAATAATACATCACATATCAAGTCACACAATCAAGTCACACAATTCAGTTACATCCTTCCATTTGCATCATAAAACTCCAGAGTCCTTCTGTTCTCCTGTCTGACCCCAGATGGTCAGACGCGGGCGATCCTCTCCTTTCTTCCGAGCCATAGGTGGTCCAGACGTATTGTCCTCTTGAGGTGTGATGTCAATCCACATTGCCAGCTTAAAGTCTCTCTAGGCTGAATTCAAGCATGCATCTATGTGAGTCACATAAAGTTACAATTATGGACGCCACATCACTCCCCCTCCCACGCGAAAGACTGGACATACACCTACAGTATCATTATGGTCATACAGCATACATTCCCCCCCCCCGCAGACTCTTACAGCACAATCTAACAGTCTGATCAAAAACCACATCACTCTGCCTGTAGTCTAGGCTTCAATCTTTTCCCAAATCTGCTGTACGCAGGTCTTACAGCCTGCGCCAGGCCATCCTGCTGTGAATCTGTGGAATGAGGGGGAGAAGGATTATTTGCCCCTTGTGGGGGGTCCGGGGACCGTTCCCTGGGAGGCCTGCCGCGTCGAGGTGCGCCCGCCGGCCGTACAGACTCGTTATGCAACACAAAAGCAGGTTTTAATCTATCGATACTGATCGTCTCCCTCCTGCCCCCCAAATCTAGCACGAAATATTTCTCCCCGGTCTCCAGCACTCGAAATGGACCGTCGTAAGGTGGGCGGAGGCTGTGACGCTGAGCGTCGTGCCTGACAAAAACAAACTCTGCGTTTTGTAAAGCTTTGGGCACAAACACACGCGGAAAAGTGTGATGAGCGGGGCCCGGGAGCATTTCTGCTCCCGTGTTACTCAGAGGTCCCCGGACCGGGGGGGGGGGGGGCCCTGGTGCGGTATGGTCTGGCAAGAACTCGCCGGGCAGCCTGAGAGGTTGCGCCAAAACCAATTCTGCTGGTGAGGCATCTAGGTCCTCTTTGGGTGCCGAACGCAACCCCAATAAAACCCATGGTAGTTTGTTTACCCAATCTGTGTCCATTAGCGACGCTCTGAGGGCTGCCTTCAAAGACCTGTGAAAACGCTCGCATAAACCATTGGCCTGGGGATGATAAGCGGTAGTGCGGTGTACTGCCGCTCCTAGGCCTCTGGCCACTGCTGACCACAGTTCCGACGCAAATTGAGGTCCCCTATCGGACGTAATATCTGACGGAACCCCGAAACGCGCTACCCAGGCTGTTAAAAAGGCGCGAGCCACTTCTGCCGCTGTGGTCAATGTTAACGGGACCACTTCCGGCCAACGTGTGGTCCGGTCCACCATCGTCAAGAGATGTGTGAACCCTTGTGATGGCGGTAGGGGGCCCACAAGGTCCACGTGCACATCATCGAACCTCTTAGCCGGAATGTGAAACGGTTCTAAGGGTGCTTTGGTGTGCCTGTGGATTTTGGCCCGATGGCAAGCCATGCAGGCTTTAGCCCACTCCTTCACGTGCTTGCGCAGGCTCGGCCAAACAAACTTCTCCGCTACCATTTTCACCGAAGCGCGTACTCCCGTGTGCGCTAGGGAGTGCACGACGTCAAAAACGCGACGGCGCCACGTGGCCGGTACCACCGGGCGCGGTCGCCCGGTGGATACATCGCAGATTAGAGGGGGTGAACCAGTTTGTAAAGTTTTGCGCTCCAGCCTAAACCCTATTGGTCCAGATAGGAGTGCGCGCACGTCCGCGTCCTCGCTCTGCTCCGCTGCCATGGCTGCATAATCTATTCCCACGTGGACCAGAGCTGCGTGCGCGTCCGCGCTGTTACCGCGCTCTGGGTATGCGGCCGCGCACTCCTGCTCCGCGCGGACGGGTGCTGTTACCGTGCGTGACAGACAGTCTGCCACCACATTGAGTTTACCGGTCACGTGCTGAATATCGCTGGTAAATTCCGAAACTGCGGCCAGCTGTCTCTGCTGCCACCCTGACCACGGTTCTGAAGTTTTGGACATTACAAAAGTGAGCGGTTTGTGGTCGACAAACGCGGTGAAACGCCACCCTTCCAGCCAGAACTGGAAATGGCGAATGGCCAAGTGGAGCGCCAGGAGTTCCCTGTCAAATGCGCTGTATTTCCACTCAGCCTCGCACAAGGACCTGCTGAAAAAGGCGAGAGGTTGCCAAACTCCAGCGACCTGCTGCTCTACCACGGCCCCTATTGCTACCTGTGACGCGTCTGTGGTTAGCGCTATGCGAGCTGCCGGGTCTGGGTGCGCCAGCAGTGCTGCGTCAGCGAGTGCTTTTTTTACCTCTGTGAATGCGCGCTCCCGCTCCGGGGACCAATCGATCACATTGGCGGGCTTCTGCTTTTTAAGCGCGGTGTATAACGGCTGCATGAGTTGCGCTGCACGGGGTATGAAACGGTTATAAAAATTTACCATCCCCAAAAATTCCTGCAATGCTTTCACTGTCCGTGGCTGGGGAAACTCAGCCACTGCACGCACTTTAGCCGGCAGAGGGACTGCTCCCTCTGGTGAGACACGGTGCCCCAGAAAATCAATTTGTGCTGCGCCAAACTGGCACTTGGCCGGGTTGATTATCAACCCGTGTGCTTCCAACTTTTGAAAAACTGTAGTGAGGTGTTTTTCGTGTTCCTCCTCGGAGGCGCTGGCTACTAAAATATCGTCCAAGTAGACAAAAACAAACGGAAGGTCACGCAGCACTGCGTCCATCATCCGTTGAAAGGTTTGCGCAGCGCCTTTAAGGCCAAAAGGCATGTGTAAAAACTCAAAAAGTCCGAACGGGGTTATTACCGCTGTTTTGGGAATGTCCTCTGGTCGGACCGGTACCTGATGATAACCGCGGACCAGGTCTATTTTAGAAAAAATGCGAGCTTTTGCCAGGTGCACTGAAAAATCCTGGATATGCGGAATTGGGTAGCGGTCCTGTGCTGTGGCATTGTTCAACCTGCGGTAATCACCACAAGGTCTCCACGAGCCGTCAGCTTTAGGTACCATGTGCAGGGGGGAAGCCCAGGCGCTCTTCGAGCGGCGGACTATGCCCAACCTTTCCAGGTTGGCGAACTCCTCCTGTGCCACGGAGAGCTTAGCTGCATCCAGCCGCCGAGCTTTAGCAAAAACTGGTGGGCCACTCGTGGTTATGAAGTGCTCCACCCCGTGTTTCGCCACCTTAGCTGAAAAAGTGGGAACTGTGAGTGCTGGAAGCTGGTGTAGGAGAGTGTGGAACTTACCACCTGCTGCGGCGACGTTGGTCTGTACTGGCTGCGGGGACACCCGAGCTGCACAAGGGATAGAACAGAAAGAGAGTGCATTTACTAGGCGTCTGTTGGCCAGATCAACTAACAAACCATGTGAACACAGAAAATCAGCACCTAACATATTGAAGCTCACTGCTGCTACGATGAAGTTCCACTCATAAGCGCGGCCGTGGAAGGACAGAGACAAGGTTCTCTCTCTGTATGTCTTGATGCTGGAGCCGTTGGCCGCTGTTGCTCTGTCTCCGCGGGGTCCAGCCACACGATCTGCATAAGTCGCAGTGATGAAGCTCCTCTGGGCTCCGGTGTCCACGAGGAATTGCCGCCCGGAGCCCGCGTCTGTCAGATAAAGCAGCTTGTTCCGTTCGCCGAGAGTGGAAGCTGCTAACGACTCCTGGCTCGGTCGTTTCCCCGCTTTTTGAAACTGCACAGCGGGATGCATCTGTGCGCCTTCCCAGCGAAGAGTCGATGGTAATAGCAGAGGCTGTCATTTCCCCTGCCTCGGGATCTCGCCGCCGCCGTCGTCGCTGGGGTGGCTTCTGGTGCCTCTGGTTCCACACTGCCCCCGGCCGCTGCGCCGAGGTCTGCCGCTGCCACGGAAGTCTCTTGCTCGTCGCAGGCGTTGAGGAGCCGCTCCGCCTCCTGGGCCAGCTTGCGGAAGTCCTGCTGGTTCACACATCGTCTGCTGGACAGGGGACCTCTCGTGTGTGCTGGAAGGGTCCTCAGGAAGATGTGCTTGAAGAGGAACGCGTCGTTGTCTGTTCCAATCATCTGTAGCATGTCCTCCATGAGGACAGTCGGCCTGCGTCCACCTCTGTCGCGCAGGTCCAGTAGCTGCCTGGCCCTTGCCTCAGGCGATGGCACGAAGCTCCTGATGAGGGTGGCTTTCAGCGCATCGTATTTGCCAGCAGCGGGTGGCTGCTGCACCAGGCTCCGCACACACCGAGCTGTGCGGCTGTCGAGTCTCGCAATGACATTATGAAACTTAATGTCGTCCGCTGATACTCCCCCGAGTAGGAAACGCGACTCCACGTGCTGGAACCATGAGTGCGGGTTGTCTTGCCAAAACTCGGAGAGTTTAATCAGGCTTGTGCCCCTGCGGCCATGTCCCGGTGAATCCGGGTCTGAGCGGCTGTCTCCCCGCTCTTCCATGTCGATCATGAAGCTGTCTTCCAGCCTCAGCGTGCTCAGATTCATGTGTAGGTCACCAGTGTAGGAGTCAAGAATTGACGAGACTGGGTGTCTTTCCAGTATCTGCTTTAATTCTCTCACATCCTACGTTCTCTCTCTCAATCGGAGTAATAAGAGAGAGAACGAAGTCACTCTCATACATTTATACTCACACCTCCAATAATACATCACATATCAAGTCACACAATCAAGTCACACAATTCAGTTACATCCTTCCATTTGCATCATAAAACTCCAGAGTCCTTCTGTTCTCCTGTCTGACCCCAGATGGTCAGACGCGGGCGATCCTCTCCTTTCTTCCGAGCCATAGGTGGTCCAGACGTATTGTCCTCTTGAGGTGTGATGTCAATCCACATTGCCAGCTTAAAGTCTCTCTAGGCTGAATTCAAGCATGCATCTATGTGAGTCACATAAAGTTACAATTATGGACGCCACACCACAATATATATATATATATATATAGACACAGTGCGGAGCATTGTAGCTGGTGATATAATATGATCATCAGATGAAAGATGATATGTGAGGTCATTTTGGTGAAGCTGCACTCAGTTATTTAGAAGTTTTTAACTATCATTTCTAATAAATATTTCCCTAACCTATGATATTTTTTTTTTGTCCAACTAACAAGAGTTACTAACAGGAGACCCTAGTGGCTGGGCAGCATTTAGTGGCACTAACCTTGATGATGCTGAAATTTAATCCTAATAAATATTCCCAAAGCTATGAAAACATTTCTTTTAATCCAAACTATGTGTTGTAGTCTGACTAGAAGAAGATGGATTGCATGTGAGGTGATTTTGGTGAAGCCACACTTTGTAGTTTTCAAGTTATTGGGTATTTATGGGTATTTATTGGGTATTTATTCATATATTTAGTCCATCTAGCTACAATGCTCCGTACTGTGTGTTTATATATCTATATATTTATTCCATCTAGCTGCAATGCTCCGCATCGTGTGTCTATATATTTATGTTTATATGTACATATGTATACTCGCTGCTCTTGTTTTTTTCTTGCCTTCTGATTGTTGCTCAGAGTGTTGCTATCCCTGTGCTGTTGCAATCCTGGAATTTCCCCGTTGTGGGACTAATAAAGGCTTATCTTATCTTATCTTATTTTTTAAATAAATATTTCCCCAAACTATGAAAAATAAAATTTATGTACACTAAACATTTTAGTCTGAACAAAACGACACAATCGACGTATGAATTGATTCTGGTGACGTTACACCTTATGATCATGACAGTATTTAAATTTAAGGTTTTGGGTTTTTTTTTTTTTAATTCGGGGTTGCAATTTGCAGACGGTCCCTGCTCATTCGTTTCCCCCACGGCAGCTGATAGACTGCAATGTAGCTGCTGGAGCTCTGAGAACGGCTCTGTTTAATGAAAATGAGGTTGTAGCTCGTTGTCCACTTTACCAATGTATTAGATTGGTGTGGTTTGTGTTTTAACAGCGTTTTGTTCACGAATTATTGATGCGCAAAGTCCGAATCTGTGTCCGAATCTTGCCACCTTTACTGAAGTGTCCCCCACGGTGAAACACACTGAATACATTCCTTCATCCGTAGAATTATGGCCACTAAATACATTTGCCAGGATGTTAACCAGCTCTGCATTACTGAGGAAGGCTGCAACTAACTTTTCTGCTGATTCACTCACAGCTGCACTTCTTCCATCTCCGTTCATTACATAGAACACAAACGGAAAACAATGCTGAACGTTCAAATGGTCCTGATCACATACGTACAAAACAGAATATATTGAATGAAACTCTGATATATATATACAAAACACTTCGGAATACTGTATATTGAATGAAACTGGAGCCCCAAAGGCTGATGGGAAATGTAGTTCATTCAATATATTACTAACTAACTAACTAACCTGCACTTATATAGCGCTTTTCTAGTCACAAAGACCACTCAAAGCGCTTTTCATTAATACTAACCCTCTATTCTAAGGGCCTATAGGAAACAAATATCTAGGGACAATTTAGAACAGCCAATTAACCTAACATGCATGTTTTTGGCATGTGGGAGGAAACCGGAGAAATCCCGGAGTAAACCCACGCAACACGGGGAGAACATGCAAACTCCACACAGATCACTGTTGGTCGGGGGCTGGGATCGAACCCACGATCCCACGATCCCCCGGCCAAGGGTAAACTGTGCTGCCGCAGTGCTAACCACTGCGCCACCGTGCAGCCCCATATATTGCATATTCTGCAGTTCATTCAATATATTCCCAGTTTCATTCAATATTATATTGACCGTTCCCACGGTCCTTGAAAATTCTGGAAAGTCCTGGAAAAAAAAGTGATCCTGGAAAGTCATGGAAAAGTCCTGAAATACTGCCAAAAATCAGGTGGTCCTGGAAATAGGATTACCAGCTAAAAAAGTCATTGAAAGTCCTTGAATTCAGTGTTGCATGGATGTTGGTTGTGCTCAATATTCTACAGTGTGTAGTGTCTGCACCTATCACATGGCTATGGCAGCCTTCCAGTTTCTAATCTTTGTATTACATTATGCAGTGGACTCTCCTATGTAGTGCACTTCTTGCCATACTTGTACATGTAACCTTGTTTGGGTCTTTGGTTTAGTGTAGTATGTACACTACCGTTCAAAAGTTTGGGGTCACTTAGAAATGTCCTTATTTTTGAAAGAAAAGCACTTTTTTTCAATGAAGATAACTTTAAACTAATCAGAAATACACTCTAATATCTAATATACATTGCTAATGTGGTAAATGACTATTCTAGCTGCAAATGTCTGGTTTTTGGTGCAATATCTACATAGGTGTATAGAGGCCCATTTCCAGCAACTATCACTCCAGTGTTCTAATGGTACAATGTGTTTGCTCATTGCATCAGAAGGCTAATGGATGATTAGAAAACCCTTGTGCAATCATGTTAGCACAGCTGAAAACAGTTTAGCTGGTTAGAGAAGCTATAAAACTGACCTTCCTTTGAGCAGGTTAGTATCTGTAAAAAAATATTATTTCAAATACAAATCATTATTTCTAACCTTGTCAATGTCTTGACTATATTTTCTATTCATTTTACAACTCATGGTGGTAAATAAGTGTGACTTTTCATGGAAAACACAAAATAATTGTCTGGGTGACCCCAAACTTTTGAACGGTAGTTTAGGTTTAGAAAAGCTGGAATGCTGAAAGGGTTTGGCATCCCTTGCCTCCAGAGCTATTTGTCACACATCTCTAGGCAATACAGTGGCTGCTTGTCACCCCACTGTACTGTCTGTGGTGGTGGTGGTGGTACATATATCAGGCGAGACATGATTGATTTTTAGCTTGCCTGAACTTCCCAGGCTTTTTCTGAGATGAGTGATTTAAACAAAAAAGAAAACAAGCAAATGATTGGCAAAGTTTTCATCCTGAAGTTAGAATTAGAAATATGTATGTTAAACTAAAATTGCAGTAAGCCTTCTTGTGTGAAGCAAACTGCAATGTCATTGTTTTATTACAAGTTAGGCCACAGTTTCTTGATTCCTTGTTGCACAGAACCGCCGCTCCAGGTTGCAACTGCCGCTCAAGAAATAAATTTGCCATTCAGTTTTATTTTTTATTTTTTCCGACCGCCGCTAGGGGGCTACGTGTCATTTTTCCTGTGGCTGTCAGTGATTTGAAGATCCTCGCATTCAAGAATGAATGTGTGACACTACTATCAGAGCTTACATTCAAGATGTTGGAGAAGAGCCCCTTGAAGCTGTCCCTGGTACGATATCTCTCTGCACTGGCTCCTGAGAAACTAGTTGCTCCCTCTACAGATGCAGCGGCAAAGTTCCAGAAAATCCTTCAGGTGCTTCTAAATGCCAACAGGCTGTCTGGGGAAGAGTGTGATGAGGTCCTTGCTCAGTACAAGGCGTTTGGCACTGAAATGAGACAGGAACATGCAGCCGACTTCAAGAACTTCACCCCAGACAGTGAGAGATTGGACATATTTCTGGGCCAGTACTTCAAAGACCAAAAGTACAGCAAGCTCTGGTCTGTTTTCAAGATGCTTCTCACAATCTCCCATGGTCAGGCATCAATTGAAAGGGGCTACTCTGTGAACAAAGACCTCCTAGTTGAGAACATGCAGGAGAAGACCGTTGTAGCTCTGCGTACAGTTTATGACAGTATCCTAGCTACAGGCCAGCACTTCACTGACTTACCCTTCACTCCTAGACTGAAACGGCATGTCAGGGCATCAAGGATGAGATACCATCAGTATCTCGAGGATCAGAAGAAGTCACAGGCAGATGATCAGAAATCCACAAAGAGAAAGGCACTACACGATGATATCCAGTCAGCAGAGAAGAAGAGGAAGCTCTTGAAAGATAGCATCGAGTCAATGACCAAGGAAGCAGACCAGCTGGCAACGAAAGCGGAAACAAAGCACGACTTCACTTTGCTGGCTAAGTCCAATGCTTTCAGGCAGAAAGTGTCTGAGAAGGCAGATGAAAATCTGAAACTGGAAAAGAAACTAGAAGACCTCAAGCAGAAGCTGAAATCACTAGAGTGACTATTTTCAAGAGCAAAAGGTGAATTCTATGTGCAGTTACTGATTATGAATGTCCCGTTCTTCACTTTGTATTATATATAGTAGCATGTACAATTTTATGTGGCCATGACTCTAGAAAGATTTGTTGCATTGTAGTTAGAGAAACATTCCCTTCAGGTGGTGGTCTGCTTTCTGTCCTGCTGAAATAGCACCTATAGCCTAGTAGTGTGCACAATAATTTTGCTGAATTTTTGTAGTTGGTATTATACCTGACACTTTGATATTGTAATCTAACACAGGTAGACTGTATAGTGTAATAAAGTGGGTGGAATCGGCTGGCTGTAAGGGGTGGAGGAGGCCGGAAAGATCAGTTTGTACTAGAAAATTGTTTCAGAAATACCGTTCAAAGTCCTGGAAATTGGATGATTTTTATCCTGGAATATCCTGGAAAAGTCCTGGAATTTAGTTTTCAGTTTTCAGTGGGAACCCTGATATATTCTGCAATTCATTCAATACATTTCAAGTTTCATTCAATATATTCTGAAGTTCATTCAATATATTCCCAGTTTCATTCAATATATTCGGAAGTTCATTCAATATATTCAGAAGTTCATTCAATATATTCCAAAGTTCATTCAATATATTCCCAGTTTCATTCAATATATTCGGAAGTTCATTCAATATATTCCCAGTTTCATTCAATATATTCTGAAGTTCATTCAATATATTCCAGAGTTCATTCTATATATTCCCAGTTTCATTCAATATATTCGGAAACTCATTCAATATATTTGGAAGTTCATTCAATATATTCCAAAGTTCATTCGATATATTCCCAGTTTCATTCAATATATTCGGAAGTTCATTCAATATATTCCCAGTTTCATTCAATATATTCTGAAGTTCATTCAATATATTCCAAAGTTCATTCTATATATTCCCAGTTTCATTCAATATATTCGGAAACTCATTCAATATATTCGGAAGTTCATTCAATATATTCGGAAGTTCATTCAGTATATTCCAAAGTTCATTCAATATATTCCCAGTTTCATTCAATATATTCGGAAGTTCATTCAATATATTCCCAGTTTCATTCAATATATTCCGAGCTTTTCTTTGTAATATATATATTTTTTTTCCTGAACGGCTTGCCATACTGAACGGCTTGCCATAATATATATATATTTCCCCTATTTATTTATTTATTTACTCTTTTTGGAGACTGATGTGATACTTGGAAGATCAGTATGTGTAGTACCATCTTGTATAAAGTCAATAAAAACTTTAATTACAAAAAAAAAAATCAACCCGGCGAAGTGCCAGATTGGCGTGACGGGAATTGATTTTTTGGGGCACCGCGTCTCACCGGAGGGAGCGATACTCTTGCCCGACAAAATGCGCGCTGTGGCGAACTTCCCCCAGCCTCAGACGGTCAGGGCACTGCAGGAATTTTTTGGGATGGTTAATTTTTATAACTGTTTCCTCCCCTGCGCAGCTCATCTCGTGCAGCCACTGTACGCTGCGCTCAAGAGACGGAAACCCGCGGATGGAGTTGAATGGACTACGGAGCGAGAGCGGGCATTCTCTGAGGTAAAAGCAGCCCTGGCAAACGCCGCACTGTTGCCGTACCCAGACCCGGCGGCCTGGATAGCGCTCACTACCGACGCCTTGGACGTGGCCATAGGGGCCGTCGTGGAGCAACGTGTCACCGGTTCTTGGCAGCCGCTCGCTTTTTTCAGTAGGGCTTTGCGCGACAGTGAGCGTAAATACAACGCGTTCAACAGAGAGTTGCTGGCTCTCCACCTGGCCATACGCCACTTCCAGTTCTGGCTGGAAGGGCGCAGCTTCACCGCGTTCGTGGACCACAAGCCGCTGACGTTCGCGATGGCCAAGATTTCGGAACCATGGTCGGGCTGGCAGCAGAGACAGCTGGCCGCGATCTCGGAGTTTATGACCGATATTCAACATGTGTCAGGTAAACTGAATGTGGTGGTGGACTGCTTCTCGCGCGCGGTAGTGGCCCCGGTCTGTGTAGGGATGGATTATACAGCCATGGCCGCAGATAGTATCACAGATTAGCGATACGGACGTGCGCACACTCCACTCTGGACCAACAGGGTTAAGGCTGGAGTGCAGGGTACTGCAAGACGGCGGCCCCCCGCTAATCTGCAACATCTCCACGGGACGCCCGCGCCCGGTGGGCCTGGTCGCGTGGCGCCGCCGCGTGTTTGAGTCAGTTCACGCTTTGGCGCACCCAGGAGTGCGCGCGTCAGTCAAAATGGTGGGAGCGAAATTTGTGTGGCCAGGCCTGCGCAAACAAGTGAAAGAGTGGGCTGCAGCCTGCATAGCGTGCCAACAAGCCAAAGTGCACAGACACACCAAGGGGCTAAAAGATTCGACCATGTTCACGTGGACCTCGTGGGCCCCCTCCCGCCGTCGCAGGGGTGCACGCACCTTCTGACAGTGGTGGACCGCACCACACGCTGGCCAGAAGCAGTCCCGCTGGCGGCAACCACGTCCTCGGACGTGGCGTGCGCTTTTTTGACAGCATGGGTGGCGCGTTTTGGAATCCCGTCGGACATCACGTCCGATAGGGGCCCTCAGTTTGTTTCCAAACTTTGGTCCGCGATGGCCCGCAGCCTGGGTGTTGCAATTCACCGCACAACCGCATACAACCCACAGGCAAATGGGTTATGCGAGCATTTTCACAGGTCACTGAAAGCAGCACTCAGGGCTTCGTTGACAGATGCAAATTGGGCTGACTGGTTACCGTGGGTTTTACTGGGGTTGCGTTCCGCACCAAAAGAGGATTTGGAGGCTTCCCTGGCTGAGCTTGTTTTTTCTCAGCCACTGCAGCTGCCCGGGGAATTTTTGCCAGATAATCTCACGCCGGACAGCTGCACATCTCAGCGTTTGCAGCATAGTGCAGACACAGGCACGCTGCCCGGCCCGGCCCACCACTGTTTCCCACGCGCCTTTATGCCAAAAACTTTGAAGAACGCGGCGTTCGTGTTCATCAGACACAACGCCCACCGCCCGCCATTGCGCCCACCCTATGATGGCCCGTTCAGAGTGCTGGAAACAGGGGACAAGCATTTTTTGTTAGACTTGGGGGGGCGTCGGGAGAAAATATGCATAGACAGACTTAAGCCCGCCTTTGCAGTGGCGGACGAGCAAGTGCTGCTGGCTCGGACCCCTCAGCATGGAAGACCCCCACTGAGAGCTCCCCAGGCAAACGATTCACCAGGACAGCCACACGGGCAGAGCGAAGTTCCCCCCCCCTCCCCTTGGCCCACCCGCAGTCAGACACACGTCCAGCAGCCCCCCACCGGTACAGAGGCCCCCGTTACAGCAGATATGGGAGGAGACTGAAGCCCAAAAGACGTGCCGACTGAAACTCTGTCTGGGGGGGTGATTATGGCGATGCATATTGGTGATATAGCAATGTATATTGTGGTTGTGTCAGCAGACAGTGTCTCAGTCAGGAGGCAGTGGTTAGACACAAGAGAACAATAGACAGGGACCTCATGGGGAGTTGGCAGGAAGAGAGAGCTGGGGGTTTAAGGAAAATGTATGGTGGAGGTGAAATGTCATGCAGGTGTGAGATGATCTGTGGAGTTTTAAGGCATGAAACTTGGTTTGGCTATGCAGTGCTTTCTGTGTATGATGTTGTGAGAGTGTGAATAAACTTCGTCTGATCGTAACTTGGCCTCATCATTTCCACACTCTCCACAACGGAAGTGGGCGCCACTACACCGCATTTCACAAATAAGAGCATCTTTGAGCATCATTGAACTAGACAACATTGTAGTCTCCCAGTGTTTATTCTCCCTCCATGTTTTGTTGTAGTTTTGTCAATTTCCCAGTCTCTGGCTGTGTCTCAATTCAGGTTCTGTATCCTCCATGTGTACATTTGAAGGCTGGACATGTCACTGCCCTGCATCGAAGACTGTCCCATTCCATGGGCTCCTTCACATGCGGCCAGTGTTGGGAGTAACACAAAGTAATGTGTTACTATAACACCATTACTTTTGCACTAACTTGTTGTGTAACAAAATTACTATTTAAAATTCAGCAATGCGTTACAGTTACTGAAATTTGAACAGATTTGTTACTTGTTACTCATTTAATTTTTTGTATAAATATGGATAGATATCTTTAGCGCAAATAAATAAACAAACTGACCCTACTATAGCTGAGACACAGCTATCAGTCGACATAACCTGTCACAACGAGCTGTCATTACTTTGACCGGAGGAAGAGATGAAGCTACTTTGTTTTTGTGGAGATACACAGATTATTTTTCCTTTCTCGCAGTTAAGGATATTGGTTAAGTTTAAGGTATATTGGTGGGTTGCAAGCAAAGTGCCAATCGAGTCCTACTGTAATCTTCAAAAGTGCCTGATTAAGTTCCGACAAAGCTAGTGCTAAGGAATAGCTAACTATACTAACAGCTAACACCATGAAGTGGATCACTTATCTGAACACCCACAGCTGGATTTCAAACACGGGTATGCATCTGGACAGTTTATGACCAAGCAAGAATTAACCTCTAAACATTAAAGTGCTCCGGACGTTTTACATTGGCTGAAAATTGACTGGAATGCTAAGGGGTTTTAAACCGATTGATTGCCAGATATGTCATTACAGACTGAAGACATGCTATCACCAGTCACTTTCCTTCAGACAGCTGAGACTGTGATCCACTGAAGTTAAAATGCATTTAATTGCTCCCTGGATAAATGTTATTCAAAAATGGATTTTAATCTCCAAAAGGCATTTGAGGGACTGGATCATATCTCTGTCACAACAGACATTTGAACTGTGGATAATGAATGTTTTCTTTGGATTACTGCACATCGGATTAATCCATGATCACAAAGGTAAAATAAACATGGACAGTTTTATATCCCACACAATGATACATATGCAGCAACATCAAAAACTGTCTGTGAAGCTCTGTCTGAAACAGTCTGTTTTCAGCCTGCCATAATAATAATAATAATAATAATAATAATAATAATAATAATAATAATAATAATGTAATCCATTAATTAAATTATCATGAAATGATCATATTTGCCCCTATGGGGCAAAGGAGAGGACCCACTCGCCAGGCAGTTCTGGTAAACCATGATTTATTACCAACACAGAAAATAAACGCTGCACGTGGATAGAAATTAAATGCAATAATAAATCAGACAACGTGGAGTGACAACAGCAATAATTCCCAAATAGTGTGATGAAAATGATGGTGAGGTTAACATTAGGACGCAGAAAAGGACACAGACTGAAAATGCCAATACATATATATATAGACAGTGGAGCAATCACGACAACACAGGACAGATGAGCACCATTAAAGACCAACAGGCAGTACAGGACGGGCGGGGCTGGACAATCACAGAGGGAATACACACCAAACATGACAAATGACTCAAAAGGGAACACAAAGCGTGGACAGAGGCTGCAGCCCTGTCCAGAACAGTACAAAATATGCATTTAAAAGTAATGTGAAAGTTACTTTTCCAAGTAACTAATTACTTTAATCATTCAGTAATTGGTAAAGTAACTCAATTACATTTGAAAAGAAGTAACTAGTAGCTGTAATTTGTTACTAATTTTTAGTAACTTGACCAACACTGCATGCGGCCGAGAAATGTAGCCTTCAAATCCCCGAAAACGAAGGGTACATGGAGAGTATCCTTGTGGCGCTACCATATCCCAGCATTCAGTCCGAGGCTCAGCCTGGCATTTTTTCTAGGCTATGGCTTTTTTTCTCGGAAGTAGGAAAACAGTAAGTTTATAACTTGAATTATGCTGCAGTTTTAATGGTTAAAAACACTAATGGCGTAGAAAATACAGCATCTGATTATTTAAGCTTATGTTACAGTGGATACAGTGGGGCAAAAAAGTATTTAGTCAGCCACCAATTGTGCAAGTTCTCCCACTTAAAAGATGAGAGAGGTCTCCAATTTTCATCATAGGTATACCTCAACTATGACAGACAAAATGAGAAAAAAAAATCCAGAAAATCACATTGAAGGATTTTTAATGAATTAACTGGTAAATTCCTCGGTAAAATAAGTATTTGGTCACCTACAAACAAGCAAGATTTCTGGCTCTCACAGACCTGTAACTTCTTCTTTAAGAGGCTCCTCTGTCCTCCACTCATTACCTGTATTAATGGCACCTGTTTGAACTCGTTATCAGTATAAAAGACACCTGTCCACAACCTCAAACAGTCAGACTCCAAACTCCACTATGGCCAAGACCAAAGAGCTGTCAAAGGACACCAGAAACAAAATTGTAGACCTGCACCAGGCTGGGAAGACTGAATCTGCAATAGGTAAGCAGCTTGGTGTGAAGAAATCAACTGTGGGAGCAATTATTAGAAAATGGAAGACATACAAGACCACTGATAATCTCCCTCGATCTGGGGCTGCACGCAAGATCTCACCCCGTGGGGTCAAAATGATCATGAGAATGGTGAGCAAAAATCCCAGAACCACACGGGGGGGACCTAGTGAATGGCCTGCAGAGAGTTGGGACCAAAGTAACAAAGGCTACATCAGAAACACACTATGCTGCCAGGGACTCAAATCCTGCAGTGCCAGACGTGTCCCCCTGCTTAAGCCAGTACATGTCCAGGCCCGTCTGAAGTTTGCTAGAGAGCATTTGGATGATCCAGAAGAGGATTGGGAGAATGTCATATGGTCAGATGAAACCAAAATAGAACTTTTTGGTAAAAACTCAAACTTGTCGTGTTTGGAGGAAAAAGAAAACCATACCTGCTGTGAAGCATGGGGGTGGAAACATCATACTTTGGGGCTGTTTTTCTGCAAAGTGACTAGGACGACTGATCCGTGTAAAGGAAAGAATGAATGGGGCCATGTATCATGAGATTTTGAGTGAAAACCTCATTCCATCAGCAAGGGCATTGAAGATGAAACGTGGCTGGGTCTTTCAGCATGACAATGATCCCAAACACACCGCCCGGGCAACGAAGGAGTGGCTTCGTAAGAAGCATTTCAAGGTCCTGGAGTGGCCTAGCCAGTCTCCAGATCTCAACCTCATAGAAAATCTTTGGAGGGAGTTGAAAGTCCTTGTTGCCCAGTGACAGCCCCAAAACATCATTGCTCTAGAGGAGAACTGCATGGAGGAATGGGCCAAAATACCAGCAACAGTGTGTGAAAACCTTGTGAAGACTTACAGAAAACGTTTGACCTCTGTCATTGCCAACAAAGGATATATAACAAAGTACTGAGATGAACTTTTGTTATTGACCAAATACTTATTTTACCGAGGAATTTACCAATTAATTCATTAAAAATCCTTCAATGTGATTTTCTGGATTTATTTTTTTTTCTCATTTTGTCTCTCATAGTTGAGGTATACCTATGATGAAAATTGGAGACCTCTCTCATCTTTTAAGTGGGAGAACTTGCACAATTGGTGGCTGACTAAATACTTTTTTGCCCCACTGTATAAAAAGTCTACACACCCCTGTTCAAATGTCAGATTTTTTGATCTAAAAAAATGAGGCCAAGATAAATCATTTCAAAAACATTTTTCCACCATTAATGTGACCTATAACCTGTACAACCCAATTGAAAAACAAACTGAAATCTTTTAAGGGGAAAAATTAAAAATAAAAAACTGGTTGCATAAATATGCACACCCTGTTATAATTGGGAATGTGGCTGTGTTCAGAATTAACCAATCACATTTAAACTCATGTTAAATGGGAGTCAGGACACACCTGCCACCATTTAAAGTGGCTCTGATTAACCCCAAATAACCTTCAGCTGTTCTAGTAGGCTTTTCTTGACATTTTTGTAGTCACATCTTACAGCACAAGCCATGGTCCGGAGAGAGCTTCCAAAGCATCAGAGAGATCTCATTTTTCAAAGGTATCAGCCAGGAGAAGGGTATAAAAGAATTTCAAAGGCATTAAATATACCATGGAATACAGTGACGATAGTAATCATCAAGTGGAGAAAATATGGCACAACAGTGACATAGTGATATTCACTAAAAAGGTTAAAAACTGGCTGAAAAATAAACAAGAATGTACTCATGTATGAATTAATTGTCTGCAAAGTGAGAGTGAATGAAGGGAAGGAATAAATGTGTTTGTTTATAGTGAGTGACGAAGGGAGGGAGGCCTGAAATAGGCAAACGTGAGTTATGTTATATGTGTTAAATGTGAGTCAGGCTGTTATATTTGTGTATTTATAATATTTATAATATTTATGTTAAATGTGAATCAGGCTGTTATATTTGTGTATTTATAATATTTATAATATTTATAATTGTGTATTTATAATCTTTCTGCATTGATGTATGTGGTTATTGTGTATATATATATATATTTTTTCATCTTTTACTTGATTCTTTTTTCTAAAGCCCATCCAGGGACAAGAGTTGCAAATTAGCTAATAGCTATACACTCTATGTGCAACACATCAGATTGATTGTCTTTGATTAATTGTCTATGTTTATTGCACTGTCCCTGTCAAATAAACTAATCTACTAACTGGACGTCCCTCCAAAATTGATGGAAAGACAAAAAGAAAACTGGTCAGGGAGGCAGCCAAGAGGCTGACAGCAACATTGAAGGAGCTGCAAGAATTTCTGGTAAGTGCTGGCTGTTTAGTACTTGTGAAAACAATCTTCCATCTTCTTCAAATGTCTGGCCTATGGGGTAGGGTGGCAAGTCGGAAGCCTTATCTTACAAAGAAAAACATCCATTATCCATCTCCCAAACGCATGTGGGAAAATGTGTTATGTCCGATGAACCCAAGGTTGAACTTTTTGGCCATAATTCCAAAAGGTATATTTGGTTCAAACACAACACTGCTCATCAAAAGAACACCATACCTACAGTGAAGCATGGTGGTGGCAGCATCATGCTTTGGGGCTGTTTTTCTTTTGCTGGAACTGGGGCCTTAGTCAAGGTGGAGGGAATTATGAACAGTTCCAAATACCAGTCAGTGTTGGGGCAAAACCTTCAGGCTTCTGCTAGAAAGCTGAAGATGAAGAGGAACTTCATCTTTCACCATGGCAATGACCCAAAGCACACATCCAAATCAACAAACGAATGGCTTCACCAGAAGAAAGTTAATGTTTTGGAATGGCCCAGCCAGAGTCCAGACCTGAATGTGATTGAACATCTGTGGGGTGATCTGAAGAGGGCTGTGCACAGGAGATGCCCTGGCAGTATGACAGATTTGGAGCATTTTTACAAAGAAGAGTGGGCAAATATTGCCACATCAAGGTACGCCACGCTGACAGAATCCTACCCAAAAAGACTGAGGGCTGTCATAAAAGCCAAAGGTGCTGCAACAAAGTTTTAGTTTAAGGGTGTGCATATTTATGCAACCAGGTTATTACCTCCACCAAGGGAGGACGGAGGTGATGTTTTTGGTAGCGTTGGTTGGTTGGTTGGTTGGTTTGTCGTTGGTTGGTTGCTTGCTTGCTTGCATGCTTGGTTCGCCTTTTACCAACATAACTCAAAAAGTTATGAACGGATTTTGATTAAATTTTCAGGAAAGGTGTGTAATGGCACTGGGAAAAGATGGTTAGATTTTGGTGGTGATTCGGATCATGATGTGGATGCAGGAATTTTTTTAATATTATTTTATATATTAATCTGGCACTTTTCATGCCCCTTTAAGACGTGTCCACTCAGTTATGTGCGTGTTCACGCCATAGGGCCATGTGTCTCAGCAACCCAGAAGCCAAACACTGCAGAAAAAGTATTAGGGTGTGTGTCCACCAAACTCACTTTTCCTGCTCTGGGCAACTATTTTCTATTCATTCTCTATGTAGTCCAGTGTTTACAGCACTGAACATCCTCAGTGTTGAAACGCTTTGAGCGGTGGCCGCTTTTTGTCGTGGTGCTCAGGGCTGAAAAAAGAACAATTTGTCAGACCACTATATAGCTGCACTCGTTAATGTCAGACCTTTCTAAACAGCCAGTGAGAATTAAGGAAGGGCAAGACATTGTACACTGATACAGGAAGATGAGAACGGGAGGTGACGGTGGAGGCTGAACTTTGCTGCATCAAACAATGTGAATTTGTAGTTGGAAAACTGCAAAAAAAAATGGTATGATACCACACTGTTGTGTAATATTGCTTAATAATTATGAACCTTGTCAGTAAACTGTAATAGAGAACAGACAAGGGGGAAAAAAAAAAACAACGACCTGAAAGATTCAATAAAGCATGATGTTGATTTAAGGTGGAAATGTCCAGCAACAATATATGGTTAGTACAATTATGACAGTTTTGTTGTATTATTATGATGATGATGATGATGTAGTCATATTGTTTTTGCTGTCAATAATACTTCAGCTACATATAGCGCTTTATCATAGACACTCAGAGATGCTTTTACAAATAGACACATTATTCATTCACTCCAGACAGACATAGGTAGTGGCAAGCTACTACTGTAGCCACCGCTGCCCTGGGGCAGGCTGACGGAAAAGTGGCTGCCAATCCGCACCAACAGCCTCTCCAGCCACCACCAAACATTTATACACAGTGTTATGGACACTGCAGGCAAGGTGGGTAAAGTTCTTGCCCAGGGACACAACGGCAGGATATCTGGGGAGAGTGAGATTCGAACCGCAAACCATCTGGTTATTGGACGACCTGCTCTACCTCCTGAGCCACTGCCGCCCCAGTGGCCATAATTCCACTGGGTGGAATTGTGGCCACTGGGTTTATCTTTATGTAAGATAAACCCTTACATGGGCAATACCCAAAAAGAATCAATGATACCGATGTGGATGAATTCCAAACAAACCAATGGCTAAAAACAACTGGCCCAAAATCTGAAACTGAAGGTTTTATTATAGCTGTGCAAGACCAGTGCATTAAGAACAACGACTACTGAAACAAGATCTTGAAAGAAGGGACCAATCCAATGTGCAGAATATGCAACAAACAAGCGGAGACAATTGACCACCTAGTTTCTAGCTGCTCAGAGCTGGCCAATACAAAATACATACTGTACATAGGCACAAAAAGGCAGCAGCATATCTCCACTGGGAAATCTGCAAGCACTATGACATCACAGTCTAAGACAAACATTACAAACATGTACCACAAACTATAACACAAAACAAAGAGACCACCATACTGTGGGGCATGCCAATCCAAACGGACAAAGAAATTAAGGCCAACAGACCAGACATAATAATAAAGAACAAGAAAGAGAAACATGTCTCCTAATTGATATGTCCATCCCAACAGAAAGAAACACCTCCCTGAAAATGATAGAAAACTTTAAAAAGTATAAAGACCTACAGATAGAAATTGAGAAAACGTGAAGCCTGAGAGTCACAACAATACCTATGGTAATAGGTGCTCTTGGTTTGTTTAAGAAATGAATAGTGAAATACACAAACAAAATCCCTGGAAACATCAGGATACAAGAGTTGCAAAAGACTGTCCTACTTTGAACTGCTCATATACTCCAGAAGACTATCAAGGAGATGAACTATCACACCCCCATGAAAGCCTTACTTCAACGACTGGATTCGGCTTGAAGAGTGAAAAAAGCAGGATTTTTTTGGAAGAAGAAGCATAATAATAATAATAATAATAATAATAGTAATGGATTGCATTTATATCTCACCTTTCATTCAAATTTTCAGGAAAGTGTGTAATGGCACACTGAGTACATGATTAGATTTTTCTCGTTTTTTCTTTTTTTTTCTCCTTTGTTTCTGAGGTCCATGGTGGAGATCCTGGAGGAACTGAGGGTCAGCTGTGGAGAGAAAGGGTGGACCTGTGCTATGGATCCATTGAGAGGGCCTATAAATCACTTCCCCCTCCTCCTGTAGGATTCTCAGATCACAACTGTGTACATTTGCTGCCCACATATAAAACTGCTCTCAGAAGAGGCAAGGTGGAGACGAGAGACATTGATGTGTGGACAGAAGATTCAGTGCACTGCCTCCAGGAATGCTTTGACTGTACAGACTGGGAGATGTTCACACTGTCCTGCGGGGATGATTTGGACTCTTTGGTGGACGTCACATGCTCATACATGGCTTTCTGTAAAAATAAGATTGTTCCGCGTAAACGTGTCAAAATATGTCCCAACAACAAACCATGGGTTACAAAATCAGTTAAATCCTGCTTACAGAGGAAAGCACTTGCCTTTAAACAGGGGTCTGTTTCTGAGCTACAGGTTGCCACAAAGGAGCTGAAGGCCGAAATTTTAATGGCAAAACAGAATTATAAATCAGAGTTGGAAAGCAAGATGGCAACAAAGAAACTTGGTTCAGCCTGGGCCAGCATGAAAACTATTGCAGGCCTTCAGAGCACAGAGCGCAGTAATTGTGTGTTTTTAGATGGTTTTAATTCAGAGACAGAGCTGGCTAATGCTCTTAATTGTTTTTATGGTCATTTTGACTCCTTTGATTTTAGCACAGAAACACAAGATTTGAAACAGAAACTCAAAGACAATCAGCACTTTAATATTGAGGTGCAGAATATTAAAAGGGAGTTCTGCGCTGTAAAAGTGAACAAAAATCAGGGCCCTGATAATATATGTGGGCGCTTGGTAAAGTCCTGTGCACATGAACTGAGTCCTATATTTCATTACATTTTCAACAAGTCCTTACAGACACAACATGTGCCTAAGATCTGGAAAGAAGCCATGGTTGTTCCCGTTCCAAAATCCAGCTGTCCTAAAACGGTAAACGACTTTAGACCAGTTGCTTTGACTTCAATTTTAATGAAAATTTTTGAAAAACTGGTCAGATGTGAGGTCCTAAAGCAGACTGGGCATGCATTGGATCCTCTGCAGTTTGCCTATAGGCCTCACAGAGGAGTGGAGGATGCCACTGTCACTCTGTTTAACATGCTTTTTAAACATCTGGATTTTAATGGGACACACGCCAGGCTTTTATTTGTGGACTTTTCCTCCACCTTTAATACAATCCAACCTCATATCTTAGTTGAAAGGCTCCTGCAGCAATTTGATTTAAGCAATAATCTGGTGGGTTGGATTCTGGATTTCTTAACCAACAGGACGCAGAGAGTAAGGGTCAATGGTACATTGTCTGACCTAAAGTACTCTTCTACTGGCTCTCCTCAGGGGTGTGTGTTGTCACCACTACTCTTCATCCTGTACACAAACATGTGTCGGAGCAGACATGACAACAGACACATTATAAAGTATGCTGATGACTCAGTTATTGTCAGTCTCCTCCAGGATGGTGAGAGTGGCCACGGCCCAGTAGTTGATGATTTTGTTCACTGATGTGAGGATTCCTACCTGCAGCTGAATACGACAAAAACTAAAGATATGATTATTGACTTTAGGAGGAAAAATCCCAGGCACAAAGTCACCGTACTAAAAGGCCAGACCACCGAATGTGTAAAATCCTACAAATATCTTGGGACGATTATTGATAGTAATTTAAACTTTGAAGAGAACTGTGAAAGGGTGTGCAAAAAGGGTCAGCAACATTTGCATTGCTTGAGAAAACTTGCACGCTTCCAAGTTGACCGAACCATAATGACAATGTTTTATCAGGCTTTTATTGAATCTGTTTTATCCTTTTCTTTAGTGTCATGGTTTGGTCAGATAAAACTGAAACAGAGGAAATCCTTGGATCAGGGAGTTAGATGGTCCAGTCGTTTGCTTGGTGAGCCACAGCTGAGCCTGACATCCCTGTACACCAGACAAGTACAGAGGATGGCTACCTCCATTTTAAATGATGACTCCCACCCTTTCCACTGCCACTTTCAGCTTCTTCCCTCAAGACGGAGGTTTGCTGTCCCAAAAAGTAGAACCCAGCGCTACAAAAACAGCTTTGTCCCTGCTGCTGTCAAAGAGTTGAACAAACTGTAAAAATGTATTGCACATAATTTAGGTACCTATTTATTAACTCCATTTTATATTTACTTATTTTTGTAGGACGTCACTTGGGTTCTAAATATTTTATTGGGTTTTAGACCTTTGAGTTTTTAACCTCTTCGACTAGTTTTTAACTTTTAATATGACCCTTCTCTCTTACCTCTGATTTCTCCCTCGTCTCTTTGTCTTTTTATACCCTGATTGATGGAGCCTTGAGTATTTTTATCATGTTTATAGTCAGTTTCATATGTGCCTGTGTTTGTGTCTATGTTGAATGTAATTTGTGGCTTGTAAATATGGATGTCACCAGACTACAAAACAAATCTACCTACAGGTACAAATAAAGTAACCTGAACCTGAACCTGACTTAAGATTTATAAAACAAAACTGATATTTGACTGAAATAACTGCAATAAAAATGATCTGATGAATTGTTTTATTGACTGTGATTTTTTAGCAGTTTACTATACAAACTGAAACATGCTAAATAACAATATTGCATGTTTACTGTTAATAGATGGAAAAACTACTAGTGACTTTTAGTAAAGTATGTTGAAAAAGTTCATGTTTTTTGTAAGATAATTCAAGAAGTGTCTCCTTATCCATGACACACAGAGTGAAATATTTTAAACCTGATTTAATACTGATGATCAAGATTATAGCTCTTGAAATTAAATTATAAATCAAATTACAAATGATTTTCTAATTTACTGAGATGCACTAGTTGTCAGGGTCACCTCTGGCAGAAGGGGGAAGGATGACCATGAAGACTAGGCAGAACTTCAGTGAAAAAAAAGGTTTATTAAATAACTAGAAAAGCACTGAGTTTTAATACCTCCTCCAAGGCTCCTTCCTTCCCTCCCTTTGTCCATCCATCTGTTTGTATCTCCCCGCCTCCATCCTACCATACATTGCAAGATTGGGCCTTGGTAGAGGTATGCGCTTACAGATCAGCTCCAAAATGTAATGGGTTCGTCTGCAGGCCAAGGACCATCTGTGATTAAAATTTCAGCAAAATCCATCCAGTAGTTTTTACATAATCCTACTAAACCACTGCAAGAAGATTGAGCCTTGGCGGAGGTATGCAGTCATGGATCACCCCCAAAATGTTATGGGTTCGTGTGTAGGCCAAGAACCACTTCTGGTGAAAATTTCATCCAAATCCATCCAGTAGTTTTGGAATACTGTTGCTAACAGTCTGTGAGGATATAAGAGCCTTGGTGAAGATATGCATTCTCAGATCATCTCCGAAAATGTAATGGCTTCCCCTCTAGCCCAAGAACCAACTCTGGTGAAAATTTCATCTAAATCCATCCAGTAGTTTTTGTGTAATCCTGCTGCGCAAATGCAAACAAAGCCCTTGGTGGAGGTATGCACTCTCAGATCATCACCAAAATGTAATCATCTGTTCAGAACTCAGAACTCAGAAAAGATTTATTGCCAAGTACATTCACAGTAAATAACTGATAAATATACGAGGGATTTGACTTGACACTGAGAACGACATAGTTGACATTTTCAGTGACGCGGCAGCGTCAGTGACGCGCCTGTCAGCAGAATGGGAACAGGAAGCAATGGGGGAGAAAAAGGATAAACACAATAGGAGAGAGAAAAAAGCATTGTTTGTCAGAATACAGGTCATATATATGATCAATATTATGATTACAAGAAAATCCCCGTGCCATGATACACCTTTCCTGAAAATGTCATCAAAATCCATCCATAAGTTTTTGAGTTATGTTACTAACAAACAGACAGACAGACAAACGCCAGCAAAAACACAACCTCCTTGGCGGAGGTAATAACAAAAGGCTGCACAGGGGCTGAACAATGTACATAAATGGCCAGGCTAGGAAGGCTAAGCGGAGACTGTATTTAATAGGTTCCAGAAGGTAAATACTGCGATGCTGGCGCACCAATGAGTGGGTAACGCCAACATAAATAAGAAACCAAACAATTAACAAACACAGGACAGCTGGGGACTAATTAGAAACTAAACAATAACACCAGGGAGAGAAACTAAAGACAGGAAATGAAACTATAACCAGACCAGAAAAAACAAAGGAATCTTTCAAAATAAAAGACTGCCTAAGAGCTAAGGATAAAAAAGAATACTAATGACAACAGAAATGACAGTAATAATGCAAATAGTCCCAAAAAACAACCAAAAGTGTGGACATGGTGCTCAGATCATGACAGGCCCCCCCCTTTAAGGGCAGATTCAAGACACCCTAAGAACCGAAAAAGAGACACACCAAACCAGGCGGATGGAGGGGGACTCAGGACATGAGGATAAGCAGGAAGAAACGACTCAAACAAAACAAAAAGAGAAACAGTCTGTCGGGTGGTTGACCAATGTTCATAGACCACCCTACGGGAAGGAACACTTGGTTGGGTAGTTGCCCAAAGCAAATGGGCCACCGAGCAGGTGCACACCGCGAGTCAGGGGGCCGTCCAGAGTTCATGGCCCACCTAACGGGGACTTCTAGAGAATCAGGAGGCCGCCACAAATTAGGGGTGGGAGAAATAATCATTTTTCCAATGCATCTCGATGCGGACATGAATGATTTGATGCACAAATGTGACCCGTGCTAACAAAATGAGTCGGAATGCGCACTGTGTCCTTTCGAGCTGCAGACACGACAAGTCATAAATCATGACTCTTTCTTTGTTTGCTAGCAGCAAGTCCTGGGAAAAACCCCATAAGCACCTGGCATTATTTGAAAGCTTAGAAAATGTACTTTCTAAAAATACATACTGTATGTCTTTGTGGAAGATATAACTCCTGACCAATCGAACGTGAGTTTTAAACCTACCCAAAATTTAAACAAATCATTTTTTTCCAGGTCCGATTTTGCACACATCCTACAAATTAAATATCATTTTTGTCATGAGGCTGAGCTCGGTGTTTCACCGGGCTCAGGGTCTTAATTTATTTCTTAATATTTTCTGTATTTTTCCAGCTTTGCATTGGTTTCCTGTGTATTGCTTTATGTCGTCTCCTTGGTTTTTTGTTCTGTTAGTTATTTATGTCTTTAGTATTAGTATTATTTTGTCAGTTACTATAGTTTAGAATTTATGTTTTTGTTTCTATGTTACATGACTGCCTTACCTCCTCTTCCAGACACTCCCACCCTGTCATCTGCTCACTAGTCGTCTCAGCTGTGAGTGGTTGCGTAATCAGGTCACCTGCTCGCTCATGCTCCCCGCACCTGCTGCCTACTGTTCCCTTGCTACTTAAAGACTGTCATATTGTTTCCTCACTGCAGCAGTCTTGATTAAATCTCTTCTTCATTGCCACCAGAGCCCAATTCCCGCTCTGGTGAGTTTATCTGGAGTCATCTTTGCCTGTAAGTTTTTTCCTCTGTTTGTTCTTAGATTTTGTTTTTGTGCACTTTTTGGGACTTGTGGGGTGTTTTGTGTGTGTGTGTGTGTGTGTGTGTGTGTGTGTGTGTGTGTGTGTGTGTGTGTGTGTGTAATAAATTCCATTAACTGCAGTTCAGCTCGTGGGTCTCGTTTCTCTGCCCTGAGAGGCGATTCATGACAATTTTGAAGGTCTTTCAATACAGAATATGGAAAACAAAGTTACCTAAGTTTTGATCATTTCCTCAACGTGACTCATTTTGCCAGCACGGGTCACAAATGTCAAGATTCCGATTGTTGAATAATATTAATAATGTAATTAATTTGGCCGGAACGAAAAACTCGGCGGCCGAAACAAAAAGTCAGCGGCTGGAATTAAAAAATCGGCACCTGTACCCGCCCGGACATGACACAAAAGAAACAAAATGGCGGAGTGGAGTACATGGTCGGCGCCACAGAGATTAAAAGCAAATTTGTAGCAGTACTTTGGCTTTTATGAACTCGAAGGGAAAAAAGACTTGAACAAGACCCATATCATAAGCTCTGTAAGCATAAATTAAAATATTTTGGAAACATGACAAATATGCGAAACCATATCGCACGTTTCCAGCCGGTGGCCGGAGAGAATAAGGCCGCTGTAGCTGCCATCGCTCAATACAGAGCGCTGGGAGGACCTTGCAACGGACCGCTCCAAATGGAGAGGCACCCTGACCAGACAGCTCAAGGCGGGTGAAGAGAGGCTGACTGCTGCAGCAGATGAAAAAAGGACCCGCAGGAAGAACCACCACAGACCCAGCAGCACGGAGACCACCCACAAGTGCGACCTGTGTGACAGGGACTGCCATTCGCGCATTGGCCTGTTCAGCCACAGGCGGTGCTGTTCCAGCAGAGTAGACGTTTAGGATTCTCTTCCATGGTCATCATAGACCGACGGAGGCCGACGAGCTGCCATCATCAATATCCATACTTCCACACAATTCAGAAAGAGCAAAGCGAATTACAAAATATATTGCCGTTTTAATTGCCAAGGATTTACACCCATATTCCATTGTCAAGAACCAGGGCTTTCGCACTATGATGTGCACTGTAGAGTCATTGTATCATAAAATATCGTAATATTTTTTGTAAAGCTGTTGTAAAGGCTTTTCCCCGTCACCAAGTGTAAAAAATATATACTGTATATGTAGCATGTGATTCAGATGAATTTGCTATTCTTATATTGCTTGATTTAACTGCTGTTTTGACACAATGGACAATCACATTTTAATTTCCCCTTTGCAGCATCTAGTGGGCATTAGTGGCACTGCTCTTGACTGGTTTAAGTCCTATCTTGCAGACAGAAGTTTTAAAGTTAGCTTCTGTGGGTTTGAATCCTCTTCTGTTCCTCTGCCACATGGGGTTCCACAGGGGTCAATTTTAGCGCCCGTGCTGTTTTCTTTGTACATACTTCCACTGGGTTCCATTTTTAAAAAGCATGGTATCTCCTTCCACCTGTATGCTGATGACTGCCAGATATACATACGTCCCTTTAAAACAAAAAGATACCTCATCAGTAAACTCACTTCTGTCATGCAATGAAGACATCAAGTCTTGGCTGGCCCCTAACTTTCTAAATTTTGATGATAAGAAGAGAGAAGTGATGGTGTTTGGACCTAGTGGCCCCTGTGAGTCTCCTCCTGAAAACTTGGGCCCCCTCACACCTTATGTAAAACCCACAGTCAAGAATCTTGGTTTTATCATGGACAGTGATTTTAAATTAGACACTCAAATTTGTTCTGTTGTAAAATCCATCTTTTTTCATCTAAGGCGTTTAGCAAAAGTAAAACCCATTCTCTCTAGACCTCACCTGGAAACAGTAATCCATGCTTTTATCTCATCTCGGCTGGATTACTGTAATGCACTTGACGCCGGTGTCAGCCAGTCATCTCTTTCGCATCTGCAGCTAGCTCAAAAAGCCGCTGCTCGTCTTTTAACAGGTACACGTAAAAGAGATCACATCACACCCATTTTAGCTTCGCTCCACTGGCTGCCCATACATTTTAGAGTTCAGTTGCTCCTTGCTTTGTCACGAACCAAGCCCGTGTTTTCAGTTGGCTCGGTTCTGATCGTTCTTGGTGGCTCAGGCATTGGGTTTATCATGTGTTGTTTTCATGTCTGCTTATTGTTTCTTTCCATGCCTGTAGCCGCTGCTCTGGCCAGTGATCATTAGGCAGTTGTTTGACCCACTTCCTGGTGGGCGCTGTCTAATATTCGCAGGTCCGACCATGCCCCCTTCTCTCTCTGACAATCAGCTGTTTGCCCCAGTAATCATCTTTCCCGCGCCTTGCCCAGGTGTTGCCAGTTTGTCATGCCAGCGGTGTTTGTACTTATGCAGCTCTTTGCCAGTCAAACACCGCTGGACCATTGTACGTGTTCACACGATTGTTCTCCGCCGTGTGACCGTCACGTCTCTGTAGGATTGTTTTGTTTGTGTGCTCGTTGGCAGACTTGGATGACTCAGACTGTTCCTGCATGGTGAGTAAAAGCTGTCTATGTTTCCTGTTTGCAGTTGTGCTGCTACGCTGGTCAGTAGCATTTCCCCTTTGCGGCACAACTGCCACGCTTAGACACTGTTGCCCAGCTTCTTCTCCCATGCCAGTCGAGCATCCTGGAGGACTCTAAGTTTCACCCGAGCTGTCTATGTCATTGTGGGGAAGCACACAGTCGTGTTTTAACTGTGTGCTGGAACGTATTAGCCACCTCCACTGCTGCCGTGGTTCCCAGCGTCTTTTGAGTGATGTCGGCTCCAGGACGCTCCGGTGGTTAAGTACTTCCCCTCATGCGTTCGCTGGGCGATACCGGCCCAGGAACACCCTGGTATGTTTGTATGTTTTCACCTTTTGGGACTGTCTATTTGTGTATTAATAAATGTGTGTTTGGTGTAACCCTGTGCTTAAATCCATTCTTCCTTCTCTTCCTCCGTGCACTTTTCCACAGCACACGGGGAGTTTATGACACGCTTTTATGTTTTTATGTGCTTTCTTGTTGTACAGCACTTTGTGTAGCGAGTGTTGCTTTTTAAAGTGCTTTATAAATAAAGTGGATGGATGGATGGATGGAAAATAACAACTAAGCTGACCCGGAGAAGGTTTTGGCTCTGTTTCTGCTTTCAAAAGACTTTTCTTCTCCACCACTGCTGCTCATCACTGCTGGCTGCCCCAAGATGAAAATCCACAGAATAGGTATGTGGGACTATAATGTTCTGAATAAAGCTTTGGAAAATTATGAATCAGTTTGTAAATCACTGGATTGAAAATGTACTTGTACATGTAGAGACTGGATTCCAGGGTCCACTTGGGGTGCTCACTTGGTCAGGGGTCCACTTCACCTGTCCCCGACACAGCCATCCCCACTCTATCTACAATGAGACCAAAGCCGAAGTCATGCAATCTCTGAAGACAGCAGGTAGGATTGTTGTCACGTGTGATGGATGGAACATCCATTTCCCTTGAATCATTTGTGACGGTAACTGCACATTTTTGTATAAAAGGTAAATGTGATTTTGATACAGCAAAATGTTCTGGGTTTTTGGACTGAAGGACTCAGTTACTTATTGCACATAACAAGAGAGCTTTCATTAGAAGTTTAACATTTCTGTTAGAAATTCAGAGTATTTTTGATTGAAGGATCAGTTACTTGTTGCACATAATAGAATGTTTGTTATAAGTCTTAGTTGTTTAACTTCAGGATGCTGTGAAGTATGTTTTATAGCAGCAAATGTGTTATGACCCGAGCGCCGATCTCGTCCGCGCTTGGGCCATGCATCATCTCTGCCAGCTTTGACAGCAGTGGATTACATTCTGGCTCCCCGGGCTCTTATTGTGACAGCGCTCGGTGGGGCCTCCTGCTGTCAAAGTCGATCAGCTGTTCTGCATCACTGCTCGTTAGCTGCCGGCTTTATTAGCGGGCGCTGACAGCAGGTTGATGCAGCAGTATCATCGTCAAACACCATCAAACATCCTGAAAGATTCCTGGTGTGTCATCACGTTCATGTCAAGGTTCGTGTCTTTATTTATGTCTATGTTCTCGTTAAGATCGTAGGTGGCTGGGTGTAGCCCTACGATCCCATGCATCTGGTAGTGAGTGTTTTTGCCACAGCGGCTCATAGTTTCGTGTTATTGTCTTGTGTTCTTGTTAATTAAACATCAATGCAAAACTCACTGGCAACTTTTGGCATCTTATGGTCGCCCGCGAGGGTCACTGCGTGACAGTATACTGCTGCCAGAAGTCTAAACGGAGATGCCACACCGAGATGCCGTCCCAGTGAGTTTTTGCTTAAGTGGACAATTGTTCTACTCTGTCTGGGTGCCACTGGTTGGGAGGATGCCATCATCCAGGGGCCGCGGTCGGCGCCTGGGCAAGGAGCTAGCGAGCGCGCTGGAGTATGTCGACGGGATGCTCCTCGCCGCTACTTTTGACGACAACTCCAACTACATGCGCTGGCACCTGGACTACGCTGAGGTTCTCCTGGACAACCTTCCTCGCTACTACGACCACCTGGAGGTTATGACGAGGAGGGCAGAACTCGCCGCGCAGCGCGAGATACTCCGTGGGCTGGAGGAGGAAGACGGCAGGAAGCAGAGGAGGAGGCATCCTCGCTCCCCGCGTTGGTCTCCCGTTCCTGTCCCTGACCCGGTCCAGGAGTTTGCGCCATCTGGGGGCCATCGAAAACGTCGGCGCCACAGCCAAGGTGAACCTCAGCAGAATCCCCGGCTGGACCCGCTGCCGGCGAAGCCCGTCAGCGGACCTCCAAGAGCAGCTCCTCCTCGTCCTTCCAGGGGGCCCTCTGTCGCCATCCAGCGGGGAGAGGGAGGAACTACGTCCCCTACAGCAAGCACCATCCTCCCTCCTGGAGAAAGGCAAGTGCAAGTTCATTCTTTACATGATAATTGTGATTTGCCTTGTCTGACTCCTGGGGGCGGAGTTCGGGGTTCGCAGCCCCCCGAGCTCCTACCACCTGCTGCAGTTGTGATAACCAAACCTGCTGCCTCTGTGTCTCCCTCCGCTGAGCGGTCCACGACGCCAGGCCTACGTCGCCAGAAGGGGGGGGGGGGGGGCTGCGGTTCTGGAGAGCCTGGATCCAGCCCCGCAGCCACGCCGTGGACAGAGGAGAAGAGTGGACTGCGGCCTGGAGCCTGTGCCGATGGTGAAGTGTCCCCGGTTCTCCTCGCCGAAGCGGTCCGAGCCAGTGGATCAAGGGTCCCCTGCCCCCACGCCATACGGGTCATCGGTGTGGACATCAGCGTCAGAGGAACCTCAGGCTGCGGAAACTATTATGCCATCTGCGGAGCCCAACGTAGCTGAGTGGGAGCCTGCGAACGAACGTCTTCGCCCTGAACCTGGATCAACAAAGTCCTGGACGGTGACAGAACCTGAGTGCAGGCAAGTGCTCTCTCTTGTGTCTCTTTCTCCTGTCTTGGAGTACTTTTGCCTGCCTCTCGGGGAGGCGAGTCAGGGGCAGCCGCCTGCTGCGCCCGAGCTCATTTCGCTGGGCTCTGTCGCTGCCGGTGATGCTGATCCCGGCTCTTCTCTGTCCTCTGAGCTTTGTTGCAGTGTCACCAGCGCAGAGCCAGTCGTGGTTGCTGTGTTGGAGGTTCCAGATTCTGGGGCGGAGGTCGTCAGCGGTGCTGCACCGACCCAGTCAGGGTCCTTTGTGGAAGCTGCTGTGGCCCAATTGGGGTCCGACTTGGGTGCGCCCGAGGCCCAATCGGGATCCATCACGGGAGCTGCTGTGGCCCAATCGGGGTCCGACGTGGGTGCGCCCAAGGCCCAATCGGGGTCCACCACAGGTGTTGTTCTGGCCCAATCGGGGTCTGATGTGGGTGCAGCCGGGACCCAATCGGGGTCCAGCGGAGGTGCAGCGCGGGTGTGGTCCAAGGACGGTGGAGGAGCTGCAGACCCTTCGCCGCCTGACTTGGTACGGGCTCATTTTCGCCTTCTTTCCCCTCTTCAGAGTCATCACCCCTGCTCATCATCGCCAGGGGCCGTGGGGGTCCCTTTTCACTCGCCCCGGCTCTCCCATGTTTTGTCCTCGCCAGGGAGGCCGCCGCGGGCTGTTTCCCCCCGGTTCTGGTGGCTGAGGGATGCGGGTCGGCCGCCTGAGGAACTGCTTCGCCGGTTGGGCGCCTTGGGTCAGCCACCCAACATGTTGTGTGTGTTATTGGACGACCTGGTTCGGCCACTGGAGGAGTGGACTTTCCAGGCCTGGAACTATGGTAAGCTGCCTGGTCATGTTCCGACCTCCATGACCACCCGTCGGCCGTTGGACGCGGGGAGACCGCCTGAACTGTTCCCGTGGCGTTTGGTCTCCGCCGGTTGTCATGAACTGTCAGGGGTAGAGGTCACTCATGGTGGAAGTCTGGTCCTGTAATTGTTCTGTTCTTTTTGCTGTCCTGTGTTTTGTTTCTTGTAGTTGCCATTTGTGTATTTTGGGAGTTTGTGATTTGTGTTCTGCAGTTGCCTCATTTGTCCTGTCATCATCATGTTTTGTGCTGTAGAGAGTGTTTTTTTTTTCTGTTACTTCGTGCCTGTGTAACTGTTTCATGTATTTTTGAGTCGTTTTTTTTTTTCTCTGACTGTCTGTGCTCTGGTTCTCGTTCTGTGGTTTGATCCTCTCCCGCCGGGCCTGCCGCCATCCGCCCACCCTGGGGGGGGGGGGGGGGGGGCTTGGATGTCTATGGGCATTCTGAGCCCACCCTCGGAGGGAGGGTACTGTTATGACCCAAGCACCGATCTCATCCGCGCTCGGGCCATGCATCATCTCTGCCGGCTTTGACAGCAGTGGATTACATTCTGGCTCCCCGGGCTCTTATTGTGACAGTGCTCGGTGGGGCTTCCTGCTGTCAAAGCCGATCAACTGTTCTGCATCACTGTTCGTTAGCTGCCGGCTTTATTAGCGGGCGCTGACAGCAGGTTGATGCAGCAGTATCGTCGTCAAACATCCTGAGAGATTCCTGGTGTGTCATCACGTTCATGTCAAGGTTTGTGTCTTTATTCATATCTATGTTCTCGTTAAGATCGTAGGTGGCTGGGTGTAGCCCTACGATCCCATGCATCTGGTAGTGAGTGTTTTTGCCACAGCGGCTCATAGTTTTGTGTTATTGTCTTGTGTTCTTGTTAATAAAACATCAATGCAAAACTCACTGGCGACTTTTGGCGTCTTATGGTGGCCCGCGAGGGTCACCGCATGACAAAATGTGCTGCTGCAATTGCACTTTTCATGTTGTTTTTTTAAACATTAAAATATATTGGAAGTAAATTCATGGGCCATTGCAAATGTTTTAAAAGTAAGAAGTTATCAACCAGTGGGAGGGAAAAAACCTGAATAACAAAAAAAAGGATGCATCAAGATGCATCAAGAATAATCAGCTCGAATCGGAGCCCCCCCCAATTCCCACCCCTACCTGAAAACCATGGCCTACCCAGCCAGGAAGCAGAATTTCCCAGGAGGCCAACCAGAGTTAGAAGCTGGCCGAGCTGCCGCAAAGGACCCCCTAGGAGGGCCACAAAGGGATGACCCAAAAGAAAGCTGGAGAATGAGGGTCTCAGACGATGGTGGCTGGTGAGCATGGAGCTCAGTAACAAAGACTGAAGAGCATGGAGCTCAGGCGGTGAAGACTAAAGAGCGTGGAGCTTAGGCGACAGGAGAGTGTGAAGCTCAGGCAGCAGGAGAGCATCAACCTCATGTGAAGACTGGAGAGCGTGGGTCTCCGGTGACGAAGGCTGGAAAGTATGGGTCTCCGGCGACGGAGGCTGGAGAGCGTGGGTCTCCAGCCATGGAGACTGGAGAGCGTGGGCCTCAGGTGACAGAGATTGGAGAGCATGGGCCTCAGGTGACTTCTCCGATTTAGCCAACTCAGACGAGGGAGAAGAGCAGGTTGGTGAGGAAACACCACAATTACCAGTAGCAGAGCCCTGCGGGGAGAACCCAGAGGCAGATGAGGGCTGCGACTGGGTCTCCCCACCAGGAATAAGGCAAGGCCTCTCTAAAATGGATGTTAAAAATACAAAGAAGAGGCCTTGCCTTAACTCCTGCTCTACCGCTGGTGAGGACCCATGCGGCTCCTGCTGCTGGGATGCTGATGACCTCAGAAGATGCTGGCGGACTAGCGGGTGAGGTGGTCTGGGGCCAAGCAACTGGCGTGACAGTCTGAGGCCGAGCAGAAGCTGAGGAAGACTGAAGAGGTGATGGCGAGGTGGCAGTAGATGTGGAACTCAGGAGTATGGAGGCTGATGGTGCAGCAGATGAGGAGCACTTGAGTGGCAAAGATACAGCTGCTGAAGCCTGCTGGAATATTGGAGATGCAGCTGTCAGAGAAGTGGAGCTCAGGTGAAAGGAAAGGGCAGAGATTGGTGACAGTGGATAAACAATGACGTCAACAGAGACAGATAGTGAGGGCTCAGCAACCGCAAGTAACTGCTGCTGAAGGCCCCCACCTGGAACCAGAGAAGACAGTTCACTCTTTGGTGTTGCAAAATGAGGAGAATGTACTTGCCTGGTATCCTGCTCTGTTGCCACTGAAGAGCCAGGTGAGTCATTCCGGGTGGCTAAGGAGAGCACCTGGTGGGGAGCAGCTGTGAAACGGCGAGGTGGTGGAACTGGGCATGGAGCTGTGGCGAGGCATGAAGTGGTTTCCGGGGCCGGAGAGTGGCGGAGAGGTGGAACCGGAGCTGGAGGGCATGAAGGAATGGAGGTTATAGGAGCCAGGGGATGTTTCACCCTCAGCACAAGCTCCTGTGAAAGGCTTAGTGTCGGGACTGGTGAGTGGTGAGGAGCTGAGGAGATTGAAACCCGGGGACACTTCATCGTTGGCACGGGTTCTGAAAATGGGGGAGTGCTTCTCACCAGCCTGGAGAGTGTCCTTTGCAGGCTGGGGATCGAGATGAGCAGTCCGACCTGACCAGGGTAACTCCGCGGGCTGGGGTACACCTCAATGACCTCACCCGCGCTCATCAGAAACTCGAGGGCTGCCTTCGGAGTATGTGACGCCCGGGCATCAAAGACAAAATCCTCAGTAAGCTGGGCCACCCAACACTCATCTTCATCCAGACCAAAGGTTAAATAGTCTGTGCCCCAAGAGTCTTTGTCTGGTGCTGACATACTGTCAAGGTCGCCTCCGGCAGACAAGGAAGGATGACTCCTTAAGGCAAGGCAAGACTTTAGTACAACAAATATGTCCAGATCATGACACTAGTACAACTTAGATGAAAGATGAAGATGGAATCTGTTCTACTGCTGCTGAAATCACGATGGGTCATCATCTTACAGTATAAGACTGTGGTCTGGTTTATTAAATTATAAACTAAATGTCAAGAGTTGATACAAGACAGCATCTAATTATTTAGCTACATAATGTTAATACTTGTAACCCATGGACTACAGATGGAAATTAGCTACTGGCTGTCACAAGCTGGGCTCTGGATTCCTGCCAGACCCAGTCTCGTGTCTTTCTGCGTATTTCCATATTTACTGTATACTTGTGCCTTTTTTGTTATACTGCTTTTATTTCCTTGGTTGTGTTTTCAGTTGTTTTGACCTTATCTCGTTTCAAGTGTGACTATTTCCTAGTCTGCATTTGGCCATGTTTATTTCTCATATTTCTCATGCTGGTAGATGATATTTCCGGATTTGTGCTCCTCCTGGGGCGTTCCCCTGTCAAGCTGTCAGCTCAGCCGCTCCTCCCTCATCTCTCACAGCTGATTCCTATTTTGTATCTTCACTCCTTCCTACCTGTTCAGGCGCCCACATCTGTTGTCAGTTTGATTAATGGGTTTGGTTCCTATTTAAGAGTTCTGTGTTTCATTTTACTTTGTCACCGCATTGAACTGTCAACCCTCACCTCCACCAGGGCTCTGCTTTGCTCTGGTGGGCATTTTGTAAGTAACTGGTCTCTCGTTGCATCTTTGTTTTGGAGCACTTTGTGGAATTTTGTGTTTGCCATTTTATTTCAATAAATTACACTAAATAACAGTTCAGCACGTGGGTCTCGCATTCCTGCCCGAAGGGTGTACATGACAACTGGCTACAATCTGGCAAGTTTGCATTGATTTGATATCAAATGTTCATTAACTTGCACTGTCCTTTAAACAGCAATTTGCAATTAAAAAACAGCACTTGATCATAAATGATACCAGTAAACTCATATTTTCCACTGGTCATGTTATGTTTTATAATTCCATTTTACTGATATATATATATGGGAGGCGGCTGTGGTGCAGGTGTACTGTTGGATCGGATCGGAGGACATTGGTTCAATTCCTGCTCTGTCTGCAGTCTGCATGTCGAAGTGTCTTTGAGCAAGACACTGAACCCCCAGTTGCTCCTGGTGGGTTAGGCCAGTGTCTGTGTATGGCAGCTCTGCCGCCATCAGTGTGTGAATGGGTGGATAGCAAGATCTGTAAAGCGCTTTGGTCATCCAGAGATGAATAAAAAAGTGCTATATAAGTGAACGCCATTTACCATATACATATTAAAAATAATTAAAAATAGCTAATTTATGTATTTGTGGTTTTGCCTTAATTTAACTGTTGTTTACGTGACTTTAACATGAGTTAAAAGTCTTATTTTATCTGGTCATGGTCCTCTCTCAGTCTGGCGAAGATTCTCTGTTAAAAGGTAAAGAAAATACAATAATTTCTTTTAAAAAAATGACCAAAATAAACTTCCATTGCTGTCAAAAATGTCAGCAAAAAAATCTGTTAGCTGACGCTGTCATGGTTGCCAGGTGACGGGCTAGGACATGGTCATGCAAACATACGTCCTCCAAAGACTAGACCGTCTCATCTAACAGCCATAAATCAGCTTTTAGATGCAGCCTACCTGACTTTTGAGTGTTCTGGCCTCCTGGGCTATGAAGCTGCAACACCTGGTTTGAAACACAGCAAATGTCTGTAGTAGAGAGGTCTCTAAATTTAAAAGCTTCCATCTAAATTTAAAAACTTCCACATGTTTTTTCAGCTCATACCTGCTTAATTTATTAAAACTGTTCTGACTGTCGGCACAATGATTTGGTAAGAATTAATGGAGATGTAAAATCCTGGCTCCAGAAAGTAAAAGTCCAATCCCATGTTTGGTCTAGCCATTCACTAACCCAGCTGATTCTGATAAGTGTACATATACAGTCAGGTAGATGAGCTCATTACGTCCACCTCTGAGAGCTGTGCCTATCAGAATCCAGTGGGTTTGTGAATGGTTGGAACAAATATGGTAGTGGACTTTCACTTTCTGCAACCAGAAATTTACACTTCTGAGAATTAATACATTCATCATCTTAACTGCAGAGAACCCAGGCACAGGGAGTGCACAAGCCAGTGTACTCCCAGTGCCGATCCCAAGCCCAGGTAAATGGGGAGGGTTGTGTCAGGAAGGCCATCCAACCTAAAACCTTTGCCAAATCAAACATGCGGATCATGACGAATGAGACTTTCATACTGGATTGGTCGAGGCCCCTAGCCTTGCTTCCCTTCCATCTGGTTTCTTGAACACACCGTATATCTAAGATAAGAGATAAGATAAGATAAGCCTTTATTAGTCCCACAATGGGGAAATTCCAGGATTGCAACAGCACAGGGATAGCAACACTCAGAGCAATAATTTAGAAGATAAGAAAATAAGAGCAGTGAATATATATATGTACACATAAATATATAAATATATATACACAGTGCGGAGCATTGTAGCTGGATGGAATAAACAGCATAACAGTCTATTTAGTTAACGTCCACGTATTCTAGGACGTCCGCCAGCTCGTGGCTCGGACTCCGAGCGCGGCCCTTCCGCGACGGCATTCCTCCAGCACACCGTACCCAGACAGAAGAAGAACAAACGTCCAAAAAAGCAAAAACTTACGGTGAAAAAGGCGTCTCGGTGTGGCGTCTCCGTTTAGACGTCTGGCAGGAGTATACTGTCATGCGGTGACCCTCGCGGATCACCATAAGACGCCAAGAGTCCACCGGTGAGTTTTGCAATGATGATGATTTATTAATAACACAAGACAAGACAAGACTATGAGCCGCTCAGGGCAAGAACACACGTTAAGCAGTACAAGGGCTCGTAGGGCTAACCCCAGCCACTACGAGCTAAACTATGACATGACATGAGACACAAACCTGACATGAAGGTCTGACGACGCTTTGACGAGGATAGTTTGACGATACTCCTGCGATTTAACTGCCGCTAGTGCCCGCCTTATAAAGGCGAACACTAACGAGCAGTAATGACAAACAGCTGACCAACCTTGACAGGCGGAAGCCCCACCGAGCGCCTTCACAATAAGAGCCCGGTGAGGCCAGAATACAACCCACAGCTGTCCGTAGCCCGAGCGCGGACAGAACCCAGCGCTCGGGTCGTAACACTCCTCAGTGCATTCATTATGTTATATTATGTTATGTTATATTCATTATGTTATATTGGGGCGGCAGTGGCTCAGGAGGTAGAGCAGGTTGTCTAATAACCCGATGGTTTGCGGTTCGAATCCCGCTCTCCCCAGATATCCTGCCGTTGCGTCCCTGGGCAAGACACTTCACCCGCATTGCCTCCAGTGCCCATAACACTGGGTATGAATGTGTATAAATGTATAAATGTTCAGTGGTGACCGGAGAGGCCGTTGGTGCGGATTGGCAGCCACGTTTCCGTCAGCCTGCCCCAGGGCAGCTGTGGCTACAGTAGTAGCTTGCCACTACCGTTGTCTGTCTGGAGTGAATGAATAATGTATCTACTTGTAAAGCGTCTGAGTGTCTATGATAAAGCACTATATAAATCTGATGCATTATTATTATTATTATTATGTCATGCATAGGGTGGGACCCGGACTCCAGCAGAGATGACAGTTTAGCCACCATCCTTCTCTCTCCTATCTCATCTACTGGGTCAAGGCACTGCCCCAGGACAGAGCTAGCTTTCTTGATCAGTTTGTTCAGTCTCTTCCTGTCAGCTGCTGTGATGCCGCTGCCCCAGCAGACCACTCCAAAAGTGACGGCTGATGCCACTACCGAATCGTACAAGGTCTTCAGGAGCACCCCTTGTACACCAAAAGACCTGAACCTGCTCAGTAGGAACAACCTGCGCTGTCCCTTCTTGTAGAGTGCGTTGGCATTGTGTGACTAGTCTAGTTTATTGTTCAGATGAACATCCAGGTACTTGTAGGATGTCACCATCTCAATGTCTGTTCCCTGGATGTTTACTGGTGCTGTGAGGGGTTGTCCTTGCCTGCGGCAGTCCACCACCAGTTACTTAGTTTTTCTCGCATTGATCTGGAGGCAGTTCCGATGGCACCAGTCCACAAAGTCCTGGATAAGTCCTCTGTGCTCAGCTTCATCTCCATTGGAGATGAGGCCGACAATCGCAGAGTCGTCACAGAACTTCTGTAGATGGCAGTGTGTTGTGTTGTTTGAGAAGTCCGCAGTATAATGCTCCGCACTGTGTATATTTATATATTTATTCCATCTAGCAACAATGCTGCACACTGTGTGTTTATATATTTACATATTTATACCATCTAGCTACAATGCTCCGCACTGTGTTTATATATCTACATATTTATTCCATCTAGCTACAATGCTCCGCACTGTTTATATGTTCATATATTTATTCCATCTAGCTACAATGCTCCGCACTGTGTGTTTATATATTTATATATTTATTCCATCTAGCTACAATGCTCCACGCTGTGTATGTTTATATATTTACATATTTATTCCATCTAGCTACAATGCTCCGCACTGTGTGTGTTTATATACATATTTATACATTTATTCCATCTAGCAACAATGCTCCACAGTGTGTGTTTATATATTTACATATTTATTCCATCTAGCTACAATACTCCGCACTGTGTTTATATACTCATATATTTATTCCATCCAGCTACAATGCTCCGCACTGTGTTTATGTATTTATATATCTATTCCATCTAGCTACAAAGCTCCACACTGTGTGTCTATATACGTATATATATATATATATATATATATATATATATATATATATGTACATATGTATACTCGCTGCTCTTGTTTTTTCTCTTGCCTTCTGATTGTTGCTCTGAGTGTTGCTAGCCCTGTGCTGTTGCAATCCTGGAATTTCCCCATTGTGGGACTAATAAAGGCTTATCTTATCTTATCTTATCTTATAAGGATGAACAGGAAGGGAGCCAAAACTGTTCCCTGGGGGGCCCCCGTACTGTCGATGATCGTGTCGGACACACAATCCTGGGTTCTCACAAACTACGGCCAGTTTGTGAGGTAGTCCAGGATCCACGATAACAGGTGCTGGTCCACCCCTGCACACAGCAGCTTGTCCCTCAGGATCACCGGTTGGATGGTGTTGAAAGCACTGGAGACGTCAAAGAACATGATCCTCACTGTGTTCCCAGGCTTCTCCAGGTGGAACAGGTAACGGTGAAGGAGGAAGATCACTACATCCTCCACCCCAATGCCATGCTGGTAGGCGAGTTGGAGTGGATCCATCGCTGGTCCCACCAGGGGGCAGAGGTGAGCAAGGAGCAGTCTCTCCAGGGTCTTCATCAGGTGAGAAGTCAGGGCCACTGGTCTGTAGCACCGGAGTGGTGGCTCAGTTGGTAGAGCATCCGCCCCACACCCGGGAGGCAGGGGTTCAAATCCCGGCCGGGTCATACCAAAGACCATATAAAAATGGTGCTTTCTGCCTTCTAGCGTGGTGCTCCGCATAATGGAATGGGGAAAGTAAAGTTACACACAGAGCTACCAGAGGACTGACCCCCCGCTGTAGCTTTCACTACTTACAGTAGCTGTGTGGCCTAGGGTCAGAGAAACGGAGATAGGTGCCGCCCATATACACCTTCAGGTGTGAAGGGATTAACTAACTAACTAACTGGTCTGTAGCTGTTCAGGTGTCTGGGGTAGGAAGTCTTTGGTACGGGTACCACACAAGATGTTTTCCACAACTGTGGTACCATCCCCAGCATCAGGCTCAGGTTGAAGATGTACTCCACAATCCCACACAGCTGGTCTGCGCAGGACTTGAGGAGCTTCGCGCTGATGCCATTCGGTCCCGAGGCCTTCCTTGCCTTGATCTTCCTCAGCTCCGCCCTCACCTGGGTCTTAGTGAGGGTCAGGTTGGGGGGCTGTGTGCTGGGGGTGGGGGGGTGTTGGTGGATGGGGGGGTGGACAGCAGGTCTCGATGGCAGTAGAGGCAGCAGTGGTTGTTGTGCAGGCAGAGGTGAGGGTGGTTGGTCAAACCTATTAAAAACAGGTTCAGATTATTCACCCACTCCCTGCCCCCCGTGGCCTGGGAGGAGGTATTCTGGAGCCCAGAGATGGTTTTGAAGCTTCTCCAGACCCCGCCGATGTCACTCTGTTGCAGCTTGTCCTCCATCTTCTTCCTGAAGCTGTCCTTGCCTTCTCTGATCTTCCTCCTTAGCTCCCTCTGTACGGACTTCAGCATCTCCCTGTTCCCCGACCTGAAGATCCTTTCTTTTCTCTCAGTAGTGATTTTATCTCAGGGTTGATCCAGGGTTTGTTGTTTGAGCAAAACCGTATGATCTTGGTGGGTACGGTGTTGTCCACACAGAAGTTGATGGAGTGAGTGAGGCCGTCAATGTCCTCACCATGTGGATCGCAGAGCTGCTCTCAGGCAGTGATTTCAAAACAGTCCTTTAGTGCATCCATTGCCTCCTCACACCATATCTTCACCGTGCGCGATGAACCAAGTTGTGATCCGATCTCCCGAGTGGGGGGGGGGGGGTGGCGATGAGGGGTACGCCTCCTTAGTATTCGCATAGAATAAATCCAGTGCTTTATTGTCTCTGGTGTGGCATGTGACATACTGGGTGAACGTGGGCAGAATGGGGGACAGTGAGATATGGTTAAAATCACCCGAGATGAGGAGGAGAGCATCTGGATGTTCTGTCAGAAGCCTGCAAGTGACTGAGTGGATGGCGTCATGCGCTGCCCCAGCGTTCGCCGTCGGATTTGCTTCAATAACAATGCAGATCACATGTGAGTATTCCCTCGGGAAATAAACAGGCCACATGCTAACAGCTAGCAACTCGATGTCTTTGCTGCAGTGTTGCTCTTTAACCATGATGTGTCCCGGTTTACACTAGCTGTTATTGACATACATTATCACTCCTCCGCCCCTTGCTTTGCCACTGTCTAATCTCTCTGAAGACGCTCTCGTAGCGGGACATGTCTGCTAGCTCGTCTGTCTTATTGAGTAGCGATCGTACATTCCCCATGATAACGGATGGGAGGACGGGTCTGTGCCTTATATTCCTCGCCTGCTGTCTAACTCCAGTTCGACATCCACACCGTTTCCATCTGATTTCTCCTGGTATGTTGAGGTTTTGCGTTAGCACCGTGGTCCGGTTAAGTGCTAACAGCTGGTCCCTGTTGTACCATCCATCTTCCATCCATCTTCTTCCGCTTAATCCTTTTTGGGTCGCGGGGGGGCTGGAGCCTATCCCAGCATCTTTGGGCGAGAGGCAGGGTACACCCTGGACAGATCGCCAGTCCATCGCAGGGCCAACACAGAGAGACAGACAACCATTCACTCTCACAGTCATACCTAAGGACAATTTAGAATCCCCAGTTTGATACCAATTAACCTAACTTGCATGTTTTTGGCATGTGGGAGGAAACCTGAGAAATCCCGGAGTAAACCCACGCAGACACGGGGAGAACATGCAAACTCCACACAGATCACTGTTGGTCGGGGGCTGGGATCGAACCCAGGATTCCCCAGCCAAGGGTGAGTTGCTGTGCTGCTGCAGTGCTAACCACTCCGCCACCGCGCTGCCCCCTGTTATCTCCTGCTATAAACAGTGGCTCCGTCCGCCGGCTCGGAAGACATTTGGGATGATCTGTGTGTCTGTGATGGATAAGGTGTTGCCAGATCAAAAAGTTTAGCCAGAGAAGCCAGATAGTAAATAAGAAAGAGGAAGAAAAACTCAGAATTGAGCCGCTGTTGCAAAAAGGCAGCTGACTCGTGTGGTGCCGGAAGTAACATCTACCTATAGATGTTCACATCTAAACAACATTACCAACCCTACTACCTAGGAACATCTAATCTACCTTTCTTCTCTCCATTATATCAGCCAACTCTCTGCCTTTACCAGTCATAGTCCCTACATTTAATATCCCTACTCTCACCTCCACACTTCTACCTTTCCTTTTCTCTCTCTCCCTCCTAACACAACTTCCCCTCTCCCCCTCCTTGATCTCCAACCAACAGTAGCCCAATTTCGGGCCGTCGTTATTAACCCGGACCTCAACCAATCAGGTATGAAAGTCTCATTCGTCATGATCCACATGTTTGATTTGGCAAAGGTTTTACTTTGGATGCCCTTCTTGACACAACCCTCCCCATTTACCCAGGCTTGGGATCGGCACTAGGAGTACACTGGCTTGTGCACCCCCCTGTGGCTGAGTTTGACTTGACACTTGCTAAGGCATAAATTTACTAAGTTGTTCTCAACAAGTTTAAAAAGTTTAAAAAAGTTAAGTTTAAAAATGTCACTAATTGAAGTACTGCAAGGACAAACACACCAGTGTCCTCTTGTCCTATTTTTTTTAGTATATTTTAATAGTATTTTTAACTTTTTTTCTACTTCACATTGTAGCACTTTGACATTGCCTGTAATGAAAAGTATATTACAAAATTAATTATTGTGGCACATATGTTGGTTACATATTTCTCCACAAATGTACTGCTGTATGTTTATTGTGTGCTACATGTCTCATGGAACAAAAGGGATTGAGCCTCTGAGAGACAACGGAAGAGTGTGAGATTCGGCCTTTGTTTCAGGGAGACGACCGGGGGAGATTTCCGGACCACAGAGACTAAAGGACAATGGTGTGAGATCAAAGGGGTTACTTTGTGATTGGGATTAAGTACCATGTGACTGTATGTTTGATTAAACACCGTGTGACTGCTGTTTCGTGCCTGGGGTATAAAACTCAGATGTGAGATGAAAACTTCCTCTTTCTTGCTTTGAGATTGTTGGAGTATGTGATCTGTGAATAAAGCTGAATCTGAGGAATAAACTCAGCCTCATCCTTGAGCACATTCTCCACATTATTATTATTATTATTATTATTATTATTATTATTATTATTATTATTATCCATCCATCCATCCATCTTCTTCCGCTTAATCCTTTTTCGGGTTGCGGGGGCGGCGGGGGCTGGAGCCTATCCCAGCATCTTTGGGCAAGAGGCAGGGTACACATGGACAGATCACCAGTCCATCGCAGGGCCAACACAGAGAGACAGACAACCATTCACGCTCACAGTCATACCTAAGGACAATTTAGAATCCCCAGTTTGATGCCAATTAACCTAACTTTATTATTATTGTTATTATTATTATTATTATTATTATTATTTATACTGAAAATGAGCAATGCACAACTGATCTTTTTTTTCAGGCATCACTGTTTTATCACTTTGTCATTATCACTGTTATGGTTTACCCTTTGTTGTCTTCCTTCCTGCAAATTTTTTACTTCTGCCTGATGACATAATGCAAGCTATTAAGATCAAGGGTTTATACCTTGGAAACTGTGAATCAGATCATATTTAAAGGTCTCATAACCCTTTTTCTATGTGTTGACACAGTGCACAGATGTCACACTGAAATGTGTATTTATAGTTTGTAAAAAAAAAAAAACAACCTCAGACAGCATGTCTCTTTAAATGCTTAAATGAAACACAACATTTCCAGAAAACCAGGTTACTTTATTAGCAACTGAAAACAGGAATTTGCTACATAAAACACAATGGACACAACATAGCTAACAATATACAGGCATTTGTTTCCATGTTTATAGATGGTTAAATACAGCATTTTGCAGTAGTTGTGGTTAAGCTGATAGTTCTTATGATTCCTCAGAGATTTTTTGTCTGTCTCTTCTTCCCTCTCCTGTTTTTCCTCTGTTGTCTCACACCTCTGCGCCTCTTTGGTGCCACTTTTTTTGACGTCATGGGTTCTACTGGTGTTGTTCCACTTGCTGAACCTTCATTATTTTGTTGTCTCTCCTGCATTGTTTTTGTCCTCTGGTCCACTTCTGCAATTACTTTTCTTGCCCATGGTTTGTTGGGGTCTGAGCAAATTGTCCTTCCTTTTATTGTATGGAACCTGAAATGATTTGTGAGAATTCAGTTGCATAGTAAGCATTTTTTAAAACAATTTCTGAATTCAACATAGAACAAAATGATTGATCCTTAAGCGACTAGAGGGACCGTGAAGCTGCAGTTAGCCCCCAGAATGTTATATTCTGGGGGCCTTTAAGCACACATATGCTATCTCTGCGTTCAGATGGTTGTATTGACAACACTGCAACTAGCCCGCATTAGCTAGTATTGATCTCTAAAGCTGTGTTCCAATCGCTCAATAGTATACTCCGAAGTGGACTGTTAGTAGAGTCATTTTTGGGGGTTTCGTGACCAACCTCCCAGGACCTTTTTTTCTCACTGGATTTAGCATTCTAGACCCATTTTAATGAAAATAAGCTCCCATGTACCTCCCAAAAATTACGGGAAACCTTTTTTTTGCCCAAAATTCAAAATGGCCGCCAAAATGCATACCACCACCTATATCTCAGTAACTAATTCAGCTAGGAGGTTGATTTTGGTGTCTAGACATAGGTTTTTGGGGTCAAGCATTCCATTAATGCTATTAGTTTACTTGTGAAACAAACCCATCACGATGAAATCCAATATGGCCGCCAATATGGCCACCGATTAACATTTTTTTTGTTTCTTGACTACTAAGGCACCTAGAAAGCTGATGTTGGTGTCAAAACAGAGGTTTAAGGGGTCATACTATCTGTGTATTCCAATAAAAGTGTGTTTAAATGATTACATAATCGAGAAATCCAAGATGGCGGCCAGCTGTCATTTTCACATGCAATGGACTTTTTTATATCCGTCACCAAATGAGCTAAAAAAAGTCAAGTGAGGCTCCTGTGAACCATCCATTGTATTCATTAGTGCCCTCATTGTCTATCAAGCTCAAAATGGCCCCCAGCCGCCATCTTGGAATACACTTTACGCAGGCACATTTTCTCTAGACCTTATGTTAATGCCACGCAAACGTCCAACTCAATTACATGTAGTCCACTATCAATCACCACATCACATCATACTAAGATGTCCAACTACACATCACTATCACTACTTGATTCACTATCAATGAATGAGTCACTGTATGAACTTGCGCTATCTGAAGCACTGTCTTCACCACTGCTGCTCTCCTCACTGTTGACTTCTGTGTTCGGTTTCGGCATTGACAGGGGAAGTGGCGGTTGAGTCGATCATACAGGTAGACATAGACCATTCACCAAATGCCACCCATGACCGATTGGTGATGGGTGACTTTGAAGGTGGAAGTTCGTCAGCAAGTACGCAAGGTAGTTTGTCCTGAGGAGGTGATGATGCAGACTGTCTGCGTCTGGTATTAATCTCATTGTGTTTTTTTTCTTTTGTCCCCTCCACTTGTTAGCCCTTGCTATCCCTGGTGTTACGCTGTTAGAATCCCCATAGACGAAGCGAATTACAAATTTTTCTAAATTACTGATAACATTCGGTGGGCATGGGAGGTGTGCGCCACATGATGAAAGTAACTTGTGTGCCTCCTTAGATTTCGCCAAGCGTCCTACTATCAGCAATTTACTTGCCCCGAAGAACCCAGAGTTATGATCACACCCGCTAATGACATGTACTGAAATGATGGATTGAGATATTTCTTCACTACACAAACGTTTGGCATCAATCAGTTGATGTTTGCGTTTTATGCACAAGATCCCCGGTGTCCTATGAGCCATATGCTGCCTGGACATAGTTGTCAGTGTCTGCTGTGTCAACCACGACTGCTGCTTTGTAGCCCTTTGACCGTAGCACACTATACATCGTGAACATGGCAGTGTCTGCTTCTGCTTGAAAGCATACAAATTCTGGCAATTCCTCACCCGTAGTCAGATTCTGTGCATAGCTGCTGACCACACAATAGACTATCTCAGTCTCTGTAGTCTCTGCCGCTCTCTGGAATTCCCTTTTCAGAAAAGCCTGTAGACGGATCTTGTTCGCAGGTTTACCTAGCAGAGCATGGAACTCCTTACTTGAGGGAAACTTGTGAGATATAGTATAGTATATAGATACTTACTGAGATATAGGTGGTGGTATGCATTTTGGCGGCCATTTTGAATTTTGGGCAAAAAAAAAGGTTTCCCGTAATTTTTGGGAGGTACATGGGAGCTTATTTTCATTAAAATGGGTCTAGAATGCTAAATCCAGTGAGAAAAAAAGGTCCTGGGAGGTTGGTCACGAAACCCCAAAAATGACTCTACTATGTACAGGGTTTCCGCCATATTAATGGAGATTCCAAATCGAAGGGAGCAAACGGTCTTCAGATCAAAGGAAACTGAGACTTGTGCAGGGAAAAAGTGAGCAACAGTGCATCACTTCACCATAAGTTGATAAGAAGATTACCCATAAGCCATTGCGCCTCAAATACGAGTAAAACAAACTATTGCTGCTAACATTATTAACAAGCTAAACTGATGTTGGTTATTGTTTATATCGACTGATAGTAATAAAAATATATTTGTATTAATATTTTATTTAAAAAGTATAAGTTATCCACTATAGTATCAGTACGTGTCCATGGTTACTGGGGTAACGCACGGAGGAGGGAGCCGACGGTTACAGGGCGTTTCAAATGGAGAAATTTTGTATTCTCTGAGAACGAAGCAGGGCGTAGGGAATGCAGTTTAAGTACACTGTGGATCGGAATGTAGCTTAAGATTAACGAGTGTAAAATCAGCTTGTGCCAAAACAGGTGAGTTTAATGGCAGAGGACCTACTGGCATCCTTGATGTTAAAAGGCACCTCTGGCATCAACACGATGCCAAAATCTGGTGGGAGACTATGGGACGTGTCAATGCATTTCTACTTGGCTTTCCAAGTGCATCCACCCTATAGACCTCTTGCACAATGTAGGGTGATATACTTCTGCTTCCCAGTCCACCCGCCGTCCACGTCTGGTTCCATTATATTTGCCCATTACGTTGCGCTTTCTCGCCAATAAATCAGTTTTATCACTTTCATTCATCATTGTATATATTTGAAATAGTGCATTGGCAGATTGTTTTTTTTTTCTTTATAAAGTTTGAGCTTCCCATTTTGATTGTTTTAGTAATCACACTGTCCCGTTTCACCATTAGCCAGTTAGTTTAGCACAGTGCAGCTATCCTGCTGTTTATGTCTCTGCCATTCCAAATGCCACTGCATGGGTTGTAATGGACCTGTGAAACTCACCGAAGCATATGTCTGACTCCCAGTTGTTAAATGACTGGCTTTGCTATTGCTTTGTGTATGCAGAATCCTCTGGTTATTGCTGTTAGCATTGCCGTTATTATTAGTCAGTTACTTTCCAGTTACTAGTGTGTTATTTATTCTCTTATTGAAGTCTGACTCCCTCCTAATAACAATGCATGGACTCCAATGAACGTGGGAGCAAAGTCACTAATAGCCGTTATGGTAAAGACTACTAACACACTAACATGCATGTTTTCTCAGTGAGAAACCATGATATTTGTACGAGTTTATGGTGAGAATGGGTGGGTTGGATTCTGGAGAAGGATATCATGAGTTGATTAATGCCAGATGCCACCAGTAAGAACTTTTTTTAAAGCTTTAATGTACCCAAGCTTAATACACCGTTAAATATGTCGGAACAGCAGCCTTCTTCACTGACAGAATCCATTTCACTCTGAAGAGTTCACTGTTTTTGTTTTGTGTTTAAATTTTCTGTAAAGTCTGACATTGTTGTATCATAATGTATAAATCTTTAATAAAAATGTTTCATAATCTAGATGAGATTACATTAGTCTCTATTGTAGGTGTGATATCCTACCGTGTAGCAATGATCACACTTGAGTTATTTCTTTGGCTAACTCTGCCGTTTATTCTGCAACACACATAATATGACTGAACATGGATTCTGCGCGGGGTTTTCACACTCTTGTTCTAATGTGTCCCCTTAATAGTAGTGCTGAACAATACAGGTAGTTCCCCCTAGAGGCATGTGCCAGTAATGTTCTATTTTAGACTTGCAGTCTACCACATCCCTCCCCTCTAGATTAAACTACTCTTAATTACACTAGCCAATTACTAGACATCCTGGAACTCCAATTTAACCCTGAACTATCACAGTTACTTTTTAATTTCTTAAACACATGTGTCATACACATAATTTCTTTCTTTTTTTTTTTTTTTTTTCACATGTATAACACACATAACAGTCTAACTGGGGATTTGGTTTGACTACCGCATCCCAGTGAGGTTCCAGGACGCATTCTTGTCCTGTGGCTGGGGAACTCACTACTGACTAAGTATAGTCCTTCAAGTAGTCTGGAGCTCTCCGAGCTCGCTGAGATCTTCTCACGGCGGGTGAGCCAACTGCAGGTGAAGACTCAGACTGCTCCACTGTTTCGGCTGCTGCAGTGCTGCCCGTAGAATCTGCAGAGACGGTTACCTCAGGTTTCACCTGAAGTGGTGGTTCGTTGATGCTCTCCTCAGGATGGGTGTCAGACAACACCTCTGGTGCCATCGGCAGGGGAATGGAGCTCCTACCACGAACTTGGTCGATGTGTCGCCTCACCACTTGTCCATGACCTAATGTCACCTTGAATGACACAGGGCCTGTCTTTTCTGTTATTTCTCCTGGTACCCAGGCTGGTCCTGAGCCAAAGTTGCGGGTGTAGACCACGTCTCCTTCTCTCAGTATTCTCTCTCTAGCATGCATGTCATGATAACCTTTTTGTTTCTCTTGTTTATCATGCACTTTGTTTCTGAAGTCTGGATGTATTAAGTCAAATGTTGACCTCAACTTCCTTCCACACAACAGCTCAGCTGGTGACTTGCCAGTTGTAGATTGGGGTGTTATTCGATAGCTGAACAGAGCTCTCGACATTCGGGTTTCAATAGAGTCTCCTGTCATCTTTTTCATGAGTGACTTGAACGTCTGCACGGCCCTCTCGGCTAAGCCGTTAGAAGAAGGATGGTATGGCGCAGTCGTGATGTGACGTATGCCATTCTTTTCAGAAAACTCTTGGAACTGTTCACTCGTAAAACATGTACCGTTATCTGATACTATGATTTCAGGTAGCCCATGTTGGCTGAAACTCTTTCTAAGACATTCAATGGTAACAGTAGAAGTAGAGCTACTCACAGAATATGCATCGATCCACTTTGAGTATGCGTCAACTATGATCAGGAACATTCTTCCCATCCATGGACCTGCGTAGTCAATGTGAATTCTTCTCCATGGTTTATCTGGAACTTCCCAGGGATGTAGTGGGGCTGCTGGAGGACTGTTCCTGTTCTCCTGGCATGCCGCACATGACTTCACAAGCGCCTCCACCTCTGCATCCATGTTGGGCCACCACATGTAGCTCCTCGCCAACGCTTTCATGCGAGTGATGCCAGGGTGTGCTTGGTGTAGTTGTTGCAGTAAGGCATTCCTACCAGGTGGTGGAACAACCACGCGTCCTCCCCACAGGATACAACCTTCCTGGGTGCTGAGCTCATCCTGTCGTCGGGCATAGGGAATGAACTCAGGACTGTTCATTTTCGGCCATCCTCGCAAGATGTATTCTCGCACTCTTGCTAGAACAGGGTCTTTGTCTGTCCACTTCTTTATTTGTTGTGCGTTCACCAGGGGCACGCCGATATCTTCAAACAATAGCACTCTCTCCTCCTCCTCAGGCGTGCTGTCTCTTCCTCCATCCAAGGGTAGCCTACTCATCGCGTCAGCATTCGTATGGTCCCGTCCGGCTTTGTAAACGATGGTGTACTCATACGCTGCTAATGTAACGGCCCATCTCTGAATTCTCTGAGATGTCATCTGGGGTATGGCTCTCATTTCACTGAACAGTGAAATTAGTGGCTTGTGGTCAGTCACTATAGCGAACTGTCTCCCGTACAGGTATTTGTGGAATTTTTTTACACCAAATACTACTGCAAGGCCCTCCTTGTCTAGCTGGGAGTAGTTTTTCTCAGCTGCACTAAGAGTTCTTGAGACGAACCCTATGGGTCTCTCTGAGCCATCCTCCATACGATGAGAGAGTACAGCACCCACACCGTAGGGTGATGCGTCACACGCCAGGATGAGTGGTTTGTTTGAATCATAGTGCACTAGCACACTACAGGACTGAAGTAGCGCTTTGGACTCTTCAAACGCCTTCTGCTGCTTGACCCCCCATGACCATTTTTCTTCCTTCTTAAGTAAGGTATGTAGTGGTGCCAGCAGCGTGGAGAGCTTTGGGAGGAACCTATGGTAATAGTTCAACAAGCCCAGGTAGGCTTTTAACTCAGTAACATTTTGTGGCTCAGGCGCCTCCGCAATGGCTTCCACTTTGTCTGTTAGAGGGTGTAGACCACTGGCGTTGATCTTGTGGCCTAGGAACACCACCTCTTTTCCCATGAACTCACACTTGCTTCTTTTCAACCTCAGACCGCTTTTCTCCAACCGTTGAAGCACTTCCTCCAGCGTTTTCAGATGTTCTTGTTCATTTGGTCCTGTACAAAGGATGTCATCCAAATAAATGGCAACATTCGGAATTCCACCTAGGATGCCCTCCATAGTTCTCTGGAATATAGCAGGACTGGAAGCTACTCCAAATGGTAAGCGTGTGTAGGTATATAAGCCTTTGTGTGTATTGATGGTTACATACTTTCTTGATTCTTCTTCCAGGACTACTTGTTGGTAGGCGTGACTCATGTCTAATTTCGTGAAGTGTCGGCCGCCATTCAGCTGTGCGAAGAGGTCCTCCACTTTAGGAATTGGATACTGATCCACCCGTGATGCTCGATTGACAGTGAGTTTGTAATCTCCACATATTCTAATGGAGCCATCCGGCTTTCTCACTGGGACTATGGGCGCCGCCCATTCTGCAACCTGCACTGGCTCAATGATCTTGTCATCCAGCAGCCTCTGTAGCTCGCTTTCGACCAGTGGCTTGACTGCATAGGGTACCGGTCGGGGTTTGCAGAATCGTGGTTGGGCCTCCTTGTCCACATTAATCTTTGCAGTGACACCTTTTAGCTGTCCTAAGCCTTCTTTGAACACCTCAGCGTGTCTTTCGAGGATCTCCTCCAGCTGCAATTTGGGCTGAGATTCCACTTTATTCACCAACTGATCAATCATGGCCAGTTCTTGTAGCCAACTTCGCCCTAGTAGATTTGGTCCTTCGCTCCCAACTACTACTACAGGTAAGTCCTTTTCTTTGTTTTCGTGCTGCACCTTCACTTGTGCCATGCCTAGCACGTCTAGCTTCTCTCCTGTGTATGTTTTTAATTTTAATGAACAGGGATTTAATTCTGCTGTGTCTGTTTTCTTCCACAGTTGTGTATATTGCTGTTTACTTAATATGGTTACTCCACAGCCTGTATCAACTTCAAATGTTACTTTCATTCCATTAACATTCATGGTACGCGTGATGGGCGCTACCTTGGTCAGCTCCTCTGACGTGTTGTAAATTGTGTGAAAACCCATGTCTTCTGTATCACTTTCTCCCTCCCCTCTCAGTTGATTCGCTCGCTGTTCCTTTCCTGGGCCCTTGTTTTCATACTTTTGCCCATTAACTGTCGCTTTCAGCACCTGTGCGCTGTCCACCTTTATTCTACATGCTTTCTTAATGTGCCCTCGCTTGCCACAATTATGACACAGCTCAGTGGCAAATTTGCACTCGGCGGCATTGTGCTGGCCTTTGCAGCGATAACAACTGGGGAATTTGTGCTGAGTTTTGTCAGTCGACACTTTGTGGACACCTACTTGGGTCTTAGGCACACGAACATGCGTTGCTGTGTCCTCTGTTAGTTTCCTTTGCATTTCTCTCACATCTTTAGATGCTGTTTCCATCGCTTGGCATAATTCCAAAGCCTTTGCAAAAGTGAGTTTTGTTTCAGATAAAAGTCGCCGTTGCATTCGGTCATCATTCACTCCACACACAAGTCTGTCTCTTAACATTTCTTCCAATGAGTCTTTGTAATCACAGTGCAGTGTTAATTTCCTCAATTCTGCCACATACTCTGCTATGGACTCAGTGTTCCTCCTTATGCGTGAATTAAATTTGAATCGTTGCACGATTTCACTCGGTTTGGGGCTGAAGTGCTTCTGAAGCTCAGCAGTAAGCTGGTCGTATGTTTTATCTTTCGGTAATGCAGGGCTTATTAAATTTCTCAACAAGCTGTAAGTAGTTGCACCAACTCCACTCAACAGTACAGCCTTCCTTTTGTCTGGCTCCTCAATGTCATTAGCTTGGAAGAAAAAGTCCAACATTTCACTATATTCTTCCCATGACTGAGTCGAGTTATCAAAAGGGGTTACCGTTCCGATTACAGCCGCCATTGCTCGTCGTGGTGGGGAAACCTCGTTTTTCCTCCTCTGAACTTGCACTCGAACTACTGGAGTCACTTGAGTTCGCCACACTTGCAATGTTCTCTGTTTCTCGCCGCTGATTTTTTTCTTTTAATCCTCGTCGCCAATTGTGTGATATCCTACCGTGTAGCAATGATCACACTTGAGTTATTTCTTTGGCTAACTCTGCCGTTTATTCTGCAACACACATAATATGACTGAACATGGATTCTGCGCGGGGTTTTCACACTCTTGTTCTAATGTGTCCCCTTAATAGTAGTGCTGAACAATACAGGTAGTTCCCCCTAGAGGCATGTGCCAGTAATGTTCTATTTTAGACTTGCAGTCTACCACAGTAGGAGTCACCAACTAAAACTGCAGGAGGTCCGATAAGTCAGTCCTCCTCCCCAGCTGAGGTCCGAACAAGAGGCGGGATTCTTTAGGCACCACAGTTCGATTACGATTCAGGTCCTCTGACTAGATTCTAAAATTATTCTTGATGCATTTTTTTTTTTCTAGTCAGGATTTCTTTCCTCCCACTGAGTGACAACTTGGTACTTTAAAGCAAAGTGTTTGCAATGACCCATGAATTTACTTCCAACATTTTTTAAGACAACAAATGGAAGAGAAATGTGATGAGCCACATGGACAAATTTTCCTTAAAATGTGCTTTTAAAAACTGTCATCCTTTCATGGACACTCTTTCAGAAGGCCACACTTCTGCATTTCAGTTCCGCTTTTTTCTGTCAAAACAAAACAGTATCCTTTTGGTTTCTAAATTGTATCAAAAAGCTTTGGGGTCTGGACAGAGGACTCTTGGGGTCCAGATCCGGCCCGGAGTCTGCCAGCTGGTGACCCTTGGTCTATTTTCTCCCTTAGGAGAAATTCATCTTGAGCTTTCAAGGCATCACAGCATTAACAACAAAATAAAGCACAGCATTTACCTCCATAGTATCTACATATGCTGTCGACATACAGACCTATCACATTTTACCAGTGTTTTAAATGGAATGGAATTTTGAATTTCACTATTCCTGTTTTATTATGTTGGTGGTCAATCTGTCACACCCTGTATTGGAATACTAAAACTAGCATGATTAGCATTTCTGAGCGTGAATAAAGGTAAGGTTTGTGTGTGTATGTTGTTTTTTTATTAAAAATGTTTTTAAAGATGCATGTTTGATAAAAAGTTAAACAGTGGGAACACTTACATTACTGCTTCGATGGGACAGCCGACTGCAGACTGAACTGTGTAATTCTTAATATTTTGATGTGGAACTGTAGTTTTGGACCACACCACACAGCAGTTTTTCACAGGTCCTTGTGCTGAAAAGGTTACACACAGAGAATTAATAGTGGGCAATACTTTTATATTTTAAACATCCAGACAGTATTTGAAATGAAAAAACCCAAAACAAAAACAAACTTTTTGCAGTACTCACTAGCATTGCCCAAACTCATCCATGTGGCAAAAACGACAATTGTGGCTAAAATGAGGTTGGATTTCATCTTCAAAATTACACCTTGGTGGGTCCCTGAGAAGTGAGCCGGAGGACGTTTCTGTGCAAACTTTGCACACTTTGTCAAAGCAAACAATCTCACAGCTTGACTTGCTATCAGAACACTAACAGCCAAAGTCTTCTCTGCTCTTCTGTGCATTCGAGTTTTGATCTATAGAAGACAAGCCTTTCCATTTCGTTCCCCACGTGTCAGCCCTACCCTCACATTCTGGAGGACAGGGGCTGAGGCCACATGGTGGGGAGGGGAAATGATGAGAATAAACCATGATGAGAAATGATCCATTAAGAGATCTGCCCACAAAGCTACAACTGCAATCTACGAAACCCCCCAAGCAATGACACACACACGCACGCACACACGCACACACCATCTGAATTCACTTGCGCTTTATGTCACAGACAGTTTGACACTTTGGTTAAGTGAAAGTAATGGAGAATTGTCAGAAGCACGATCAGTTTTTTTTTTTTTTTTCATAAACTTCATCCTGTCATCAACCACAAATACGCCAACGGTAGAAATACTCTCAGCTCAGCTTTGTTTAACTGCTTCACACACCCATGATGTGCCGTCACAGCTTGTTAGAATTTTTTTTAAAAATTTATGACTGTCATCTAGGGAATGTCACCCTTAATGTGAAAAGGAAAACCTGCTCAAACAGATAAAAGAAATCAAAATGAATGCAATATCATGGGGTGGCTGTGGCACAGGCATAGTGGAGTCGACCTCTGATAAGAGGGTCAGTGGTTCGATCCCCGCTCTCTCTGCAGTCTGCATATCGAAGGGTCCTTGAGCAAGACTCTGAACCCCGTGTTGCTCCTGGTGGGCCATGGCAGCTCCGCCACCATCAGTGTGTGAATGTGTGTGTGAATGGGTGGATAGCAGGATCTGCAAAGTGTTTTGGTTATCCAGAAATGAGAAAAAAAGTGCTATATAAGTGAACGCCATTTACCATATCTGCACTGAGAAGTCTACGGTTGTTTGAACGAAGTTAAATTCTATGCAGTTCCTGTTGTTACATGCAAATACATTACATTACTGTAGTTGGAATTCAAAGTAATACGTGATTGGAATGCATGACATTATCCACAGTGAAAAGAGCTATATTGATCTATTTGGCTCTGTTAACAACTGAGCATCTAAAAGTGGACCAGTGCTTGAATGTAAAATATTTTTGTACATTTTTAGAGAGCATGTAATGTTTGTTTCACTTTCAGAAAAGCTGAAAACACCGTTACTTTCATTCATGGTCAGAGGATAGAAACTGCAATGTACTGGGGCAAAGTTGGTTTCATTTCAACCACATCAACCACTGATGTTAAAAAGCAGCATGGTGGAGGAGAAAATAGTAAGTCATTTGTAACTGACAGAATATAAAGTTGGAAAAAAAAGGTAAAATAAAAAATCTGAACTTAAAGGTCAAACTGACAGATACACAAAGTGCCAAAGGCTGAAACAGCACACCAAAGACAATCTACTGAAATTCAATGCATGAAATATTGGCTCAAAAATAAAAGAAAAATGAAACCTTCTAGTTTGTAGCTGGGCCCTGGTACATTGTTATAATCTTGCATCTCTTTAGCGACAGGAAAAATAAACACCTGACTGGCTGCCCAAATGCTGTCAAAATGGGAGGAAACTGTTGGCTTCACACCCTTGAGTAATTCACTCAATGGCAGAAAAGCTGAAAGCACACAACTGCTGTTGTTCCAAATGTCCCATTATTACAATCTGAGAATACTTGACTATTTTACTCCTTCACAAACCAAAAAAAAGCTATATAAATATACATAAAGAACATGCAGTCCTTATAAAATGTATTTTCCCTTTTTTTATGCCTCGGTGAAACGGAGGCATACGGTAATTGGTTATTCCTGTGGTCTATATTAATCATATATTCCATAACCTACATATGTTGAAGCATGTGGAAATGTTTAGTAATTACATATGTAAAGGACTTCACACCTCTGAAAGGACAAAGGCTCTCAACCGCCGAGTGAAGAACAAAGCCGTTCCCAGACATGGCGGAGGAGACCGGAGGAGCCACCCTCACCCCCTAAGGCAAGGAGAGGAAATACCAAGACAATGGGGGGATTAAGATAATGAGGGATGTCAGCCTTTGTTATGCATGTCTTTTGTTGTGTGCAAGTATAAAGCCAGTGAGCTGGAGACATTATGTCTCTTTTCTCCTTCTGCCACTCTGCACAAGATGAGACTTGTTAGAAGAGCTGATTATTAAACTTTGTTTATAAATCAAATCGCCTCTTCATTTTCAAGCTCTTCTACAATTCCATCTGTTTGTGGCTGTGTGTATCCGTCTGTCCGTGTCTCTGTTTCAGCTCACCCACCCTGGTAAAAAATAAATATACTAAATATATTTAATTTCGGTATATTTTAGTGTATTTTAATATATTTTGGTAAAGTAAATTTTAAGTGTGCTATTTTGGAACAACTTTTTTGTATTCAATACATTTTAGTTAAATTTAAATTGAAATAAAGTTCAACTTTAAGTATGCTTAATGTATTTTTATGTACTAAAGTGGAACAATTTTAAGTACACTTAATGCAGTTTTAATATATTATGATCTGTGACGATTTACTCATTCACTAATACACTATGATTACACTACTTTCATATTTTAAGTGCATTTATTGTGTATTAGCAATAGTCTTATAATTGATTTATAGTTTATTTAAAACCTATTTAAAATGACTCTGCAATACATAGAAATGTCATTTAAAATACTCTTTAAATATACAATGTTTCTATTGTAAATACATTTTTCGTATAATGAAAATACTTCCAAGTATACACTTAACAAATATATTTTATTTGTATTTCCAAAAAAAACCAAAAATACATTCAATTACAATGTAGTGCAAAAATTGTAACTAAAGGTTTCGAACCTCGAGAAGTGAATTATGCAAAAAGTAGAATAATCTCAAATGAGTTAGTGCTGTCACTTCACATGACTCTGGTCTGAAGTGTCCCCCTAACATCATTGTCTGCAAGTTGAAATAAATTTAATAGAATGCATATTACTGACCCCTTGGACCGACATTTTGATGTAAAGAAATTAATTTCATTTTTTTTCAAAGTTCTTCCCTTTGCTGATTTCAGCCTCAAATCCATAGGCAAAAATTCAATATTTCTCTCCCACACACCTAATTTTCCAAACTTGTAGACAATAACATCAAGCATATCCTCAGAGTGAGCGGCATCTGAAAAGAGCCGCCCTCTCGGAGCTTAGAAGCACATTAAGAACTGCTAGACAAGAGATAAACTGAACACATTCATCACCACTTTTTGTCAAAACTTATGTGGTGTTGCTTGGTACCTGGTAGCATGAAAACAAATGTACAAATAACAAAACTTTTTTTTTTACACTTTTTGGCAAACGGCCCTTAACAATGGGTAGAAAAAGAAACAATCAGACCTTACACGAAACATTTATGGCCTCTTATGTGAAAAATGTTCATTGTTGCTGTACTGTTATCACTACGTTGTAGAGGATGACTTTCACAAACGAGACTGAGTTTATTTCTCAGGGTTGGTTTATTGCAAGGTCACATCCTCTAACAAGAACAGGATCTCAGGAAAAGAGACACAGCAATCATCCAACACAGCTCTTATAGTCTCACCAGACACAAATCCCCCCACATCAAATCACACACCCCCAACCCACAGTCTTAGGTAAACATCCAGCCCCCGAGGCTCCTTGGCATCTCCATTGTCCTCTGACCCTCTAGCGTCTGGGGCTCCTGCTGGGGCATTCTCTCCAGCTTCACATCTCCTGCAAGGCCAACTTCACACCTCCCATAGGTCCTCACAGGGTCAGGTCCTCTTTGGTCCTTAAGACGTGAAGCTTCTGGAATATGCACCGTCATTCCTACTAGGTGAATGCGGGGGATATGAGTACAATATATGCGCCTTAAATATGCGCCATAACGTGTTATATACACTGAGTATGTTAACGTAGATTAACAGCAAGCCAAACTCGTTTTTCACGAGCCAGGAAACCGAGCGTCCTGCTCCTTTATTTTCAGTCTTCCTAGACAGCTTACAGTATTTTACAACTGTGGCTGGAAGCTCGATGAAAAGCCCGAGTGAAACTGAAAAGAAATAAAAACAGAAAATAAATACATATGGGTGTGTTTTTTTGGGGGGGGGGGGTCCAGTGCACTACATCAGGGGTATCCGACTTTCAAGCGCTCTCTCTTTTTCTGTAATTTGCAGATGTCGGTTTCGTTTTTATAATATGCAAGGGAACATAAAAGACTTTCAGACTTGCATTGCAATTTTAAAAAAAAATCATTGATTTTGCCGTTAAAATCGAAACTATTGGTCGTGTCCCCTCATTTTTCCCAGTTTTTGTGTGACATGAAAATCGCATCAATTTCAAAGTACTGTAACGTGATCTCTGAGTAACTCTTTCTACTCAAAATGCAAGAGATAACAGAGTTGTAATGCAAATTCAAAATAAAACATTCCCCAATGTGATCGGATCTATGGTTTTTGTACGGCGACCCCTGCAAATTTACTTGTACGACGTAAATTTCCGTGTCCCCAAATTTACGCAGCAACATGCAAGTTATTTGGTAAAGTAACCAGAAAACAGGAAGTGCTGATGCTTTTCACTTTGCACCTTTCAAATCCCAAACCATACACGTAAAAAGGAGATCAGTCTTTGTGAAGCTCAGATGTAGAATATTTCAATAAAATCTCAAACATTTATGACACATCGAATATGGTGTCCTTTAAAAAATTTACGTCTTCGGTCTTGGTCGGCCGCGCGCAGCCCCGTCTGGCGAGGTGAGCGCCCTGGGAAAGCACTTTTATTTTCTCTACCCCGGATGTGCTCAACCCATGTGGAGAGGATTAACCGTGGTCACTTTATATTGAAGTTATCGAAGGTCCAAACTTCCGTGTCCCGCATTTACGCCTTTTGTGATTTTACGTCTTATCCAACAAACAGGGAGAATTTGAAGGTATGTATACACGTTATCACATCTTAATATGTCATGAAAATGTAGCTGTTGATGAGTTTTGATGCGTGAAAAATACTGGAAGTGTTGAAGTTGTTTCGTGTAAAACTTGTGCCATTGCAAAGTGCATTGGCACACGGGGAAACAAAAGCCCGAGTGTCCCATTTACGTCTCCATTTACAAGTAGTTGAAGTGAGCGCTCACCCTCAACAGTTCCTGAATGCGAATGCCGTTACGAAAATAGTTAATAGTTTCATAAACCTGACACAATTGGATAGTGATTAGTCAATTTCATGTGCAGATTTGATCAATTTTAAATTTTGCCACCAATGTCACACATTGGACCCCTAATAAATAAAAACACCCATATAATTAAGCTATCGGGCCCCTGGGGTAGGACTAATTCCTGGAAACAAATAGATGTAATACATCAAACAAGCTAGCGGGGCCCTGGGATAAGACTAATTCCTGAAACAATATACTCTAAAAAAAACGATACCAAGTTCACATTTAACAACTTATAAAACCAACATAACATGCATTAACTTACAGCCATTGCTTTCGGAGGTGTAAAAAAGGGGTTTAACACACAGGAGGAACGTTTCAGACATTCGCGGGCAGGCTACCCTGGTGAAAAAAAAATATATTGAAGTTGTAGAGGAGCTGGAAATGATGAGGCGATTTTTGTATTAAAAACAGAGTCTTTAATGAACAGCTCTCCTATCTTGTCTCATCTGGTGCAGAGCTTGGCAGAAGGCAAAGAGGGTGATTTCTGCCCAGCTCACTGGTTAAATACAGGCACACATCAAAGACATGCAAAACACAAGCCGACATCCCCCGTTATCTTAATCCCCCCATTGTCCTGTTAACTCCCCCCTTCGTCTTGGGAGGTGCTGGGAAAACCTCTCCTCGCCTTAGGGGGTGAAGGTGTCAAGTCTGTCGACGCCGCGTCCTGTGACTATTGGTCTTCACACGGCGGTGAGATTCCTTTGTCCTTTCGGAGGTGTGAAGTTCCTTTGCATATGTTGTCCCAAACATTTCCACATGCTCTAACATATGCAGGTATGGAATATATGAGTAATATATACCACAGGCCCCCCAAACAACTAGGAAAGGACACAAAGATTCACAGTCTAGGGTAATTACTAAGACATACTACGTGTTACAGCTGTTGCCACAGAAGAAACTTTCAAGCAGCCATGCTCCTAAGAGAGTTCAGTGAAAACATAACAGCATAGTACAATCATAAGTCAGTCCTAAACTGTTGTAGCACAATTAATGAATAATTGCGGAGTGGTTAAAATCAGTCCCTGTGCTGTCTGGGTTTTAATCTTCTCCCAAAACTGCTGTAGGTTGGTTTAGGCGTCCTGCTGGGACCTTCTTGTGAGGAATCTGCAGTGTGGGAAGGAGAGAGATTATTTGCTCCCTGCCTGGGGGCTGAGACTTTTCCCTTGGGGGGTCTACCTCGCCGAGGTGCTCGAGCCAGCTGTGCAGGTTCGTCTCTCAACAAGAAGGCAGGTTTGAGTCTGTCAATGCTGACCGTTTCATTTCTATCCCCATAATCAAGCACAAAGTGTTTGTCACCATTTTCCAGCACTCTGAACGGGCCATCGTATACTGGGCGTAACGTTGGTTTTAGAGCTTCATGCTTAACAAAAACAAACTCAGCGTTTTTTAAAGTTTGAGGAACAAAAACTCATGGAAAGGAGTGATGAGCTGGACCGTGGAGAGAGTCCGGTCCGTTACTGCCTAAAAACCTTGGGACTGGGAGGTGCCCTGGTTCCGGGTTTTCTGGTAAAAATTCACCTGGTAGTCTGATAGGCTGAGCAAAGACTAATTCTGCAGGGGAAGCGTCTAAATCCTCTTTAGGTGCTGCACGCAACCCCAATAAAACCCAGGGAAGTTTATTTACCCAATTTGTGTCCGTTAATGAGGCTCTGAGGGCGGCCTTTAAGGACCTGTGAAAACGCTCGCATAACCCATTAGCCTGAGAGTGATAAGCAGTGGTACGGTGAATTGTTGCCCCTAAACTGTTGGACATGGGTGACCAGAGCTCTGAGACAAATTGGGGCCCCCTATCTTACGTGATGTCTGATGGGACGCCGAAACGTGCCACCCAATTTGTTAGAAAAACGCGAGCGACTTCCTCCGCTGTAGTTGCCGCTAGAGGGACTGCCTCTGGCCAGCACGTGGTGCGGTCTATCATTGTTAGCAGGTGTGTGAAACCCTGGGAGGAAGGTAGTGGCCCCACGAGGTCGACATGAATGTGGTCGAACCTTCTAGCAGGGATTGGAAAAGGCTCCAGAGGGGCTTTTGTGTGTCTGTGTATTTTGGCGCGTTGACAAGGAATGCAAGTTTTTGCCCATTCTTTTACGTTTTTGCGCAGGCCTGGCCACACAAACTTTTCGGCAACCATTTTGACCGAGGCGTGCACACCTGGGTGTGCGAGGGAGTGAATTGCGTCGAAAATGCGGCGGCGCCAAGCAGCTGGTACTAACGGGCGAGGTCGGCCGGTTGAAACATCGCATATTAGGGGGGGGCACGCCGTCGCGCAACCCTTTTTTCTCCAGCCTTAACCCTGTTGGTCCAGACAGGAGCGCGCGCACGTCTGCATCACTGCTTTGTTCTTCCGCCATGGCTGCATAATCTATCCCTTCATGGATAGGTGCTGCGTATGTGTCTGCGTTAGTGAAGAGTTCCGCTGCTGAGGCAGTGTAATCTGTCTCCTCGCGCTCTGGCGGTGCCACAGCGCAAGAGAGACAGTCCGCTACTACGTTAAGTTTGCCTGCTACGTGTCGAATGTCTGTGGTGAACTCTGAAATCGCAGCTAGCTGTCTTTGTTGTCTGCCCGACCATGGTTCTGAAATTTTAGCCATAGCAAAAGTGAGCGGCTTATGGTCCACAAAAGCCGTGAAACTCCGCCCTTCTAACCAAAACTGGAAGTGGTGGATGGACAAATGAAGCGCCAGCAGCTCTCTGTCAAAAGTGCTGTATTTGCATTCAGTTGGGTTTAGCGATTTGCTAAAGAATGCTAAAGGTTGCCAGACCCCGCTGACAAGTTGTTCTACAACTGCCCCTATGGCCAGGTCTGAAGCATCTGTGGTTAGTGCAATGCGGGCCGCGGGATCTGGGTGGACTAACATTGTAGCGTTAGCTAGGGCGTTTTTTACTTCCGCGAAAGCGCGTTCGCGCTCCGGGGTCCATTCGACTGCATTGGAAGCTTTCTTTTTTTTAAGCGCGTCATATAGGGGCTGCATGAGCTGAGCTGCGTGGGGGAGGAAGCGGTTGTAAAAATTAACCATCCCCCAAAATTCCTGTAGCGATTTGACCGTTTGGGGCCGTGGAAAACCTACTATCGCATGAACTTTGTCTAGAAGCGGAACTGCCCCCTTCGGAGAGACTTTATGTCCCAAAAAATCAATTTGCGATACGCCAAATGTGCATTTGGCTGGATTGATTATTAGTCCATGCTCTTCCAGCCTCTGAAAAACGGTAGTGAGGTGCTGCTCGTGCTCTTCCTCGGACGGGCTGGCTACCAGCATGTCGTCGAGGTAGACGAAAACAAAGGGGAGGTCGCGTAGAACTGCGTCCATCATACGTTGAAAAGTTTGGGCAGCGCCTTTGAGGCCGAAAGGCATTCGCAGGAATTCAAAAAGGCCAAAAGGGGTTATAACCGCTGTTTTAGGAATGTCTTCAGCTCGGACTGGGACTTGGTGATAACCGCAGACTAAGTCTATCTTTGAAAAAATGCGCGCACCCGCTAGATGCAGTGAAAAGTCCTGAATGTGAGGGATGGGGTAGCGGTCATGCGCTGTAGCGTTGTTTAATCTATGGTAATCTCCGCACGGTCTCCAAGAACCGTCGGATTTCGGAACCATGTGAAGTGGTGAAGCCCAGGGGCTCTTCGAACGTCTAACAATGCCCAATTTTTCGAGAGTTGTGAACTCGTCCCGTGCTATGTTGAGCTTGGCCGCGTCTAAGCGGCGAGCTTTGGCAAAAACGGGAGGTCCCGTTGTCGGAATGAAGTGTTTAACCCCGTGTTTGGCTACAGTGGCTGAGAATTTGGGGGTTGTGAGTGCTGCAAATTGGGTGAGGAGTTGCTCAAACTTACCTCCTGCCGTGGTGACGTTGGCCTGCACAGGTGGTGGAGAGACTCGAGCTGAGCAAGGAATAGAAGCAAAAGACAGTGCATTAACCAGGCGCCTATTTGCTAGATCCACTAATAACCCGTGTGCACACAGAAAATCAGCGCCTAACAAGTTAAAACTCACCGCCGCTACAACAAATGTCCATCTGTAGCTGCGGCCGTGAATGAGGAGGTGCAGGCTCTTTTCCCCGAACGTGTCTATGTCAGAGCCGTTGGCTGCCACTGCTCTGTTGCCCCGGGTGCCCATGGCTCGATCTGCGTGGGAGGGCATGATGAAACTCAGCTGAGCTCCCGTGTCGATGAGGAACTGCTTGCCTGTGTGTCCATCCGTCACGTATAACAGCTTATTTTTCTCGCCGAGAACCGCTGCTGTTAACGGCCCTTGGCTTTGGCGTTTTCCCGACATCGTGAACTTGCAGGGGGGAACGCATTTGTGGGCTTTCTCGGCGAAGTGGTGGTGATAATAACAGACGTCGATCTGTTTGTTACGCTTGGGCCGCGCCGCTGTCACCGTGGGCTGGGTCTGCTCCGTGGGTTGTGGCTCTCCATGGCTCGGGGCGTCAGTTTTGAGGTCCGCGGATGCCGCTGTAGGTGTCCGCTCCCTGCAGGCGTTGACGAGCCGATAAGCCTCGCTGGCCAGTGTGCGGAAGTCTTGGTGGGTGTTGCACTTCGTATTGGCGAGTGTCCCTCTCATGTGTGGTGGAAGCGTGCTGAGGAAAATAAACTGGAAAAGGAAATTGTCGTTGTCCTTCTCCTTAAGCTGCAGCAAATCCTCCATGAGGGCCTTCGGATTGCCCCCTCTGTGGCCGTAGACCGCCAGGATCCTCTCGGCTCTTTCCTCCGCTGGTGGGACATAGTTCGCCACGATGGTCGCCTTGAGCGTCTCATACTTGTCCCGGGCCGGTGGTTGCCGGATCAAGCTCCACACACACTTCGAAGTGGCGGAGTCGAGTTTGGAGACGATATGGTAGAATTTTGTATCGTCTGCTGTGATGCCCGCCAGTATGAACTGGGCTTCAGCTTGTAGAAACCAAGAGGCGGGGTCTTCTCGCCAGAAGTCTGGCAGCTGGACAGCGACGGCGTTCGTGCACACCATCACTGTTGTGCCCGCCGGGTGAGAGTGCCTTGCCTCGGCTCTCACGGCGGTGCTGGAGCTCGGTTGAGCCCTCTCAATTCCTTCTGCCGGAGGGGACAGCTGTCTGTCTGCTCCCTCGTCTGCGTCATTGCTGGCGTATGTCAGAGTCGCCACGGATGAGTCGCTTGAAGAACGCCTCTGGTCCATACTCGCGTCAAGGTCACCAGTGTAGAGGAGCTGGAAATGATGAGGCGATTTTTGTATTAAAAACAGAGTCTTTAATGAACAGCTCTCCTATCTTGTCTCATCTGGTGCAGAGCTTGGCAGAAGGCAAAGAGGGTGATTTCTGCCCAGCTCGCTGGTTAAATACAGGCACACATCAAAGACATGCAAAACACAAGCCGACATCCCCCGTTATCTTAATCCCCCCATTGTCCTGTTAACTCCTCCCTTCGTCTTGGGAGGTGCTGGGAAAACCTCTCCTCGCCTTAGAGGGTGAAGGTGTCAAGTCTGTCGCCGCCGCGTCCTGTGACGTCATTGGTCTTCACACGGCGGTGAGATTCCTTTGTCCTTTCGGAGGTGTGAAGTTCCTTTGCATATGTTGTCCCAAACATTTCCACATGCTCTAACATATGCAGGTATGGAATATATGAGTAATATATACCACAAAGTGTATTATTACTATATTCTTTTTTTCAAAAATACAAGTTAAATATATTAGAATATACTTGTACTTTCTAGGAATTGCTTTCAAGTATAACGTAAATATATTTATGTAACTGTACTTAAAACATACTTTGTAATAAGTATTTTTTTAATACACTATACTGAAATATATTTTTCCAAAAATATATTTCAAATAAAATATATATGTCTAATTTGAAATATACTTCTACTCAATTATTTCATTATACATTTAAAGTATATTTTATGCATACTTAGAGTATATATTTTTATATAATACAATAAATAAATTAAAGTAATATTTAGCTAAAATTGTATTTTGTTGCATACTTTCAATACATTTAATACATTACACTATTCTTTGACTTATTTCAAAGTACATAAGTGAGTATTTACAGTTTTAATTGCATGTATGAACATAAATGAAAATGTATTAATCAGTACATATTTTTGGTACGCTTAAAACACTAAGCATTTTTCAAAAATATACAAATAATTACAATGTATAATTGAAACAGATTAATATTTTATTTTTAAGATACTTCAATCTCGTTCAATATTGTTTGGAAGGGGGACAACAAAGAACTTGTTAAGACAACTTAACATTACACATTTATGCTTTAGTGACAGGGGGTCCACAGCAAATACATTATTGGTCCTTCACACTTCAGTAATAAACGTAGAATGTATCTTTAACTGTGCATCTTCATCGTTCTCTCTACAGCCAATGAAAACAGCTGGTCTTGAGGAATTTTCGCCACAGCCAATGAGAACCCTTGGGCTTGAGCACATACGTACGTGGGTTGCGCGCACAGTACGTAGCCGCCGCCATTTTACTTTTTATTCGAAAAACAACAATTTGCTCAAATGACGATGGCTTACAAATTTGCGTTGTTCTACTTTCACAATGAGGTTGTGAAGGTCGAAAGTACATCTTTGATAGTTGGTAGTAATGGAAACTTTATTCAAATAAAATCACGACCAGATTTGGATGATGAAAATTGGTTAGAACTGAAATGTCCTTCAAGGAAGGAGCCTAGAAAAACGGAGGCAGTTAAAGTTTTACTTTTTGGAGGTAAGTTCCCTGCAAAATATTATTTTGTATATTAGAGAGACATAAGATGTGTAATTAATGTATGTGTATAATTAATGTTTGCAGATTCTTTCAAAGACTTGATTCACAAAAAGAATCAGTTTATACTGGGACAAGACATTTGGGCCACACCAGTCATTGCACACAAAGGACAGGGAAGTGCTAGCCAGGTAAGTCTCTAATGTAGAATACTGTTTTGCCATTCTTACAAAACTGTTCTCTAGGGATTTGTAAAAATGTATTAAACGTAATAGTAATGGAGCAGTAATGTGACGTTTTTGAACAAATCAAATATTTGTAACTGTAACTCCCAATGCAGCCTAAACTCACTGAGGAGGCACTGTACTGACTACACACATAGTAATAACATACTAATGTTACATATGTAGCTCATGTATTTTTACCTACATATGTTTAAGCACAATGGGATGCTTGGGATTACATGTGTGGTTTGACCTCACGTCTTGGATGGGACAGTATGTCTGGACCGCCTGTGGATAACAGCTGGAAGACGGAGGTACGGCGATAAGGAGCTGAAAGGACTTGCCGACCTCCTGGGGGCCAGGCGGAGGACTGAAGGACTTGGGGGGAGAGTTATTGTCAATAAGGGGTTTTGACGGTGATATGTGATTCTCCCTTTGATCTTGTATGTATAAATGAGGAGGTTTTGACTCAGCTCTCTCTCTTCTGTTCTTGAGAGATAGCTGGGGATGTGATTGCAAGATTAAAACCTGAATTCAGCCTCGTCTTTTCACGCTCCCCACACATACATAATATACTAGGTTCACATGTATGGCAGTGATAGATGTTATAAATTTAAAGGGAATTCCGGTCATTTTTTTTCAGGCATCTCATCTGCGTCTTTACAAGGAAAGCTACTGAAAGCCAAAACCCCAAGAAAAAACATGCTGGTAACACGTAGTTTGGGTCAGGCGCAGATTTTCCTCATAGTGGCTCAAATCGGGAAACCTTATAACATTCTTTTACCCTCTTAACTAGTCTTAAAAAATGTTTTCAATTGTATCGCCCGGGTGTCTGGGCCCTACTAAGTCAGCACAGTTCACGATGACAGCAGTAGCTAGTACATAAAAGTTTAACTTTATAAGCCAGAAAACATACCTCTGTACTCGTCTGGTTTCTAGTCGAGTCCACACAAATCAATCGTCGAAATCATCCAGTCCCATAATCCAAAGTGTGCTTTTTGTCCACCCAAAAACAACTCGCACAGCGCAGAAAACTATGCCTCAGCCGACTTGTGTCAGCGAGTGTGTTGGTTTAGGAAAATCACGTGACTGACTCCCTCACAATGTGTCATTTTGTATCCTGTGGTATCACACACAGTGAACAGCAGAGGGAGCCACCCGTTTGCATGAACATAATGCATGTCAGACTACTCTCACAAGCTCTTTTTTATTTTGATAATATCTTATTTCACAGTTTTATTTTTATCAGTGGCTTAATTTTGAGGTTGCTACATCATATAATGTATTATGGGAAATACATGGTGGAAGTTTAACAGCTGAGAGATAAATGAATATGATGGTAATGGTCTCACAATCCTTACTTTAGAAACAATTAAACGCCTGCAGTGAAGTGTCACTGATGTAGCAACCTAAAAAATAAGCCACTGATAAAAATTAAACTGTGAAATAAGATATTATAAAAAATAAAAATATAAAGAGCTTGTGAGAGTACAGTGTGACAGATTCAAATGAAAAATGATTCCGAACTGGAATCCGGAAGAGAACAGAGGTATGTTCGCTGGCTTATAAAGTTCAACTTTTATGCAACTCTGTACTTGCTACTGCTGTCATCGTGAACTGTGTGAAAGTTGTAGGGCCCGGCCACCACGGCCATTCAATTAAACTTTTTTTTAGACTAGTTAAGAGGGTAAAATAACGTTATATTCCGGTTCCGGCTCTGCCGGACCGGCGGCGCCACACGAGTCAGCTGCCTGTTGCAACAGCCTTTTTTTTTATCTTCCTTCTTCTTTCTACACCTTTCACTCTGTATATATATCACGGACGCACGGATCGCCCTGGGGGTCTCCCGGGTCGGCGGACGGAGCCACGGTTTGCAGCGGGAGACGTTACAGCGGGGAGGAGCTAGTGCTAGCTAGCACTTGGCCGCCGCCCGGTGCTAATGGGAAACTCGACATACCGGGAGCTGTAGCGAAAACGAAGCGGGTGCCGGGCTGGAGTTTAGGCGGCGTGAAAGAAATATAAGACAGAATAATAAAGAGCGATGGCAAGAACCAAGCAGACCGCCCGTAAAATCTACTGGAGGAAGAAGCCCCCCAGGAGACAGCTAGCCACCAGGGCTGCTCGGAGAGGCGCTCTGGCCACCGGCAGAGTGAAGAGGCCTCGCCGTCACAGGTCCGTGGCTCTGAGAGAGATCCGTCGCTACCAGAAATCCACGGAGCTGCTCATCCGTAAGCTGCCCGTCCAGCGCCTGGTGAGGGAGATCGCTCAGGACTTCAAGACCGTCCTGCGTTTCCTGAGTTTCGCCGTCATGGCTCTGCAGGAGACCAGCGAGACCCACCTGGTGGTCTCTTCTTCGCTAAGGGGGTCACCATCATGCCCAAAGACTTCCAGCTGGCCCGCTGCATCCGCGGAGAGAGAGCTTAGACTTTCTGCTGCACATCCACCAGCCATAATGCTCTGCACTGTGTGTCTATATATATACATATAGTAATATGGACATATGTTTGCTAGATGTTGTTTTTTCTTGCCTTCTGATTGTTGCTCTGAGTGTTGCTGTCCCTGTGCTGTTGCAATCCTGGAATTTCCCCATTGTGGGACTAATAAAGGCTTATCTTATCTTATCTTATCTTATAATGTTTCCCCTTTGAGCCACTATAAGGAAAATCTGCGCCTGACCCAAACTACTTGTTACTGGCATGTTTTTTCTCGGGGTTTTTCTCGGTAGCTTTCCTTGCAAAGATACAGATGAGAAAAATTGACTGGAATTCCCCTTTAAATGCTGACCACTGTTGTACTTTATTTTTCTAGGCAAAGAAAAAGTCAAGAAAACCTGTCCAACAAGACGCAAGGGACAAAGTACTTGCAAACCTAAAAAAAAGACTCTCACAAAAGCGTTTGCTGGAGGCATCTGAAGAGCTTTTCAGCAGCTCAGATGATTGTCAGACCCCTATTCGCAAGGTTGGCTTGGTGTTTTTGACTGTAAAGAATCCCAGTCATCATTTTGTATATATTTGTATGAGATTTTTATTTTCTTAAAGAAAAGACGCATACAGCAGATTTCACCTGATCATAGTGGTGATGAAACTGACATCGGCAGTCCTCGCCCTTTGCACATTGTAAGTTTTGTAAAACCATGTTTGACTTGGTATTTACATTAAATTCTATCATGACTAATGTGTCAATTTCTAGGCTGAAGACATTGAAGATGCCAATTCAGAGGTAAGTACTTATAATTTGGTGGACTTAATTAGAATTATTTAAAAATGTTTTCTCTGTTTGTAGTCTTTGATTGAGGTTCAACATGCTGTGCCAACTATGGCTGAAATAACTGACTGTCTTCGTGGTATGTATAAAGGCTCTTATGGAAATATATTTGTATTCTTATTTGTAAATGTGGCTTATGTAATCCTGCTGTTACCTTCTTTATTCTGCTTTTGAAGAACTCCCAGAGACATTGAAATTGATGAAGGATTGCATTGCAAAAGTTAATGCTTCAATGACACATGTCTCAGACAATTCAATGTCAATTTCTATGTCATCGGCAATGTCTTCATCAGAGAGTGAAGGGGAGATGGTAAGTTTCATTTCATATCAAATTGTATACAATATGTTTGCTTCAAATTGATGTGTTTGAATCAAAAATGTGTAACACACAATGTCACTTTTATTATCTTTATCTGTACAGCACTTCTTACCTGGGAAGTCGGTGGCTGTTTCCAAAAGGTCTTTCCTACGTTTAAACCGCACAAGGATGACTGTTTTTGCACCAGAACTGGCCGTTCTGATTTTTTCAAAGGACACTCTGGCAAATTCCACACTAACCGGGAGAAATGGAAGAGGAGATATGACCAAAGGCCAGCTTGATGTAGCCAAGGTGCAGGCCATTACAGGTAATTTCAACTGTGTAACCAGACATACCTTTAAACTATAGAGCATGTAGAGTGAATAAAACTAATTCTTTCCTTGTCTTAGGTGATTTGTCATTTGAAACGATCTCCTTATACATTTTAGTACATAGCAGTACAAAAACGTGGTTTATAGATATACTTAAAATCTGTATTAAGTAAGTTTTCTTTTGCAGACGTGGTGATTGAGGAGTTTCCCGGAACCACAGTGTCTGAGGTGCGAGCTGCACTACGCAGGAAGTGCAACAATGAACATTTTTCACATAAGAGGCCATAAATGTTTCGTGTAAGGTCTGATTGTTTCTTTTTCTACCCATTGTTAAGGGCTGTTTGCCAAAAAGGGTAAAAAAAAAGTTTTGTTATTTGTACATTTGTTTTCATGCTACCAGGTACCAAGCAACACCACATAAGTTTTGACAAAAAGTGGTGATGAATGTGTTCAGTTTATCTCTTGTCTAGCAGTTCTTAATGTGCTTCTAAGCTCCGAGAGGGCGGCTCTTTTCAGATGCCGCTCACTCTGAGGATATGCTTGATGTTATTGTCTACAAGTTTGGAAAATTAGGTGTGTGGGAGAGAAATATTGAATTTTTGCCTATGGATTTGAGGCTGAAATCAGCAAAGGGAAGAACTTTGAAAAAAAAATGAAATTAATTTCTTTACATCAAAATGTCGGTCCAAGGGGTCAGTAATATGCATTCTATTAAATTTATTTCAACTTGCAGACAATGATGTTAAGGGGACACTTCAGACCAGAGTCATGTGAAGTGACAGCACTAACTCATTTGAGATTATTCTACTTTTTGCATAATTCACTTCTCGAGGTTCGAAACCTTTAGTTACAATTTTTGCACTACATTGTAATTGAATGTATTTTTGTTTTTTTTTAAATACAAATAAAATATATTTGTTAAGTGTATACTTGGAAGTATTTTCATTATACGAAAAATGTATTTACAATAGAAACATTGTATATTTAAAGAGTATTTTAAATGACATTTCTATGTATTGCAGTCATTTTAAATAGGTTTTAAATAAACTATAAATCAATTATAAGACTATTGCTAATACACAATAAATGCACTTAAAATATGAAAGTAGTGTAATCATAGTGTATTAGTGAATGAGTAAATCGTCACAGATCATAATATATTAAAAATGCATTAAGTGTACTTAAAATTGTTCCACTTTAGTACATAAAAATACATTAAGCATACTTAAAGTTGAACTTTATTTAAATTTAAATTTAACTAAAATGTATTCAATACAAAAATAGTTGTTCCAAAATAGCACACTTAAAATTTACTTTACCAAAATATATTAAAATACACTAAAATATACCGAAATTAAATATATTCAGTATATATTTTTTTTACCAGGGTATATTCTCTCTGCCTTTTTTTTCTCTCTACTGAAGTCCGTTTCTTCTACCCACAAATCCTAGCGGCAACTGGCTGCGCTTTCAATATAAAATACAAGCAAGTTACTAATAACTATACAGAAATTACTTTTAACACAATTACTATTTAGATGACATGAATTACTACAGATGAACTATGATACTTTAATATGAACTTGTGAACTATTTTAACTTTATAAAACACACACTACTGAGTTGTGAACAGTTGCACTTCCTGCGTAGTGCAGCTCGCACCTCAGACACTGTGGTTCCGGGAAACTCCTCAATCACCGCGTCTGCAAAAGAAAACTTACTTAATACAGATTTTAAGTATATCTATAAACCACGTTTTTGTACTGCTATGTACTAAAATGTATAAGGAGATCGTTTCACATGACAAATCACCTAAGACAAGGAAAGAATTAGTTTTATTCACTCTACAATGTTAAGTTTTCTTAACAAGTTCTTTGTTGTCCCCCTTCCAAACAATATTGAACGAGATTGAAGTATCTTAAAAATAAAATATTAATCTGTTTCAATTATACATTGCAATTATTTGTATATTTTTGAAAAATGCTTAGTGTTTTAAGCAAAAATATGTACTGATTAATACATTTTCATTTATGTTCATACTTGCAATTAAAACTGTAAATACTCACTTATGTACTTTGAAATAAGTCAAAGAATAGTGTAATGTATTAAATGTATTGAAAGTATGCAACAAAATACAATTTTAGCTAAATATTACTTTAATATATTTATTGTATTATATAAAAATATATACTCAAAGTATGCATAAAATATACTTTAAATGTATAATGAAATATTTGAGTAGAAGTATATTTCCAATTAGATATATATATTTTATTTGAAATATATTTTTGGAAAAATATATTTCAGTATAGTTGTGGTATACTGTATATTACTCATATATTCCATACCTACATTTGTTAGAGCATGTGGAAATGTTTGGGACAGAATATACAAAGGAACTTCACACCTCTGAAAGGGACAAAGGAATCTCACCAAGACCAATGACATCACAGGACACCCCGGTAACAGACTTCACACCTTCACCCCCTAAGGCGAGGAGAGGTTTTTCCATCACCTCCCAAGACGAAGGGAGGAGTTAACAGGACTAATGGGGGATTTAGATAACGGGGGATTTCAGCTTGTGTTTTGCATGTCTTGGATGTGTGCCTGTATTTAACCAGCGAGCTGGGCAGAATTCTTCCTCTTTGCCTTCTGCCAAGCTCTGCACCAGATGAGACAAGATAGAAGAGTTATTCATTAAAGACTTTGCTTTTATGATACAAAACCGCCTCGTTATTTCCAGCTCTTCTACACTGGTGACCTTGACGCGAGTATGGACATGAGGCGTTCTTCAAGCGACTCATCCGTGGCAAATCTGACTTACGCCAGCGACAACGCAGACGAGGGAACAAGCAGACAGCTGTTCCCCCCGGCAGAGGGTACCGAGAGAGCTCAACCGAGCTCCAGCACCGCCGTGAGAGCCGAGGCAAGGCACTCTCACCCGGCGGGCACAACAGTGATGGTGTGCACGAACGCCGTCGCTGTCCAGCTGCCAGGCTTCTGGCGAGAAGACCCCGCCTCTTGGTTTCTACAGGCTGAAGCCCAGTTCATACTGGCGGGCATCACAGCAGACGATACAAAATTCTACCATATCGTCTCCAAGCTCGACTCCGCCACTTCGAGGTGTGTGCGGAGCTTGATCCGGCGACCACCGGCCCGGGACAAGTATGAGACGCTCAAGGCGACCATCGTGGCGAACTATGTCCCACCAGCGGAGGAAAGAGCCGAGAGGATCCTGGCGATCTACGGCCACAAAGGGGGCAATCCGAAGGCCCTCATGGAGGATTTGCTGCAGCTTAAGGAGGAGGACAACGACAATTTCCTTTTCCAGTTTATTTTCCTCAGCACGCTTCCACCACACATGAGAGGGACACTCGCCAATATGAAGTGCGACACCCACCAAGACTTCCGCACACTGGCCATCGAGGCTTATCGGCTCGTCAACGCCTGCAAGGAGCGGACACCTACAGCAGCATCCGCGGACCTCAAAACTGACGCCCCGAGCCATGGAGAGCCACAACCCACGGTGACAGCGGCGCGGCCCAAGCGTAACAAACAGATCGACGTCTGTTATTATCACCAACACTTCGCCGAGAAAGCCCACAAATGCGTTCCCCCCTGCAAGTTCACGATGTCGGGAAAACGCCCAAGCCGAGGGCCGTTAACGGCAGCGGTTCTCGGCGAGAAAAACAAGCTGTTATACGTGACGGATGGACACACAGGCAAGCAGTTCCTCATCGACACGGGAGCTCAGCTGAGTTTCATCATGCCCTCCCACGCAGATCGAGCCATGGGCACCCGGGGCAATGGAGCAGTGGCAGCCAACGGTTCTGACATCGACACGTTCGGTGAAAAGAGCCTGCACCTCCTCATTCACGGCCGCAGCTACAGATGGACATTTGTTGTAGCGGCGGTGAGTTTTAACTTGTTAGGCGCTGATTTTCTATGTGCACATGGGTTATTAGTTGATCTAGCAAATAGGCGCCTGGTTAATGCACTGTCTTTTGCTTCTGTTCCATGCTCAGCTCGAGTCTCTCCACCACCTGTGCAGGCCAACGTCGCCACGGCAGGAGGTAAGTTTGAGCAACTCCTCACCCAATTTCCAGCACTCACAACCCCCAAATTTTCAGCCACTGTAGCCAAACACGGGGTTAAACACTTCATTCCAACAACGGGACCTCCCGTTTTTGCCAAAGCTCGCCGCTTAGACGCGGCCAAGCTCAACATAGCAAGGGACGAGTTTGCAGCTCTCGAAAAATTGGGCATTGTTAGACGCTCGAAGAGCCCTTGGGCTTCGCCGCTTCACATGGTTCCGAAATCCGACGGTTCTTGGAGACCGTGCAGAGATTACCGCAGATTAAACAACGCTACAGCGCATGACCGCTACCCCATACCTCACATACAGGACTTTTCACTACATTTAGCGGGTGCACGCATTTTTTCAAAGATAGACTTAGTCCGCGGTTATCACCAAGTCCCAGTCCGAGCTGAAGACATTCCTAAAACAGCGGTTATAACCCCTTTCGGCCTTTTTGAATTCCTGCGAATGCCTTTCGGCCTCAAAGGTGCTGCTCAGACTTTTCAACGTATGATGGACGCAGTCTTACGCGACCTCCCCTTTGTTTTCGTCTACCTCGATGACATGCTGGTAGCCAGCTCATCTGAGGAAGAGCACGAGCAGCATCTCACTACCGTTTTTCAGAGGCTAGAAGAACACGGATTAATAATTAATCCAGCCAAATGCAAATTCGGCGTATCGCAAATTGATTTTTTGGGACATAGAGTCTCCCCGAAAGGGGCAGTTCCGCTTCCAGACAAAATTCATGCGATAGAAGGTTTTCCACGGCCCCAAACGGTCAAATCGCTACAGGAATTTTTGGGGATGGTTAATTTTTACAACCGTTTCCTCCCTCATGCAGCTCAGCTCATGCAACCCCTGTATGACGTGCTCAAAAAAAAGAAAGCTTCCAACGCGGTCGAATGGACCCCAGAACACGAACGCGCTTTTGCGGAAGTTAAAAACGCCCTAGCTAACGCCACAATGTTAGTCCATCCAGATCCCTCGGCCCGCATTGCACTAACCACAGATGCTTCAGACTTGGCCATAGGGGCAGTTGTAGAGCAACTTGTCAAGGGGGCCTGGCAACCTTTAGCATTCTTTAGCAAATCGCTAAACCCGACGGAACGCAAATACAGCACTTTTGACAGGGAGCTGCTGGCGCTCCATTTGTCCATCCGCCACTTCCAGTTTTGGTTAGAAGGGCGGAGTTTCACGGCTTTTGTGGACCATAAACTGCTCACTTTCGCTATGGCTAAAATTTCAGAACCTTGGTCGGGCAAACAACAAAGACAGCTAGCTGCGATTTCAGAGTTCACCACAGACATTCGACATGTTGCGGGCAAACTTAACGTAGTAGCGGACTGTCTCTCTCGCGCTGTGGCACCGCCAGAGCGCGAGGAGACAGATTACACTGCTTCAGCAGCTGAGCTTTTCTCTAACGCAAACACATATGCAGCACCTATCCATGAAGGGATACATTATGCAGCCATGGCGGAAGAACAAGGTAGTGATGCGGACGTGCGCGCGCTCCTGTCTGGACCAACAGGGTTAAGGCTGGAGAAAAAAGGGTTGCGCGACGGCGTGCCCCCCCTAATATGCGATGTTTCAACCGGCCGACCTCGCCCGTTAGTACCAGCTGCTTGGCGCCGCCGTATTTTCGACGCAATTCACTCCCTCGCGCATCCAGGTGTGTGTGCCTCGGTCAAAATGGTTGCCGAAAAGTTTGTGTGGCCAGGCCTGCGCAAAAACGTAAAAGAATGGGCAAAAACCTGCATTCCTTGTCAGCGCGCCAATGTACACAAACACACAAAAGCCCCTCTGGAGCCTTTTCCCATCCCTGCTAGAAGGTTCGACCACATTCATGTCGACCTCGTGGGGCCGCTGCCTTCCTCCCAGGGTTTCACACACCTGCTAACAATGATAGACCGCACCACGCGCTGGCCAGAGGCAGTCCCTCTAGCGGCAACTACAGCGGAGGAAGTCGCTCGCGTTTTTCTAACTAATTGGGTGGCACGTTTCGGCGTCCCATCAGACATCACGTCAGATAGGGGACCTCAATTTGTCTCAGAGCTCTGGTCAGCCATGTCCAACAGTTTAGGGGCAACAATTCACCGTACCACCGCTTATCACCCTCAGGCTAATGGGTTATGCGAGCGTTTTCACAGGTCCCTAAAGGCCGCCCTCAGAGCCTCATTAACGGACACAAATTGGGTAAATAAACTTCCCTGGGTTTTATTGGGGTTGTGTGCGGCACCTAAAGAGGATTTAGACGCTTCCCCTGCAGAATTAGTCTTTGCCCAGCCTATCAGACTACCAGGTGAATTTTTACCAGAAAACCCGGAACCAGGGCACCTCCCAGTCCCAAGGTTTTTAGGCAGTAACAGACAGGACTCTCTCCACGGTCCAGTTCATCACTCCTTTCCACGAGTTTTTGTTCCTCAAACTTTAAAAAACGCCGAGTTTGTTTTTGTTAAGCATGAAGCCCTTAAACCAACGTTACGCCCAGTATACGATGGCCCGTTCAGAGTGCTGGAAAATGGTGACAAACACTTTGTGCTTGATTATGGGGATAGAAATGAAACGGTCAGCATTGACAGACTCAAACCTGCCTTCTTGTTGAGAGACGAACCTGCACAGCTGGCTCGAGCACCTCGGCGAGGTAGACCCCCCAAGGAAAAAGTCTCAGCCCCCAGGCAGGGAACAGATAATCTCTCTCCTTCCCACACTGCAGATTCCTCACAAGAAGGTCCCAGCAGGACGCCTAAACCAGCCTACAGCAGCTTTGGGAGAAAATTGAAACCCAGACTGCACAAGGACTGATTACACCACTCTGTAATTTTTTTTTCGCTAATTGTGCCGCAACAGTTTAGGACTGACTTGTGATTATACTATGCTGTTATGTTTTCACTGAACTCTCTTAGGAGCATGGCTGCTTAAAAGTTCTTCTGTGGCAACAGCTGTAACACGTAGTATGTCTTAGTAATTACCCTAGACTGTGAATCTTTCTGTGTCTTTTCATAGTTGTTTGGGGGGCCTGTGGTATATATTACTCATATATTCCATACCTACATTTGTTAGAGCATGTGGAAATGTTTGGGACAGAATATACAAAGGAACTTCACACCTCTGAAAGGGACAAAGGAATCTCACCGCCGTGTGAAGACCAACGACAGGACCAAGGACAGGCGGTAACAGACTTCACACCTTCACCCCCTAAGGTGAGGAGAGGTTTTCCCATCACCTCCCAAGACGAAGGGAGGAGTTAACAGGACTAATGGGGGATTTAGATAACGGGGGATTTCAGCTTGTGATATGCATGTCTTGGATGTGTGCCTGTATTTAACCAGCGAGCTGGGCAGAATTCTTCTTCTTTGCCTTCTGCCAAGCTCTGCACCAGATGAGACAAGATAGAAGAGTTATTCATTAAAGACTTCGCTTTTATGATACAAAACCGCCTCGTTATTTCCAGCTCTTCTACATAGTGTATTAAAAAATACTTATTACAAAGTATGTTTTAAGTACAGTTACATAAATATATTTACGTTATACTTGAAAGCGATTCCTAGAAAGTACAAGTATATTCTAATATATTTAACTTGTATTTTTGAAAAAAAGAATATAGTAATAATACATTTCAATATATTTTTTTTCACCAGGGTATATATTTATGTTTATATGTACATATGTATACTCGCTGCTCTTGTTTTTTTCTTGCCTTCTGATTGTTGCTCAGAGTGTTGCTATCCCTGTGCTGTTGCAATCCTGGAATTTCCCCGTTGTGGGACTAATAAAGGCTTATCTTATCTTATCTTATTTTTTAAATAAATATTTCCCCAAACTATGAAAAATAAAATTTATGCACACTAAACATTTTAGTCTGAATAAAACGACACAATCGACGTATGAATTGATTCTGGTGACGTTACACCTTATGATCATGACAGTATTTAAATTTAAGGTTTTGGGTTTTTGTTTTTTTTTTAATTCGGGGTTGCAATTTGCAGACGGTCCCTGCTCATTCGTTTCCCCCACGGCAGCTGATAGACTGCAATGTAGCTGCTGGAGCTCTGAGAACGGCTCTGTTTAATGAAAATGAGGTTGTAGCTCGTTGTCCACTTTACCAATGTATTAGATTGGTGTGGTTTGTGTTTTAACAGCGTTTTGTTCACGAATTATTGATGCGCAAAGTCCGAATCTGTGTCCGAATCTTGCCACCTTTACTGAAGTGTCCCCCACGGTGAAACACACTGAATACATTCCTTCATCCGTAGAATTGTGGCCACTAAATACATTTGCCAGGATGTTAACCAGCTCTGCATTACTGAGGAAGGCTGCAACTAACTTTTCTGCTGATTCGCTCACAGCTGCACTTCTTCCATCTCCGTTCATTACATAGAACACAAACGGAAAACAATGCTGAACGTTCAAATGGTCCTGATCACATACGTACAAAACAGAATATATTGAATGAAACTGATATATATATACAAAACACTTCGGAATATCTTGAATGAAACTCTGATACATATATTCAAAACACTTCGGAATACTGTATATTGAATGAAACTGGAGCCCCAAAGGCTGATGGGATATGTAGTTCATTCAATATATTCTGCAGTTCATTCAATATATTACCATTTTCATTCAATATATTCCCAGTTTCATTCAATATTATATATTTATATATTTATTCCATCTAGCTACAATGCTCCACGCTGTGTGTGTTTATATATTTACATATTTATTCCATCTAGCTACAATGCTCCGCACTGTGTGTGTTTATATTGTGACGTAAGCAGGGTTCACACAAAGACAATGGAGCAGATGGTTGTGATCAACCTGATTTATTTTACACACCCCGACCCCCAACCTGCTTCTGAGCACAGAGAGGAGGGGAGGTCATTCTCCCAGACCCCTGTTTGAATCACGGTTACACACACATAACGTTTTCAACTGGCAAAGCATGCTGGGAAATCCCTGCCCCCCTTAACATGGCCCCAACGTTACACTGCCCCCCCCCCCCCCGGACTGGTTTCTGTCCCCAGAAAAATTAAAGTCCAATTTAAAAGTCCAATACAAATTCATCCAGGTGTCGGGGCGGTCTTCGGCGCCGGCGGCCAACACGTACAGGCCCCCTAGTGTCCATCTGGGTCTCGGTTGGGGTATCGGGCTGGGATGGAAGCTCCGGTTCGTCCACCAGCGGTGCAGATGGCCGATACGGGGCGAGACGGTCACGATGAAGGACCACAACCCGGTCCCTTTTTCTAAGCCTCACCCTGTACACCACATCTGACAGTCTCTCCAGGACCACGCACGGCCCCGACCACTGGCTCGCCAGCTTCGGTGATCGTCCTCTCTTCCTCTCAGGGCAGAAAACCCAGACTCGATCTCCCGGTGCAAAGTCCCTCCCCTGGCAGCGGGAGTCATACGCTCGCTTCTGCCGGCCCCCTGCCGCTGCCAGGGCCTCTCGAGCCAGCTCGTGCACCGTGTGGAGACGTTCTTTCAAACAAAAAAAAAATCCAATCCGGGTTTTCCTTCCACCTCCGGCTCGGGGGGGGGGGGGGACCGAATACCAAATCCACCGGTGTGCGCAGCTCGCGTCCAAACATGAGCGCCGCAGGGGTGCACCGGGTAGATTCCTGAGCTGCCATCCGGTACGCCCACAAAACAAAAGGCAGGTGCAGGTCCCAGTCTCGCTGTCGCTGGTCCACTAGGATAGCGAGCTGGGTGGTGAGGGTCCGGTTGAATCGTTCGACTAGGCCGTCGCTCTGTGGATGCAGTGGGGTGGTCCGGGTCTTCCGGATGCCCAGCCGTTTGCAGACCTCTCCGAAGACCTCCGCCTCGAAGTTCCGACCCTGATCGCTGTGCAGCTCCTCCGGTGCGCCAAACCGACAGAACATTTCATCCACCAGCTTTGATGCCGTCGTAGCGGCGCTCTGGTCCGGGGCCACGTACGCCTCTGGCCACTTAGTGAAATAATCCATCGCGACCAGCACGTAGCGGTTCCCCCGGTCCGTGGTCGGGAAAGGGCCCAGGATGTCCACTCCCACTCGCTCCATCGGCGCCCCCACCCGGTACTGCTGCAGGGGAGCGTGGGATCGCTGAGTTGGTCCCTTCTGAGCTGTGCATGTGTCGCAGCGATGAACGTGGAGCTCCACGTCCTGATGACAACCGGGCCAGTAGAACCGGGCCCGAAGGCGCTGCAGCGTCTTTGTCACTCCGAAGTGGCCCGTTCCTACCGCCCCATGAACCAGCTGGAGTACTTTGGGCCGGAGTCGACGAGGAACCAGCAGCTGCCAGACGTGCCGCTGCCCAGCTGGAGTCTGCCACTGTCGATACACCACGCCCTCGTGGCAGCGGAGGTTGGCCCACTGGGAGTGCAGGGTCTTAGTCTCTGGGTCCAGTGGTGACACAACCTCCCAGGCGGGCCGCTGTCCTGCGTCCAACCACTACCGAACCCACGAAATGACCGGGTCTCTGTCCTGCTCGCTCTGCAGCTGCTGCGTGCCAAGAACCTCTGTGACGTCATCGCTGGGGAGAGCTGCCTGATCATCTGAGGGGCTGTGCGTCGCTGCGTGATTCCTGCTCGCAGCGGCTCGGAGAGCGGCAGCCTGTGGGGCGGTTTGGTCCCGATCTTCAGCCCGTTGGCAGTGCCGACACTCCTCTGTCGCACAGGGGCGCCGAGACAACGCGTCAGCGTTGGCATGGAGGCGGCCTGCCCGATGCACAATCTGGAAATTATAATCCTGCAGTGCCTCCAGCCATCTCGCCAACTGTCCATCCGGTTCTTTGAAGTTTAACAACCAGGTCAGGGAAGCGTGGTCCGTCCTGAGCTGGAACCTCCCCCCGTACACATACGGGCGGAAATGACGCAGTCCTTGAATGACAGCCAGCAGCTCTCTGCGAGTCACACAGTAATTTCTCTCGGCTCTGCTGAGAGTGCGGCTGAAAAAAGCGACTGCCTGCTCTCCGTGTTCTCCCTCCTGGGATAGCACCGCCCCGATGCCCTGGTTGCTGGGTCCGTGTCCACGATGAAAGGGCGGTTCGGGTCGGGATATTGCAGGACGGGGGATCTGATGAGCGCTGCGTGAAGCTGGGAGAAAGCAGCAGCACAGCTGTCACTCCACTGGAACGTGCGTCCTTTCTGCGTCAGCTGATGCAGCGGGCTGGCGATGGTGGCGAAGTCTTTCACAAACCTCCTATAATAGGAGGCCAATCCAAGAAAACTCCTCAGTTCTCCCACGTTCCGCGGCACTGGCCAGTCTCTCACTGTTGCCACTTTTTCCGGGTCGGTGGCGACCCCTGCTGCGCTGACGACGTGGCCCAAAAAGGTGGTCTCCCGCCGAAACAGGTAGCATTTCTTAGGGTGTAACCGTAGCCCCGCCTGCTGGATGGCTCCCAGCACCTCTTGGAGATTTGACAGGGCGCTGTCAAAATCAGCTGCATGCACCAGCAGGTCATCCAGGTAAACAACGCAGCGACTCCGGGGCACGTGAGCCAGCACTCGCTCCATCAAGCGTTCAAAGGTGGCCGGAGCGTTGCAGAGTCCAAACAGCATCACTTTAAACTGGTACAGTCCCTGCCCGATGGAGAAGGCTGTTTTCTGGCGGGCCTCAGGTGACAGCTCTACCTGCCAATAGCCACTGCGTAAATCCAGCGAGCTGAACCAGCTGGAGCCGGCGATGTGGTCCAGTGCGTCATCGATGCGGGGCAGGGGGTAGGAATCTTTCCTGGTGGCGTCGTTCAGGCGTCGGTAATCCACACAGAACCGCCACGACCCGTCCTTCTTCTTGACCAGCACCACCGGCGCCGCCCAGGGGCTGCTGGAGGGCTCAATAACATCTGCCTCCAGCATTTCTCGCACTTTTTGTTCCGCCGCTGCCCGCCTTGAAAAGGGCAGCCGGCGTGGGTGGAGTCGAATCGGCCTGGCCTCATCGGTGTCGATCTCGTGCTGCACCAACCCGGTCCAGCCGCATTCCTCATCCTTCGCGGCGAAAACACCCATAAAACAGTCCAATAGCTCCCGCAGCTGGCGTCCCTGTTCCGGGTCCAGCCCGCTGCAGCTCCGCTGAAATAATTCCTCCACCACCTGCTGCGTCTCTGCTGACACGTTGACCCTTCCCCTTGCTGTCCTTGTGTGCGTTCGTGCTCCCTCTGTCCGCGCTGGTGACGTCATCGTGTCCAGTCCTCACGGTGGCCTGCCTGGTCTGGTCTGTCTTGGCGATCCCTCGATCGCGCAGGCCCCCGTGTTCCTTCCCTGGGTTCTGCTGTGGAGCGTGATGGTCCGGTTTCCCAGCTGGAGGGACGGTCCCGCGGTGTCGATCTTGGCGTTCCAGGCTGTGAGCAGGTCTAGTCCAATAATACAGGGGTCTTGGATGTCAGCCAGCCAGAACGGGTGTCTTATGTTCTGACCGGCCACCCCCACCACCAAAACTCTCCGCCCCCCCAGTCTGGCGCGCTCACCGGTAGCCGTGGTGATGCAGCGCTTGGTGGGTTCCCACCCCCGTGGAGCCGTCTTGTTCGTGCCCGGCAGCACACCGGGTTGAACCAGGGAGATTGTAGAGCCGGTGTCAATCAGGGCCCGGATCGATGTCCTCCCCAAGCTGCACTGTAGATAGATCCCTGGAGAGTGTCTAATTCGGCCCACGCGTGGTGCCGGCTCCTCGGGGGAAACATCTGCGGGAGGCGGCCTGTCCCCATTCACGCCACCTCGCTCTAGTTTAACGCCGGCGAGGGGCGTTCTTCTCCGGGGACGCGCCGCCGTGGTCTGCCGTAATTCCTCCTCTTCCTCCTCGCTCTCCATTGTGGCCTGGAAGGTTCTCTGTCTGTGCGTTGGCGCTTCAACTGCGCAATTAATCAGCGGCTCCACCCGCTCTGCTTCTGCCACTGCAGTCTCCCAGTTGCTCGCGGCGTGGATCCGTACGTGGCTCTGGAGCTGGGCCGGGCGGAGACCTTGGATGAAGCTCCGGAGGGTGAGCTTCTCTACCACCTCCGGTGCGAAATCCGGGTAGCTGCGCCGGGTTAGCAGCCGTATGTCTGCAGCATAGGTTCCTAGGCTTTCCTAGGTGCTTCTACGGCGGTGGGTCAGCTGTTCCTGGGCGTGCTCAGCGTCCGCCGTTCTCCCAAATCGTCTCTGGAGCGCCCCTTGTAGCGCTGGCCAGCTGTAGCGCTCCTCAGGCAGGAGATCAGAAAGCGTGCAGAGAGCTCTCCCTTCCAAGGCCAGCGCGACTTGCACGGCGGTTTCCTCTGGTGACCAGCCGTTCAGCGCAGCGGCCAGCTCGACCTGGGTCAGGTAGTCATCCAACGTGGCCTCGCCGTTGAAGCGGGGAATCTTGGCCCGCTGCCTAACAGATGGGATGGCCGCCTCCTGATCGATCGTCACTCTTGATCGCCGTGGGATCGCCAGCCCGTCCTGTCCTGAAAAGGGCGGAATGCGGGGCTGGTTTGCTCTGCTCTGCCCGCTCTGTCTTGAAAAAGACAGAAGGCGGGGTGCGCTGGCCCCGTCAGGTCCGCCGCCGCTTCGTTCGTCCCGGCTCCCGGGGGTGGTGTCTCGGTCCCATCGTCCATCATCAGCTGAGCAATGAACTGCTCCAGCTGCTGGATCTCCATTCTGATCCTGGCTTCCATCTGCTCCATGCCCACTTCTGACACCAGTGTGACGTAAGCAGGGTTCACACAAAGACAATGGAGCAGATGGTTGTGATCAACCTGATTTATTTTACACACCACGACCCCCAACCTGCTTCTGAGCACAGAGAGGAAGGGGGGTCATTCTCCCAGACCCCTGTTTGAATCACGGTTACACACACATAACGTTTTCAACTGGCAAAGCATGCTGGGAAATCCCTGCCTCCCTTAACATGGCCCCAACGTTACAATATACATATTTATATATTTATTCCATCTAGCAACAATGCTCCGCACTGTGTGTTTATAAGATAAGATAAGATAAGATAAGCCTTTATTAGTCCCACAACGGGGAAATTCCAGGATTGCAACAGCACAGGGATAGCAACACTCAGAGCAACAATCAGAAGGCAAGAAAAAACAAGCAAGCAAGAGCAGCTAATATACATATGTACATATTACTATAAAATATATATATACACACACACACACACAGACACACAGTGCAGAGCATTGTAGCTGGATGGAATAAATATATGAATATATGAACACACAGTGCAGAGCATTGTAGCTAGATGGAATAAATATGTAAATATATAAACACCCACAGTATGGAGCATTGCAGCTAGGTGGAATAAATATGCAAGTATATAAACACACACAGTGCGGAGCAATGTAGCTAGATGGAATAATATGTAGATATATAAAAACACAGTGCGGAGCATTGTAGCTAGATGGAATAAATATATAGATATATAAATATAAACACACCCAGTGCAGAGCATTGTAGCTAGATGGAATAAATATGTAAATATATAAACACACACAGTGCAGAGCATTGTTGCTAGGTGGGATGAAACAGCATAACCGTCTATTTAGTTATCCTACATGGTATGATTATGTGCCCATACATATTCTCACCCTCCATAGCGACCGGTATGTTCCTAGTTGTATGCCGGAGAGGACCATTGTGTAAGTCTGTTGCATCTTTTGCATTCAAAAAAAAAAAAAAAAAAAAAAAAACTATTAGTTTGTTACGTCTTTTTGCTATCTCTGCGAGCAGCCCTGCTTAGGTTGTACAGTCTGACAGCCGTTGGTAGGAAGGACCTACGAAACCTCTCGGTTGTGCACCTGGGATGATGTAGTCTGCTGCTAAATGAGCTCCTCAGTGCATCCAGTATGTCCTGCATAGGGTGGAACTCGGACTCCAGCAGAGATGACAGTTTAGCCACCGTCCTTCTCTCTCCTATCTCCTCCATCGGATCAAGGCGTTGCCCCAGGACAGAGCTAGCTTTCTTAATCAGTTTGTTCAGTCTCTTCCTATCGGCTGCAGTAATGCCACTGCCCCAGCAGACCACTCCAAAAGTGATGGCTGATGCCACCACCGTGTCATAGAATGACTTCAGCAGCGCCCCTTGTACACCAAAAGACCTGAGTCTCCTCAGCAGGAACAGCCTGCGCTGTCCCTTCTTGTAGGGTGCGTCAGTATTGTGTGACCAGTCTAGTTTATTGTTCAGATGAATACCCAGGTACTTGTAGGATGTCACCATCTCGATGTCTGTTCCCTGTATATTTACTGGTGCTGTGAGGGGCTGCCCATGCCTGCGGCAGTCCACCACCAGCTCCTTAGTTTTCCTCGCGTTGATCTGGAGGCAGTTCCGATGGCACCAGTCCACAAAGTCCTGGATAAGCCCTCTGTACTCAGCTTCATCTCCGCTGGAGATAAGACCAACGATCGCAGAGTCATCAGAGAACTTCTGTAGATGGCAATGTGTTGTGTTGTGTGAGAAGTCCGCAGTATAAAGAGTGAACAAGAAGGGAGCCAGCACCGTTCCCTGGGGGGCCCCCGTGCTACTGATGATCGTGTCGGAAACACAGTCCCGGGTTCTCACAAACTGAGGCCGGTTCGTGAGGTAGTCCAGGATCCATGATGACAGGTGCTGGTCCACCCCTGCGCGCAGCAGCTTGTCCTTCAGGATCATCGGTTGGATGGTGTTGAAAGCACTGGAGAAGTCAAAGAACATGATCCTCACCATATTCCCGGGCTTCTCCAGGTGGGACAGAGAACGGTGAAGGAGGAAGATCACCGCATCCTCCACCCCAATGCCATGCTGGTAGGCGAACTGGAGTGGATCCATCGCTGGTTCCACCAGGGGGCGGAGATGAGCAAGGAGCAGTCTCTCCAGGGTCTTCATCAAGTGGGACGTCAAGGCCACTACATATTTATTCCATCTAGCTACAATACTCCGCACTGTGTGTTTATATACTCATGTATTTATTCCATCCAGCTACAATGCTCTGCACTGTGTTTATATATTTATATATCTATTCCATGTAGCTACAAAGCTCCACACTGTGTGTCTATATATATATATATATATATATATATATATATATATATATATATATATATATATATATATATATATATATATATATATATGTACATATGTATACTCGCTGCTCTTGTTTTTTCTCTTGCCTTCTGATTGTTGCTCTGAGTGTTGCTAGCCCTGTGCTGTTGCAATCCTGGAATTTCCCCATTGTGGGACTAATAAAGGCTTATCTTATCTTATCTTATCTTATAAGGATGAACAGGAAGGGAGCCAAAACTGTTCCCTGGGGGGCCCCCGTACTGTCGATGATCGTGTCGGACACACAATCCTGGGTTCTCACAAACTGCGGCCAGTTTGTGAGGTAGTCCAGGATCCACGATAACATGTGCTGGTCCACCCCTGCACACAGCAGCTTGTCCCTCAGGATCACCGGTTGGATGGTGTTGAAAGCACTGGAGACGTCAAAGAACATCATCCTCACTGTGTTCCCAGGCTTCTCCAGGTGGAACAGGGAACGGTGAAGGAGGAAGATCACTACATCCTCCACCCCAATGCCATGCTGGTAGGCGAGTTGGAGTGGATCCATTGCTGGTCCCACCAGGGGGCAGAGGTGAGCAAGGAGCAGTCTCTCCAGGGTCTTCATCAGGTGAGAAGTCAGGGCCACTGGTCTGTAGCTGTTCAGGTGTCTGGGGTAGGAAGTCTTTGGTACGGGTACCACACAAGATGTTTTCCACAACTGTGGTACCATCCCCAGCATCAGGCTCAGGTTGAAGATGTGCTCCACAATCCCACACAGCTGGTCTGCGCAGGACTTGAGGAGCTTCGCGCTGATGCCATTCGGTCCCGAGGCCTTCCTTGCCTTGATCTTCCTCAGCTCCGCCCTCACCTGGGTCTTAGTGAGGGTCAGGTTGGGGGGCTGTGTGCTGGGAGTGGGGGGGTGTTGGTGGATGGGGGGGTGGACAGCAGGTCTCAATGGCAGTAGAGGCAGCAGTGGTTGTTGTGCAGGCAGAGGTGAGGGTGGTTGGTCAAACCTATTAAAAACAGGTTCAGATTGTTCACCCACTCCCTGCCCCCCGTGGCCTGGGAGGAGGTATTCTGGAGTCCAGAGATGGTTTTGAAGCTTCTCCAGACCCCGCCGATGTCACTCTGTTGCAGCTTGTCCTCCATCTTCTTCCTGAAGCTGTCCTTGCCTTCTCTGATCTTCCTCCTTAGCTCCCTCTGTACGGACTTCAGCATCTCCCTGTTCCCCGACCTGAAGAGCCTTTCTTTTCTCTCAGTAGTGATTTTATCTCAGGGTTGATCCAGGGTTTGTTGTTTGAGCAAAACCGTATGATCTTGGTGGGTACGGTGTTGTCCACACAGAAGTTGATGGAGTGAGTGAGGCCGTCAATGTCCTCACCATGTGGATCGCAGAGCTGCTCCCAGGCAGTGATTTCAAAACAGTCCTTTAGTGCATCCATTGCCTCCTCACACCATATCTTCACCGTGCGCGATGAACCAAGTTGTGATCCGATCTCCCGAGTGTGGGGGGGGGGGGGTGGCGATGAGGGGTACGCCTCCTTAGTATTCGCACAGAATAAATCCAGTATTTTATTGTCTCTGGTGTGGCATGTGACATACTGGGTGAACGTGGGCAGAATGGGGGACAGTGAGATATGGTTAAAATCACCCGAGATGAGGAGGAGAGCATCTGGATGTTCTGTCAGAAGCCTGCAAGTGACTGAGTGGATGGCGTCATGCGCTGCCCCAGCGTTCGCCGTCGGATTTGCATAAATAACAATGCAGATCACATGTGAGTATTCCCTCGGGAGATAAACAGGCCACATGCTATCAGCTAGCAACTCGATGTCTTTGCTGCAGTGTTGCTCTTTAACCATGATGTGTCCCGGTTTACACTAGCTGTTATTGACATACATTATCACTCCTCCGCCCTTTGCCTTCCCACTGTCTGGTGTTCGGTCTGCCCGTATTGCATGGAAACCCTCCAGTTCAATGTTAGCATCTGTTGCTAGTTCTGTTAGCCACATCTCAGTAAACAGCATCATTCTAATCTCTCTGAAGACGCTCTCGTAGCGGGACATGTCTGCTAGCTCGTCTGTCTTATTGAGTAGCGATCGTACGTTCCCCATGATAACGGATGGGAGGACGGGTCTGTGCCTTATATTCCTCGCCCGCCGTCTAACTCCAGTTCGACATCCACACCATTTCCATCTGATTTCTCCCGGTATGTTGAGGTTTTGCGTTAGCACCGTGGTCCGGTTAAGTGCTAACAGCTGGTCCCTGTTGTACCATCCATCTTCCATCCATCTTCTTCCGCTTAATCCTTTTTGGGTCGCGGGGGGTCTGGAGCCTATCCCAGCATCTTTGGGCGAGAGGCAGGGTACACCCTGGACCGATCGCCAGTCCATCGCAGGGCCAACACAGAGAGACAGACAACCATTCACTCTCACAGTCATACCTAAGGACAATTTAGAATCCCCAGTTTGATACCAATTAACCTAACTTGCATGTTTTTGGCATGTGGGAGGAAACCGGAGAAATCCCGGAGTAAACCCACGCAGACACGGGGAGAACATGCAAACTCCACACAGATCACTGTTGGTCGGGGGCTGGGATCGAACCCAGGATCCCCCGGCCAAGGGTGAGTTGCTGTGCTGCTGCAGTGCTAACCATTCCGCCACCGCGCTGCCCCCTGTTATCTCCTGCTATAAACAGTGGCTCCGTCCGCCGGCTCGGAAGACATTTGGGATGATCTGTGTGTCTGTGATGGATAAGGTGTTGCCAGATCAAAAAGTTTAGCCAGAGAAGCCAGATAGTAAATAAGAAAGAGGAAGAAAAACTCAGAATTGAGCCGCTGTTGCAAAAAGGCAGCTGACTCGTGTGGTGCCGGAAGTAACATCTACCTTTAGATGTTCACATCTAAACAACATTACCAACCCTACTACCTAGGAACATCTAATCTACCTTTCTTCTCTCCATTATATCAGCCAACTCTCTGCCTTTACCAGTCATAGTCCCTACATTTAATGTCCCTACTCTCACCTCCACACTTCTACCTTTCCTTTTCTCTCTCTCCCTCCTAACACAACTTCCCCTCTCCCCCTCCTTGATCTCCAACCAACAGTAGCCCAATTTCGGGCCATCGTTATTAACCCGGACCTCAACCAATCAGGTATGAAAGTCTCATTCGTCATGATCCACATGTTTGATTTGGCAAAGGTTTTACTTTGGATGCCCTTCTTGACACAACCCTCCCCATTTACCCAGGCTTGGGATCGGCACTAGGAGTACACTGGCTTGTGCACCCCCCTGTGGCTGAGTTTGACTTGACACTTGCTAAGGCATAAATTTACTAAGTTGTTCTCAACAAGTTTAAAAAGTTTAAAAAAGTTAAGTTTAAAAATGTCACTAATTGAAGTACTGCAAGGACAAACACACCAGTGTCCTCTTGTCCTATTTTTTTAGTATATTTTAATAGTATTTTTAACTTTTATTCTACTTCACATTGTAGCACTTTGACATTGCCTGTAATGAAAAGTATATTACAAAATTAATTATTGTGGCACATATGTTGGTTACATATTTCTCCACAAATGTATTGCTGTATGTTTATTGTGTGCTACACGTCTCATGGAACAAAAGAGATTGAGCCTCTGAGAGACAACGGAAGAGTGTGAGATTCGGCCTTTGTTTCAGGGAGACGACCGGGGCAGATTTCCGGACCACAGAGACTAAAGGACAATGGTGTGAGATCAAAGGGGTTACTTTGTGATTGGGATTAAGTACCATGTGACTGTATGTTTGATTAAACACCATGTGACTGCTGTTTCGTGCCCGGGGTATAAAACTCAGATGTGAGATGAAAACTTCCTCTTTCTTGCTTTGAGATTGTTGGAGTATGTGATCTGTGAATAAAGCTGAATCTGAGGAATAAACTCAGCCTCATCCTTGAGCACATTCTCCACACTGGTGACCTTACGACGAAAAATGAGCAGAAATAATTCTCCCGAGCGGGGCTCGGCAGAAGCCAGCCTTATGGCTGTCTCCACACTCCGGCTGCCCGACTTCTGGCAGCATAGTCCGCGCTCCTGGTTTAGCGCGGTTGAGGCGCAGTTCAACCTCTGGAGAATCTCGAAGGACGACACGAAATTCTACCATGTGGTGGCGAAGCTGGACAGCCACACAGTCCAGAGGGTGGAAGAGCTGGTCAATCACCCACCGGACAGCGACAAATACGGCGCATTGAAAGCTGCGCTTATCAGCCATTTCACCCCCTCGGTGCAACAGCGAGCAGAGGGGCTTCTGGCGTTGACAGAGTCGGAGAACGACAGCCCCGTAAACCTGATGGTGAAAATGTTGAGGCTGAAAGACTCCGAGGACTGTGAATTTATCTTCGCCCACCTTTTCCTCCGGACCCTGCCGCCAGCGGTGAGAGTTACACTGGCAGATTCACCCCGGTTGGCAAAGCGAGACTACTATGGGCTGAGCAAGGAGGCGCAGCGACTCGTCGACACCCACAAGCGGAGCACAGTTTCGGCTGCAGCAGCGGAGCTAGGAGCGACGCCCGGAGACGGCATGGGGCCAGTGGTTGCAGCGCCAGACGCGCCGACGACGGCAGCAGCAAGGACCAGGCGACACGGAGCGGATGATGTCCTTTGCTTCTATCATCGCCGCTTTGCAGAGAGGGCACACAAGTGCCTCCCACCATGCCACTTCAAGCGTTCGGGAAACGCCAAGACCGAGGGTCGGTAGCGGCTGCGACCCTCAGGGAAGAGAACAAGCTGCTCTACCTGACAGATGCACGTTCGGGGAGACAATTCCTCGTGGACACAGGCTCCCAGATGAGTTTCATCACGCCTTCCTACGCGGACCGACTGATGCCGTCCAAGGTTCCCTGGGTGTCAGTGTCAGCGGCGAACGGCTCAGCTATTAAGACCTTCGGTGAGAGGACTCTGCTTCTGTCTTTGCAGGGCTGTTCATTTGAGTGGACTTTTATTGTAGCTGCAGTCAGTTTCAACATGTTAGGGGATGATTTTTTGTGCTCGAATGGTTTATTGGTTGATCTTGCTAATAGACGTCTGGTTAATGTCTTTTCACTCTATTCCCTGCACAGCATGAATGGCACCGCCAACTGCACAAGCCAACATCACAGCTGCGGGTGGTAAGTTCCACGCACTCCTCACTCAGTTCCCAGCACTAACAGTCCCAACGTTTTCGGCAACAGTGGCCAAACATGGGGTGGAGCATTATATCACTACCACCGGCCCGCCCGTTTTTGCAAAAGCTCGGCGCCTGGACTCAGTTAAGCTGACCATAGCGCGCAAGGAGTTTGCCAACCTGGAAAAACTGGGCATCATCAGACGTTCGAAAAGCCCCTGGGCTTCACCATTGCACATGGTCCCAAAGTCTGATGGCTCGTGGCGACCCTGCAGTGATTTCCGCAGGTTGAATAACGCCACTGCGCACGACCGCTACCCGATCCCACACATCCAAGATTTTTCGGTTCATTTGGCGGGGGCGCGCATTTTTTCAAAACTAGATTTAGTGCGCGGCTACAATCAGGTTCCTGTGCGCGCCCAAGACATACCCAAAACAGCGGTAATAACTCCTTTCGGGCTTTTTGAGTTTTTGCGCATGCCTTTTGGACTCAAGAGGGCCGCGCAGACATTCCAGCGCATGATGGATGCGGTGCTATGCGACCTCCCTTTCGTGTTCGTCTACTTGGATGACATTTTAGTAGCCAGCACGTCCGAAAACGAACATGAAAGCCACCTCACAGCAGTTTTCCGGAGGATGGCAGAGCATGGGTTAATAATTAACCCAGCGAAGTGTCAGTTTGGGGTAGCGCAGATTGATTTTTTGGGGCATCACGTTTCGCCAGAAGGTGCGGTCCCTCTGCCCAATTAAGTGCGCGCAATAACAAATTTTCCCCAACCGCAAACGGTCAAAGCGTTACAGGAGTTTTTGGGAATGGTTAATTTTTATAACAGTTTCCTTCCAAGCGCAGAGCAGCTCATGCAACCATTGTACGCTGCGCTAAAAAACCAAAAACCCATGAATAAAATCGAATGGTCTCCTGAGCGGGAGCGCGCATTCTCTCAAGTCAAAACAGCACTGGCAAATGCGGCTTTGTTGGCACATCCAGTTCCAACGGCCCGCATGGCCCTCACCACTGACGCGTCTGATTTAGCGGTAGGGGCGGTCATTGAACAGTTTGTAGTGGGGACCTGGCAACCGCTCGCGTTTTTCAGCAAAACCTTGCGCGATAGCGAGTGAAAATACAGCGCGTTCGACAGGGAGTTGTTGGCCCTACACTTGGCCATCCGCCATTTCCAGTTCTGGCTGGAAGGCTGCCGTTTCACCGCGTTCGTGGACCACAAACCGCTGACTTTTGCGATGGCCAAGATTTCGGAACCTTGGTTGGGCCGGCAGCGAAGACAGCTGGCCGCGATATCGGAGTTCACCACCAATATCCAGCATGTCGCAGGTAAACATAATGTAGTGGCAGACTGCCTCTCGCATGCTGTGCCGGCACCAGGCCTCGTGGGGGCAGACTCTGCAGCCATGGCCGCGGGCCAGGGCAGCGACGTGGAAGCGCACGCGGCCCCGATCCGCGTAGGGTTAGATTATGCAACCATGGCCGCGGAGCAGGTTAGCGATGCGGACGTGCGCGCGCTCCAGTCTGGACCAACAGAGTTCAGGCTGGAGGACAGGGTGCTGCAAATAGGTATGCCTCCCCTAATCTGCGATGTCTCCACGGGGCGGCCGCGTCCCGTGGTACCAGCTGCGTGGCGCCGTCGCGTTTTTGACTTGATCCATTCTCTGGCGCACCCGGGGGTGCGCGCATCGGTAAAAATGGTGGGGGAGAAATTTGTTTGGCCGGGGTTGCGCAGACAGGTCAAAGAATGGGCAACAGGCTGCGTAGCGTGTCAGCGAGCCAAAATACACAAACACACTAGAGCTCCTTTGGAGCCTTTTCAAATTCCGGCTAAGCGCTTTGATCATGTGCATGTCGACTTGGTAGGCCCCCTTCCGTCGTCACAGGGGTGCACACACCTTTTGACGATGGTGGACCGCATCACGTGTTGGCCGGAAGCGGTCCCTCTGGCATCAACCACAGCGGAGGAAGTGGCCCGCGCGTTTTTAACGGCTTGGGTAGCGCGTTTTGGAGTTCCGTCGGACGTAACTTCTGACAGAGGTCCTCAATCTGTTTCCGAACTCTGGTCATCGATGACCCACAGTCTAGGGGTAAAGATCCACCGCACCACCGCGTACAACCCCCAGGCTAACGGTTTATGCGAGCGTTTTCATAGGTCATTGAAAACGGCCCTCAGAGCGTCGCTTATGGATACAAATTGGGTTGACAAACTACCATGGGTTTTACTGGGGTTGCGTTCTTCACCTAAGGAGGATTTACAAGCCTCCCCAGCTGAGTTAGTTTTTGCACAGCCTCTCCGTCTGCCCGGGGAATTTTTCCCCAATAATCCTGCGCCAAATTGCCCCCCCGCTCAGCTGTTGCAGAGCGGCACAGGATCAAACACGCTTCCTGGCCCGGTTCATCACAGTTTCCCACGCGTTTTTGTTCCGAAGGCTTTAAAAAATGCGGAGTTTGTTTTTGTGAGACATGATGCTTATCGGCCCAACTTGCGCCCGCCTTACGATGGGCCATTCAAGGTGCTGGAAACAGGAGAGAAGCATTTTTTGCTAGATTTGGGAGACAGACAGGAGTTGATTTGTATAAACAGACTCAAACCTGCTTTTGTTTTGGCGGATGAAGCAGTGCAGTTGGCGAGAGCCCCCCTTCGCGGCAGACCCCCTAGAAGGCATTCTACAGAACATCCACAGAGATTGACTAACAGTTCTAATCCACAGGAGCAGGAGGACGCTGCAGAAATAGCAAAGCCAGCTTTCAGCAGATACGGCAGGAGACTTAGAGCTAGGCAACTGGTGGATTGTTATGTAGTAATGTTATTATGTCATGTATCTCTGGTTATGTTTGTCCCATTTTAGACGTTTGGCCCATTTTAGACGTTTGGGGGGGGGGGGGTCAAGTGGCACATATGTTGGTTACATATTTCTCCACAAATGTATTGCTGTATGTTTATTGTGTGCTACACGTCTCATGGAACAAAAGGGATTGAGCCTCTGAGAGACAACGGAAGAGTGTGAGATTCGGCCTTTGTTTCAGGGAGACGACCGGGGGAGATTTTCGGACCACAGAGACTAAAGGACAATGGTGTGAGATCAAAGGGGTTACTTTGTGATTGGGATTAAGTACCATGTGACTGTATGTTTGATTAAACACCATGTGACTGCTGTTTCGTGCCCGGTGTGGTATATATTACTCATATATTCCATACCTGCATACGTTGGAGCATGTGGAAATGTGTGGGGCAACATATGCAAAGGAATTTCACACCTCTGAAAGGACAAAGGAATCTCACCGCCGTGTGAAGACCAATGACGTCACAGGACGCCATGGCAACAGACCTGACACCTTCACCCCCTTAGGCGAGGAGAGGTTTTCCCATCACCTCCCAAGACGGAGGGAGGAGTTAACAGGACTAATGGGGATTTAGATAACGGGGGATTTCAGCTTGTGTTTTGCATGTCTTGGATGTGTGCCTGTATTTAACCAGCGAGCTGGGCAGAATTCTTGCTCTTTGCCTTCTGCCAAGCTCTGCACCATGATGAGACAAGATAGAAGAGTTGTTCATTAAAGACTCTGCTTTTGTGATACAAAACCGCCTCGTTATTTTCAGCTCTTCTACACTGGTGACCTTGACGCGAGTATGGACCTGAGGCGTTCTTCAAGCGACTCATCCGCGGCAAATCTGACTTACGCCAGCGACAACGCAGACGAGGGAACAAGCAGACAGCTGTTCCCCCCGGCAGAGGGTACCGAGAGAGCTCAACCGAGCTCCAGCACCGCCGTGAGAGCCGAGGCAAGGCACTCTCACCCGGCGGGCACAACAGTGATGATGTGCACAAACGCCGTCACTGTTAAACTGCCAGATTTCTGGCGAGAAGACCCGGCCTCTTGGTTTCTCCAAGCCGAAGTCCAGTTCATACTGGCGGGCATCACGGCAGACGATACTAAGTTCTACCATATCGTCTCCAAACTCGACTCCGCCACTTCGAGGTGTGTGCGAAGCTTGATCCAGCGACCACCGGCCCGGGACAAGTATGAGACACTCAAGGCGACCATCGTGGCGAATTACGTCCCGTCGGCGGAAGAAAGAGCCGAAAAAATCCTGGCAGTCTACGGCCACAGAGGGGGCAATCCAAAGACCCTCATGGAGGATTTACTGCAGCTCAAGGAGGAGGACAATGATAATTTCCTCTTTCAATTTATTTTCCTCAGCACGCTACCACCACACATGAGAGGGACACTCGCCAGTATGAAGTGCAACAATCATCAGGACTTCCGCACGCTGGACAACAAGGCTTATCGACTCGTCAACGCCTGCAGAGATTGGACACCCACAGCGGCATCCGCAGACCTCAAAACTGACGCCCCGAGCCTTGGAGAGTCACAAACCACGGAGCAGGCTCAACCCACGGTGACAGCAGTGTGGCCCAAGCGCAACAAACAGAATGACGTCTGTTATTATCACCACCGCTTTGCCGAGAAAGCCCGGAAATGTGTTCCCCCCCTGCAAGTTTACGATGTCGGGAAACACCAAAGCCGAGGGCCGTTAACGGCAGCGGTTCTCGGCGAGAAAAATAAGCTGTTATACGTGACGGATGGACACACAGGCAAGCAGTTCCTCATCGACACAGGAGCCCAGCTGAGTTTCGTCATGCCCTCCCACGCAGATCGAGCCATGGGCACCCGGGGCAATGGAGCAGTGGCAGCCAACGGTTCTGACATCAACACGTTCGGGGAAAAGAGCCTGCATCTCCTCATTCACGGCCGCAGCTACAGATGGACATTTGTTGTAGCGGCGGTGAGTTTTAACTTGTTAGGCGCAGATTTTCTGTGTGCACACAGGTTATTAGTTGATCTAGCAAATAGGCGCCTGGTTAATGCACTGTCTTTTGCTTCTATTCCTTGCTCAGCTCGAGTCTCTCCACCACCTGTGCAGGCCAACGTCACCACGGCAGGAGGTAAGTTTGAGCAACTCCTCACCCAATTTCCAGCACTCACAACCCCCAAATTCTCAGCCACTGTAGCCAAACACGGGGTTAAACACTTCATTCCAACAACGGGACCTCCCGTTTTTGCCAAAGCTCGCCGCTTAGATGCGGCCAAGCTCAACATAGCAAAGGACGAATTTGCAGCTCTTGAAAAATTAGGCATTGTCCGACGTTCAAAGAGCCCTTGGGCTTCACCTCTTCACATGGTTCCGAAATCCGACGGTTCTTGGAGACCGTGCGGAGATTACCGCAGATTAAACAACGCTACAGCGCATGACCGCTACCCCATTCCTCACATACAGGACTTTTCACTACATTTAGCGGGTGCGCGCATTTTTTCAAAAATAGACTTAGTCCGCGGTTATCACCAAGTTCCAGTCCGAGCTGAAGACATTCCTAAAACAGCGGTTATAACCCCTTTCGGCCTTTTTGAATTCCTGCGAATGCCTTTCGGCCTCAAAGGTGCTGCTCAGATTTTTCAGCGTATGATGGACGCAGTCTTACGCGACCTCCCCTTTGTTTTCGTCTACCTCGACGACATGCTGGTAGCCAGCTCATCGGAGGAAGAGCACGAGCAGCATCTCACTGCCGTTTTTCAGAGGCTAGAAGAGCACGGATTAATAATTAATCCAGCCAAATGCAAATTCGACGTATCGCAAATTGATTTTTTGGGACACAGAGTCTCCCCGAAAGGGGCAGTTCCACTTCCAGACAAAATTCATTCGATAGAAGGTTTTCCACGGCCCCAAACGGTCAAATCGCTACAGGAATTTTTGGGGATGGTTAATTTTTACAACCGTTTCCTCCCTCATGCAGCTCAGCTCATGCAGCCCCTGTATGATGTGCTCAAAAAAAAGAGAGCTTCCAACGCGGTCGAATGGACCCCGGAACGCGAACGTTCTTTTGCGGAAGTTAAAAACGCCCTAGCTAACGCCACAATGTTAGTCCATCCAGATCCCTCGGCCCGCATTGCTCTAACCACAGATGCTTCAGACTTGGCCATAGGGGCAGTTGTAGAACAACTTGTCAAGGGGGTCTGGCAACCTTTAGCATTTTTTAGCAAATCGCTAAACCCGACGGAACGCAAGTACAGCACTTTTGACAGGGAGCTGCTGGCGCTCCATTTATCCATCCGCCACTTCCAGTTTTGGTTAGAAGGGCGGAGTTTCACGGCTTTTGTGGACCATAAACCGCTCACTTTTGCTATGGCTAAAATTTCAGAACCTTGGTCGGGCAGACAACAAAGACAGCTAGCTGCAATTTCAGAGTTCACCACAGACATTCGACATGTAGCGGGCAAACTTAACGTAGTAGCGGACTGTCTCTCTCGTGCTGTGGCACCGCCAGAGCACGAGGAGACAGATTACACTGCTTCAGCAGCTGAGCTTTTCTCTAACGCAAACACATATGCAGCACCTATCCATGAAGGGATAGATTATGCAGCCATGGCGGAAGAACAAGGTAGTGATGCGGACATGCGCGCGCTCCTGTCTGGACCAACAGGGTTAAGGCTGGAGGAAAAAGGGTTGCGCGACGGCGTGCCCCCCCTAATATGCGATGTTTCAACCGGCCGACCTCGCCCGTTAGTACCGGCTGCTTGGCGCCACCGTATTTTCGACGCAATTCACTCCCTCGCGCACCCAGGTGTGCGCGCCTCGGTCAAAATGGTTGCCGAAAAGTTTGTGTGGCCAGGCCTGCGCAAAAACATAAAAGAATGGGCAAAAACTTGCATTCCTTGTCAGCGCGCCAAAGTACACAAACACACAAAAGCCCCTCTGGAGCCTTTTCCCATCCCTGCTAGAAGGTTCGACCACATTCATGTCGACCTCGTGGGGCTGCTGCCTTCCTCCCAGGGTTTCACACACCTGCTAACAATGATAGACCGCACCACACGCTGGCCAGAGGCAGTCCCTCTAGCGGCAACTACAGCGGAGGAAGTCGCTCGCGTTTTTCTAACAAATTGGGTGGCACGTTTCGGCGCCCCATCAGACATCACGTCAGATAGGGGGCCTCAATTTGTCTCAGAGCTCTGGTCAGCCATGTCCAACAGTTTAGGGGCAACAATTCACCGTACCACCGCTTATCACCCTCAGGCTAATGGGTTATGCGAGCGTTTTCACAGGTCCTTAAAGGCCGCCCTCAGAGCCTCATTAACGGACACAAATTGGGTAAATAAACTTCCCTGGGTTTTATTGGGGTTGCGTGCGGCACCTAAAGAGGATTTAGACGCTTCCCCTGCAGAATTAAGTCTTTGCTCAGCCTATTAGACTACCAGGTGAATTTTTACCAGAAAACCCGGAACCAGGGCACCTCCCAGTCCCAAGGTTTTTAGGCAGTAACAGACCGGACTCTCTACACGGTCCAGCTCATCACTCCTTTCCGCGAGTTTTTGTTCCTCAAACTTTAAAAAACGCCGTTTGTTTTTGTTAAGCATGAAGCCCTTAAACCAACGTTACGCCCAGTATACGATGGCCCGTTCAGAGAGCTGGAAAATGGTGACAAACACTTTGTGCTTGATTATGGGGATAGAAATGAAACGGTCAGCATTGACAGACTCAAACCTGCCTTCTTGTTGAGAGACGAACCTGCACAGTTGGCGCGAGCACCTCGGCGAGGTAGACCCCCCAAGGAAAAAGTCTCAGCCCCCAGGCAGGGAACAGATAATCTCTCTCCTTCCCACACTGCAGAGTCCTCACAACAAGGTCCCAGCAGGACGCCTAAACCAGCCTACAGCAGCTTTGGGAGAAGATTGAAACTCAGACTGCACAAGGACTGATTACACCACTCTGCAATTTTTCGCTAATTGTGCCGCAACAGTTTAGGACTGACTTATGATTATACTATGCTGTTATATTTTCACTGAACTCTCTTAGGAGCATGGCTGCTTGGAAGTTTCTTCTGTGACAACAGCTGTAACACGTAGTATGTCTTAGTAATTACCCTAGACTGTGAATCTTTCTGTGTCCTTTCCTAGTTTTTTGGGGGGCCTGTGGTATATATTACTCATACACTCACCGGCCACTTTATTAGGTACACCATGCTAGTAACGGGTTGGACCCCCTTTTGCCTTCAGAACTGCCTCAATTCTTCGTGGCATAGATTCAACAAGGTGCTGGAAGCATTCCTCAGAGAGTTTGGTCCATATTGACATGATGGCATCACACAGTTGGCGCAGATTTGTCGGCTGCACATCCATGATGCGAATCTCCCGTTCCACCACATCCCAAAGATGCTCTATTGGATTGAGATCTGGTGACTGTGGAGGCCATTTCAGTACAGTGAACTCATTGTCATGTTCAAGAAACCAGTCTGAGATGATTCCAGCTTTATGACATGGCGCATTATCCTGCTGAAAGTAGCCATCAGAAGTTGGGTACATTGTGGTCATAAAGGGATGGACATGGTCAGCAACAATACTCAGGTAGGCTGTAGCGTTGCAACGATGCTCAATTGGTACCAAGGGGCCCAAAGAGTGCCAAGAAAATATTCCCCACACCATTACACCACCACCACCAGCCTGAACCATTGATACAAGGCAGGATGGATCCATGCTTTCATGTTGTTGATGCCAAATTCTGACCCTACCATCCGAATGTCGCAGCAGAAATCGAGACTCATCAGACCAGGCAACGTTTTTCCAATCTTCTATTGTCCAATTTCGATGAGCTTGTGCAAATTGTAGCCTCAGTTTCCTGTTCTTAGCTGAAAGGAGTGGCACCCGGCGTGGTCTTCTGCTGCTGTAGCCCATCTGCCTCAAAGTTCGACGTACTGTGCGTTCAGAGATGCTCTTCTGCCTACCTTGGTTGTAACGGGTGGTTATTTGAGTCACTGTTGCCTTTCTATCAGCTCGAACCAGTCTGGCCATTCTCCTCTGACCTCTGGCATCAACAAGGCATTTCCGCCCACAGAACTGCCGCTCACTGGATATTTTTTCTTTTTCGGACCATTCTCTGTAAACCCTAGAGATGGTTGTGCGTGAAAATCCCAGTAGATCAGCAGTTTCTGAAATACTCAGACCAGCCCTTCTGGCACCAACAACCATGCCACGTTCAAAGTCACTCAAATCACCTTTCTTCCCCATACTGATGCTCGGTTTGAACTGCAGGAGATTGTCTTGACCATGTCTACATGCCTAAATGCACTGAGTTGCCGCCATGTGATTGGCTGATTAGAAATTAAGTGTTAACGAGTAGTTGGACAGGTGTACCTAATAAAGTGGCCGGTGAGTATATTCCATACCTGCATACGTTGGAGCATGTGGAAATGTGTGGGGCAACATATGCAAAGGAATTTCACACCTCTGAAAGGACAAAGGAATCTCACCGCCCTGTGAAGATCAATGATGTCACAGGACGCCATGGCAACAGACTTGACACCTTCACCCCCTTAGGCGAGGAGAGGTTTTCCCATCACCTCCCAAGACGGAGGGAGGAGTTAACAGGACTAATGGGGATTTAGATAACAGGGGATTTCAGCTTGTGTTTTGCATGTCTTGGATGTATGCCTGTATTTAACCAGCGAGCTGGGCAGAATTCTTGCTCTTTGCCTTCTGCCAAGCTCTGCACCATGATGAGACAAGATAGAAGAGTTGTTCATTAAAGACTCTGCTTTTGTGATACAAAACCGCCTCGTTATTTCCAGCTCTTCTACACCGGGGTATAAAACCCAGATGTGAGATGAAAACTTCCTCTTTCTTGCTTTGAGATTGTTGGAGTATGTGATCTGTGAATAAAGCTGAATCTGAGGAATAAACTCAGCCTCATCCTTGAGCACATTCTCCACATTATTAACCACTTGCACTCCGGGCAATTTTCCTAAAAATGCCAAAAAATAACGTGCCCAAAGTAAATCGAAAGCTGTTATTCAACCCTTTGCAGCATCTTCATGGGGTTGGTCTCATTTAAAAGAAAACACTTTGAATTTCTTGGCAAAAAAAACATAATCTCCGTACGTGCTCCAGCCACTGAGTTACAGTCATCTAAACATACTGAACTTGAAGAAAAAAAAATTGGACACAGTGTTTTTTTGGATACAAATGCTTGTAAATAACACACAGCTGTCCGATCCGGCTGGAAAATGCAACAGAAATGTAGAACCAAGTGTTATCCAGCTGAGATCCAAATTTGGTAACAATACCACAAAAAATGAATATTTTACACAGCTTTGTTCTCAGGCTGTTCCCAGGCGTTTTGGAACTGTGCCAAATTGTGCCAAATGGCACAGTTTGGAAAAACGTCTGTAACTTTTGAATAATTCAATGTAGAATCTTCATTTTAGGCTCTAATGAAAGGTCACACTCAGGGCTGTGTGTGTGTGTGTGTGTCTGTGGGCGGGGGGTCGTTCCCCCCCCCCGCTACCAAGGACCGGCTTCGGCCCTCGCTACAGACGGATTACACTCCTTGCATGTTTTCACAGCGGCTCCCCCCCCCCCCTCGCTACCGTGTGTGTGTGTGGGGGGGGGGGGGACCGTGAACGGACCGTGAATGCCCCCCCCCCCTCGCTACAGAAGAGGGCCATCGCTACATGATGGAATAGACTGATATGCTTCCCCCCCGCGGACCGGGGGGCGTTCGGACCGTGAACGCCCACCCCCCGCTCCTCTTCTGCAGCGGGGCGGGGGGGGCGTTCACGGTCCGAACACGGCAAATGAACCATTTATCACGGCGCACGCACTTCGTAATTCGTGCGCAGTACAGTTGTAATTTACCGATCGGTCAAAAGTCATTTTTGGATTACAGTTTTCAGGGATAAATAATAATTTAGCTTATACTCGTCCAAGGCCCTCTTGTATGCCTCGAGGAGGAGGGAATACTCCGTGCCCGAGGAGAGGTGGCAGACAGGTGGAGAGAGGAAGAGCGGTTCCTTGGTTACCGTCGCCCAGGGGAAAAACCTGCAGCACCTGCAGCACACAGTGCAGCACAACTTAGCCTCCCGTGAACGCACCGGGGCTAACAAATATTCACCACACACACACAAAAAAAGATGGCTGCCACTGGAGTGAGGAGTGGTCTGATGGGACACTTTCTGCCTATCTACTTATTCTTATTATTGTCTTTGTGTGTCTGGAACTGCAACAAGAAGGGTTTTCTGACCAACTCAACTAAAGGTGAAGCTAAAAAGTCTTATTTATATGGATTTGGACATGGCCATTTCACCCTGTACTCTATCTGGGCTGCAAAAGACCTGAGAAAAAGCTCCCAAAAAAAGGCAAACATGACGGGTAAGCAAATATCGCAATATGGCAGAGGCCATACAGTTAAAGTACTGTTAGCACTGCTACTTCTGGCAGGGGATATTCACCTTAACCCTGGACCTGCCACTATTAAACAGCAGACCACTGGGTTAGCACAAACATCTGAGCCGGCGGATTGGCTGTTTCTATCTACAGCCCGGCATAGCGAGTCGGGTGAGTCGAATTGCACTGAACAGTCTCACATGTCTGATCCTGCTGTAAACAGCTGCGCTACGACCAAAATTTTGGAAACAGGAGCGGTTAAACAAATTGCAAATGAGGCGAGATCCGAAAACCGAGCTGTACGAAAGCAAAAACAACATCTATTTTTCCAAACTGTTAATCATGCACGAGTTCTTTGGAACACAAAGGCTAAACCAAAGGGGATCCTCGGCGGACATCTAAACATACGGAGCATAATCCCCAAAAGAGACGAGATTTCAGTGTTACTGTCTGATTCAAATCTGGACTATCTTTGTCTCTCAGAAAGCTGGCTACACAGGAACATAGACACTAATATGATCGATATTGTGGGTTATCAGTGTTTTAGACAAGACAGACAGGCAGGGAGGGCAGGAGGTGTTTTAATTTACATCAAAGAAAAATTTAAATGTCAATTGGTTGATTTGAATACTCCACTTGAATGTTTAGCTGTTAACGTATGCCTCTCACCGGTAATGAATTTCAACATTGCAGTATTGTACAACCCACCGTCACACAATTCTTCTTTTTATAATGAATTAAGTGCTCTGGTCAAACAACTTGAGAGGAGCAGAGAAACCATATTTTATGGTGATTTCAATATCAACTGGTCTGATAATAAGGAAAAACAGAAACTGAAAAGCTCCATGACTAAATTTAATTACAAACAATTGATCAAAGGACCTACCAGGATGACCAAACAATCGAGAACACTTATTGACATGGTATTCGCTAATAAACCAGAACGAATAACCAGAACCTATAATCTTGTAACTGGCCTCTCAGATCATAACATGGTTCTTGCTATCAAAAAACTCATTAAAAAGCGACTACAGTATTTTGGGGGAATCGATATTAACAAATCAAATTTTATTATTCCCAAATCAAAAAATGAGGAGTTTGAACATCACTTAGAGAATCAAAATTGGGAGCAGCTCATGTCAATAAATGAAGTAGATGATTGCTGTAATTTTATAACTGCAACAATTACAAAGTCCATAGAAAAATTTACAAAGCAAATTAATAGCAGACAACAGAAGATTTACCTACCATGGTTAAATAATGAAATAAGAAAACTTATGAAGAGGCGAGACTATGCATTGAAAACATCATTAACCTCTCAACTACAAAATGATCACCTTGTGTACAAAAGTTTAAGAAATAAAGTGGTACAAGAGCTGCGAAAATCAAAAGTATCTTATTACAATAAACTGATAGATCATGCAAAGGGTAACAACCGTTCCCTATGGAGGCATTTAAATAACTTAACTAATAAAAAAAACGATCAGAAGGGGGTAAAGGAACTTAGAATCAATGGCAAGACCGTCAGTGACAAGGCTACTTTGGCAAATGAATTTAATTCATACTTTGTGGGCTCTGTGGAAGACTTAACAAAAATTTTTGTGCTGCCAAATGTGCTCAACAACACAAATTCCATACTTCCAACAGATTCTTTTCACATCGATGAGGTAAATGAGGAGTTAATTGCTGGTATTGTTAAAACACTGTCAAACTCAAAAACTAATGATATCTACAATATGAGCACCTCCTTTCTCAAAATGCACAGCAAAATATTAATCAAACCACTGACTCATCTCATTAATCTCTCCTTTAGGTCTAGTACATTCCCATCTGCCTGGAAAAAAGCTGTCGTCATACCAGTTCATAAATCAGGCAGTAAAGACGATATATGCAATTACCGCCCAATCTCTATTTTACCAGTCCTGTCTAAGGTTCTTGAAAAAGTTGTAGCTACACAGCTGATTGAATATTTACAAGACAGTCAACTTCTTCATCCACATCAGTTTGGTTTTAGACCAGGATACTCAACAGAAACAGCAAATTGTTGCCTTATTGATAACGTCAAACAGTCCTTGGACAGGGGTAATGTGGTAGGAGCTGTTTTTCTAGATCTCAAAAAGGCTTTCGATACTGTAAACCACAGTTTGCTTTTATCCAAAATGGTATCTTTTAACTTCTCCCCAGATACATTAGAATGGTTTGCATCTTATCTCCAGAATAGAGAACAGTGTGTAAAAGTTCACCAGGATAAATCCTCATTTTTAAACAACCGCATGGGTATCCCACAAGGGTCCATTCTTGGTCCTTTACTTTTCAGCATTTTTATTAATGACTTGCCGTTACACTGCTCAGCTGCAACATGCCAACTTTATGCAGATGATGCAGTTATTTACACAGCTGCCAAGACTCCAGCACAGGCTGCAGATGTACTGTCTACAAGTATGGTTGATGTCCAAGAGTGGCTCCTCCAGAACCATCTATTGCTGAACCTTCAGAAAACAGTCTCAATGTGCTTTTCAATCAAAAAATGTAACCTGCAACGTTTTAAAGTTAACATACATGATCATGACATCAGTTTAGCTACAGAATTCAAATACCTTGGCATTGTACTAGATCCTCAACTCAAATTTAATCTTCATATAAAGAAAATTTCAAAAACAGTAAAAAAAAATCTGAACTGCTTTAAATTAATTAGATATTACATACCTTACAAAGCAACTGTACTGTATATGCATTCTATGGTTTTTTCTCATATATCATACTGTTTGACAGTCTGGGCTCAAGCAGCCCCTTCCACAATAAGACATATAGGTTCATTATATAATCAAACCCTAAAAATCTTGGACAAAAAGCCCATTAGGTGGCATCACTGTAATGTTTTAAAAAAATACAACCTATTGAGTTTTGAGAGTTTCATTGACCTCTATTTTCTGAAATTAACGTTCAAATGTTTCCATAAATCAGCACCCGAGCCACTTGCTAGTTTCGTCCAAAGACAGGACAGCAGCAGAGCCACCAGGAGTTCTGTTACAATAACTGTAAAATATTCCACCGCAGAACCACATTTGGACAAACAGCTTTCTCTATAAAGGGCAGTCACATCTGGAACACAATGCCAAATGTAATTAAAACAATAACGGACTTTAAAACATTCACTAAAAAGGTTAAAAACTGGCTGAAAAATAAACAAGAATGTACTCATGTATGAATTGATTGTCTGCAAGGTGACAGTGAATGAAGGGAAGGAATGAATGTGTTTGTTTATAGTGAGTGACGAAGGGAGGGAGGCCTGAAATAGGCAAATGTGAGTCAGGTTGTTATATTTGTGTATTTATAATATTTATAATATTTATAATTGTGTATTTATAATCTTTTTTGCATTGATGTATGTGGTTATTGTTTTTTTTTTTGTTTGTTTTTTTTTTCTTGATTCTCTTTTCTAAAGCCCATCCAGGGACAAGAGTTGCAAATTAGCTAATAGCTATACACTCTATGTGCAACACATCAGATTGATTGTCATTGATTAATTGTCTATGTTTATCAGAATCAGAATCAGAATCAGAATAAACTTTATTGCCAAGCATGTAAAAAACACACGAGGAACTTGACTTGACATTGGTGCGCATGCGCGCGACACAACGACACGGCAGCCAGGCGCCTCATCAAACAGAGATCGATAAGAAGGGAGGGGAAGGGAGGGAACGACACAAGGGGGGAGGAGAAAAAAAACTTCGTTATCAGAATACAGCTTATTTTTTAAGCAGATTATGATTACAATGAAAAAAAATCTCTCAATAGCACAGAGCAACAACTCAGAATTTCACAAGACACAAGAGAGCAGTGTACAGTATATCTTTAATCAGTTCATGAATCAATGTGTGTGCGGTGTTGAGCAGTGTTGATGATAATAAGAGAGACCCAAGGACCCTTGGCAGAAGATGTTTTGTCTGTCTGGCGCCCAGTCTTATCTGGCGCTGCAGCTGGCTGTCCAAGGCCTTGTGCTCATGATTTTGAAAAAACACAGTCTGCAGACAGCCAGGAGGGATTTTCATGGGGAATAATAATGCCAAATAGGACTGATCACAGAGAAGACTTGTATTTCTTCTGTAGATTCAGTACATTAATCCTTCATTGCGCAGCTTTGAATTCATCGTGGAAAGACCTGAGCGAACCCATGATGTAATCCACCTTACGAGACAGTTCTCCAGTAGTCGCTATCAGGGTCTTCTCCAGTTTCTCAATTTGTTGGATGCACCTCGCCTGGCCAGCATTTTGATAGGTTGAATCCATCTTCAGCAATTTGCGGTAAACCAAGACAATTCCCGTCCCAATCAGAATTATCCCAATCACCAAGATTACGAAGATAAACAAATCTTCAATATCTTCGATAGAGAGATTAGAGAGACACAGCATTTTCCAATTACCTGTGTCACATAGATAGCCCACTGGAGCCGTTCCAGCGGGGCAGACAGCTTCCCCCGGAGCACTATTCCTTGTTGAAAAAATAGTGTCAATTGTGTTCAAAGCCCAGCTTATTAACTCCATAATTTCTTTTCGGCGGTCGCAGTTAGACGCAGACAGACAACAGCAAGCTGGGATCCAGTAGTAGGAGGGGAGGAAAAGTCAGCAGGAGAGAAGAAAAAAGCGTCTGCTCTCTTGGGAGGGCGGAAGTGCACTGTCCCTGTCAAATAAACTAATCTATCTATCTAACACCTTACCTCTTCAAAGCAGCAGAGTCGTGGCGAACATCTCTTCCCACGCGTCAGACGAACGCGACGCTGCTCCGCTCGTGGATCCCGATCAACATAATTCCATTATTGCCGTTTTGGCGAATGATTTACGACTTTTGTCGTCGGCCTCCGTCTATTCTGCTGGAATGAGTGCAGGTCCCACTTGTGGGTGTTCTCCATGCTGCTGGGTCTGTGTCCAGCGTCCTTTGTTTTCATCTGTTGCAACAGTAAATCTCTCTTCACCCTGCCTGAATTCCTGTGCTTCAATTGGCTCCTGCGTTCACAGTAGGCGGGTCCTCCTTCCTAGATTTTCATTCATTGGCTCCTCAAGGTTTCAGAAACCCAATTCAAGGCTCTTATTAGTCGAATGAGAGGTCAATCAGATGAACTAATCTGTTCGCGGCTGTCTCTGCAGTTTTTTTTTGAGTGGCGCTTGGACGCTACTACATCACCATCACCACCATCATGCGTCATGCGTCCACACGCGCACGAGGGCGCTCTCGCGCGCCCTCGTGCATCATAGGACGCAGAGACTTGCCCGCCCGCGGAACAACGGAGCGCAAGTGGTTATTATTATTATTATTATTATTATTATTTATTATTATTATTATCCATCCATCCATCCATCTTCTTCTGCTTAATCCTTTTTTGGGTCGCGGGGGTGGGGGGGGGGCTGGAGCCTATCCCAGCATCTTTGGGCAAGAGGCAGGTTACACATGGACAGATCACCAGTCCATCGCAGGGCCAACAGAGAGAGACAGACAACCATTCACTCTCACAGTCATGCCTAAGGACAATCTAGAATCCCCAGTTTGATGCCAATTAGCCTAACTTTATTATTATTATTATTATTATTTATATTGAAAATGAGCAATGCACAACTGATCCTTTTTTTCAGGCATCACTGTTTTATCACTTTGTCATTATCACTGTTATGGTTTACCCTTTGTTGGCTTCCTTCCTGCAAATTTTTTACTTCTGCCTGATGACATAATGCAAGCTATTAAGATCAAGGGTTTATACCTTGGAAACTGTGAATCAGATCATATTTAAAGGTCTCATAACCCTTTTTCTATGCGTTGACACAGTGCACAGATGTCGCACTGAAATGTGTATTTATAGTTTGTAAAAAAAAAAAAAAACCTCAGACAGCATGTCTCTTTAAATGCTTAAATGAAACACAACATTTCCAGAAAACCAGGTTACTTTATTGGCAACTGAAAACAGGAATTTGCTACATAAAACACAATGGACACAACATAGCTAACAATATACAGGCATTTGTTTCCATGTTTATAGATGGTTAAATACAGCATTTTGCAGTAGTTGTGGTTAAGCTGATAGTTCTTATGATTCCTCAGAGATTTTTTGACTGTCTCTTCTTCCCTCTCCTGTTTTTCCTCTGTTGTCTCACACCTCTGCGCCTCTTTGGTGACACTTTTTTTGACGTCATGGGTTCTACTGGTGTTGTTCCACTTGCTGAACCTTCATTATTTTGTTGTCTCTCCTGCATTGTTTTTGTCCTCTGGTCCACTTCTGCAATTACTTTTCTTGCCCATGGTTTGTTGGGGTCTGAGCAAATTGTCCTTCCTTTTATTGTATGGAACCTGAAATGATTTGTGAGAATTCAGTTGCATAGTAAGCATTTTTTAAAACAATTTCTGAATTCAACATAGAACAAAATGATTGATCCTCAAGCGACTAGAGGGACCGTGAAGCTGCAGTTTGAGATGTTATATTCTGGGGGCCTTTAAGCACACATGTGCTATCTCTGCGTTCAGATGGTTGTATTGACAACACTGCAACTAGCCCGCATTAGCTAGTATTGATCTCTAAAGCTGTGTTCCAATCGCTCAATAGTATACTCCGAAGTGGACTGTACAGGGTTTCCGCCATATTAATGGAGATTCCAAATCGAAGGGAGCAAACGGTCTTCAGATCAAAGGAAACTGAGACCTCTGCAGGGAAAAAGTGAGCAACAGTGCATCACTTCACCATAAGTTGATTAGAAGATTACCCATAAGCCATTGCGCCTCAAATACGAGTAAAACAAACTATTGCTGCTAACGTTATTAACAAGCTAAACTGATGTTGGTTATTGTTGATATCAACTGATAGTAATAAAAATATATTTGTATTAATATTTTATTTAAAAAATATAAATTATCCACTATTGTATCAGTATGTGTCCATGGTACTGGGGTAACGCACGGAGGAGGGAGCCGACGGTTACAGGGCGTTTCAAATGGAGAAATTTTGTGAAGGGCAGTTAACTTATTTGTATTCTCTGAGAACGAAGCAGGGCGTAGGGAATGCAGTTTAAGTACACTGTGGATCGGAATGTAGCTTAAGATTAACGAGTGTAAAATCAGCTTGTGCCAAAACAGGTGAGTTTAATGGCAGAGGACCTACTGGCATCCTTGATGTTAAAAGGCACCTCTGGCATCAACACAATGCCAAAATCTGGTGGGAGACTATGGGACGTGTCAATGCATTTCTACTTGGCTTTCCAAGTGCATCCACCCTATAGACCTCTTGCACAATGTAGGGTGATATACTTCTGCTTCCCAGTCCACCCGCCGTCCACGTCTGGTTCCATTATATTTGCCCATTACGTTGCGCTTTCTCGCCAATAAATCAGTTTTATCACTTTCATTCATCATTGTACATATTTGAAATAGTGCATTGGCAGATTGTTTTTTTTTTCTTTATAAAGTTTGAGCTTCCCATTTTGATTGTTTTAGTAATCACACTGTGCCGTTTCACCGTTAGCCAGTTAGTTTAGCACAGTGCAGCTATCCTGCTGTTTATGTCTCTGCCATTCCAAATGCCACTGCATGGGTTGTAATGGACCTGTGAAACTCACCGAAGCATATGTCTGACTCCCAGTTGTTAAATGACTGGCTTTGCTATTGCTTTGTGTATGCAGAATCCTCTGGTTATTGCTGTTAGCGTTGCCGTTATTATTAGTCAGTTACTTTCCAGTTACTAGTGTGTTATTTATTCTCTTATTGAAGTCTGACTCCCTCCTAATAACAATGCATGGACTCCAATGAACGTGGGAGCAAAGTCACTAATAGCCGTTATGGTAAAGACTACTAACACACTAACATGCATGTTTTCTCAGTGAGAAACCATGATATTTGTACGAGTTTATGATGAGAATGGGTGGGTTGGATTCTGGAGAAGGATATCATGAGTTGATTAATGCCAGATGCCACCAGTAAGAACTTTTTTTAAAGCTTTAATGTACCCAAGCTTAATACACCGTTAAATATGTCGGAACAGCAGCCTTCTTCACTGACAGAATCCATTTCACTCTGAAGAGTTCACTGTTTTTGTTTTGTGTTTAAATTTTCTGTAAAGTCTGACATTGTTGTATCATAATGTATAAATCTTTAATAAAAATGTTTCATAATCTAGATGAGATTACATTAGTCTGTATTATAGGAGTCACCAACTAAAACTGCAGGAGGTCCGATAAGTCAGTCCTCCTCCCCAGCTGAGGTCCGAACAAGAGGCGGGATTCTTTAGGCACCACAGTTCGATTACGATTCAGGTCCTCTGACTAGATTCTAAAATTATTCTTGATGCATTTTTTTTTTCTAGTCAGGATTTCTTTCCTCCCACTGAGTGACAACTTGGTACTTTAAAGCAAAGTGTTTGCAATGACCCATGAATTTACTTCCAACATTTTTTTAAGACAACAAATGGAAGAGAAATGTGATGAGCCACATGGACAAATTTTCCTTAAAATGTGCTTTTAAAAACTGTCATCCTTTCATGGACACTCTTTCAGAAGGCCACACTTCTGCATTTCAGTTCCGCTTTTTTCTGTCAAAACAAAACAGTATCCTTTTGGTTTCTAAATTGTATCAAAAAGCTTTGGGGTCTGGACAGAGGACTCTTGGGGTCCAGATCCGGCCCGGAGTCTGCCAGCTGGTGACCCTTGGTCTATTTTCTCCCTTAGGAGAAATTCATCTTGAGCTTTCAAGGCATCACAGCATTAATAACAAAATAAAGCACAGCATTTACCTCCATAGTATCTACATATGCTGTCGACATACAGACCTATCACATTTTACCAGTGTTTTAAATGGAATGGAATTTTGAATTTCACTATTCCTGTTTTATTATGTTGGTGGTCAATCTGTCACACCCTGTATTGGAATACTAAAACTAGCATGATTAGCATTTCTGAGCGTGAATAAAGGTAAGGTTTGTGTGTGTATGTTTTTTTTTTATTAAAAATGTTTTTAAAGATGCATGTTTGATAAAACTTAAACAGTGGGAACACTTACATTATTGCTTCGATGGGACAGCCGACTGCAGACTGAACTGTGTAATTCTTAATATTTTGATGTGGAACTGTAGTTTTAGACCACACCACACAGCAGTTTTTCACAGGTCCTTGGGCTGAAAAGGTTACACACAGAGAATTAATAGTGGGCATTACTTTTATATTTTAAACATCCAGACAGTATTTGAAATGAAAAAAACCCAAAACAAAAACAAACTTTTTTGCAGTACTCACTAGCATTGCCCAAACTCATCCATGTGGCAAAAACGACAGTTGTGGCTAAAATGAGGTTGGATTTCATCTTCAAAATTACACCTTGGTGGGTCCCTGAGAAGTGAGCCGGAGGAAGTTTCTGTGCAAACTTTGCACACTTTGTCAAAGCAAACAATCTCACAGCTTGACTTGCTATCAGAACACTAATAGCCAAAGTCTTCTCTGCTCTTCTGTGCATTCGAGTTTTGATCTTAGCTCTTTATAGAAGACAAGCCTTTCCATTTCGTCCCCCACTTGTCAGCCCTACCCTCATACTCTGGAGGACAGTGACTGAGGCCACATGGTGGGGAGAGGAAATGATGAGAATAAACCATGATGAGAAATGATCCATTAAGAGCAGATCTGCCCACAAAGCTACAACTGCAACCTACGAAACCCCCCCAAGCAATGACACACACACACACACACACACGCACACACCATCTGAATTCACTTGCGCTTTATGTCACAGACAGTTTGACACTTTGTTTAGGTGAAAGTAATGGAGAATTGTCAGAAGCACAATCAGTTTTTTTTTTTTTCATAAACTTCATCCTGTCATCAACCACAAACACGCCAACGGTAGAAATACTCTCAGCTCAGCTTTGTTTAACTGCTTCACACACCCATGATGTGCCGTCACAGCTTGTTAGAATTTTTTAAAAAAATTTATGACTGTCATCTAGGGAATGTCACCCTTAATGTGAAAAGGAAAACTAACTAACTAACTAACCTGCACTTATATAGCGCTTTTCTAGTCACACCTGCTCAAACAGATAAAAGAAATCAAAATGAATGCAATATCATGGGGTGGCTGTGGCACAGGCGTAGTGGAGTCGACCTCTGATAAGAGGGTCAGTGGTTCGATCCCCGCTCTCTCTGCAGTCTGCATATCGAAGGGTCCTTGAGCAAGACTCTGAACCCCGTGTTGCTCCTGGTGGGCCAAGATAATGAGGGATGTCAGCCTTTGTTATGCATGTCTTTTGTTGTGTGCAAGTATAAAGCCAGTGAGCTGGAGACATTCTGTCTCTTTTCTCCTTCTGCCACTCTGCACCAGATGAGACTTGTTAGAAGAGCTGATTATTAAACTTTGTTTATAAATCAAATCGCCTCTTCATTTCCAAGCTCTTCTACACTGGTGACCCTGACGCGAGTATGGACCTGAGGCGTTCCCCCGCAATCGACTCATCCGTGGCAACCCACGCAGACGAGGGAACAGATGGACAACTGTTCCCCCCGGCAGAAGAGATTGAGAGGGCTCAACCGAGCACCAGCACCGCCGTGAGAGCCGAGGCAAGGCACTCTCACCCGGCGGGCACAGCAGTGATGGTATGCATGAATGCCGTCGCTGTCAAGCTGCCAGACTTCTGGCAAGAAGACCCCGCCTCTTGGTTTCAGCAGGCTGAAGCCCAGTTTACACTGGCGGGCATCATGGCTGACGATACCAAATTTTACCATATCGTCTCCAAACTCGACGCCGCCACTTCGAAGTGTGTGCGGAGCATGATCCGGCGACCACCGGCCCGGGACAAATATGAGACGCTCAAAGCAACCATCGTGGCGAACTACGCCCCATCAGCGGAAGAGAGAGCCGAGAAGATCCTGGCGGTCTACGGCCACAGAGGGTGCAAACCGAAGGCCCTCATGGAGGATTTGCTACAGCTCAAAGAAGAGGACAATGACAACTTCCTCTTCCAGTTTATATTCCTCAGCACGCTGCCGCCACACATGAGAGGGACACTCGCCAGCATGAAATGCAACACCCACCAAGACTTCCACGCACTGGCCAACGAAGCTCATCGGCTCGTCAACGCCTGCAAGGAGCTGACACCCACAGCAGCATCCGCAGACCTCAAAGCTGACGCCCCGAGCCACGAGGAGCCATAACCCACTGAGCAGACCCAGCCCACGGTGACAGCGACACGGCCAAAACTTAGCAGACAGAGCGACACCTGTTATTATCACCACCGCTTCGCCGAGAAGGCCCACAAATGCGTTCCCCCCTGCAAATTTGCGATTTCGGGAAAACGCCAAAGCCGAGAGCCATTAACGGCAGCGGTTCTCGGCGAGAAGAATAAGCTGTTGTACGTGACGGATGGACACACAGGCAAGCAGTTCCTCATCGACACAGGAGCCCAGCTGAGTTTCGTCATGCCCTCCCACGCAGATCGAGCCACGGGCACCCGGGGCAACGGAGCCGTGGCAGCCAACGGCTCTAGCATCGACACGTTCGGCGAAAAGAGCCTGCACCTCCTCATCCACGGCCGCAGCTACAGATGGACATTTGTTGTAGCAGCAGTGAGTTTTAACTTATTAGGCGCGGATTTTTTGTGTGCACATGGGTTATTAGTAGATCTATCAAATAGGCGCCTGGTTAATGCACTGTCCTTTGCTTCTATTCCATGCTCAGCCCGAGTTTCTCCACCACCTGTGCAGGCCAACGTCACCACGGCAGGAGGTAAGTTTGAGCAACTCCTCACCCAATTTCCAGCACTCACAATTCCCAAATTCTCAGCCACTGTGGCTAAACACGGGGTTGAACACTTCATTCCCACAGCGGGACCTCCCGTTTTTGCCAAAGCGCGCCGCTTAGACGCAGCCAAGCTCAACATAGCACGGGACGAGTTTACAACTCTTGAAAAATTGGGCATTGTTAGACGCTCGAAGAGCCCCTGGGCCTCACCACTTCACATGGTTCCGAAATCCGACGGTTCTTGGAGACCGTGTGGAGATTACCGCAGATTAAACAACGCTACAGCGCATGACCGTTACCCAATTACTCACATTCAAGATTTTTCACTACATCTGGCGGGTGCGCGCATTTTTTCAAAAATAGACTTAGTCCGCGGTTATCACCAAGTCCCAGTCCGAGCAGAAGACATTCCTAAAACAGCGGTAATAACCCCTTTCGGCCTTTTTGAATTTCTGCGAATGCCTTTCGGCCTCAAAGGCGCTGCTCAAACTTTTCAACGAATGATGGACGCGGTCCTACGCGACCTTCCTTTTGTCTTCGTCTACCTCGACGACATGCTGGTAGCCAGCTCGTCTGAGGAGGAACACGAGCAGCACCTCACTACGGTTTTTCAGAGGCTAGAAGAGCACAGGCTAATAATCAGTCCAGCCAAATGCAAATTCGGCGTGTCACAAATTGATTTTTTAGGACACAAAGTCTCTCCGAAGAGGGCAGTTCCACTTCCAGACAAAGTTCACGCGATAGAAAGTTTCCCACGGCCACAAACGGTCAAATCGCTACAGGAATTTTTAGGGATGGTTAATTTTTACAACCGCTTCCTCCCCCATGCAGCTCAGCTCATGCAGCCCCTATATGACGCACTCAAAAAAAAGAAGGCTTCCAACGCAGTCAAATGGACCCCGGAGCGCGAACGCGCTTTCGCGGAAATAAAAAGTGCCCTAGCTAACGCCACATTGTTAGTTCACCCAGATCCCTTGGCCCACATCGCGCTAACCACAGACGCTTCAGACCTAGCTATAGGGGCAGTTGTAGAACAACTTGTCAGCGGGGTCTGGCAACCTTTAGCATTCTTGAGCAAATCGCTAAACCAAACTGAGCGTAAATACAGCACTTTTGACAGAGAGCTGCTGGCGCTTCATTTATCCATCCGCCACTTCCAGTTCTGGTTAGAAGGGCAGAGTTTCACGGCTTTTGTAGACCATAAACCGCTCACCTTTGCTATGGCTAAAATTTCAGAACCATGGTCAGGCAGGCAACAAAGACAGCTAGCTGCGATTTCAGAGTTCACCACAGACATTCGACACGTGGCAGGCAAACTTAACGTAGTAGCAGACTGTCTCTCTCGCGCGGTGACACCACCAGAGCGTGGGGAGACAGATTATACTGCCTCAGCAGCAGAACTCTTCACTAACGCAGACACATACGCAGCACCTATCCATGCAGGGATAGATTATGCAGCCATGGCGGAGGAACAGAGCGGTGATGCGGACGTGCGTGCACTCCTGTCTGGACCAACAGGGTTAAGGCTGGAGAAAAAGGGTTTACGCGACGGCGTACCCCCCCTAATATGCGATGTTTCAACTGGCCGACCTCGCCCGTTAGTACCAGCTACATGGCGCCGCCGTATTTTTGACGCAATTCACTCCCTTGCGCACCCAGGTGTGCGCGCCTCGGTTAAAATGGTCGCCGAAAAGTTTGTGTGGCCAGGCCTGCGCAAAAACGTAAAAGAATGGGCAAAAACTTGCATTTCTTGTCAACGCGCCAAAATACACAGACACACAAAAGCCCCTCTGGAGCCTTTTCCAATCGCTGCTAGAAGGTTCGACCACGTTCATGTCGACCTCGTGGGGCCACTACCTTCCTCCCAAGGTTTCACACACCTGTTAACAATGATAGACCGCACCACACGCTGGCCAGAGGCAGTCCCTCTAGCGGCAACCACAGCGGAGGAAGTCGCTCTCGTTTTTTTGACAAACTGGGTGGCACGTTTCGGCGTCCCATCGGACATCACATCCGATAGGGGGCCTCAATTTGTCTCAGAGCTCTGGTCAGCCATGTCCAACAGCTTAGGGGCAACAATTCATCGCACCACCGCTTATCACCCTCAGGCTAATGGGTTATGCGAGCGTTTTCACAGGTCTTTAAAGGCTGCCCTCAGAGCCTCACTAACGGACACAAATTGGGTAAATAAACTTCCCTGGGTTTTATTGGGGTTGCGTGCTGCACCTAAAGAGGATCTAGACGCCTCTCCCGCAGAATTAGTCTTTGCACAACCTCTCAGGCTTCCAGGTGAATTTTTACCAGAGAACCCAGAGCCAGGCCACCTTCCAGTCCCAAGGTTTTTAGGCAGCAACGGACCGGGCTCTCTCCCCGGTCCAGCTCATCACTCCTTCCCACGGGTTTTTGTCCCTCAAGCTTTAAAAAACGCTGAGTTCGTTTTTGTTAAGCATGAAGCTTTAAAACCAACTTTCCGCCCAGCATACGATGGGCCATTCAGAGTGCTGAAACATGGTGATAAACACTTTGTGCTTGATTTTGGGGATAGAAAAGAAACATTCAGCATTGACAGACTTAAACCTGCCTTCTTGTTGAAAGACGAGCCTGCACAGTTGGCAAGAGCACCTCGGCGGGGTAGACCCCCCAAGAGAAAAGACTCAGCCCCCCAGCAGGGAACAGTTAACCTCTCTCCTTCCCACACTGCAGATTCCTCACAAGAAGGTCCCAGCAGGGCGCCTAAACCAACCTACAGCAGTTTTGGGAAAAGATTAAAACCCAGACAGCACAGGGACTGATACAAACCACTCCACAATTGTTCACTAATTGTGCTGCAACAGTTTAGGACTGACTTATGATTTTACTATGCTGTTATGATTACCACTGAACTCTCTTAGGAGCATGGCTGCTGGAAAGTTTCTTCCGTGGCAAGAGATGTAACACTTAGTATGTCATAGTAACTATCTTAGACTGTGAACCTTTCTGTTGTCTTTTCTTAGTTGTTTGGGGGGCCTGTGGTCTATATTAATCATATATTCCATAACCTACATATGTTGAAGCATGTGGAAATGTTTAGTAATTACATATGTAAAGGACTTCACACCTCTGAAAGGACAAAGGCTCTCAACCGCCGAGTGAAGAACAAAGACGTTCCCAGACATGGCGGAGGAGACCGGAGGAGCCACCCTCACCCCCTAAGGCGAGGAGAGGAAATACCAAGACAATGGGGGGATTAAGATAATGAGGGATGTCAGCCTTTGTTATGCATGTCTTTTGTTGTGTGCAAGTATAAAGCCAGTGAGCTGGAGACATTCTGTCTCTTTTCTCCTTCTGCCACTCTGCACAAGATGAGACTTGTTAGAAGAGCTGATTATTAAACTTTGTTTATAAATCGCCTCTTCATTTCCAAGCTCTTCTACAATTCCGTCTGTTTGTGGCTGTGTGTATCCGTCTGTCCGTGTCTCTGTTTCAGCTCACCCACCCTGATAAAAAATAAATATGCTAAATATATTTAATTTAGGTATATTTTAGTGTATTTTAATATATTTTGGTAAAGTAAATTTTAAGCGTGCTATTTTGGAACAACTTTTTTTGTATTCAATACATTTTAGTTAAATTTAAATTGAAATAAAGTTCAACTTTAAGTATGCTTAATGTATTTTTATGTACTAAAGTGGAACAATTTTAAGTACACTTAATGCAGTTTTAATATATTATGATCTGTGACGATTTACTCATTCACTAATACACTATGATTACACTACTTTCATATTTTAAGTGCATTTATTGTGTATTAGCAATAGTCTTATAATTGATTTATAGTTTATTTAAAACCTATTTAAAATGACTCTGCAATACATAGAAATGTCATTTAAAATACTCTTTAAATATACAATGTTTCTATTGTAAATACATTTTTCGTATAATGAAAATACTTCCAAGTATACACTTAACAAATATATTTTATTTGCATTTCAAAACAAACCAAAAATACATTCAATTACAATGTAGTGCAAAAATTGTAACTAAAGGTTTCAAACCTCGAGAAGTGAATTATGCAAAAAGTAGAATAATCTCAAATGAGTTAGTGCTGTCACTTCACATGACTCTGGTCTGAAGTGTCCCCTTAACGTCATTGTCTGCAAGTTGAAATAAATTTAATAGAATGCATATTACTGACCCCTTGGACCGACATTTTGATGTAAAGAAATTAATTTCATTTATTTTTTTCAAAGTTCTTCCCTTTGCTGATTTCAGCCTCAAATCTATAGGCAAAAATTCAATATTTCTCTACCACACACCTAATTTTCCAAACTTGTAGACAATAACATCAAGCATATCCTCAGAGTGAGCGGCATCTGAAAAGAGCCGCCCTCTCGGAGCTTAGAAGCACATTAAGAACTGCTAGACAAGAGATAAACTGAACACATTCATCACCACTTTTTGTCAAAACTTATGTGGTGTTGCTTGGTACCTGGTAGCATGAAAACAAATGTACAAATAAAACTTTTTTTTTTACCCTTTTTGGCAAACAGCCCTTAACAATGGGTAGAAAAAGAAACAACCAGACCTTACACAAAACATTTATGGCCTCTTATGTGAAAAATGTTCATTGTTGCTGTACTGTTATCACTACGTTGTAGAGGATGACTTTCACAAACGAGAGGGCTGGTTTATTGCAAGGTCACATCCTCTAACAAGAACAGGATCTCAGGAAAAGAGACAGAGCAATCATCCAACACAGCTCTTATAGTCTCACCAGACACAAATCCCCCCACATCAAATCACACACCCCCAACCCACAGTCTTAGGTAAACATCCAGAGCCCGAGGCTCCTTGGCGTCTCCATTGCCTCTTGACCCTCTAGCGTCTGGGGCTCCTGCTGGGGCATTCTCTCCAGCTTCACATCTCCTGCAAGGCCAACTTCACACCTCCTGTAGGTCCTCACAGGGTCAGGTCCTCTTTGGTCCTTAAGACGTGAAGCTTCTGGAATATGCACCGTCATTCCTACTAGGTGAATGCCGGGGATATGAATACAATATATGCGCCTTAAATATGCGCCATATAACCCCCCCCCAAACGTCTAAATAAGGACAAAGTGCACCCCAATATGCATAGCATCATAAAATAATACACAGAACATCAAAAAAGGGCACAACACATCACACTTCCGGCTGCTTGGGCTTCAATCGCCTGCCATATCTGCTGTAAGCCGGTTTCAACCTTCCAGTAGCCGCTTCTTGCATCTGTGAATTAGAGTCGTTAGCACATCCTTGTGAAAGCTTAGAAGAGTGTCTCCCCGGTGGCCTGCCGCGACGGGAGGCCATGGCCAACTGCACTTGTTCATCAGCTAACACAAAAGCGGGTTTGAGTCTGTTAATGCAGACTAATTCCCTCCTGTCTCCCAAATCGAGTAAAAAATGCTTTTCCCCGGTTTCTAACACTCTGAACGGTCCATCATAAGGTGGTCTTAAACCTAACCTCTGTGCGTCGTGTCTAACAAAGACGAATTCTTACATTCTTTAAGGCTTTAGGCACGAAAACGCGTGGGAAACTGTGATGAATTGGACCGGCGAGGGTGTTTGATCCCGCGTCGCTCTGCAGCAGCTGAGCGGGGGGGCGATCTGGTGCGGGGTTCTCAGGAAGGAATTCTCCCGGTAACCGGAGAGGTTGGGCGAAGACTAGCTCGGCCGGAGAGGCTTGCAAATCTTCCTTAGGTGCTGAACGCAACCCTAATAAAACCCATGGAAGTTTATCAACCCAATTTGTGTCCGTGAGAGCCGCTCTGAGGGCTGCTTTCAATGACCGGTGAAAGCGTTCGCACAAACCGTTGGCCTGGGGGTTATATGCAGTTGTGCGATGAATTTTCACCCCCAGGCTGAGTGCCATGGATGACCAGAGCTCGGAAACAAATTGGGGTCCTCTGTCAGATGTTATGTCCGACGGGACTCCAAAGTGCGCGACCCAAGCCGTTAAAAAGGCGCGCGCAACGTCTGCTGCTGTGGTTGACGCCAGGGGGACCGCCTCTGGCCAGCGTGTGGTGCGGTCCACTATGGTTAGAAGGTGTGTGAACCCCTGTGACAACGGGAGGGGTCCCACCAAGTCGATATGCACGTGGTCGAAGCGTTTGGCTGGGATGTGAAAAGGTTCTAGAGGGGCCCGCGTCTGCTTGTGTACCTTTGCTCTTTGACACGCTGCGCAGGCTGCGGCCCATTCTTTGACCTGTTTACGCAGCCCCGGCCAAACAAATTTCTCTCCCACCATTTTGATCGATGCGCGAACGCCCGGATGTGCCAGCGAATGTATTAAGTCAAAAACGCAGCGACACCACGCAGCTGGGACCACGGGGCGGGGGCGCCCCGTGGAGATATCGCAGATTAGAGGTGGCATACCTCTTTGATGCACCCTGTGCTCCAGCCTTAGCCCTGTTGGCCCAGACTGGAGCGCGCGCACAGCCGCATCATTAACCTGCTCGGCGGCCATGGCTGCATAATCTAACCCAACGCAGACTGGGGCTGCGAGCGCTTCCGCGCCGCGAGCCTGGCCCGTGTCTACAGCCGCCGAGCCTGCCCCCTGGGGGCCTGGCATTGGAACTGTGCGCGAGAGACAATCTGCCACTACATTGTGTTTGCCCGCTACGTGTTGAATGTCGGTGGTAAACTCCGAAATCGCGGCCAGCTGTCTCTGTTGTCGGTCCGACCAAGGCTCTGAAATTTTAGCCATTGCAAATGTTAATGGTTTGTGGTCTACAAACGCGGTGAAACGGCGCCCTTCCAACCAGAACTGGAAGTGGCGGATGGCCAAATGCAGGGCTAAAAGCTCCCTATCAAACGTGTTGTATTTACGCTCGTTATCGCGCAATGTTTTGCTGAAAAACGCAAGTGGTTGCCAGCTCCCTGCTACCAGTTGCTCGACAACCGCACCCACTGCCACGTCGGAAGCGTCCGTGGTTAGCGCCATGCGAGCTGCTGGCACCGGGTGTGCCAATAATGCAGCGTTCGCGAGGGCCGATTTGACCTGGGAGAAAGCGCACTCCGGGTCCAGGGACCACTCGACTTTAGTTGCAGGTTTTTGCTTCTTTAGTGCCGCGTACAATGGGTGCATGAGCTGTGCCGCGTTGGGGAGGAAGCAGTTATAAAAATTGACCATCCCCCCAAATTCTTGCAGTGCTTTAACTGTCTGCGGTTGGGGGAAATCCGTTATCGCGCGCACTTTATCAGGCAGCGGGACCGCGCCTTCTGGAGACACGAGGTGCCCCAAAAAATCGATTTGCGCTACCCCGAATTGGCATTTCGCTGGGTTAATTATCAGCCCATGTTCTGTCAGCCTCTGAAAAATGGCTGTGAGGTGGCGTTCGTGTTCGACTTCGAATGCACTGGCTACCAAAATATCATCCAAATAGGCGAACACGAAAGGGAGGCCGCGCAATACTGCATCCATCATGCGTTGGAACGTCTGAGCGGCGCCTTTGAGGCCGAAAGGCATGCGCAAAAACTCGAAAAGCCCGAAAGGGGTTATAACTGCCGTTTTGGGTATGTCTTGCGCGCAGACTGGGACTTGGTGATAACCGCGCACCAAATCTATTTTGGAAAAGATGCGCGCCCCCGCCAAATGTGCCGAAAAATCCTGGATGTGCGGAATCGGGTAGCGGTCGTGTGCTGAAGCATTATTTAATCTGCGGAAATCACCGCAAGGGCGCCACAAGCCGTCAGCCTTGGGGACCATATGCAGGGGTGACGACCAAGGGCTGTTAGAGCGTCTAACAATGCCAGTTTTTCCAAGTTGGCGAATTCCTCGCGCACGATGGCCAGTTTAGCTGGGTCCAAGCGCCGAGCTTTTGCAAAAACAGGGGGGCCAGAGGTAGTTATGAAATGCTCGACCCCGTGTTTAGCAACCGACGCTGAAAATGTTGGGACCGTGAGTGCTGGAAACTGATTGAGTAGTGCATGAAACTTACCACCCTCAGCTGTGACATTGGGATGTGCAGAAGGCAGGGCCACCCGAGCTGTACAGGAGATAGAGTGGAAAGACAGTGCATTTACAATACGTCTATTAGTAAGATCAACCAATAAACTGTTTGAGCATAAAAAGTCAGCACCTAGCATGTTGTTGCTAACTGCAGCTACAACAAAGGTCCACTCGAAGGTGCGGCCATGGAGGGAGAGGAGGAGCGTCTTCTCCCCATAGGTTTTGATCGTGGAGCCATTCGCCGCTAACACCAGGGGTCCGCTGGCAGGCGTCAGCAGGTCCGCGTAGGAAGGCTTGACAAAACTTAGCTGGGAGCCTGTGTCCACCAGGAATTCCTTCCCTGAATTTGCGTCTGTCACGAAAAGCAGCTTGTTCTTCGCGCCAAGAGTCGCAGCTGCTACCGGCTCTCGGTCTTGGCGTTTCCCTGGCGCTTGTATCGGCACGGTGGGATGCATCTGCGCGCTCTCTCGGCGAAGCGTCGATGGTAGAAACAGAGGGTGTTGTCAGCTCCGCTTCTCCTGGCCTCTGCCGCTGCTGACGTCAGTGGGTCCGGTGCTGCAGCCTCTGGTTTCCCCTCGTCTCGCGGGGGTGCGTTCAGCTCTGCTGCTGCCGTCGTGGCTGCGTGCCGTCTATGGGCGTCGACGAGCCGCTGCGCCTCCTGGCCCAGCTCGTGGTAGTCACGGTTGTTGAGTAGCTGTGAGCTGGCCAGGGTGACTCTCACTGCTGGCGGTAGCGTTCTGAGAAAGAGGTGGGTGAAGATAAAGCTGTCGTCATCTTCGCCTCTCAGGCTCATCATCTTCGCCATCAGATCTGCCGGCCTGTCCGCTTCCCCTTCTGTCAGCGCCAGGAGCTTCTCTGCTCGCTCTCCCAGCGAGGGAGTGAAGGCTCGAATGAGGGCGGCTTTCAGTGCGTCATACTTGTCGTCTTGGGGCGGGTGGTTGGTTAGGCTCTCCACCCGCTGCACTGTGAGGTTGTCCAGAACCTCGTTGCATCGGCTGAGATTTCCCGAAGGTGGAACTGCACCTCCACAGTGGTAAACCAGGAGCGCAAGTTATGTTGCCAGAAATCGGGCAGCTGTAGTGTGGTAGCTGCGTTAACCCGGTTGGCCCCTGAAGAGTCCGGTGCGGAAAAACCGTCGCCACCGACCATGGTTTGTCGTAGGTCACCAGTGTAGAGGATGACTTGGACCGACATTTTGATGTAAAGAAATTAATTTCATCTATTTTTTTCAAAGTTCTTCCCTTTGCTGATTTCAGCCTCAAATCTATAGGCAAAAATTCAATATTTCTCTACCACACACCTAATTTTCCAAACTTGTAGACAATAACATCAAGCATATCCTCAGAGTGAGCGGCATCTGAAAAGAGCAGCCCTCTCGGAGCTTAGAAGCACATTAAGAACTGCTAGACAAGAGATAAACTGAACACATTCATCACCACTTTTTGTCAAAACTTATGTGGTGTTGCTTGGTACCTGGTAGCATGAAAACAAATGTACAAATAAAACTTTTTTTTTACCCTTTTTGGCAAACAGCCCTTAACAATGGGTAGAAAAAGAAACAATCAGACTTTACACAAAACATTTATGGCCTCTTATGTGAAAAATGTTCATTGTTGCTGTACTGTTATCACTACGTTGTAGAGGATGACTTTCACAAACGAGACTGAGTTTATTTCTCAGGGTTGGTTTATTGCAAGGTCACATCCTCTAACAAGAACAGGATCTCAGGAAAAGAGACACAGCAATCATCCAACACAGCTCTTATAGTCTCACCAGACACAAATCCCCCCACATCAAATCACACACCCCCAACCCACAGTCTTAGGTAAACATCCAGCGCCCGAGGCTCCTTGGCATCTCCATTGTCCTCTGACCCTCTAGCGTCTGGGGCTCCTGCTGGGGCATTCTCTCCAGCTTCACATCTCCTGCAAGGCCAACTTCACACCTCCCGTAGGTCCTCACAGGGTCAGGTCCTCTTTGGTCCTTAAGACGTGAAGCTTCTGGAATATGCACCGTCATTCCTACTAGGTGAATGCGGGGGATATGAATACAATATATGCGCCTTAAATATGCGCCATAACGTGTTATATACACTGAGTATGTTAACGTAGATTAACAGCAAGCCAAACTCGTTTTTCACGAGCCAGGAAACCGAGCGTCCTGCTCCTTTATTTTCAGTCTTCCTAGACAGCTTACAGTATTTTACAACTGTGGCTCGAAGCTCGATGAAAAGTCCGAGTGAAACTGAAAAGAAATAAAAACAGAAAATAAATACATATGGGTGGGGGTTTTTTTGGGGGGGGGGGTCCAGTGCACTATATCAGGGGTATCTGACTTTCAAGCGCTCTCTCTTTTTCTGTAATTTGCAGATGTCGGTTTCGTTTTTATAATATGCAAGGGAACATAAAAGAGTTTCAGACTTGCATTGCAATTTTTAAAAAAAAATCATTGATTTTGCCGTTAAAATCGAAACTATTGGTCGTGTCCCCTCATTTTTCCCAGTTTTTGTGTGACATGAAAATCGCATCAATTTCAAAGTACTGTAACGTGATCTCTGAGTAACTCTTTCTACTCAAAATGCAAGAGATAACAGAGTTGTAATGCAAATTCAAAATAAAACATTCCCCAATGTGATCGGATCTATGGTTTTTGTACGGCGACCCCTGCAAATTTACTCGTACGACGTAAATTTCCGTGTCCCCAAATTTACGCAGCAACATGCAAGTTATTTGGTAAAGTAACCAGAAAACAGGAAGTGCTGATGCTTTTCACTTTGCACCTTTCAAATCCCAAACCATACACGTAAAAAGGAGATCAGTCTTTGTGAAGCTCAGATGTAGAATATTTCAATAAAATGTCAAACATTTATGACACATCGAATATGGTGTCCTTTAAAAAATTTACGTCTTCGGTCTTGGTCGGCTGCGCGCAGCCCCGTCTGGCGAGGTGAGCGCCCTGGGAAAGCACTTTTATTTTCTCTACCCCGGATGTGCTCAACCCATGTGGAGAGGATTAACCGTGGTCACTTTATATTGAAGTTATCGAAGGTCCAAACTTCCGTGTCCCGCATTTACGCCTTTTGTGATTTTACGTCTTATCCAACAAACAGGGAGAATTTGAAGGTATGTATACACGTTATCACATCTTAATATGTCATGAAAATGTAGCTGTTGATGAGTTTTGATGCGTGAAAAATACTGGAAGTGTTGAAGTTGTTTCGTGTAAAACGTGTGCCATTGCAAAGTGCATTGGCACACTGGGAAACAAAAGCCCGAGTGTCCCCTTTACGTCTCCATTTACAAGTAGTTGAAGTGAGCGCTCACCCTCAACAGTTCCTGAACGCGAATGCCGTTACGAAAATAGTTAATAGTTTCATAAACCTGACACAATTGGATAGTGATTAGTCAATTTCATGTGCAGATTTGATCAATATTAAATTTTGCCACCAATGTCACACATTGGACCCCTAATAAATAAAAACACCCATATAATTAAGCTATCGGGCCCCTGGGGTAGGACTAATTCCTGGAAACAAATAGACGTAATACATTAAACAAGCTAGCGGGGCCCTGGGATAAGACTAATCCCTGAAACAATATACTCTAAAAAAAACGATACCAAGTTCACATTTAGCAACTTATAAAACCAACATAACATGCATTAACTTACAGCCATTGCTTTCGGAGGTGTAAAAATGGGGTTTAACACACAGGAGGAACGTTTCAGACATTCGCGGGCAGGCTATATTCTCTCTGCCTTTTTTTTCTCTCTACCGAAGTCCGTTTCTTCTACCCACAAATCCTAGCGGCAACTGGCTGCGCTTTCAATATAATAACTATACAGAAATTACTTTTAACACAATTACTATTTAGATGACATGAATTACTACAGATGAACTATGATACTTTAATATGAACTTGTGAACTATTTTAACTTTATAAAACACACACTACTGAGTTGTGAACAGTTGCACTTCCTGCGTAGTGCAGCTCGCACCTCAGACACTGTGGTTCCGGGAAACTCCTCAATCACCGCGTCTGCAAAAGAAAACTTACTTAATACAGATTTTAAGTATATCTATAAACCACGTTTTTGTACTGCTATGTACTAAAATGTATAAGGAGATCGTTTCACATGACAAATCACCTAAGACAAGGAAAGAATTAGTTTTATTCACTCTACAATGTTAAGTTTTCTTAACAAGTTCTTTGTTGTCCCCCTTCCAAACAATATTGAACGAGATTGAAGTATCTTAAAAATAAAATATTAATCTGTTTCAATTATACATTGTAATTATTTGTATATTTTTGAAAAATGCTTAGTGTTTTAAGCGTACCAAAAATATGTACTGATTAATACATTTTCATTTATGTTCATACATGCAATTAAAACTGTAAATACTCACTTATGTACTTTGAAATAAGTCAAAGAATAGTGTAATGTATTGAATGTATTGAAAGTATGCAACAAAATACAATTTTAGCTAAATATTACTTTAATATATTTATTGTATTATATAAAAATATATACTCAAAGTATGCATAAAATATACTTTAAATGTATAATGAAATATTTGAGTAGAAGTATATTTCCAATTAGATATATATATTTTATTTGAAATATATTTTTGGAAAAATATATTTCAGTATAGTGTATTAAAAAATACTTATTACAAAGTATGTTTTAAGTACAGTTACATAAATATATTTACGTTATACTTGAAAGCGATTCCTAGAAAGTACAAGTATATTCTAATATATTTAACTTGTATTTTTGAAAAAAAGAATGTAGTAATAATACATTTCAATATATTTTTTTTTTTCACCAGGGCAGTCAAAATTAAGTGGAACTAAAGGCTTGTATCATTGTATCACCATATTTTCTCGACTTTTAATTTGCCATAATTTTGAAATAATGCTTTGTTTTTGAAATAAACACAAAAATAGCTCACCTTTACCGTCAATGGAATGGTACTGTACATGCATCTGGAAACTCCCACCAGAGGAAAGTACTGAGCAATCCACCAATACTGGGTGAACAAATGTCCATCTTTCTGGGGGTGGCGGTGGTGCAGGTGTAGAGTGACCGACTACTGATCGGAGGGTCATGGGTTCAATTCCCGCTCTGTCTGCTGTCCGCTTGTCGAAGTATCCTTGAGCAAGACATTGAATCCCCAATTGCCCCTGGTGACCTGGTTAGCACCTGTGTGTATGGCAGCTCTGCCACCATCAGTGTGTGAATGGGTGGATTGCAGGATCTGTAAAGCGCTTTGGTCATCCTAGATGAGAAGAAAAGCGCTATATAAGTGAACACCGTTTACCCCATCTGTTTTCTTCCTCTGCCACTAAACAGCAAAAGCTCCTGTTCAGCTTGATTGTCATTGTATTCACGTACCTCCATTGCTTCCACCATTTAAAACATCTGCCACCGTGCTCTTCTTTTGTGTTTGGGTTGCAGCTGCTCAAATCAGTTTGGTGGCTCTTGGCTGCCACTGACAGTACGGGCATGTGAACTGCAGATTATTTTCACTGCGCATGCATGTACTCCAAAACTACTGGATGGATTTGGATGAAATTTTTATCAGAGGTGGTCCGTGGGCTAGAGAGGAGCCCATAACATTTTAGTGATGATACAAGAATGCATACCTTCGCTAAGGCTCTGGCATCAAGGCATGAACACCTTGGTGCTTTCATTGTTTTATAAATACACTCAAGGACAACAATCTCAGGGTATTCATTGTCTTCATTGTGCAATTATAGTCAGGAATACTGATTAACCAGTGACAAGACCTTCCAGACATGGATGTCTTTATATTACATTTACGTGAAACACATTCACTGCAGATGAAAGCCATGTCACCACTTGTGAGACTACTTGCACCAACTGACTGGACAACTGTTAAATTATGAGTCACTTTAATATGGAGGTAGGGCTGGGCAATTTGACCTTAAGTCATTATAATTGTTAACTGACCCTTTCACACTGTTTTTTTTGTTTGTTTGGTTTTTTTTGGGGGGGGCAGTTTCTTTTTCTTCCTTTTATTTCTCTTATAGTTCACTGACAAGCCAATATTACACAAGAGTGTGGTATCATACTGCAGTGTGGTAGTAAATAAGCATAATACCATAAAGAATAGACCTATTGTCATTTCACATACAAATTAAACATTGTCTGATGCAGAAGTCAGTGTTTGTTTACATACCTCTCAATGATTAGTGAGTAACGTGACTCACATTGATGCGCAATTAGCTTGCTAGCTGTGTTGGAGAAGTCCTTAACTCAGCCATAATTGTGTTACCACCCATAGCCTGTTTTTGGGTTCTGAAACAGGGTGCCTTAACGTGTCAACTTTTGTGTGCGTTCCCACTGGAAAATGGTTGAAATGGCGCAGATAGCCATCAAAGGCTTCAGGCATCAAGATGTTAGTTTCCACGCACTTTGTTTGCTATTTCTTGGCACCTTCAGATGTAATAAATCATCACATACTATGTGGATGGAGGTCACATTTCTTTTCATTACAGCCATGTTTTGTTGCTTCTGGACAGCGCTAACTGCACTGTTGGGCAAGTTACTAAAAATAGCAACTAATTACAGTTACTAGTTACTTCTTTTCAAAGGTAATGAGTTATTTCAACAATTACTGCATGATTAAAGTAAATAGTTACTTACAAAAGTAACTTTCACATTACTTTTAAATGCATACTTAAATCACCTTGCACACATTGCAAGATAATTTAATTAAAGGATTACATTACAGGCTTATTAATGTCAGGCTGAAAACAGACTGTTTCAGCCAGAACTTTTAGAACATGTTCAGTCTGCTTTATCCTGCCTTGAGGGCTCTTATTGTGGGAAAAATCTGAATAAAATCAACATAATATTGCCAGTAATTTCCTCATTTTGGAGAGAGAGTTGCAACACTGCATAAAGCTGTCCATGTTCATCTTACCTTTACGATATGGATTTAATCCGATGTGCAGTGATCCAAAGAAATTGTTCATTATCCACAGTCCAAATGTCTGCTGTGACAGAGACATGATTCAGTCCCTCAAATTCCTTTTGGAGATCAAAATCCATTTTTGACTAATCTTTATCCAGGCAGCAAGTAAATGTGTTTTAACTTCAGTGGATTCCAGTCTCAGCTGTCTGATGGAAAGCGGCTATTATCACATCTTCAGTCTGTGACAACATATCTTACAATCAGTCGGTTTAATTCTTTCTGGGCCACAAACTGTCCAGTTGCATACCTGTGCTTGAAATCCAGCCGTGGCTGTTGAGACAAGAGTATTTCCCCTTTACATTCAGCCGTGGCTGTTCATATAGCATAGATCCACTAACACAGTGTTGTTAGCATAGCTAGCCGTTACTTAGCACGAGCTTTGTCGGAGCTTTGTTGCTGTTTTCAAGCGCTTCTCAAGATTGCAGTAGGTCTCAACCGGCACTTTAGTTTGCAACCCACCAATGTGCTTTTGTCCTTAACTGTGACAAAGGAAAAATAATCTGTCTAGTTCCACAAAAACAAAGTAGCTTCATCTCTTCATCTCTTCTTTATGCTTTGTGCTTTAGAAGCACATTAAGAACTGCTAGACAAGAGATAAACTGAACACATTCATCACCACTTTTTGTCAAAACTTATGTGGTGTTGCTTGGTACCTGGTAGCATGAAAACAAATGTACAAATAAAACTTTTTTTTTTACCCTTTTTGGCAAACAGCCCTTAACAATGGGTAGAAAAAGAAACAATCAGACTTTACACAAAACATTTATGGCCTCTTATGTGAAAAATGTTCATTGTTGCTGTACTGTTATCACTACGTTGTAGAGGATGACTTTCACAAACGAGACTGAGTTTATTTCTCAGGGTTGGTTTATTGCAAGGTCACATCCTCTAACAAGAACAGGATCTCAGGAAAAGAGACACAGTAATCATCCAACACAGCTCTTATAGTCTCACCAGACACAAATCCCCCCACATCAAATCACACACCCCCAACCCACAGTCTTAGGTAAACATCCAGCGCCCGAGGCTCCTTGGCATCTCCATTGTCCTCTGACCCTCTAGCGTCTGGGGCTCCTGCTGGGGCATTCTCTCCAGCTTCACATCTCCTGCAAGGCCAACTTCACACCTCCCGTAGGTCCTCACAGGGTCAGGTCCTCTTTGGTCCTTAAGACGTGAAGCTTCTGGAATATGCACCGTCATTCCTACTAGGTGAATGCGGGGGATATGAATACAATATATGCGCCTTAAATATGCGCCATAACGTGTTATATACACTGAGTATGTTAACGTAGATTAACAGCAAGCCAAACTCGTTTTTCACGAGCCAGGAAACCGAGCGTCCTGCTCCTTTATTTTCAGTCTTCCTAGACAGCTTACAGTATTTTACAACTGTGGCTCGAAGCTCGATGAAAAGTCCGAGTGAAACTGAAAAGAAATAAAAACAGAAAATAAATACATATGGGTGGGGTTTTTTTTGGGGGGGGGGGGGTCCAGTGCACTATATCAGGGGTATCTGACTTTCAAGCGCTCTCTCTTTTTCTGTAATTTGCAGATGTCGGTTTCGTTTTTATAATATGCAAGGGAACAAAAGAGTTTCAGACTTGCATTGCAATTTTAAAAAAAAATCATTGATTTTGCCGTTAAAATCGAAACTATTGGTCGTGTCCCCTCATTTTTCCCAGTTTTTGTGTGACATGAAAATCGCATCAATTTCAAAGTACTGTAACGTGATCTCTGAGTAACTCTTTCTACTCAAAATGCAAGAGATAACAGAGTTGTAATGCAAATTCAAAATAAAACATTCCCCAATGTGATCGGATCTATGGTTTTTGTACGGCGACCCCTGCAAATTTACTCGTACGACGTAAATTTCCGTGTCCCCAAATTTACGCAGCAACATGCAAGTTATTTGGTAAAGTAACCAGAAAACAGGAAGTGCTGATGCTTTTCACTTTGCACCTTTCAAATCCCAAACCATACACGTAAAAAGGAGATCAGTCTTTGTGAAGCTCAGATGTAGAATATTTCAATAAAATCTCAAACATTTATGACACATCGAATATGGTGTCCTTTAAAAAATTTACGTCTTCGGTCTTGGTCGGCCGCGCACAGCCCCGTCTGGCGAGGTGAGCGCCCTGGGAAAGCACTTTTATTTTCTCTACCCCGGATGTGCTCAACCCATGTGGAGAGGATTAACCGTGGTCACTTTATATTGAAGTTATCGAAGGTCCAAACTTCCGTATCCCGCATTTACGCCTTTTGTGATTTTACGTCTTATCCAACAAACAGGGAGAATTTGAAGGTATGTATACACGTTATCACATCTTAATATGTCATGAAAATGTAGCTGTTGATGAGTTTTGATGCGTGAAAAATACTGGAAGTGTTGAAGTTGTTTCGTGTAAAACTTGTGCCATTGCAAAGTGCATTGGCACACTGGGAAACAAAAGCCCGAGTGTCCCCTTTACGTCTCCATTTACAAGTAGTTGAAGTGAGCGCTCACCCTCAACAGTTCCTGAACGCGAATGCTGTTACGAAAATAGTTAATAGTTTCATAAACCTGACACAATTGGATAGTGATTAGTCAATTTCATGTGCAGATTTGATCAGTATTAAATTTTGCCACCAATGTCACACATTGGACCCCTAATAAATAAAAACACCCATATAATTAAGCTATCGGGCCCCTGGGGTAGGACTAATTCCTGGAAACAAATAGACGTAATACATTAAACAAGCTAGCGGGGCCCTGGGATAAGACTAATCCCTGAAACAATATACTCTAAAAAAAACGATACCAAGTTCACATTTAGCAACTTATAAAACCAACATAACATGCATTAACTTACAGCCATTGCTTTCGGAGGTGTAAAAATGGGGTTTAACACACAGGAGGAACGTTTCAGACATTCGCGGGCAGGCTATATTCTCTCTGCCTTTTTTTTCTCTCTACCGAAGTCCGTTTCTTCTACCCACAAATCCTAGCGGCAACTGGCTGCGCTTTCAATATAATAACTATACAGAAATTACTTTTAACACAATTACTATTTAGATGACATGAATTACTACAGATGAACTATGATACTTTAATATGAACTTGTGAACTATTTTAACTTTATAAAACACACACTACTGAGTTGTGAACAGTTGCACTTCCTGCGTAGTGCAGCTCGCACCTCAGACACTGTGGTTCCGGGAAACTCCTCAATCACCGCGTCTGCAAAAGAAAACTTACTTAATACAGATTTTAAGTATATCTATAAACCACGTTTTTGTACTGCTATGTACTAAAATGTATAAGGAGATCGTTTCACATGACAAATCACCTAAGACAAGGAAAGAATTAGTTTTATTCACTCTACAATGTTAAGTTTTCTTAACAAGTTCTTTGTTGTCCCCCTTCCAAACAATATTGAACGAGATTGAAGTATCTTAAAAATAAAATATTAATCTGTTTCAATTATACATTGTAATTATTTGTATATTTTTGAAAAATGCTTAGTGTTTTAAGCGTACCAAAAATATGTACTGATTAATACATTTTCATTTATGTTCATACATGCAATTAAAACTGTAAATACTCACTTATGTACTTTGAAATAAGTCAAAGAATAGTGTAATGTATTAAATGTATTGAAAGTATGCAACAAAATACAATTTTAGCTAAATATTACTTTAATATATTTATTGTATTATATAAAAATATATACTCAAAGTATGCATAAAATATACTTTAAATGTATAATGAAATATTTGAGTAGAAGTATATTTCCAATTAGATATATATATATTTTATTTGAAATATATTTTTGGAAAAATCTATTTCAGTATAGTGTATTAAAAAATACTTATTACAAAGTATGTTTTAAGTACAGTTACATAAATATATTTACGTTATACTTGAAAGTGATTCCTAGAAAGTACAAGTATATTCTAATATATTTAACTTGTATTTTTGAAAAAAAGAATGTAGTAATAATACATTTCAATATATTTTTTTTTTCATCAGGGCAGTCAAAATTAAGTGGAACTAAAGGCTTGTATCATTGTATCACCATATTTTCTCGACTTTTAATTTGCTATAATTTCGAAATAATGCTTTGTTTTTGAAATAAACACAAAAATAGCTCACCTTTACCGTCAATGGAATGGTACTGTGCATGCATCTGGAAACTCCCACCAGAGGAAAGTACTGAGCAATCCACCAATACTGGGTGAACAAATGTCCATCTTTCTGGGGGTGGCGGTGGTGCAGGTGTAGTGTGACCGACTACTGATCGGAGGGTCATGGGTTCAATTCCCGCTCTGTCTGCTGTCCGCTTGTCGAAGTATCCTTGAGCAAGACATTGAATCCCCAATTGCCCCTGGTGACCTGGTTAGCGCCTGTGTGTATGGCAGCTCTGCCACCATCAGTGTGTGAATGGGTGGATTGCAGGATCTGTAAAGCGCTTTGGTCATCCTAGATGAGAAGAAAAGCGCTATATAAGTGAACACCGTTTACCCCATCTGTTTTCTTCCTCTGCCACTAAACAGCAAAAGCTCCTGTTCATCTTCACTGTCATTGTATTCACGTACCTCCATTGCTTCCACCATTTAAAACATCTGCCTCCGTGCTCTTCTTTTGTGTTTGGATTGCAGCTGCTCAAATCAGTTTGGTGGCTCTTGGCTGCCACTGACAGTACGGGCATGTGAACTGCAGATTATTTTCACTGCGCATGCATGTACTCCAAAACTACTGGATGGATTTGGATGAAATTTTTATCAGAGGTGGTCCGTGGGCTAGAGAGGAGCCCATAACATTTTAGTGATGATACAAGAATGCATACCTTCGCTAAGGCTCTGGCATCAAGGCATGAACACCTTGGTGCTTTCATTGTTTTATAAATACACTCAAGGACAATAATCTCAGGGTATTCATTGTCTTCATTGTGCAATTATAGTCAGGAATACTGATTAACCAGTGACAGGACCTTCCAGACATGGATGTCTTTATATTACATTTACGTGAAACACATTCACTGCAGATGAAAGCCATGTCACCACTTGTGAGACTACTTGCACCAACTGACTGGACAACTGTTAAATTATGAGTCACTTTAATATGGAGGTAGGGCTGGGCAATTTGACCTTAAGTCATTATAATTGTTAACTGACCCTTTCACACTGGTTTTTTTTTGTTTGGTTGGTTTTTTTTTGGGGGGGGGCAGTTTCTTTTTCTTCCTTTTATTTTTCTTATAGTTCACTGACAAGCCAATATTACACAAGAGTGTGGTATCATACTGCAGTGTGGTAGTAAATAAGCATAATACCATAAAGAATAGACCTATTGTCATTTCACATACAAATTAAACATTGTCTGACGCAGAAGTCAGTGTTTGTTTACATACATACATGTTTGTTTACATGGCTGCACGGTGGCGCAGTGGTTTAGCACTGTGGCAGCACAGTTTTACCCTCGGCCGGGGGACCGCGGGGATCATGAGATCGTGGGTTCGATCCCAGCCCCCGACCAACAGTGAGCTGTGTGGAGTTTGCATGTTCTCCCCGTGTTGCGCGGGTTTACTCCGGGATTTCTCCGGTTTTCTCCCGCATACCAAAACATGTAGGTTTAGGGCGCTCGCGCACGCAGCGACCAGCAGCCGGTGGCTTGTCACCAGACTGCAAACCAAGTCTACCTACGGGTACAAATAAGTAACAAAAAAAAAAAACAAAAAAAATACCTCTCGATGATTAGTGAGTAACGTGACTCACGATGATGCGCAATTAGCTTGCTAGCTGTGTTGGAGAAGTCCTTAACTCAGCCATAATTGTGTTACCACCCATAGCCTGTTTTTGGGTTCTGAAACAGGGTGCCTTAACGTGTCAACTTTTGTGTGCGTTCCCACTGGAAAATGGTTGAAATGGCGCAGATAGCCATCAAAGGCTTCAGGCATCAAGATGTTAGTTTCCACGCACTTTGTTTGCTATTTCTTGGCACCTTCAGATGTAATAAATCATCACATACTATGTGGATGGAGGTCACATTTCTTTTCATTACAGCCATGTTTTGTTGCTTCTGGACAGCGCTAACTGCACTGTTGGGCAAGTTACTAAAAATAGCAACTAATTACAGTTACTAGTTACTTCTTTTCAAAGGTAATGAGTTATTTCAACAATTACTGCATGATTAAAGTAAATAGTTACTTACAAAAGTAACTTTCACATTACTTTTAAATGCATACTTAAATCACCTTGCACACATTGCAAGATAATTTAATTAAAGGATTACATTACAGGCTTATTAATGTCAGGCTGAAAACAGACTGTTTCAGCCAGAACTTTTAGAACATGTTCAGTCTGCTTTATCCTGCCTTGAGGGCTCTTATTGTGGGAAAAATCTGAATAAAATCAACATAATATTGCCAGTAATTTCCTCATTTTGGAGAGAGAGTTGCAACACTGCATAAAGCTGTCCATGTTCATCTTACCTTTACGATATGGATTTAATCCGATGTGCAGTGATCCAAAGAAACTGTTCATTATCCACAGTCCAAATGTCTGCTGTGACAGAGACATGATTCAGTCCCTCAAATTCCTTTTGGAGATCAAAATCCATTTTTGACTAATCTTTATCCAGGCAGCAAGTAAATGTGTTTTAACTTCAGTGGATTCCAGTCTCAGCTGTCTGATGGAAAGTGGCTATTATCACATCTTCAGTCTGTGACAACATATCTTACAATCAGTCAATTTAATTCTTTCTGGGCCACAAACTGTCCAGTTGCATACCTGTGCTTGAAATCCAGCCGTGGCTGTTGAGACAAGAGTATTTCCCCTTTACATTCAGCCGTGGCTGTTCATATAGCATAGATCCACTAACACAGTGTTGTTAGCATAGCTAGCCGTTACTTAGCACGAGCTTTGTCGGAGCTTTGTTGCTGTTTTCAAGCGCTTCTCAAGATTGCAGTAGGTCTCAACCGGCACTTTAGTTTGCAACCCACCAATGTGCTTTTGTCCTTAACTGTGACAAAGGAAAAATAATCTGTCTAGTTCCACAAAAACAAAGTAGCTTCATCTCTTCTTCCGCTTGGTAGTGAAGACTCCGCTGTCTGCAACAGGTCATGTCGACTGATGGCTACATCTCAGCTACGGTGGGGTCAGTTTGTATATTCATTTATTTGTGCTAAAAATATCTATTCATATTAATATAACGAGTAACGCATCTGATCAAATTTCAGTAACTCATTACTGAATTTTTAAACAATAATTTAGTTACCCAGAACATTACTGCAAAAGTAGTGGTGTTACAGTAGTGCATTACAAAGTAACGTGTTGCTCCCAACACTGATGGGCAGTGCATGAAAAGCTCTCTATACACACGTTCACAACAGGGAGAGGGGAAAAAACAAAACAACATGAGCAAGATTACTTTGGTTTTACACCCTCAATGTCGGTTTTGGTTTTATTTTGGTTAATTGCCCAGCCCTATATGGGGGGGGGGGGTGAGTATTTATCCAAAAACATATTTTGCATTATATATTTTATTTAAATCACATCAGTGTAGAAATGTTTTAGGTTTGACATTAAAAAAGTTTGTTAGTAATTACTTTTTGTTTGTTCTTCTTTTACCATGACTCAGTTTATAAAAGCAATAAAAAGGAGAGATCCTGGGGAGTGAATACTTTTTTATAGTCACTGTAAATATAGACAAACCCTCACAGGCACACACATGCTAGTACACTTTCTGTATAATGACCTGACAGACAGCACTGAAGTATTTGGCACTTTTATACACACATTCACATTTTTCTGCACCCAACATCCCAGACTTATCATTATCATCCCTATGGCAAACTGTTTGTCAGAGGAGAAATGGCTTGCTGGATTATTCCTCTCTTACCCATGGGTTGTTGTCCTGGGCAGCTGCCAGGTTGGCTGACAGCATGGCTGATAGGAATTAGTCTCCTGATAAAGCAAGGGAGTGGAATGTAGCATTGCAGGAAATTACAATCAATACTGACTCTCATATCCTCATCCGATATTGACCGCGAATGGGAATAAGAAGCACATTGTTGAGTCCCTATACATGGACACAAGGGCCTGCTTAAGAACAGATTTACATATGGGCACAGGTGCTATAAGGCTCCACTAAAAGTGACTGCTGGTTTGCAGAACCCACAATTGATCTTCAGGGAGTGTGCTATAGAGTCAGGAAACCAGAATCTTGTTTCTCAACCCACTGCTTTCTGATCCCACAGTATATTCATAGCTTCTGAGAAATGAGTCACTTAACCAACATCAGGATAGCCCACTGACACTGTTCCATGGCAGCAATACTCGGCCAGTGGGTTTAAACTGTGGCAACAAAAAAAGTGTTTCGTTTTTATGACACATCAGTGGTTTAGGTGCAGTCCGAACCAAATATCACACACCTCCAGAAAGAGGCATGCTTTCAGGACTCTGTCACAAATAAGATCGCTAATTAATATCTAATTGTGTCTGCTCTCACTGTTAACAAAAACTCAATTCCAGACAGATCAAAGTTTAATTCCATCTTGTACAATTTTACTGATTAATTCTAGAAAGATGAAAAAAAGTGACAAATTGAGGTCTGCTCATTAAAGATTTCCCCTGACCCAGTTATTGTAGGACGATGAAACTGCACATGTATGATAATACATATCTCTATAGGTCACATGGTGACTGCTATTAAATTTCCTGCTATTAAATTCAGATAAGACTGAAGTCATTCTTGTTGGTCCAAAAAACCTTAGAAATACCTTTCCAAATCAAACTTTCAGTTTGGATGTGGTTATTCTTTCTCTTAATAGCTCTGTGAGGAACCTTGGAATTATTTTTGATCAAGATCTGTTCTTCAATTCACATATTAAATTTGTTTCTAAGACTGCCTTCTATCATTTGCATAATATTGCCAAGATTAGGAGCATCTTGTCTCAGAGTGATGCTGAGAAACTGATCCACGCTTTTGTTAGATCGAGATTAGATTATTGTAATTCTTTATTATCAGGCTGTCCTAAAACGTCTTTAAAAAGTCTTCAGCTGATCCAAAATGCTGCTGCAAGAGTTTTAACAGGTACTAGAAAGAGAGATCGTATCTCTCCGGTTCTGGCCTCCCTTCATTGGCTTCCCATAGAGTTTAGAATTAAGTTTAAAATCAGGCTCCTTTTTATTTAAAAGATCTGATACTACCGTATTATCCTAACAGAGCACTACGCTCCTAAAATGCAGGATTGCTTGTAATACCTAGAATCTCCAAAAGTACAATGGGAGGCAGAGCCTTCAGTTATCATGCTCCTCTCCTGTGGAACCAGCTGCCAACCTGGATTCGGGAGTCAGACTCGATCTCTGTTTTTAAGAATAGGGCTAAAACCTACCTTTTTGATATAGCCTACAATTAGGGAGGGATCATGTGTTTCTGAACCCTCCCTTAGTTATGCTGCTAATAGGTTTAGTCAGCCGGGGGACCTCCAATAATGCACTGGGCCTCACTCCTTTCTTCACTCTCAATGAAATTTTTTTTTTTTTTGCTGGTCATTAACATCTGTTTGTTCTCTCCCATAGATTGAGTCCCCATCGTGCTGTTTGCTCTCTACATGTCTGTTCTTTTCATCTTCTCTATCCCCTCACCCCCCAGCCTGTTGCAGCAGATGACTGCCCCTCCCTGAGCCTAGTTCTGCTGGAGGTTTCTTCCTGTTAAAAGGGAGTTTTTCCTCTCCACCGTCGCCAAGTACTTGCTCACAGGGGATCGCCTGATTGCTGGGGTCTTTCTGCAACTGTGGGGGTTCCCCCTACAGTTGAAAGTGCTATGTTGACTGTTGTTGTGAAATGGCACTATATAAATAAAGTTGAATTGAAATTGAATTGAATTGAATTGAATTACAGTGCGCCATTGATGAAGACAATATCTGGCAAGTGGAGACTAGAATTTTGGAGAATCACTGCAAAACCATTCACCAACTAGCCAAGATCAGATAGATTCCCTGGTTGCTCACACCTTTCCAGAAGCAGGAACAAGTCATGTGCCCGCCTCCTGCAAGGCAATGTCCTGGTTCACAACTCGCATGTTGCCCAGATGGAAGCACAGTCCTGCAGCATTGAAATCCTTCCTCACCCTCCTTACTCTCCTGACCTCACACCATCTGACTTCCACCTCTTTCCAATCATGAAGTCATTTTTGAAGGCCAAGCACTTCCAAGATGATGAAATGCTGATTTCCGAGGTCAAGTCATGGCTTCTGATGCAACCGTCAGACTTCTAGAGGTGAGATTTCCACAGCTGTATAAAGTGATGGGAGAAGTGTGTGACCCTTGGTGGTAGCTCTGTAGAGAAAGACTAATAACTGTACCAAGTTTTGTTTCTCTCAGTCCATGGGAAATGAGTCAGTTGAAATCTTTAATGAACAGGGGTGTGAATTGTGTGATGCACAACTTGCTTAATACTAGATTTTCTTAATGCGAGGCTTGCAAGGCATCTATAAGATAGGTAAGCCTAATCACCACTCACACTCAAGCCAGCTCCACCTCTGTCACTAAGGCAGGTGCACCCAGGGGATCCCAAAAGGAGCTCTGGCACCAGTCTGTAAAGTAGCCTCTTCATTCTGAGAAAAAGCTATAAAAGGCAAATAGGCTGTTTTTATGGATAGTTTTGATAGTTGTACATTTGATTGATAGTTTGATAGCTTGATAGTGTGATAACTGACAGTTATAATATTGCACCATATTTTTTATTGTGTCTATGTGTTCTAAAGCTGAGAATAGATTACAGCAGGCACTCAGAACAAAAAGGGAAATACCATGTGTTTCACCTCAGAACAATTACTGTTATAACTTGTACATGTACAGTAAATGTGAAAGCAAGTTGGCAGATTATGTAGCACAATGTAAGAACAGAACTATCATGAATGTCCCCGTGCGCTTTTACGCAGCGCACGGAGGAGAAGAAAGACGGATTTACGTGCAGGGTTACACCACAAACACATTTATTAAAGAAAGACAAACAGTTCCAAAAATAGTGCAGACATACAAAAATGGGTACAGGATACACTTACAGCTAACATGACAGGACGTGTAGCAGGCAAACCACAGTGTATAGTGGCGAGGGCAGAACATGGCAGAACGTGGCAGAGCCAGATTCACACGACTTCAGTAGTCCAGCAACACAAGACAGCAAATGAGTAACTTAAATACTAATGGCAGAGAGATTGGGTGCGCCTGGGCGAGGAGCGGGAAGAGCAATTACGGGGAGTGGAACCAGCTGACTGTCAAGAGAGAGGGGGCGTGGTCGGACCGGCAAGCTGTCAGACAGTCCCCACACAATTGTAGGCCAAAGAAGGCTGCCTCACAGCTGCTGGCCAGAAAACTGTGGCAACAGGTATGGGAAATTAAACTAGGGAACATAGAAACTACAAGAAACTCAAAAGAAACACAACACACAAATAAATATGGAACAGAGAAACATGAGACTGAGCCTGGGAGAATCCCAGCTTAGAACCAAATACACAGATGAACCTGAAACACAGAGAAAGGTCAGAACCGAGCACCAAAGGACAAACCGGCTCGGTTCATGACAAGAGCACAGGATATGCACTTGAAAGGTGAGGGTGAGATTTGTTTTAATGACTGTATTTTAAAGGGTTGGCATGTATTATATAATGGCATGACTGTTTCACAGGCAGGAGCTGCTATTGTTCAGGTCCGACTTCTACATGTAGAACATTTAATTGAAGGTAGGATGACCATGCTGAGAGTTAAGGTGAACTGAGTAAAGTTGGTAATATATTGCTGTTACTGCCCAACTGAGGAACATAGTATCTCCTCTAAAGAAAGTTTTGAATATTATAGGGCTGTACAGAAAATGAAGAAAGATCACTCATCTTATAAAATCATTGCTGCTGGTAACTTCATTGCAACCATTGGACAGGACTACAGTCATGGCAGCTGGAGAGGAGAGGGACCATACAATGAAGAAGACTCAACAAACTTTAATGGTGAGAAACTCATGGAAACCACAGAATACAATAAGCTTTTCATTCTAAATAGATTCAAGATTCAAAGGTTTTATTATCATGTGCACACTTAAGAAATGCAACATTTCTTGAACAATGAAATTCTTACTTTGCTCTCCAAACGTATGCCAAGGTAATAGATACTGTATACATCAATCGTCGTCGTCGCCTCCAGCTCGTGTCCAAGCAATGGTTTCATCTTAGTTTTCAGGACGTTGCCATCTGTGATCGATGTCGATGGCGGATGTGGCTCTGAAGGCCCAGCCTATGATAGAACTGTCATGGGCAGATTTCACATTTTATTGTGGGTAGGGGATGTAGTTGGTTGCGTTTTTCTTGTCTTCGTTTGTGTTTATCATCATCCTGTTGTTTTCTGAGCCTCTCAAATTAGTCTGTGCCTTCCCAAGTTCTTCTTCTCCAGGCTGCTCTGTCGGTGGCAAGTTGTTCCCAAGATCTTTTGTCTATGTTGGCTTGCTTCAGGGAACATTTTAGCTGGTCCTTGTAGTGCAGTTTTGGCCTATCATGTGGTCTTTTTCCTGTCTCAAGCTCCCCCTGGAGCATGATTCGTGGTAGTCTGGTGGGGTCCATCCGTACGACATGTCCTGTCCATCGAAGGCGGTGCTGCAAGATGGTAGCTTCCACACTAGGCAGCAGAGCACGCTTGAGAATCTCACTGTTTGAAAGTCGATCCTCCCAACGAATGCCAAGTATTTGTCTGAGCTTTCTCTATTGGAAGTTCTCAAGGCGGTTGATATTGCGACGATACAAGGTCCAGGCTTCACAGGCGTAAAGAAGGGTGGAAAGAACAACGGCCCGAAAAACCATGATTTTGGTGCGGATGGTTATCACGTGATTATTGAAGACTTGATGACAAAGGCATCCATATGTGGAGTGTGCAGCTTTTATGCGGTCTTCGATGTCCTTTGCACAAGTTGGTATTTTTGAGAGGATGCTACCAAGGTAAGAGAAATGCTCCACTTCATCGACAGGATTTCCGTTAATCTTAAGGTTGGTCCTTGAGGAAGTTTGACCAGGTGCTGGTTGGTTGAGGATTTTGGTTTTGTCAGTGTTAACTTCCATTCCAAAATGCTCATAAGAGTCATTATAAATGGTAGCTATCCTCTGGAGGTCATCAACAGTCTGAGCTGGCGTGGCATTATCGTCTGCAAACTGCAATTCATGAACACTGGTGACCGAGGTTTTGGATTTCGCACGAAAGCGAGCAAGATTAAAAAGCCCCCCATCCAAGTGGTATTGCAGATTGATACCAGGGGTTGTTGGTGGTATTTCATTTAGCATTGCAGCCATATACAACGAAAAGCAGGTTGGAGCAAGGACACATCCTTGCTTGAGACCACTAGTGATGGGAAAAGGGTCTGAGAGGGTATTTTGTTGGCAAACCCTACCAACCATGCCATTGTGGAAAGTGCGAACGAGAGCAATGAAATCATCTGGACATCCAAAAAAGCAAGAACAGCCCACATAGAAGGGCAAGGAACTTGATCAAAGACCTTCTTAAGGTCCCAGAAGATGAACATGAGTGGTTGTTGTTGTTCTTGGCTCTTTTCCTGGAGTTGTCGAGCACAGAATGTCATATCTACTGTACCACAAGAGGGTCTAAAGCCACATTGGGACTCAGGAAGTACATCCTCGGCTACTACAAGAAGGCGGTTGAGAAGGATACAAGCAACGATCTTGCAAATTAGCACCCAGTGTGATAATTTCTCTGTATTGGTAATACCCAGTAGACTGTACAATGATAATTTAGCAGCAGAGATGATATGGACATGAGACGGGGTGAGACTATGTACACTGTGCAAGTGAGCAATGTGCAGATTCAACAACCAGTGTGTGAATTCCTATTTGCAAAGCTGTGTCCGGAGTTGTTATTTGTTCAGGAGTCTGATGGCAGTGGGAAAGAAGGAGATTTTTTAGTCTGTATGTCCTGCATTTCACACTTCTGTACCTCTGGCCTTAGGGTAGAAGTGTGAACATTCTGTGCTGGGGGTGGGTAGGGTCCTGGAGGATGGCGGCAGCATTCCTTTGGACTCTGCAGTGGTAGATGCTCTGCAGAGAGGGGAGTGAAGTCCTGATGATCTTCTCCACTGTCTTCACCACTCTCTGCAGTCGTTTGCAGTCCAGGGCAGTAGTGCTGCCGTACCACGCCGTGATGCAGTTGGTCAAGATGCCCTTGATGATACAGCTGTAGAAATTGTTGAGGATCTTGGGACATGCCAAACCTCTTCAGCCTCCTCAGAAAGTGCAGTCGCTGTTGAGCTCTCTTAACCAGCTCTGTGGTGTTAAGTGCCCACATAAGGTCCTTGCTGAAGTGGATGCCCAGGTATTTAAAGCTGTTCACCCTCTCCACCTCAAGCTCCCGGATGAACAGCAGCCGATGGGGTCTCCTCCTCCCCTTCCTCATGTTCATTATCATCTCCTTCATCTTGTGCGTGTTGACGGTGAGGTTGTTGTTCTCACACCATGACACCAGGCTGGTCACCTCCCTCCTGTGGGATGCTTCATCACCAGCAGTGATGCGTCCTATCACTGCTGTGTCATCTGCGAACTTTAAGATGATATTGTCCTCGTGGGAGGCAACACAGACATGGGTGAAGAGGCTGTAGAGGATGGGGCTGAGAACACAACCCTGTGGGACGCCTGTGTTCATGATGATGCTGGCTGAGGTCCTGTTACCCATCCTGACAGACTGAGGCCTGCCAGTCAGAAAGTCCAGTAGCCAGTCACAGAGGGTGGGGTGCAGGCCAAGTGAAGACAGTTTGTCTGTGAGTTTGTAGGGGATGACTGTGTTGAAGGCGGAGCTGTAGTCGACAAAGAGCATCCTGATGTAGGAGTCTTTATCTTCCAGGTGGGAGAGAGAATAATGGAGTACTGCAGCAATGGCATCTGAGGTGGACCTGTTGGGCCAGTAGGCATACTGCAGGGTGTACAGGGTATCTGGTATGCTGTCCTGAATGAGGGGCAGCACCACTCTCTCGAAGCACTTCATGATGATTGGAGTGACTGCTACCGGCCTGTAATCATTCAGACAGGTCGGTGGGCTCTTTTTGGGGAGGGGGACGATGGTTGTGGTTTTGAAGCAGGAGGGGACTATGTTCTGTATGAGGGCGAGGTTGAAGATGAATGTGAGAACGTCAGTCAGTTCGGCAGCACATGCTCTGAGAGCCCGCCCAGGGATGTTGTCTGGTCCTGCTGCCTTGCGGGGGTTGATGTTCTTCAGTGCTTTGTTTACCTGGCTGAGACTTTTATACCCTTTTTCCACTAGCGCCTGTTTGGCCCTATTCACTTTGATTTGGCATGCTTTGAAGGCTTTTCCAATAGGAATTGAAATGGCTTTGGTCCCGTTTTTTCATGACTGGGCTGCTCAAGACTGGTTCTAAGCGTTCCGTGTCGACTTGAAAATGTGACGTCAAGAGACTGCAGGCCACTGATTGGTCCGGACATAACGTCATGAGAGCGACATCTTTACAGAATCTCGAGCCGCCATTTGCAAAGATTCGTCCATGAGCCAGCAAGCAAGCGTTAGTATAAACAACAACAATAAAATGGCTTCACAGAAATCAGACCCACAGAAATCAACACTGCGGTCCAGCAGAGTTTTCTGTGCCTTTCGGCTGATGAGAGAATCCAGAGGGAACTAGACGGAGCCACCAGAAATGAATTTACAGCCACAGACTGGCAAATAACAGGAGTACCCGACCTCAGCAGTTGAAAGCCATGAAATTAGGATATAGAGGATGGTGAGTGATGTGATATTATGCATCTTTTTCATTATTTATCCCAGCAGTGGAAAGTTCATTTTGAACAAACAACAATGTTGTTTCCTGTATGCAGACAATGAGCTAGCTAGTTAGCCATCAATGCTAACTCTGTGCTTTCCTTGTATTTTGCATTTGTGTCGACAACATCTGATGAAATAAGCTAGTGGTAGTCCTGATTAAAAAGGTGTTTTTTACATGTTGCACTTTCGTGCTGTGCATGTACTTAAGCTGTGTGTATTTTCATTCTACAGTCAACATCTGCTTTGACATTGGCAATGTTTAGCACTACACAGCAATGCGTTACGACTGGTAAGCTGCACACCCCCGTTGTTGTTTTTTTAGCAGAGGGGACAAAGTACTCAAATCCTTTGCTTTTTAAGTTAAAGTAAGTTAAAGTATCCACCTTACTCCTGGGGGTGCTGCTGTAGGAACGATTATGGGCGGAGCTTCCGGTTTCAGCTGAGGTAGTATTAAATCAGTCAATAAGAGTGGAATAGCAGGAGCATTGAAAACAGCATTTTTAAAAGTTTTTCAGATTCATTTTAACGTACTATAGTCCACATACATGTTTTGCTCTCAAGAGGCAGCTAATTTCAGCACTTTCAGCACTGTTTTTGTATTTTTTGAATGTTTTGGCATAGTTCTGGTACTTGTTGCTGGTGTTTGTGGTTGTACCATAGACTGTATAAATAGAGGCTTCTCACCGGCAATGCATAGATCATGTACTGAAAACGAAGGACTGTTGGTGTGATTGCTGGTACAAACACAGGACAGACACAAGAGTACAGCAGGTATGTTTTCACTTGTTTGAACGTCACAGATTTGACGTTTATGTGTTATATATGTCACGAGAATGAAGGCTGCATGAAGTAAAATAATAAATAAAAAATAGTAACAATTTGCTTCCTAAGGCTTAACAATTAAAGAAAGAAATCAAACAGTTTTTTTTGGGGGGGGGATGCATTCATTGCACTGCCTTGGAATGATATGGACTTCAGCATGCATTAATTTTTAAATTATCACAAAATATAGGTCAAAAAAATTCTGAGCAATTGTCAGAAAATGTCTGTACATGTTAAATTAAATAGCAAGTATTCATGGCATGACAACAGTATGAGCATTTTAATTTCGGGGTAGAACAAACAGCTGCAGCCATCCGCATTTACCCCAACATTAAAACAGCCAAGCACGGTGCTGTGGTTCTTTGTGGCTCTGACTAGATTCGACGTCTGCTCTGGGGTAAATTTGATTATGTCTAACATCTTTTTGTCATGAGCCGAGAGCTGGAGGTTTCCACCAGGCTCGGTCTCATGGCTTTTTCCGTTTGTTTGTTGTATTTTATGCCTTCTGGGCGTCTGTGTTCATGTACTGTTTGCCATTTTCCTGTTTGTGTTTTAGTTTTGTTACATTTTAATTTTGTATTTATTTATATTTATAGTTTGGTCTACGTGGGTTGTTATTTTATTCGTTATATTTTCATTATTGTTCTTTTGCCAGTTGACAGCTGTCAGTGGCGTGATGCTCCGTGTGGGCGTTGCCCTGTCAGCTGTCAGCTTTGGTTCGCCCCTCTCTCACTGCCCCCAGCTAGTCCTAATTATGTGTCATTGCTTTCTCCTGCCTGTTCAGATACCCACACCTATCATTAATTATGTAAATGTTTTTTTATCCCTATTTTAGGGAAGTTATTTTCATTTCCATTTGTCGCTGTTGTTACAACTCGCCGCTCATTAGCGGCGCCAGCTGAGCGCACACCTGCACCTCGTCAGCGGCGGGGCATATAAGCTGCTCTGCCCTGAGCTTCGGCCTGAAGCCGTCTGTTCCCTTCGGCTACTTGCTTCAGAGGAACCCCCTCGCCAAACAGCAAGATCGCTCACGTAAGCAAACCTCTACTTGTGTTCCAGTCTTTCCCCTGTGCACAGGTGGACCTCTCCCGGCGGTGGACTTCGCTCCCGCATCACCACCTTGCTGCTGCTGTCAGGTGCATCGTCAGGTCTCTGTCTTCTGGACTCTCCCTTGAGCGCGCCTGCCACCTGCCCCGCCAAGTAAGCCAACAAACCTCACATTACCTGTGGTACTGGTTTGGTGCCCGTCACCTTCTCCCTGTGCTCTCTCCCCAGGGTTGTCTGGCTGTACGGTTTCCTGCCTCCGTGCCTGACACTGACGTCCGCCACCAGTACATCCACATTCCACAGACACGCATCCATTCATCCTTGTTGTTGAATAAAGCTATTGAATTCACTCTGAGCCTGCGTGTGTGTCTCCTGAGCCGTGCGTTATGTCAGTACAGCTTCAGCAGAGCGGCTCGGCGGACAGCGGGCTCGCACGCCGATTTTCCACCCTCGAGGCTCGGGTGGATTTTATAGCTCATCAGCAGCAAGTGATACTTAATCAATTGACCTTGATAACTGACCAGTTAGACCGTCTGGACCCCCCACAGCCGTTCTCCCCGGCTTGTCAGGGAGGTGCAGCTCCTGCTGCTTCAGCGGCCGCCCAGTCAGCCCCGGGTGCCCCAGCCCGACTCACACCCATTCCTACTCCCGCCCGCTTTAGCGGTAAGCTCGGTGGAGCGCGGGGGTTCATCATGCAGTGTGAGTCGGTGTTCCTGCGCGTCCCCGGGGACTCTCCCTCAGACCATAGCTGAATTGGCTATATAGGAAATCTCCTGGAGGGTCGGGCACTCACCTGGGCTTATGCCATAATGGCGAGGCCCGGTTATGCCTCCCTCACCTATGGCCAGTTCGTTAAACATTTTCTGGAGGTCTTTGATCACTCCCGTATGGAGAGTGTCCTGACCGATCGTCTCCTCAGCCTTCAGCAGGGGAGCCGATCGGCCGCGGACTACGCCATTGACTTCCGGGTTACAGCGGAGGAGGTTGGCTGGGAGGAATGAGCCCTCTGCGGCATCTTCCTCCGCAGTTTAAACTCTGGTCTGAAGGATGAACTGGCTGGTCGGGATATCCCTGAAACACTGGCGGAGCTAATCTCTCTTACAATCAGCTTGGACAACCGGTTGCGCGAGCGCGTCTTGGAGCGGAAGCTGCCTTCTCGCTCTCAGGGGGTCTCGTCACGCCGGCTTCAAGCTCGCCCCCTGGCGTTACCGCCACCGGAGGTTCCCGAGGAGTCGGAGCCAATGGTGACGGGCCGGGCAAAGCTCCCTCTAGCGGAGAGACAACGCCGACGTGAGCTGGGTCTCTGCATGTATTGCGGGAACAGCCAGCACACGGTGGAGCAATGCCCGGAGAAGCCAAACGGGGAGGTCCGCGAGTCACTGTAGGGGGCCTCGCGGACGCTAACCGGACAACTCCCCTCACTCATTTGTCGCTGCCCATCCGTTTCTGCCACAACATCACAGGGCATCTCACTCATGCACTGGTGGACTCAGGCGCGGAAGGCAGCTTTATTTCACAAAGCCTGGCAACCCGATTGGGCATCCGTTGCCAGCCCCTTAAAACTCCTCTCACCCTCATCAATCTCTCCCGTGCATCTCTGGGGAAAGTGACCCACCAGACAAACCCCATCTCTGTCATCGTCTCTGGGAACCACCGGGAGGAGATCTCCTTCTACATCTTGCCTTCCTCTGTGTCTCCAGTGATCCTGGGTTATCCGTGGCTCCGTCTCCATAACCCCGTCCTGGATTGGAAGACCGGGAAGGTAACAGCATGGAGTACCTTTTGTATGAGCACCTGCCTCCAATCCGCTGCCTGCTCGCCATCCTCTCCTCCCGTGGTCAAGGATGCCGCGCCCCCGGACCTCTCCTTGGTGCCCGTGGAGTTTCACGACCTGGGCGCAGTCTTCAGTAAGTCCAAGGCAATGTCCCTTCCTCCACACAGGCCTTATGACTGCGCCATAAACCTCCGCCAGGGAGCGCCTCTCCCTTCAGGACTTCTCTACAGCCTGTCAGCGCCGGAGAAGGAGGCCATGAACTCATACCTTAAGGAATCTCTCAGTGCCGGTATTATTCGCCCTTCGTCATCGCCATTAGGTGCAGGATTCTTCTTCGTGGGCAAGAAGGATGGCTCGCTTCGTCCGTGCATCGACTTCCGAGCCCTAAACGACATCACGGAGAAGGACCGTTACACCCTGCCCCTGATGGACACTGCCTTCCACTCCCTCCAGGGGGCGACCTGGTTTACCAAGCTGGATCTCCGCAGCACGTACCACCTCGTCCGGATCCGGGAGGGAGACGAATGGAAAACAGCCTTCCGTACCCCGAACGGCCACTTTGAATACCTGGTCATGCCGTTCGGGTTAACCAACGTTCCAGCCGTCTTTCAGCACCTGATAAATGACGTTCTCCGTGATTTCATTGGCCTGTTTGTGTTCGTCTACCTGGATGACATTCTCATCTTCTCCAAGTCCAGGGATGAGCACCAGGTGCATGTGAGACGGGTCCTGCAGAGGTTACTGGAGAATCGGTTGTACGTGAAGGCGGAGAAGTGCAAATTCTATGCCAAGAAGACGTCATTTCTCGGGTTTGTCATCTCCCATGACCAGGTGCTCCCAGACCCAGCCAAGATTAAAGCGGTGGTAGATTGGCCGACTCCCACATCTAGAAAGCAGGTGCAACAATTCATCGGCTTTGCCAACTTTTACCGCCACTTTGTGCCCAACTTTGGAGCCATCGTCAGCCCTCTGACCCGTCTCACCTCCCCTAAAACCCGGTTCCAGTGGACTGAAGAGGCCGCGGCGGCCTTCCAGGCGCTGAAGGCGGAGTGTTCATCCTCCTGGGTCCTCAGCCAGGTCGATCCCTCTTTGCAGTGCATCGTGGAGGTCGACGCCTCGGATACGGGGGTGGGGGCGGTGCTGTCTCAGCGGTCACCGGCTGATGGGGTCAAACGGCCCCATCAGCCCCATCAAGCCTTCTTCTCCCGGCGCTTGTCCCCGGCGGAGCGCAACTACGACATGGGGGACAGGGAGCTTCTTGCCATCAAGCTCGCGCTCCAAGAGTGGCGTCACTGGCTGAAGGGGGCCGCCCTGCCCTTCGTGGTGTTAATGGATCACAAAAATCTGGAATATTTAAGAACTGCCAAGCGTCTGAACGCCCGCCAGGCCCGTTGGTCCCTGTTTTTTGCCAGATTCCGTTTCACCATCACATTCAGACCGGGCTCCAAAAACGGACTCCCTGACGCCCTCTCCAGGCAATTCGCCCCTGAAGACTCGGGGGACGCTGTTCATACCATCCTGCCCAGGTCATGCATCATGGGAGCCGTTACCTGGGAGATCGAGGATAAGGTCCGGAAGGCGCAGGAATCAGAACCGGATCCGGGCGGCAGACCGGAGGGGAGGCTCTACGTCCCGTCCTCCGTTCGGGGGGAGGTCATCCATTGGCTTCACACGTCCAAGCTAGCCTGCCATCCTGGAACCTCCCGAATGATTGACCTGCTCCAACGCTCCTTTTGGTGGCCAGGATTGCGCAAGGACGCTGCCCGCTACGCCCGGGCCTGCCCCGTCTGCGCCACCAGTAAGTCCGGCAACTCTCTTCCTGCGGGTTTGCTCCAGCCCCTGCCCATCCCTGGTAGGCCCTGGTCGCACATCGCATTGGACTTCATCACTGGTCTCCCCGTCTCTAACGACTTCGACACAGTCCTGACCATCGTCGACCATTTCTCCAAGGCTGCCCATTTCGTGCCATTACGGGGGCTACCCTCTGCCTTGGAGACGGCAGATCTCCTCGTCCAACACGTGGTCAGGCTGCATGGGATACCAGCTGACGTGGTTTCCGACCGGGGTCCCCAATTCGCCTCGGACGTCTGGCGGAGTTTCTGCAGGACACTAGGAGCCCAGGTAAGCCTCTCCTCCGGCCATCACCCCCAATCTAACGGGCAGTGTGAACGGACCAATCAGGAGCTGGAGGCTGCTCTCCGCTGCGTCACCGCCTCGAAGCCTGCGTCATGGAGCAAACACCTTGCATGGGTAAAATACACTCACAACACCGCTCGCTCCTCAGCCACAGGGATGTCCCCTTTCAAGGTGTCCCTGGGATACGACCCCCCTCTGTTTCCCTCGCTGGAGAATGAGTCGGCAGTTCCCACGGTTCGGGCTCACCTCAGGCGGTGTCGCTCCATCTGGACAGCCGCGCGCAATGCGCTTTTATGCACAGCGGAGCGCAATAAGGCCCCGGCGGATCGACGTAGAAGACCTGCTCCTGCCTACCAGGTGGGCCAACCGGTCTGGATATCCATGCAGGATGTGAACCTGAAGGGTGAGAGGAGAAAGTTGGCTAAACGCTTCATGGGTCCATTCCCCGTCGCCAAGATAATCAACCCGGTGGCAGTGCGTGTTGCGCACACCTGCACCTCGTCAGCGGCGGGGCATATAAGCTGTTCTGCCCTGAGCTTCGGCCTGAAGCCATCTGTTCCCTTCGACTACTTGCTTCAGAGGAACCCCCTCGCCAAACAGCAAGATCGCTCACGTAAGCAAACCTCTACTTGTGTTCCAATCTTTCCCCTGTGCACAGGTGGACCTCTCCCGGCGGCGGACTTCGCTCCCGCATCACCACCTCGCTGCTGCTGTCAGGTGCATCGTCAGGTCTCTGTCTTCTGGACTCTCCCTTGAGCGCGCCTGCCACCTGCCCTGCCAAGTAAGCCAACAAACCTCACATTACCTGTGGTACTGGTTTGGTGCCCGTCACCTTCTCCCTGTGCTCTCTCCCCAGGGTTGTCTGGCTGTACGGTTTCCTGCCTCCGTGCCTGACGCTGACGTCCGCCACCAGTACATCCACATTCCACAGACACGCATCCATTCATCCTTGTTGTTGAATAAAGCTATTGAATTCACTCTGAGCCTGCGTGTGTGTCTCCTGAGCCATGCGTTATGTCAGCTGTCTTGGTTTTATTTTCCTCATCTCCACCAGAGCCCTGCCCTGCTCTGGTGTGCTCATTCTGTAAGTTTTCTCCTTGTTTGTATTTTGTGTTAAGAGCATTGTGTTGAACTTTATGTTTGTTGTTTCTTTCAATAAACCAAACTCACAGTATGTTGTTTCTTTCAATAAACCAAACTCATGGTTCAGCGCGTGGGTCTCATCTTCCTGCCACAAAGGGCATTCATGACACTTTTACCAAAATGCAGCAGACTTTATTGTGGTGGAGACACTGATATATCTAAGAGCTTTTATTTGTTTACAGCATTAGCATCTTAGCAGCAGCGCTAACAAATGGAGCTACTGTCTGCCAGGCCACTTTTTAAGGTCATCTTCCAATCCCTCGATAGTCATGGAAAATGGTATGATTATATTACTGTTTCTGAGGTGCAAAAGGCCGAGTTCCCACATTTCTGATGCCGATGTCATTGTTTTTTAACAAGGAAAAGTGTCTCGTTTCAGTGACCATACGTTCTAAACTAGTACTGGAAATTGCTACCATAATTCATGCAAGGCATCATGGGGCCTAGGAATAAGGTGGATAGATAAAGTGCCAAAACTAAAATAGCACAATTACCACTTAATACGAACGGGACTGAATTGAGATTTATTTGATTGTGTGAATATTAATTACAGAATAATTGAAAATGAATGGCACATCCAATATTAGCCACTGTAAAATAAACTGCGTGGGTTTTTTTTGTTTGTTTTTTTTTAATCAGATCACTTGTGTGATCCTTTATGAGTTATATTCATAATAGTGTATCTTGTACTTTGGGGAAATGGAAGTTGTTCAGTCACCATTATAATTTATTTTATATGTGTAGTTTATAGTCTATCGTGAATAAGCTCATGCAGTACTATAACCGAACACATTACAAATATTTGAGACCCACTGTAAGTGCTTCCTTATATATTTTAGCAATACAAGTACAAAACACCGCCCACACTTGAAGTCAGGGTGACACAGCGGTGACAGACCGGTGGCTAAACTTTTATTGATAAAAATTACATATTTTGACTGAACGACTCCATACTCAGGGATGCACACCCTCAGTTAAAGTACTAGTGTGGCGGACACAATACAAATGGCACTCCACCCAGGACAACAGGGTTGGTGGGGGAGAAGATCGTTAGGGATGCTAATGGAGAAAAGTGGGAGGAGGTAAACAAACAAAGATGTGCCTTTCGCCACCCACCACGCCAGGTTCACACCTGAGGATGCGGGGGTGCGAATGTATGGTAGCAAGACCTGCTCTGTGACATGTCATGTGACAATGTCATGTTAATGTGTGTACATGTCTTTCATGTCTGTATGTTAATGTGTTTACCCTGTGTGCCGGAGGTGGGAATAGAAGTGTATAAAAGAGTTTGCTCTGGCACTCAGAGAGAGAGTTTGTGTTTTATGTTGGAAGAGGAATAAAGTGTGTGTGTCATTCAGCTCGCCAGCCTCGTCTGCTTTCATCTTCCACACTAGATTCCATTCAACTGAAGGTATCAACTCATTCTGACTGCTGAGGACACAGTAAAAGCAAATGATTTTAAATGTAATCCAGCCCTTGTAAAATCTGCTTTACTGAAGCACAGCTACATGAAAATTGTGGTTAAATACAACAAAGTACTTTTTTGTCACATTCCACCACTGGCTTTTAGCAACAAGTGTATTTCCCAAATATGTTTTAAACATGCTTTAATTAACCACAACTGTCATATATGCCCCTCAGGGCAGAGAGAGACAGATTCACATGCTGAACTGTTAGTGACGTTTATTAACAAAAAAGAACAGAAGTCCAAAAAACTGTGCAAGGCATACAAAAATGCAAATGAAGAAAAACTTACAATTAGCGAACCAGAGCTGGCATGGCTCTGCAAATGCTAAATAGACAATGGATGGCATACAAACGTATCAGACGATGCAGTCCATGTAGAATAGACAATGCTGACGCACCGAGAGGCAAAACAGCAGTCCTTAAATACACATAAGTAAATGGTACGCAGGTGTGAGCCGCTGAGCGAGCAGGGTGACCTAAATAGACAATCACTCACAACTGGGAACTGGAACAGACTGTGAGTGAATGGTGGGTGTGTCTGGGAAAGGAGGAAGGAGGCTCGTGTCACAAAAACAACATAACAAACTGACAAGAAAGTAATAACAGACAGAAAAATACTCAAAAATACATACGGAGTCTGAGCTCTGGACTCAGACTCATGACAACCACCCATTTCTCTCTTTTAGTCTAGGCAAGAGGAAAACAATCCACCCCAAACTGGACCTTGCGTCACAATTTACAGAGATGCAGGCTGAAGATCTGCTGAACCGGGACCAGAGTGAGCGCCACATCCAGTTGCTTCTCAGTGAGGCAGCGTGGCCAGCATGTGTGACCCATTCTAATTTTTTTTTTTACAGTTTGAATTTTGCACATTCTAAATTATCTGGAATTTGCTGCTGATTGTAAAAAACAATTTAGTGACTTATGTATTTTCATCATGATTTTCTATTTTGTCTGTTAAGACACCGGTGGGAAAAGAGTCAACAGTGCAAACCATTTATCAGTTACATTGAAAATAATGGCTCATTTTTAAGAAAAAGTAACCAAAAACAATTATTTTATTTACTGAACACTGTATTGTTGGATGTGGCAGTGCAGAATACACTGCACACTTTAGTGATAGTAAAAGTATATGGAGGAATTCTGGGCCATATTAGCATCTGTACTTTCTCATAATGGGTTAGGGCAGGGGTGTCCAATCATGTGCCATGGAGGGCCAAGACCCTGCAGGCTTTACCTCCAACCAGTGTCTTCAACAGCAGATTCCACTGAATTTTTTCCCACTGACTGCTGATCAGTGAGAACACCTGCTGAAGAGACTGGGTAGAAGAGAAAACCTGCAGGGTCTTGGCCGTCCATGGCACATGATTGGACACCCCTGGGCTAGGGTTTAATGGGAGTTAACATTTTAACACAAACTGCTTTATGGCTCATAATTCTGTTGACAGACTTACACCAAACCAAAAGTGATTTCTCAAACTGCTGGATTGTTCTTAGACGCCTTTTCCAATCTTTTAGTATTTAATTTATGTTACTTTGTGGTAACCTTCACACAAAACAAAAGTGGATGTACATCTGCAAAAAGCACAAAGGTTCCATCCATCCATCCATCTTCTTCCGCTTAATCCTTTTCGGGTCGCGGGGGGGCTGGAGCCTATCCAAGCATCTTTTGGGTGAGAGGCAGGGTACACCCTGGACAGATCGCCAGTCCATCGCAGGGCCAACACAGAGAGACAGACAACCATTCACTCTCACAGTCATACCTAAGGACAATTTAGAATCCCCAATTTTGAGCACAAAGGTTTATTGTCAAAATTCCCAGAGCAATACTACATGAATACATGTATAGTACATTGTTGATGCAGAGAATATATATTTATACAATATCTACATATGTATATCCAGTAAATCTATGTATTTTCCATGTAACCTTGTGACTGCATTATTTTAATTGCTTTTATTCCTAGATCAAGTTTGTTATGGCTTAAAATGCATCATAATTGTTAAATATATCTTATTATACCTAACTCATTACTGTTTACCTGTTGAAATAAATATTTTATGGCTAATATAACCCCATAACTACAACATGGCACCTGGCAATCAATTTTTTGGTAGCTGATCACTTTTTTGCCACGACACCACCGGCTGGAGCAGTACATCCCACGATGTCTCAACAGTCTCTCTGTGATTTTCACAGAGATCAGAACAATTTGTTGCACAGGAAGCTAAACGTTTCTACAGACATTCTGAAGTTCTGTAACCACTGCGCGTTCGTGGAGCTGGGGTGACATCCCATCACTGGGAGCCCGTGTTAAACGCCCAGACCGATGGTTTGAAGCAATAATTTTGCCACAAGAGAGCCATCTGAAACACACACACACACCATACATATTTTAGTACCTAATAGCAATAACTTGCCGATATTGCAATGCAGTACAGCGGACTTAAAGCAAAGTAGCATTCGCAATCATTAGCTTACCTTCATATGTGATCTAGTTCATATCCTCATGTCTTCCACTTTATACTGCTCTATATGGCTTCATAAACGCTCCAGTACTTTTCCAAAGTGTGTCGTCTCGCCACCTATAGCCTTCTCTGGCTCTTCTTTTTTGCCTTTACTCTGGCAAAAAAAAGCCAGAGACCGCAGTCGCCTCATATTCCGCCATCTTCTGTTTTGCTAGCGTTGCTTGTTTTATGTCACGGGAGGGTTGTGCCACCTTCCTGTAAAAAAAAAACACCCACCTCAAGTAGTACTCTAGTGTAATGGAAACAAAAGCAAACTGAATTGAATAAAACCGTATCGTGGTGTTCTGGGCTATACAGGTAATAGTGGAAAAGGGACTCTAGTGGGGGGGGGGTCTCCTCTCTGCACTGTAGCTGGAGGTCTCAAAGCGGGTGTAAAAGATGTTGAGATCATCCGGCAGGCTGTCTGTGGAGCTAGTGGTGTTGCTGTTGGTCCTCTTGTAGTCTGTGATGTGCTGCAGGCCTTGCCACATGCGCCCTGGGTCAGGAGTGGAGTAGAGGCTGTCCAGCTTTTCTCTGTACTGCCTCTTGGCTGTTGTTATAGCCTTCCTCAGTCCATACTTTGCAGCTTTGTACTCGACCTCATTGCCCAAATTAAATGCAAGAGAGCGAGCACGCAGCATCTGGCATACCTGACTGTTGAGAGTCAGACTGTTGAGAGAGATAGTATGTTTGCAACTAGATCAGATGAACATACAGTGGATATTGTGGTGTCGTGAGTGTAGTGTGTGTGGGATGCCATACCCATCCACAGAGTGACATCAGGTGGGCACGGCCACTGGTGTTTATAATTCTGTGTTCTGATAATAAAGTGTTGGTTGCTTGTTGTTGGTTCCCTACATGACAAGACTCCGACTCCTTATTCATACATAACATTTGGCGATGAGAAGTAAAATTATGGCAGTGTATGGGCTACCTCAACCCTTAATTGCGTTTCTGAAGTACGCGGAAGAGCCAGTGATTCTGTGGCTGATGTGGTGGGCCGCGTTTGAGGATTACATCGGGGCGTTGGACTTAAACAGACTCGACGGAAGACAACAACAAGTGCTTCTGACCCACCGTCTCGGCACGGAGGGCCAAAGAATCCTCAGTACGTTGGGTGAGACGGAGGTGTATGAGGATGCTGTTAAGCGGCTGGCCGAATTTTTCGCTAGGCAGACAAGGACCACGACGCTGTGGGTGGCGAGAGATTTGGCATCAAAGGAGGCTAGGCTAGTTAGCTTGGAGAAGCTAACGGCCCATTCGTTGTCTATGGGCAGGTTAGCCACAAAGCTAACTGGGCGCTGAAAGAGAGCACCAGGCTACCAGCTAGGCTTTGAGGTGGAACTGGGACTGTGAGAGGGGGAGTCCCCCGATCACTGAAGATGGCAGGCCAGCCGCGAAGCACAGAAGGGTGCAGGTGGCGGTGTTGAAGGCGGTCGGGAAGTGGACAGATAGGCACGGAGGGACAGCATGCCGGACAGCAGCACTGCGGGGCCAGAGGAGAGAAGCGGTTGATGATGAGAGGAGACCTTTTCGCCAGGGAGGGTGGCTTCAATCCTGGAGGCAGACGGCGACCAAGGGCTCGCATGCCTGTGGGGTTTCCCTGGGCCTCCGAGCTGGTTTTGTCCATGGCTGTCCAGGAACTGTGGAGTAACATAAAAATCTCAAATGTAAATATGTACATAGTGCTGGTGTGCATGAGAGTATGTATGCGGTGTGTTATGGGATTATTTTATGTATTTTAAGAGACTTGGTCCAATTATAGTTGTTTTGTGTGAATGTGGTCGGATATTTTCATTCATTCGTTCATTCATTCATTCATCTTCTTCCACTTAATCCTTTTCGGGTTACAGGGGGGCTGGAGCCTATCCCAGCATCTTTTGGGCGAGAGGCAGGGTACACCCTGGACAGATCGCCACTCCATCACAGGGCCAACACAGAGAGACAGACAACCATTCACTCTCACAGTCATACCTAAGGACAATTTAGAATCCCAAGTTTTGATGCCAATTAACCTAACTTGCATGTTTTTGGCATGTGGGAGGAAACCGGAGAAATCCCGGAGTAAACCCACGCAGACACGGGGAGAACATGCAAACTCCACACAGATCACTGTTGGTCGGGGGCTGGGATCGAACCCAGGATCCCCCGGCCAAGGGTGAGTTGCTGTGCTGCCGCAGTGCTAACCATTCCGCCACCGCGCCACCCGGTAGGATATTTTATTACAGCTAATTATTCCTCAATCCCTTAGTGCGTGATTCGGTTCCTAAATTGGGGAGGGTGTGGTCTTACACTTTTGTAAGGGGGAGGGAAAATGTGGTGTCGTGAGTGTAATGTGTGTGTGTGTGTGTGTGTGTGTGTGATGCCATACCCACCCACAGGGTGATGTCAGGCAGACATGGCCACCGGTGTATATAATTCTGTGTTCTGATAATAAAGTGTTGGTTGCTGGCTGTTGGTTCCCTGCATGACGAGACTCCGACTCCTTATTCATACATAACAGATATAAAAAGTCTACACACCTCTGTTCAAATGCCAGGTTTTTGTGATGTAAAAAAAATAAGACCAAGATAAATGATTTCAAAACTTTTCCACCATTAATGTGACCTATAACCTGTACAACCCAATTAAAAAACAAACTGAAATCTTTTAAGGGGAAAAATAAAAAAATAAGAAAAAGTACAATAATCTGTTTGTATAAATATGCACACCCTGTTATAACTGGGGATGTGGCTGTGTTCAGAATTAACTAATCACATTCAAACTCATGTGAAATGGGAGTCATCACACACCTGCCACAATTTAAAGTGACTCTGATTAATCCCAAATAAAGTTCAGCTGTTTTAATAGGCTTTTTCTGACATTTTTGTAGTCACATCTTACAGCACAAGCCACGGGCCACAGAGAGCTTCCAAGACATCAGCGGGATCTCATTGTTCAAAGGTATCAGTCAGGAGAAGGGTACAAAAGAATTTCCAAGGCATTAGATATGCCATGGAACACAGTGAAGACAGTCATCATCAAGGGGAGAAAATATGGCCCAACAGTGACATTACCAAGAAATGGACGTCCCTCCAAAATTGATGAAAAGACAAGAAGAAGACTGGTCAGGGAGGCTGCCAAGAGGCCAACAGCAACACTGAAGGAGCTGCGGGAATTTCTGGCAAGTACTGGCTGTTTAGTACATGTGACAACAATCTTCTGTCTTCTTCATACATGTATGTCTGGGCTATGGGGTAAGGTGGCAAGACGGAAGCCTTATCTTACGGAAAAAAAACCCCAAAAGCATCCAAGCCTGCACACTTTGCAAAAACACATTTGAAATCTCTCGAATGCTTTGTGGCAAAATGTGTTATGGACTGATGAAACCAAGGTTAAACTTTTTGGCCATAATTCCAAAAGGTATATTTGGTGCAAACACAACACTGCTCATCACCAAAAGAGCACCATACCTACAGTGAAGCATGGTGGTAGCAGCATCATGCTTTGGGGCAATTTTTTATTTTCAGTTGCAACTGGGGCCATAGTCAAGGAGGAGAAAATTATGAACAGTTCCAAATACCAGTCAGTGTTGGCACAAAACCTTCAGGCTTCTGCTAGAATAAAAGAATGGCTTCACCAGAAGAAGATTAAGGTTTTAGAATGACCCAGACAGAGTCCAGATGTGAATCCAATTGAACATCTGTGGGGTGGTCTGAAAAGGGCTGTGCACAGGAGTTGCCCTCGCAATCTGACAGATTTGGAGCATTTAAGAGTTACAGCCGTGGACAAAATTGTTGGTACCCCTCTGTTAATGAAAGAAAAACCCACAATGGTCACAGAAATAACTTGAATCTGACAAAAGCGGTAATAAATAAAAATTCTATGAAAATTAATCAATGAAAATCAGACAATGCTTTTGAATTGTGGTTCAACAGAATTACTTTAAAAAACAAACTCATGAAACAGGCCTGGACAAAAATGATGGTACCCCTAGAAAAGATTGAAAATAATGTGACCATAGGGACATGCTCAACCAAGATGTGTCCTTGAATTAACATCACAGGTGTCTACAAGCTTGTAATCAGTCAGTCGGCCTATTTAAAGGGTGACAAGTAGTCACTGTGCTGTTTGGTGACATGGTGTGTACTACACTAAACATGGACCAGAGGAAGCAAAGGAGAGAGTTGTCTCAGGAGATTAGAAAGAAAATTATAGACAAGCATGTTAAAGGTAAAGGCTATAAGACCATCTCCAAGCAGCTTGATGTTTCTGTGACTACAGTTGCACATATTATTCAGAAATTTAAGATCCACGGGACTATAGCCAACCTCCTTGGACGTGGCCGCAGGAGGAAACTTGATGAAAAATGGAGGAGACGGATAATACGAATGGTAACAAAAGAGCCCAGAACAACCTCTAAACACATTCATGGTGAATTCCAAGGTCATGGTACATCAGTGTCAGATCGCACCAGCCGTCATTGTTTGAGCCAAAGTGGACTTCATGGGAGACGACCAAGGAAGACACCACTGTTGAAAACAAATCATAAAAAAGCCAGACTGGAATTTGCCAAACTGCATGTTGACAAGCCACAAAGCTTCTGGGAGAATGTCCTATGGACAGACGAGACAAAACTGGAACTTTTTGACATATTGTCGGCCCAGGAAACACGCACGCAGGCTTAGATGGATTTGACAGCTTTATTAAACAGCAAGGGAAGTGTATGGATGCGTGTGTGAGGGATTGATATGTTATGTGGGTGGATAATGCAAGCCAGGACAGAGCAGCACGTCGTGCGGCCAGACAACCCTATGGGAGAGAGGAGAGCAGGGGTTAGCTAGGCAACCACACGGGGACGTGATCTATAGCTGTGCTTACTTGCAGAGAAGCGATGGCTTGAGTTGGCAAGTCCCAGGTCTGGGAGACAACGTCCTGCTGTGCGTCCGGACGAAGCGGCGAGGCAAATGAGCGGTGAGCAGAAGGAGGGTAAGTCCGCCGCCGGGTAATCCACCTGTGCACAGGGGAAGCTGGTAGAAGGTGATGAGAAGATAATTGAGCTTACGTGTCCTTAGCGAGGATCAGCAGGCCTGACGAGAAGGTAGCTGCTGGGGAATATCCATGTAGGGAGACAGACGGCTCCAGGCTGTAGCTCAGGGCAGGATGGAATAAATAGTGGCGCACTAACGAGGAGCAGGTGTGCGTGCAGCTGAGGCGGCAGCCCGTGAGCCGCGGGTGATGACACTTTTTGGCAAGGCACATCAGCTCTATGTTCACAGACGCAAAAATGAAGCATACCAAGAAAAGAACACTGTCCCTACTGTGAAACATGTAGGAGGTTCTGTTATGTTCTGGGGCTGCTTTGCTGCATCTGGCACAGGGTGTCTTGAATCTGTGCAGAGTACAATGAAATCTCAAGACTATCAAGGTATTCTAGAGAGAAATGTGCTGCCCAGTGTCAGACAGCTTGGTCTCAGTCGCAGGTCATGGGTCTTGCAACAGGATAATGACCCAAAACACACAGCTAAAAACACCCAAGAATGGCTAAGAGTGAAACATTGGACTTATGGGGTAACCCCCACAACAGCCACGGACAAACACAGCGCTCGACTAGAGCAATTAACAGGACAGTAAGATGGTGTGTTGAGATCAATGGGCAGTCTTCCTGTGCTTAGTTCAGGCACCAGCATCCTGTGGATATGTATGACTCAAATGCAAACATCCATGCTTCCTGCTCTCATTGTGGTACAAATGTCATATGCCTGAATGCATTTCCTTTGATGATAAAATGCCTTTGATGTATTGTCTGTTGCTGGGTATTTAAGTGGCCGAATTCATATGTTCACTCTCTGTTCTTCTTCTGACTGCTTCTGACTACTGCTCATGAGAGCCTGAGAGTGATCCCCAGGCTGCTTATACAGCAGCTGGGGTGAGCTCCGTGATGGCGATGATTTGATGAATGAACTTCCTTAAAAACTCCAGTCGCCGTGCCTTATTTTAACATCGCCACACTGGTGACCCGACGCTGAAGAGAACACGCTGACAACGAATGCAGCCCCGATGGGATCTCCGACGACAAGCGAACGCAGCAGCCTGACGCAAGAGCACTGCCCTCCCTTCTGCCACACGAGAGACCTCGACGCAGAACCGAAATCAGGCAAACTCCCTCAGAGATCATCCACGACTGGGAAAGCTGCAGAAAGCGTCATTGTGCGATCCACGCCTGAGATCTGCACATCCATGCTGGAACCAGCCGAGGGACAAAGATCGTCTCCTCCCTCTCACCGCTCCTACGCATCTACGCGAGCCTGAGGGACAAAGATCGTCTATTCCCTCTCACCGCCCCAACGCACCATGACCCGGCACAAGCAACGACCAACAGCCCGAACGGGGGAGACCATCAGCGCCGACTGCGCAGATCTCCATCAAGCCCCCTGACCCTGATTCGCCTCGCGACAGTGGACCGGCCATGCACAGAAGCCTCGCATCAGAACAGCGCAGCTGGAAGGCACGTGGCCGCAGCGCGTGCCGCGCACCAGAGACGAGCTGGCTCTACAGACTTATACATCATCCCCCGCTGCTGCACACGGCTCTTCAGGACTGCTCACACACCTGAGGCACACACACAGCCCGCACACAGGATTTGGTGTAGGTCTCAGCCACGGCGCATGACGGGAACCCAGCCGTCGGCTGTCCCCGAGGGCTTTAGGGCCGTGAACGCACCTAAAGCCTAAACGCCAAGTCCCTCACACAGCTCCAGCTCCTGTTTTTCTTCATTGCCGGGCTGAATCGCGAGAGGAATCAGAGACTAATTTTTCTTCCCACAGCCACGGACACCCCCCGGCACTTGCTACCCCCACCCTCCTCCCTCCCCCGGCACAGACCTTCCCAGCTGCTCGCTCCCAAGCTGGACGATCGAGGCCTCAGCTACCCGCTAAGCCCTCTGGGGGGGAGTGTATGGGGTAACCCCCACAACAGCCACGGACAAACACAACGCTCTACTAGAGCAATTAACAGGACAGTGAGATGTGTGTGTTGAGATCAATGGGCAGTCTTCCTGTGCTTAGTTCAGGCACCAGCATCCTGTGGATATGTATGACTCAAATGCAAACATTCATGCTTCCTGCTCTCATTGTGGTACAAATGTCATATGCCTGAATGCATTTCCTTTGATGATAAAATGCCTTTGATGTATTGTCTGTTGCTGGGTATTTAAGTGGCCGAATTCATATGTTCACTCTCTGTTCTTCTTCTGACTGCTTCTGACTACTGCTCATGAGAGCCTGAGAGCGATCCCCAGGCTGCTTATACAGCAGCTGGGGTGAGCTCCGTGATGGCGATGATTTGATGAATAAACTTCCTTAAAAACTCCAGTCGCCGTGCCTTGTTTTAACATCGCCACAGACTATTCTAAAGTGGTCTTCTATGAACCCTGATCTAAATCCTATTGAACATCTGTGGAAGGAGCTGAAACATGCCATCTGGAGAAGGCACCCTTCAAACCTGAGACAACTGGAGCAGTTTGCTCATGAGGAGTGGACCAAAATCCCTGCTGAGAGGTGCAGAAGTCTTATTGACTGTAGTTGTTGCAGTAAGGCATTCCTACCAGGTGGTGGAACAACCACGCGTCCTCCCCACAGGATACAACCTTCCTGGGTGCTGAGCTCATCCTGTCGTCGGGCATAGGGAATGAACTCAGGGCTGTTCATCTTCGGCCATCCTCGCAAGATGTATTCTCGCACTCTTGCTAGAACAGGGTCTTTGTCTGTCCACTTCTTTATTTGTTGTGCGTTCACCAGGGGCACGCCGATATCTTCAAACAATAGCACTCTCTCCTCCTCCTCAGGCGTGCTGTCTCTTCCTCCATCCAAGGGTAGCCTACTCATCGCGTCAGCATTTGTATGGTCCCGTCCGGCTTTGTAAACGATGGTGTACTCATACGCTGCTAATGTAACGGCCCATCTCTGAATTCTCTGAGATGTCATCTGGGGTATGGCTCTCATTTCACTGAACAGTGAAATTAGTGGCTTGTGGTCAGTCACTATAGCGAACTGTCTCCCGTACAGGTATTTGTGGAATTTTTTTACACCAAATACTACTGCAAGGCCCTCCTTGTCTAGCTGGGAGTAGTTTTTCTCAGCTGCACTAAGAGTTCTTGAGACAAACCCTATGGGTCTCTCTGAGCCATCCTCCATACGATGAGAGAGTACAGCACCCACACCGTAGGGTGATGCGTCACACGCCAGGATGAGTGGTTTGTTTGAATCATAGTGCACTAACACACTACAGGACTGAAGTAGCGCTTTGGACTCTTCAAACGCCTTCTGCTGCTTGACCCCCCATGACCATTTTTCTTCCTTCTTAAGTAAGGTATGTAGTGGTGCCAGCAGCGTGGAGAGCTTTGGGAGGAACCTATGGTAATAGTTCAACAAGCCCAGGTAGGCTTTTAACTCAGTAACATTTTGTGGCTCAGGCGCCTCCGCAATGGCTTCCACTTTGTCTGTTAGAGGGTGTAGACCACTGGCGTTGATCTTGTGGCCTAGGAACACCACCTCTTTTCCCATGAACTCACACTTGCTTCTTTTCAACCTCAGACCGCTTTTCTCCAACCGTTGAAGCACTTCCTCCAGCGTTTTCAGATGTTCTTGTTCATTTGGTCCTGTACAAAGGATGTCATCCAAATAAATGGTAACATTCGGAATTCCACCTAGGATGCCCTCCATAGTTCTCTGGAATATAGCAGGACTGGAAGCTACTCCAAATGGTAAGCGTGTGTAGGTATATAAGCCTTTGTGTGTATTGATGGTTACATACTTTCTTGATTCTTCTTCCAGGACTACTTGTTGGTAGGCGTGACTCATGTCTAATTTCGTGAAGTGTCGGCCGCCATTCAGCTGTGCGAAGAGGTCCTCCACTTTAGGAATTGGATACTGATCCACCCGTGATGCTCGATTGACAGTGAGTTTGTAATCTCCACATATTCTAATGGAGCCATCCGGCTTTCTCACTGGGACTATGGGCGCCGCCCATTCTGCAACCTGCACTGGCTCAATGATCTTGTCATCCAGCAGCCTCTGTAGCTCGCTTTCAACCAGTGGCTTGACTGCATAGGGTACCGGTCGGGGTTTGCAGAATCGTGGTTGGGCCTCCTTGTCCACATTAATCTTTGCAGTGACACCTTTTAGCTGTCCTAAGCCTTCTTTGAACACCTCAGCGTGTCTTTCGAGGATCTCCTCCAGCTGCAATTTGGGCTGAGATTCCACTTTATTCACCAACTGATCAATCATGGCCAGTTCTTGTAGCCAACTTCGCCCTAGTAGATTTGGTCCTTCGCTCCCAACTACTACTACAGGTAAGTCCTTTTCTTTGTTTTCGTGCTGCACCTTCACTTGTGCCATGCCTAGCACGTCTAGCTTCTCTCCTGTGTATGTTTTTAATTTTAATGAACAGGGATTTAATTCTGCTGTGTCTGTTTTCTTCCACAGTTGTGTATATTGCTGTTTACTTAATATGGTTACTCCACAGCCTGTATCAACTTCAAATGTTACTTTCATTCCATTAACATTCATGGTACGCGTGATGGGCGCTACCTTGGTCAGCTCCTCTGACGTGTTGTAAATTGTGTGAAAACCCATGTCTTCTGTATCACTTTCTCCCTCCCCTCTCAGTTGATTCGCTCGCTGTTCCTTTCCTGGGCCCTTGTTTTCATACTTTTGCCCATTAACTGTTGCTTTCAGCACCTGTGCGCTGTCCACCTTTATTCTACATGCTTTCTTAATGTGCCCTCGCTTGCCACAATTATGACACAGCTCAGTGGCAAATTTGCACTCGGCGGCATTGTGCTGGCCTTTGCAGCGATAACAACTGGGGAATTTGTGCTGAGTTTTGTCAGTCAACACTTTGTGGACACCTACTTGGGTCTTAGGCACACGAACATGCGTTGCTGTGTCCTCTGTTAGCTTCCCTTGCATCTCTCTCACATCTTTAGATGCTGTTTCCATCGCTTGGCATAATTCCAAAGCCTTTGCAAAAGTGAGTTTTGTTTCAGATAAAAGTCGCCGTTGCATTCGGTCATCATTCACTCCACACACAAGTCTGTCTCTTAACATTTCTTCCAATGAGTCTTTGTAATCACAGTGCAGTGCTAATTTCCTCAATTCTGCCACATACTCTGCTATGGACTCAGTGTTCCTCCTTATGCGTGAATTAAATTTGAATCGTTGCACGATTTCACTCGGTTTGGGGCTGAAGTGCTTCTGAAGCTCAGCAGTAAGCTGGTCGTATGTTTTATCTTTCGGTAATGCAGGGCTTATTAAATTTCTCAACAAGCTGTAAGTAGTTGCACCAACTCCACTCAACAGTACAGCCTTCCTTTTGTCTGGCTCCTCAATGTCATTAGCTTCGAAGAAAAAGTCCAACATTTCACTATATTCTTCCCATGACTGAGTCGAGTTATCAAAAGGGGTTACCGTTCCGATTACAGCCGCCATTGCTCGTCGTGGTGGGGAAACCTCGTTTTTCCTCCTCTGAACTTGCACTCGAACTACTGGAGTCACTTGAGTTCGCCACACTTGCAATGTTCTCTGTTTCTCGCCGCTGATTTTTTTTTCTTTTAATCCTCGTCGCCAATTGTGTGATATCCTACCGTGTAGCAATGATCACACTTGAGTTATTTCTTTGGCTAACTCTGCCGTTTATTCTGCAACACACATAATATGACTGAACATGGATTCTGCGCGGGGTTTTCACACTCTTGTTCTAATGTGTCCCCTTAATAGTAGTGCTGAACAATACAGGTAGTTCCCCCTAGAGGCATGTGCCAGTAATGTTTTAAATTAGACTTGCAGTCTACCACATTATGGTTTGGTGTTGTGTTGTCTACGGGTGTGACGGTATACCGGAGGAGCATGTGGTGAGTGTTTATGAATTTCCCCTGCCTGGGAAAATCAGAACCGCATGGGTGAATTTCGTTCAGAAAACGCGAAAAAAATTGGAATGTTGTCGGAAAATCACCCAACATGTGCAGTAGACATTTCGTTGACAGCGATTTTGAGAATAAGATGCAATTTGAAATGAAATTAGCAAAAAGATTGCTGATAAAAAAATCGGCTGTTCCAACTATATATCCGTTCATTTCAAAGTCCCACTCTCAGACAAGTGTCAGTGACAGTGGCGTGAAAAGCAAGGGTGATCTACCGATGCGATCTGCTGTCAGAAAAAGCGAAGTAAACAGGGTAAGTTTTCTTTTTTTAATATTCACTGCCAATATTTACTAAAATTATTTACAAGCAATGAATTTCATTGCCTTAACAACTTATCAAATATTAGAATTTTAGGGTATTCATACTAATCAAATATGAAATATTCAGTGCTGTATAGGGAGGTGGTTGTGCCTGTTTGCTCAAGTTATATTTCTATATATGTAATCCAATTTGACACCTCTGGAATGAAATTATGTTGATCTACTGTTTTTGCAGATGTTATCCACTGTCACTCAACCTTCAAATACTGTGGATTTTTTTTTTTGAATTTGATTATTCAGCAATTGTCCTCATTGCAGTCATGAGGTAACAAGTCACACTAAAGGCTCTCTGTTGGTGATCAAACAACATTGTCCACATTGTGTTGAGGATCGATCCTGGCACAGCCAGCCGATGATCAGGGACATGCCAGCTGGTAACATACAGCTTTCATCCGCCATTCTCTTCACTGGGGCGTCATATGTCAAGGTCCTCAGAATTCTAAATGCAGCCGGTATCGTTGGAATTTCCACGACCACTTACAAGGAGCTTTCGATTTCTAATTCTTATTAAATTAATTTTATTTCAGAATATGTGGATGATCTGATGAATACTCTTTTCGACAAAACCTTGGTTGATCCAACCCACTTATTGGAGCAGTGGCACTCTGTACAAGCCAGAGTTCCCGCAACATTGAGTGCCAAATTTCAGCGTCCCATCAAAGCTGATGCTGTTGAGCAACATGTATCTAGATTTTCAAAATCAAACATGTAAAAGTAGAATAAATTTCCAATTAGCAATGAAAGTTCAGCTTTCAATTGTTAGGCAAGCAACATATTTTGCTAAGACAAACAAATATAAGCCTAAGATTTTTAGAGAAATGTGCTTTTAAAAATTGAACACGAATTTTACACCATAAAATGGTAGAAAAATTAGTCTAATGTATATGAGATCCGACTTTGATGAATGCCGAAATATTAGAATTATAAAATTGACATGCACATTAATAAACTCAATATATGATTTTAAAAAACTTTATTTAAATAACATTGATCACAAATCTAATCTTGGTAGGCAAAATCCCTTGTAGTGATCAGATGGGAATGTTTCTCTGATGAGGCTCACAGCACAGGCAGGCAATATCACCCTCACTTCTTTCCCAAGATATCCCCAACACCACCGGACCAGTTGCCTGTAGGCTATGAATCTGTATCGCCTGAAAAATATGGGGTTGGCATTGATTATTCCGTTTGCATTGATTATTGAATGTATTGAATGATTTCTTCATAACTGATCTGGAAAATTAAAACACATGAATAAATATTGTTTAAAAACTCACTCGTGTTGACTTGCGTCATGATCACCATATTGCTGTCTGTAGGCCAGATAAGCTGTCTGTAAAACCCAGATGTCAAGACAGACAGAACGGAAACCGGGGTGATCAGTGATACACCTTGGTAGGTTATCATCTGTGTATCAGAATCAGAATCAGAATCATCAGAATCAGAATCAGCTTTATTGGCCAAGTATGCACAACACATACAAGGAATTTGACTTTGGCTAAAAACTTGCTCTCGTTGTTCAGGTGAAGGATTTAAATAAGGATTCAATGACAACCAGAGTATGTACAGTAAATTACAGTCTGTCCACGTTTCTATAAAAGGATGCAAATATATACAGGAATATATGCAGTTATTTACTCGGACTAACCACACTTTGCAGAAATATATGAAAAAATATACAATCACACAGTATTTCAATGTGGACTCAGATTCAGTGATATAATGTGAATGAAGTAAAAAGCAGTGTGAGAGTTATGTGCAATGTAATAATGGATGAAAAGTCATGAGTACAGCAACAGGTAGGACTAGGTGAATGTTAGGAGTTCATCAGAGTGATGGCTTGAGGAAAGAAACTGTTCCTGTGACGGGTGGTTTTGACCTTCAGTGATCTGTAACGACGACCAGAAGATAGAAGTTCAAACAGTTTGTGGCCGGGGTGTGATGGGTCAGCACAGATGTTTCCCGCCCGTTTCCTGGTTATGGACCGATATAAGTTCTCAATGGAGGGTAGGTCGGTACCAATGATCCTCTCCGCAGACTTAATGATCCGCTGCAGTCTGGTCTTGTCCTGTTTAGTGGCAGATCCAAACCAGACAGTGATGGAAAAGCAGAGGACAGATTGGATGATGGCGGTGTAGAAGACAACCAGCAGCTCCTGAGGCAAATCAAACTTCTTGAGCTGACGCAGAAAAAACAACCTCTGCTGGGCCTTTTTCCGGACAGTGTCTGTATGGGAGGACCACTTCAGGTTCCGGGAGATTGTGGTACCCAGAAACTTGAAGGAGTCCACAGTGGACACTGTGCTGTTGAGGATGGTGAGTGGGGGGAATGAAGGGGGGTGTCGCCTGAAATCCACAGTCATCTCCACCGTTTTGGCTGGGTTAAGTTCAAGATGGTTCTGGCTGCACCAGAGGATCAGCTGCTCCACCTCCCGCCTGTATGCAGACTCATCATCATCCCGGATCAAACCGATGACTGTGGTGTCGTCCGCAAACTTCAGGAGCTTCACCGAAGGGTCCTCTGAGGTGCAGTCGTTGGAGTAGAGGGAGAAGAGCAGTGGGGAAAGGACACATCCTTGGGGGCCGCCAGTACTAATTTTTCGGGAGCTGGATGTAAATCTCCCTAGCTTCACCTGTTGCCACCTGTCAGTCAGAAAGCTGGAGATCCACTGGCAGGTGGAGGGGGGCACCTTGAGCTGGAGGAGTTTCTGATGAAGAATGCCTGGGATGATGGTGTTGAACGCTGAGCTGAAGTCGACAAACAGGATCCTGGCGTACGTCCCTGGGGAGTCGAGGTGTTGCAGGATGTAATGTAGTCCCATATTCACTGCATCATCCACTGACCTGTTTGACCGGTAGGCAAACTGCAGTGGGTCCATCAGGGGGCCTGTGATGACCTTCAGGTGGCTCAGCACCAATCTCTCCAAGGATTTCATGACCACAGAGGTCAGGGCAACAGGTCTGTAGTCGTTTAATCCTGTAATAGAGGGTTTCTTGGGAACTGGAATGATGATGGAGCGTTTGAAGCAGGAAGGCACTTCACGCAGCTCCAGTGATCTGTTAAAGATCCGGGTGAAGATGGGGGCCAACTCGTTGGAGCAGACTCTCAGGCAGGACGGAGACACACCATCAGGTCCTGCAGCCTTCTTGATCTTTTGTCTCTGAAAGACCCGGCGCACCTCCTCTTCACAGATCATTAGTGCTGGTGGGAGGTCAGAGTGGAGGAGGGATGGAGTTCCTGGGGCTGCAGATAATCCTTTTGTGTGGGTGGGAGGTGAGAACTGTAGGTTCTTTTCAAACCTGCAGTAAAAGCTGTTTAGGTCATTAGCCAGCTGGAGGTTTTCCGCAGGGTGGGGGGATGGTCTCCTGTAGTTGGTGATATTCCGTAGGCCTCTCCAGACAGAAGCAGAGTTGTTAGCTGAGAAGTTTTTTTGTAACTTCACACTGTAGCTCCTCTTAGCAAGCCTGGTCTCCTTCGTCAGCTTGTTTCTGGCCCGCTTGTACAGAGTCCAGTCACCAGTCCTGTAGGCCTCCTCCTTGGTCTGACGTAGCTGCTTCAGTTTAGGAATGAACCAGGGTTTATTGTTGTTGTATATGCAGAAGGTCTTGGTCTGCACACACATGTCCTCGCAGAAACAGGTGTATGATGTCACAGTGTCAGTGAGTTCATTTAAGTTAATGGCTGCAGCTTCAAAAACACTCCAATCTGTGCAGTCAAAGCAGGCTTGTAACTTCAGCTTTGATTCCTCAGTCCATTTCTTCACAGTCCTTACAACAGGCTTGGAAGTTTTTAGTTTCTGTCTGTATGTTGGAATAAGATGGAGCAGGCAGTGGTCAGAAAAACCCAGAGCTGCACGGGGGACGGCATGATAGGCATTTCTTAAAACTGTGTAACAGTGGTCAAGTGTATTTGTGTCCCTGGTGGGACATTTAATATGCTGTCTGTATTTAGGAAGCTCATTTGTGAGATTAGCTCTATTGAAATCACCCAGAATGATAAGCAGAGAGTCTGGATGTTTTTCCTCCACCTCTGCTATCTGGTCAGCGAGGAGCTGCAGTGCCTCCGTTGCACAAGCAGCAGGCGAGATATAAATTCCGACCAGAATAAATGAGGAGAACTCTCGCGGTGAATAAAAGGGTTTACAGTTTATGAACAGTGACTCTAGGTTAGGGCTACAAAACTTCTTCAACACTGTGACATCAGTACACCAACCTTCGTTTATGTAGAAGCAGATTCCACCACCCTTAGTCTTTCCAGAAAATTCTCGGCTGCGATCAGCGCGAAACAGTTGAAATCCGTCCAGACGCACCGCGCTGTCCGGGATGTGTTCACTCAGCCAGGACTCCGTGAAACAAAGGGCGCCAGATCTGTTAAAATCCCGGTTTTTGTGAGTCAGGAGCAGCAGTTCATCCATTTTGTTCGCCAAACTGCGGATATTTGCCAGATGGATCGATGGGAGCGGCGTGCGAAATCCTCGTTTCTTCAGCCTGACTAACGCACCGGCACGTTTACCACGCCGCCTTCGTTTCCGGCCAGCGCCAATAGCCGCTGCTCCCACAGCTAAGATGGACTGAAAAAACTTCAGATCAGCAGCAGTAACTGGCGGAGAAGTTGCATTGGGAGGTAGTCTGAGTGAAAGTAGTTCCTCCCTTGAATAGGTGATTCGGACAGAAGAGCAGAAGTCCAAAAAAACACACAAAATTATCAAAAACATCAGAGAGCAGAAGCCAGTGGCTGCCATCCGCGGCGCCATCTTGGATTTTTTTTTTTTTTTCATCCACAGCCCTTCAGTTCTTCTAGTTTCTCCTTCACCTTCAATACCTCCTGGCAGCACCGAGATTCAGTTGATGTTGGCACAATGTTGCATTTCTCACAAGTGCACCTGTTAAAAAAAATGGTATAATCAGATGCTTATAATAAACTAATGGCTCGTAGGAGTGCTATATAAATTGGTCTATGAAGTTTGATTAGAAAATATTAAAAACATGTAAAAAAATTTTGAGCAGAAAGAGAAGTTATAGGAAAACAATAATGAATCACAATAATCATGATCCATGATCCATGATGGATCATGTTGATCCATCAATCTCTTAAGAGAATTATGTAGCTTTTGAGACTAGGATTAACATGATGATGATTAACAACATCTCCTAACAAACTCGTAAAGTAAACATATTATCCCTCACATACATTATCCTTTTATTTCCAATGATAATGTTTCTAATGTTTATAAGTCGCCAAGTAAGGCAGCGAGGGAACAATTGGCAGTTTTATTTTGATAATTAAGTGTGTGACCATGCATATCGCCTAAAAAAAAAATTTCAAAGCATATTTTACCAATATAAATCGGCAAGCCGCTCGTCCTCAACGTGGTCTGCTCCGGTCTCTGTTTCGTCCGCGTCTTCCTCGGCACCCTCGGGCTCGAACAAATACGGCTGAATAACCCCATCAGCACCACCCAAAACTACTTCATCATCAGATTCTTCAGTTTCAATATCATCACTTATATTGCGGTCGTCATACTCGATAAAATAATCGCTGTCCGAATCACTCTGCTGTCATTCAGCCATTTCCTGTTTCTCCCTGACCTGACGTCACTGCTGCCCGCCCCTATCGAGAGATGGCGGTACTGCAGCATCACTAAGTGAAATATGGGCTATTAACAAATAAAGTCATTTATGGAGGCTGGTGACACATTTTAAATCACGGGAATGGCCAGAATGGAATATTTTCATACAATCAGTTTATTGGTTCAATAAAAAAATGTCACCGTCCGAGGCCTTTAAGGGTACCATCATTTTTGTCCAGGCCTGTTTCATGAGTTTGCTATTTAAAATAATTCTGTTGAACCACAATTCAAAAGCATTGTCTGATTTTCATTGGTTAATTTTCATAGAATTTTTATTTATTACCACTTTTGTCAGATTCAAGTTATTTCTGTGACCATTGTGGGTTTTTCTTTCATTAACAGAGGGGTACCAACAATTTTGTCCATGTGTGTAAGTGCTAAAAAGAGTGGGCACATATTGCCACATCAAGATATGTCACACTGATAGACTCCTACCCAAAAGGACTGAGTGCTGTAATAAAAGCAATAGGTGCTGCAACAAAATATTAGTTTAAGGGTTAGCATATTTAGGCAACCAGGTTATTATAAGTTTTTTATTTTTTGTTTTTTCCCTTAAAAGATTTCAGTTTATTTTTAAATTAGGTTGTACAGGTTATAGGTCACATTAATGGTGGAAAAAAGTTTTGAAATGATTTATCTTGGTCTCATTTTTTTTACATCACAAAAACCTGGCATTTGAACAGGGCTTTGTAGACTTTTTATATCCACTATAGCCTTGTGTGTGTCAAGGTTGCTTACGACTGGATACCGAGGGAGGAGCTTTTCAAGTGTTTGGAAATCCGATTCAAGTGCCCACACCTGTTGTCCTTACTATGTGCACTATGCACTGGCACGAAGGCCTACAGCCATGGACAAAATTGTTGGTACCCCTCTGTTAATGAAAGAAAAACCCTCAAAGGTCACAGAAATAACTTGAATCTGACAAAAGTGGTAATAAATACAAATTCTATGAAAATTAACCAATGAAAATCAGACAGTGCTTTTGAATTGTGGTTCAACAAAATTACTTTAAAAAACAAACTCATGAAACAGGCCTGGACAAAAATGATGGTACCCCTAGAAAAGAAAATAACGTGACCATAGGGACATGTTCAACCAAGATGTGTCCTCGAATTAACATCACAGTTGTCTACAAACTTGTAATCAGTCAGTCGGTCTATTTAAAGGGGGACAAGTAGTCACTGTGCTGTTTGTTGACATGGTGTGTACCACACTAAACATGGACCAGAGGAAGCAAAGGAGAGAGTTGTCTCAGGAGATTAGAAAGAAAATTATAGACAAGCATGTTAAAGGTAAAGGCTATAAGACCATCTCCAAGCAGCTTGATGTTCCTGTGACTACAGTTGCACATATTATTCAGAAATTTAAGATCCACAGGACTGTAGCCAACCTCCCTGGACGTGGCCGCAGGAGGAGACGGATAATACGAGAGAAATGTGCTGCCCAGTGTCAGACAGCTTGGTCTCAGTCGCAGGTCATGGGTCTTGCAACAGGATAATGACCCAAAACACACAGCTGAAAACACCCAAGAATGGCTAAGAGCAAAACATTGGACTATTCTAAAGTGGCCTTCTATGAGCCCTGATCTAAATCCTATTGAACATCTGTGGAAGGAGCTGAAACATGCCGTCTGGAGAAGGCACCCTTCAAGCCTGAGACAACTAGAGCAGTTTGCTCATGAGGAGTGGGCCAAAATACCTGCTGAGAGGTGCAGAAGTCTCATTGACAGTTATAGAAATCGTTTGATTGCAGTGATTGCCTCAAAAGGTTGTGCAACAAAATTTTAAGTTTAAGGGTACCATCATTTTTGTCCAGGCCTGTTTCACGAGTTTGTTTTTTAAAATAATTCTGTTGAACCACAATTCAAAAGCATTGTCTGATTTTCATTGGTTAATTTTCATAGAATTTTTATTTATTACCACTTTTGTCAGAGTCAAGTTATTTCTGTGACCATTGTGGGTTTTTCTTTCATTAACAGAGGGGTACCAACAATTTTGTCCACGTGTGTACATTATAGGAAGTACATGTCTCTTTGAGACGGTGGTGGAGTGCCGCCAGGGAGCACTAGAATCTCCCCTCCTCGTGAACATTTACGTGGACTCTGTAGTGCAAGTTGCACATTATGAAGTTCAAAAGGCGCACCCAGAGGCAGGCGTGAGAGAATATTGCATACCCAATGAAGTATCACCGCGGGAATATCATAAGAAAGCTCTGAGTTACCCAGATTACCAAACTCCTGTATGCTGATGACAAGGCAATTTTTGCAAACTTGGACAAAGAGTTGAAGACCATCCTTGAATTCTATGACTGAACCTTCACACGTTTTGGTTTAATGATGTCATTTTCCAAAAACTGAGACAATAGCTTTCAATGTTGATGATGAAATCAAGAACCAGGAGACCTTGATAACTCTTGGTAATAATAGCAAAATCAAGAATGTGTGGACTGTGGAGAGAGGAATAATCAGGCAGAGCAGTCCAGAGCAGAGCAGGCTTTATTAATCTCTCTCTCTCACATTCACCAGAATCACAAACATCAAAAGACTCGCAGGTCGCAGGCACCTCTCGTTTTATAGCATACAACTCGCTCAGCGACCTGTGGTGCTGCATTAACATGAAAGCCTTTGCAATTCCCATTCTCTTTGTCAGTGTTTGCATCAACACACCAACCCTCGCATCAACACACAAACCCCCCCATGATGATTCCCCTTGTCCTTCCATCTGAGTGGAAACATAGTGACATACTGAGTGGATTCCCCACAGCCCCCCCACCCCCACCCCAGAAACTCAGACTGAGCCTTAACCCTCATGTCCTTTGGGCTTCAGCTTACGTCCATAGCGGCTGTAACGGGGGGGCTGCGGCTCTGAGGCGCTGCTGTGCCGGTGGGGGGCTCTTGGGGGTGCGTCCGTCTGTGAGGGGACATTAGGAGGAGGGGAAACATCTTTAGCATGCCATTGTGACTGATCTGATGAGTCATGTACCTGGGGAGTTCTCAGTGGGGGTCATCCGCGCAGAGGAGCTCGGGCCAACACCACCTGCTTGTCTGCTAAAGCGAAAGCGGGCTTAAGCCTGTCTATACAGACTGTTTCCCCCCAAGCCTAACACAAAATGTTTCTCCCCGGGTTCCAGCACTCTGAATGGACCATCGTAGGGCGGGCTCAAGGGGGTTCGGTGGGAATCGTGCCTGACAAATATGAACGACTCGTCCTTCAAGGCCTTTGGCACAAAAACGTGTGGAAAACAGTGGTGGACCGGACCGGGTACTGTCCCTGCCACTGCACTATGCGGAAAAAGCGGGGATGGATCATGTTTGGCGCGGGGCTGTCTGGCAAAAATTCCCCTGGGAGCCGCAGCAGCTGGGAAAAAAAACAGCTCTGCTGGGGAGACTGTCAAATCCTCCTTCGGTGCTGAATGCAACCCTAATAGAACCCACGGCATCCGGTCCACCCAATTTGCATCTGTAAGCGAAGCCCTGAGCGCTGCTTTAAGCGACCTATGGAACGCTCACATAACCCATTGGCCTGGGGGTTGTACGCGGTCGTGCGATGAAGTGTGATGCCCAGGCTCTGAGCCATGGTGGACCAGAGGTCGGAAACAAACTGCTGGCCCCGATCGGACGTGGAATCCAAAGGGGCGCGGAAACGTGCCACCCATGTTGTCACAAAAGCACATGCAACTTCTGCGGACACAGTGGAAGCTAGCGGGACTGCTTCGGGCCAGCACGTGGTGTGGTCCACCACTGTCAGGAGGTGCGTGAACCCCTGCGAAGGCGGGAGGGGGCCCACGAGGTCCACATGAACGTGGTCGAACCTCTTAGCCGGGATATGGAATGGTTCCAAGGGGGCCTTTGTGTGCCTGTGCACTTTGGCTCGTTGGCACGCTATGCAGGCTGCAGCCCACTCTTTCACCTGTTTGCGCAGGCTCGGCCAGACGAACTTTGCTCCCACCATTTTGACTGATGCGTGCACTCCTGGGTGCACCAGGGAGTGAACCGATTTAAAAACGTGGCGGCACCAAGCACGTGGGACCACCAGGCACGCGCGGCCCCTGAAGACGTCACAGATTGGGGGGGGGGGGCGTCTTGCAGTACTGTGCTCTCCAGCCTTAACCCTGTTGGTCCAGACTGGAGCTTGCAAACGTCCACATCGCCCATCTGCTCAGCGGCCATGGCCATGTAACCTATTCCCACGTAGGTTGGGGCCACTAATGCGTACGAGACGCAATCCGCCATCACATTGAGTTTATTGGCCACATGCTAAATGTCTGTCGTAAACTCCGAGATCGCGGCCAGCTGTCTCTGCTGCCGGCTCGACCATGGTTCCAAAACCTTGGCCATGGCGTACGTTTGTGGCTTATGGTCCACGAACACAGTGAAGGTGCACTCATCCAGCTAGAACTGGAAGTGGCGTATGGCCAGGTGGAGAGCCAGTAACTCCCTGTCGAACATGCTGTATTTACGCTCACTGTAGAGCAAAGACTTGCTAAAAAAATAGCAAGCGGCTGCCAAGAACCGGCGACGTCCGAGGCGTCAGTAGTGAGCGCTATCCAAGCCGCTGGATTCAGGTGCGCCAGCAGTGCGGCGTTCGCCAGGGCTGTTTTAACCTCGGAAAATGCCTGCTCTTGCTCAGGGGTCCAGTCGACTCTGTCCGCCGGTTTCCATTTCTTAAGCGCGGCGTACAACAGCTGCATGAGTTGGACTGCATGGGGGAGGAAACAGTTGTAAAAGTTAACCATCCCCAAAAGCTCCTGCAGCGCCCTGACCATCTGAGGCCAGGGAAAATCTGTCACTGCACGCATTTTGTCCGGTAAGGGTATCCTGCCCTCCGGTGAGATGCGGTGGCCCAAAAAATCGATTCCCGTCACCCCGAACTGGCACTTCGCCGGGTTGATTATTAATCCGTGCTCCTCCAACCTCTGGAAAACTGTCCTGAGGTGGGCTACATGTTTGTCCTTGGACGCGCTGGCCACCAGGATGTCATCCAGGTAGACGAACACAAACGGCAGATCGCACAGCACCGCATCCATCATGCGTTGGAATGTCTGCGCCGTGCCTTTTAACCCGAAAGGCATGCGTAAAAACTCAAAAAGACCAAACGGGGTTATTACCGCTGTCTTAGGTATGTCCTCAGCACGCACCAGGACCTGGTGGTAACCGCGGACCAGGTCTATCTTGGAAAAAATGCGGGCCCCAGTGAGGTGAATGGAAAAATCCTGAATATGGGGGATCGGGTAGCGGTCATGCTCTGTGGCGTTGTTCAATCTGCGGAAATCTCCGCACGGTCGCCACGATCCCTCAGCTGTAGGAACCATATGTAGCGGAGATGCCCCACAGATTTTCCTCAGCCTCAGATAGTCAGGGCACTGCAGGAGTTTTTGGGGATGGTTAACTTTTACAACCGTTTCCTCCCTCGTGCAGCCTAGCTCATGCAGCTGTTGTATGCCGCACTTAAGAAACGGAAACCGGCGGACAGAGTCGACTGGACTCCTGAGCGAGAGCAGGCGTTTTCCAAGGTTAAAACAGCCCATAGGGGCCATTGTGGAGCAGCGTGTCGCAGGTTCTTAGCAGCCGCTTGCTTTTTTTAGCAGGTCTTTGCGCGACAGTGAGCATAAATACAGCACGTTCGACAGGAAATTACTGGCTCTTCACCCGGCCATACGTCACTTCCAGTTCTGGCTGGAAGGGCGTACCTTTACTGCGTTCGTGGACCACAAGCCGCTAATGTACGCGATGGCCAAGGTTTCGGAACCATGGTCAGGCTGGCAGCAGAGACAGCTGGCCGCGATCTCGGAGTTTACGACCGACATTCAGCATATGGCCGGTAAACTCAACATGGTGGCGGACTGCCTCTTGCGCGCATTAGTGGCCCCAGTCTACGTGGAGATAAATTACACGGCCATGGCTGCTGAGCAGATCGGCGATGCGGACGTTTGCGCGCTCCAGTCTGAACCAACAGGGTTAAGGCTGGAGAGCGGAGTACTGCAAGACCCCCCCCCCCCCAATCTGTGATGTCGCGGGCGGCCTGTGGAGACATCACTTTGACAACAAGCCAAAGTGCACAGGCACAGAAAGACCACCTTGGAACCGTTCCATATCCCGGCTAAGAGGTTCGATCACGTTCACGTGGACCTTGTGGGCCCCCTCCCGCCATCGCAGGGGTTCACGCACCTCCTGACAGTGGTGGACCACACCACGTGCTGGCCCGAAGCAGTCCCGCTAGCTTCCATCGCGTCCGCAGACGTTGCACATGCTTTTTTGACAAAATGGGTGGCATATTTCGGCACCCCTTTGGATTCCACGTCCGATCGGGGCCCGCAGTTTGTTTCCAACTTCTGGTCCACCATGGCCCCGAGCCTGGTCATCACACTTCATCGCACGACCATGTACAACCCCCAGGCCAATGGGTTATGCGAGCGTTTCCATAGGTCGCTTAAAGCAGCGCTCAGGGCTTCGCTTACGGATGCAAACTGGGTGGACCGGTTGTCGTGGGTTCTATTAGGGTTGCATTCAGCACCGAAGGAGGATTCGGCAGCCTCCCCAGCAGTGCTGTTTTTTTCCCAGCTGCTGCGGCTCCCAGGGGAATTTTTGCCAGACAGCCCCGAGCCGAACACCGACCCATCCCTGCTTTTTCCACATAGCGCAGTGGCAGGGACGGTACCCGGTCTGGTCCACCACTATTTTCCATGTGTTTTTGTGCCAAAGGCCTTGAAGGATGCGGCATTCGTATTTGTCAGGCACAATGCCACTGGACCCCCTTGTGCCCACCCTATGATGGCCCATTCAGAGTACTGGAACCCAGGGAGAAACATTTTGTGTTAGACTTGGGGGGACTCAGGGAAACAGTCTGTATAGACAGGCTTAAGCCCGCTTTCGTTTTAGCAGACGAGCAGGTGGCGCCTCGGAGTCGCGGACCCCCCCCAAGCCCAAAGGACATGAAGGTTAAGGCTGAGTCTGAGTTTCTGGGGGGAGGAGCGGTGTGGGACCCACTCAGTATGTCACTATGTTTCCACTCAGACGGAAGGACAAGGGGAATCGTCATGGGGGGTTTGTGTGTTGATGCAAGGGTTGGTGTATTGATGCAAACAGTGACAAAGAGAATGGGAATTGCAAAGTCTTTCATGTTACTGCAGCACCACAGGTGACTGAGCGAGTCGTAGGCTATAAAAGGAGAGGTGTCTGCGACCTGTGACTTTTGCTGATGTTTGTGATTGTGGATGATGTGAGAGAGAGAAATTAATAAAGCCTGCTTTGTTCTGGACGGCTCTGCCCAGTTATTCCTCTCTCCACAATGTAACATATTCACAGTTTAGTACCAAACAAATAACTAACTAACCTGCACTTATATAGCGCTTTTCTAGTCACAAAGACCACTCAAAGCGCTTTCACTAGTACTAACCCTCTATTCTAAGGGCCTATAGGAAACAGATATCTAGGGACAATTTAGAACAGCCAATTAACCTAACATGCATGTCTTTGGATTGTGGGAGGAAACCGGAGCCCCCGGAGTAAACCCACGCAGCACAGGGAGATCATGCAAACTCCACACAGAAAGGTTCCAACCCCTGCCAGCCTGGGGATTTGAACCAGGAACCTTCTAGCTGTAAGGCGACAGTGCTAACCACTGCACCGCCATGCTGCCCAAATAACTGTGGAAATTTTCACAACTAACCTTTGTTGCAGGTTTAGTGAACACATCTGCTACCATTTCACTTGTGGGACAGTACACAACATTTATTTTACCATCACTCAACACCGATCTGACGAAGTGGTATTTAATGTCCATGTGTTTACATCTTTGTCGGTTCACGGGATTCTTTGACAAAGCAATAGCTCCTTGATTGTCCTCGTGAATTTTCACAGGTCCATATTGACAACTTTTGTCCATAGAATTCAATAGTTGCATGAGGTACAAGCCTTCTTGTGTGGCTGCAGTGAGAGCCATGTAGTCAGCTTCACAGGTTGATAGAGCTACTGTTTATTGTTTCTTTTGTGGCGGTTTGGTGTAACCCCCACAAACAGACTGGACAGACACGGCGCTCGGCTAGAGCAATTAACAGAACAGTGAAATGTGTATTAATGTCTACAGACAGCCCCGCTTCTTCTGGCTCACTTCTGTGATGTTAATGTTGCCTTTCATGCATTGTGTTCATGCGTCCTGTCCTTACTGTGACCTAGGGACCGAGATCAATATGTCTCTCAAATGCAAATGTCTCATGCCTGTTCTGTTATCTCTTTGATCATACCAACTGCTGGGGGAATGCTCTTTGATGTATTGTTGTAGTTGGGTATATATGCTGCAACTCTGTAACTCAAACTCTCTCATTCTGATTCTGCAACTGCTACTGCTGGACACACACACCGTGTGTCCCCTCTTCTCTGAGAGCCGCTTGGGCTCGCTCCCGGCGCGCATGCACAGCGCCGGGAGCAGAGCTCGTGACGGCGGTATGATTCAATAAACTCTGCTTAAAACCAACACCAACGCCTTTATTTTATCATCCGCCGCACTGGTGACCCCGCAGACGCACACGCTTTGTGCGACTCAACCTTCTGGTCTGGACGGCCACGCTGGCGACTCGACGCTGAAAAAAAACATGCCGCCAGCGAACACAGCAGCCTGACGCAAACGATCCACCCTCCCTTCTGCTTCAGGGAGACCTTGACGCGGAGCCAACACAGGCGAGCTACTCTCCCGGCATCACCCACGACCGGGAAAACTGCAGAAAACGTCATGGCGCGACCCTCGCCTGAGATCGGGACGTCCACGCTGGACCGGCCGAGGGACACAGAACGTTTTCTCCCTCTCACCGCTACTCCTCCCTCTCAGCGATCCTACTCATCTACCCGAGCCTGAGGAACAAAGATCGTCTATCTCCCCTCAACGCTCCAACGCACCATGACTAATCTGCAGCCACAGCCCATCATAGATGTTTATCGGCGCCGTCTGCGCCGATCTCCACCAAGATTCTGCACCCTGACTCGCCTCTCCAGCTGGCCCACCCACGCACGAGTTACGAGGGCGGCGCATCACGCACGGGACAAATACGGCTCTTCTGACCGCCTTCCTTCTGCTGCACACTGGCCCTTCAGGCTTGCTCGTACACCTGAGGCCCGCAGCTTGCTCACTGGATTTTATGGTCTTAGCCACGGCACACAAGGGGAATTCAGCCGTCTGCGGTTCCCGAGGCTTTAGGGTTGCGCCTGCCCGAAAGTCAACACGCCAGTCCCTCTGCTTTTATTTTTTTCTTACAGCCGCTCCTGCTTTTCTTTATGGCCACGAGAGGAGTCAGAGACTAATTTTTCTTCTTGCGGACCTCCGCACATGCAACGGGACAGCCCCTCAACGTCACGGAGCAGCAAGCAATTTTTGCGCGGCTCGGACGATTTCACCGTCCTGGTCGGCACGTACTACCCCCCTCCTCCCTCCCCCTCCGCCTGCAGCGAGCTTCTCCCACAGCTCGCTCCCATAGCTGGATTATCGAGGTCTCGGCCCCCTGCCGTGCCCTCTGGGGGGGAGCGTGTGGCGGTTTGGTGTAAACCCCCACAAACAGACTGGACAGACACAGCGCTCTGCTAGAGCAATTAACAGAACAGTGAAATGTGTATTAATGTCTACAGACAGCCCCGCTTCTTCTGGCTCACTTCTGTGATGTTAATGTTGCCTTTCATGCATTGTGTTCATGCGTCCTGTCCTTACTGTGACCTAGGGATCGAGATCAATATGTCTCTCAAATGCAAATGTCTCATGCCGGTTCTGTTATCTCTTTGATCATACCAACTGCTGGGGGAATGCTCTTTGATGTATTGTTGTAGTTGGGTATATATGCTGCAACTCTGTAACTCAAACTCTCTCATTCTGATTCTGCAACTGCTACTGCTGGACACACACACCGTGTGTCCCCTCTTCTCTGAGAACCGCTTGGGCTCGCTCCCGGCGCGCATGCACGGCGCCGGGAGCGGAGCTCGTGACAGCGGTATGATTCAATAAACTCTGCTTAAAACCAAAACCAACGCCTTTATTTTATCATCCGCCGCACTTTGACTTCCATGAAACAACGGGTCCTTCTTTGTTGAAGATGAAGCAATAGCCAGTTGTGCTCCGTCAGTCATTGTGATCTGAAGCCCAATCAGCATCACAATATGCTATGAGTTCAAGTTTCCCTTTATTTTTCTTGTAACATAGTTCATAATTCCTGGTCCCTTTCAGATACCTCAATACATGCTTAGCTGCAGTCAGTTGTTGTCCCTTTGGTTCTGACAAATACTGTGACAATTTACTCACAATCCAGCTTAAATCAGGCCTTGTACATGTCATCACATATATTAGGCTCCCCACTACCTCACGATAATATCATGGATTTACAGGTTCATCATTATCTTTGAAACTAAGCTTCTGCTCAGATGGCATTTGTCTTGATTTGCAATCAGTCATGCCAAATCTGTCAAGTATCTTATCAATGTATTTCTTTAGATCCATCCTGACCTGTCCTTTCTCTTGTGTGAAGTCAATGCCTAAAAAAATATCTGAGTCTTCCCATATTTTCATGTTACCTTACCTTTAACATTCCTTTCACATTGTTCAGTGAGTCTTTGTTATCAGCTGCTATTATAAGATCATCAACCCATATCACTAGTATTACTTTTTCTTTTTCAGTTTGCCTACTGTATACACAATGGTCTGCAGGATTCTGTTTAAATCCATTTTCAGTGAGATGATCATGTAGGAGTTTATTCCAGTTTCTGCCTGCTTGTTTTAGGCCATACAGGGACTTGTTTAATTTGCATGCTAACTTTTCACCTGTTTTTGAGTTTATCTGAAAACCTTCTGGTTGCTTGATATACTGTATATCTCACAGTCAATGGGAGCATGTAAGTATGCAGTTTTAACATCCATTTGATGTAGCTCCTGTTATGTCCATAATATAGGAATGACGAGTCAGTCTAACCTCGGTTAACAGGGTTTATTCAGGATAATAACAGAGACAATGTACAGAGCCTTACGGCACTCTCCTGCTGGCCAGTTGGCTCCACAATGAAAGAGGCAGAGCCTCTTCCGCCCATTCTTTTATACCCTGGGCAGCGTCACCACCGGAAACCAGCAGTAGCCACCCAAGTCTATCCCATGATCAATCCGGCCTCCATCTTCAAATCAATATCAAATCAAATCAACCTTTATTGTCATATTGCTGTACATACAACTGTAGTGCAGGCAAGATGAAATTGCATTTCTCTCGGCATCCATATAAGTAAAAAGAACATAATTTAAGACACACTCACACACACCCTCACCGCCCACCCCAACACAGCCATTCACACATCCCTGAGACATACTTGAAAACTAACCAGAACTATGATATACAAATAATATACATAATGTCCATAGGTGCAGTAGTATGTATGAGAGATTCCGGATCAACTGTTCAGCATCCTAACAGCTTGTGGAAGGAAGCTGTTAATCAGTCTGGTGGTTCTGCCTCTGATGCTCCGGAATCGTTTGCCAGATGGCAGAAGTTCAAAGTGTTTATGCAGAGGGTGAGAACGGTCCTTGACAATGTTCAGTGCCCTGCTCCTACAACGGTTTTGAAAAAATTCTTGGACAGAGGGGAGTGAGACTCCAATTACCCTCTCAGCTCCCTTAACTATCCTCTGCAGGGCTTTTTTGTCCGACATACTGCAGCTGGAGTACCATGTTGCAATGCAGTACGTCAGAACACTCTCCACCACACCTCTGTAGAAGGTCCTGAGGATGCAGATGGGGAGAGAGGCCTGTTTGAGTTTCCACAAGAAGTGCAGTCTCTGCTGGGCCCGCTTCTTGATCCCCAAGGAATTCTTGCTCCAGGTCAGGTCCTGCGAGATCTGCACTCCGAGGAACTTGATGTTCTCCACTCTCTCCACTAAACGGCCGCCAATGCTGAGAGGGACGTGTTCAGGCTGTGACCACCGGAAGTTGATAATCATCTCCTTCGTTTTGTCCACGTTGAGCACCAGATTGTTCTCCCTGCACCAGCCCTCCAGGTCTCTCACTTCTTCCCTGTACATTGATTCCTCATCCCTCTGAATAAGTCTCACCACCGTGGTGTCGTCTGCAAACTTAATAATCTGGTTCCCTTCATGTCTGGATACACAGTCAGGTGTTAGAAGTGTAAACAACAGTGGACTGAGTACGCAGCCTTGAGGGGATCCGGTGCTCAGTGTGATAGAGTTGGAGATGTTATTTCCAACCTGGACAGACTGAAGTCTCTCAGTCAGGAAATCCAGGATCCAGAGACATGTGGCGGTGTTCAGACGAAGAAGGAGTAATTTCTCCATCAGTCTCTGGGGAATAATGGTGTTGAATGCTGAACTGGAATCAGTGTACAGGAGTCTGGCATAGGTGTCTTTCTGATCCAAGTGGGTGATGACAGAGTGTAGGGTGGTGACTATAGCATCCTCCGTGGAGCGGTTTGAACGATATGCAAACTGGAGCGGGTCATGTGATGCAGGGAGGCAGGCTGTGATGTGTGGTTTGACAAGCCGTTCAAAACACTTCATCACAATTGGTGTCAGTGCAACAGGATGATAGTCATTCAGACAGGACACAACTGGTTTCTTTGCCACCGGTACTATGGTAGAGGTCTTAAAGCATCTGGTAACGATGGCCTGACTCTGGGAGATGTTATAAATGTCAGTCAGGACATCCGCCAACTCACTCGCGCAGTCTTGGAGCACACGTCCCGGGATGTTGTCCGGACCTGCAGCTTTACGTGAGTTAACCCTGGTTAGGGTCCTCCGTGTGTCCACTGTGTTCATGGTGATAGCTGGCCCAACCGATGGTGGAGATGGGCCAGCCCTCCCTCTGATTGTCGGGTTTGATGCTTCAAAACATGCAAAGAAGTTGTTGAGCCTGTCTGGAAGCGAAGCGTCGTCATCATCGACCCCCTGCCTAGACTTATAGTCCGTCAGTGCCCGAACTCCCTGCCACATCCGCTTGGTGTTCCTAGTGTCACAGAGGTGTCCCTGGATTTTCTCCGCATAGGCGTGCTTCGCCGTCTTAATTCCCTTTGAGAGCGCAGACCTGGCTGAGCGGAGGGCGATCCTGTCCTTCGCTCTGAAGGCTGCATCTCCGGCTGTGAGCAGTGAGCGCACCTCTGCAATCATCCAGGGCTTATGGTTTCCCCGTACAGTGATAGTCTTCACTATAGTGACATCCTCTGTGCACTTCGCGATGTAGCTGGTGACCGTTTCAGCATACTCCTCCACATCTGTCTTGTCTTTCTGGGAGGCTGCTATTTTGAAGACCTCCCAGTCTGTGTGCAGAAAACAGTCTTTCAGTGCTGAGGTTGCACTCTCTGGCCAAATCCTGATTTGTTTCACTACTGGCCTGCTGCGCTTCAGTAAAGGTCATACCAGCCTTTTTACATACATAACACTTTTCCCCCCTCAAAAAAAAAACCGCCAAGCACACAAATAACCCACCCAAATTTATCACCCGATACACACACTAATCCAGAAGTATGTACAGAAAATAAACAAAACACCTATCCACTCACACAACTAAGGCTGAGGGGCTGGGTAGACCACCAGCACCCCCTACACGGCTGAGCGGATTATTCTGCCGCTTGGAACAGGGGAATATACAAAATAATAATAAGCCGTGTTTCTAACTGAAAAATACACCAAATAACACATACAATAAACACAAGACATTTCCTATAGGCGGCCCCCCACCCCGACTCCCACCCCACAATGGGCACACAGAGTAATATTTACAAAAGGGGCTACACAAATAAAACAATTCAATTAAACCAAATTCCCACAAACATTCAATCATGATGAGTCATTCAAACCAGGCAAACCCCAGAAAACCATTAACGTAGACTCAAACAGAGATGCCACTGGCCAGACTACCAAAATTTGACACAACAACCAATTCTTCAAAATAACCAAAAGTACAGTGCATATAACAGGCAAACAGACAAAAATGCTATCAAACATCAAACGGATGCCTCCCGCACTCCCACTCACTCTGAATTTGACACTTTTTTTTTTTAATTTACTGGGGCACCAAATAGAAACCAACATTAAAACAGGACTGAAGAAACAACACAAACATGCAAAATAAAGCCCTCAGTCCCCGGATGGATCCCTCTCAAGGCGTCTCCGTCTCTTCACACAGGGCTCCTGGTGCGCTGTCTCCTCTCCACCTCTGGCAGCCGCAGATCCCTCCGGTGTCTCCAGACACAAATAGACCTGCGCCCATCTTCCTCCATCTGACCGGGCTCCACCTGGAACTGCCTCTGGTTGTCCCGCTGCTTGCGTGGACTGTGATCTCTACGTACTTGAGCATCAACCTTGGTCTTCGAGGAAGCCCACTTCCTCTTCATCAGATCACTGGTCCTGCGACTGGCCCCCAACTCCAGTTGCTCCGACACGCGGGCTCTCCTGGGTCTCCTCTTAGCCGGTCGTTGCTGGGAGCGCTTTACAATAACCACTCTCCACGGTCTAGCCCCATTTTCTCCCGGCGTTGGCACCTCGTCCTAATGAGCCTCATCGGGGGTCCCGCCATGCCGTCCTGCACCCTCGTCCAGGGCAGCCTGTGTGACGGCATCGGGTCCATCCGGAGACGTCTCCGCATGGCGCGGCGTGTGCACTCCCAAATTCACATTGACCATCCAGTCCGAATGCCACACCTCAGCACCCTCCACAGCAGGAACAGGTCAGCCCCACAGTCCACATCCAGACCATTCTTCACTGGAGACGTTCATAATGGAGAACCCAAGAGTGAAAAATAGGTTGCAACCCATAACAACACCGGATGCAGAAACGTTAATGCGAACACTGGGTGCCACATTGTCCTTATATCGGGCCTCCATCTCCACATAGCCCAATATAGCCAACCTGTTCCGCCCATAACTGTAATACTCCACTCGTTGCCTTCTTATCTGTTGGTAGGGAAACAGTCTGTCCATGGTTTCAAGATTCAGGACGGAGACCACTGCTCCTGTGTCCACTAGGAGTGGGACCTTGACTCCATCCAACGTGACGTTGCAACTAATCCTCCCTGTTGTTCCAGGGGAGACAGTATGCACCACTGTCGGAGTCTTCTGCGCAGCACCTGCATCTCTCCCACGGCTCCTGCGTACAAAGTTTTCGCACACCCTGGCAAAATGGTTTAAAAGATCGCATTTGCCACAATGCTTTCCTTTCGCCGGACACACTCTGGACTTATAGCAGTGCTCAGTGGACCCACACAGCCATAACATTTTGGCGTACCAGGGGCAGACCTTATCCTGACCATGGAGGCAAAATCATCCTGTCCGCATTCGCCATCACCAGGGTCCAGGCTCAGTGCCTTAGCACAAGACTCATTCTTCTCCAGAGAGGCCCCTTCAGTAAGGCCCCTCGCGATGATCTCTGCTGCCTCGTGCTGTTGGGCAAGCTCGATGGCCTCAGCTAACATCATCTCTCCTGGGTACGTCAACAACCTGGACCGGGCCGCCGTGCAACAGACGTGCTCTGCCAACTGGTCCCGAATCATCTCATTCTCCAGGGCCCCGAATCTGCATTCCCTCGCCAGCTCTCGGAGGTCCGCCACAAATCTTTGCACGGGCTCTCCCGACCGCTGGCGGCGCTGTCGGAATTGAATGTGTCTCACAGTGATGTTCTCCAGCACCTTAAAGTATTGCGCCATTAGCTGCACCACTTCGTCAAAACTGCCCACACCTCCAAGATTCTCCAGAATCCTCTGCTATTCCATTCCTAAATTATGTACTAACAGCTCGCACATGGAGCTTTGCCATATCTCCCAAACCCAGGACAACAAGATAGTTGGTAAAGGCAGCGAACCACGTAGGCCACGGCACGAGGGGCTCACCCGGAGCCTCGAGGAATGGCCGAAAGCTTGCAACAGAGCATTCCATTACCGCTTTTACCTCGTCGCCAAATGTTATATCCATAATATAGGAATGACGAGTCAGTCTAACCTCGGTTAACAGGGTTTATTCAGGATAACAACACAGACAATATACAGAGGCTTACGGCACTCTCCTGCTGGCCAGGTGGCTCCACGATGAAAGAGGCAGAGCCTCTTCCGCACAATCTTTTATACCCTAGGCGGCATCACCACTGGAAACCGGCAGTAGCCACCCCGGTCTATCCCATGACCAACCCGGCCGCCATCTTGGTCGTACCAGCCTATTTACATACATAACAGCTCCAAGTCATATTGTGCTGCCATCTGCATTAAGCTGTGCACCGACATTATGTCTGCCGTTGGAGAAAAGGTCTCTTTGTAATCTATCCCTTCAACCTGGCTGTAGCCTTTTGCCACCTATCTGGTTTTATGTATCTCTGATCCAGCTGCATTTTCTTTTAATGCATATAGCCACCTACCCCCCACTGTATGTTTATTTTCTGAAAATGGGCATAAGGTGAAGGTGTCATTTTCCTTAAGAGAGTTAAACTCCTCTTTCATAGCCTCCATACATTTTTCTGACTCTTCATTTCATGGCTTCTCTAAAAGTTTGTGGGATGCCACAAGTTCCCCTTTAACAGTAGTCAATGTCAAATGATGAGTCGTCTTCACCTTCAACTTTGCATTCATAATCTGTCAGGTATTACGGGGGGTTTCTCTCCCTATTTGATGTCCAAACAGCCTGACTGTCCTCTTTTTGCATCACTTGAGCTCCCTCATAGTGTTTAGGCTCTGCACCTTGAACTTCTTCTTTGTTAGGAGAATGAACAGTCTGGTTGTTTTCTTCCTGCACTGTTTGAACTGCACTATTATACCTCTGCTCTCTGGCATAAAGGGCTTGAACCTCTGTTCATCTAAGCTTTCATCAGTCACACCTGATTCTGTTTGTGTCTGACTTTCCACTGTATTTTTAGTGATAAACTTCACCAACCTGTGTTTTAGGACTTTTTCTGTTTCGGGGTAATATATTAGTTTTGCAGGGCTATTGCGGTCATAACCTACAAATACTCCTTTATCACATTTGGAGTCAACCTTTTTTTTGTCATGTTTGTATGTGTAACATGCAAAACCAAATGCTCTCATTCTCGTAAGGTTTGGTTTTCTTCCTGTTAACATAAAATAAGGTGTCTGACCCGTGCGTTTGCCGTAACACCTATTGTGACTCACCGCAGCAGTCATTCTAGCATAGGCTCATAACTCCTTTGGTAGTCTGCTTTCAATGAGCATGCACCTAGCCATCTCAAACAATGTCCTCCAGCTCCTCTCAGCTGTTCCGTTTTGATGTGGTGAGTATGGCGCTGATTTTTCATGCTTTATAATGTTTTTGCTAAGTAGTGACTCAAAGCTTTCTGCTGTAAATTCAGTGCCATTATCAGATCTAATGCATTTGACCTTCCTATAGGGGGTGATATCTGCAATGAATTTTTCTGTAGCTTTTGTAGTGCCACTCTTTTTTTTTTAGGAAATACACAAACATAGCACCCAAGTAGCCATCCGTGAATGCCAGGGCATATGTATATCCCTCTTTTGTCTCAGGCTCTATTAGGCCAGCTAGATCAGCATGTATTTACTCCAACGTGGCCTTTGCCCTTACATCTGGTTTTTGATTTCTGCTTTGGGTAAACTTCCCCTGTACGCAAACCTCACAGCTTGGGGTATGTTTACTGTTTTGATCTTTTATCTTCATCCCTTCAACAACTTCCTCTAACTTTAGTTTGTCATTGTGATTACAGTGTCCTAATATCTTATGCCAAGCTTGGATATCATTACATCCATTACACATATCATCAGGTTTTTCATCAACAGTGTGTAGATAATATAATCTGTCACACACTTTTATATTAAACCTGGTACCGTCTTTGTGGATAAGTTGGTCTTGTCCCTGTTGAAAGTTCACTCTTGCTCCACTGGCCGTGGCAGACTTGACTGAGAATATGTCTTGTGAGAAAGATGGGATGTATAGCGCCTCCTTCAGTGTTGCCTTCACTTTGTGTCCTTCACTGTCGCGCAGGTTGATCTCATAGCGCTCCGTCTCTCTCAACATACCGAGAATTCTTTGGCCTTCCCTGTCGAGATGGTGGGCCAGGAGCACTCGTTGTCTTCTCCCGTCGAGTCCACCTAGGCCCAGTGCCCCAATGTAACCCTCAAACATGGACCTCCACTTCGGCCACAGGATCACCAGCTCTCCCGTGTACTCCAGAAATGGCACTAGGGGTTGAGGTAGCCCATACGCTGTCATAAATATCCTCGTCACCAATACGTTATGTATGAGTAATATGACAGGAGCCGTGCTGAACTGAACAGTGAACCACACTTTATTACAGAACACCAAATTATATACACCAGAGGCCATGCCCACCTGACGTCACCCCGTGGGCGGGTACAGCATTACACACACACTACACACGTGACACCACAGCTAGGAATGGTAAATGGTAAATGGCGTTCACTTATATAGCGCTTTTTCTCATCTCTAGATGACCAAAGCACTTTGCAGATCCTGCTATCCACCCATTCACACACTGATGGCGGCGGAGTTACCATACACAGGTGCTGACCTGACCCACCAGGAGCAGCTGGGGGTTCAGTGTCTTGCTCAAGGCCACTTCAACATGCAGACTGCAGACAGAGCGGGAATCGAACCCCTGACCCTCCAGTCAGTAGTCAGCCATACTACACCTGCGTCACAGACCATGATGACAAAGACAGCCTTCATGCAGAATCAGAATCAGAATCAGAATCAGAATCAGGTTTATTGCCATTGTTCATGTAGTACACAAACTAGGAATTTGTCTCGGTACAATGCTGCAACATTAAACATGATAAGATAAGAGAAATAAACTATACATGTAATAAAGTGTAGGATAAGATTAAGTGATACTGGTCAACAGTTAAAAAATATATTAGCCAGCAGCAGATACTGTGGAGAACTATATAGTGCAGTCGGTAATGCAGGAAGAAAACAGTGATGATTGACATGAGTCTGGTTGAGCTGCTGTACATGGTGCACAAGAGTCACTTAGTGTTCAGCAGTCTAATGGCAGAGGGGAAGAAGCTGTTCATGTGACGGGAGGTTTTAGTCTGGATGGACCGAAGTCTTCTACCAGAGGGGAGGGGGGCAAACAGTACATGACCAGGGTGTGAGGGATCGGCTATGATCCGGCCAGCACGCCTCCGGGTCCTGGAGATGTACAGATCCTGGAGAGATGGGAGCTTGCAGCCGATCACCTTCTCAGCAGTGCGCACGACGCGCTGCAGCCTTAGTCTGTCCCTGGCAGTGGCTCCTGCGTACCACACGGTTATGGAGGTGGTGAGGATGGACTCGATGATGGCTGTGTAGAACTGCACTAACATCTTGGTGGGTAGCTTGAGCTTCCTCAGCTGCCGCAGGAAGAACATCCTCTGCTGGGCTTTTTTGATGAGTGAGCTGATGGTCAGCTCCCATTTGAGGTCCCTGGTGATGGTAGTGCCTAGGAAGCGGAAGGAATCAGCAGTGGTGATGGGAGAGCCTGAGAGGGTGAGGGGGGGCAGAGGAGTAGTGACTTTCCTGAAGTCTACAATCATCTCCACTGTCTTCAGAGCGTTCAGCTGCAGGTTGTTATTGCTGCACCAGGACGCCAGCTGGGCCACCTCTCTCCTGTAGGCGGACTCGTCGCCGTTGGAGATGAGCCCGATGAGGGTGGTGTCGTCCGCAAACTTGATCAACTTGACAGACTGGTGGCTGGAGGTGCAGGAGTTGGTGTAAAGGGAGAAGAGTAGGGGGGAAAGTACACAGCCCTGGGGTGATCCGGTGCTGATGCTAGTATAGTCTGAGACAGTCTTTCCCAGCCGCACATGCTGCCTCCGGTCCGTCAGGAAGTCGATGATCCACCTGCAGAGGGAGTCAGGCACGTTGAGCAGGGACAGCTTGTCCCGGAGCAGAGCGGGGCGGATGGTGTTGAATGCGGAGCTGAAGTCCACAAACAGGATCCTGGCGTAGGTTCCCGGGGAGTCCAGGTGCTGCAGGATGGAGTGGAGGGCCAGGTTGACTGCATCGTCTACAGACCTGTTGGCTCGGTAGGCAAACTGCAGCGGGTCCAGGAGAGGGGTGGTGATGGACTTGAGGTGGGACAGGACCAGGCGCTCAAAGGACTTCATGACTACAGAGGTGAGCGCTACAGGTCTGTAGTCATTAAGTCCAGTGATCCGTGGCTTCTTGGGGACAGGGATGATGGTGGAGGATTTGAGGCAGGACGGCACGTGGCATAACTTAAGGGAGGTGTTAAAAATGTCTGTGAATACAGGAGCCAGCTGTTTCGCACAGAGTCTCAGGGTGGAGGGAGACACGCCGTCTGGGCCGGGGGCCTTGCGCGGGTTCAGTCTGGAGAACTGTTTGAGCACATCCTGCTCACTGATGATAAGGGGAGGGGGGGAGGTGGGGGGGGGTGCCTTAAATGAAGTAGGGAATGTGGAGGCTGTGGAGCTGGAGGGAGGGGGGGAGTTGGACACAGATGACGAGGTGTCAAAACGGGCATAGTGTTGGGACAGTCTCTGACAAAGGGCTTTGTCATCCTGACCTTTAGGAGCCTGAGGCCGATAGTTGGTGATCTGCCTCAGTCCTCTCCACACGGAAGCCGAATCATTAGCAGTGAACTGCTGCTGGAGTCTCTCTGAGTACACAGATTTAGCCCTCTTCAGCTCTCTGTTAAACCGGTATTTAACCTCCCTGTAGCAGTCCCTGTCTCCACTTTTCAGCGCTGCTTCCTTCTCCTTCCTGATCTGTCTGAGATTAGCTGTGAACCAGGGTTTGTCATTAGAGTAACTCACCCTGGTGCGTGATGGAAGAATGTTCTCTTCACAAAAGTGGATATATGAGTTCACAGTGTCCGTGTACTCATCCAGATCATGCGTGGCTCCTTTAAGCATGCCCCAGTCAGATATTTCCATGCACGTTTCCAGCTTCTCCTCAGCATCACTGGTCCGTATCTTCGTAGTGCTCACAACAGGTTTAGTGAGCTTCAATCTCTGTCTGTATGTGGGAATGAGGTGAACCATCACGTGATCAGATAATCCCAGCGCAGCTCGAGGGACAGCGCGATATGCGTCTTTCACTGTGGTGTAACAGTGATCCAGTGTGTTTAATCCTCTGGTGGGGCATTTAATAAACTGTTTGTAGCGGGGGAGATCGTGGCTCAGATTGCACTGATTAAAGTCGCCAGCCACAATAATCAGCGAGTCTGGAAAACTCCGCTCTGTGTGTTGAATGTGATCCGCGAGCACGCGCTGAGCTTCGCGCGTGTCCGCGTCGGGAGGGGCGTACACAGCGATCAGTATAAAAGAAGCAAACTCCCGTGGGGAATAAAAAGGCTTGCAGTTGATAACAAGAAATTCCAAGGCAGGAGAACAGTGTTTGGAAATTTCCGTTACATCAGAGCACCAGCTACAGTTGATGTAGAAGCAGACACCGCCTCCTGTGGTCTTGCCGGAAAGCTCTGTGTCACGATCAGCACGGAAGAGCTGGAAGCCGTCGAGGCGCAGCGCGCTGTCCGGTATATTTTCCCGGAGCCAGGTCTCAGTAAAGCAGAGGACAGCTGAGGAGGCGAGGTCCTTAAAACGCATCAGCAGTCTCAGTTCATCCACCTTGTTAGAGAGAGAGTTGGTATTGGACAGAAATATGCCAGGCAGCGCCGTTCGCGAGCCTCTCCTGCGAAGTCGTACGAGAGCGCCCGCTCGTCTTCCTCTCTTCCGCCGTCTCACTTTCCGAGCCAAACAATAAACCAGATCGGCGGCAGGGGCTAGAAAAACTGGGAGGAGGTCCGTGGGGGTCAAAGTCCTGATATTTAAAAGTTCTTCACGGGTATAAGTGCAAGCAGACACACAATTGACAAACAAAAACAAACAAAGAGCGCAGCGAAGCACCATGTCGACCGCTGTGGGCGCCATCTTGGATCGTGGACACAACTTAATGGAACTGATAGATGTGAGGTTCCCTCTATCAGGAATGCCCCAAGGCCAATAATATGCCATGTGGGAAAAACTGATGATGATGAGGCCTTGTATATGTAGTTGCATTGTTGCTCCTCCATCTTATACTAGGCATTATACAACAGTTAGTTCCAACTGAGAAATTTGATTGGACAACAGGGATTCCAGGAGTTACTATAATCTGCGATAATTGCACTGCACTTTCACTGGATATGTATCACTCCGCTTCAAAGGTGTTCTAGTAACTATTGATTGCTAACAGTAATTTTCAATCAACTCTAACAATTGCAGTACTGTTTTGGATACCTTAATTTCCACAGTGAGGCGCTCTTTGACAAGTAATTATACATCCGTGACCCGGAATTCCCACCCTTTTGAAAAAGTCAACCTGAATCTACCTGCTGTCATTTTAACCTTTTGAGTGTGAGATTTTGCATGCCCCTAGTGGCAGAGCGCAGCGCTGCACCTGTCATCTCACTCTGACATGATCGGCTCCATTCAGGATTTGTACTGATTTGTACTGATCTGCCAGTTTCAGAAGGTGGCAGACATCCACTGGAGGACTCAATGGATGACACGTAATACACCAAAGAAGAACTCCTCATTTCCTTTTCCTGTTTTTAGCATTTTAGCCCAGAAAGCTAATATGGCTGCCGTCCATCATCGTGCACCGTCACTTAGTCAGCTTTGTACACTGAAAATAGCCGTGGGATACAAGCGAAATTTATTTGGGATAATCATAAGACTTTGTAGATGTGATAGAGAGCGTAAATGATCGACAGAATGCAAAATAACGACCATGATGGGTGAAAACGCTGCAACCACGGCAGCTAGCGAGTCCCCTTCGCCGCCGGTAAGTGAGGAGTTTCTGTGTTTTTTGATATTGTACTGATTTCTTGTTCATATACTTTGAAGATAAGCTGATGAGGAACCTCTGTACAAAAAATGGTGTCAAAAGACTGAACCATTATTTGTGTAAATACATCGAAGGTCCAGTTTTGACTGAGTTATGGAATTTAAAGAGGTGCCATGACATTATGCAAATTAGATGCATAAATTTATTCCTATCTGAAACTTTGGATCATATTTTACATCTTTCTAATTGACAGTTAGCCATTATTACCACTTTCAAGTTATAGCCTTGGAGATCTGAACTATTTTATTGACAAAAAATATTTACCACTCTTGACCACTAGGGGGTAGGTCGCAATTCGGCGACAGACACAAAGAGTTAAGCTCATTAAGCAATTTCATGTATGTTTAAAAAACAGGCAGTGCTAGAGTTTGATTTATTGTCTTGATTAACAAACCACAGTACCTTTGTGGTGATGGACTCTTTGTTTCATCTGAAAATGCAAAGAAAAGCGAGTAAAATATGCTAAATCGCTAGCATGTGCTAAATCACTAGCATGATAATTAGTAGCTACCAGCTAACTACCAGTGGTTCTGCTGACCGGCATTGGATGGGTTTTGATCTGGATTCTTCTGAAGTACCAACTCAACAGGTATGTGTTTTATAAAAACTTATTACTTTTGCACTTGAAAATATTTAATTTGTTTACATGTGTGTGACATGACAATAGATGTATTCATGCTGACTGAGATATTTAGCAACAGTTACTGGACATTTAGAAGGGACTATTTTTTTCTCAGCTGCACAAAATAGCTGGTTAAACAAAATCATATTATTTTGTATTCTGGAGGACAGGGGTGATGTGGATACGGGAGCGGGACTGGGTAAGGAGATTGGCGTCTGAGTTCTGAATGCATTGAAGTTTCTGGAGAACTTTGGATAGTGAGCCATAAAGAATGCTAATGCAATAGTCGAGTCTGGATGTGATAAATGCATGTATAAGGGTTTCTGTGATGGAGAAGGTGAGTGAGGGATGGAGTTGGGCTATGTTTTTTAGGTGGAAGAAGGAAGTTTTGTGTGACATGATTGATGTGCAGTTCAAAAGTGAGGTGGCTGTCAAAGATGACTCCAAGGTTTCGTAGCTGTGGGGATGGGGAAAGTGTGGAGTTGGCAACAGTGAGGTTGAAGTTGTGGGTGGGTTTGATGAGGGATTCCGGGCCGATGATCATCATATCAGACTTGTCATAGTTGAGATGTAGAAAGTTCTTTTGCATTCAGGATTTTATTTCAGAAAGACAGTTTTCCAGTATGGCGCAGGTTATTGTGGTTGCGTAGTTAGTGGAAATGTAGATCTGAGGATCGTCAGCATAGCAATGGAAGTTAAGGCCATGTCAGCAGATGATGTTACCAAGCAGGAGTATATAGATGATGAAGAGGAGAGGACCAAGCACAGAACCCTGGGGAACACCATGGGAGCGAGGGACTGTGAAGGAAGTGCAGCTGTTGACATGGATGATTTTTTTTTTTTAGTAATTGAGGTTTAAGGCATGGTGTTGCCATCTGAGAGATGAAAATTGGCCATTAAGTGGAGTATTAATCCATTGACCACATCACATCATATAAATCAAAATCTTTAAAATTAACAGCTAACAAAAGTTTATAATTGATCAACCAAAAATTCAACCAAATTCAAATTCAAATTCAAAATTCAAAACCAAATTAAGATAAGATAAGATAAGATAAGATAAGCCTTTATTAGTCCCACAACGGGGAAATTCCAGGATTGCAACAGCACAGGGATAGCAACACTCAGAGCAACAATCAGAAGGCAAGAAAAAAAAACAAGCAAGCAAGAGCAGCTAATATACATATGTACATATTACTATAAAATATATATATACACACACACACACACAGACACAGTGCAGAGCATTGTAGCTGGATGGAATAAATATGTAAATATATAAACACCCACAGTACGGAGCATTGCAGCTAGGTGGAATAAATATGCAAGTATATAAACACACACAGTGCGGAGCAATGTAGCTAGATGGAATAATATGTAGATATATAAAAACACAGTGCGGAGCATTGTAGCTAGATGGAATAAATATATAGATATATAAATATAAACACACCCAGTGCTGAGCATTGTAGCTAGATGGAATAAATATATAGATATATAAATATAAACACACCCAGTGCAGAGCATTGTAGCTAGATGGAATAAATATGTAAATATATAAACACACACAGTGCAGAGCATTGTTGCTAGGTGGGATGAAACAGCATAACCGTCTAATTCAAATTCAAATTCAAATTCAACCAAAAATAACTTGAATGAGACAACTTTTGGAGCAGCAGGAAACACAGATACTGGAAGAGAGTTCCATAGCTGACTTGTTCTAGGGATGTAGGAAGATAGATGGAGATTGGTGTTGGACTTTGGAACAGTTACAGTATATGGGTGACAGCTTGTAGAGGATCTTGTTACCTGCATGCTAGATGCTCCAGTAGGTAAGATATTTGTCAGCTCAAGTGATGGCTAAAGGAAGAAATGGCGGTAGAATGTACACAAAGACGCCACCTTTGTCCTGTGCTCTAATGGGTAAATTCCTGCCTTATAAGGATCATCAATTTTGAGTAAATGAAGGGCTTTTTTTGCAGCCTGTCTAAGAGACTTAGTGCCATGGTTCCTGCTCCACTCCATATTGGAGAGGCATACTCCATGAGAGGTCAGATGTAGGCCTTGCATATGGTAGTACAGGTGTTGAGAGGAAGAACGTTCTTGGCATGCCCCAGGATGTACAATCTCTTGGCAGTCTTCTTGGCTAGTCCTGTGATGTAAAGAGTCCAGGACAGAGTATTGGTGATGACGACGCCAATGAGAGTAATACTCTGTATTGGAATGAATTCCTTGTTCATGAAGTTAAGAGGAGAATAATTTTGGACACACTTTCTGCTGATGATCATTTCCTCAGTCTTAATTGCATTAAATGTGATGCACCAGTCAGAGGCCCACATTTCAATTGTGTCCAAGTCACGCTGAAGACTCTCGGCACAGATGTCTCGGAGGCCTGGATTTTTATAATGATATGAAGTGTTGAGTCATCTGCAAATAGATGAAGCTCATTCTCCAGTTGAGATGCCAAGTCATCAATGTAGATGAGGAAGAGCAATGGACCCATTACACTTCCTTGGGGGGACTCAGGCAGTCAAGGGTAGCGGGAGAGAGGTGAACCCATCCAAGACCACAGATTGTTGTCTATCAGCTAGGAAGGATGCTATCCACTCAACTAAGTCACCTTGAATGCCGAATGCAGTCAGCTTTGTGATCAGTCTGTGATGCCATACTTGATCAAAAGCCTTTTTGATATCTAAGGCAATGACTCGGATTTCCTGTTGGAAGTCAAGAGCTTTGTTCCACCGAGTAATGTATGAGAGCATGTCTACTGTGACTAGGTGATGCTGCTATTCTTGCCCAGGTCTTCCTTGAAAAAGAGGTTTTTAATCTCATTGGGATCTTACCTGGTTAAATAAAGGTGAAAGAAAAAAAGAAAAAAAATCTCTTCTCTCGAAATCCATACTGGGTGTCGCAGAGAAGCTGGTGCATGTCAGCATGTTTGTGTATGTGGTCACAGACAATGCTTTCCATGACCTTGGAAATTATGGGCAGTAGGGATATACAGTAAGTCTGTAGTTAGATGGGTCTTGCTTTTTACCCTTCATAGGTACAGCAATCACATTGGCAGTTTTCCATCCTGAAGGGACTGTCTTGGTTTCAAGAGAAATCTGGAATAACTTTGCCAGAACTGGTGCAAGCTTTAGTCCACATTTCTTGACTACAAATGCAGAAATCTCATCAGGGCCATTGGCCTTGGATGTGTCCAGACTGTGAAGTTTTCGAAGAATCTTTTCTGGTCAGAATTTCATAGTGGACAGGACTTTGCTTGTTTTTGGTGGCAATTTTGGAGGACTTCTACCACCATCATCAAGTTGAGCATTAGTTGCAAATGTGTTATTTAGCAGATAATGCTTTCCATGACCTTGGAAATTATGGGCAGTATACAGTGGTGTGAAAAAGTGTTTGCCCCTTCCTGATTTCTCATTTTTTTTGTATGTTTGTCATACTTAAATGTTTCAGATCATCAAACAAATTTAAATATTAGACAAAGATAATACAAGTAAACACAAAATGCAGTTTTTAAATGAAGGTGTTTATTATTAAGGGTAAAAAAAAAAATCCAAACCTACATGGCCCTGTAAGAAAAAGTGATCCCTGCCCCCCGGTAAAACATAAATTAACTGTGGTTTATCACATCTTTGGAAAGCTATATATATTATAAATCCATTTCTAAAGCTTTGGGACTCCAGCGAACCACAGTGAGAGCCATTATCCACAATTGGCAAAAACATGGAACAGTGGTGAACCTTCCCAGGAGTGGCTGGCTGACCAAAATTACCCCAAGAGCGCTGCAACGACTCATCCAAGAGGTCACAAAACACCCCACAACAACATTCAAAGAACTGTAGGCCTCACTTGCATCAGTTAAGGTCAGTGTTCATGACTCCACCAAAAGCAAGAGACTGGGCAAAAATGGCCTGCATGGCACAGTTCCAAGACAAAAACCACTGCTGAGCAAAAAGAACATAAAGGCTCATCTCAGTTTTGCCAGAAAACATCTTGATGATCCCCCCAAACTTTTGGGAAAATACTCTGTGGACTGATGAGACAAAAGCTGAATTTTCTGGAAGGTGTGTGTCCCACTACATCCGGCATAAAAGTAACACAGCATTTCAGAAAAGGAACATCATACCAACAGTAAAATATGGTGGTGATAGTGTGATGGTCTGGGGCTGTTATGTTGCTTCAAGACCTGAATAGAGGTTGGGGGAGGAGCTGATGGAGGGGTCAGGTTTGGAAGGGAGGTGGTCAGGTTGCTGTGGACGGTGGTGATCTTTGTTTGTAAAAAGGACAGGAATGAGTTGCATCTTTCAGCAGTGAACGATGGGGAGGTATTGTTGATGGGTTTGAGAAGTTTGTTTATTGTGGAGAAGAGTGTTTTGGGGTTATTGGAGCCAGCGTGTATGAGATGAGAGTAGAAGTTGGAACGAGCTGTGTTGAGGGCAGTCTTGTATTGTTGGAGGTGGTCCGTGTAGGCTTGGAGGTGAACTGTTAGGTTTGTTTTCTTGTAAAGTCTTTCCAGCTGTCGCTTACAGGATGTCATGATGTGGAGTTCAGGAGTGTACCAGGGAGCAGAGTGAATGAAGGAGACTGTTTTAGTTTTGATGGGGGCTAACTGGTTCAGGCAGGAAGAGAGGGTGGTGTTGTAATAGTGCACAAGATCCATGGGGTCGTCAGAGAGGGAGGGGAGGCAAACATCATGATTGTAATGGTTCCTGTGTGTACTCTGTCTCCCTACTCTCTCCCTCTGATTAGGCTCACTCCCTGCAGTCTTGTGCACCACCTGCTGCCAATCAGAGAGGCCCTTTAAATAGGTCATGCTCCCTTCACTCTGTCTGGTGATGTTATCCTGTACAAAGCCATATCATGTCTGAGCTCATAATCAATGTATTATCCTGCCTTGCTGTGTTTTTGTCCTTTTGCTTGTCCTACACCCAGAGACTGCCTTCTGTATTGGAATTATCTATGTGCTGTGATCTAACCTGCGTGCTTAAACCCCTGCCTGCCTCTGGATTTTGGAAATAGCCTCTCAGATTGGATTTGGATGTTTTTGGACTGTGCACACCTTCACCTCCCCAAGGAAGTCGATTTACCAACATTTGTCATCACAGCTCTTCACTCTGACTCCCCAGCACTCAGGCCTGGCCAGCCTGTCTCCTACAGCCCCAAGGAAACTCCCCTGCAGCACTGCAGTACCTCTCCCCCTGGCAACCTGCTCATCCAGCATGGAGCTCCTTTACCTGCTCTCAACTGCTCTCTCCTGTAAAAGTGTAAGCACAAAAACTAATGTTAGAACTTTACCATACCATTCTTCAGTTATACTTACCTGCCCCTCTGATCTCTCCTTATAGGGTTGCCAGATCCTTGGGTTTATCATCTTTGCACATTATCTTGCACATTTATTGATATAAAGATTATTGTTCACTTTAATTATCGTTTCCTCTCGTGTCTGCTTTTGGGTCATATGCCACATACTGTAACAATGCTGGTGAGTGAGGCTGAGAGGACTGGGGGAGTGATAGTTTTGATATTTCTGAAAGATATTGTGAGCTTTTCTTTAGGGAAGGGGATGAGGACGTTGATGTCCATGGTGATTGCCAGGTGGTCAGAGATATGGAGGTTGATACTGCTGAGTTGGAGTATTGTTAGCCCAGTTGAGCAGACCAGATCCAGAATGTGTCCATGTGAGTGAGTCGGGAAGTCAGTGTGTTGAGTCAAGGTGAAGCACTGAAAAAGTTCCAGGAAGTCGGTGGCAGGTTTGCAGTCGGTGGTATCGATGTGGCCATTAAAGTCACCGAGGAGAAGAACAGAGGGTGAGATGGCGGAGAGCTGGGTCAACAGATCCGAGAGTTCAGATAGAAAGAAGGGGTTTGGCCTGGGGTGGGGGGGAGGGTATATAACGACTGTGATCAGGGGAGTGGGACCAGAGAGTTTGAAGGCAAGATGTTCAAATGAGTGGACTGCAGGGGTGGGAATGTTAGATATTTTGATGTTTTTCAGTGAATGACAGCAACACCATTCACTCTCACAGTTATACCTAAGGACAATTTAGAATCCCCAGTTTGATGCCAATTAACCTAACTTGCATGTTTTTGGCATGTGGGAGGAAACCGGAGAAATCCCGGAGTAAACCCACGCAGACGCGAAGAGAACATGCAAACTCCACACAGATCACTGTTGGTCAGGGGCTGGGATTGAACCCAGGATCCCCCTGCCAAGGGTGAGTTACTGTGCTGCCGCAGTGCTAACCACTTCGCCACCGTGCTGGTTGTCTGTCTCTCTGTGTTGGCCCTGTGATGGACTGGCGATCTGTCCAGGGTGTACCCTGCCTCTTGCCCAAAGATGCTGGGATAGGCTCCAGCCCCCCCGCGACCCAAAAAGGATTAAGCGGAAGAAGATGGATGGATGGATGGACAGCAACACCACTTCCCTGCCCAACAGGAAGGGGGTTTGTTGATGTAGGTAAATACAGAAGGTGTGGTCTCATTGAGTGAAAATAGTCAAGGGGTTTGTGCCATATTTCAGTGATGCAAAGAAAGTCCAGGTCAGTGATAAATTCGTTCAGGATTAGGCTTTTTTTGTTCAGTGAGCATGTGTTGAGTAGAGCCAGTTTCAGGGGGCATTGCTTTGGGACAGGTTGAGAGGACTGAGGAATGGGGCGGAGATTGGACAGGTTTACCTGCGATTTATTGCAATGATGTGATGAGGATCTGCCTGTGACTATGGGGTAAATGGGGAAAGCAGTGGTAGAATGGAGCAGTGGCAGTTGGGGCCTGTAGCGGGAGCTGTGGCGGGAGGTGGAACACTGAGTTGAGGCCATATGGGGGAGGAGGTGGGGGGCTGAGGGCAGAATGTAAATAGTCAGTCACGTTGCTGTGAGAGAGTTTGGACAATGAACTGCAAATTAGCTGCTAAAATATGGCTGCCTAAGTTACTGGGGTGGAGGCCGTCCGGTTTTAAAAATGTTTTACGCCCCCAGAAGAGGTTAAAGTTGTCAATGAAGCCCAGGTTGTGGATTTTGAAGGCAGAGAGAAGCCAGGTGTGGACGGAGAGGATTCGGCTGAAGAGTCCGTATCCACGGCTGTGAGGAGAGATTGTCCCACAAATAAAAGCTGATTTGCCACAGTTGTGAAGGAGCTGAAAAAGTTTGATGAACTGTGCATTGATGATTTCTGTCTGCTGGCGGGATGCATCCATGCAGCCAACATGGACAATGATTCTCTGGACAGATGATGGGAGTGTTTGGAGGATGCAATTTCAATTTCAATTTCAATTTCAACTTTATTTATATAGCGCCATTTCACAACAACAGTCATCTCATAGCACTATCAACTGTAGGGGGAACCCCCACAGTTGCAGAAAGACCCCAGCAATCAGGCGATCCCCTGTGAGCAAGAAAATGGTGACGGTGGAGAGGAAAAACTCCCTTTTAACAGGAAGAAACCTCCAGCAGAACCAGGCTTAGGGAGAGGCAGTCATCTGCTGCGACTGGCTGGGGGGTGAGGGGATAGAGAAGATGAAAAGAAATTGGGCGAGAATGGCAGGAATGGTGGCACTGGGAAAACAGTGCTTTATTGCATTGAAGAAGCAAATGTTTCTTGTGATGCAATCTCCAATTATTAGAGTGGTTGAAGGGAAAAGGGGGCAAGGAGAAGCAGGAGGTCCATCTTCCGACATCAGTGATTTCAGAAGATGGAGTAGATTTCGAGGGGGATTTCGCCACCGGTGATGGGGCAGACAGAGAGGGACGAGGGCAGGTGGGGGAAGCAGCACGAGCGCACTGTGGAGCTGGTGTGAACTGTAGTATGGAGGGATGGCGGACTCCAGGGTGAGTGAGGTGTTCAGGATAACATGGAGAAGAGGTCTGAAGAGGCGATGGGTTTTTTAACAGCAGGGAGGGTGGTGGTGGTTTCACCCATTAGGGGAGGAAAGTTGTGGAGGTCCAGGATGTCATAATTGTTGTTAAACTGGATGCTATGGAGGGGTGCCTGAGGGAATTGTTTGTTTCTCCGATGACGAGGAGCAACCAGGGACCAGGACACGGGGTCCTGTGGAGTGGAGGTTGCAAGTTTCTTAAACTTGGTCCCATGCCGAGTCCAGGTGACATCCGACTCAGTGATCAGCGGAGGGGGCGGTGGAAGCCTGGCTGGGCACGGGGAAACACCAGACACTGGTGGAGAGGCAGCTTCAGCAGGGGAGGGATCGGTAATGAGACTGGTGGAGGATGCAAAGTTTGGTTGAATGGAATGGAATGATGATGGTGTCCATTTGAAGTCTGGCTTCACAGATCTTGTGGAGTGTGGATATTCTTTGTTCCAACTTGGAGACCTTCTCTGTGAGGACAGTGCAGTTGATGCAGCCAGATGGAGAGGTGAGTGGAGCCATAACTGAGTGTGGTAGCGGCATGGACTCAGCAGTTGGGCCCATTGTGGAGATCAAAGTAGTGAACTGGGCAGGTTTAGACGGCAGATAAGTCCCGGTAGCTTCTGCAGGTCCTGGGAAATATAGTGCTAATGCTTAAAACAAGCTAGCCGGCTAGCAGCGAGTGGCATCTGTCTCGAGGCTGGAAAAGATGATAAAAAAAACCTCAATGTCGGCAGACTCGATTCTCAAAAGTAGAGATACCAGATAAAGAGGCGTGATGGATAAAACAGTTAGCCAGAAGCATACCAGTTGACAGTGGCTGAAAAAATGTTTTTAAAAAAAGGCAGTTTTTGGGAGCCGATCTGACCGAGGTGACAGTCAGTCAGTTTATTAGTTTATTAGTGTGCATGTAAATATAGCCATTGTGTCATAGTTTATTTTGCTTCCTCTGGATCACTCTGTAGGTTGGCAGGTCAGGCATTGGTTTGCTTGCTACCGGATAACCATGAAAACCGGTACTACCTGTCTCATGGGTTGAGCCGTCGGCGACTCAACCGGCAACCCCGCCCTTCCGAGGGTGTGGAGGGTGAAACTGGGCATCCTGGCAGAACTAAAAACAATATCTGTCACAGGTCTGTGGTGGACCACGCCCAGTTACACGGGGTGAGACTGGACATCCTGGCAGATAAGCACATCTGTCACAAGGTCTGTGGTGGACTTTTGCCAGTCGGTGCATCGTGACATGCACTACACAAAGAGCAGAGATAAACAAACCTATCATCTGGTCAGTCACTGCAACAGATACTGGAGTCAGTTTGTCTTGGCCTATCCTTGCCACTGATAATACCTCTATCTGCCAAGAATGTGCCGCTAGTCCAGCAAAAGCTAGTGGTACTCAAATACTTTGCAAGCATTTTCATGAAATGGTCAGTCAGAAAGCAACTCATACCGGCGCGGACGTCGCCCAGGTTAACAAGGTCAGGAGCTCCTGGCAGCGGAGGGCGAAGGACAGAGCTGCGTGGAGGAATCTGATCAGACCTAAATGAAACAGTCATTGTTGCCCCCGACAGGCTGCTATGACGATGATGATGATGATGGACATTCACATCTTGCAGAATCAGTTAAAGTGACACTCCGTCAAAAATTGAGTTTTTTCTCATTAACATGTCTGTAACATGTTTCTTTTTTTACTTACAAGACATATCAAGAGCAAAATCACTCAAAGGTTTCATATCTCTGTTTTTTTTCTGTAAAGTTTCACTTAAGCCCCTCCCCCTGAGCTAACACGAGTTGAGAACATTTTTGGTGACATAACTATTCATGGTGCTGGAACATGGGTAGTATTGAGCCAATCAGGGCACTTTGGCCTAACTGTGTCATAGTCTGAGCGCTGATATTGGCCGCACTCGAATCATCCAGTATTCTCCCCGTTCTTCTGTGTTTTCCTTAAGGACTTCTTGGGCGTTTATTGTGACAGCGTCACGGCAGGACTTCCAGCTGTCAGAGCCGAGCTGTGCCATGACAGCTGGATCACATCACACTGATTACATTCCCCTTTACTGATTGTATTGTATTTGTATTTAAGGAAGTAGCTGAGGCGTACTCCTTGCTGCGACCTCACACTACGTTGGACTCACACCACGTTGGACTGGAGTCCATAACCCTGACTCCAGTCTCCTTTTTGATTCCTCACTTTCAGTAAGTGTTATTCCTCCTCAGGGTTTATGATCCAGTGTCTTTAGCCTTAGCCTCAGTCTATGTTCGTGTTTTTGCCCCACGTGGCTATTTATGTTGTCATCTTTACCTTTTGTTAATAAAACCTGCAAACTCACCGGTTGGCCTATAGCGTCTCATTGGTGTCCCGCGAGGGTCACCCATGACAGTAGGTTGCAGCCAAACAAGATGCCGGTCGCCATGAGTTTGTGTTTTTGGGCTTGAGTTTTTCCTCTTCTCTGGGTGCCAGTTTTTGATAAACAATGTCAGCATTCAAGCGTGGGTTTTTCCCCGAGTGGTTGTGGGAGGTGGATGGTTACCTGGCCAACGCCCGTCTCCTTATGCCCACCTACGCTCTATATGAGCACCTGGATCTCGCACAGAGGATGTTATTAAGATATCACCTGACCTCCTTTCCGGAAGGAAAGGAGAGAGTGACTTGGATAGTGGCGCTATGGGGACAAATAGAGAGGGCAGCCAAGGAGCCTCCACCTCCTCTCCGGGACACGGTTGTCCCGACGAGGGAGAAGATCCGCGGACTGGAAGGAAACTTTGGCAGAAAGCCGACAGTGAGGCATCCCCACTCCTCACCTCGGGATCCAGTTCCTGCCACCCGTCCAGCTCCGGAGTCTACGTCACCCAAGGGCCATTCCCATCCACAGCGGAGGAGGACGTCAGCCAGGATTCCCCCAGAAGAGACGCAGCGGACAGCTGAGCTCATCCGGGGCTGTGTGGCTAAGGCTTGCTCTTCCTCTCATCCAACCCAAATCATAAAGCATGTGACGGCGGCAGTTAGACTGGTGGAGATCAGTCCCGAACTCCATGATTACCCCGAGTACGCTGACCTGCTAGCCTCTGTCTCTGCACAGGAGCAGTGTTTCCCTGATCTCACCTTTGCCTCGCCCTCTGCCGGTAAACGTCGTTAACATGCTCGTGATAAGCCTCAGCGAGATCCCCATCCGGATCCAGTTCCAGGTAGCCAAAAGAACTCTGCCTCCCAGCCAGTTGTTACCCCTGCTTCTCGACGAAAGGGAAACACAGCAGCCTCCGCCTCCAGGTCATCTGTTTCCATTGTTCTGTCAGCTCCTCGTCTCCGGTCTGTCACGGCTGCTCCTCCCTCTTCCTCGACGCTCTCCCCAGCTGCTGTCAGCTCCACGAGTCTGTCTCCGGCTGTACCCGTTCCTGATCCTGTGCGAGCGGCTCCTCTTCATCTTCCCGGGGGGCCCTCCGTCACCATCCAGAGGGGAAAGGAGAGAACCAAGCCCGCTGCAGCGGTTCCCATCGGCCCTCAGCTGAGCAGGCAAGTGCTATTTCATTCTTTTCCTTCATTGTGTGAATTGCCTTGTCTGACTCCTGGGGGTGGAGTTCGGGGCTCATAGTCCCCTGTGCCCCTTCCACCTTCTGCAGTTACTAATTGTGAACCTGCATCCTCTGTGTCTCCTTCCCCTGAGCGTCCCCCGGAGCCAGGAATACACCGCTGGACGAAGGAGCCTGCGGCCCTGGAGAGCCTGGTACCAGCCCCGCAGCCACGTCACGGGCAGAGGAGGAGAGTGGACTGTCGTTTGGAGCCTGCGCCGACGATTAAGCGTCCCCGGGTCTCCATAGAGGGGCAGTTCGACCCAGCAGGCCACGGATCCCCTGCCACCATGCCACGCGGGCCTTTAGCGTGGACTTCAGCGCCAGGGAATCCCCAGACTGTGATGACCATCATGCCAGCTGCAGAGCCCACCGCAGTCGAGTGGGAACCAGGAGTGGACCTCCAGCTCGTTGAACCTGGATTATCGAAGTCCTGGACGGCGGAAGAACCCGAGATCAGGCAAGTGCTCTATTTTGTCTTCCTCTTTTCTGTTCTGGAGCATTATTGCCTGTCTCTCGGGGAAACGAGCCGGGTACAGCCGATGGCTGCATCCGAGCTTGTCTTGCCGGGCTCTGCCGCTGCCAGTGATTCTGATCCCGGTTTCCTCTCTTCCTCTGAGCCATTTCCCAGGGTCACCGGTGACGAGCCCGTTCCGATTGTCGTCTTGGAGGTTCCAGGTCCATGCTCGGAGGTCATCTCTGGTGCTGTTCCGGCCCAGTTGGGGTCCGTCGTGGGTGCAGCTCTGAACCAATCGGGGGTCCGTTGTGGGTGCAGTGCTGTCCCGATCGGGGTCCGGCAAGAGTGCAGCACCAGTTCGGTTGAAGTTCGGAGAAGGAGCTGCAGATCATCCGCCGTTCGACGCCAGACTGGCCCCTCATCTTTCCCCCTATCCTTCTCCACCGGGTGCCGCTGGGGTTCCCCGGATTCAGCTCGGCTTCCCCTTGCTATCCCTCTCGGTAGGGAGGCCGCCTCTGAGTTCTCCCCTTCAGTCCTGGTGGCCTAATGACCCGGGTCGGCTGCCCGGGAAACTGCTTTGCCGATTCGGCGTTCTGGGTCGGCCACCCGGTGGACTGCCTTCTTTGTTCGGCAACCTGGTCCGGCCGCCAGAGGTGCTGTTTCTCCGGGCCTGGGACTGGGGTAGACTGCCCGAACTGCTTTTTCCCTTCCGGTCATCTGGAATCTAGATGTGGGTAGACCACACTGCCTTTTTTTTCTCTCTCTCTCCATGCTCTACCTGCCGGCATCCCTGTAGTGATTTTTTTTCTCTCCCTCCTCTGTAGTTTGAGAGATGCTCTTTTGTTGTGTTTGCCTGTTTATAATGGTCTATATTTGTAGTATCGTTGCTCTGTAGCATATTGACTTTTTTTTTCCCTGGTGTTATGGTACTGTGTATTTTTGTCTGGTACCTGTGTTTGAGTTTCCTTGTTCCTTCTGTATTTCACCTGTGCTCTTGATTTGTTGTAGCATGTCTATGAGCCTCATCATTTTGATTATCGTTGTTGCCCTCCTTTGTTTTGTTTTGTTTTTTCTTATCTCCTTGATACGGTGTTTTGTTGGTTCTTGCCCTCCTGGCCTGTTTCCCCCTCCACCCTCTCTGGGCTGGCCCTGGTGGCCTTCTGGGTGGGGGCCTGGGTGTCATGTTGCGCCTGGAATGCGCCTTTTGAGGGGGGGGTACTGTCATGGTCTGAGCACTGATGAGATGATATTGTCCGCGCTCGGATCATCCAGTATTCTCCCCGTTCTTCTGTGATTTCCTTAAGGACTTCTTGGGCGTTTATTGTGACTGCGTCATGGCGGGACTTCCAGCTGTCAGAGCCGAGCTGTGCCGTGACAGCTGGATCACATTGCACTTATTACATTCCCCTTTATTGATTGTATTGTATTTGTATTTAAGGAAGCAGCTGAGGCATACTCCTTGCTGCGACCTCACACTACGTTGGACTCACACCACATTGGACTGGAGTCCCTAACCCTGCCTCCAGTCTCCTTTTTGATTTCTCACTTTCAGTAAGTGTTATTCCTCCTCAGAGTTTATGATCCAGTGTCTTTACCCTTAGCCTCAGTCTATGTTCATGTTTTTGCCCCACGTGGCTATTTATGTTGTCATCGTGTCCCGCCAGGGTCACCCATGACAAACTGATGTTATCCTCCAGGCTAGTTAGCATTTTTTGACAAACTGTTTTGAAAGCTTGACCCAAATTAAGATGGATTTTACCTTTAAACTGCTTTTTAGGACCGATGCAGTTTCAGCCATTATGCTGGGCCACTGTACATACAACTGGGCATGTCCTTCAACCAGTAAGTCTTTCTATCACAGGATTTATTCTGATAATGTAGTGCTACTCACTGTTAGCCTTGTGATATGTGGTTGGGCCTAGTAATCACCGATTCTGGCGTTTGAAGGGGGAGGGGGTGAAAAGATTTTGACATGAAACTGTAAGACAATGAAAGGTTTTTTGTAGGGAAAAAAGGTTATAAGATACCATTTTAGACAATGTAAATTTGTTTTTATAGGGGATTTATATCCACCAGTGTGTCTTTAAATACTGTACATGAAGTAAAAATTTAACAGCATCAAGGATCAAGCGGAAGAAGATGAATGAATGAATGAATGAATGAATGAATAGGTCAAAAGTAAATAAACTATAGTAAATTAGTTGCTCTGATTGGTCCTACCTAGAAGTTTTTCAGCTAAGGTAGGAGCTCTCTGAAAGGATTCTTTCTGAATGCAGCCCTACATATATGGCCACATAAGAGCTGTATGTCTCAGTCTCAGTCTAAAAGATGATGATGATGATGCGTCAGTGCGACAAGTAGAACAGCTGTCCGGGGATGGACTGCTGCAAAGAGCAGAGCACTTCAAGTCAGTGTTGGCAGAGCAAAGATGTTTTTGATATGTAACAGTGGAGCCATACACACCAATCAATACCCCGACCTTTCTCAGACTGATTGCATGATGCTGTCCTTTGGCCCCAGCTTCACAGCCAGCCAGAAGTCCATGAACCATCAACTATTTTTATTCTCTGTTCCAAACATGAGCTGGAAATCTTACAAAATATCACCCTATAAATTCAAGAAATCTCTGTCAGTTTCTGTGTAAATCTGGAAATCATACTCATCGCCCGATTAACAATAGCAGACACTACTTTAAACCACACCCATTCGAAGCAGTACATCATGTCTGTGTGTCATGATCAGAGCACATCATAGGACAGCCTATGTGTGTGTGTCTGTCTGTGTGTCACGATCATAGGACATCACAGGACGGCATATGATGTGCCTATGATGTCTGCATCATAGGACAGCCCATGATGCTCCTATGATGTCCCTATGCCTTGATGTCTTTATGATGTCATATAGACCATCAGGACTCATGATGCCTTCATCACTATGAATTCAAGAAATCTTTGTGTGTGTGTCTGTCTGTGTGTCACGATCATAGGACATGTTACGATCAGTGGAGGATGCCACTGTCACTCTGTTTAACATGCTTTTCAAACATCTGGATTTTAATGGGACACACGCCAGGCTTTTATTTGTGGACTTTTCTTCTGCCTTTAATACAATCCAACCTCATATTTTAGTTGAAAGGCTCCTACAACAATTTGATTTGAGCAATAATCTGGTGGGTTGGATTCTGGATTTCTTAACCAACAGGACACAGAGAGTAAGGGTCAATGGCACATTGTCTGACCTAAAGTGCTCTTCTACTGGCTCTCCTCAGGGGTGTGTGTTGTCACCACTACTCTTCATCCTGTACACAAACATGTGTCGGAGCACACATGACAACAGACACATTATAAAGTATGCTGATGACTCAGTCATTGTCAGTCTCCTCCAAGATGGTGAGAGTGGCCACAGCCCAGTAGTTGATGACTTTGTTCACTGGTGTGAGGATTCCTACCTGCAGCTGAATACAACAAAAACGAAAGATATGATTATTGACTTTAGGAGGAAAACTCCCAGGCACAAAGTCACCATACTAAAAGGCCAGACCACCGAATGTGTACAATCGTACAAATATCTTGGGACGATTATTGATAGTAAATTAAACTTTGAAGTGAACTGTGAAAGGGTGTGCAAAAAGGGTCAGCAAAATTTGCATTGTTTGAGGAAACTTGCACGCTTCCAAATTGACCGAACCATAATGACTATGTTTTATCGGGCTTTTATTGAATCTGTTTTATCCTTTTCTTTAATGTCATGGTTTGGTCAGATAAAACTGAAACAGAGGAAATCCTTGGATCAGGTAGTTAGATGGTCCAGTCATTTGCTTGGTGAGTCACAGCTGAGCCTGACATCCCTGTACACCAGACAAGTACAGAGGATGGCCGACTCGATTTTAAATGATGACTCCCACCCTTTGCACTGCAACTTTCAGCTTCTTCCCTCCAGACGGAGGTTTGCTGTCCCAAAAAGTAGAACCCAGCGCTACAAAAACAGCTTTGTCCCTGCTGCTGTCAAAGAGTTGAACAAGCTATAAAAAATTATATTGTACATATTTTATATTTACCTATTTTTTAAGATGTGTGCCTGTGTTTGTGTCTATGTTGAATGTAATTAGTGGCTTGTAAATATGGATGTCACCAGACTGCAAAACAAATCTACCTACGGGTACAAATAAAGTAACCTGAACCTGAACCTGAACCTGATCATTGGACATCATAGGACGGCCTATGATGTGCCTATGATGTCCCTATGATGTCTGCATCATTGGACAGCCTGTGACGCTCCTATGATGTCCCTATGCCTTGATGTCTTTATAATGTCATATAGACCATCAAGACTCGTGATGCCATCATATAGACAAAAGGACGATGCCGGCATATACACAATAGGACACACCACTTTAAGCACACCCATTTGAAGCAGTAAATCTGTAAATCTTACAAAATATCACTCTATAAATTCAAGAAATCTCTGTTTCTGTATAAATCTGGAAATCATGCTCATCACCCGATCAACAATAGCACACACTACTTTAAACCACACCAATTCAAAGCAGTACATCATGTCTGTGTGTCACGATCAGAGCACATCATAGGACGGCCTATGATGTCCTATGATGATCCTATGATATCAGGCAACATAGGACTCGAGAATCCTATGATATCGCCCAACCCCTGGCAGCGGAAGGCGAATTACAGAGCTGCGTGGGGGAATCTGATGAGACCTAAATGAAACAGTCATTGTCGCCCCCGACAGACTGCTATGATGATGATGATGATCATATGAGATCTCCCTTGGCGCATGCGCACACAGCAACCGGCAGTGGGTGAAAAAGTTTGGCATCTTAGTCTCTGTTGTTATGCACTTTAATGTGTTTTAATGTAATTCTCTGTGCCGTTTTTGCCTTGAATGTTTGTGGACTATATAACGAAGAGCCCTTTGGTTCCATCAGTATGGATTTTCTTCTTGTTTTCGCACTGTGGCTTCTTTTTTTACCGGCTCTTTGTCTGGGACGTCAGCACAGTCACGCTGGTAAGAATGCAGTATTCCAGAGACATGTTACTGCAACTAAACATGGATAATCCAGCGTCTGTGTTTGAGTCTGTGCCGCAACTGCCGGACTTTATTTTAAGAGACTTTCATGGACACAGCAATGAAAAGAGGAACAAGAGAAGGAAACGTGGAAAGCGTGGAGGCATAAAATTAAACCTGAGGAGGCGTCAGCTTTACCGCATTCCTCTTCCTTCCATTATTATGGGGAACGTACAATCCCTGAGAAGTAAAGTGGATGAAATTCAAGGAAATGTCAAATATCAGAAGGATTTCAAGAACTGCTGTGTCATGGCTTACACGGAGACGTGGCTTACGGATCATGACCGAGACCCAGACCTTCGTATTGACGGCTTTGGAGCCCCACTTTGCTTGGATTGGCAGGAAGAGGTAACGGGGAAGCGTCAGGGAGGCAGCGTATGTTTGTATATTAACCTCTTGCGCTCCGTTGTACCGCGGACGGGCAAGTCTCTGCGTCCTAGAACGCACGAGGGCGCACGAGAGCGCCCTCGTGCGCTCTCGGATGCATGATGGAGATCCTGATGGTGGTGATGTAGGTGGTGTATGGCGTCCAAGCGCGCACTGAAAATAAAAGCTGCAGACACAGCCGCGAACAGATTAGTTCATCTGATTGACCTCTCATTCGACTAATAAGAGCCTTGAAATGGGTTTCTGAAACCTTGAAGAACCAATGAATGAAAACCTAGCCAGAAGGACCCGCCTCCCAACGCTGTGAATGCAGTGAGCCAATTGAAGCAGAGAGGTTCGCGAGCTGTTTTTTTTAAGGCTGGGTGAAGACTGGCTGCTGCAGCGGATCAAAAAAGGAAGAACCCCACAGACCCAGCAGCACGGAGACCATCCACAAATGCAACCTGTGTGACAGGGAGTGCCATTTGCGGATCGGCATGTTCGGCCACAGGCGGTGCTTATTTTGTTTTGGTTCCAGCAGAGTAGAAGTTATGATTTCTTCCCTGGTCATCATAGACCGACAGAGGCTGACGACGAAGGCTGAGTGACACACACGCCTTCACCAGTCTTTTTTTAATTACTACTGTTATTTGTTTTGAAAAATCATTCGCCAAAAACCGCAATCATGGAAGCACAAAACCGCAATAATGGAATTATGTTTTGATCGGGTCGCAAGACCAGAACCACGAGCGGACCAGCGTCGCGTTCATCTGACAGTGAGGAAGAGAAGTTCTCCAGGACTCTGCTGCTGTGAAGAGGTAAGGTGTTATAAGCTAAATTATTATTTATCCCTGAAAATTGTAATCCAAAATGACTTTTGACCGATCGGTAAATTACAACTGTGCTGCGCGGCGCAGTTCGTGCGCCGCTGTACAAGGGGTTGTTCGCCGCGTACAGACCGTGAATCGTGAATGCCCCCCCCCTGCTATTCTTCTGTAGCGAGGGGGGGGGGGGGCCGTGGTGATTGCGCTGCTGTCCCACATCGCCACATGAGGCTAATCCGTTGTGTAGCGATGGCCGAAGTCCATCCTCTGTAGCGGGGGGGGGGGACAACCCCCCCCCCCACACACACACACACACAGACAGCCCTGAGTGTGACCTTTCATTAGAGCCCAAAATGAAGCTTTTACATTGAATCATTCAAAAGTTACAGACATTTTTCCAAACTGTGCCATTTGGCACAGTTCCAAAACGCCTGGGAACAGCCTGAGTATAAAGCTGTGTAATATATTCATTTTTTGTGGTATTGTTACAAAATTTGGACCTCAGCTGGATAACACTTGGTTCTACATTTCTGTTGCATTTTCCAGCCCGGATCTGAAGCTGTGTGTTATTTGCAAGCATTTGTATCCAAAGAAACACCCAGGCCAAATTTATTTTCTTCAAGTTCACTATGTTTAGATGACTGTAACTCAGTGGCCGGAGCACTTAGAGAGATTATGACTGTTTTGCCAAAAAATTCAAAGTGTTTTCTTTTAAATGAGACCAACCCCATGAAGATGCTGCAAAGGGTTGACGAACAGCTTTTGATTTAATTTGGGCACGTTAATTTTTGGCATTTTTAGGGAAATTGACCGGAGTGCAAGGGGTTAATAAACAGTACTGTACATCTGTCATGGTCAGAGAGCGCATCTGTACACCAGATGTGGAGCTTCTGTCTGTATCGCTATGTCCCCTTTATCTGCCTCGCGAGTTCCCCCAACTTTTCATAGCGACTGTGTACATTCACCTGAGGGCGGATGCTGCCTCTGCCTCCAGCTCCGTCTTTGATGTGGTACAGCGGTTGCAGTCGATTTCCCCAGAGGCTCCAAATTTTATCCTTGGGGACTTTAATCATGTGTCTTTAAAGAAGACACTTAAAAACTTTTATCAGTATGTCTTCTGCCCAACCAGGCGAGAAAAGACATTGGACCTGTGCTATGGATCTATCGAGGGAGCCTTTAAATCTCTTCTCCTTCCTCCTTTAGGATCCTCAGATCACAACTGTGATCTCAGAAGAGAAAAGACAAAGACCAGGGACATGAAGGTCTGGACAGATGATTCAGTGCTCTGCCTCCAGGAATGTTTTAACTGTACAGACTGGGAGGTGTTCACACTGTCCTGCAGGGATGATTTGGACTCTTTGGTGGACTTGCTATGCTCTTACATGGCTTTTTGCAGGGATATGATCGTTCCACGTAAACGTGTCAAAATATATCCCAACAATAAGCCATGGGTTACAAAATCAGTTAAATCCTGCTTACAGAGGAAAGCACTTGCCTTTAAAAAGGGGGTTGTTTCTGAGCTGCGGGTTGCCACAAAAGAGCTGAAGTCCGAAATTTTAGGAGCAAAAAAGAATTATATATCAGAATTGAAAAGCAAGATGGCAGCAAAGAAGCTTGGTTCAGCCTGGGCCAGTATAAAAACTATTGCAGGCCTTCAGAGCACAGAGCACAGTAATCGTGTGTTTTTAGATGGTTTTAATTCAGACACAGAGCTGGCTAATGCTCTTAATTGTTTTTATGGTCATTTTGATTCTTTTGATTTTAGCACAGAAACCCAAGATTTGAAGCAGAAACTCAAAGACAATCAGCACTTTAATATTGAGGTGCAGGATGTTAAAAGGGTGTTCTGTGCTGTAAAAGTGAACAAAAGTCAGGGCCCTGATAATATATGTAGACACTTGGTAAAGTCCTGTGCACATGAATTGAGTCCTGTGTTTCATCCATCCATCCATCCATCTTCTTCCGCTTAATCCTTTTCGGGTCGCGGGGGGACTGGAGCCTATCCCAGCATCTTTGGGCGAGAGGCAGGGTCCACCCTGGACAGATCGCCAGTCCATCGCAGGGCCAACACAGAGAGACAGACAACCATTCACTCTCACAGTCATACCTAAGGACAATTTAGAATCCTGTGTTTCACTGCATTTTTAATAAGTCCTTACAGACACAACATCTGCCTAAGGTTTGGAAAGATGCTGTGGTTGTCCCCGTTCCAAAATCCAGCTGTCCTAAAATGGTAAATGATTTTAGACCAGTTGCCTTGATTTCACTTTTAATGAAAATTTTTGAAAAACTGGTCCGATTTGAGGTCCTAAAGCAGACTGAGCATACATTGGATCCTTTGCAGTTTGCCTATAGGCCTCGCAGAGGAGTGGAGGATGCCACTGTCACTCTGCTTAACATGCTTTTTAAACATCTGGATTTTAATGGGACACACGCCAGGCTTTTATTTGTGGACTTTTCTTCCGCTTTTAATACAATCCAACCTCATATTTTAGCTGAAAGGCTCCTGCAACAATTTGACTTGAGTAATAATCTGGTGGGTTGGATTCTGGATTTTTTAACCAACAGGACACAGAGAGTAAGGGTCAATGGTACATTGTCTGACCAAAAGTGTTCTTGGGGGGGCGGGGGGTCACCACTACTCTTCATCCTGTACACAAACATGTGTCGGAGCAGACATGACAAGAGACACATTATAAAGTATGCTGATGATTCAGTTATTGTCAGTCTCCTCCAGGATGGGGAGAGTGGCCACGGCCCAGTAGTTGATGATTTTGTTCACTGGTGTGAGGATTCCTACCTGCAGCTGAATATGACAAAAACTAAAGACATGATTATTGACTTTAGGAGGAAAACTCCCAGGCATGAAGTCACTGTACTAAAAGGCCAGACCATTGAATGTGTGCAATTCTGCAAATATCTTGGGACAATTATTGATAGTAATTTAAACTTTGAAGAGAACTGTGAAAGGGTGTGCAAAAAGGGTCAGCAACATTTGCATTGTTTAAGGAAACTCGCACACTTCCAACCTGACCGAACCATAATGACAATGTTTTATCGGGCTTTTATTGAATCTGTTTTATCCTTTTCTTTAGTGTCATGGTTTGGTCAGATAAAACTGAAACAGAGGAAATCCTTAGACCAGGTCGTTAGATGGTCCAGTCGTTTGCTTGGTGAGTCACAGCTGAGCCTGACATCCCTGTACACCAGACAGGTACAGAGGATGGCTACCTCCATTTTAAATGATGACTCCCACCCTTTGCACTGCCACTTTCAGCTTCTTCCCTCCACACAGAGGTTTGTTGTCCCAAAATGTAAAACCCAGCGCTACAAAAACAGCTTTGTTCCTGCTGCTGTCAAAGAGTTGAACAAGATGTAGCAATATATTGTACACAATTTAGTTATCTATTTATTCACTTTTATTTTATATTTATTTTTGTAGGTTTTTTATTTGGGTTTTAAATCTTTTATTGGGTTTTAGACTTTTATTGAGTTTTTAATCTCTTTGACTTAGTTTTTAACTTTTTTAATATGACCCTTCTCTCTTATCTTTGTTTTTTCTCTGATCTCTTTGTCCTATGTCCTGATTGGTGGAGTCTTGAGTACTTTTATCATGTTTATAGTCAGCTTCATGTGTGCCTGTGTTTGTGTTCATGTTGAATGTAATTGTGGTTTGTAAATATGTGTCTAAAAGGATGTCACCTGACTGCAAAACAAATCTACCTACGGGTACAAATAAAGTAACCTGAACCTGAACATAGGACTTGCGATGCCGTCATATACACAATTGGACTGGCTACCTATGATGTAGGTATGAGGTCCTATGATGCCTGCCTTGATGTCTTTATGATGCCATAGAGACCATCACTCACGATGCCTCCCTTCATGTCTTTATGATGTCATGTACACCATCGCTCACCAAAGAAGAGATACTCATCACCCGATTACCAATAGGACACAGCACTTGAAACCAAATGGGCGTTGCCAGAATCAGGAAAGAAGAGATACTCATCAACCGATTAAGAATAGGACACACTAATTTAAACCAGGATCAAATGCAGGCATCATAGGACTCGCTATTCCATCATCACAGATCATAGGACATAGGACAGCTTCCAAGATCAAACGCAGGCATGACTCACAATCATCACTCCCTATGACATCATCACAGATCATAGGACTCACTATGACACCATCAAAAATCAAAGGCAGGCATCACTGAATTAGTGCTGATGTACTTGCTTACACCCTTGCTTACACCTGCTTTCTACAGGCATGCAGAAATACTTGTTTATACTTGATTTCTATGGGCATGCACGGCCATGCACTGGGATGTACTACACATAAAAAAGGAACATACAGTGCATCTGGAAAGTATTCACAGCGCTTCACTTTTTCCACATTTTGTTATATTACAGCCTTATTCCAAAAGGGATTAAATTCATTTTACCCTCAAAATTCTACACACAATAGCCCATAATGACAAGGTGAAAAAAAACTTTTTTTGAGATTTTTGCAAATTTATTAAAAAATTTAAAAAACTAAGAAATCACATGTACGTAAATATTCACAGCCGTTGCAATGAAGCTCAAAATTGAGCTCAGGTGCATCCTGTTTCCACTGATCATCCTTGAGATGTTCCTACAGCTTAATTGGAGTCCACCTGTGGTAAATTCAGTCAAATCAGACATGATTTGGAAAGGCACACACCTGTCTATATCAGGTCTCACCGTTGACTGCATGTCAGAGCACAAACCAAGTATGAAGTCAAAGGAATTGTCTGTAGACCTCCAAGACAGGACTGTCTCGAGGCACAAATCTGGGGAAGGGTACAGAAAAATTTCTGCTGCTTTGAAGGTCCCAATGAGCACAGTGGCCTCCATCATCCGTAAATGGAAGAAGTTCAGAACCACCAGGACTCTTCCTAGAACTGGCTGGCTGTCTAAACTGAGTGATTGGGGTAGAAGGGCCTTAGTCGAGGAGGTGAACAAGAACCCGATGGTCACTCTGTCAGAGCTCCAGTGTTCCTTTGTGGAGAGAGGCGAGCCTTCCAGAAGGATAACCATCTCTGCAGCAATCCACCAATCAGGCCTGTATTGTAGGATGGCCAGATGGAAGCCACGCCTTAGTAAAAGGCACATGGCAGCCCACCTGTAGTTTATCAAAAGGCACCTGAAGGACTCTCAGACCATGAGAAACAAAATTCTCTGGTCTGATGAGACAAAGATTGAACTCTTTGGTGTGAATGCCAGGCGTCATGTTTGGAGGAAACCAGGCAACGTTCATGACCATGCCAATGGTGGTGGCAGTATCATGCTGTGGGGATGTTTTTCAGTGGCAGGAACTGGGAGACTAGTCAGGATAGAGGGAAAGATGAGTGCAGCAATGTACAGAGACATCCTGGATGAAAACCTGCTCCGGAGCGCTCTTGACCTCAGAATGGGGCAATGGTTCATCTTTCAGCAGGACGAAGACCTTAAGCACACAGCCAAGATATCGAAGGAGTGCTTTCAGGACAACTCTGTGAATGTCCTTGAGTGGCCCAGCCAGAGCTCAGACTTGAATCCAATTGAACATCTCTGGAGAGATCTGAAAATGGCTGTGCACCGACGTTTCTCATCCAACCTGATGGAGCTTGAGAGGTGCTGCAAAGAGGAATGAGCCAAACTGCCCAAAGATAGGTGTGCCAAGCTTGTGGCATCATATTCAATAAAACTTGAGGTTGTAATTGCTACCAAAGGTGCATCAACAAAGTATTGAGCAAAGGCTGTGAATACTTATGTACATGTGAGTTCTTTGTTTTTTATTTTTAATAAATTCACAAAAATCTCAAAAAAAAAAAACTTTTGTCACATTGTCATTATGGGGTATTGTGTGTAGAATTCTGAGGAAAAAAAATTTAATCCCTTTTGGAATAAGGTTGTAACATAAAATGTGGAAAAAGTGAAGCACTGTGAATACTTTCAGGATGCACTGTAAATGCTTGAATTAAAACCAGTGAGAGATTGATCCTCAACAAATGGGAGGCCTCTGACCTATTCCCTAGAGCCTCACTATATGGATATTGTATATTTCTGTTCAATACCAGGGAATGGACAGAAATTCCACTTGGGATTTAGAAATGTCATTTACTTTCCAATTAATATTTCAATTAACGAAGTAATTCCCAGTTCATTTCCTGAAACTGGTGAAGTAGAAATGAAACTGACCTCATGCCCCTTTATCAATCTCCTTGTTATTGACCCCTTCACATAAAGCCTCAATTGTGGATCAACCGTCCATTTAGGGAAAGTGTCAATAATCGACTTAAACTGGGGATGTATTACCATACACATTAGCATAGACATTGCTATTGTGGGTTTGAGGTGATTTGAATGTCTGTGAGAGTGACTGACCCACCCTGTGCCTCCGGCTCACGGTCCAGGGGGCGCAGAAGCACAGCGTCTAATCAATAGGCACTTTAATTATGCTAGCGCTCTCGGCTCTCGCTTCTTCACGGTTGTGAGATGTGCAATACCACAGCTGATCCAGCGTGATCATTTCAGATGGAGCGGGTTTTCATTGCCTCAGTAACCTGTCTCTTTTAGTGAAAGCTATTATAGACAGCAGATTGTCCACCACTCTCCTTGGATTTGGTAAAAATGGGTCCATTAGCAGGGAGGTGGTGGTATCTTTTGTGTTACTGCATTGTGTTGTTGTGGAATGAGCCTTTTTAAAAATGATCAATGATCATAAAAAATGTGTTTTTAATTCTAGAATATACTAAAACTCTAAAGATATTCAGAGTGAAGACTAATATTAAACAGGTTGGTAATTATATCTACATTTTGAAATTCTAGTTTATATCTTTGAGAGAATCTTAGGACCAAAACCTTCATCACTGAAGTTTTACATCTTCTAGCATGTTACATACTAAGTTTATGTTGAACTATATTATCTCTATCTACTAAAAAAGGAAGCACTTATGTTTCGCTGCATAAAAGCGCAGCACACCAACGAATAGATACACACCCAAATGCAAGCATGGCGTGTGGTTTATTAAACAGGGAAATATTCATACCAAATGTCCATGAAAAACAGTCTGACAAAGTAGGCAACAGATGAACAGGGGAAATAAATCCCAGGGTTGCAAATAAAGGGCTGCACGGTGGAGCAGTGGTTAGCACTGTGGCAGCACAGTTTTACCCTGGGAGTGTGGGGATCGTGGGTTTGATCCCAGCCCCCGACCAACAGTGATCTGTGTGGAGTTTGCATGTTCTCCCCGTGCTGCGTGGGTTTACTCCGGGATTTCTCCGGTTTCCTCCCACAAGCCAAAAACATGCAGGTTAGGGATAAGGGGCGCTTGCGCACGCAGTGACCGGCAGCTGGTGGCTTGTCACCAGACTGCAAAACAAATCTACCTACAGGTACAAATAAGTAACAAAAAAAAAAAAAAAAAATCCAGTTGGCGAGAGGAGAAGTTATGTCACGCCCCAGGGAAGGCTAATTGCCAGGGGAAGGAAAACGTAACCCAGAAAAGAGAGGGACTTACCAATGGGCGCCGGAGCGCAGCTGGCTCTGGAAAACAGCACCCCGTAAAGTCCAAAGGGAAAAAACCAACAGGGAGAAGAGCCTGGCCATCAATTGTTGACATGTACTCACGATGACTGTAGTAAACAATGGTTGACTTTCGCTGCCGCAGTGAGCATACCCACTGCCACCCATAAGTATCCCATTCACTAACGAGTGCCAAGTGGATGCAGGTGCAACGGCAGCTGGCATGAATGAGTGCGTGTAAGTGAGACTGAATGTGTGTGTATGTATATTTGAAAAATCAGGGAAAATGGCAACCACCGGTAAATGCCTGGCAAACAGAGGAGGCGTGGCAGTAGACTGACAGGGCGCCCAGGTGAGGTTCAACCTGTCAGCAGATAATTAAAGCACAATCAGAGAAACTACAGCCACAAGTCATGGAGCAGAGTTGGACCCGTCCAATCTGGTCCATGACAGAACCCCCCCCCCAAGGGGTGGATACCAGACACTCACCATGCCATCAAAAGAAAAGAAAAAACACAGAAAGAGACCTGCCCCCCCACCACCACCACCACACACACACACACACACTCAGGGAGCTAACAGCCCACTCAGGGCGGGAGGTGGGGGAACACAGGTCAGGAGGGATTTATCAAACAGAAAAAATAAATGTGACACAATAACACTGAGGCACAAAAACTCAGAGCCCCAAACCCAAGGCTAAGCCCCCCCAAGACCCAAAAGTCCCAAGGTTCAGGGGGCCGACCAACATCCAAGGCCCAGCAGGTGGCCCACAAGACAGCATCAGGTGGCCTACTAGGGCATACGGGCCCCCTGGCTAAGAACCCCAGACCTTCGGGCAGCCGGCCTGCACCGTCGAGCCACCAGGACCGGAGGGCTGAAGCAGGAGGCGGCCTGCCCACCAGGAGACTCACAGGTGGGTGGCCGGACCGTAGGAGGGGAACCCACACGGTACCTGGTGAAGAGAAGGGGGGGCCATGACAGCGTCAGGTTGAGGAGTGAAAGCCCCAGCATCCTCAGGCTGACCGACAGCACCATCAGTGGTCCTGGCCTGGGGTACCGCTGCACCCACGACAGGCCCCAACCAGGCCAATGATACATCCTTGGTGGACCCTGGCTTGGCCAAAGCTGCATCTGCGTCGGACTCCAGCTGGAGCTCTGCTGCATCCCCAGTGGACCCCGACCAGGCCAATGCTGCACCCTCCGTGGACCCCGACCGGGCCAATGCTGCACCCTCCGTGGACCCCGCGCTGAGGCGATGACGGGTGCGTACCGGAGCACAGCACCCACATCGGGCTAACCCTGGAGCACAGCACCCACAAGGGTCCCAAACCAGCATGCCGCACCCACGGAGAAACCGGCTGAGGCGGAACCCAAATTACAGCCTCCAGCAGATGGGGAGCTGGAACCTGGTTGACCTCAGCAGAAACAGCAGCTGCCACAATTACCTCCAGTGGCGACCCCGGATCCTCGAACTAGTCCGGCGGTGTTGGACTCTCTCCAGCGACCCTGGAAGAGGACTTGGACAGAGAAGAGGAGTGGTCAGGGTCGCCGGTAGTGGCGGAGCCCGGTGAGGCGAGCTCAAATGCAGCGGTTGGCTACACCTGGCAATCCTCACCAAGTGCTAGGCAAAAATGCTCAAAAACAGAAAGAAGAAAAACAAAGGAGAGCACTTGCCTTAGCTTGAGCTCCACTGCCGTCCAGGACTCCGACGATCCAGGAGATGTTCCCATGGGCTCAGCCTCCTGGAGGCACAGCTCAGGCACTGACTCTGCCATGGCGGCCTTCACAACAGGCATGATGGTCTCTGCAGTCATCGTCGTTCCAGCCGTTAGGACCCATGCCGGTGATTCCTCCAGTGTGGCAGCTGGGGTCTGGTTCACCATGACAGTGAGGAACGAATCCTCCTGGTCCCAGTGGTTCAGCTTCGGAGCCGGCGTACACTGGGATAGGGTAGGAGAGAGCATGGAGAGTGTTGGTGAGCAGTTCTTAGCTGCAGCAGATGGAGAAATCTCTGGGGACTGCACTTCCTGAGAATCTCCTCCAGGAATCAGGCAAAAATTTTCATTGGTATAAAGAAGAAAAGAGGGGTTCACTTGCCTGTCTTCCTGGTTACTGAAGTCCTCTGCTGCAGCTGGCAAGGCGATGTCCCTCGAAGAAGTGACGGCTCTGGGATCCTCAATAGGGTGCTGAGAAGCCACTATACCTGGCTCCGGAGGGGATGGATCAGAAGGAGATTCTGCCCTCCACACCTTGGCGGAGGTAAAAGCAGAGGGAGAGGCGGCTGCAAATCTCTCTTCTTCCCTGAGGTGGTCAAAATCCGCCAACATCGCCAGTCTGGACTCCTCCTAGGTCCCCGACATCCTCACTGTAACTAATGAGCTCCCATGAACAGGAGGGGGAGACACGGAGAGGGCAGAAGAAATTTTAGGTTTTGCAGCAGGTGAAGAGAACTCAGGGGACTGCACACCCTGAGCCTCTCTACCAGGATTCTAGCAAGGCATAGCATGATAAATCTGAATAGCGATTAATTGCACTTGCCTGTTATCCTGGTAGGCAATGTTGTCTGCTGCAGGAGTCATTTTGTTGTCCCTCTCTGTGTCCGAGATGGATCCGGCCCTCCCTGAGGGCTGTAGGAGAGCCGCCCCTGTGGCCACGGGCATGGGAGCCGCTGGTGAGGAAAACAAGTGTCCCTTGGCAGTGGGAGGAGGCACCGTGGAGAGCTCCGCAGCGGAGTTAGCAGAAGTCGGTGCCAGGGAAATGGCTGCCATGGTGGCTGAAAGTTCCGTCCGAGGACCCTGGGTTGGACAGCCTTGACACTGCCGCTGACTAGACAGCGGTCGTGTTGGAGCTGGAGGCGGAACGGATGCACTGGAGTCGGGACATGGAGTCTTTTGTGGAGTGCGCCTCCAGATGGGAGTTGATTTGGCTGGAGCTGTCGAAGAAGTGGCTGCAAGGAGAACCGGCAGCGGGGGCAGGCAGAGAGCGGCCACTCGGGGATGAAAGTGCACGCTGGGTCGGAGCTCCAGCTGATTAACAACTCCACCCCAGCATAGCAATGCGTCTTCCTGGGAGAAACAATTCCGAAAGTTGGCTGTCAAATTCTCGATCTTCATCACACTTCTCAAATCCTCACGGCTCCATCCTCTCCTCCAAACTGCTTCACCTGCCGCAGCCATGAATGCTTTCCCCGAACAGGTGAGTAGAAAAAGACACAAAAGGTAAGGGAAAAGACCACACACACACCACACCACTGGGCTCTTTGCTCTGGCGGCAACGAACTGTCATGTTTCACTGCGCAAAAGTGCAGCACACCAATGAATAGACACAAACCCAAATGCAATTGTGGCGTGTGGTTTATTAAACAAGGAAATATTCATACCAAGTGTCCATGGAAAAAACAGTCTGACAAAGTAGGCAACAGATGAACAGGGGAAATAAATCCCATTGGCGAGAGGAGAAGTTATGTCATGCCCTGAGGAAGGCTAACCGCTGGGGGAAGGAAAACGTATCAGAGAAAAGAGAGGGACTTACTAATGGGTGCCGGAGCGCAGCTGGCTCTGGAGAACAGCACCCCGTAAAGTCCAAAGGGAAAAAACCAACAGGGCCAAGAGCCTGGTCATCAATTGTTGACAAAGTTGTTCCAAATAAGGGAGAAACAATATCATTTCAGAGGAACATGTATATTTCAAAAACCTTCAGTGTGAACTACCACCAAGCAACACTGTGTTTCAGTGCAAGGAGTCAGATTATGGAATGATTTTGGACCTGAATTAAAATCATGTACAACGCTTGGACAATTTAAACAAAAACTAAAGGAAGAAATACTCCAAACATATATACAAGATGACATGTAAAATCACATAAGGATTGTCATATCCAGTCTGTGTTGTGTTGTTGCTTAGTTTTTTTGTCACATTTTGTCTTAGCTTTGTTCTGAATTGTAATCGCTCTTGTTTTGTTTTTCTTTTGAATTCTTGAATGGAATATGGGTAGGCAATATAAGCTGCGGCTTCAGCCATCACCCATTTTGGATCACTTATGTTGAACTGTATAATCAGAGGAGTTATAGTCTAATTTGACCTTGTTGGATTTTCTTTCCCCCTTTGTTATATTATTCTGTTTCTTTTGTAATCTCTACTTTTAATCTATCCGAAATAAAGATAAAGACATGTACTCACGTTGACTGTAGTAGACAATGGTTGACTTTCACCGCTGCACTGAGCATACCCACTGCCACCCATAAGTACCCCGTGCACTGATGAGTGCCAAGTGGATGTAGGTGTGACGGCAGCTGGCATGAATGAGTACGTGTAAGTGAGACTGAATGTGTGTGTATGTGCATGTGTATGTATGTTTGAAAAATCAGGAGATACTGTGAGAATCACTTTTTTTGATTTCTCCAGTGCCTTTAACACCATCCAGCCACTGCTGCTGGGTGAGAAGCTGCGGGTGACGGGGGTTGACAGCTCTGTGATCTCCTGGATTACTGACTACCTGACAGGCAGACCACAGTTTGTCCGGCTGGGCAGTGTCTTGTCTGGAGTGGTGGCTAGTGATACGGGAGCTCCACAGGGGACTGTGCTCTCTCCTTTTCTTTTTACCTTATACACCACTGGCTTTCAGTACAACACTGAGTCATGCCACCTGCAAAAATTCTCTGATGACTCAGCTGTTGTGGGGTGTATAAGAGGAGGAGAGAAGGGGGAGTACAGGGCACTGGTGGACAGATTTGTGGAGTGGACGGAGCAGAATCACCTGAGGTTGAATGTCAGCAAGACCAGAGAGATGGTGATTGACTTCAGGAAGAGGAAGGCTTCTTCTCAGCCACTGCAGATTAGGGGGGATGATGTGGAAGTGGTTGAGGACTACAAATATCTGGGTGTCAGGATTAGCAGCGGGTTGGACTGGAGATCCAACACCGATGCTGCGCACAAGAAGGGGATGAGCAGACTCTACTTCCTGAGAAAGCTGAGATCCTTCAATGTGTGCAGCAGGGTGCTGGAGCTTTTCTATCAGACTGTTGTTGCCAGCACCATCTTCTTTGCTGCTGTCTGTTGGGGTAGCAGTATCAGGACCAGAGATACCAACAGACTTTACAAGATTATCAAGAGGGCTGGCTCTGTAATTGGTCTCAGACCGGAGACCTTTGAGACAGTGATGGAGAGGAGAACACTAAATAAATTGCGATCCATCATGGACAATACTGATCACCCCCTCCACCACACACTGGATAGACAGCGAAGCACTTTCTCCAGTAGACTACTACAGCTTCGTTGTCGAACGGCCAGGTACAGAAAATCTTTCCTGCCACATGCAATTTTACTGTAAAATAACTCACTATGATGTTGTATTCTGGTCATAGCTATGCTGCCACACTGCACCTTACAGACTAACTGGTACCTCACATTTTCACTCTGCTCTTGATAGTCCTTCTTTGTGCAATGGGATGATTCATGTGTTTATACGGGTCATCATATATTAAGATATGATGTATATAAGTTTTATAGTCATGTTAGTTTTTACTTTCCATGGGTAATCCCCTCGTCTGTCATGTGTGTGTTTCTGTTGTTTGGTTGTCAACTGTCATGCTGCTATTACACTGTAATTTCCCAGTTTGGGATCAATAAAGTACATCTATCTATCTATCTATCTATCTATCTATCTATCTATCTATCTATCTATCTATCTATCTAAAATGGCAACCACCAGTGAATGCCTGGCAAAGGGAGGAGGAGGCGTGGCAGTAGACTGACAGGGCGCCCAGGTGAGGTTCAACCTGTCAGCAGGTAATTAAAGCACAATCAGAGAAACTACAGCCACAAATCATGGAGCAGAGTTGGACCCGTCCAATCCAGTCCATGACAGCATTTTTAACTTTTAACTTTAACTCAACATATTTTAACTTATGCTGCAATAAAAAAAAAAATCATGTTTCTCTTGTGGATTAATGAAAAGGGATGAACTGGTAGAGTGCTGTTTAAGTTAGTGCCACTGGAATGACATTTATACTACATTCCTAAGGGGCTATGATACCTAACCCATTTGGTCTGGACTTTTGAACTTTTCAGTTTAAACCAAAATTTGCGCTTTTCCATTTTGGACCAAAATTTTAGGTGTGAAACCTCCTCCGAACCAGGGTCCGGGACCAAAGATCCAAAATTTGAGTGGGCAAAAAAAGGTGGTCTTGGTCCGCATCAAACTAAGCTTTTGTCCGGGTCATTTAAAGTTTGAAAGCAGTTTTCAGAAACATTCAGACTTTGGGGATTACCATTTCTTTTCGTGAATTTTGAATGTGTTCAAAACATCTGCGTGACAAATTTTCTCTCAAAATAGTGGCAGAGTCGTCACAAGTGTCTCAAACCCGTCATCTATCTGTTTTCACCCCACTGGCGCCTACAGAGGAAGCGGAGCCGGTTCCGGGACCTGCTGTGTCTGATGCAGAAGACTCAAAGGCAGCCTGAGCATCCAGCTTTCTGCACTTTATTTTCTGCAGTCAATCTCACTTGATGTCTGATGATGAAATAGCTGCTGGAATTAGGAGATATGGTCTGGATTTGGTAATTGTCACAGATAACTGTCATGCAAGTGTCATGAAGCTGTTGCAGGACAATTGTCAGTGCAAAAAAAAAAATGCACAATTATATCATATAACATGCATGTGGCATGTATGCAAACTCCTGATGAATTTTGGCCTGAATTTTACAGGGAGTTCATGTGTTATCTGTCCAAGTGAAAATTGTCATTAATTCACGTATTTGTCGCAAGTTTATTTTTAAGTCTCTAACTAGTTGCGAGCTGTTGCAGCCCAGTGAGATAGTTACTATGTCAAACCTTGGTCCGGACCTTGGTGCGGATTTTCAGGTGTGAAAATGCTCTTGGACAGATCAGCTCTTTGAAACTTGGACGCTTTATTTAAACCAGGGGTGTTCAATCATATGCCATGGAGGGCCAAGACCCTGCAGGTTTTCTCTTCTACCTAGTCTCTTCAGCAGGTGTTTTCACTTATCAGCAATTAGTGGAAAAAAATTCAGTGGAATCTGCTGTTGAAGACACTTGCTGGAGGTAAAGCCTGACAGGTCTTGGCCCTCCATGGCACATGGTTAGACACCCCTGATTTAAACTATTTGACCCTGATGTTGCCACCATCACATAGTAGGGATTTTTTTAATATACCTTATGCACATTATTGTTTGCACTGTGTTGTGTATGAGTTCAGTAAGTACTGAATGTGTCAACATTTTTTTTTTCTGAACATATGGTATAATGGTATATTTTCAGTGACTCTAATCAGGTGAAATTTTCACTAGAAGTTGGTGTTAACCAAAAAAATTTACACACAGAAAGATATTCTAATTTTTTGAGATGGACTTGTACAGAAAATCATGTTAAAGACTCTGATAATTAGAGGAAGCACTTCCCAATTAAGCTGACACAGCAGAAATAGTGAATGTTTTGCTAGTGTGAGGTCTATGCTAATCTTAAAGTGACACTGCCAAAAATCAATTTTTTCTGTTGATAACATGTCTGTAACGTTTTTTGTACTTACAAGACACATCAAGAGTGAAATCACTCAAATGTCTCAAGTTTGTGTTTTTCTGTTGTGCATTTCCAGTTAAGCTCCGCCCCTCCAAAAAAGACGAGTTTGGACAGAGCGTTTCTAGCTACGTAACCATTCCTACTTAACCTGATTGGTTAATGTTATAACCAATCAGGCTAAGCACTGGGCATGGCTACAGACCTGAGTTCACTCCTTGGGGGAGGAGAGAGGAGCCACAGGAGCTTTTCCTATTTGGGAAAGATGACAGATTATACGTGTCCAGTTTTTGGCTGTATGAGCAAGAAATCCTCTTCTTTTAAATTACATGTCTTACCCAGAGATGTGAAAATACAACAGCAATGATTAATTTTAATTGGAAAACCCTCAGTGTCCCTGCTGAAATACCGGAGAGAGAACACGGGTTTGCAGCCTGCATTTTACCCTGCATGCCAGGGGAGATGGTCGTGGAGGTCTCTCCCCCTGGGGCGCATGGCGTAACGTGCCGCGATCGTGATTCCACAGTGGTAGGCGTGTGCAATCGCCCATCGGTGCCCAGCAAGCTTCTCGGCGGTTCCAGCCAGTTCACTCTGGCGGCGGACAGGGCGCCGTGTCTGCCAGCTTGCCTCCTTCGCTCCCAAGCGGGAGAGACTCGGCGCGAGCCGGGGAGACCCTTGGCCAGTGGGCAACCAGAGACCGGCAGGGAGCCCTCCAGCCTCCACACAGGGCTGGGCAGCAACTCACTCCACAGAGAATGATTGTTCCACAGATTCACCTACTTCCTCAAGTTGGATCACCTTCTCGGAGCCTTGTACAATGTCCTCGTCTTCTTCCCACTACTGGTGGATGGGAGTATGGGTGAAGCTACGTAATTAGAATATTCATAGAGCTGTGCATACCTAAGTAGGTGGAAGATGTAAAAGCTCATTCCAAGCAAATCTAAGGCAATGAAAGTTTTTTGTGTATAAAAAGCCAAGCCCAGTCTCAGCAAAAAAACGTTCAATTGCATATTTTGTCAGTCAGAGAAAACGTACAGAGGCATGTGAAAAGGATTTTTGATGTGCAGTGGGTACGTGGCATTTACAGCTTTAAGAAAGGTGTGTAACAGCTGTTTTTTGTTTTGTTTTTTTTCACTTTTACCGTATTTTATGGACTATAAGGCGCACTTATAGACTGGAGCATGACAGTTGACTGACATGACAGTTGACAGTTGACAGCTGACCGGAGCATGACAGCATGACAGTTGACAACCAAACAACAGAAACACACACATGACAGACAAGGGGATTACCCATGGAAAGTAAAAACTAACATGACTATAAAACCTATATACATCATATCTTAATATATGATGACCCGTATAAACACATGAATCATCCCATTGCACAAAGAAGGTCTATAAGTGCGCCTTATAGTCCATAAAATACGGTAAAAGTAAAAAAAAAACGCACCGACCGCACTTAAAACTGACCTGCGCTTCCAGAGCTCCGCCGTCATGGCTCTGCAGGAGGCCAGCGAGGCCTACCTGGTGGGTCTCTTCGTGGACACCAATCTGTGCACCATCCACGCCAAGAGGGTCACCACCATCATGCCCAAAGACATCCAGCTGGCCCGCCGCACCCGCGGAGGGAGAGAGAGCTTAGACTTTCTGCTGCACATTCACCAACTACAATGCTCCGCACTGTGTGTCTATATATATATATATATATATATATATATATATATATATATATATATTTATAGTAATATGTACATATGTATACTAGCTGTTCTTGTTTTTTTCTTGCCTTCTGATTGTTGCTCTGAGTGTTGCTATCCCTGTGCTGTTGCAATCCTGGAATTTCCCCATTGTGGGACTAATAAAGGCTTATCTTATCTTATCTTATCTTACTTAAAATCCTTTAATTTTCTCAAAAATTGACAGTGCGCTTTATAATCCAGTGCACCTTATGTATTATTTTTGGTTGTTGTGCTTACTGACCTCGAACCGATTTTATGTGGTACACGGCGCTCAAAAATCTGTCAAAATGTTTTAGTACGACTTTGGTAAACTATGAAGCCGCACCGCTTGATGGATTGTCGGAGCATTACGGTAGTCAGGAGCCTCGCGGAGTAATATGTGCTTCAACAGGTAATATTACGGTGTGAAAATGAGTGGTGAAAATGAGTGAGTGGCTGAGAGAAGTTTACGTCAAGAGACCGGATGGCTTTTTCCACAAATCTCCGTCTCTGTTGATCTGCGACTCCATGCGCACCCATCTCACCGATACTGTCAAAAGCCAAGTGAAGCAAACTAATTTGGAGCTTGCCATCATTCCGGGTGGATTAACCAAATTACTCCAGCCGCTAGATATTGGTGTCAACAGGTCATTCAAAGTTAAATTGCGAGCTGCGTGGCAGCATTGGATGACAGAAGGCGAACACACATTCACCAAGACAGGGAGGCAATGCCGGGCGAGTTACGCCACTATCTGCCACTGGATCGTGGATGCCTGGACTAAGGTATCAGTCTCAAGTGTCGTCCGAGCTTTCACGAAGGCCGGAATCATCACTGAACCGCTAAATAACAGCAACGAGACTGACTCGGATAATGACGAGAGGGATCCGGGCATGCTTGATGCCGAAATCGCCCAACTGTTAAACTCAGACACTGAAGATGAAGAATTTGATGGATTTATGGAAGAGGAATGAACTAAAAAAGTGAGTGTACTGTTTTGTGTTTTATGTATTCCAACTAGTTTTTTGTGTTACAACTGAATAATGTTGAGAGTGTGTGTTCCAACTGGTTTTTTGTGGTACAACTGAATACCGTAATGTTGAGAGTATGTGTTCCAACTGGTTTTTTGTGTTACAACTGAACAATGTCGAGAGTTATTGTGAATAAGTTGAATAAAATTTCACTTATCTGACGGTTTTGTTGCACTTAATGTGTCTCGCTTAATGCGCCTTATAATCCGGTGCGCCTTATGTATGAAAATAGATCGTCAAATAGACTGTTAATTGATACTGCGCCTTATAATCCGGTGCGCCTTATAGTCCAAAAAATAGGGTACTGTGTATGAGCATGGAACAACTAACCTAACCTAACCCATACTTCAGTGCCTAACCCTAACCTCACAGGAACCTTTCATTAGTGGAGTGAAAAACAAAGTAAGAAAGAAAAAAAACAGAAAAAGGTCAGTGACAGACTAGAGTGGGAGCTGAACTCGTGTGTTTTTGCTGAAACAGCTGTGTAAGTAACCATCCGCCATACCCTTCCCACCAACCAAACGAGCACTGGGAAAGCAAAGGAAAGGAAAGCAAAGGAAAGTAAAAGACCCGTTGTTGTGCACATGCCTGGTGAGGACTGCACAGTGAGTGAACTTTGCAAAAATGTACCGAGATATGCTTTTTTTTTTTTCATTTAACGTGGAAATGTACGTTTTAAGAGGGGTGGGAAAACGTTTATTAGATACTGTGGGCACCCAGCACAATGCAGACTGATACTATTCACGCTCAACAGAGATTGTATACAGACAGAGAACCCCTGGGGGGACAACCAGAACAACTGACTATTGTTATACATCCCTGGATTAAGGAGAGGAAGTCCGGGCGCCAGTTGGTCACGCGATTGATATGTATTGACTGATATGTATATCACTATGCAAATGTGCCATGCATTCTCTCTTGTCTGTATAAAAGAGCTTAAAATACATGCCTCAAGGAGGACACACAGCACACACACAGCACACACAGCACAGCACAGTGCACAGTGCTACAGTGTGTCTCATGATGATGGAGGAAATAAAACTCTGAAACCTTCCAGCTCGTCGCATCTCGCCTGAACTTATTCGTTCCTCCACAATACGTTTTTTTTTTACCTGAGACCGGGTTGAAAAAGCCACAATATACTATTTTGGGCAATACACATTGGTTTTTGAGGTGGTTTTAGAGCTGCCACAGTGCATCTTTAAAACTCTCTGAAACTCACTAGTGTGAAACTCACTAACTCATTAGTGACTCACTTGTCAGAGGTGAAGGCAGAACAGAAAAAGGAAGGCTGGTCTTACCTAAGTAAAGAAGCTGAAGGTTCTGCACAACTAAGCAAAAAATGAACACATCACAGTTGGGAGTTTTCTAATGGGACATGCATTAAGTTTAATGCCTGCTAAATGTCAACAGTAAAGAGGCTAATCAAAGATATTAAAAGACGAAAAAATACTATCCACCTTATTCCTGGGGGTGCCGCTGTAGGAACGTTTATAAGCGAAGCTTCTGGTTTCGGCTGACATAGTGTTACGTAAATCAGTCAGTAAGAGTGGAGTAGCAGGGGCATTTAATATAGCATTTTTAAAAGTTTTTCAAATTCATTTTAATGTATAGTCCACATACGTGTTTTCCACTCAAGTGGCAGCTAATTTCTGCTCTTCTAGTTTTCGTATTTTTTGAATATTTTGCTGTACTTCTGGTACTTGTTGCTGGTGTTTGTGGTTGTGCCAGACTGGATAAATGGAGGCTTCTCACCACACGGTGACAGACGATATCCAAGAACGGTGTTGTGGCGAACGTCTGCTTTAACGTAAATTTGACTATGTCCAACATATTTTAACAAAATGTAGCCGACTTTGTTGCAGTGGAGATGTGCTGGTTGGAATGCACACTGCGTCATTATGAGTAAAGGCAACGAGAAGTCATAAATCATGACTTTTTCTTTGTTTGGTAGCGGCAAAGTCCCAGGAAAACCCCCATAAGCGTCTGGTATCATTGGAAAGCTTAGAAATCGTACTTTCATACTGTCATACTAAAAATACCTATGCTTTTGTGGAAGACGTAACTCCCGACCGATCAAACGCGAGTTTTCAACCTAGCCAAAATATAAACAAATTGTCTTTTTTCTGGGTCAGTTTTTGTGCACTTCCTACAAATTAAATATCATTTTGAAGGTCTTTCAATACAGAATATGGAAATAACATTATATCAGTTTTGAAAATGTCCTCAAAGTGACTCATTTTGCCAGCACGGGTCATTTGTTTACAGCGTTAGCATCTTAGCAGCGCCGCTAACTAATGGAGCTACTGTCTACGAGGCCACTTTATAAGGCCATCTTCCCATCCCTTGATATTCATGGGAAGTGGTATGATTATATTACTGTTTTGAGGTGCAAGAGGCCGTGTTCCCGCATTTCTGATGCCGAAGTCATTGTTTTTAAACAAGGAAAAGTGTCCCGTTTTAGTGACAACTGTACGTTCTAAATTAGTACCGGAAGTTGCTACCATAATTCACGCAAGGCATCATGGGGCCTAGGAATAAGGTGGGTATTTAAAGAAAAATCCACACTTATTATTTTCCAATATCAAAGTCAAATTTATTTATAGAACACATTTAAAAACAATCAAATTGACCAAAGTGCTGTACATCGAGATAGAGTTAAAATCAAACTGCACAACCTAAGATGCACAATAAGTCAAGGATGTAACTGTTGAGTTTTCACTCTCTGCTTGAATCAAATGCCAGTGAGAACAGATGCGTCTTCAGCAGTGATTTAAAATCAATTAATATATCAATAAACAAGAGTTTTTCCTATGTTAGGAGACAGTTAATTTTATCGCTGCAAAAGACCGCTTCTTTATCTGACCCATACAGAATATTTTGATCTGTCTTTCAGTTTCTGTGGTGAACCTTATTAATGATGCACTAGATGGCGTACTATTCCTGCAGTGGGTAATTGAAAGTGAGCTCTTGACAGGCTGTGAGAGAGTCATCCAAATTTAGCCCAGCACTGTCTAAAGTGGCAAAAATACAACCGCTGCAACCCCCAGGCTATAGCTGACATTATTCTGGGCTTCATGACCATAGAGCGTATTGTGAGGGCCAAAGAGAATTGGGGGGGAAGGGGTGCTGTATATTTTACATTCTACACATGTCAGTACTAACTGCAGTTTTGAGACTGCGTAAAAAGTGTTGCGCATGTTTCTGCAGACAGGTGAGTGAATCGTTCTCATGACTGTCAGGCATTTCATGTCTCTCTTTGGCAGTGGCATTTCAGATGAAGCTGTGCTGGGGGAAAAAATATTAGAAGCTCAAAGAGCAGAGTCCCTTTTAGACCTTAAAATCTCATTTATAACTCGCTGCAGCAACCTGTCTCTTCTCTAGTCGACTCTATTTGTCTGCTTTGATCTTACAGTCAATCCAAACCTTGTTTCAACCACTTGTTTCATCTTCTAGTGAGCATGAGCACATATCCCATGATTACCTTTGTTCAGTGTTTTTTAATGTGCGTTTCTCCCAGTGAAGACCCCCCCCCCAAAAAAAAAAACCTTTCTTCCTCCTGCCTCCTTTTTCCCTGTGACACCCCATCATTTGTTCTTCTGTTGGGTTAAGCAGGGTCATATCAAAGCTTTAATCCTGAAAATATGTGTGTGTGTGCTCAAGACAGCATGGTCCCTCCTGCTTGAACTAGATTATACCCAGTTCCTGACCTCTGGGTGGTGAGAGGGGCCCATGTTTGGAAACACAGGCACTTGTCTTTGTCTCCTGAAGCCTGCGGCGGAGCTCAGCTAGGGGCCTTTCTTGTCAGGGTAGTCCACGGATGCACTCGGCCTGTTCCAATGCCGCCGGGACGTCCTCTGATCGTCATCACTGCCGTCTTAATATTAATATGCCATGAATAATCAGACAGCTGGTCGGGCAGGCAAACCCTCCCTGGGCACACACTCCTGCACACACACAAAACAGCAGGACGAGTTTGGCTTGCGAGCGAAAACATTGATCTGGAGTCCCCTCACTGTGAGTCAATCTGGCCCCAATAGCCATTCAAGTGTATCTGCTTGATCTGATGGTTCCCGATAAGAGAAATTCCTCCCAAGGCATGTGTGAGCGTATATGTGTGTGCGAGAGATATTGATTGCTGACTGACATGGCGTTATAGATCCCGAGCAGCTGCTAAGAGTTTAAATGAGGCTTGCAGCATATCATTAAATCAGTGTGATAATGTCAAAGGAGACTGGTGAAGTGTTTCTTTCATTGTTTATTAGCTAAACAGGACCACATGTGTTGCACTACTGGCTGCATTCACAGTTTTCTATAATCCTGCAAATGCATCAATAAAATTGGGTAAAACTGCTGGGTCAGAACTGTGGAATCCCTGCTGATTTGGGATCAATGGCCTTAACCTCGTCGGTGCAGAGGTTGAGCTTCCTCTGACCTGTGCCAGTTCGTCTCCTGCATTTAGCCAAAGATTAGCACAGACACAGCAAAACTTACCCTCCTAGCGCCTTCACAGAGATTTCACAGGCCCCCTGTTGTTTTTTTCAGCACCCTTTCTTCCACTGGATCAATAACAATTTTTTTATGTGTTCCTCTGAGCTAGTTTTCTTAAAGGAGTACGTTTTCAATTTGGTAAATGAAGATCAATCTGCTGTTCCTTAAATGCCGAACAATGTAATAAAGGTCTGAGAAAAAGTTAAGCAAAAGCATTGATTGTGTTAGTAGTTTTTTTTCTTTGGAAAATATGATGAAATTGTTTGGCAGATACCTAAGTAATGGCACTGTGATTTCTGCTTCTTCAAAATGACATTTTATTGACAGTTTTTCTTCTGAAACTGCAGAACATTTGCAGTAAAATGCTCTCAAGAATACTGTTTAGAAAGTATGTTTCTCCTATTTTATAAACATTATCTAACAAATTTGTATATAAACCTTGAAATTTTTTCCCACGTATATCATAATTTTCCATTTTATTGTGATAATAGATGCGCTGTGCTGCATTTATTGTTGTTGTATATTGTAATCTACAGTGGTGTGAAAAGGTGTTTGCCCCCTTCTTGATTTCTCATTTTTTTATGTTTGTCACACTTAAATGTTTCAGGTCATCAAGCTAATTTAAAATATCAGCCAAAGATAACACAACTAAACACAAAATGCAGTTTTTAAATAAAGGTGTTTATTATTAAGGGTAAAATAAAATCCAAACCTGCATGGCCCTGTGTGAAAAAGTGATTGCCCCCTAAACCTAATAACTGGGTGGGCCACCCTTAGCAGCAACAATTGCAGTCAAGCATTTGCGATAACTGGCAATGAGTCTTTTACAGCGCTGGGGAGGAATTTTGGCCCACTCATCTTTGCAGAATTGTTGCAAGTCAGCCACACTGGAGGGTTTTCGAGCATGAACTGCCTTTTTAAGGTTATGCCACAGCATCTCAATCAGATTCAGGTCAGGACTTTGACTAGGCCACTCCAAAGTCTTCATTTTGTTTTTCTTAAGCCATTCAGAGGTGGACTTGCTGGTGTGTTTTGGATCATTGTCCTGCTGCAGAACCCAAGTGCACTTCAGCTTGAAAGCAGTCTTTGGAATGCACAATCATTTGTTGATGAAGAGGAAATTTATAAAATGACCCATCTTACAGTATGCATTTTATAAGACTTGAAACATGGGACAATAAACTCATCACAAAAGTCTTTACTGAGATCATAAGTCAAGGAAGCCAAGACTTCAGGTTTCTATATACTGGGGATGAGCTGATCCGATCCGCCATATCGGTATTGGGTTCAATCCAGGCAAAATGGCTGGATTGGTATCAGTAAGGAATAAAAGCAATTTACCAATCCGATACATTAATAATAATAAAATGAAGGTATGGTTATGTCCTCAGCCGTGCTGTGCACGGCTTCTGTAAGCAGAGGTAAAGAGTGTCACATGTCTGTGGGACTCGCCTCAGTATGTTGCTGTGTGGTACCAGCATTTACAATTTTACACCACCAACTTGATAAAACACTTGCAAAAGTATCACGGCAAAGGAGTATGCTGAATTCTGTCAAGTACCAAGCAGAAGGACATGTGTCACGCAGCAGCAGTTGCTGCTTTTCCAGCTCAGGAAGCTGGACACTAAAAGTGAAACCTAAGAAGAATGAAACTGACAGTAAAAACCGGACTGGAGTACCTTCCAGCGGAGCATTAACAGTTGATGAGAGGTAGGTGACAGAAACATAAATACCAATTTTAAGATAAGATAAGATAAGATAAGCCTTTATTAGTCCCACAACGGGGAAATTCCAGGATTGCAACAGCACAGGGATAGCAATACTCAGAGCAACAATCAGAAGGCAAGAAAAAAAAACAAACAAAAAAAAAAAACAAGCAAGCAAGAGCAGCTAATATACATACGTATGTACATATTACTATAAAATATATATATACACACACACACACAGACACACAGTGCAGAGCATTGTAGCTGGATGGAATAAATATATGAATATATGAACACACAGTGCAGAGCATTGTAGCTAGATGGAATAAATATGTAAATATATAAACACCCACAGTACGGAGCATTGCAGCTAGGTGGAATAAATATGCAAGTATATAAACACACACAGTGCGGAGCAATGTAGCTAGATGGAATAATATGTAGATATATAAAAACACAGTGCGGAGCATTGTAGCTAGATGGAATAAATATATAGATATATAAATATAAACACACCCAGTGCTGAGCATTGTAGCTAGATGGAATAAATATGTAAATATATGAACACACACAGTGCAGAGCATTGTTGCTAGGTGGGATGAAACAGCATAACCGTCTATTTAGTTATCCTACATGGTATGATTATGTGCCCATACATATTCTCACCCTCCATAGCGACCGGTATGTTCCTAGTTGTATGCCAGAGAGGACCATTGTGTAAGTCTATTGCATCTTTTGCATTCAAAAAAAACTATTAGTTTGTTACGTCTTTTTGCTATCTCTGCGAGCAGCCCTGCTTAGGTTGTACAGTCTGACAGCCGTTGGTAGGAAGGACCTACGAAACCTCTCGGTTGTGCACCTGGGATGATGTAGTCTGCTGCTAAATGAGCTCCTCAGTGCATCCAGTATGTCCTGCATAGGGTGGAACTCGGACTCCAGCAGAGATGACAGTTTAGCCACCGTCCTTCTCTCTCCTATCTCCTCCATTGGATCAAGGCGCTGCCCCAGGACAGAGCTAGCTTTCTTAATCAGTTTGTTCAGTCTCTTCCTATCGGCTGCAGTAATGCCACTGCCCCAGCAGACCACTCCAAAAGTGATGGCTGATGCCACCACCGTGTCATAGAATGACTTCAGCAGCGCCCCTTGTACACCAAAAGACCTGAGTCTCCTCAGCAGGAACAGCCTGCGCTGTCCCTTCTTGTAGAGTGCGTCAGTATTGTGTGACCAGTCTAGTTTATTGTTCAGATGAATACCCAGGTACTTATAGGATGTCACCATCTCGATGTCTGTTCCCTGTATATTTACTGGTGCTGTGAGGGGCTGCCCATGCCTGCGGCAGTCCACCACCAGCTCCTTAGTTTTCCTCGCGTTGATCTGGAGGCAGTTCCGATGGCACCAGTCCACAAAGTCCTGGATAAGCCCTCTGTACTCAGCTTCATCTCCGCTGGAGATGAGACCAACGATCGTAGAGTCATCAGAGAACTTCTGTAGATGGCAATGTGTTGTGTTGTGTGAGAAGTCCGCAGTATAAAGAGTGAACAGGAAGGGAGCCAGCACCGTTCCCTGGGGGGCCCCCGTGCTACTGATGATCGTGTCGGAAACACAGTCCCGGGTTCTCACAAACTGAGGCCGGTTCGTGAGGTAGTCCAGGATCCATGATGACAGGTGCTGGTCCACCCCTGCGCGCAGCAGCTTGTCCTTCAGGATCATCGGTTGGATGGTGTTGAAAGCACTGGAGAAGTCAAAGAACATGATCCTCACCATATTCCCGGGCTTCTCCAGGTGGGACAGTGAACGGTGAAGGAGGAAGATCACCGCATCCTCCACCCCAATGCCATGCTGGTAGGCGAACTGGAGTGGATCCATCGCTGGTTCCACCAGGGGGCGGAGATGAGCAAGGAGCAGTCTCTCCAGGGTCTTCATCAAGTGGGACGTCAAGGCCACCGGTCTGAAGCTGTTCAGGTCTTTGGGGTGGGAAGTTTTTGGTACAGGTACCACACAAGATGTTTTCCACAGCTGTGGTACCCTCCCCAGTTTCAGGCTCATGTTGAAGATATACGTCACAATCCCACACAGCTGGTCTGCACAGGACTTGAGGAGCTTTGCGCTGATGCCGTCCGGACCCGACGCCTTCCTCGCCTTGATCTTCCTCAGCTCCGTCCTCACCTGGGTCTTGGTCAGGGTCAGGATGGGGGGCTGTGTGTTGGGAGTGGGGGGGGTGTCGGTGGAGTTGGGAGTGGGCAGCAGGACTTGATTTCTTAGAGGCAGCAGTGGTTGTTGTGCAGACAGGGGGGAGGGCGGTTGGTCAAATCTATTGAAAAACAGATACAGGTTGTTCGCCCACTCCCTGCCCCCCGTGGCCTGGGGGGAGGTATTCTGGAGCCCCGAGATGGTTTTGAGGTTTCTCCAGACCCCGCTGATGTCGCTCTGTTGCAGCTTGTCCTCCATCTTCTTCCTGAAGCTGTCCTTGCCTTCTCTGATCTTTCTCCTCAGCTCCCTCTGTACGGACTTCAGCATCTCCCTGTTCCCCGACCTGAAGATCCTCTTCTTCTCTCTCAGAAGTGTTTTTATCTCAGGGTTGATCCAGGGTTTGTTGTTTGAGTGACGCCGTATGGTCTTGGTGGGAACGGATTTGTCCACACAGAAGCTGAGGTAGCCCGTGAAGGTGTGAATGAGGCCATCGATGTCCTCACCATGTGGATCGCAGAGCTGCTTCCAGGCAGTGGCTTCAAAACAGTCCTTTAGAGTGTCCATTGTCTCCTCAGACCATAACTCCACAGTGTGCATGGCCGGAGGTTGTCTGTGCACTAGGGGTTTGTACACCGGCCGGAGATGAACCAAGTTGTGATCCGATCTCCCAAGTGGGGGGAGTTGTGATGAGGTGTACGCCTCCTTAGTGTTTGCGTAGAACAAATCCAGTGTTTTATTGTCTCTAGTGTGGCATGTGACATACTGGGTGAAAGTGGGCAGAATGGGAGACAGTGAAACGTGGTTGAAATCGCCTGAGATGAGGAGAAGAGCATCTGGGTGTTCTGTCTGCAGCCTGCTGGTTACTGAATGGATGACGTCACGCGCTGTCCCAGCGTTCGCCGTCGGATTTGCATAAACAACAATGCAGATCACGTGTGAGTGTTCTCTCGGGAGATATGTAGGCCTCATGCTAACAGCTAGCAACTCAATGTCTTTGCTGCAGTGTCGTTGTTTAACAGTGATATGTCCCGGTCTGCACCAGTTGTTGTTAACATACATTATCACTCCACCGCCCCTAGTTTTGCCACTCTCTGGTGTTCGGTCAGCTCGTATCATGTGAAAACCCTCCAGCTCAATGTTAGCATCTGCTGCTAGTTCAGTTAGCCACGTCTCAGTAAACAAAAGGAGAGAGCACTCCCGGTAAGTGCTATCATAACAGGAGATAGCCGCTAGCTCATCTAACTTTCCCAGTATCGACCGTACATTTCCCATGACAACAGATGGAAGGGAGGGTCTGTACCTTATATTTTTTGTCCTCCGCCTTACTCCAGCCCGGCAGCCGCGGCGTTTTCGCCTCAGTTCTCTCGGTATGTCGAGTTTTTCCAGTGGGACCGGGTGGCGGTTAAATGCTAGCAGCTCTTCCCTGTTGTATCGTATCCTGCTATAAACAGTGGCTCCGTCCACCGGCTCAGGAGACATTTGGGACGATCTGTGTGTCCGTGATATAAGTGGGGTGAAAAAAAAAAGTGATCAAAAGAGAGAGGAAGGGGAAAAAAAAACTCGGAATCGAGCCGCTGTTGCAAAAGGCAGCCGACTCGTGTGGCGCCGAGAGGAATGATGATGTGTGTGAATGATTTTGGTGTGCGGGAGGAAACCGGAGAAATCCCGGAGTAAACCCGCGCAACACGGGGAGAACATGCAAACTCCACACAGCTCACTGTTGGTCGGGGGCTGGGATCGAACCCACGATCTCATGATCCCCGCGATCCCCCGGCCGAGGGTAAAACTGTGCTGCCACAGTGCTAAACCACTGCGCCACCGTGCAGCCCAAAATGATTTTATTTTTTTTTGTATTTTTGTATTTTGTATACTTTATTAATCCCAGAGGGAGCAAGGCTACATGAACATGAAATGGAACAGAACGAAACATGAATGGAACATGAATGGAACAGAAATGACTTCAAAATAAGAGCAAAGATAAAAACTAAGAATGGACAGAGAATATCATAAACACCACTAAATAAAACGAGGACCAGGAGAATACTTATGATAATAATAAAAATGGATGACAAAAATACAACTTAAAGGGTTAGTTCCTTTATTTTCAGATCTACAGCATTTTTTAACTCATGCATAAAGTGGCACTTTGAATTTCATCTGAATGTTTACTTAAATACTCAGCTTCAAAGATTTGTATAAACTTGGTCTTAAAACTTCAGAATGCATGTTTACATGGTGCTGACCAGTGAAATGCTGCCACTGTTGCAGTTTAAAATAAAAAAAGCAGCAGTGTTGCTGAACTGAGTCAAATTTGCAATATATTCTTTGACTTTAAGATTTCTGTTTTTATATGTGTACAAAATGCAACAAGTCATTAACAAAGTATGTTTTGTACCTTTATTGTTTTAAATAAGCGAGACAGTATCGGGTTTGGATCGGTATCGGTTGATGTTCAAAGTCACAGTATCAGTATCGGTCTTGAAAAAGTGGTATTGGCTCATCCCTGCTATCTTCCTCTTTAGATTTGATTGGCGGTTGGCAACCAGCTTACAGGTGCATTAACACCACGTACTTCACTCTATATCTTCACTCTATGCTCATGTGTCCTATCCTACCTGCTGTGGAGTCTCATCCCTTCTATATATCTGGACATTTTATTTAAATCTGAAGAGTTGCCTCTAGCTGAACACAGAATATAGGTTTAATGTTTAAAGGCAACACTTATGTAAGTATATAGTATATGAACCAGAGGTAGCTCCGCCAGCCCATTTCCAAAAATCAATTATCACTCTATATATAATTCAGGAAATCTATGTGACGATGTGACTCTGTCATGACCATAGGACTCACTAAAAGATCACAGGATCGCCTATGATGTCTATATGTTGTCTGTATGATGTCATATAGACACCATGTGACTGTCATGACCATAGGACTCGCTAAAAGATCATAGGATTGCCTATGATGTGCCTATGATGTCTACATGATGTCTATATGACGTCATATAGACACCATAGTATAGAGTGCTTCAAGAAAATCTGTGTGTGTTTGTGTGTGATCAAAGGCAGGCATCACTCACAATCATAGGACTTGCTATGACATCATCAAAGATCAAACGCAGACATCATATGACATCATCAAAGATCAAATGCAGGCATCATAGGACTCGCTATGCCATCATCAAAGATCAAAGGCAGTCATCACTCACGATCATAGGACTCACTATGACACCATCAAAGATCAAAGGCAGGCATCACTGAACGAGTGCTGACGTGCTTGCTTACACCCTTGCTTGCACCTGCTTTCTACGGGCATGCAGAAATACATGCTTATACTTGGTTTCTAGGGGCATGCACAGGTATGCACTAGTTTATTTAAATCACGTTTGACCGGCGGACTCTGTAACTGCATTCTTAAATGCAGTTATAGAGCTCACCAGCAGAGGGAGCTCTAATTGAAACCTAGGTGCCTCTGTTGGAGTGGTTGAGCGAGAGAGCGAGAGTGAGGGAGCCACAGATAGAGGGAGCAGCGTGCACCGGAGTACGTGTTTTAAGGTATGTGTTGCATGCTGAGACCGTATTAATAGGCTGTGAACAGCAGTAAATTTACAGATTAGGCTGCTTTTAAACAACAATAAATGCTACAGCTCCTCACTGAGGAGTATTTACAGTAACAAGTTTCAAACTGAAATTTATATAAGAAACAAAAAATTTAAGACAGAAAAACTCACTAATTTAGAAAAAAACCATTACAACTAAAAAGTTATAAATTTTTAAATAAAATTTTGTAAATGTATCTGTAGAAGCTGGCACATCAAATACCAAAATAAAATATAAATTAGTAAAAAAAAAGGCTAATTTAAACCAGAAATGTAACATATTTTTCAGTAAAACTATTTTTTACTTTGATCATATTCTTCTAATATTTTAACCCTTAAGCTGTGTGATTTCGTCTGCCCCTAGTGGCAGACCGTGGCACTGTGCCTGTCAACTGATATGACCTGCAGAAACACTGCCCAGCTGTACTGACGATTTGTACCGATCATGCCAGTTCACAAGATGGCAGACACGCGTTGAAGTGGCGGTGGCGCAGTGGTTAGCACTGCGGCAGCACAGTTTACCCTTGGCCGGGGGATTGTGGGGATCGTGGGATCGTGGGTTCGATCCCAGCCCCCGACCAACAGTGATCTGTGTGGAGTTTGCATGTTCTCCCCGTGTTGCGTGGGTTTACTCCGGGATTTCTCCGGTTTCCTCCCACATGCCAAAAACATGCATGTTAGGTTAATTGGCTGTTCTAAATTGTCCCTAGATATCTGTTTCCTATAGGCCCTTAGAATAGAGGGTTAGTATTAATGAAAGCACTTTGAGTGGTCTTTGTGACTAGAAAAGCGCTATATAAGTGCAGGTTAGTTAGTTAGTTAGTTAGTTAGTTGAAGGACTCATGGATGGCACGTAATACACCAAAGAGGAACAAATCCTTCTTCTTCTTCTTCTTCTTCTTCTTCTTCTTCTTCTTCTTCTTCTTCTTCTTCGTCTTTGAGATTACAAAGAAAAATGGATGGCACCCACCGTTGTGGACATACGCAATCGCAGACGGAAGAGCAAATTCAGAGAATTTGGTCCCGAATTTGCCAACTATGATTCTAAAAAGCGATTATTTAGCTTATGAAGGTAGATGTTTACATGTTCTTATAAACACAGGGAGGATGAAGCTCATTGATTTCACCTGCCGGCGCCCGGAGCGCCATGTGACTGTAGAGCAATCCCTGGTTGCATGTCGTCATATAAGACAAATTGCCACGGAATAAAAGTGAAATTAAGGTGGAATAATCAATAACAGTTTCTGGATGTAGGAGAGAAACCTAAAATGACCGGGAGAGGACAAAATTACGACCAGAATGCCGCAAAAGGACACCGCCTTGCCAGCGGTAAGTGACGAATGTCTTTGTTTGTTTGTATCCAAATTAGATGTGTAAATGTGCTCCTATCTGAAACTTTGGATCATATTCTACATCTTTCTAATTGACAGGAAGCCATTATCTCTTACCACTTTCAAGTTATAGCCTTGGGAAGTTCTGACATCTGATCTGAATATTTTCTTGAAAAAAATCTTTACTACTGTTGACCACTAAGGGGTTATGTCACAGTTTGGTGACATACACAGTTAAGAGGCAAACATTTTTCTTTCTAAAAACGTAAAAAGTGCTACTAAAGTATGAGTAAGCACAAAAGGTATCTTGCAATAAAAATACTCAGAAAAGTAAAGCTATTTGAGTACATGAGTAAATGTAACTCGTTAATACCCACCTCTGGCTGTTTTTATACTGACTGTTCTGAAACTTCACCACCTCATCATGGTGGAGGGGTTTGTGGGCCCTGATGATCCCAAGAACTATGTTGGCAGGGGCAGCTTGTGTCTGGTAGGTAGTGATGGGCAGGTGAAGCCTCATGAAGCTCAGAGGCTTTCCTTCCAATTGTGCTGAAAGATACAAAGCTTTGAGGCTTCATTCTAAGTAAGAACAGTCACATCTGGTGACCAACTGAAACCATAACAACCTCCCAAGAGCACAACTGAAGCACTGACACTATTTCAATGCCATGTCAGCATTAAAAGTTCAGAGACTGTGGTCGTTTTAATCTGATTTCTTTTTTGTTCATTTATACCATGGTTCTTAAACTTTTTTTTGTTCCCCACTTTGGGGAGGCAGGTGATTACCAAGCCCACCTACACACAAAGGTGTTTCTTTGCCCATCCACTCCCACAATGAATCCAAAAATAAGCTAAGCCTCATAATATTTCCTTTTCTTCTTGGCTTTTTTGTTCATTACCGTCTGGAATTTCTCTTTGCTCATCATTTTTGATGGAGAGAGTTTTTAAAATGATGATATAATTTTATCAGTAATTTTAATTCTAATATGATTACATGGAGTAGCAGTTATTTTCATTTTCAGTTTTAATTGTGAAACTTTTGACTTTAAAGAAACTACACCCCCCCCCCCCCCCCCGGACATGTAAATCTGGCCCTTGGGAAGTGAGGAAAAAAAATTTTGGCCCTCACTACCACCAAAGTTGCCTATCCCTGCTCTAGACTTTTTTATCTGTCATTTTGACGACAGGGGTGTAAAAATGCTGTCATAATCTATTATCTTTAATATTATTATTAATATTATTAATAATATTCTATTATCTCTATTATCTGTCATTTTAATTGACTTTAATTAGATCGCCCTTAGTGCAATCTGTAAAATGAGTGGTTCATAAAAATGGTAATTTCTGCCTTCAAGCTTGGTGCTCAGTCTACGAGGGTTAAGTTAATCACTTCCACAGCATGTGGAACACTATGTGGTGTATGGAGCGGTGCCTATCTTCATTTCACTGACCCTGGGCCACACAGCTACTGTGACCAGTGAAAGCTACAGTGGGGGGGGGGGTCAGTCCTCTGGTAGCTCTGTGCATTAACTTTCCTCTCCCCATTCTATTATGCTGAGCACCAAGCTAGGAGGTGGAAAGTACTATTTTTATAAGGCCTTTGGTATGACCCGGCCGGGATTTGAGCCCACAGATGCTCTACCAACTAGGCCACCACTCCGGGAAGGGGGGGGTGTGTAAAGTTCATAGGCTGAAAAGTTCATAGTTGTCAAATTTGACCAAATCTGGTTTATTTTTCAACCGCAGGGATCCAAGCGCCGCAACACCGATGGAAGAAGTGTGTGGACTGATGGGGAGACTATGTTGAAAAATAAACCACATTTGGTCAAATTTGACCACTATGAACCATTCAGCCCCCCCCCCCCCCCCCCTCGTAAATAGAATGGGGAAAGGAAAGTTGGTTATCCAGCCACAGGGGGAAGCACAAAACCAGTTTACTCCTTGTGCTGGTCCCAAGCCCGGGTAAAGTGGTGAGGCTTGCATCAGGAAGGGCATCCAGCATAAAAATCCTTGCCAAATCATCTGCTGTGGCCACCCCAAATAGGGAGCAGCCAGGAGGGCCGTGCGTGCGTGTGTGTGTGTGTGTGTGTGTGTGTGTTGAAAAAAGTTCTATCAATGAAGGACAATTTTCAGTCAACACAACCTCTGATATTAAGCATTCAGATTTAATGTTTACAAACTTTGATGTCACTTTTTAGTGTTCTGCCGCATTTTCCCCAGAAATGGATCTCTCTCTCTCTCTCTCTCTCTCTCTCTCTTGCTCTGAAAACTGAAGACATGTCAGTACTGGCACAGACAAAACGGGGAGAGGATCTCACCACTACAGTCATCATGTTCACTGCAGTACTATCTGTATGGCTATTGAGTAATGGAGCAGGAAGTGTCAAGCTATTTCTCTAAATTTTCCTGTGCACGTCCTAAAGATACCAGTCTAGAGTACAATATTATACTAAAAAAAAAGGCACTGCCAAACACTATTTTTAGGTTATGAAATAAAAAATCCCACTAGGACACATTCAGTTTTGCAACCTATCTCTTACGCCAAATGCATGCAGGAATGTGAATAGTATGAAATGAATTAAAAAGGAGGGGACATTTTTATTTTCACTGTGCTCTCTGTACTGACGCAGAATTTTACCAAGAAGAAACACTGACCTTCCAGTTGACAGAACTCTATAAATGACCATAGTAGTTTCAGAGAAAACATTCAAGGCCACTACAGCCAATGAAGGGAAAGTTTTTGTGCTTGTGATTCATTCAGAGTAAGTTTTTATATAGTAGGTTTGTGCTGAAAAGCTCACACACACACACACAACCACCCACACATGCACTTGCTTCCAGATGGTAGAGGTGGTGTGGCGAAGCGCTGAGTTACTGCAGGTAATGCGATTACAGCTCTGACAGAATGATGTGTTTATATCATCAAGAGTGAGGCAGGATGGAGGGAGGTTCAACAGCAGGGAAAGTGAGTAAAGGACAAACATGATGTTAACGAGTGTTGGGAGGATTTGGAGTAATGTCAGACACGACAAAAGTGAGCAAGTGAAACGGAGGAATCCATAGAATATGAGAGGAGGAGAGAGAAATAACAGCAAAAGGCATGGGTGATAAATGATGGGAAGGAGGGAAGACAGAAGAGGAGGGAGTCTCCCTGTCAATCAGATTAACAGAGAATTGCTTTGACCTGAAACCTGGCGGCTCACTTTCATTCACACATACACATCCGCAGATGCACTCAGAACCAGCTCCACAGCTGTATGGAGATAAATGTGTCTCACTCACATCCAGCCTGGTGTTAAGTGCATGTATTAGGGCGTATCAGCATTCATGTATGTGTTCAGTGTGTGTCTCTGTGTGTGTAAAAGAGTGTCTGAGTGTAAGTAAGTGAATGAGTAATGAGTGAGTGATAGATGGGCGATAATGCGCATTTGGCCTCGGAGGGCTCCAAGTGCTTAGATGTCTGGCCTGACTCACACATACACTAACGCAAAATTATGTTTGATAAGAACAGCTTTCTTACGTATTCATTATTCAGTGCTGCTTTGTTTCCATACCGTGTTTGCCTTTCATTGCATTTATCTCCATCTGTACGTCTTATCTTGAACCCCTGGTTCTCTCTGTGTTTGTCTCACCCTTGGTGTCTGCTTCCCAGTAATGGAGCTAATTTGTTTAGCACACAAAGAGTGTCTGTCCATTAGTGCAGGCCACGGAAGATGGTGACAAATCACTAGCAAGTGTGTCTGCTCTGTGTGCATGATTGTGAAGGGGAGGTAAAAGAAACCACACTTCCTCGAGAGTGTCTCTATCGGCAGTTATGAAATGAGTTTGATTTTTTTTTTCTTTTAAATCAAATATTGCCGTCATATAAAAGGATATCTGTAAATCCCAGCCACTTGGAGCTCATTGTTTGTCTTGCAAACCCAAAGAGACTGGCTTTCTCTACATCTGCACTTCACTTTATTGAATTAAGTCAGCACAGCAAGAAAGCCTCTGAGCTACAATACCTGTTATATAATAATATTATATAGCCTTCTACTGTCGCTGCATACCACCATTAAATGGACAAAGAGATTACTGTGGCTTCTATACGTAAGGACACCATGCTGCTAAGAGTAGTAAAACGTCTCTTAAATATAACCTGCTTCCTTTTTTATGCATTAGTTTACTGTTGCATTAGACAGTTTAGATTATTAATCTGTGCAGGTTTGACATATGCATGATTCAGCTTATCCTTGTACATTACTCGGATAGCAGTTTGTTTCATACACTATATTTATTAGTAGTGAGACTCGTGAGGTGACTCATGATACAATACCCATCATGATACTTTGGTCACAATGCCACATTGTCACAATACCATGATTTCTTTAGTATTGCGATACCGTACCCCCCACCACCAATTATATGTCAGATTGAGTCCCCAAGGTACAACTGTCAATATCTGTTTCATATAAGTTTTCACTCTTGTCACGTAATGGCAGCCACTTCTGTTTTGGTGGCTGGAGGCTCTCAGATCTCCGTGGGATGGTGTGCTGTTGTGTTTTCCCTTCTGTTGTGCTCGGGTTTCACTTCTCGGTGTAGTGTTGGGACCACTGTGACAGCAGGATGGGTTCACACGCCTGGGCTCCAACATCTTGTCATGATCCCGAGTGCGGATCTGTGCCGTGCTCGGGTCTCCTGATTATTATCCTTTTTTCTGTGTATGCATTTAGTCATGTTTATGTCTTTATGATTGTGCTTTTATTTTGACAGCGCCGCGGCAGGACTTCCGCCTGTCAGTCTGTGCCCGGCCTGTCACAGCTGATTGTGCTTTAGTAATTACTTTCTCTCCACACCTGTTTGTTATTTGTGTTTCGATGTACTATTTAAGGTCGCCAGCAAGGGTTATTCCTCGCTGCGACCTTGCCCTACTCAGGCTGGAATTCCCTACCCCTGATTCCAGTCTTCTTTCTACTTTTGGGCTGTGGACTATCGTGCTATTTGTAAGTTACCTTTCATGGTTCTTTTGAGCATTTATACATCTCACATTATTCCCCCTCGAGGGCGTGCTTATAGTTGTTGGTATTTTGCCCCTCGTGGCACATTATTTTCTTACTTTTTGTTAATAAACAAGCAAACTCACCGCTGGCGTTTGGTGCCTCATTCATGCCCTGAAAAGGGCAATCATAACACATCTCATGTTCCAGGGTGGGCTTCACGTTCCACTGTGACACAGGTATCGCTGCACACGGAGGAGGGCGGTGGACTGTGTTGTCGTCTTAGCTCATTCTGAGTTTGGAGGTGGCTTTGTTGCACAGGGGGTGTCCGAAGTAGGTTGATTTTTACCGGGTGCTATTTTGGCTTGACTGTCACTGGGGCTCAGCACTGCTGGTGGAGTGCTTTAACTTAGCTGTCATCTGCTAACACTGCTGTTGCTGGATGGCTCAGAGAATACGAGTGTGTCAGCCCATGTGCTCTGAGTGGGTTTTTTTTTATGTGGTGTCCCTTGCAAGTTGAGTGGGTCATGTCAAGGTCTTTTGTTCTTTGTTATAAAATCCCAAAAAGGCCAGACATCTGTGTTAACTTTTCAATGCATCCAAGTGCTTCCTATCTTGTACACCTGGCTGCAAACCTCATGAGACAAGCTATGACTTCATCTGACAATGTGTGTTTACTTTGCACCATCTAGTGGACTGAAAACTCAATTGGTAGAGTTTCCACTGGTAACATTTCTGCGAGGCAGGCCACCAAGGAAACATAAATTTAAGAAAAATAAATGAATGATGCTCCGCAAGCGCGCACACAAACAACGAGCATGACCGTTATCCGCGTGTCGGAATTCGGAAGGGCACTGCCTGCGTGACCGTTCCAGTTGGAAGGCAGAGTGTCTCTCTAGCATTGCTGTCTGAGAGAAGCATGAGCTTATTAAAGTCCTTTAAACACAGAAAAAAAGCAGAAGAGGTATGTCGCCCCCGACAGACTGCTATGATGGATGATGGAACCCGCTGGTAACAGGAATAATAATGAAGACTCGCTTAGCTAACAGGTGTGGTTAGGCTTCATATGCAGGGAAAGGCAAGAGTGACTGAATCACGGAGGATATACTGTAAATGTTTCAGATCATCAAACAAATTTAAATATTAGACAAAGATAACACAAGTAAACACAAAATGCAGTTTTTAAATAAAGGTGTTTATTATTAAGGGTAAAAAAAATCCAAACCTACATGGCCCTGTCTGAAAAAGTGACAACATCCCCCCGTTAAAACATAAATTAACTGTGGTTTATCACATCTTTGGAAAGCTGAGTTCAGTTTCTCTAGCCACGGCCCAGGCCTGATTACTGCCACACTTGTTCTCAATCAAGATATCACTGAAATAGGACCTGCCTGACAAGGTGAAGTAGACCAAAAGATCCTCAAAAGCTAGACATCATGCTGCGATCCAAAGAAATTCAGGAACAAATGAGAAACAAAGTAATTGAAATCTATCAGTCTGGAAAATGTTATAAAGCCATTTCTAAAGCTTTGGGACTTCAGTGAACCACAGTGACAGCCATTATCCACAAATGGCAAAAACATGGAACAGTGGTGAACCTTTCCAGGAGCGGCCGGCCGACAAAAATTACCCCAAGAGCGCAGCGATGACTCATCCAAAAGGGCACAGCAGACCCCACAACAACATCCAAAGAACTGCAGGCCTCACTTGCCTCAGTTAAGGTCAGTGTTCATGACTCCACCATGAGAAAGAGACTGGGCAAAAATGGCCTGCATGGCAGAGTTCCAAGACGAAAACCACTCCTGAGCAAAAAGACCATAAAGGCTCATCTCAGTTTTGCCAGAAAACATCTTGATGATCCCCAAGAGTTTTGGGAAAATAATCTGTGGACTGATGAGACAAAAGTTGAACGTTTTGGAAGGTGTGTGTCCCATTACATCTGGCATAAAAGTAGCACAGCATTTCAGAAAAGGAACATCATACCAGCAGTAAAATATGGTGGTGGTAGTGTGATGGTCTGGTGCTGTTTTGCTGCTTCAGGACCTGGAAGACTTGCTGTGGTAAATGGAAGCATGAATTCTGCTGTCTACCAAAAAATCCTGAAGGAGAATGTCCGGCCATTTGTTCGTGACCTCAAGCTGAAGCGCACTTGGGTTCTGCAGCAGGACAATGATCCAAAACACACCAGCAAGTCCACCTCTGAATGGCTTAAGAAAAACAAAATGAAGACTTTGGAGGGGCCTAGTCAAAGTCCTGACCTGAGTCTGATTGAGGTGCTGCATGACCTTTAAAAGGTGGTTCATGCTCAAAAAACCTCCAATGTGGCTGAATTACAACAATTCTGCAAAGATGAGTGGGCCAGAATTCCTCCACAGCGCTGTAAAAGACTTATTGCCAGTTATCACAAACGGTTGATTGCAATTGCTGCTGCTAAGGGTGGCCCAACCAGTTATTAGGTTTAGGGGGCAGTTACTTTTTCACACAGGGCCAAGTAGGTTTGGATTTTTCCCCCTTAATAATAAACACCTTCATTTAAAAAGTGCACACCCATGTATGTAAGAATTACTTAGGCTTGAATACAACAGCCAGTCAGAATTGGGAATAATGTAAACACAACAAAATACATTTCATTGTTTCCTAATTGATGACCACAGCAAATCCGATGGCCTGCTGAGATTTTCTACATGTCTCAACAGGAAGTCATATGAGTATTTCAAAACTTCTACATTCCATTGAGGTTAGCTGGTTTCAGGTTCAGTGAACAGGGCACTCGTTATGGTTTGCCTGATCACAAGAGTGCCCAAATTGATTGATGACATTTGCTTTTGTTGTGTTTTTCCTGCTGTTACAAATAATAAAAAGCACAAAAGGAATCAAGGGATGTGAAAAAGGTGTGTCAATAAAAACATTTGTGACCTGTCTATGTAAGTCTATCAGTGCTTACTTAGACTTTACTTTTTTGCAACATTTTGCACATTTCCTTACGCTACACAAGTTTACTAAATTGACTTGCTGATAATAACTTAATACCTCACCTGCAAATATGGCAGACAATGATCTTGATTAGAGTCCTCCACATCCTGGTCAAAACCATGAAAAGACCTTATTGCAAAGCAAATATTAGCCATCCTCCAAAAAATGTCATAACACGGACACTCCTGCCTGTGTTTACAATAAATCAAGAATGAGAAATAGCACAACCACCCATTAAAAGCTGTGTAACACAAACCCTCAAGGCAAAATTTTCTTTCAGACACTTTATTTATATATATATAGTATATATATATCAGTGTGAGCTGTATGGTTTTGACTCAAACATTGCAGCCTCTAAAAAGACTCGATCCCTAATGACAGCGCCGCTCAGACTGATCCATACTGTACACGTCACAGTTCTGAATCCAAATTCATATTCCACTTGATCTCAACAACTCCATCAATAAACAGCACTGAGCAAGCTTGAATTGATTGAGCTCTGAGTTGGGCATCGGGCCCTCCTCCCTGTGCCAAAAGACTGTTACTATTTGAGGAAACTCCAGTTCATCATGATGAGTCCATCCCTTCTTTTCCTGCCCGTTTCTCACCCTTTTAAAACCTTTAATACAGTTTGAAATGGGCTAAAGGAAAAATAACATCAATCCCTTCTTCCATTTTTGTTATTTAATATAATTAAGATATTTTTTTTTCTGTGGACTCTAAAACAGATTTTCTTATTCAGTCAGGAAAAAAATGTTTTGTTAAACACCTGTGAAAATGTTATTCATATTTTTTTTTTTTTTGCCCACCTCCCCTCGACGGGTGAATCTGAATGTTTCTCATCCTTGGCTAATAGGTCAGCTCCAGTGGGAATGTGATACAGGAAGGCAAGGTCGGTTTTCATTGATTGTTAAATCATTCCTCTGTTAGAGAAGGACACGAGTTTGATGGTAAGACACTGAATGCTTTCCCCCTGCAGACTCACGGCGTAGCTGCTGTCTCCGGGCGCACCTCGGCAATATTCATTTTCCCTACAAGTCAGCAGTTACTCTGTGTGTGTGTGTGTGTGTGTGTGTGTGTGTGTGTGTGTGTGTGCGTGCGTGTAAAATGATTTTGAAGAGACCAGCCAGAGTGAATCAGGTGTACAAATTCAATCCAGATAAGACATTTGGAACAGTGTGAATGCCCCCCCACCACCACCTTTCCCTTTCTATTTCTCCGTCTGTTTGTTTTCTCCTATGTCTGCATGGCTGGCGTCAGTCTCGAGGAGATCCTCCTTCTCTTTCCTGCTCCCGTTTTGTGGGCAGAGCTGGCGGACACCAGCAGATTTTGCTCCCTGAATAGCTGTTTTATCTCTCCCTCCCTCCCTCTGTCCCACAGTCACTCCCTCCCTCTATATCTCTTTTACTGAATGGCTGTCTGGACTGAGTTAAGAGAGGTTTGGTTTTTTTTTTGGGGGGGGGGGGGTTACTGAGACCTGATGTTGAGATATTTTAGCACACTATCTATGAACATATACATTTAGGATTAGTGGCTGGAACCAAGCTCATTCCTGGATGTGCTCATGCTAATGCCAGAGCTAGGGGGGGATAGAAACACAAGTAGGCTTGACATATGGCGAAATCTAGGTTTGGGGAGATTGGCTGTGTTTTTGCAGATGGGGGCCTCGTAGGCTACGAAGTGGGGGATGCTGAGGCGGGCTCTCGGCTCGCGTATGCAACCAAGACAGGGAGACAGACAGGGGCAGGGAGGGCTTTGTGCACCAGCCCTTTCCCACACTCCCTTTCACCTTTTGTTGTATGGCTACATCAGAGCTCTCTGACATGACGAATTGGTCTGCCTGCCTCACTGAGACGGTGGCTGTATTGGAAAGCAAGAGGGAAGTGTATAAGCGTGTGTGTGTGTGTGCATGTGTGCAGTCCTTTCCTTTAATCTCAGTTCCAGAACCCCCCCATCCCCCCACCCCTCATTCCTGAAAATCGTGTTTGTCATGAGGCTGGAGCAGAAAAACTTACTCTCACTGCTTCCAACTTCAGATTGCACAGAGGATGAGCCAGACCCAGCCACATGCACGCGTGCGCGCACACACACACACGCACGCACACACAGAGGAGTGCACATGCTCACAGGCACACACACGGCTCTGCCCAAATGCCAGCACCAAGCTGTTGCCCATAAAGCGTTCAGGCTGTCACAATAGAGACATTACCACATGAGTGAGTGGCTCTGAATGGGGCTAAGGGTGTGTGTATATAGACAGCATGGTGGCTGAAGGGGGAGTCCCTGGCAGGGCAGACGACCCCACCATCACCTCTGCCCCTCGTCAAGCAAGTGATCGCCACACACACACACACACACGCGCACACACACACTCCTGCTGTTGGACTCATCTGGCATGATAACTCTACCCTGTTTACTGTGCTACCAGTTATGAGTGCTAATTCTGTTTATGAGGCATTAACACTGCAACAGTTTAGCTGGTTTCGGTGGCTTTAAATTGAATGGCTGACACTGCCTGGCCAAAGAGGGTGAGGGGTGGAAAGCTAGAGGTCAAAGAGCAGGGGAAATGTCCAAGATGTCACCTTGGCCCTGACACAGCAGGTCACATGTTCTCATAATGTTTGTTCTTAAAAGGTTTTTGGGAACACATTTTTTATAGCATCATATTTGTAATGATGTCTTAAAGCCCAGACCTGTTGTGGCTGTCTTTGGTGATCTCTCTACTGAGAAAAACTTCTCTGTTTTAAAGTCTAAAGCTCTAGCTTTGACATCATGTTTGGCTCAACGGTCAGTCTTGCTGCAGTGGAAATTCTTCTTCTTTCAGATTTGATTGGCAGTTGGCAACCAGCTTACAGGTGCATTACCGCCACGTACTTTACTCTATATCATCACTCTATGCTCATGTTCACCTGACTCAAATCATCAAGCCCACCCGCATTTAAGCAGTGGGTTAAGGTCCATGCTACCTAACTAACCTAACTAACTAACCTGCACTTATATAGCGCTTTTCTAGTCACAAAGACCACTCAAAGCGCTTTCACTAGTACTAACCCTCTATTCTAAGGGCCTATAGGAAATAGATATGTAGGGACAATTTAGAACAGCCAATTAACCTAACATGCATGTCTTTGGATTGTGGGAGGAAACCGGAGCCCCCGGAGTAAACCCACGCAGCACAGGGAGATCATGCAAACCCCACACAGAAAGGTTCCAACCCCTGCCAGCCTGGGGATTCGAACCAGGAACCTTCTAGCTGTAAGGCAACAGTGCTAACCACTGCACCACCGTGCTGCCCTCTGAACGACTGACCTCTTGACCTCTTGAAAAGCTGGGATACAGTAAGGGCAGTTTCCAACAAAAGCTCATGACAACCTGGTCCCCTTTCACAGAATTTGTAGAGAGCCATTCTTTTATGTGAGCTTAGTATTCATTTGCTTCTTGTCTTTAATAACAGATGTTATTTGAAGGTATATTGAATGTCTGCTAGCCATGCACAGAGGTGTCTAAAGCAGCACTATGTAACTTTGTTGCTCTGGTTAGGAACACCCCTCTGTGGATCGCCACCTTATCATAGTGGAGTGGTTTGCGTGAACTAATGATCCCAGGAGCTATGTTATTGGGGGCAACTTGCCCCTGGTAGGGTCTACCAGGACAAAATGGACCTTGGTGAAGGGCCAGACCGAGAGCGGTCCAGTAGATCCCTATGAAAATAGTTACATCAAGGACCCAGTGTACCCAAAGGAGCCACATGGGTCTGGCCTCCCATGGGCTCACCACCTGCAGGAGCGATCATGGGGCTATGTGAACCAAGTGGCTGTCTGGGCTGCTCTGCTTGGACTGCTGCCCCTGTGACCCAGACCCTTGGATAAGCGGTAGAAGATGGACGGACGGACGGATAGCTGGATGGATGGATGGATGGATGGATGGATGGATGGATGGATGGATGGATGGACAACTATAGTGACTGCAACCCCAGTCCCAACTGCCGGTGGCAAGGTGCTTAGTTGGTGGCTAAAGTTGTGCTCTGTGATTAGCTATTGAGACTCAAGTCAAATGTGTCTTCCCTAAAATCCATGGCTTTTTTCTTTGGGTCCTTTGGGGTGGGGGTGGGGGGGTTCCCTGTTATATGTTTGCATCATTTTATCATGTTTAAAATTTCTAAATAAAGTTTAAAAAGAAAGGGGAGATGTAATCTTTTTTATAAATCAGGCAAGGGCAGGGGAGATATTTGTACTTTCTTGGGGAACTGGTGGTAAAAAAAACCAGATGCAGATAGACTAATGATGTCAGATGTTTGTTAGGCTACAGTCGTTCAGCTCTGTCAGCGGATTGTCACTGCATGTGTCTGTGAATGCGTATGCTTGACATGTCATTATGCAAAACCAGACTTTTCCACAAGGCATGCGGGAGGTGTGTGCGTGTTTGTGGTAGAGGGAGTGACACGGGTTTAAGGGGCCATGTCACCCAGTGGCTGCTGGAATGCACGACAGCAATGTTTTGTCTACGCATCAATGGTGCCGCATCATGGCAGCTGAAGAGGCAGAAGAAGAGGAAGACAAGAACGGAGAAGGAGGAGAAGGAAATGAGTTTCTCCTCCTCTTCTTCTTCTTCCCACATTCAATAAGGAAATTAGGTCATCCAAGTAAAACCATTGCAAGGAGCAAATCATCATCATAATTGGAGCCTTAACAAATGTGCGAAGGTGGCTGGTTATCACACACAAGAAGAAAAAAACACAAAAGCTGAAACACACATGGCCAGGAGGGGGTAAAACACAATTTCTGCATAAATCAGAGCATGTTTGACACTTTTATAGCTCTTTCAGGAGCCTCATTTGGGACAGAAGCGTGATAGAATAACGTTACCCGTGGCAAATATAATTGTGGTCATGATCTTTCCATAAATCATGGCATGGTTACATCAGATTTGCCTAGTGGTGGTGGGGTGGGGGGGACACAGTACATCAGGTGACCTGCGGGATCTCCACTATACACAGCGTCTCATTTGTTTCACTAGTCTCACTAGGCATTCATAGAAAGAAAAAATGCCTAATTTTACTGCCTAATAAAATGCATTCACAAATGTAATGGGTTGTGCTGTAATTAAAGCCATTCAACATTTTGAGAAATATGTTAATTTTCTTTTCTTCTGAGGGCTGATGAATTGAAAACTGAATTCATTCCCGTGTGACTGCAATGTTGCTAGCCTGTTAGTTTAGCATAAAACCCCTAAAACACTGAACTAGGTGGTTTGAATCTGTCCATTAGGGGTGTTGAAAAAATCGATTCACATAAGAATCCAGATTCTAATTTTAAATGATCCGAAACGATTCACAAAAATTAAGAATCAATTTTATTACTATTGTTATTATTATATCATTATTTTGCGGTGGTGCCGGGGTCCCGTCACGTGACACGTATTGCCACTTCGTAATACACAGTTACACACTGACACTGCCGACGCAGGATTACCATGCAGAGTAGCTTACTAAGCTAGCAGTTGGATGAAACAGTCGGAATAAAGAAACAATGGAGCAGCAAGAAATTCAAGACAGGCCCGTCTGCAGCTCACAGACTCCGTCAACACCCCTTCAACTAGCTACACTCCCTCAGCAAGTTACGCCCCCATGTTATGTCGCTCCACAAAATGGCTGACCGTAGCTGACCTTGCAAATATGGCTGAGCAGCACTGGGCTGATCAGACACAAATTCAGATGTTGTAGCCTTGTAGACGGGCCGATGGTGGCCACACATTTCGAAGGACAAATGTAAAAGAATCTAAAAATGAGAGCGATTAGTCCCTAGATGGTCAAAAAAAGCTCATGGTCTAGTCTTTGGATGACGTTTGTTTGCGTGTCCACGTGCTACCCTGTTGCCCAGCAACCCTGACAGCCACAGTTGAGGGTTTTTTTTCCTCTAGCATTTTTTGACGGCGATGGAAGCAGTGTATGTTTACATGGACACAAGTAACCGGATTAAAAGCCTGATTGGAATAAAAATGCTTCATGTAAACACGCCAATCTGAATATTCTAACCCGATCACACTCATTCGGATCAAAATTTCATTCCGATTGAGAGGGGTAACCAAATCTTGTTATTGACTAAAAGAAGACAAAAACTATTGATAATGAACAGACTAAAATAAAGCTATTTTAAAAAATGCATAAATGGTCATTTTAATTTAATTTCTAGTGTTAATCGATGAAAAAAACAGATATGGTTTTAGTTGACGAAATTAACACTGAATGGAAGTTTATTTTTGTTTGTTTGTTTTAAATTATTGCATTTACTTTAGCTTTTACTGGAGAAGCTTCACCAGGCAAAGGACCACGACCAGATAATCACCCAGAGTTGGAAGAAGTGGAAAAAGCTGTAAGTCCTCCTGCTGAACAATGCACACTGCACCACTTTAACAAACTCCCAGCAAATTCTGAACGGGCAAAATAAATCACGAAAACTTGTAACAGCATTTTATTTTGTTTTATAACTTTAATTTGTTTTTTAGGTCTCTGAAGAATTTAGATACTTAAGTTTTGTCATGGTCTGAGCGCTGATTCTGTCCGCGCTCCAGCTGTCCAGTATTTTCCCCGTTCTGTGTTGTCATATGGCCTTCCAGGGCTTTTATTGTGACAGCGTCACAGCGGGACTTCCGGCTGCAAGAGCCGAGCTGCGCAGTGACAGCTGAATCACATTCCATTAATTACATTCTCATATCCTGATTAATCTAGTGCCTTATTTAAGGGAGCAGCTGAGGTTACTCCGGGCTGCGACCTCGCATAACGTTGGTTCCATACAACGTTCGAATGGAGTCCCTAACCCCCGGCTCCAGTCACCCCTTTGATTCTTCGTGTCTCAGTAAGTGTTTTGCTCAGAGTCAATTATCTTGTTATCTTACACGCCCCTCTGCAGCTCCTCTTCATCCGCCACTCCTCAGCTTAGCCTCCGTCTTCCCCATCAGAGAATCACTGTCTGCTCCCTCCAAAGTAAATAAAAATATAATGTATTGTGGCGCATATATTGAGTTCATATTTCCCACATATGTATGACTGTATGTGTATTGGGGGCTTCACGTCTCGTGGGACAAAAGAGGTCTGGGCCTGCAGAGATCTACAGGAGATGACGAAGAGGTGTGAGTTTGGGCCTTTGTCTCGGAGAGGATGCCCCAGGAGGATTCCCGGAACATCGAGGGATAAGAGACAATAGAGGAACATCAAAGAGTGCATTGTGACTGGAATTATGTACCATGTGATTGTATGTTTGCTAAAGCACCATGTGACTTAGGTTCGTGGCTTCAGCAGGGTATAAGAGTGTGGTATTTGATTGCTCAGTCTCTTTTGTTGCTTAGAGATTGACAGAGCATGTGTTCACTTAATAAAGCTGAACCTGAGAAATAAACTCAGCCTCATCCTTGAACGCATTCTCTACATTGGTGACCCTACGACAAGTTATGGCCGGTGACGACCTTCACGCACCGGACTCATCAGGAGCCAGCCAGGCTAACGCAGCTACCGCAGTCCAGCTGCCCAATTTCTGGCAGCACAGCCCGCGCTCCTGGTTCAACACTGTCGAGGCGCAGTTCCGTCTTCGGGGAATTTCAGCAGATGCAACGAAATTCTACCATGTAGTCGCAAAGCTGGACAGCCTCACAGCACAGCGGGTGGAGAGCCTGACTAACCACCCACCAGATGACGACAAGTACGGCGCATTGAAAGCCGCTCTCATCCATGCTTTCACCCCCTCGCTGGGAGAGCGAGCAGAGAAGCTCCTGGTGTTGACTGAAGGCGAAGCAGACAGGCCTGCGGACCTGATGGCGAGGATGCTGAGTCTGAGGGGCGATGATGAGGACGGCTTTATCTTTGCCCATCTTTTCCTTAGGACACTACCGTCAGCCGTGAGAGTCACCCTGGCCAGCTCACAGCTGCTGACCAACCGAGATTACCCCGAGCTGGGCCAGGAGGCACAGCGACTCGTCGACGCCCATAGACGGCACATGGCCACGACGGCGGCAGCGGAGCTGAGCGCAACGCCCGGAGACGGCAGGGGGCCAGAGGCTGCAGCACCAGATTCGCTGACGTCGGCAGCGGCGGAGACCAGGAGACGCGGAGCGCGCGACGTCCTCTGCTTTTATCATCGACGTTTCGCCGAGAGGGCACACAAGTGCATTCCACCGTGCCAGTTCAAGCGCTCGGGAAACGCCAGGACCGAGAGTCGGTAGCAGCTGCTGCTCTCGGCGCGAAGAATAAGCTGCTCTACCTTACGGACGGGAAATCAGGGAGGCAGTTCCTGGCGGACACAGGCTCCCAGCTGAGTTTCATCACATCTTCCTACGCTGATCGGCTGGCGCCTTCCAGCGGACCCCTGGTGTTGGCGGCGAACGGCTCGACGATCAAGACCTTCGGAGAGAAGACCCTCCCCCTGTCTTTTCATGGTCGGACATTTGAGTGGACGTTCGTCGTGGTAGCAGTCAGTCATAACATGTTAGGTGCTGATTTTTTGTGCTCAAATGGTTTATTGGTTGGTTTATTGGTTTATTGGCACCCGGGGGTGCGCGCATCGATTAAAATGGTGGGGGAGAAATTTGTTTGGCCGGGGTTGCGTAAACAGGTCAATGAATGGGCAGCAGCCTGCGTAGCATGTCAGCGAGCCAAAATACACAAGCACATGAGAGCCCCTTTGGAGCCTTTTCACATCCCGGCTAAACGTTTTGATCATGTGCATGTCGACTTGGTGGGCCCCCTTCCGTTGTCGCAGGGGTGCACACACCTTTTGACGATGGTAGATCGCACCACGCGCTGGCCAGAAGTGGTTCCTTTGGCGTCAACTACGGCAGCAGACGTTGCACGCGCGTTTTTAACGGCTTGGGTCGCGCGTTTTGGAGTTCCGTCGGACATAACGTCCGACAGAGGTCCCCGATTCGTTTCCAAACTCTGGTCATCCACGGCCCACAGCCTGGGGGTGAAGATTCACCGTACTACCGCGTATAACCCCCAAGCTAACGGTTTGTGCGAACGCTTTCATAGGTCATTGAAAGCAGCCCTCAGAGCGTCTCTTACGGATACAAACTGGGTGGATAAACTTCCCTGGGTTTTATTAGGGTTGCGTTCCGCACCTAAGGAGGATTTGCAAGCCTCTCCGGCTGAATTAGTTTTTGCTCAACCCCTCCGTTTGCCGGGGGAATTCCTTCCGGACAACCCTGCACCAAATTGCCCCCCCCGCTCAGCTGTTGCAGAGTGGCACAGGATCAAACACCCTTCCTGGCCCAGTTCATCACAGTTTTCCGCGCATTTTTGTGCCGAGGGCTTTAAAAAATGCGGAGTTTGTTTTTGTTAGACATGATGCTCAACGACCAGGTTTGCGACCGCCTTATGACGGGCCTTTCAGAGTGTTGGAGACAGGGGAGAAACATTTTTTGCTTGATTTGGGAGACAGAAAAGAGTTGATTTGCATTAACAGACTTAAACCCGCCTTTGTTCTGGCTGATGAACACGTGCAGTTGGCCAGGGCCCCCCGCCGTGGCAGGCCGCCGGGAAGACATTGTTCCGAGCCACCACAGAGATGTGCTAATACAGTGATCCCTCACTTATCGTGGTTAATGGGTTCCAGAACCGACCGCGAAAAGTGAAAAACCGCGAAGTAGCGTCACCCCTAATGACGTCACCCATAAATAATACGTACGTTCATTCTCTCACTCTCTCTCTCATATGATACGTGTGTGTGTGTGTGTGTAAGTGTACATACATATGTAGATGTAAATAAAGTGTACATAAATATGTTTTTAGAACTCTTTTATTCTTATAACAAGATACGTAACTCAAGATGAAGATGATTTACTGCACAGGTTAATGAGAGCTTTACTGCTCCTCAGGTGACGCCTCATCGTCAGGTGCTAGAGGCGCAGCATCGTCGAGGGCAGCTTCCGATAGAGCTGGAGAAGCTGCAGGAGGCGGCATAGTGGCTCGACGGGAAGACTATTTCGCACAAAAAGGCACAAGAGAACAGCGAAAAGTTCCACGCGGCGAGATTAAGCAACACGAGCGATAAAGAACAATGAATGCGGTCTTCCTTCGCTGGGTGTGGGCGCTCGGCAGGGAGAGAAGCTGGGTAAAACGTCTCGGCCAATCAGCTTGCGAGATTCCCGAGCAGAGCCAACACGAGAACAGCGAACAGAGAGGTGGATTTTGAGTTGTGCGGGCTCTCTGTGTTGATACCTGGTGTTCTAATGTAGTCTCCCTGCCTTCTGCTAGCGCCCGCCCATTTTTTCTCAATTTTGAATTTTTGATGAATATTTTTGAAAAATCCGCGATGCACTGAGGGCGCAAAAAGTGAGGCGCAAAGTAGCGAGGGATCACTGTAATTCTGATTCACAGATGCAGGGAGCCGCTGCAGAAGGAACAAAGCCGGCTTACAGCAGATATGGCAGGAGGTTAAAACCCAAGCAACTGGGGGATTGATTTGTGATATGTTGTGATGTTTTCTGCCATGCATCTCTGATTATGTTTTGTCCCTGAATAGACGTTTGGGGGGGGGGGGGTTATGTGGCGCATATATTGAGTTCATATTTCCCACATATGTATGACTGTATGTGTATTGGGGGCTTCGTCTCATGGGACAAAAGAGGTCTGGGCCTGCAGAGATCTACAGGAGATGACGAGGAGGTGTGAGTTTGGGCCTTTGTCTCGGAGAGGATGCCCCAGGAGGATTCCCGGAACATCGAGGGATAAGAGACAATAGAGGAACATCAAAGAGTGCATTGTGACTGGGATTATGTACCATGTGATTGTATGTTTGCTAAAGCACCATGTGACTTAGGTTCGTGGCTTCAGCAGGGTATAAGAGTGTGGTATTTGATTGCTCAGTCTCTTTTGTTGCTTAGAGATTGATAGAGCATGTGTTCACTTAATAAAGCTGAACCTGAGAAATAAACTCAGCCTCATCCTTGAACACATTCTCTACAGTATAAGCATCCCAAAGTGATTAAACAAAAAGTTGGGAAAACTCAAATTAAACACGAAGCCTCTAAATTGAATGATTTGGCCTCTCTTCCGCCTCATAATTTAAAAATTAAATGTGATTTATTAAATATTAGGTCTCTAACTCCCAAGTCTCTGTTAGTCCATGATCTGTTAATTGATTCGATTCAATTTAGTTCAATTCAAATCAATTCAATTCAGTTCAATTCAGGTTTATTTATAATGCGCCACATCACAACAATAGCCGTCTCGTGGCGCCACAGTGCAGATAAAAAAAACACAGTCACAGAAAGACCCAGCAATCAGACGATCCCCTATGAGCAAGCACTAAGCGGCAGTGGAGAGGAAAAACTCCCATTTGGAAGGAAGAAACCTCTAGCAGAACCAGGCTCAGGGAGTGGCAGTCGTCTGCTGTGACTGGCTGGGGATGAGGGGATAGGGAGGATGGAAAGGACAGACATAAATTGATCATCAGATTGATTTAATATCTCTTACAGAGACTTGGTTAGGGCAAGAGGATTATGTTGGTTTAAATGAATCAACTCCCTCTGGTTATTTAAACTGTCAAAATCCCAGAAGTTCTGGTCGTGGAGGAGGAGTAGCAACAATTTACCATTCCAAATTACTAGTTAATGTAAAGCAAAAAACATGTTATAATTCCTTTGAGGGCCCGGTCCTCAGTATTGGGCACTTTAGCAATTTTAGGCTAAACCCAATTTTATTTGCCATAGTTTATCGTCCTCCATCAACCTTCTCAGAATTTTTATCCGAGTTTGTTGAATTCTTAGCTGATTTAGTGCTGAAATCAGATAAAATAATTATAGTAGGGGAGTTTAGTATACATGTAAATGTAGATAGTGATTGCCTCAATGTGGCATTTAATTCAATAATAGACTCGATGGGGTTTTCTCAGAAAGTAGGAAATTCTACTCATTATCTCCACCATACGTTAGACCTCGTTCTGACATATGGCATAGAAATAGAAAATCTTGTAGTGTCTCCTCATAACCCTGAACTGTCAGACCATTGTCTGTTAACCTTTGATTTTACTATTTCTGACTATTTGGCTCCTAAAGAAAAATATTACTACAGTAGATGCCTCTCAGATGATGTTGTTACCAAATTTATGCAGATTGTTTCCTCTATGCCATGTGTCAACACAACGGAAATAAGCTATAGACAGCTTGCTCCTTCTGTAATTGATAGCATGGTAGATAGTGTTACAGCTTCTCTGCATCAGACTCTAGACTTGGCGGCCCCCTTAAAAAAGAAAAAGTCTAATCAGAGATTTCTAACTCCTTGGTTTAACACAGAAACTCGTAGCTTAAAACAGAAGACTCGTCAATTAGAAAGAAAATGGTGCTCCACTAATTTAGATGAAATCTATTTAGCTTGGAAAAATCATCTTTTAATTTATAAAAAATCTCTTAGAAAAGCTAGAACGAGTTATTATTCTGCATTAATAGAAGAGAACAAGAATAATCCCAGGTTTCTTTTCAGTACTGTAGCCAGGTTGACAAAGAGTCAGGACTCTGTCAATCCTAGCATTCCCTTAGAGCTTACTAGTCAGGACTTTATGAACTTTTTCAATAATACAATTTCATCTATCAGAGATAAAATCAATCAGATTCTTCCCACCGTTAACTTACATACAGTAACTACTACAACTCCTTCAACTGATATCTGTCTTGATGAGTTTACTCCAATTGACCTTTTAGAGTTAGAGAAAATATTTTCCTCATCCAAGCCTTCAACTTGTCTTTTAGACCCTATTCCTACCAGGTTATTTAAAGAAGTCTTCCCACTTATTGGTAGCTTTATTCTTCATATAATCAATTCTTCATTAACTTTAGGCCATGTACCGCAGGCTTTTAAAATGGCTGCAATTAAACCCTTACTCAAAAAGCCAACGCTAGATCCAGGAGCTTTAGCTAACTATAGACCAATCTCTAATCTCCCTTTCATTTCAAAAATCTTAGAAAGAGTTGTTGCTACGCAATTATTTGACCACCTGCAGGGAAATGGTTTACTTGAAGAGTTTCAATCTGGGTTTAGAATCCATCATAGTACTGAAACAGCCTTAGCAAAGGTCACTAATGACCTCCTCATCCCATATGATAATGGACTTGTTTCTGTACTTGTCCTTTTAGACCTTAGTGCAGCTTTTGATGCTATCGATCATACTAAACCGCGAAGTAGCGTCACCCCTAATGTCGTCACCCATAAATAATACGTACGTTCATTCTCTCACTCTCTCTCTCATATGATACGTGTGTGTGTGTGTGTAAGTGTACATACATACGTAGATGTAAATAAAGTGTACATAAATATGTTTTTAGAACTCTTTTATTCTTATAACAAGATACGTAACTCAAGATGAAGATGATTTACTGCACAGGTTAATGAGAGCTTTACTGCTCCTCAGGTGACGCCTCATCGTCAGGTGCTAGAAGCGCAGGATCGTCGAGAGCAGCTTCCGATAGAGCTGGAGAAGCTGCAGGAGGCGGCGTAGTGGCTCGACGGGAAGACTATTTCGCACAAAATGGCACAAGAGAACAGCAAAAAGTTCCACGCGGCGAGACTAAGCAACACGAGCGATAAAGAGCAATGAATGCGGTCTTCCTTCGCTGCATGGGCGTTCGGCAGGGAGAGAAGGTGGGTGAAACGTCTCGGCCAATCAGCTTGCGGGGTGAAACATCTCGGCCAATCAGCTTGCGAGATTTCCGAGCCGAGCCAACACGAGAACAGCGAACAGAGAGGTGGATTTTTGAGTTGTGCGGGCTCTCCGTGTTGATACCTGATGTTCTAATGTAGTCTCCCTGCCTTCTGCTAGCGCCCGCCCATTATTTCTCAACTTTGAATTTTTGATGAATATTTTTGAAAAATCCGCGATGCACTGAAGGCGCGAAAGGTGAAGCGCGAAGTAGCGAGGGATCACTGTATTTCAAAAAGGATCATCTGAGCTGCGGGACGCCTTCACCGTGCGGTGGTAAGCGGCGGAGCTAACAGCGGAGAAGCTGACCAAGATTCCGGCCGGATCGGACCTCAACTGCGGTGGCGGAGCTCAGCGGAGAAGCTAGCTGAGGCTTCGGCCGGATCCGAGGTCGGCTGGACCAGATACTGGTAGCACCAGAAATTATCCTGCTATCATCAGCTGCAGGATCCACTGGGAGAGCTTTGGCTTTACTGTCAGATACCTGCAACCAGGCTACGACCCAAGCTAACGGTCTCCGTTAGCCACCGGGAGAGCTTCGGATTCACTGCCTGATAGAACAACGCTAGCTGGAGGCCTCCACTAGCAACCGAGGGAGCATTGGCCTCCTCGGCTTCACCGCCAGATCCAGTTACCCAATTACTAGTCAACAGGTGAGCTTCTCCCGTGATCCTAATCAAGTTAGTCATTATGCCTCCAAAAAAGAATCAGACACATGGAGAGGAACTGGAGGAGATTAAACTCTCACTAAAATTTATGTCTGAAGAAATATCTAAAATAGCTAAACAACAAACGCTGCTTGTTAACCTTATGGAACAAGTGCGTGAGTTAAAGGCTGAAATTATGGACAAGGACAAGAAAATTAAATTCTTAGAAAAATGTGTGGATGAACTAGAACAACATACAAGAATGGATGACGTCATTGTGAGCGGTCTGAACACCAGACACCGCTCCTATGCACGTGTGACAGCTGGAGTTGGTAATCAGGATGGGCAGGATGAGACACTGGCTGAATCACACACTCTTGAGCTGCAGGTATTAACCTTTTTCAATTCTAAAAACATTGTTGTGGACAATGAGACTATTTCGGCTTGCCACACGTTACCCAATAAAAACAGTAAAGGAAAACCAGCGATCATCATCCGATTCGTCAGTAGGAAAGTAAAAACTAATCTTCTGCGACAAGCAAAAAAACTGAGAGGAACGGCTGTCTACATAAATGAACATTTAACAAAAAAGAACTCTGAAATAGCTAGACAAGCCAGGGCCCTCAGAAAACAAGGAAAAATACAGTCGACATGGACAAGAAACTGTAATGTGTGGATAAAACTGCTTGGCACTCCAGAAGAAGCTAAAGTAATAATGATTAGAGAAATGGAGGAATTGGACAGATTTAAACCTTAGCCCTGATTCAGGAATAACGGTGCAGTAGGATCATGAGTGGAAATTTTGTGTTCTTTTCCTTTTTTCTTCTTGGTGTACATGGTTGTCATAAATTATGTTTAGTACTTTAGTCAATCATCCCTCCTCATTTGATGATGAAAGTGTAGTGGGGCAAATTGAAGCTGGAAATTTTGTCAATACTGAACAGCAACCACAAGACATTTTAGGAAATATTGACCCAGACAATAACTATTTTAATCATATTAATAGTAAGTGTGTTTATTATGAAGAACAACAATTAAATGGAATTATGAATTTGGATCAAACATTAACAATAATACATATTAATAGTAGGAGTCTCTATGCAAACTGTGATAGTATTAAGGAGTTTTTAAATCAATTTAATACACCATTTAGGATTATTGCAATAAGTGAAACATGGATTAATGAAGAAAAAGATGTAAATTTTGAACTATATGGATATGAGATGTACACACAAAATAGGAAATGTAAAAGTGGTGGTGGTGTAGCACTGTATGTTGATAGAAAATTAAAAAGTAAAAAAGTAGACAGTATGACATCAGCAGTGAATGAAAGTATGGAATGTTTAACAATTGAGATTACGATGGAGAAAAGAAAAAATATAATAGTAAGTTGTATATATAGAGCACCGGGATCTGATGTGGAAAAATTTAAAAATGGGATGGAAAAGATGTATGCAAAAATAAGACAAAAAGATATTTTTATTTGTGGTGACTTTAATATAGATTTAATGAAAACAAAACAACACAAACCAACTGGAGATTTCTTAGGTACAATGTATAGCTTAACCTTATTTCCAAAGATTACAAAACCTACGAGAATAACGACACACTGTGCTACCCTGATAGACAACATTTTTACCAATGTTATTGAATATAATATGGTGAGTGGTATAATAATAAATGATATTAGTGACCACCTGTCTGTATTTGTTTCTTTAGATGTTAATTATGGGGCTAATGAGAGTAAGAATAATAATAAACTATGTAAAAAATTATCTATAAAAGAATACGAACAGAAGACAGAATGAGTGATTTAAAAGAAGACTTAATGTTACAGAATTGGGATGTTGTCTATAGAGAGAAAAATGTGGACTTGGCATATGATAAATTTATTGATATATTTAAATCATTATATGATAAAAACTGTCCAATTAAAGAAATTAATAAAAAACACATATACAAAAATTGCCAATGGTTAACCAAAGGGTTACAAAATGCTTGTAAAAAGAAAAATTATCTCTATAAAAATTTCATTAAATTAAGAACTAAAGAATCTGAAAAAAGATATAAAACATATAAAAATAAATTAACTGAAATGATATGAACTAGTAAAAAATTATACTATAGGAAAATGTTAAATGAAAATAAAAATAATATAAAAGGAGTCTGGGATATATTAAACAAATTAAGGAAAAATGGAACTAAGAAAATGATATATCCAGAGTATTTTACTGATAATTGCGGTGATATTTATGATAAGAATATAGTAGTAAATAAAATGAATAAATTTTTTGTAAATGTTGGGCCAGAGTTGGCAGCAAAAATTCCAAATCAAGGAAGAGACACCGTGAGTGAGACTTTGATTGGAAGTAACCCTCGGTCAATTTTTCTTACAGCGGTGGATGAACTAGAGGTAAAATCTGTTGTTGAAAAGTGTAAAAATAAATTATCTACTGATTGTAATGGTATTGATATGGCACTAATAAAAAGAACTGTTGATGGTATATTAAAACCATTCATATATATTTGTAATTTATCATTTCAAACTGGCTCATTCTCGCAGAAAATGAAAATAGCAAAAGTAATACCATTATTCAAGCAAGGAAATAAACACCAATACACAAACTACAGACCAGTATCACTTCTCCCACAATTTTCAAAGATTCTGAAAAAACTTTTCAACAACAGATTAGAAAACTGTTTAAATAAACAAGATGTGCTGAATCAGAACCAATATGGGTTTAGAGCCAAGAGTACAACATCGTTGGCGATAATGGAAGCAACAGAGGAAATAATAAATGCATTAGATCAAGGAAAATATGCAATTGGTGTGTTTATAGATTTTAGAAAAGCATTTGATACAATAAATCATTCAATACTTCTTAATAAATTGCAAATGTATGGTATTAGGGGAATGGCTTTGAAATGGGTTACAAGTTATCTATCTGAGAGACAACAATTTGGGAAGATGGGTGAATATCTGTCTGGGTGTATGGGAATTGCCTGTGGGGTCCCCCAGGGGTCAGTATTGGGCCCCATATTATTTAACATATATATAAATGATATATTCCAAGTTTCTAAATTATTAAAAATAATATTATTTGCTGATGATACTGTAACGTGCGCGCCAACTGACGACGTCCCACCGGGAGGTTCGAACTCATGCCTCCCGCTCCGGAGTCCCGCACTCTACCTGTGTCGCCAATAGGGTCAACCCACTTGGCAAGCCAAGTAGGGTGCTCATATTGAGTTTGCTACACTACTCCCCTCTGGTTCTTGACATCGTCCCGATGTCAGTGCCGCACCACAGCTTGGGAACCAGTAAATCCCACTTCTGACACCAATGTAACGTGCGCGCCCAACTGACGACGTCCCACCAGGAGGTTCGAACTCACGCCTCCTGCTCCGGAGTCCCGCACTCTACCTGTGTCGCCAATAGGGTCAACCCACTTGGCAAGCCAAGTAGGGTGCTCATATTGAGTTCGCTACAATACTAATATATTTTATTCTGGAAATAATTATAATCAACTAATCCATACTCTAAATAATGAATTAAATAAGCTTAAAAAATGGATAGATTGTAATAAATTATCACTAAATATAGATAAAACTAAGGTAATGATATTTGGTAATTGTAAAAATAAAGAAGATATACACATTCATATAGATAATGTAGTTACTGAAAAAGTTAAGGAGATCAAGTTTTTGTGTGTAATACTGGATGATAAAATTAGTTGGAAACCACATGTCAGATACATACAAAATAAAGTTGCAAAAAATATTGCAATTATAAATAAAATTAAGCAGGTCCTAGATTATAAATCACTTCATATTTTGTATTGTTCATTAGTACTTCCATACTTGACTTATTGTATAGAGGTTTAGGGTAACAGTTATAAAAGTAAACTTAATTCATTGTTAATATTATAATATAATATTAACATTATTATTATTAATAATATTATTATTATTATTAATATAATATTGTTCTTTTAACCTGTAATGTACTATCCGAAATAAATAAATTCAATTCAATTCAATTCAATATTACAAAAAAGGGCAGTCCGTGTTATACGCAGAGATAGCAAAAAGACGTAACAAACTAATAGTTTTTTTGAATGCAAAAGATGCAATAGACTTACACAATGGTCCTCTCCGGCATACAACTAGGAACATACCGGTCGCTATGGAGGGTGAGAATATGTATGGACACATAATCATACCATGTAGGATAACTAAATAGACGGTTATGCTGTTTCATCCCACCTAGCAACAATGCTCTGCATTGTGTGTGTTTATATATTTACATATTTATTCCATCTAGCTACAATGCTCAGCACTGGGTGTGTTTATATTTATATATCTATATATTTATTCCATCTAGCTACAATGCTCCGCACTGTATTTTTATATATCTACATATTATTCCATCTAGCTACATTGCTCCGCACTGTGTGTGTTTATATACTTGCATATTTATTCCACCTAGCTGCAATGCTCCGTACTGTGGGTGTTTATATATTTACATATTTATTCCATCTAGCTACAATGCTCTGCACTGTGTGTTCATATATTCATATATTTATTCCATCCAGCTACAATGCTCTGCACTGTGTGTCTGTGTGTGTGTGTATATATATATTTTATAGTAATATGTACATATGTATATTAGCTGCTCTTGCTTGCTTGTTTTTTTTCTTGCCTTCTGATTGTTGCTCTGAGTGTTGCTATCCCTGTGCTGTTGCAATCCTGGAATTTCCCCGTTGTGGGACTAATAAAGGCTTATCTTATCTTATCTTATCTTATACACAAAGTCGGGTACCTCAAACATACTAATTTATTGTTTTTACATTCAAAGTTATTGAAATTATGGGATCTGGTTCATTATTACACAGCGCAATTAATGTTTAAAGTTAGTAAAAACCTCTTGCCACACAATATACAAAATCTTTTCAGGGAGAGAGAAGGGAAATATAATTTACGGGGGAATACAAAATTTAAAATACACTTAGTAAGATCTACTCGGAAGAGTTTTTGTGTGTCTGTGTGTGGGGTAAAATTGTGGAACGGGTTGGGGGAGAAACACAGGCAATGTCCAAACATCCACATATTTAAATCAACATATAAAGAAATGATTTTTGAGCAGTATGAGAATGAAGGGCAGTGATGTTACATTGTGTCTTCAGTGAGGGAAGGTTGTTGTTGTGTTATGGTGATTGTGAAGGTGATGGTGTTGTCTGTGTTTATAATGAACATGCCAGAAGTGTATGTTTATTGTTGTTGTAATATTGTTGGATGTTGGTATTGTCAATATGGACTGTCATTGTTGTGTCATTTTTGTTGTATAATTTGACTATGGCTGTATTATGATGAATGTGGTTGTGGGATAATGATGATTATGAGTAATACTGTAATTTTTTGGGTATGGAAAAGGGGTGGGACTATATAAGCGTTGGCTTCTTCCCACTCCTTTTGAACATTTTATTTTTGGTTTGGTTTTTTTGTTGTTCTTTGAACTCTCTTGTTTCTTTTTTTTTTAAGAATGTTCAAATAAAAATCAATGTCAATGTCAATGTCAAAAAGCCCAAATTTATTTACCCACTGGTCAGCAAAAGGAACCAAGGCAATGTTAATGTGTTTAAAGCGTATAACATAAAAGCAGTTAACTTCTGGGTAAACAACATGCACGTACAAAAGCATGTGCTCAAAGGGGGGGAAAGGCAATAAATCACAAAATGGTGGATCCACAAACAAAAAGAATTCTTAATAAATCTAAGCCGGCATATTTTATTAATTTGTAGGTCTATATTGTATTGATATGTGAAGTTCCTATAGAGTCACCACTAGAGGGCAGTATGACCCCGGCCATGACCTGACTATAAAAGGAGATGTACATGTGCCACTGTGTGGTTAGTTGTTAGTTGCAGTTGAAGTGACAAGTAAAAAGTCCTAACTGACACCCGGTGTGTGTGCGCCTCGTCATTACATGTTCCAGGAGAACATTACAAGGTTCCAGGAGAACGTTACATGGTACCAGGATAAAACTACGAACCGACGGCGAAGATGAACGCTCTTCGACAGCCGGACGAGTTAAAGTTGACCGGTAACGTCAACGAGAACTGGAAAGCATTCAAACAAAGTTTTGAACTTTATTCGCTAGCTATCGGTCTCCGTGACGAGGAGAGGAAAATAGCATTACTGCTGACAGTAGCAGGGCGAGCGGCGCTAAATGTGTTTAACACATTCGTCTTCACGGAAGAAGAAAAAGGCAACTTCGACGCCGTGATGAAGAAATTTGACGATTATTGCACACCGAGAAAGAATGAAACGTACGAGAGGTATGTGTTCAGAAAAAGACTTCAGAAAGAGTCACAGTCCATCGAGCTGTATGTCACAGACCTACGGTTGAAATGTCAGTCATGCAACTTTGGAACATTGAGTGAGTCAATGATACGGAACCAAATTGTAATTGGGGTCCAAGACAACAAATTGCGGATGCAATTACTGAAAGAGACTAACTTAACGCTGGAGAAAGCGATACAGATTTGCCAAGCGTCTGAGAGTACAAAGGCACAATTAAAGACTTTTAGCAGCAAGGAAAAAGAGACTGCTGAGGTCGATGCAGTGCGGCGCGCGAAGCCGAAAGGAACGTTGCATGCAAGAAAAAGGGAGGCAAACCCAGAGCGCGCGCGCGGGAACTGTGAGCGGTGTGGAATGCAACATGCGCCGAAGCAGTGTCCAGCATTCGGGAAGGAATGTCGCAAGTGTGGCGGAAAAAATCACTTCGCAAAGACCTGCTTCTCGAAGAAGAGGGTGCAACTCGTGGAGAAAAAGAGCGACAGCGAAGAGGATCAGTTTTACGTGGACGCCATCGAGGGAGAGACGAGCGCTGATGAATGGATAGTGTGCCTGGAGATGAATGGCATGGACATGTCACTGAAGCTCGACACAGGTGCGCAGGTAAACATCCTGCCAATGAAAGATTTTAAAAGACTGAAAAACAAACCGAAAATAAGAGATAAAAAGATTAATCTGAGAACATATGACGATAAGCCAATACCCACTAAGGGAATGTGCAGGGTTACACTGTCAAACAAAGATAAGACAGTGAATGCATTGTTTGTACTTGTTGATGGAAATAGACAAGCAATTTTGGGTTTAAAAACATGCGATCAGCTAGGTCTGATCAAAAGGGTGAATGTCATTGATACAGACAAGGTGAAAGCACGAGAAAATACAGAGGCTACAACAAGTAAGCACAAACACACTGACTGGGTGAAAGAATACAAAGAGGTGTTCAAAGGAATAGGCCGCCTACCAGGCAAACAAAAAATTAGGCTGAAAGAGAATGCAGAGCCAGTCATACATGCAGCAAGAAAAGTGCCAATAGCTCTTAAAAAGAGGCTGAGAGAAACACTAGACTCACTGATTGCAGACGGAGTGGTCAGAAAAATAGAGGAACCAACTGAATGGGTTAACTCACTAGTTATAGTGGAGAAGCCAAATGGAGATTTGAGATTGTGCATCGATCCAAAAGATCTAAATAAAGTAATACAGCGGGAGCATTACAGGCTACCAACAAAATCTGACATAACCAGCACAATGAGTGGAGCAAATTACTTCACAAAATTAGATGCCAAATCTGGGTTTTACCAACTAGTGCTCGACGAGGAAAGCGCTAAATTGTGCACATTTAATACGCCATTCGGAAGGCATTGCTTTCTACGAATGCCGTTCGGGATTAGCTCAGCCCCTGAAATTTTCCATAGAACTGTGCAGCAATTGTTTGACGGAATAGAAGGGGTGGGAGTTTTTCTTGATGATGTGGTAGTCTGGGGAAAAACAAAAGAGGAGCACGACGAAAGGTTGGCAAGAGTTGTCACACAGGCGCAAAAGTCAGGTATGAAACTGAATAAGAGTAAGTGCCAATTCGGGGTACGGGAGATTACATACCTGGGAGAGAAATTATCTGGGGCAGGCGTGCAACCAGATCCGGAAAAAGTGCGGGCCATAGCAGAGCTGCCAGTACCGCAGGACAAAAATGACTTGCAAAGAGCCCTAGGGCTAGTCAATTACATGGGAAAATTTATCCCAAATTTATCAGCTAACACAATAGCTCTTAGAAGCCTGTTAGAGACCAATACAATGTGGCAGTGGATGGCAGAGCATGCCAGAGAATGGGAGTGGCTCAAAAGCAGTCTAATAAAGGAGCCAGTGTTAAAATTCTATGATCAGGACAAACTGCTAAAAGTGTCCACAGATGCGTCCAAAGCCGGCCTAGGAGCTGTGCTATTGCAAAAACATGACACAGAGTGGTATCCAGTCGCATACGCATCGCGCACCATGACAAGCGCAGAAAAAAATTACGCGCAAATAGAGAAAGAGACTCTAGGTGCAGTGTTTGGATGTGCGAAGTTTCATGAATATGTGTATGGACGGTCAGTAATACTAGAAACAGACCACAAACCACTGATTGCGATCTCACAGAAGCCACTGGGTGACGCACCACCGCGCATCCAGCGTCTAATGTTAAGATTACAGAAATATGACTTGAAATTTGAGTTTACACCAGGCAAGCAACTAATTGTAGCCGATGCGCTGAGTAGGGCTAGCTTGAGCAACACCAGCAGCACAACAGAGGAAGCTGTGCAAATACATGTAGACTCTATTAAGGCACACATGCCAGTGTCAGATGCAAAATGGACGAAGATAGTGAAAGAAACACAAAAAGACGAGAAACTAAAAAGAGTAATGGAAGAAATACATCAGCCAGGACAGGTTATAATTGACAAGCCTTACCAACACTTTAAAGGTGAACTGTCTGTGTTAGATGGGGTTCTGTTAAAAGGTACAAGGATAGTCATACCTACCTCCATGAGATCAGAAATGGTTAAATTAGTGCATGAGGGGCATTTGGGTATTGAAAAGTGCAAAAGACGTGCACGTGATGTTTTGTATTGGCCCAACATGCACAAGGACATTGAGGCATATGTGCAGCGCTGTGACACTTGCCAGCGCCACAGGTATCAACAGCCAAAGGAGCCTATGAGGCCCCATGAGAAGCCTCAAGGGCCATGGAGAAAAGTGGGCATGGATCTATTTCAGCTTAAGGGCAAGGACTATCTGTTAGTCATGGACTATCATTCCACCTACCCAGAGTTTGCAGGGTTGAGTGACACAACAGCAGAAAAGGTGATTGCACATACAAAGACAATGTTCGCACGCCATGGAATTCCAATGACTGTTGTAAGTGATAACGGACCACAATTCACGAGTCAGTGCTTCAAAGACTTTGCAGACACATATGGGTTCAAGCACGTGACCTCAAGCCCTCTGTACCCACAGTCGAATGGGTTAGCAGAGAAAGGGGTGCAAATAGTGAAGCGCATACTGAAAAAGGCTGCAGACAATGCAGACGACCCACATCTGGCGATCCTGAATTACCGAGCATCACCACTGGAGAATGGACTGTCCCCAGCAGAAATGCTCATGAACAGAAAACTCAGAACGCGACTTCCATCAGCATCTCAAGTGATGGAAAAGAGAGATGTGAGGCGTGATGAGAGGCAAACTGAACTGTACAACAGAACAGCACGACCTCTGAGACCACTTGCACATGAGGACATAGTGCGAGTGAGATGTGATGGAGAATGGGGACCGCTGGCAAAAGTGGTTAAAGAAACAACTCCCAGATCATATGAAGTCATCACAGAGCATGGGAAAACAATGAGGCGAAACCGACGTCACTTACTGAAAGTGCCTCAGACCAAATTGAGAGTCACAGACAGTGAAACAAGCGACATGCTAATACCCAGCCAAACCGAACAATTAGAAATGGCTGAGAACCAGAACATAGAGACAGACACTAACGAACAGACTGAGGTGACACAAAGGAGATGCTCACAAAGGCAAATTGTGAAACCGAAAAGATTGATTGAGGAAATGTAAGGAGTACTGAGATGAATGGAAAAAAAAAATGTGTTGATGTTGAATTGTAAACAGAGAAAAAAATGTGTTGATGTTGAATTGTAAACAGAGAAAAAATTGAACTTGTGATTCAGTGTACAAGGTTGAAAGAAATGTAAATAGAAATGGAGTTTATTTTGTATATTGAGATTTGAGAAAAAGTTTATAGTTGGACATGACCTTTACTAAAAAAAAAAGGGAGATGTATTGATATGTGAAGTTCCTATAGAGTCACCACTAGAGGGCAGTATGACCCCGGCCATGACCTGACTATAAAAGGAGATGTACATGTGCCACTGTGTGGTTAGTTGTTAGTTGCAGTTGAAGTGACAAGTAAAAAGTCCTAACTGACACCCGGTGTGTGTGCGCCTCATCATTACATGTTCCAGGAGAACATTACAAGGTTCCAGGAGAACGTTACATATATAGGCCCCTACTCGGTACCGAGGGATAATAAAAAAGGTCTCTGACATTGCAGGCCTGTTCTACAATTAAAGCGCCACTCCAACGGCTAATACAAAATGGTGGCCACCATTAACAACCTTGTGGGGTGAAGCGGGGTATTCACCCATACCAGACTTACCATCTGTAATGGCAGACAGCAGAGAGCAGTTTCAGGGGATGAAGAACATGGCACAAAAACGACAAGGTGGCTCAGGGACAAATCCAGCAACGTCCTCAATGAGAGAAAGAAAGAGGGAAGAAAAAAAACAAACATCCAGCAATGTCCTCAGCGGGCCGAGTAGTCAGGGAAAATCCAGTGCTGTCCTCAGTGTTGGTGGAGATCCTCCGTTGCGGGGAATTTGGCTAAACCCAAACCCCGGCCACAGCTCCAGTGGGACGTTGGTTCGGTGGGAACATGGCACCCACTGAACAGTTCACAAAGCAGAGGTCACAGAAGAGCAGCTCTCCTTAACAAGGCACTATAAACGGCAGCCAAAAGCCAAAAGAATCTCTGCGGTAAGCTAAAGGTCTGAGAAAACAGCTTTAGCTAGCTTCGCAGGTCCAATGGTCGGCGTCCATGCACAGCAAAAGACACAGCTTACTCTGAGAGCAGTCGCTGGCCGATTCAAGAAAAGCGTTAGTCCAGGGAAAACTCTCAGTTAGCCAGGTTAGCAGGTCCAACGGTCGGCGTCGACGAGCAGCAACAGACACAGCCTAATCCGGGAGCGGCCACTGGCCAACCACATACTGAAGAAAAAGTTAAGTCCAGTGAAAAAACTCAGGTAGCTAGTTTATCGGGTCCAACGGTCGGCGTCCACAGGCAGCAAGAGACACAGCCTTCTCCGGGAACGGCCACCAGCCAACTACCACTGAAGAAAAAACCTCTAAGTTCAGAAAAACTCAGAGTTAGCTAGGCTAGCAGGTCCAGCAGTTGGCGTCCACGGGCAGCAATAGACACAGCCTACTCCGGGAGCTGCAGCTGGCCAGCCACATACTGAAAAAAAAAAAAAAAAAAAAGTTAACTCTCAGAAACCACTACACAATCCCTGCCCCCCAACAGCAAAAGCCGATCACAACAGTAAAACACTAATATTGTCCTTGACTGACCAGTAGGCAGCAAATAGGAGGTAGTTAGAGAATTACCCAATTACATGCACTGGTAAATATGACTTTCTGTAGAATGTTCGAGAAGAAAAGACTATATGTAAAGCCTATATAAAAAAACAACAAGAAGGTTACAGTATTTGTGAACATGAAAAATAATAAAACTAATGTAGTAATACATATGTAGATATGTGAAAAATATTACAATGCATTGTATTGTAATATTGTAATCTTGTATCTTCTTCTTCTTGCTCTGAGAGAGAGCAGTCGCATTTTTTCTTCCCTCTTCCCGTCTGCCTTCCTGACCTATTCCCAGCTTTGCAATGTTGTGTTTTTGTCTGTGTTTAGTCGCTCTTCTTTGCTGAATCTTAATCTAAACGGAAATTATGGATTTGGAAGCGGCTTAAATGTGCTATTGTCACTATTTTTCAACAAGAATCGGGCCAAGGGGGAGCCCAAGAATTGGAACCTGCGAAGAGACTCATGGACATTGGAATTCATGCGTCTGTGGAAACATCATTATTGGTTATGATCTCAGGACTTCTATTTTTGGCTGTGAAGTTTCCTAATGTATCAGAAATTGAAGAAAGGTGAGAGAGCTGATCAAAGCGGACCCGGCAAGCTCCTTCATCAAATTCGACCAGCTGGGGAGGGCACGAGTAGCGGCAAACGGTGAACTGAATGACAGTGATTCAGTGGAGGAATACATCTGGAGCCCTGTGCTCTCCATGGGATTAAAGTTTAAGCCTGCATATGGAAATTATGAAAGCACAGAATTGCACGGGTGAGGAAAAATCTATTCTCTGAGTGCACTGTGCAGACTTGATTTGACCTTGTCTTGGTACCCTGTATTTACATTCCTCCTGATGAAGATAAGCGGAAGAGTGGCTCTGCTAACCCAAACATCGACAAGCAATGGCTGTTGTTCTGCAGATTGAGCTCCTCAAGGACAGCGCTCATGTGTTTACAGAACTTGCCACCTGCATGAGGAGAGATAAACTCTGGACATGCCGTGTAGAACACATGACTATCCGTTGCCAGGGGGTGCCCTCTGCTGTTCACCAGCAATTGACACATCTCCACACTGCATTACACACTGATCATATGCTGACTACATAACATAACATAACATACATAACACTGGTCTCTCTCGCTTGTTATTGTGTGATCTGTTAAATGTCTGCTAAATGTGCATTGAGGGTTTTTTTTGCCTGCAATCAAAATTTCGCTCACTCACTGAGCGCCATTGTGATAAAACATGTTTTTTTCTCTCGCCTACTGTGTCATATCCCTTCCCTTTTCTTTCTTCATGACTGGCGCCTAGCGGCTGCCCTGGCCTTGGATGCACTCTGCAGAGCGTGCCCAAATGCCAAGTCACGTTTCGTTACCTTGTATTTATACATGTGTAATGACAATAAAGTTGAATCTCATCTCATCTCATCTCATTTAATATTATGCAAGGGTTATTTAGAAGTTATGTGCGCACTTATAACAATAACCCAGAGGTTACACCACAGCATCTCAATTGGATTCAGGTCAGGACTTTGACTAGGCCACTTCAAAGTCTTCATTTTGTTTTTTTCTTAAGCCGTTCAGAGGTGGACTTGCTGGTGTGTTTTGGATCATTGTCCTACTGCAGAACCCAAGTGCATTTCAGCTTGAGGTCACAAACCGATGGCCGGACATTCTCCTTCAGGATTTTTTGGTAGACAGCACAATTCATGCTTCCATTTACCACAGCAAGTCTTCCAGGTCCTGAAGCAGCAAAACAGCCCCAGACCATCACACTACCACCACCATATTTTACTGATGGTATGATGCTCCTTTTCTGAAATGCTGTGTTACTTTTACGCCGGATGTAATTCGACACACATCTTCCAAAAAGTTCAACTTTTGTCTCGTCAGTCCACAGAGTATTTTCCCAAAGGTCTTGGGGATCATCAAGATGTTTTCTGGCAAAAATGAGATGAGCCTTTATGTTCTTTTTGCTCAGCAGTGGTTTTCATCTTGGAACTCTGACATGCAGGCCATTTTTGCCCAGTCTCTTTCTCGTGGTGGAGTCATGAACACTGACCTTAACTGAGGTAAGTGAGGCTTGCAGTTCTTTGGATGTTGTTGACCTCTTGGATGCGTCGTCACTGTGCTCTTGGGGTAATTTTGGTTGGCCGGCCACTCCTGGGAAGGTTCACCACTGTTCCATGTTGGCTCAATGGCTCTCACTGTGGTTTGCTGGAGTCCCAAAGCTTTAGAAATGGCTTTATAAGCTTTTCCAGACTGATAGATCTCATTTACTTTGTTTCTCATTTGTTCCTGAATTTCTTTGGATCGTAGCATGATGTCTAGCTTTTGAGGATCTTTTGGTCTACTTCACTTTGTCAGGCAGGTCCTAGTTAAGTGATTTCTTGATTGAGAACAGGTGTGGCAGTAATCAGGCCTGGGTGTGGCTAGAGAAATTGAACTCAGCTTTCCAAAGATGTGATAAACCACAGTTAATTTATGTTTTAAGGGGGGGGGGGGTCACTTTTTCAGACAGGGCCATGTAGGTTTGGATTTTTTTTTACCCTTAATAATAAACATCTTCATTTAAAAAATACATTTTGTGTTTATTTGTGTTATCTTTGTCTAATATTTAAATTTGTTTGATGATCTGAAACATTTAAGTGTGACAAGCATACAAAAAAATGAGAAATCAGGAAGGGGGCAAACACTTTTTCACATCCCTGTAATGCTACCAGGACCACCTTAACTTGCCATAAGGCCTTGGGGCTGAGAAGTTTTGTAGGCCCCTCCTTCTGCTCCTCCCAACAGAATCTCAGTTCAAAAATGATACAATGCAAGAAAACACAACTATAGTGCAAAAACTCAAGGTAGTGGCTATGGATACGGAAGCTGTATCCCTATACAAAAATTTCTATTTGGTACAGAAGAGTTGACAATCTCACAAAACTCTTTCAGATCAACACCAAGCCAACTGCTGCTGTGTCTTAGGTAGATAGTTCATTGAGCCTGTGAGCAGAAGGTTGTTGGCTCACGTCCTGCTCTAGGCACCTTGTCCAAACCATTTTACTTGATATGAGATGAAATTTAAACTTAAAATTAAGAGGTTAGCCTTAGGGTGTGGGAGTGGGTAAGGTTAAAAAGGTAGTAAATAGATATCAATTAAAATTTTGAAACAAATGCCTCAGATTTCCGTACCTGTAGCCTGCTGCTTCCAAGACATGCATTAATAGAAGGTGCTGGCCAATCAGATTTGAGCTCTGTCTGTAATAAGAATTTTATGGGTATGGTTCCGTATCCATAGTCAATGCCAAAACTCAAATTGTAAGATGAAATATCTTAAATTAAGGCTGTATATGCTTGTTTTTTTTTCTGAGAAGATATTTATTCTTGCTGTGGAGATTATGTGTTAGAACATTTTACATGCTTTCAGAGAGTTCTTAACTTGTTTTAAACAATTTGATAAACCAAATTTTCTTGTTCTGTTGGCAGTTAATTTTACTGCAAATCACCAAAAATTTTCTGGCAATAGATAATTTTATTTAAAATTGGGGAAAAAATATGCCAAAAAAATCCTGGGTTCGATCCCAGCCCCTGACCAACAGTGATCGGTGTGGAGTTTGCATGTTCTCCCCGTGTCTACGTGAGTTTACTCCGGGATTTCTCCGGTTTCCTCCCACATGCCAAAAACATGCAAGTTAGGTTAATTAGCATCAAACTGAGGATTCTAAATTGTCCTTAGGTATGACTGTGAGAGTGAATGGTTGTCTGTCTCTCTGTGTTGGCCCTGTGATGGACTGGCAATCTGTCCAGGGTGTACCCTGCCTCTCGCTCAAAGATGCTGGGATAGGCTCCAGCCCCCTCGCAACCCGAAAAGGATTAAGCAGAAGAAGATGAATGAATGAAGATTAAATAACTTAAAACAAGTAAGAAAACTATCTTAAAGCAAGTAAAATCTTACAGAAAACTGCACAACAAAGAGAAATTCTTGGCTTGTCAAAATTATCTTGTCAGAGAAAAACAAGCATTTAGGCTTAATTTAAAATATTTGATCTTACTAAGATTTTATGTTTTGCAGTGTGACATACTATTGGCTGCTTCAGCATAAACACAAAAGTCAGTCTAATCCCTCTTTCACACACACACACACACACACACACACACACACACACACACACACACACACACACCAGTATCATGAACACCACCAGCCTAAATGCCAGATATCAGAGGATGACACTAATCAACAATTAAAGTCTAATGATGACAGCAGAACACAAAGTTATATCAGTGAAGTATTTCTGATTCAAACAATGGACAACAGCAGCAATCAAAAACCTGCACAGCAGGTGATTGGAAACCACTACAAAGAGCATGTCTTACCTTTTTAGAAGTGCTTTCTGGTCTTCTTTAGAAAAATCTTTCATTATGTCCTTTACATCCAGCTCACGAAGAAAGTATGGACATCAGTGTGAGCTCACAGTCTGTTTGTAGTAGCATGCTTGGTCCAGTCTACTTTTTTACCAAGTTTGGAGTCCACTGTCCCACACACAGCTGTCTGATCTAAGCAATCATGGCCTTTCCCAGTGACCGGTCTTTTCTTGTGCTGGTCTCCATCTCTCAGCTTGTTTTCTCCACTGGCCTGCTCTCCTTTGGCAGAATCTGGCAGCGCCTGTTTTCTCCTCCAGGTGAGTGCTTTAATGGTCCTCCTGTCTGTCCATATTCAGTCTCTGCTCAGTGAAACCTGCTCTCCAATTTCAGGTAATGGCCCACATGTCTCCTCAGTCAGTCTCTCCAGGATTTCGCAGGATGTTTTTATGATTGTTGCGGGCCAAAAAGCCCGAATTCGCAGGAGCTTTTTTAAAAAGTTGCGATAAAAGTTGTGATGTTTTTAGAGTGTTTTCTGCACTAAAAGTTGTGGGAAGAATTCCAAATTTTAAAGCAGATGCTTTTTTCCAGTTTACTGCAGTGATATTCTATTTAACAATACAAGAAAAGCACAGGATTGTCAAACTTTTCCTATTATAGTGATTTGTAAATTAAGCAGAAACTTCTGCTATACAGAAAAACTCTTGTGCGGCGGCAAATACAAACATTAACACAATATCCATTACAACAGCTAAATTGCACTGAATACGTTAAAGGTGAACTGAAACCACCTTTTTGCGCAAAAAGTAGAATAGCGGATTAATTCCTTATTACCTATTGTATTTTTCAACACATAAAAGAAATTTTTAGGCCGTGCGATGGCCAAGCTATAAGCCGATAAACTTTTGCCTCTGGCTGGCAGTGCCAAACAAACCGGAAGTAGTGCAGACGACGCTGCGTGACGTCACGAGTGTGACCCTTATTAAAACAACAATGGCAGATGATAGCAGTTCCAGCAGTCAAGAAAACCAGAGTTTTCAGAGTGAAGAGGCATTCAGGATCGGTGACGAGACAGAGGAGGATGCAGGAGTGTCAAGTGAACAGGAAGAGAGCGAGGGAGGCATCGAACCGTACAGATTCGAGCCTGAATTTTTGGGGGATTCCAGCACCGACTCAGAGTCAGACCGCAGCAGTGATGGGGAGGAGAGTCGCTTATTGAATACAGAATGGTGAGTCTTTACTTCTCTACTTTAGCATGTTTGGGGTGTCAGGATAAGGAAAATTAACAATAAAAAAGAAAGAAAAAAAAAACATCAGCATTTTTCCAACTTATTATTTATACATAGGGCTAGGACTGTACAATAGCCTGGCCGTGTACACACTTGGCATTGAATAGACACATCCGTGGCGTAGGGTTAACACGTGTATTCAGGACAGGTTCCATGACCATGGGCTATGTATTACAATACTTCTACAGACTATAGTGGCAATACACATGAACAGAACTGGCCTCTGCATTTGACTGTGCTTTATAAATAATATCTACAGTGATCCCTCACTTATCGCGTTTAATGGGGGCCAGAACCGACCGCGAAAAGTGAAAAACCGCGAAGTAGCGTCACCCCCCCCCCCCCAAGGACGTCACAAGCACTATTTTGCACAAAAAGGCACAAGAGAACAGCGAAAAGTGCCACTAAGCAACTCGAGCGATAAAGAACAATGAATCCGGTCTTTCTTCGCTGGGTATGGGCGCTCGGCAGAGAGAGAAGCTGGGTAAAACGTCTCGGCCAATCAGCTTGCGAGATTCACGAGCAGTGACGAGGTGGGCGGAGAGGAGTGGAGCGGTGGTCAGAGAGGTGGATTTTGAGCTGTGCGGGCTCTCCGTGTTGATACCTGATGTTCTAATGTAGTCTCCCTGCCTTCTGCTAGCACCCGGGCAACTTTCGTACCATTTATTCTCAATTTTGAATTTTTGATGAATATTTTTGAAAAATCCGCGATGCACTGAGGGCGCGAAAGGTGAAACGCGAAGTAGCGAGGGATCACTGTATATCTAGAAACGCATCGCTTCCCGGTCGCTTTTCCTCCCCCTTTCTTTTCTTTCGTCGCCATGACAGCTTTCCTTGGCCACTGAACAGATCTTCCCAGGTGTTGGAAGTGTTTTGTAGTCGACTATCACGACAAAATGCACCAAAAACAACCAGTGTCGACGTGCTCGCAATGGTAAACATGAGGACTGGGTCACATTCGTGACGTCACGCGGAACTCCGGCTGCACTTCCGGATAATCGGCGGATTCGTAGGATTTTTCAGGGCGGGAAATTCAAAATCGCGATTTTCTCCAAGATTCTGGGATTGGTGGAGGGGGTGCCAATGATAAATTATCTTTATAATTGTATGTACTATCACCCAGTGCCGTTCAATGCCGTTCACTTCAGTTCACCTTTAAAGAGTAGAGATTTGGAAATTATTGGCAGCACCTTTATTTGAAAACTCCCTACGGTTCCTGACCACTTGGTACCGAGCGGAGAGGAAAAAAAATATTCTGTTGATTATTCTACTGCTCTGTATTGGCTATTGGAGTCTGTGTTTGTCTGAAAAAAAATACAAAGAATATTCTCTCTCTTTCCATGCCTACCTGTCTGTCTGTTGCATGTTGGTCTTCACACACACACATGTTTCATTTACAGTGGGATGGCGAGGTGGGGGGGATGGGTGGGTGCGTTTGTCCGTCCAGAGTCCACACCAGAGATTGGTAAATGGCATTCACTTATATAACGCTTTTATTCTCATCTCTTGATGACCAAAGCACTTTACAGATCCTGCTATCCACCCATTCACACACTGATGGTGGCATGCCGCCTAACATGGCGCTTCCAGACCCACCAGAGGCAATTGGGGTGAAGTGTCTTGCCCAGGGACACAACGGCAGGATATATGGAGAGAGCGGGATTCGAACCGCCGACCATGTGGTTATTGGATGACCTGCTCTACCTCCTGAGCCACTGCCATCCCCAAATTAACAGTTTTAAAGCTCATTGACCAGCTGTAGTAATGATTTTACCTCTAAAGATGTATAAATAAACTTAGTTCCCCGCTGACTCTCTTACCATCATCTTTTACCATCCTCACCTGTACATAACTGCATAACTACATAACTACATCTAACTTACTGCACATTATTTGCACATAACAGTACTCTTAACTTTCTGCACTGCTGCATATATTTGCATATATTTGCTTAAATTGCACATACTGTTAATTACCGTATATACTGCACTGCTGTCCTTTGCACTTCTGATTGGATGCTAAACTGTGTTTCGTTTCCTTGTATTCATACATGTGTAATGACAATAAAGTTGAGTCTAATCTAATCTAATCTAATCTAAATGTTCAAACACTGGCTGTAGTGTAGTGTACTCTCCTCACGCCCACTCCCGCGACGGGATGCTTTTGGGGCAGGCGCATGTTTTTCAACAAAAACCCAGTGCTTCGCACTTGCGGTCAGGACGGAGACATGGCAAGGCGTCCACAGGCAGGCAGGGGGAGACGGAGGAATGGACGGTGTTGAAAACTTTGCGGGTGACTGTTTTTTTTAAAAAACACACTCTGTTTGCAGGTGTGTTCCGTTACTCACTGTGAACTATAAACTCACTACTCACTGTAAACACGGATGTGAACGTGGTGCAATGATGCATTTTTTTTTTTTTTTTTGGTTAGACTGAGCGTTTCAGCGCCAGAGACAAATTTGATTGGTGAAACTGGCGGAAGTTGACGAGGATTGGCCAAAATTGCGGGAAAGTTGCGGTGATTGGACAAAGTTGCAAGGTCATGCAATAGTTGCATTGATTGGCTGATTTTGCGTGAATTGGTGTGATCGCAACATCGCAAAATCCTGGAGGGACTGCTCAGTTCAGTAATTAGCAGCCCTACCTCCACTTGATGCTCCAGTTTAGAAAAATGCTTTAAGCTTCGGGAATTTTTGAACAATTCCTTTTCCCCTCAATAATTTTGTGAGCGCCATTCTCAAAGTTTTTGTCCGGACATTTTGACCTAGCTAATTACTTCTTACCTCTCACTGGTGCTTGCATAGTCACATTGCCAAAACTGAAGGCTAGGCTAGGCTAGGCTGAAGCCCAGCCTAGCCCATGCGTTAAGGCGGCCTTGAATACTACACCTCCAAAGATTAAGTATTATTAAGTTATATGTTATGTTTCATTACATTCATCGTGTATATGGTAAATGGTAATAACAATAATAATAATAATGGATTAGATTTACAGTATATGGCGCTTTACATGTCAAGTGACTTCTCAAAGCGCTTACAATGAGTCCTTTATTTATTCACTCCAGACATTGGCAGTGGTAAGCTACTACTGTAGCCACTGCTGCCCTGGGGCAGACTGGCGGAAATGTGACTGCTAATCCATGCCAATGGCCTCTCTGACCACTACCGAACAGTTAGGGTGCATTCAGATGCCCACTGTTTGGTCCAGACCAAAGGACCAAACAGTGGATTCCGCAGATAGTTCCATTCATTTACTGCCATCTGAATGCGCGTTGAAACTCTGGTGTGCACTAAACAAGCAAAGTCTGGACCCCCTGAAAATGGGGGTCTCAGTTCTCTTGCAAACAAAGTCTGGTGCATTCCTCTTGCACTGTGAATCCAAAAGGAGAAACCAGCAGACCAAAGGACGCAAGTGACCCTCGGCGTTTGTGTAACAATAGCAACACGTAGCCTGATAAGAGGAAGTGACGTTTACCATAGTACATTTTGGATAGAAAATAACAATAAAGACAACTGCGCAAATCCGAGAAACCCTTTTACCAGTGAAAGCCGAGGAGAAAAGTTAAAAAATGTTTCATTTGTGGTGGACAAACAACCTGACTGAAGAGAATGAATTTCCGTTTTCGGTCCTGGCCAAACAATGAGCCTGATTTTTCTTCTTTGCCGATATTTTTTCTTCCTCGCCAGTGGTGGTTTTGGCTACAGCGTCCCAAATGAGAAGTTGTTGTAACTGTGTGATGTCCAGGCAGTTTGGTCTGCTGCGGTGTGAATGCAAACCAAACGAAGGTGTGAAAATTCTCAGCATTCCCCGCCCAGTTGAACCGAGATCCCCAAACTATCCTGATGTGAATGCAGCTTTACACATTCATACCCAGTGTCATGGACCCTGGAGGCAAGGTGGGTAAAGTCTCTTGCCCAGGGACACAATGGCAGGATGGCTGGGGAGAGCAGGATTCGAACCGCCAACCCTCTAGTTATTGGACGACTCGCTCTACTTCCTGAACCACTGCCGCCCACATTTACCTCCTCCATTCCATTTTTGCTGAGCACCAAGCTGAATGGCAGGAAGTTCCATTTTTATATGGTCTTTGGCATGACCCGGCTGGGACTTGAACCCCGATCTCCGGGTTGTGGGGCAGATGCTCTACCTCTAGGCTACCACTCCTGGTAAATGGTGCTCACTTACAGTATATAGTGCATTTTTACTCATTTCTGGATGACCAAAGCGCTTTTCAGATCCTGCTATCCACATATTCACATACTGATGGCAGCCGAGCTGCCATACACAGGTGCTAGCCTGACCTATCAGGAGCAACTAGGGGTTCAGTGTCTTGTTCAAGGACACTTCGACATGCAGACTAAATATATTTTGTTAAGTTGATTACCATAGTGATATTGCTAAAGAGAGAGAGATGTTTATACTTTTTTGCTTGCTTTTTGTTTTATTTGCCATTTGGTTAGATAAAAACCAGTTTATACCAGTAACGTAAGAGTTAAGACAAAATAAATTAAGCCACGGTGGATGTAGTTGGACTATGAGAAGAATGGGAAATACAGACACAGTCATGGAAAGAACAGGCAAACTCTACACAGGAAAGCACTGGATGGTCTGGGAATTTGAACAAGAGACACCCTAGCTGTGAGGTCAACGTGATAACCATCGGCCCATCATGCCCCCAGTTTGTCCCATTGTGGTGGCACGGGTGGGGGATTCTCCACCCAGAGACGGCATCTGAGGAAAGAGGGAACAATGGGCTGAAGGAGGAGGTGTTACTGGGAGGTCTCAGAAGGGACAGTAAGGACTATTCATGGAGAGGAGGAAGCGTCGGAGCCGCTGAAGGAGGAAAGGGTGTGAAGAGCGGTATGGACGTTATGTTATGTTAATGTGCCACGCATGTCTTGGTTCCACTCAATGTATTATTGTTGTGATTCCTGGGTTTTTATGCACAGAATTAAAGGTTATGAAAAGATGGTGCATGAACACCTGGCAGCTTTTTGACTTTACTGTATGTTGGAGAAGGAATAAAGTTTGTGTGTCGTTCAGCTCGTTGCCTTGCCTGCTTCCTTTCTCCACACCATCACCATATATTATTAATTAAACTGTTTTAGGAAGAATTTTGGAGAAAAATGCATAATCTGATCACTGCATAAATCTCACAGTGCTGAACAAGCTGAGTTAATTTTAAATGCTACTAATACGAAGCTGAACATTCAGTTATTCACAGGCCTCATTTTTTTAATATGCCTTGTGAACTTGATTATTTTCAAAGCTTTTTATTTACATCATGAACAAAGACACACACTAACAGTCTAAGAAGAGGTGAAACGTTCCTCTGTCCTTTCACATCAGGGGCGCATGTTTTCACACAAGCGTGCTGTCAGTGAGATGTGTTAAAGAAATGGAAGACTGAAAGGTTGACTTTGCACACTCTCACCTCATCCTTACATGTTCCATATGACAAGCTAGACACATTATTTATTCATCCTCAGTCCATTCCAGACCTACCAACAATCACACCTACCAGCACAGATGCATGTGCAGCCTACTCATGTGATATTGAGTGAATAAATCTCCATAAACTGTAGGACTGAAATCTGTTGTGCGTGTCAATGTTGTCTGGTAGTAGCTGAAGGAACAATGTCAATAACTGTGCAAAGATAGAGAGCGCAGCTACCCGGAGCTGATACTAATACAGTAATTGCCATGTACTCATGTCACTCATCAAAATAACTGACAGCATTTTTCCAGTGAATGTTTATCTTGGTGTCACCCAGACTGTCTGGAGCCCAACCACTGGTAAACAGATGGCTGACTTTATTGTGATTTGTTCTACTAGAGACTATGCGTCAGGGAGTGAAAAGAAATTCACATTTATGGTTTTTATCTCTGTCAAGGAGGTAATGTGATCAGGGCGGTTTGTTTGTTAGCAGGATTACACCAAAATTACTTGACACTGGAGTGGTGGCCTAGCGGTAGGGCATCCACCCCATAACCGGGAAGTCGGGGTTCAAGACCCGACTGCGGGTCATGCCCAAGTTCATATGAAAATGGAACTTCCTGCTGTCAAGCTTGGTGCTCAGCAAAAAATGGAATGGAGGAGGGAATTGTGGGTGGCAGTGGCTCAGGAGGTAGAGCGGGTTGTCCAATAACCAGAGGGTTGGCGGTTCGGATCCCGGTCTCCCCAGCCATCCTGCCATTGTGTTCCTGGGCAAGACACTTTACCCACCTTGTTTCCAGTGTCCATGACTCTGGGCATGAATGTGTATAAATAGTCAGTAGTGGTCGGAGAGGCTGTTGGTGTGGATTGGCAGCGATGTTTCCGTCAGTCTGGCCCAGGGCAGCTGTGGCTACAGTAGTAGCTTACCACTATCAATGTCTGGAGTGAATGAATAATGCACCTGCTGTAAGCGCTTTGAGGTGTCACTTGACATGTTAAGCGCCATATAAATCTCATCCGTTATTATTATGATCAAGTGTTCAGTCGAGGTGGCCCCCGGGCTATGGATGAACCCATTAGATTTTGGAGATGACCTGAGAGTGCATATCTCCAACAAGGCCCCATCTTTCATTGTTAAAAAAGTGGGGAAAAAAAGAATCCAGAATCCACATCCTGACTCATCTCCAAAATCCAGTGGTTTCATCCGTAGTCCAGGGGCCTCCTCGGCTGAAAATGTCAGAATTTGTTCCGTACTTCTGTAATCCTGCTCAGAAACAAGGCAGGCAGCCCGACCTTGGTGGAGGTATGCGTGGTGAGTGCTTCCAGTTTGGCAACTGTTTTGGTTTAGATGGTTCATTTAAAAAAAATGCTTCTAATTCTGGAAGGTTTTACATCTTGTAATTGTAGAACTCCTGGAGAATGAGGGAATAATAATAAAAAAAAAAAAGTTGGTGTCTGATGTGTGAAATGATTTGAGGTGCTGTAACTGGGAGGATGGATTAAAGTCACCGTCTTCATGAGTGCATTTCGGACTATAAACTGCAAATGGAAAATGATGAAAAAAGACAATCTAGTCGCATGATGTATGATTTTGCTGTCATTTCTTACCCTCCTGTTACATTCTCAGCTCTGTGCAGCTGCTTTTGGGTTTGCGGCTATTTTGGGATGAGGGAAAAACAGGTTTGCGTCTCCGCTGCAATATGTTCAGCGTATAAGTCCAAATGAGTGCAGATCAGTCAGCAGCTGTTGGTTTTTCGCAGCGCAACGTCGTCTCTCCACAGGATCCTGCATCAGCCCGAAGCCAGGGGGGCTGACTGACAGAACTTGGCAGCCTGTGGACCCTCCTTCCCAGCGTCTCCTCCTCCCTCTCTCCCCTCTGCTCTCCTCTGCTCTCCTCTCTTCTCCCTCTCTCCTCTTCAATCGCGGAGCTGCGCTCACTGACTCGACGCGGCCGACAGGGATGCAGCGAGGGCGCAGCGCAGCCTGAAAATGGCACCACCACGCGTCCTGTGGATCTATCCGTCCAGCTTCCTCCTGACCTCCCTAATTATTTTTCACGCACTACCGCCGTGTCGAGCCTTACGGAATTACCCCGAGAATGAAGGTGGGTGTCTCGGCATGTTGTGTAACCTCAGTGAGTTTTTTTTTTTTTTTTTTGGCGGATGGGGAGCGCTCATCCCGCGGTTCCGCTGGCCGGGGAAGGCGCGCAGCGCAGCGGCGGAGACCCCAGTTAAGTGCTCGGCTTGGTTATGAATGATGCATAAAGAAAAGCGGAGAGAGAGACAGAGAGAGAGAGAGAGGCAAAAATAGTGTCGGTCACGTTTTTTCTTTTCCGAGCATGCTGACATTAAATTTGCATGACAGACACACATGGACAGCCCTGCTGCGCTTAATTGACAGGACCGGGATCCTCACGTAACCACGTTCTATTAATCACGATAATCTTCCATACATTAAAGTAGCCTAACTTATAATGCTTATGCCAAAACACCATTGACATCTCTGTCAAAAATCCCTCTTCATTACTGACATCTTAATTGTTATTATTCCACTGATATTTTTTCTTCTGAAGCATATTGCCTCAGCCTGCAAATGAGCAGCAGCAATTACATTAAATTTGTCACACGCTGCTGCCGAGCTTCTCTCCGTTATTGTATTAACATCGATGCTCAGCCTGAAATGAGCCAATAGATTTACTTCCCAACTACTCCTGACTGCTCGTTGGGCTGAAACATGCCAGCTCGTTTGCTTAATGGGATGTCAAAGTTGCCCCAAAGTGAGGAAAATGTGCATAACATTAGCAGATTTGAAGGTTATTTGAAGAAAACTGGAAGGGCCTGTGGTGTGCTTGTTCTGGGCAGTTAAGACAGTCCGACTGGAAACGACACAGCTGCGGCTTTTAATTCTGGGAACCATTAAAGCTCCAGTCTATCTTGTTCTAAAGCTCGTCAGAAGATTGCCACCTCTGTGATATGGCTTTCGGGGACGTTTCCGCCTCTCTTCTGGCTCTTCTCTGTCGCTATCACAACCACAACACACCCAAAGACCTCAACCACAGGCCCGCAAAGACTAACCAGTCAAATGAGTCAGCTCGGACACACTGGTACAAAGACGGGCCCCCCACGCAGCTTCACTGGGGCCTCCTGTGTCTGCCTGACTTAACGGTATAAGCGGTGTACATGTACGTCGCCCTGGATGTATGTCACAGCCTGGAGGAGTTCACACAGAACAAAGGCTCTGGAGGACACAGAGCGAGAGAGAGAGCGAGAGAGAGAGAGAGAGTGGAGCAGCAGCAGCGTTTTAACTGCAGGAGGCCATGCATGTGTGGGAGACACCGACACACACCTCTGAAGTAGCCACTGAAGTAAGCGTGAAGGATGAAGTCAACTGGAAGCCAAAGGAAAGTCCTGTTGATTCAGATACATAAATAGAGGGGTGTGTGTGTGCTTATCATGTTCAGCTGAGGTGACAGACAGGTCAGATGGTGTTTTTTTTTTTTTTTCCCCCCAAGTACATGCACTTCAAAGTCTGTGCCAGCCGATGTGTGCTTACGTGTGTGTATTTGCATGACTTCACGATGTCCCCGTCCCCCCAGTCATTACCTGCTGTTTAGGACTGCTGGCATTAGTGGCACCTTTAAGCCCTCCTGCTCATCTTGCGTGGGCCTGCACATACTGCAGTCGGACGGTAATCCAGCGGATCCACTTTTGGAGCCACTCTCTGCCCCTCTTTTTTCTCCTTTTGGCCCACCCGTTTGCTTTGCTGTGTCCACCCAGAGCTAAGGGATTGCACTTGTCTTTGCTACCGTGTGTGTGTGTGTGTTTGCCTATAAGCGTGCGTCTCCTCCGCCCACGACTCTCGGTAGCTGTGTTATTCCAGGAAATCCTCCCTCTGAGTCTGTCTACTAGCAGAAGCGAGACCATCATAAAATGAGAGATACAGCTCTCAGGGCTCAATTAAGAACACAATGCCTTTGATAGAGATGATAGTATAAGCAGGGAAAAACCCAGCTGTGCTAGGCTGTCAGAAGGCTTAGTTTACAACCAGAGCTATTGATCTGCCCCCAAATTATTTGACATTTACAAGAATCTCAGTTGTGAGAGTGGACCGGCAGAAGAAGCGAAGTGCTTTGGCAAAATTTACACAATTGCTCAAAATGGTTGCTGTAATTGCACCCTGACAGGGAACATTAGGGAAAGAGGGAACGAGTTCATTCACAAGTTGTGAGGAAAAGGAGCAAGAGCACATTCTGAAGGTCTTTGTTATCGTAGGTGAAAGGGAGACAGGGAAAGGGAGCGTGGAGGAGTTTCACAGCACCAGCAGAGGGAGCCGAACTCAGCCTCCGTCTGGACCCTGAGGCCATACTGATGTAACAGCAGGGAGGATGCTCGCAGGTCTCCATGTGGTTCCTTTTAACAGCACTGTCCTCATCACTTCTCTGCTCTCTTACGCAGCGGTACAAGACGTCTTCTTTCCTGCGCCTTGTTTTCTCCTTGTACGCATCCCGCTCGAGCAGACTCATGCTGGGGAAGAAGCAGACTGTAACTCCTTTCTATTTTTGTGTCTTTCCCCCGCCTCTAAATTTGCCTCCTTGATCCTAGCAGAACATAAGGAAGCCCTGCATTTCCTTCCAGTGCAGTGTTAGAGTACAGTAACAGGAGTGCATGGATGATTTAAATCAAAAAATTCTAGGTTAGAACTGCGTGCAAATGGATAAACAACTGAACTGATGGCACCACAAGAGCTTGTTTGTGTTACAGTCTTGAGGTTTATGTTAATCTATAACTGCCATTAGAAATACATCACACACGAAGCCTCCTATTAACTTGACCTTAGGGTACTAGAGGAAATTGCTGTGTTGCTTCTTAAAGTTAACGGGAGGGTGAGCAGTTAGTGCAGAGGCAAGCATATGGAAAGCATGCCCTCTACTTCAACGCACATACACACACGTGCAAGACCCTGACTGCTGTATAATGTTGGGTCAAAGGTCTCATCCGGTTTAATTACTTTAATCTATAATGGCTGCTTGTAGTTATCGGCAGAACCATACCTCACAAAGCGTGCTCACGTGTGTGAGTCAGAGGGACTGTTCTGCTCCCATGTAACAGCCATGACCTTGGACAGGGCTGGATATAGAGCTCCACTCTCATCGGAGAGCAGCAGCAAGTGTGAGCACCCTCCCGTTTTCCTCTTCTACCTCCACTCCAGTCTTTTGCTCAAATCCCCTTCTTTTAAATCTGCCCTTGTCTGTTTTCCATCAGCCTCCCTCGTGGCGTCTATCTGTTTCTATCTGGTTGATTTTTTTTTTCCAACCTTTTTTTTTTTTCCCCTCTCATCTTTTCCTTCTCTCATTCACTGGCATCTGATGTGAGAGGAAGACAGGAGTCAGGAGCCGCTGTAGGTTTTCCGTAATCAGGTGGAGCTCCTTAGCACGCGCCCAAACACGAGCAAACAATGGATGTGTGGCTGTGCATGCGCGCACGCACACACACACACACTCACACAGATACACACACACACGCATAACCACACTTATCCTTTCTTAATGTTTGGCTGGGGGGCAGTTTGGCGGTCTCGGTCCAGAGAATAGTGACACATATTCCGGGGGCTGTCTGATCGATGGGGTTATAAATACAACTCGGTGACAGAGAATGATTCTGTGGTGAGGGCTTCACTCATTGTGTGTGTGTGTGTGTGTGTGTGTGTGTGTGAGAGAGAGCAAGAGAGAGAGAGAGAGGTATAAATCCTCTGTAGCCAAATTGAGCCAGAAAAGAAAAAAAAAAAGATACACTGAAAAGCTCAAGACTTTGTGTTCTGTTGAGAAAAGCACCCATGATAGCAGTAGCGGTCTTTGTGTTGTCGTAATTGTCAGTAGTGAGAAGTAGCAAGATTGCTGATTGTGCTTTTTTTTGTTTCTCCATTTTGTTTTTCTAAAGGTGCTTTCTTCTTGGGGTGCTTTCAGACCTAATCCGTTTGGCCCAGACTTTTGGACTTCCAGCTTGATTCAGACCAAAGTTTTAGGTGTGAAACCTCAGCCAAACCACGGTCCGAACTTTTTGGTCTGGCAAAAAGACGTCGTCTCAGTCCAGAATAAAGTAAATCTTGGTCCAGTTCATTCAGAGTGTGAAACCAGTTTTCACAAAAGTTAGAAATTTCTGATCAATTACAGAAAGAGAAGAAAAATTACCCATAGTAGCACTTGCTGGGAGGAAGAGAACTAGTTTTTAATTGAAATATGGTCTGTTGGTGGCATAAATAGTGGTTAAAAAATAATCATAAAAAATGTAAAAACTTAGATACTTTTGGAAAGGCTGTGACAGGGAGTAGAGCAGAGAGAGATGTGCCCAGAGTCATAGAAAACCCCTTAGAGGGTGAGTAGCATGTTTGCCAACTACTAGCCTCTGCAAACATCTGGTAGTAGAAACGTAGATGTTTGCACAAACGTAGATGTTTGTACTACCAGCATCATGCAAACACAAGATGTTTGTACAGCCTCTGTACAAACATCGTCATGGCAACAGGATGTAGGTCCATCCATCCATCTTCTTCAACTTAATCCTTTTTGGGTCGCGGGGGGGCTGGAGCCTATCCCAGCATCTTTTGGGCGAGAGGCAGGATACACCCTGGACAGATCGCCAGTCCATCGCAGGATGTAGGTGTTATGTAAAATTGTTGTTAAATGGATACAAATGTAACAAAAACATGAACCTTGGTTCAGACCTTGGTGTGGACTTTCAGGTGTGAAAATGCCTTGAGAGTTAAACTCATAATACACTCATCTCAGTGTACTTAACTGTGATGAGTCTGGGCACAGTGTTTTCACAGAGCCCAGACTCTTAATTTATTTCTGAGTTTTGTATGTCTGTTACTATTATGTAGTCAGTTTCTATATATATTTTGTTTTTTTTTGTGTCATGTGCCCTCCTCTCTCCAGACACTCCCACTAGCTGCTCACAGTCTGCTCCCCTGTCGTCTCAGCTGTGAGCAGTTGGGTAATTAGGTCACCTGCCGGCTCAGCCATCCGCACCTGCTGCTCATTTGTCTGTCAAGTATTTAAGCACTGCCAACTCATTGTTTCTCTGCGGGAGTATTGATGTTAATGGACTTCATGCTACTGAATATTCTCCTCATCTCCTCTAGAGCAATTCCGGCTCTGGAGTGCTTCCCTTGTAAGTCACCCTTGTTTGTATTTTTGTATTGTTGCACAGTTTTTGGAATTTTTGTCCGCTTCTGTTATTAAATGTCACAACTACAGTTCAGTGCGCAAGTCTGTCTTTCTGCCCCGGAGGGGCGTTCATGACATTAATAAGAAGTTACCATTAGAGGGCAGTCAACTTAGTGCCACTAAAGGTTACTGCAGTTAAAATGGTTGCAAAGTAAAGATGTGCTGACATTAGATTCGTGTTTACTGTACAAACAGAACGCTTTAGTGGATTGCCAGCTTAATGTAATGGAGGGGTTTGCGTGCCCTATTGATTTTGGCCACTATGTTTTCAGGGGCAACTTGTCTCGGAACAAAGTCGTCCTGGGTGAAGGGCCAGACTAAGAGTGATCCAGTAGATCTCAATGAATAAAATTACATCAAGGACCCAGTGTGCCCAAAAGAGCCACATGAGTCTGCCCTCCACTGGGCTCACCACCTGCAGGAGGGATCATAGGGATCATGGTGCTGTGTTTACCGGGTGGCAGTCTGAGCTACTCTGTTTGGACTTTGGTTGTCCCCAGATAAGCGGTAGAAGATGGGTGGATGGATGTACAAACAGGAGTGTGGTAGATGCTCAAACACTGTCAATCTCTTCCTTTATTGTGTGACAACAACAATAGTAAACAATAATTTCCAATTTGAGCAGCAATTTATCTCTATTTAATAGACTTCTGCAAAAAAAAAAAAAGTCAGAATGAAGTATAAGTCTAAAAGTCTAAAAGTACAGGCTTAGTCCATGAGTTCAGGTTGACCACTTGTGTGTTTCAAACTGGTATTACGTGGACATTTAGACTATTTTCTGTATCTGTTTTTCTAATAGGACTGGTTTATTTTCATTTTGTGTTCAGCACTTTGATGTCCAATCATCGGCTCAAGTCTCGCTCCTGCCAGGTGAACATGGTTGTGTCGCAAACGGCTACAATGAAATTTTCAGCTTCAGCGATTCCCTTGAGATGTCGAGCTCATTAATGTCAAAGGAAGCCTTCCCTCGGTCTCTGATGGCTATAGTGAAGTTTGGGTGTAAGAATCCTCTCTTCACCCAGTGAACACACAAACCAACACACGCACAGACGCACACACGCAAGTACACACCACCCTAATTTCCACCCTCAGTTCTCGGGGCCCCTCCCCCTCCTCTCAACAAGCCGTTAACTACTGGTCAAATCGCTGATCACTGGGCCTTGACCGCTGCCTTTCCACCAACCTCCTCTTTTTCTCCCTTTCTCCCTCTCATAGCTCTTTCACAGTATTTCACACACACACACACACACACACACACCCCTGTTTTTGGCTAAATTGAACTTGGTTGTTACCCATCTTCGCCGCTGCCCTCTGTCCATTTCTCTTGTTTTTTTGCTCTGCTGGCTTGACTTGTGCCGTGGCTGTGGAAGGCTGCATTAGTCAGCTTTACGAACAAACATCCCAGGATTTGGGTCAGCCGCAGATGTAATACGTTCCCTGACCAGTGCTCCAGTGTTTGTCAAAGTATTACGAGATCAAAAGATGAGGGGACCTGAAAGCTGCGGCGGTGTTAACAAACAAGCCTACAGCTTCCCTTTGATGTGCAATTTGCAACAAGCCCTCAAACTAAAAGATTAAACAGGTTTTTTTTCCCCCCCAAACCCTCCCAGTGCAACTCCGCCAACCTTCTCAAATAGAGTGACATCACTGCATCTCAGTAAAGCGAACTGCGATTCAGGGTTTCACAGCTTTTAAAGGACTCAATTCCTCATATGGAGGTACTAGGTGGAGGAAGGCAGATGGTACTAGGATAGTGGACATCACTAAAAGCATTTTCTCATGGAAGAGATGGGAGTCTGAGGCCACTTGGTTCTTTTTGTTGACTCCCGTCTATGTTTTCCTTCATTTTGCATTGACAGTTTACTTCCAGATTGGCAATTTGCTTCCTTTATGCATCAATTGCACATTTTTAGATGCTCAAGGTTTGGGTAACAGTCAGGGTTAGGCTGGGGGTGAAATGGTATACATACTAACCTTCTCGGTGTACTGAGCAAGTACAGCTGACAGTAAAGAGGTGGGAGTGTTTTTTTAGGCCCATCCATCCATCTTCTTCTGCTTAATCCTTTTCGGGTCGCGGGGGGGCTGGAGCCTATCCCAGCATCTTTGGATGAGAGGCAGGGTACACCCTGGACAGATCGCCAGTCCATCGCAGGGCCAACACAGAGAGACAGACAACCATTCACTCTCACAGTCATACCTAAGGACAATTTAGAATCCCCAGTTTGATGCCAGTTAACCTAACTTGCATGTTTTTGGCATGTGGGAGGAAACCGGAGAAATCCCAGAGTAAACCCATGCAGACACAGGGAGAACATGCAAACTCCACACAGATCACTGTTGGTCGGGGGCTGGGATCGAACCCAGGAGGCCCACACATATTTATGTGTGAGACAGCTCCTGTCTTCCCTACAATAGTGTTGTCATTGTCAGTTTCATGTTCATGTTTATGTTAGTTTCAAGTTCGTGTTCCTTGCCTTTCTTTTCCTCATACAGGCATATGCACAGTTGTCAGTTGCTGTTACGCACTGGCAGAAATGTGTGTTGTAACGTTTTAAAACCATACAAGCAGAGGCCGACCACAGCACCAACCTCAACATCCTGACTACTGTACACTAGTGCTCACTCAAACTGGAGTGGTGTCCTGAACTTTTTCTGATCCCTGGACAATATTATGGACCACATTTGCACTGTTAAGGTCTACCCAGTGTGATGCGATGGACCACTGTGTTTTTGGTTTCTTTGAAACATGGCTAAATACAGTGGGGTAAAAAAGTAGTCAGCCACCAATTGTGCAAGTTCTCCCACTTAAAAGATGAGAGAGGTCTCCAATTTTCATCATAGGTATACCTCAACTATGAGAGACAAAATGAGAAAAAAAAATCCAGAAAATCACATTGAAGGATTTTTAATGAATTAATTGGTAAATTCCTCGGTAAAATAAGTATTTGGTCAATAACAAAAGTTCATTTCAATACTTTGTTATATACCCTTTGTTGGCAATGACAGAGGTCAAACGTTTTCTGTAAGTTTTCACAAGGTTTTCACACACTGTTGCTGGTATTTTGGCCCATTCCTCCATGCGCATCTCCTCTAGAGCAGTGATGTTTTGGGGCTGTCGCTGGGCAACATGGACTTTCAACTCCCTCCAAAGATTTTCTATGGGGTTGAGATCTGGAGACTGGCTAGGCCACTCCAGGACCTTGAAATGCTTCTTACGAAGCCACTCCTTCGTTGCCCGGGCGGTGTGTTTGGGATCACTGTCATGCTGAAAGACCCAGCCACGTTTCATCTTCAATGCCCTTGCTGGTGGAAGGAGGTTTTCACTCAAAATCTCACGATACATGGCCCCATTCATTCTTTCCTTTACACGGATCAGTCGTCCTGGTCCCTTTGCAGAAAAACAGCCCCAAAGTATGATGTTTCCACCCCCATGCTTGACAGTAGGTATGGTGTTCTTTCTCCTCCAAACACGACAAGTTAAGTTTTTACCAAAAAGTTCTATTTTGGTTTCATCTGACCATATGACATTCTCCCAATCCTCTTCTGGATCATCCAAATGCTCTCTAGCAAACTTCAGACGGGCCTGGACATGTACTGGCTTAATCAGGGGGACACGTCTGGCACTGCAGGATTTGAGTCCCTGGCGGTGTAGTGTGTTTCTGATGTAGCCTTTGTTACTTTGGTCCCAGCTCTCTGCAGGTCATTCACTAGGTCCCCCCGTGTGGTTCTGGGATTTTTGCTCACCGTTCTTGTGATAATTTTGACACCACGGGGTGAGATCTTGCGTGGAGCCCCAGATCGAGGGAGATTACCAGTGGTCTTGTATGTCTTCCATTTTCTAATAATTGCTCCCACAGTTGATTTCTTCACACCAAGCTGCTTACCTATTGCAGATTCAGTCTTCCCAGCCTGGTGCAGGTCTACAATTTTGTTTCTGGTGTCCTTTGACAGCTCTTTGGTCTTGGCCATAGTGGAGTTTGGAGTCTGACTGTTTGAGGTTGTGGACAGGTATCTTTTATACTGATAACAAGTTCAAACAGGTGCCATTAATACAGGTAGCGAGTGGAGGACAGAGGAGCCTCTTAAAGAAGAAGTTACAGGTCTGTGAGAGCCAGAAATCTCGCTTGTTTGTAGGTGACCAAATACTTATTTTACTGAGGAATTTACCAATTAATTCATTAAAAATCCTTCAATGTGATTTTCTAGATTTTTTTTTTTCTCATTTTGTCTCTCATAGTTGAGGTATACCTATAACGAAAATTGGAGACCTCTCTCATCTTTTAAGTGGGAGAACTTGCACAATTGGTGGCTGACTAAATACTTTTTTGCCCCACTGTAGAACAGAATAGAATAGGCTTTATTGTCATTGTACAGTTGTACAGCACAATGAAATTGTGGGTGCTCCACCAGACTGTTGCGCAATAAAGTGAGAAGAGTTTGAAATAAAACAGTTACAGGACACACAGTTAACCATCTGACTGAAGTAAAAATAAAAGTAAAAATAACAAATAGCCCATTGGTATATACACAGGTACGGTAGTGGCTTCACGGGTGGAACTATGTACATAAGAGTGTGGAGTGCAGAACACATAATAGAATAAAATGGCCCAAGGATTATGGAAAATATGTACAGTAGTAATTTCATGGATGGATCAATATGCATGAAAGTGAGGAGTGCAAAGACAGGTGAGTTATAGTGATAATTAAAAGGTCTTCAATTCTGTGCATGTGAGCGTTCAGAAGGGGGGGGGGGGCTCTGACTGCAGTTTGGATGGCCCAGCAGAAGAAACTGTTTGACAGTCTGGAGGTGTGGGACCTGGTTGATCTGAACCATCGTCCAGAGGGAAGCAGGTCAAACAAGGTGGTGGGCGGGATGTAGGGGGTCTCCTGTGATGGCCTTGATCCTTCTGAGAAAGGAGGCTCTGGAGAGGTCTTCCAGGGAGGGCAGAGGGCTGTTCTCGGCCGTGGACTCAGCGTACCACACACCCAGACAGTAGGTGAGAGCGCTCTCCACTGAGCAGCGATAAAAGGCCAGCAGCAGCTTCTGGTCTGGGTTGTGCTTCCTCAGGACACAGAGGACGTGCAGCCACTGCTGGGCTTTCTTCAGCAGGGCCTTGGTATTGACAGTTCAGGAGAGGTCAGAGGCAATGTCGGTGCCCAGGAACCTGAAGGCGGGGACGTTTTCCATGCGGTCGCCATTTATTGGGGGGTGGTCCTGTCTGTTCTTCCTTAAATCCAGAATGAGTTCTTTGTTTTTTTGGACATTCAGTTTCAAGTTGTTTGCTTGGCACAACAGCAGCAGATTCTTTACCTCCGTCCTGTGTATGCCTTCTCATCGTCGGTGATGAGCCCAACCAAGGTGGTATCGTCCGCATATTTCACAATGACGGTTGTTGGGTGGGTTGGAATGCAGTCAAAGGTGTACAGGGAGTACAGTAGAGGGCTTAGCATGCCGCTTTGGGGGGAGGCAGTGCTGAGGGACAGTGTGGAGGAGTGGTGGGGGCCAAGTCTGACTGTTTGTGGGCGGGTGGGCGGTTGGTGAGAAGGATCTTTATCCAGGAGCAGGTAGTGGGGGGATCTGGAGGAGGTGCAGTTTGTTGATCAGGATGTCCGGGATGATGGTGTTAAAAGCTGAGCTGTAGTCCACAAAGAGCATCCTCACATACAGTTAGGCCCAAAAATATTTGGACAGTGACACAAATTTTGTTATTTTAGCTGTTTACGAAAACATATTCTGGATACAATTATATAATCACCGTGGGCTTAAAGTGCAGACTCTCAGCTGTAATTTGAGAGTATTCACATCCAAATTGGAGCAAGGGTTTAGGAATTACAGCTCTTTAATACGTAGCCGTCTCTTTTTCAAGGGACCAAAAGTAATTGGACAATTGACTCAGAAGGCTGCAAAAAAAAAAATAAATAACAAGGCTGCATGGGCTCTTCCCTCGTTAACCTGTCATCAATTAAGCAGTTAAAAGGTCTGGAGTTGATTCCAGGTGTGGCGTTTGCATTTGGAAGCTGTTGCTGTGAACACACAACATGCGGTCAAAGGAGCTCTCAATGGAAGTGAAACAGACCATCCTGAGGCTGGAAAAAAAGAAGAAATCCATCAGAGAGATAGCAGAAATGTTAGGAGTGGCCAAATCAACAGTTTGGTACATTGTGAGAAAAAAGAGTGCACTGGTGAGCTTGGGAACTCAAAAAGGCCTGGACGTCCACGGAAGACAACAGTGGTGGATGATCGCAGAATCCTTTTCATGGTGAAGAACAACCCCTTCACAACATCCACTCAAGTGAAGAACACTCTTCAGGAAGTAGGTGTATCAGTATCTAAGTCTACCATAAAGAGAAGACTTCATGAGAGTAGATACAAAGGATTCACCACAAGGTGCAAACCATTAATCAGCCTCAAAAATAGAAAGGCCAGAATTGACTTTGCCAAAAAAACACCTGAAGAAGCCAGCCCAGTTCTGGAACAGCATTCTTTGGACAGATGAGACTAAGATCAACCTGTACCAGAATGATGGGAAGAAGAAAATTTGGAGAAGAATTGGAACAGCTCATGATCCAAAGCACTACATCTTCTGTAAAACATGGTGGAGGCAGTGTGATGGCATGGGCATGCATGGTTTCCAATGGCACTGGGTCACTTGTGTTTATTGATGATGTGACAAAAGACAGAAGCAGCCAGATGAATTCTGAAGTATATAGGGATATACTTTCTGCTCAGATTCAGCCAAATGCAGCAAAGTTGATTGAATGGCGCTTCACCAATGATCCAAAAGATACTGCAAAAGCAACCCAGGAGTTTTTTAAAGCAACGAAGTGGAATATTCTGCAATGGCCGAGTCAATCACCAGATCTCAACCCAATCGAGCATGCATTTCACTTGCTCAAGACAAAACTTAAGGCAGAAAGACCCACGAACAAGCAACAACTGAAGACAGCTGCAGTAAAGGCCTGGCAAAGCATCACAAAGGAGGAAACCCAGCGTTTGGTGATGTCCATGGGTTCCAGACTTCAGGCAGTCATTGTCTGCAAAGGATTCTCAACAAAATATTGAAAAGTATCATTTTACTTAGGATTATGTTTATTTGTCCAATTACTTTTGAGCCCCTGAAATGAGGAGCGTTTGTATAAAAATAGCTACAATTCCTACATGTTTAATCATATATTTTTGTTCAACCCCTTGAATTAAACCTTAATGTCTGCACTTCAATTCCGTTGTAGTTGTTTCATTTCAAATCCAATGTGGTGGCATGCAGAGCCCAAATCATGAAGATTGTGTCACTGTCCAAATATTTCTGGGCCTAACTGTAGTTCCTTGGGTTCTCCAGGTGGCTCAGCGCTCTGTGGAGAGTGGTGGCAATACCGTCTTCCGTAGGTTTTCCCTGTAGGCGAACTGATGTGGGTAAAAGGAGGGGGGAAGACAGTCCCTGATGTGCTGGGACACTAGTCGCTCAAAACACTTCATGACTACAGACATGAGTGCTATGGGTCTGTAGTCGTTCAGGCTGTCAATTGTGGCCTCTTTGGGGATGGGGTTGATGGTGGAGGCCTTGAGGCAGGAGGGGATGGTGGCGTGTGTCAGGGAGAGGTTAAAACACTTGGTGAGGATCCCTGCCAGCAGGTCTGCACATGCTTTGACCACTGCTCCTGGGATGCCATCTAGGCCAGCAGCTCTGCGAGAGTTTACTGCTCTCAGTTGCCTCCTCACCTTGGGCACCTGTAGAGAGAGGGGGGAGGGGAGGGGGGACGGGTTTGGCGGGGAGGTGTGCTCAAACCGGGCAAAGAAGCTGTTCAGCTCCTCTGCCAGAGGGAGGCTGCTGCCTGATGTTGGGGGGCCCTGGCCCCTGTAATTGGTGAGGGCCTGGATGCCTCTCCACATCTGTTGGGGGTTGTTGTCTGTGAGGAAGCCCTCCACCTTCCTCCTATAGATGTTTTTAGCGAGTTTTATGCCTCTCTTCAAGTTGGCTCTGGCAGTGCTATACAGAGAGCTGTCCCTCTTTGTAAATGACAACATTCTGGAATTGGTGATAGGTTACCCCAAACTAGCCAGCTATTTCCTGGCTAAGGTACACGTCCTTACAAAGTAGAAGACTGTCCCTTTGTCTTTGTGGTCCCATGTAGGGCTGAGCAATTTGACCTTAAATGAGCATCACGGTTATTTGAACCTTTCACGCTGGTTTTGGTTTTTGCTGTTTTTTTCCCCTCCTTTATTCTCCCTTATAGTTCACTGAGAAGGATAGTAAATAAGCAGTAATAAGGTGGGTTTGTGGAGAAAGGAGGCAGGCGAGGCAACGAGCTGGACGACACAGAAACTTTATTCCTTCTCCAACATAATTCACAGCAAAAGAGAATCCTGGGTCTCTGTGCATTCCTCTTTTATCTCTTTATTTCCATGCGTCGAGACCCGGAACTTCATACCATACACATTGTTGTATGAACAAAGAATTGTGTGGCACATTAACATAACATAATGCCGGTGCCGCTACAACACCTTTCTTCTCTCCACAGCTCCGGCATCTCTTACTCTCCCCGGGTGGCACATAGAACCAACAGTCCCGTCTGATGTCCCCCGGTAACACCTTCTCATTCGGTCCATCGTCCTCCTCTCCCCTTGCCCTCTCTGGGTGGAGAACCCTCCCCACCACCACATGCCCCCCCACAGCCCCCCCACCCCGAACACCCAGGAGGGGCACTAACCCCCCCCGTCCTTTGGGCTTGAGCTGGCGCCCATAGCGGCTGTAGTGGGGGGTCACCAATCCAGTCGAAGCGCCCTGCTGGTGAGGTGTACTGGAGGGCATGTCAGCCTGTGGAGGAAAAGAGGGAGGGGGGACACATTAACTTAGTGAGCGCAGGTCTCTGCCGAGGGATCACCACTTTGCGGAGCCACCAACGGTGGTCGTCTGCGCCGGGGTGCTTGGGCCAACACCACCTGCTCGTCTGCCAACACAAAAGCGGGCTTCAGCCTGTCGATGCAGATGGTCTCCCTTCATCCCCCAAGTCTAACACAAAATGCTTCTCCCCATGTTCCAACACCCTGAACGGTTTGTCGTACAGTGGGCGCAGCGGGGTCCGGTGTGCATCGTGCCTGAAAAAAACAAAACTGGTGTTCTGCAAGGTTTTTGGGACGAATGTGCGGGGAAAACAATGGTGGGCCAGGCCCGGTATGCTCGCAACCTCCGTACTGTGTAAAAATTGCACGGGCAGATCAGCCTCGGGTGCGGGGTTTTCTGGTAAAAATTCCCTGGGGATCTGCAGCGTCTTGAGAAAAAACGAGTTCTGGTGGGGAGGCTGCCAAATCCTCCTTAGGTGCGGAGCACAACCCTAAAAGAACCCAAGGCAGGCGGTTGACCCAATTTGTGTCCGTGAGTGAAGCACTGAGCGCTGCTTTAAGCGACCTATGAAAACGCTTGCATAACGCATTAGCCTGGGAGTTGTATGTGGTAGTGTGGTGAATTTTGACCCCCAAGCTCTGAGCCATCGCGGACCAGAGTTCTGAAACGAATTGTGGACCCCTGTCGGACGTTTGTCCATGACATAAAGCAGTCTGTTCCTGTCTCCATTGGTTGCAGCTGCCACGGAATTCTGAACGTGCTGTCTTCCCGGCTTCTTGAATTGGCATGGTGACAGGCAGCATTGGGCATTTGAGCCGAAACAGCGATGATAAAAACAGATTGACCCATTCCTTGGTCTCCTGGTGTCCGTCCCGGCTACCATAAACGGCTCCTCGACCTCGCTGGAGTCCGCCATGGATGCCAGTGCCACTGTCTGCATGCTGGCAGCTCTTGTCGTCAAGATGATGCGATCCGCTTCCTGCACCAGGGCGCGGTAGTCCATAGCAACCAGCCACGGCGAGTTGGCCAAGATTGCCCTTGATGTAGCCGGTAGGTTCCTGAGGAACAAGTGGGCGAACGGGAAAGATTCGTCGTCCTTCCCCCTCAGTGCCAACATGCTCTCCATAAGTCCCACTGCCGACTTGTCCCCTAACTCCGAACATGTTAGGAGCCTCTCTGTCCTCTCACTGTCAGAAAGGGCATTGCGCTGGAGAAGCATCCTCTTGAGCATTTCATATTTTCCTTGGGCCGGTGACTCCCGGAGCAGGCTTGTTACCCGTTGCATGGCGCGCGCATCCAGCGCAGCGACCACATAGTAATATCTGGTATCGTCCGTTGTTATCCTGCGGAGTGCGAACTGGGCTTCTGTGTGTAAGAACCACGCAGTTGGGTTGTGAAGCCAGAAGTCTGGGAGCTCGACTGAGACCACGCACGCGGCGCTGGTGCGCTCCCTCCAGGCAGTCTCCGGGGCTGTGCTCGGCTCGCTTTCCATGGCACGTCTTGGGTCACCAATGTGGAGAAAGGAAGCAGATGAGGCAACGAGCTGGACGACACAGAAACTTTATTCTTTCTCCAATATAATTCACAGCAAAAGAGAATCCTGGGTCTCTGTGCATTCTTCTTTTATCTCTTTATTTCCATGCATCGAGACCCGGAACTTCCGACCATACACATTGTTGTATGAACAAAGAATTGTGTGGCACATTAACATAACATAATGCCGGCGCCACTACAACACCTTTCTTCTCTCCGCGGCTCCAGCATCTCTTACTCTCCCCGGGGAGCACATAGAACCAACAGTCCCGTCTGATGTCCCCCGGTGACACCTCCTCATTTGGTCCATTGTCCTCCTCTCCCTTTGCCCTCTCTGGGTGGAGAAACCCCACACGTTCACACCAAATGCGAACAGACAAATTTTTCGTGCAGCACGATTACATTATAAATCAGTGTAAACATGCCAACAGACATGAATAGTGAGATGCAGACAGGCAAAGTTGTCTTTAAAACCTCTGCAGCTATGTTCAACCTGCTGTGGAAATTCCCAAAATAACGTCATGTTTAGGTTTACATTATCCGTCTGGGGGCTCAACTGAAAATGTTGTCTCAAGCCTCCAAAACTTCACAGATGATGGGTGTTTGCATTGCTAGCTTGCTAGCTTGCTAGGATGTCCGTGGCCGGAAACTGTGGGTAAATAATTCCAAAATCCTGATTCAGCTGAAGAGTTCCCGATCCTCCCGTCTCCCGGTGAGTGAGTTTCCTTTTCTAAATAGTTTACTCTGCAATGGCGATAATTTTACTCCAGTGACAGCAAAATCTCAAACATGTTTGTTTGAACATATTTATTATTGCGTTCACCTTTGGTGTGAACACACCTTTACACAAGAGTGTGTTATCAGTGAATATATCACTGCAGTGATTTGGTAGTAAATGAGCATAATATCAACCAAATCTCACTAAAAACGTGCCAAATGAATGTTTTCCACCCCCTTAAAAACATGTATTTATATGTAAAACCCCCGAAAACGTACCTGGATACGTATGACGAACCGAGTACATATGGACAAACTTCTTTACTTACTGCGCATCTGTGAATGCATGCATGAAAAGAATGCACCGTACTCACTGTGCATGCAATGAGTACTGTTTAAATCCGGCTTCCTACACTCATTTGGTTGGTGGGCGGGGGTTGGCGGACGGTTACTTACTTATGGTTTCAATCAACAAGTCACGAGTTTGCGTCCCACACAGAGCTGTGAGTGAGTTTGGGGTTTTTTTTGTTTCTGTTTTTACGTTTTTCACTCCTCTAATGGTTTAAGTTAGGAAAAATGTTTTGGTTAGGTGCCACCTCTATTGGTTAAAGAGAGAGAGACGAAGAGAAAGTTTCTTAAAGGTGTAAACACAACGTATCCGCTGCACATGAAATTTTTTTTTTCATGTCTATGCATGTTTTCTCAGAGTGAAAAATCGTGCATTTGTACGTTTTATAGGTGAGACTGGGCTGAAAATATAATCATTTCACACACTTAACCAAATTAATAAATATTGTCCAGTGCAGAAGTCAGTGTTTATTATACATACGTCTTGAGGGTTTGTGGGTCACGGGCATCGGCTAATTGGCTTGTTAGCTGTGTTGGGCGTGTCCTTTACACAACCATGATTATGTTATCACCACATTGGTTTTTAAATCCAAAATTAGCTTGTCCATTTTGTCATCTATTTCCACTGTAAAACAGTTCAGCCGTTAACAGTGATTTAACTTCCTGGCAGTCCCTGTTAGTCTCAGTGCACTTTGCTCGGTTTTTTTTTGGTATCTTCAGATTAAATAAAAAAAAGAGTGAATCATCACAAATGTACTATGTAGATAGACACTGCATTTCTCTTTATTACAAGCTGTTTTTTTTCCACTGCGTTCCACTGCTTCCAAACAGCAGTAATTGCACAGCTTCCACGGTGCGGAGTTATATGACTGCACACATTAAAGGGGCAGGACATGAGAGCGCGCGCACACACACACACACACAAAGCAGGGAGAGGGAAAAAACTGAAAAAAAAAAAAAAACTGACACAGGCAAGATTATGTCAGTTTTATGCCCCAAACATCAGTTTTGGTTTTGTCGGTTAATCGCCCAGCCCCAGTCCCGTGTGTCTGTTCATGCCATTGCTTCCTCTTGTGCTCTGCCCCAGGTCAACGTCCTCAGTTACCTCCAGTGTATTTAGGCCTGCTGAGTCCTCTGTCTCTTGTCAGACCACCAGTCTACACTTGTTAAGTCATGTTGTGTCATGTTTCTGCCTGTGCCTCGTTTCCCCAGTTTAGGTCTGTGTTTCAGTTTAGTTTGGTTATTTTCCTGGCCTTGAGCAGTTTTGTTTTATATTCTTCACTGTCTTTTTCTGGCCCGTGTTGTGTTTCTGTTTAAATAAATCTTTTCTCCTTTACCTCTGCAGCTAGGTCATCCTTCATACAATTTGGAAAGGCGACCTTGGACATATGCATTTAGCTTTAGTATGTTGTTTAAAGCAAAGGGCTGAAGTGACTGCACTATGATGGATAAAATCAGCATTTAATGGATTTTTTCAGCTTCTCAGTTGTCACAAATGTACATATTTTTGCTCCTGGTGAGACTGTTAAGTATGACGTGTACATTTGTCTCTGTATTTTGGTGGTATTTTTTAGACTAATCTATATAATAATAGTGTGTCTGATTAGCAGGGAAATTGGCCATTGAATTTGGGTGTTAATATCAAAACCAGGAAAAGTCTACCTCTTACAGTGCTTGAGAAATCACTTATTTTGTGTTTTTGAGGCTTTGCTCATTGTTACTGAGGTTACTGAGAGTGTGCTACGATGTTGTCGGATGTCTTAGGGCATCTGACCTCAGAAATGTCATCTGTCCACTCTGCTATTTCATCACTGTCATTTTGCCTTTAAAGCTATAAAACCCAGTCACACCATTCAAACGGCATCCAGAGTGAATCTACCAACCAGCAGGGCCTGTCTGTGTGCAGTTTGCGTTGTCTCCCCATGCTTGCATGGGTTTACTCTGAGTGCTTCGGTTTCTTCCCACATTCCATAAAAAAGCAGGTTAGGTTAGTTAGAGACTCTACAGTGGCCCTAGGTGTGAATGTGTGTGTGAATGGTGAAGGGACTGGTGCTGTATATGGATGCCCTTGAATTTCCCTCTGGGATTAATAAAGTATAACTCAGGGATACATCTATGACCAGTGACACTGACACACATTCTAATGGTTCAATTGCCTTAATATCGATGAACTTTCCCAGAAATTTAGAAGTCACAAAAATCAGCATTTCTAAATGGAAAAATCACATGTAGCTTAACATTTAGTTGTTCTTTAATATGCTGTAGAGATCTGCAGTGACTTCAAAGATATGAAAACCACGTATGGCCATAGTCATACAAAAATATACATAGAAGAGGATAGAGTGACAGTGTTTATTTATTAATATGCAATGAATCAGAATACAAAGTAGCCTATAAATATTTTCATGGGCATTTTTATGAGACCTTGAGGAAAATAACAGGAGCCCATATTTGTTAAATTATAGATCCATATATACTAAATGAATAGTTTGGGAGAAACACCTATAATTCCCAAAGCAATAAATTAGTAGTTATTTGCACGAGAGTCAGATGCCACATTATGTTTTTTATTTGACCACTGCTGAACATGTTTGTTATTGAATAGGAAAAAATATATCTGATTTGATATACTGTCTCTATATCTCATTTGATGTAATGTCACTTATGATTATTACATTTTTTTCTGTCAAAAATATTTCTTTTCAAAATGATACCATTGCAAAATTATCTACATACACTGACAAAAAGTTAGGGATATTTGGCTTTCGGGTGAAATCTGTGGAAAATGTAAAAAGTTCACGCTACAGTGACTCTATATCATGAAGGTAAGGGCGTTTAAGTAGAAGCATGCAATAGTGATTTCCTCATCTCAAACACTTTATTGAAACAAAAGCCAACAACAGCGGTGGGTATACCACAACAAAAAATGTCAGTGTCTCAATAACTTGTCATGTGCCCTTGAGCATCAATTACAGCTTGACAATGACGTCTCATGCTGCTCACAAGTCGACTTATTGCCTGCTGAGGCATGGCATTCCACTCTTCTTGAAGGGTGGCCCTCAGGTTATTGAGGTTGGGGGTGCAGGGCTACGAGCCTCTACACGGCGACTCAGCTGATCCCATAGGTTTTCTATGGGATTCAGGTCTGGAGAAAGTGCAGGCCACTCCATTTGAGGTACCCCAGCCTCCAGCAGCCATTCCCTAATGATGCAACTTCGATGAGTTGGAGCATTGTCGTCCATAAAGATGAAATTAGGCCTGTGTTGTTCATGCAGGGGCACAATGACTAGATTAATAATGTTATTCAGATAGTATCAGCTTGTCACTGTACCATTCACAAAGTGTAGGGCAGTTCTGTATTGACTAGACACACCTGCCCAGACTTCAACATGGTGACAACAGAGGCTGATGCATAGCGCTCTCCTTGATGTCTCCAATGTCGTTGGCGGCCATCATTTCTGCTCACCGTGGATCTGCTTTCATCAGAGAACAGCACTGAGGCCCACTGGTCCCTTATCCAGCGTAAATGTTTCCTGGCCCATGCAAAATGATGACACCTATGCCTGATGGTGTGGTCAGGTACCCTTGCAGGTTGTCTAGTACGCAGACAACGCTGATGTAAATGGTTTTGAATGGTCTGACATGACACTTGGGTGTCTCTCACCTCCCTTAAATGTGTCTGGAGTTGAGTGGCATTCATCATCTGGTTCTGCAGGGCACTGTTCACAATGAAGCGGTCATCAGTGTGGGATGTGGCCAAAGGACATCCACTTCTATGCCTTTCTGTGACTCTTCCAGTCTCTCTGTATCTCTGTTGCAACCTGCTGATGACACTCTGTGACACTCTAAGCTCAGTAGCCACTTCCCTCTGAGAACATCCTGTTTGAAGCCTCACAATGGCGAGGTACTGTTGATCAGTTGTTAGGTGTTGTCTTGGTCTCATGATGTCAAAATGTGAACAGCATGATGAAGAGGACTGTTTAAATACCAATTCTAACTGAACCAGAAAATTTACTGGTCGAGTCATGGATAAAACATCTGATGTGAATTTGCCATTAAGCACCTTGTTAGAGAACAGCCAGTTACGCAAAAGGTACTGAAACATTCAAGAGCTGGACGTCTCCATTCAAAAGGTTAGAGAAGGTCAAATTAAGTTCACCTGTAAAGGTTATAGTGCATTTCAGGTTCATCTAGAAATTTCACCCGAAAGCCAAATATCCCTAACTTTTTGTGAGTAGTATATAATACTGCAGTGGCTTCTGTAGCATCAGTTGAAGGCTACTGCTTGGAGAGGTATCACGGCTGACATACTTCTTGTTTTGTTTGCCCCTTGCAGGACATAAATGAGGCACCAATCGGCAGTAGTGAGTTTGCTTATTTATTAAATAATTCTGGAGCTTCAAGTACTAGTGAAAACCCAGGTACCTATTCTTGCTTTCTGAGAGTACCTTCATGCACATTCTACAGTATCAGGTCACGGCACATCTGTGCAACAATCAGTCATGCTGTTTAATCATCATCTTAATATCTGACACATGTCAGGTGGGTGGATTATCTTGGCAAAGGAGAAGTGCTCTTTTGTCACTGCTGGCACAACAAACCTTTTCAGTTCTGAGAATTTAATAGGAACACAAAAATGCCATCCTAGATCCCATGGGCTACTGCTAATTCTGTTATATTTCCTCCAAAACACAACTGAACTTTAATATTTTAGTACATATGCTTGCTCTGTCTTTCTATTTACAACTGTTCAGTTTAAGTTTAATTTCATGGAGACACCAGATGAGAAGACTGGAAGGTAGACATCTTTTATAGGTGTGTGGTACTGATAAATGGTGATATGTGTGTATGTATGTACTGCTGTGCGTGCCCTCAGTAGAAAACTGTCCAAGCATACTTTTATCTGACATGTGATTTCCTTTCCATCTCAACTGCTGAGGCCCACTCCTGAGATTCTTGGCCAATTTGCCCTCCTGCGATCAACCACTGTGTGACAGCTCTGTGAGTGTGTCTGTGTGTGTGTGTTTGTCCCATCAGTGTGGAATGTCTTGAGAGCTAACTGAGCACAAAAAAGGTCAAGAAGAAGCAAAGAAGAAAAACATACATTTGAAGTAGAAGAAATTTAGAGACATTGTGGATTAAAAGGAAAAAGATACTTAATTTCTCTTTTGTCTTTTGGTTTAGATTGTGATCTTTATTTGGTTCGTTAAAGGTTACTGTATTTTTTCCACACATTGATATTTTTCTTTTAATTATTGCGGCATTATTGTATATATATAGTCAGTATATACTGTATACTGTATACAGTATATAATGTATATAGCCAGTATATACTGGCTCCTCCACATTGAAAGGAGTCAGTTGAGGTGGTTTGGGCATCTGATGCCTCCTGGACGCCTCCCACTTGAGGTGTTTCGGGCACGTCCCACTGGGAGGAGACCCCGGGGCAGACCCAGGACTCAGTGGAGAGACTATGTCTCCCAGCTGGTCTGGGAACGCCTTGGTATCCTCTCTGAAGAGCTGGAGCAGGTGGCTGGGGAGAGGGAAGTCTGGGCTTCTCTGCTTGAACTGCTGCCTCCGCGACCCGGACCTCCGGAAAAGTGGTAAAAGATGGACGGATGGATGGCATTATTGTGAATCATCTTTTGCACATTTCCTCAGAATGCCTCGTTTATGTGTATGCCTCTTTAAATGCTCATGAGCCCCAACTGACTCCACCCTTCCTCGTACATCACTTAGAACAGGGGTGTCCAATCATGTGCCATGGAGGGCCAAGACCCTACAGGTTTTCTCTTCTACCCAGTTTCTTCAGCAGGTGTTTTCACTTATCAGCAATCAGTGGGAAGAAATTCAGTGAAATCTGCTGTTGAAGACACTGGTTGGAGGTAAAGCCTGCAGGATCTTGGCGCTCCATGGCACATGATTGGACACCCCTGACTTAGGATGTTGCTAATGTCACTGGCTAGTGTTAGCTTGCTATCTCCTAGCTGAGGTAGCTAGCACAGCCTGAGCCAGTTAATGTATATTTGTCTTAAAGAACAAATGAAATAAAGCATCACTAGTGGACAGGGGTGTGTGGGTTCAGTGGTCGATAGGATATGACTGGTCCCTAAAGTACAATAACTAAAGGGCCCATGAATAGGAAACTGCTAACGGCCGCTAGCCGCCTTTGGTCCTGGTCAGTGTAAAATAGTAAAATAAGCTAAAATAGCATTTTAAAAAAAATGACATACTGTGTATGCTCGTGTTGGTGGATGAACAAGGATTCCAGTGGAGGTGAAAAGAATTAGTAGAAAATAGTGATCAAAACTGGCTGCAATCAAACAGTTAAACTTGGCAGCGTGGCCAAGGTAATGCTAACGGTGTGCATCTATCATGGTGAAAACATAACAAAATAGGCCAGAATGACACAAGATATTTATCGACGGTGAATTAATGAACCATGTTTTGAACTGGGATGTCTACTATGTTGCCCTGAATGTAAAGAAAAAAACCATATAAACTGTGCTTGGTAAGCTAATGTCATAGTAGCACTGCTAGCTCTGAAGCTAACACCTTGGGCTCACACTCTGGACAGGGATTGAATCATCACAGCCAATAGCACGGTGATGGGTTGTAACTGAAAACCGGATCATTTGTCAGTAACATAGGGGAAAAGATCCTGACAGAGCCAAACTGGTTTCTGCCCGTTCCTGCTGAAAGGTGAAAATATAATTATTTATAAGTAAAGAGAGATTTTAACATTTTTACTGTAATCATTTGACCCAAGAAAGCATTTTAGAAGGTTAAAATACACAAACACACCATGTTTTAGACAATGGGACCTTTAAATAAATGGTGAGATAGTGAGCGTGCACAGATGTACATATGCATGCTTCAGGCTTTCTGAAATTTCAAGGTCATTGTTTGTGTACACTTGCGTACGCCTGCGTGTGTGAGTGTGTCTGCTGCTCCTTGCCCTTGATGAGTTGTTGGCATACTGGTGGAAGGAGCTTATTAAAGAAAACAAGTGTCTGGATCTGACTGGGTGTCACAGTTCAACACTGTAAGCATTCAAGCAGCATGCACAGACACACGTTCACACACATGCACAGACGCACACGCACATACTCACACTCCGGAGCCTCGTCAAGCGACAAACTAGGGCAGCGCTCCTGTCATAGTCTGTCAGAATATCATTGTTTCTGTCCTGCTTGTGTTTTCAGTTTGTGAAAAAGCAGCGTAAGCTAACGTGCCTTCTGCTGCAGAGTTTGAGCTGAACAAGCTAAAGTTCATCAGATGAAATTTTGTATAAATATTTGTGGCCTTGTCCATGCATTGTTTAAGTTGAACCTTTTTATTATAATTTTTTTTTTCCACAATATCTTTATTGAACCTTTTTTTTTTTTTTAACAAACATGATACAAACAATCAAACACTAACACTAAAGTACTACAAAAAAAAAAAAATACCCTAAAAACACCAACAACCACCAACAAAATCAAGTCTTCAACAATGCTCCTCTGTTTAGTCTAGACAATCCAATACATTAGTATACATATTATGTTCACCAGTTTGGAATTTACAAGGTCCACACACATCATTCACCTTCTTCTTCAAGAGTTATGTTTAAATTTTTTACATAATCAATAAAAGGTCTCCATATATTCTCAAACACAATTTCCTTTGATTTCAGTATATATGTTATTCTTTCTAATGGAAGGTTTGTTAACATCTGTCTTAACCACTGAGTCACATCTGGTCTATGAGTCTTTTTCCATAATAGTGCAATACATTTTTTGGCATTAAGCAAACTGAGGTCTATGAATGTTCTTTCACTTTTATTGAAATTATGCTTTTCTGGGTACAGACCCAACAAAAACAGTTTAGGATTCAATATGATTTGTTTTGAGATTATTTTTTCAATTGTTACCCTCACCTCCTCCCAAAACATTCTTATTAATCTACATTCCCATAAACAATGAAATAGGGTTCCTTTACTTTCCATGCATTTTGTGCATGTATCTGGTATATTTTTGTTATATCTATTTAACTCCTCCGGTGTAACATACATCCGCATTAACCATTTGAAATGTATCAATTTAAGGCGTGCATTTATTGATTTGGTTTGAGCTTCTGTACAAGCCAATTCCCATTGTTCCTCTGAAATTTCAATTTGCAGATCTTCTTTCCAGTAGTTTAATCTTTTCAGTGAATTTTCACTTGAAGATAGTGTCAATGAGTTATAAAACTCTGAAATAATACCCTTTCTTTTACTATCTTTCATCATCATTTTTTCCAAGGATGAATAAATAGGTCGAGTGAGAGCTTTATTTTGATTTGATCGAATAAAGTTTCTAAGTTGAAGATATTTAAAAAAATGTGTTCTATTGAGATTAAATTTGATCCTCAGCTCTTCAAAAGACATTATGTTGTCTGCACATGGCAAATATAAATCCTGAATCTTTTGTATCCCTTTTAAATTCCATACTTTAAATACAGCGTCCGCTCTCCCTGGTTTAAAATATTGATTACCCCATATTGGACTAAATTGTGACAATAACTGTGGTTCTTTTAAATAGTTTTTAGCTTCACACCATATTTTGATCATATGCTTTACAAATGGATTTTTAACTTGTTTTTGTAATTTTTTTGCCGAATCTGAGTATATGAATATGGGAAGAGGTAAAGGTAAATTGTATGATTCCATTTCAGTCCAGTGAGGGAGATCATTTGATGAAAAATAATATGTCATAGACCTCAGTTGTGCCGACCAATAATACAACATAAAATTTGGACATTTCAGACCTCCACGATCAAATGGTAAATATAATAAGGACAAACGTAATCTAGCCCTCCTGTTGTTCCATATAAATTCCACTAACCTTTTTTTTATTCTTGAGAATAGATCTAAAGGTGGTGATAAGGGAATGTATTGAAATAAATAAAGTATTTTAGGTAAAATATTACTTTTAAGTATATTGATTCTCCCGATCATCGACATTGGTAGTGACATCCATCTCTGAGTTAACTCATTGATATCTGACATTAAGGCTTCATAGTTGACACTGGCGACTGATTCTAGCTTAGGCATAATTTGGATTCCTAAATATTTAAACTGATTTACAACATTGAATTGATTTACCTCAGGGGCTGGGTAATTTCTCTGGGTCTCATTTAGCATTAATATTGAAGATTTAGTTTTATTTATTTTATATCCTGATATTTCCCCAAAATTCTTTATTAAATTCAACAAGGTTGGAATTGATTTTTTTAGATTCGACATAAACAAAATTATATCATCGGCGTACAGGGAGATTTTATGTTCTGTTGGTCCAACTTTAATTCCATATATTTGTGAATGTAAACGTATCGCTATCGCTAAAGGTTCAATTGCCATAGTAAACAGTAAAGGTGAAAGTGGACAGCCTTGTCGACATCCTCTATTGATTTTTATTGGTTTTGAAATATTGTTATTTGTTAGGATTTCTGCTGTAGCATTATTGTATATTATTTGAACCCATTTTATGAAATTATTTCCAAGTCCAAACCTTTGTAGGACTTCAAAAAGAAAGGGCCATTCAACTCTATCAAAGGCCTTTTCGGCGTCCAATGATAGGAGAGCTGTATCCGGTGCTTCTTTATTAAAATAAATAATATTAAATAGTCTTCTTACATTATGGAAGCCTTGTCTACCCTTTATAAAGCCATTCTGATCTCGATTAATAATATTTGGTAAAATTTCTTGTATTCGTCTTGCTAAAATTTTACAGATTATCTTAAGGTCGGCGTTTAATAGGCTTATTGGTCTCATATTTTCACATTTATTAGAGGGCTTACCTGGTTTTGGCAACAGTATAATTAAGGCATTATTTATGTATGATGGTAAATTATTATTTTGAAATGCTTCTAAAACCATTTCCAAAAAAGGTTTTATTAATTTATTCTTAAATTTTTTATAAAGGTCAACTGGAAGACCATCTGGTCCTGCACTTTTTCCTGATTTCATATTATCAATGGCTAGCCCAACTTCTTCTTGACTAATTTTAGACTCCAATATCTCCCTGTTTTCATTTGGAATACACGGTATAGATAGTTCGTTCAAAAACCCATTTAGTTTTGTTAAATCAGGTTCATTTTTGGTATCATATAATTTTTCATAGTAATCTCTAAAGGCTCTATTAATTTCTAAAGGATCTATAACTACCTGTCCCTTACTTATAATACTGGTAATTGGTGTTTTAATTTCCAATTGTTTAATCTGCCATGCTAATAATTTTCCTGATTTTTCACCTTGTTCATAAAAAGATTGTTTCAATCTTAGAAGACTCGAGGCAGCTCTATTCGCTGATTTTTTGTCGTATTCAGCTCTCAAAATCAGTAATTCATTCTCCAACCTTGGGTCACTTCCTGCATACACTTTTTCCTGAAGACTTTTTATTTTATGTTCCAATTTAGCTCTCTCCTCTCGAGTCTTCTTAGATTTTGATCCTGTATAACTAATAATATGTCCCCTAATAAAAGCTTTGAAAGCTTCCCACTTTACACATGCTGATGTTTGTGTAGTATTGATGTCAAAGAACTCGTCTATCTGTTTTTCTATATACTTGACAAATTCCTCATCCTGAAGCCATTTATGCTGAAATTGCCATCTACCTGATTCCTTTGTCAATTTTTTATCTACATATATTAGACAACAGGGTGCATGATCAGAAATCACGATGTTATCATAAAAGCAGTTTTGAATCTTGGACCTTAATTCTGTGGAAATCAAAAAATAATCAATACGTGAGAATGTTTCTTGTAAAAACACAATTCTTGAACCCATGTCCTTTATTTTATTCATAACTTGTTTAAGTTTTTTTAAATTTTGTAGACCTCTGCAATTCCATGAAGTTAAATTAAGATTAACACTTTGGTCCATGATCAATAGAGAGTTTGGGATTACCTTGCAGTGTAAACATGCTCATACAGAGAAGCAAAAACATGAGTGGTTGAACATTCATCCTACAAACTACACACAAACAAATTTCCCCTTCCCACACTTGTGGCAAACCCCCCAAAATCAAAAGAAAAATTCTGTCTCCCGATATAGCCATCGACTGTTCCACACCCACGGGGAACAGCCTAAGCCACTCCTTCTTCATCCTCCCAATCACCCCAACTCTACTGCTTTTAATGACGTAACATTAACTCTCCTCTGTAGTTTTCCAACTTAACTCCAAAATTTTTAACAACTTTGTACATCATAGTTTTTTTTTTTGTTTGTTTTGTTTTTGTTTTGTTTTTTTTAATATATAATACAATCTATATTTTGTAAACTTACTATTTACTTCAAGTCAGTCAGATGCCTGTGCAAATGCTTAATTATTCTACCTTATATTTTGTTCATGCTTAGCTCCCACTAGTCTCTTCTTCTTCTTTGATCTTCTTGATGAACTCCTGCGCCTCCTCTGGGGTCTTGAAAATGTGGGTTCTGCCCTCATACGTGGTCAGCAGTCTCGCAGGATAGATTACACCATGACGAATCCCAAGGTTGCGCAGCTCCTTACGTACGGGATCAAACTGCTTCCTCAATTGCTGGATTCCTGTGGCCAAATCTGGGTAGAACCGCACCTGCTGGTCCTGGTGTTTAATCTCTCCTTTAGCACGTGCAGCGTTGAAGATCTTCATCCTGTCTCTGTTGCTAAGAAACTTCATAATTAAGGTCCTCGGCGGTCCCTTATCTCTCCGTGGGCCAATACGATGTGATTTTTCCAGAACCACTGCTGATTGCAACTCCTCGCTGCCCAGCACCTCCGGAATCCACTTTTCCAGAAAGGAACATACGTCCCGACCTTCTGATTCCTCTGGAAGACCCACCAGCCTCAAATTATTCTGTCTCGACCGAGATTCCAAATCCAAAATATTATCTTCCAGAGATTTTTTTTTTTTTTCCAAAGTGCGCACCTTTAATTGAAGACGGGTGACGTCATCTTCAGCACTAGCGAGACGGAGCTCCATCTGCGCCGTTCGTTCTACACAGTCACCCAATTCCTTTCTTATTCCTTCCAACGCTGTCATAATCCCATCAAATCTAGAGGAAAAGTCCGCTCTCATTGAACTCATGGCAGCCATCAGCGCATCTGCGCCATTCCCCGCAAACATCGCACCGCCGCCAGCTTCCTCCGCCATATATGGAGTTTTGTTTGCTGCGTCACAGACCTGAAAGTCCGTTAATTTGGACTGTTTCGGCGGGTCGCTTTTTCCTTTTCCTGGTTTTCCAGCCTTAGGCTTCGCCGACATATCCTCGCCCAAACGCTGGGATACGTTCTGTCCCAAATGAGAGAGTTATTTGCCGATTTTTTTTCTCCAGGAGCAGAGCAGAGCGAGACACGTCCGTCCTACGTGGCAGCCATAACCGGAAGTCCCCTTTTTATTATAATTTAAAAAAAATATATATAATTTATGTATCCACCTTATTCCTAGGCCCCATGATGCCTTGCGTGAATTATGGTAGCAACTTCCAGTACTAGTTTAGAACATATGGTTGTCACTGAAACGGGACACTTTTCCTTGTTAAAAAACAATGACTTCGGCATCAGTAATGCAGGAACATGGCCTCTTGCACCTCAAAACAGTAGTATAATCATACCACTGCTCACGATTATCGAGGGATTGGAAGATGACTTTATTAAGTGGCCTTGTAGATAGTAGCTCCATTAGTTAGCGCCGCTGCTAATATGCTAACACTGTAAACAAATGACCCGTGCTGGCAAAATGAGTCGCTTTGAGGACATTTTCAAAACTGATGTAACGTTATTTCCATATTCTATATTAAAAGATCTTCAAAATGATATTTAATTTGTAGGAAGTGCACAGAAAGTGACCCAGGAAGACGATTTGTTTATATTTTAGCTAGGTTGATAACTCGTGTTCGATGGGTTAGGAGTTGCGTCTTCTGCAAAAACATAGGTATTTTTAGAAAGTACGATTTCTAAGCTTTCCAATGATACCAGGCACTTAAGGGGTTTTCCCCGGACTTTGCCACTACCAAACAAAGAGAGAGTCATGATTTATGACTTCTCGTTGCCTGTACTCCTAATGACGCGGTGTGCATTCTGACCAGCACGTCTCCACTGCAATAAAGTCGGCTGCATTTTGTTAAAATATGTTGGACATAATCCAATTTACCTTAGAGCCACAACACCGTGCTTGGATGTCGTCTGTCACCGTGTGGTGAGAAGCCTCCATTTATCCAGTCTGACACAATCATGAACACCAGCAACAAGTACCAGAACCACGCCAAAGCATTCAAAAAATATAAAAAACTAGAAAAGCTGAAATTAGCTGCCACTTGAGTGCAAAACACATATGTGGACTATGCATTAAAATGAATTTGAAAAATTAAAAAAAAAACCAAAACGCTATTTTAAATGCCCCTGCTACTCCACTCTTATTGACTGATTTAACACTATGCCAGCCGAAACTGGAAGCTCCGCCCATAATCGTTCCTACAGCAGCACCCCCAGGAATAAGGTGGATAATAAAATTTTATAATACAGGAGAACACTAAATGTGTTTGTTGACTCCAAATAAATGGGTCTAAAATTCTAAAATCCACAACTAAAATCCTAAAAATGTTTTTCAGGAGAACACAAACTAAATTGTATTGCATTTAAAAAAAAAGATTAATATCTAAAAAAACAAAATTTCACAGAAAGTCCACATCTGTACTATATTTTCAGTGCAGAAAAACTGTTTCAAATTGTAAGACAAAAAAAACCAAAAACGTACACAAAGTATAATTCCATACGACAGAATTGCGCCGACATTTTTAAAAATCTCAACAGTAAACTCTGTTACAGCATGGCTGGAGCTGTAACTCCATGATTACAGGCATCTTCTACTGAACAGGCATGTTCAGTAACCCACAAAGCTTTTACTGAGTTTTTACATGATATCGGACGGTGCGAAAGGACCTCCCTATGAGTGACCTCACCTCTGCATCCCAGCATGGACCATTTTCAGCAGAATAGAGGAGGATGTGCCCCGCAGCCCTGGTAAATACACTTAATTTCACAACAGCGCTTCATTTCTTGGATACAGACCTGAAACGAAGTGTGTCTGACTGGGGTAGATGTCCTGATTGTCGGCATTGTGTGTGTGTGTGTGGGGGGGGGGCACCTGCAGCAAACAGTGATTTCGTTACCCGCTGCATATGCTCTGGAGATGTTGGCGCCACAGAATCAGTGGAGTTTGTGGGACAGCAGAAAAGGAGAGCACCCAAGGCCTCATGCCATAATCTGTCCAGGCAGTCGCCAATACAGCAGTTCAGTTACGCTCTTTCCCCCCGTATTTTCCCATCAAAACAAAAGAGTCTCCCTTTTTCCCAAATTGTATCAAAAGGCTTCGGGGTCCAGACAGAGGACTCTTGGGGATCTGGACCGGAGTCCGCCAGTTGGTGACCCCTGACCTTGAATAAGGCTCCAGTTCCAGCTGAAGAAAAATAGCCCCAAAGCATGATGCTGCCACCTCCATGCTTCACTGGAGGTAGGTATGGTGTTCTTTTGGTGATGAACAGTGTTCTATTTGTGCCAAATATACCTTTTGGAATTATGGCCAAAAAGTTCAACCTTGGTTTCATTGGACCATAACACATTTTCCCACATGCGTTTGGGAGATTTCAAATGTGTTTTGGGAAAATGTAGCCAGGCTTGGATGTTTTTCTTCATAAGATAAGGCTTCCATCTTACCACCCTACCCCATAGCCCAGACATATGAAGAAGATGGGAGATTGTTGTCACATGTACTAAACAGCCAGTACTTGGCCAGAAATTCCTGCGGCTCCTTCAGTGTTGCTGTCAGCCTCTTGGCAGCCTCCCTGACCAGTTTTCTTCATGTCTTTTCATCAATTTTGGAGGGACTCCAGTTCTTGGTAATGTCACTGTTGTGCCATATTTTCTCCACTTGATGATGACTGTCTTCACTGTGTTCCATGGCATATTTAATACCTTGGAAATTCTTTTGTGCCCTTCTCCTGACTGATGCCTTTGAACAATGAGATCCCTCTGATGCTTGGGAAGCTCTCTGCAGACCGTGGCTTGTGCTGTAAGATGTGACTACAAAAATGTCAGGAAAAGCTTATTAAAACAGCTGAACTTTATTTGGGACTAATCAGCCACTTTAAATGGTGGCAGGTGTGTGCTGACTCCCATTTAACATGAGTCTGAATGTGATTGGTTAATTCTGAACACAGCCGCATCCCCAGTTATAACAGGGTGCACATATTTATGCTACCAGGTTATAGTAAGTTTTATTTTTTATTTTTCCCCTTAAAAAATTTCAGTTTGTTTTTCAATAGGGTTGTACAGATTATAGGTCATATTAATGGTGGAAAAAGTTTTGAAATGATTTATCTTGGTCTTATTTTTGCCCCCTGCTGGTCGAAGCCTAAAGGGGTCGAAGAGCCCTTTGGGCGAAGACCGAAGGGGGATTATGTTATGGGTCAGTCCGTCTGTCTGTCCCACATTTGTGAAATCAACTTCTCATAAAGTTTTGGACTGATTGTTTTGAAACTTGGTACCATGATTTGCTATACACTGAGGATACGCATATTGCAATTTGGTTCTGATCGGATGATTTTTGCGGGAACTGTAGCCTCTGACCTATGACCTACTGTTTCACCTCCCTTCATAGGCAGTAACTGTCTTGTGAAATCAACTCCTCCTACAGTTTTGTTCCGATTGTTTTGAAACTTGGTACCATCGTTTGATATACTCTGATGATGTGCATATTGCAATTTCACTCTCATCGGATGACCTTGAGGTCAAAGGTTAGGTCAGATTTTTCCCTAAATCTTCTAAACACAGTAACTACTGAAAGAAATGATGTAGGCTTTTCAAATTGATACAGTAGTTGTAGCTAATACACATCTTGGATGACTTACACCCTCACCTAACTGGGGTCAAGAGGTCTAAGGTTCAAAGTTTAACACTGTAGTTGCACTATGGTAAATGCTACATTTACTATTACTATAAAGCGAGTAAAGCTAGGGCCACCAAACCTGGTATACAGGTTCACTTTGGGATCCTGAACTCTGACTATGGGTTTGGGATCAAAAGGTCAAAGGTCAAGGTTAATATTTCTTATGCCTTATTACTGTACAACGCGTAAAACTAGGGCCACTAAACCAAGTACACATGTTTACCTTGGAATCCTGACCTCTGACTGTAGGTTTGGTGTAAAAAGTCAAAGGTAAAGTTTAAGTTTAATGTTTATTTGAAAGGGACATTACATACTAATGACCATTAATACAAATGTAAGTATGCCAGATTTAGCAAAATTGTTAATTTGCATCTGTAGTCCCCCGGCGGTTCACAAAAACACACAAAAAATACAATCATGTACAAGCAGAACAACTGCAATGAAACTGTACAAAGTGGATATGCAAAGTGCAAGGGTTACAGTGGTGTGAAAAAGTGTTTCCTCCATTCCTGATTTCTCATTTTTTTGTATGTTTGTCACACTTAAATATTTCAGATCATCAAACAAATTTAAATATTAGACAAAGATAACACAAGTAAACACAAAATGCAGTTTTTAAATGAAGGCATTTATTGTTAAGGGTAAAAAAATCCAAACCTACATGGCCCTGTGTGAAAAGGGGATTCCCCCCCCCCCCGTTAAAACATAAATTAACTGTGGTTTATCACATCTTTGTAAAGCTGAGTTCAATTTCTCTAGCCACACCCAGGCCTGATTACTGCCATACCTGTTCTCAATCAAGAAGTCACTAAAATAGGACCTGCCTGACAAAGTGAAGTAGACCAAAAGATCCTCAAAAGCTAGACATCATGCTGCGATCCAAAGAAATTCGGAACAAATGAGAAACAAAGTAAATGAGATCTGTCAGTGTGGAAAACGTTAGGCCTCACTTGCCTCAGTTAAGGTCAGTGTTCATGACTCCACCATAAGAAAGAGACTGGGCAAAAATGGCCTGCATGGCAGAATTCCAAGACAAAAACCACTGCTGGGCAAAAAGAGCATAAAGGCTTGTCTCAATTTTGCCAGAAAACATCTTGATGATCCCCAAGAGTTTTGGGAAAATACTCTGTGGACTGATGAGACAAAAGTAGAACTTTTTGGAAGGTTTGTGTCCCATTACATCTGGTGTAAAAGTAACACAGCATTTCAGAAAAGGAACATCATACCAACAGTAAAATATGGTGGTAGTAGTGTGATGGTCTGGGCCTGTTTTGCTGCTTCAAGACCTGGAAGACGTGCTGTGGTAAATGGAAGCATGAATTGTGCTGTCTACCAAAAAATCCTGAAGGAGAATGTCCGGCCATCTATTTGTGACCTCAAGCTGAAGCGCACTTGGGTTCTGCAGCAGGACAATGATCCAAAACACACCAGCAAGTCCACCTCTGAATGTCTTAAGAAAAACAAATTGAAGACTTTGGAGTGGCCTAGTCAAAGTCCTGACCTGAATCCGATTGGGATGCTGTAGCATGAACTTAAAAAGACATTTCATGCTCGAAAACCCTCCAGTGTGGCTGAATTACAACAATTCTGCAAAGATGAGTGGGCCAAAATTCCTCCACAGCGCTGTAAAAGACTCATTGCCAGTTATCACAAACGTTTGATTGCAGTTGTTGCTGCTAAGGGTGGCCCAACCAGTTATTAGGTTTTGGGGGCAATCACTTTTTCACACAGGGCCATGTAGGTTTGGATTTTTTTCCCCTTAATAATAAACACCTTCATTTAAAAACTGCATTATGTGTTTACTTGTGTTATCTTTTTCTAATATTTCAATTTGTTTGATGATCTGAGACATGGCCCTGCGATGGACTGGCGATCTGTCCAGGGTGTACCCTGCCTCTCGCCCAAAGATGCTGGGATAGGCTCCAGCCCCCCCGCGACCCGAAAGGATTAAGCGGTAGAAGATGGATGGATGGATAGATGGATCTGAAACATTCAAGTGTGACAAACATACAAAAAAATGAGAAATCAGGAAGGGGCAAACACTTTTTCACACCACTGTACTGTATATTTGTGGATGATGGGCTTATCATAATTTGGTTGTGCCACAGTAATTACATTGAAAAGTTGACAACTGCTCTCCGTCAATAAGTACTGGAATCTTCAAAGAAAACAGAGACGGGGGTTACTGCAATCGCCTCAGAGTGTTTTTGTTTTATATCACAAAAACCTGACTTTTGAACAGGGGTGTGTAGACTTTTTATATCCACTGTATCTATAGAGGCCACTGATAGAGTTTAGAGACTTGACAGTAAATAGCAGTTGCTAGGACATCTTTGTGGAGTGATACATATCCAGTGAAACGTTGGGAGTGCGATTATTGTGGAATATAGTAACTCCTGGAATCCCCATTGTCCAATCAAATTGCTTGGTCAAAGCTGTTGTATAATACTCAACAAAACGATAACTGCAAATGGATGTTAAAGAAACAGTAAATGCATGCCCTTTTTTCTGGATAAAAAGCTCAAAAGTTTTGATTAAACCTGACTGCACAATTTATGAACAGAAAGGATAGTGAGAACAAGTGGGGGCAAATGAAGAAAGAAGAAATGGGATTAGAATTTAATTTAAATCAGTTAAATTATTCATTCAGCTTGCAGATGATGATCAAACTCAAACTCTCTGAAGTCATGGATCAGTGTTATAAAAACTGATCAAAATTTAATTATTAACACGATTACACTTTACAATAATAAGTCTAAAACAGACTTTAAAAGCACCAAAAAGTACATTTTTAAAGTTTCAATCAGTAATGAATATTTTTGCATTGCGGGCTATATAATAGAGATATTTCTCACTCACATATTTAATTACACGAGTGACATAAAATATGAGGCAAAATTAAGCTATGTATTAAGTCACTGGAGAAAAGTACTGTATATTAAGGATATACTCGAACTCAAAGCTTCATTAAAATGGAATGAAGCAAGGATTAGATGAGATGAGAAGGAGAGAGAAAATCAGACTGAATGTTGTGGTTCTGAACAAGTGTAGAGAGGACTGATGAAAAGACAGTAAGTGTAGCAGCCGTGGTGCCAAGCCAGCTGCTTCCAAGTTCAGGACTCAGCTCTTCCCACTCCTTCATCTCTGTTCTAGATTGCCGTATTTGTTGCCCTGGCAGTGGTCTCTGTTTGTGTGTGGCAGGACCTACAACATCATTTGCTTTCTCAGCGTATTTACTTGTTGATTAACTCAGGAATATGTTCCCACTTTTTGCAAAGGTAACTGACTCATGGCAAAACAGTTGTAAAGTGAGATTCTTTTTGGGATTTCTGAGCGATTATGCATTTGAACTTTTGACCCATGATCCTGAGTGGACGTTATAAAGGGGAAGAAGCAAACGGAAAATGGCTGGTGTGTATACAGTAGATAAAGCTGCAGGAATAATTTGCCAGCCCAGAGTCATGGCCACATGGCACATAAATCCAACCAAAGTGGAACTGGATTCTGGACACCTAATTTTCACTGACTGTCACCACAATTTTGAAATAATGTTAATATTTGAATATTTGGTGCATCAAGATGCCTTTGAGGAGATGCATCATCCAAGTAACCAAGAAAAAGGATTTTGATACAGAAGTATAAAGCAAAACTTTACACTCAAATCTAATCCCCAAGGCAATACCAATTTGTCTTGTGCAGGGTCGGCTCTAGCCATTTTGGCGCCCCCTTCCCCCAAACACACACACGCACACACACAACCAGAAACATTAATGGACAACAACCGTCTAACAGACCCCTCTTCAGTACAAGGAAAGTGGCCCTAGAAGCACCAATCCTAACATGTAGCATACCAAAATGACTGGGAGAAACTCAGCTAAAAGCCTCTGCCAAGCACTGGCACCCAAATGAAACAATTCAAACCCCAAGCAATTATATGGGTATGTAACAAAACCACAAAAACAGCACATGTTCACGTTAGTGCTTCTGCTAATTTCACCACTTCAAACAAACCACACAAACAAGGTGTCATGTGGAAGTGCATGGATGTGCAGATTGCAAAGATGTTTATCTCATCACTGTGCAACGAAAACTCAGCGGGCTAGCCACCAAAGAGGAGCAAAAACAAAAACTTCACATAATCGTAAAGTATGTCTTCTTAAATGTGTTGTTTTGTGGTCAAAGTTATATTCCAGCTCGAAAAAAGCGCTGCTAATGTCTACTCCATTACGATCACCTGTTAGTTTCTGAGGTTTACTCCTCCACTAATGTGTCAGAGAAGATAAAAACTTTGACATATCATACAGACGCTTCACAGAATTAAAACTGACGGACTACTTATGCATTATTAGAGCGCACACAAATCCAGATGGAGAGCCGGGTCTCCATGTTTCCTTGTTGTTATGATCACATTTGGTCCCCCTCGACCTCTCATGTTATTTTATACAATTTGTGTGATCTTGTAATTCAAATCTTCTTGTTATCCGTTATCTGTGTCACTCCAAAACACAAACAGAGCTGGTGGGGATGGCTGCTAGACTCAAATCGTATCACTGCTGTAACGGACTGCATCTGGAGTCAGTGGAAATCCAGGGTGAGCTTCGCAACGATCACGTTTCCCAAATTACTACTATTATTAATTTTATTTTCTTAAAAAAAAAATTGAGGACTTGCAGCAGTCCCCCCTCCAGCAGGTGGCAACTTAGACGACTGCCTATATGGGCTATGCCAAGAGCCTGCGTCGGTCCTATGTAGGATTCAAACAATACTCCCTTATAGTAGAAATGCACTTCAAGTTATTCAACCCATATTGCAAATGATATTTAGCTTCAATCAAATAAACATCATTTCCATCTGGGGTTTAGTGTTGCTGTATGTAGCTGACATTTTTTTCCCCAAAATCATAAGAAAAAAAAGAAAACATTTTTATGATATTTTGTCACTATGTCATAGTGACAGTTTGGGGCCTGGCATCACTGCTCAGGAAAAAAAAATCTTACATCACATAAGACACGCTTGGCATGGTTCTAGTGGATTTTCAGAACAAAACTGAACAGTTGGACATACAGTGGTGTGAAAAAGTGTTTGCCCCTTTTCTTAAGCCATTCAGAGGTGGACTTGCAGGTGTGTTTTAGATCATTGTCCTCCTGCAGAACCCAAATGTGCTTCAGCTTGAGGTCACGAACAGATGGCCGGACATTCTCCTTCAGGGTTTTTTGGTAGACAGCAGAATTCATGGTTCCATTTACCACAGCAAGTCTTCCAGGTCCTGAAACAGCAAAACAGCCCCAGACCATCTCACTACCACCACCATATTTACCTCCGCCAAAGGGGGAGGTTATGTGATCATCGGCGTTGGTTGTTTTTTTTTTGTTTGTTTGTCTGTTTGTTTGTTCATCTGTTTGTTTTTTAGCAAGATAACTCAAAAAGTTATGGATGGATTTTCATGAAATTTTCAAAGATTGTCAGAAATGGGGTATCCTACAGATGATTAGATTTTGGTGGTGATCCGGATCACCATCCACAAGAAAACCGCCATTACGCAAAATGCCATTTTCGTGAATAACTACTAAACCACTAATCCTATCATTGTCAATCCTATTGCTTGTCATATGTTTTCATGGTCAAGGAATCTGAAGACTGTATGGGGGGAACTGTGGCGCTAAACCGCCATTACGGAAGATGCCATTTTCGTCAATAACTACTGAACCACTAATCCTATCATTGTGAATCCAATTGCTACTCATATGTTTTCATGGTCAAGGAATCTGAAAACGTACACACAAACACTGTATGGGGGGAACTGTGGCGCTTGGCGGAGGTCTGCGCTCTCCGAGTGCTTTTCTAGTTTATTGTTGGTATGATGTTCCTTTTCTGAAATGCTGTGTTACTTTTACGCCAGATGTAATGGGACACACACCTTCCAAAAAGTTCAACTTTTGTCTCGTCAGTCCACAGAGTATTTTCCCAAAAGTCTTGGGGATCATCAAGATGTTTTCTGGCAAAATTGAGACAAGCGTTTATGTTCTTTTTGCTCAGCAGTGGTTTTCGTCTTGGAACTCTGCCATGCAGGCCATTTTTGCCCAGTCTCTTTCTCATGGTGGAGTCATGAACACTGACCTTAACTGAGGCAGTTGAGGCCTGCAGTTCTTTGGATGTTGTTGTGGGATCTTTTGTGACCTATTGGATGAGTCGTCACTGTGCTCTTGGGGTAAGTTTGGTCGGCCGGCCACTCCTGGGAAAGTTCACCACTGCTCCATGTTTTTGCCATTTGTGGATAATGGCTCTCACTGTGGTTTGCTGGAGTCCCAAAGCTTTAGAAATGGCTTTAAAACATTTTCCAGACTGATAGATCTGTTACTTTGTTTCTCATTTGTTCCTGAATTTCTTTGGATCGCAGCATGATGTCTATCTTTTGAGGATCTTATGGTCTATTTCACTTTGTCAGGCAGGTCCTGTTTAAGTGATTTCTTGATTGAGAACAGGTGTGGCAGTAATCAGGTGTGGGTGTGGCTAGAGAAATTGAACTCAGCTTTCCAAAGATGTGATAAACCACAGTTAATTTATGTTTTAACGGGGGGAGGGGCAATCACTTTTTCACATAGGGTCATGTAGGTTTGGATTTTTTTACCCTTAATAACAAACACCTTCATTTAAAAACTGCATTTTGTGTTTACTTGTGTTTTCTTTGTCTAATATTTAAATTTGTTTGATGATCTGAAACATTTAAGTGTGACAAACATACAAAAAAAATAGAAATCAGGAAGGGGGGAAACACTTTTTCACACCACTGTATATGGAATGAATATGTGTAGTGATATATACAGTAAGTGAACTGTAATTATTTTTATTATTTGGTATCTGAGAAATCTAAAATGGCACAAGTGGTGCCAGCCGTGCCCAGTGGCATAGTCTGCCTAAATATTTCTTCACTAATGCCTCTCTAACTATTCTATTTTTCATTATTTTTGGATGGATTTTGGTGTAGGTAGTGATTACATGCACTATTTTAATTTGCTAGAGGTTCTGGGCAACTGCAGCATTATTCTAAAAGGGTATTTAGTGTAAAAATGTCAATTTCTTTTCGGTGAGGGTGAAAATTTTCATTTTCTGCTGCGTTCAACCTTCATTTACTCTGACCCAGTAACATATACAGTGATTCTTACACCTCTGAAATAATCTCACAATTGTTACCTTTATTATAGTACTAAGATTATACAAATAAACCTTGTGGTTGCTGAGATATACTTAATTAATTTTGGACATGCTGTTTTTGAGCAGGATCTACAAAAACAGACTTGGGGCTTAACAGGTTTTAACTGATGGTTTTTATGTAAAAAAATAAAATAAAATTTAATAAAAAGTAATATAGATTTGTTTTGAATATACAGTTCTGGAAAAAAAACCCTACAAAATCTTTCCTAAATTATCATCTCTACATGTATGGCAGCCTTTCAGTTTGAGTATCTGTTGAATTCCAACATAAGGACACTTCAAGCTACTTAAGGAGGTGCTGATCAGGTGATCATCTAAGCATGGTAAGACACATGAAAACTGTGAATAAAAATCAGAGTTACGTCAAACAGGTTCATTTTGTCTTCTTTCAATTATTTTTCCTTTTTTTTTTTTTTTTTTTTTTTTTTTTTTCTCCTTTGAAAGACAAAAGTAAAATAGAAAGATGTCTTTACCTTCTTTACATGTTTCAACTGCACTGCAGCCTTCATCAGAAGAGTCAGCTGATTGCTGCCAGGTGACATTTATCAGCTGATTTTCGTAGGCGGGGCCAGCTCAGCAGATCTGTCAGATCCACCGAGCCGGCCCCGCCTCCCGCCGTCAGATGGTCTCTGGAGAATGTGGTCCCAGGTGTGAGAAAGCATAAAGGCCCCCTCATCTCGGTTCATGGTGTCTTTTCCCCGCTTTCTGATCTCTATTGCCTCCTTGATCCAACGTTTGTGTCTGTTGCTCTCCGATCCAATAATTTTTGTGTTGTCCCAGTCCATGATGTGATTATTTCTTTTGCAGTGGTCCGATATAGCTGATTTTAATGTTTCTTGTTCTGCTTTTTCTTTTTGTGATCTTGTGAGTCGTCCTTGCGTTTCCTTCTCACATTCCTTTTGGTGTTCTTTTTTTCTTGTGGTGAATAATCTTCCGGTTTCTCCAATGTAGGTTTTGTTACATGATCTGCATGATATTTCATATAATACATTGCATTTATTGTCTTGTTCTATTCTGTCCTTGGGGTGTACTAATAACTGTCTTAATTTTTTGTGTGGTTTGACTGCTGTGTTTATTTTGTATTTTTTCATGATCCTTTGAATTGGTTCCGTGATCCCTCGTATGTATGGTATAGTTATGGTTTCCTTGTTTTTGATTTCAGCTTTTGTTCTGTGTCTTGTGTCCTGTTTATTTTCTTTGTTTTTGACTTGCTGTTTCCCTTTGTTTATGGCCCATACTGGATATTGGCAGCGTATAAGTGCATGTTTTATGTGTTTTTCCTCTTCCTGTCTGTCTTCTTGTTCCGTGATGATGGTGGCTCGTTCATATAATGTCCTGACGACTGATAGCTTGTGTGCTGTGGGGTGTTCCGATGTCCAAAGTAGGTATTGATCTGTGTGGGTTGGTTTCCTGTAGACTGTGATTTTTATGCTGCCATCCTCGTTGTGGTGGATTTTCATGTCCAGAAAGGCTATGGTGCCATTTTCCTCCTCTTCGTGTGTGAATTTTATGTTCCCCGTACTGTCTGTACTGTTCAGATGGTCAGTGAGTTCTTGTGTATGTCCTTTCCTTATTTTTTCCAGAATGTCATCTACGTATCTCTTCCAAAGGGTGGGTTTGCATATTGTGGGTGCTGTGTTGATGGCTTTATTTTCCAGATCCTCCATAAAAAAACTGCTCATGATGGCTGATAGTGGGTCTCCCATTGCAAATCCTTCTTTTTGTTTGTAGATTTTTCCTCTGAATTGAAAATAAGTGGATTTTGCAACAAACTGTAGTAATTTGGATATGTCATGGACTGTGAGGTTGGTGCGTCTTTTTAGGGTACTGTCCTTGTTGAGGCGTTCTTGCACTATATGTAGTGTGACGTCAATAGGAGTCTTTGTGAATAAAGAGATGACGTCATGTGAGATGAGGATCTCGTCTGATTCTATTTTTATGTCTTTGAGTTCTTGTGCCAGCTCTTTTGAATTTTTACAGTGAAAGTCTGATAGTCCAAGGAGGGGTTTGATGATTTCAGCTAGGGCTTTTGATAAGTTGTATGTGACTGATCCAATGCTGTCTATTATTGGCCGCAGTGGGATATCCTTTTTATGTATTTTCGGTGTTCCATAAATCCGAGGGGTGATGCTGGCTGTGGGGATCAGGTGATCATATGCGTCCTTTGTGATTTTATTGCTTTCTAATAGAGGTTTTAGAAGGGCTTTGAGCATTTTTTTCTTTTCTTCTGTCGGGTTTGTTTTAATGATTTCGTATGTGTTACTGTCTGCCAACATGGTTTCCATCTGTTTTTCGTATGTTTCCGTGTCCAAAATTACTGTTGTTCTGCCTTTATCTGCTGGGAGTATTGTGATCGTTTTATCTGTCTTGAGTGAGTTTAATGCTTTTTCTTCTTTTCTTGTAACGTTGCTTTGTGGTAATTTGGCCGTTTTGAGGATTCCTGCGACTGCGTTCCGGAGTGCTGCTTTTTCTCCTTGGTCCTGGATTTTTTCACATGCCAGTTCTGTTGCGAGGATGTATTCTTCATGGGGGATTCTGGCTGGTGTGATGGCGAAGTTCAGTCCTCTGTTCAGCACTGTTTTCTCCGTGTCCGTGAGTGTGCGTTGTGATAGGTTTTTGACCCACTTATCGTTCTTTTCCGTGTGTGTTTGTCTTCGTCCGTTCTTTCTTTCTGTGAGTTTTTTTAATTTTTTCAATTGGCGGTTTTTCGTTGTGATGAATTCTTGTTCGTGTGCGTGTTTCAGTTGTACGTCAGAGTTATATGTCAGAGTTATTACACAAATAGAGATTTTTGAGTTCTTAAAACTTGAGTATTATAGTGTTTAAGAATGAACATGAACTTGTTTTCTTTGCATTATTTGATCTAGAAGCAGCACCTTTTTTGTTGTTTTTGCCAGGTGTCATTTTCTGTAAATAAATGCTCTAAATGACGATATTTTGGCTTGGAATTTGGGTGAGTTGTTCTCAGTAGGTTAGAGAAAAGGTTTCAAGGTTGTCATAGCCAGGAGCGGCACTGGGGTTAAGCTCCCAGTGCTCATAAAATGCTCCTTACGGCGTGCGTCTCGAAAAGCCTCTGACAACTAAGTCCAACTCCTAGCCTGCCCGTGTGGTTTAGTCTCTAAGCCCGGCGGAACTGCTTTTACTAATAGGAGAAGGGGCGAGGGCGGATCTCTGGCGCCTTAAGACCAGATGCTTCGGGTAGATGGTGGCTTGTCAACCTGGGAAGGTAGCTCATCTAGGGGAAGGTAAACCCTGATTTCAAACCTCTGCTGCCTTGCGGCACACCCGGTCACGGGAAAGGCTTCGGGAGTAAACCCTGAGGAAAAATCCGGAGTCAGAGCCCCTAAGGCAGTTCTCTGTTGTGCTCAACATCGTTCTGGCAGCTCCTGCGACGGCGCTGGTGCCAAACTATAGCAGCCCTGCTGTTCCTTTGGATTCATCAGTGACGTGGAGAGGGGGGACATGCTACATGGGTAACATCTTGTCCTCCATATCTTCCTGCCCAGGCTTGAATCCTACCAACGCCCAACGCTGGAAGGTAGAACACCGGTGCGCATCGGCCTGTTCAGCCACAGGCGGTGCTGTTCCAGCAGAGTAGACGTTTAGGATTCTCTTCCATGGTCATCATAGACCGACGGAGGCCGATGACGAGAGAAAAAAAACAAAATTGTTCATTTTATTCAAACGCATCCGGACAGCACGGTGATACAGTGGTTAGCACTGTTGCCTCACAGCTAGAAGGTTCCAGGATTGAATCCCCAGGCTGGCAGGGGTCGGAACCTTTCTGTGTGGAGTTTGCATGTTCTCCCTGTGCTGTGTGGGTTTACTCCAGGAGCTCCGGTTTCCCCCCACAATCCAGAGACATGCACGTTAGGTTAATGGGTCATTCTAAATTGTCCCTGGGTATCTGTCTCCTATCGGCCCTTAGAATAGAAGGTTAGTACTAGTGAAGCACTTTGACTGGTCTTTGAGACTAGAAAAGCGCTATATAAGTACAGGTCTTTATCCCTCACATATGCATAAATAGTAAAACCAGAAAGTGATAATTTTGCAGGGGTCTCTTAATTTTTTTCCAGAGCTGTAGTTTTTAAAAACCCTTATGTGAAAAAGTACTAAAAATATTATCTGCACAATCATCACTTTGGTTTTGAGTATCTCATCTACGTATATTTTCCTCCCGTCTTTTTGTCCCTGGAACATTTTCCCAGTGAAACTCATTTACTATACACTAAATCAGCATTTCATTACAACAAAAACACGAGGCGTAAAGGGTCCTTTAAAAAAAAAAGTCTGTTTTACATTTAAACTAAGACAATAAAGTATAATGGTGTAATGTATTGAATGCTCCAGCGTTGAACCTCCTGTGTATATTCTTCCTTTTTTCAGTTAAATATACATTCTTATAAATCCATTACGCAGTCTTATATTGTTCTCTAGATTGAGTCAGTGTGGTGGTCTTATTGTGCAGTCTTTGCGGCACTGGCATGATCCGAAGGTGTGTGTAAGTCTTGTGTGTGTTTGTGTGTGCTGGTGTCTTTGTGCACCAGTCTGGCTGTTGGCAGTGCTGTTTGATTCCTGGCAGGTGGATCACAGCTTCTTGCAGCCCAGCTGAAGCAGTGGATACCATCCAGTGAGAGACTGGCGGGGAGATATAAAAAGGACAGAGAGGAAGGCAGAAGAAGAGGAAGGCTGAAAGGGACAGGCGCCCTAGAGGGAGGAAGCAGGAGCGAGAAGAAAAGGGAGCCAAAACGAAGATGAAAAAACAGAAAGGTTGAAAAATGTTTTGTTGGCATCTACAAGGCTGCAGAAGTCATTGTGGTTTCAGCGTTTTATTGCATTTCCACTGGAATTTCTGATTTATAAATTCACACCCTGCACTTCCACCTCCTCCTCATCTTTCACTCTCAGAATGTAAACCTCACAGCTTTGAAAATCAATCAGACAGCTTGTCTCTCTGTAGCCAAACAGGCCTCGCAGTAATCTGGTCACATGTGTGTGTGTCTGGTGGTGTGTGCATCTGTGTTTTGTAATGGATGAAAGGAAGAATTTTAAACAATGTTTAGATATGCATGAATATTTTTCTCAGTGGAACGCTTCAAAGGCTAGATTTTTTTTTTTCTTTTCTGGATTCCATTTTGCTCAAAGTGACCATGTGAAAGGTGCTGCTTACCAAGCTGAAGATATGTGAATGTATATGTGATAATATTAGAGAGCGTCTGGACATTAGACTGAACATGAGCTCAGTGTGAGTGAACGAGTGATAAATGTGAGGCCAAGCAGGCAAGAGCAAGGCTTAGATTTCTAACACAGACAATTTCAGCAACTCAGCAGAGAAAGCAGTAGACAGAGAGAGGGAGACAGGATGAAAATGCTCAGAAATGACAGGAAGACTCAGGTGTCATCATGTTTGTTTGAATAAGAATTCAATTTTAACGAGTACCTTGTCCGTAGAAAGCAAGTATTCCTGTCTTAAACAGGTAGGCCAATTAGTCTTTACATGCCAAAAATGTAGGCTGTCTTTGAAAGTGTATTCTGTGTACATAAATGCTATGTCACAGCAGGCATGTCACACTTCATTATCTATAAATAGATATGAGCACTTGAAGCCAGTAAACAACATACCCAAATAAAAGAATTGGGCAGGGAATTTAATGATGCCTGTGTCATTCACTGTGTAAGAAATGATAATCTTTTATGACTTATATTCATAATAATGCATCTTTCACTTTGGGGAATGGGAGCTGCTCATTCACCATTATAATTATTTTAGTTATATCACTGTTCAGTGATGGAGTTAAGCGTAATATTAAAATTTTTCTGTGTACCATCAATAAACTTGTGCAGTACTGTAATAGGACCCTTTCACAAATATCTGAGACTCATTCTAGTGTATCCTTTTACCCAGCCACAGGGGGTGCATAAGCCAGTGTACTCCTAGTGTCGGTCCCAAGCCCGGGTAAATGGGGAGGGTTGTGTCAGGAAGGGCATCTGTCGTAAAACCTTTGCCAAATCAAACATGGGGATTATGAGACTTTCAAACTGCATCAGCCCGGGTTAACGACCGCCACTAGTGCTGTTAATCGACAGGGTGCCTGTGGTAATTGGGCTACTGTTGGTCGAACATCAAGTAGGAGGAGAGGGGGAAGGTTTGTTCGGAGGGAGAGAGAGAAAAGGAAAGGTAGAAGTGTGGAGGTGAGAGTAGGGGCATTAAATGTAGGGACTATGACTGGTAAAGGCAGAGAGTTGGCTGATATATGGAAAGAAGAAAGGTAGATATACTGTGTGTTCAAGAAACCAGATGGAAAGGAAACAAGGCTGGGAGCATTGGAGGTGGATTTAAACTGTTCTACCATGGTGTAAATAGGAAGAGAAATGGAGTAGGAGTAATCTTGAAGGAAGAGTATGTGAAGAGTGTTCAGGAGGTAAAGAAGGAGTCAGACAGAATCATGAGTTTGAAGCTAGAAATCAAAGGTGTGATGCTGAATGTTGTCAGTGCGTATGCCCCACAAGTTGGATGTGAGGTAGAAGAGAGAATGGAATTCTGGAGTAAGTCGAATGAAGTGATAGTGTTCCCAGGGGGGAGAGAGTGGTGATTGGAACAGACTTTAATAGAGATGTAGGTGAAGGGAACACAGGTGATGAGGATGGTCTGGGTAAGTATGGTCTTAAGGAGAGAAATGTGGAAGGACAGATGGTTGTAGATTTTGCGAAAAGGATGGAAATTGCTGTGGTGAACACATACTTTAACTAGAAAAGCACTTGGAGAGCGCAGACCTCCGCCAAGCGCCACAATTCCCCCCATACAGTGTTTGTGTGTACGTTTTCAGATTCCTTGAGCATGTAAACATATGACTAGCAATTGGATTCACAATGATTATTTGTTTATTTGACAGGGACAGTGCAATAAACACACAATTAATCAATGACAATCAATCTGATAGTGATAGGATTAGTGGTTCAGTAGTAAAAGCATTGCCTCCTTGGCAGAGGTAATAAACTGAAGTGTTGCTGTTGTGTCCATCTCCTCCACTGACGGATGCAAATTGGGTAGACAGGTTGCCGTGGGTTTTATATTATATTGTAACGTGCTGCTCGACATGGCGACGTTCCACCGGGAGGTTCGAACTGACGCCTCCCGCTCCGGAGTCCCGCACTCTACCTGTGTCGCCAATAGGGTCAACCCACTTGGCAAGCCAAGTAGGGTGCTCATATTGAGTTCGCTACAATATTATTTTTTGGGGGGTTGCGCTCCGCGGCAAACGAGAATTTAGAAGCTTCGCCGGCAGAGAGCTCGTTTTTGCGCAGCGCCTATGGCTGGCCGGTGAATTTCTGCCAAATGCGCAGCTCCTATGGCTGGCCGGGGAATTTCTGCCAAAGAATCCGTCGGCGGACAGCTGCCCGTGTGAGGTTTTGCAGTTGCGCGCAAACACAGGCACGCTGGCGGGCCCAGGCCAGCAGTGTTTTCCGCGTCCTTTTGTGCCTAAAACGTTGAACGCAGAGTTTGTGTTGCAGACACGACGACCAGCGCCCTCCATTGCGCCTGCGCACATGTTGAAAATGGCTGTATGTCACAGTGTTGAATGAAAAATGCTTTAAAAAATTCCTGTATCCAGACGGTGAACCGGATCACCCCCAAAATTTAATCAGTTCTTCCTTGTACCATTTCCAACAACGCCTGAAAGTTTCATGCAAATCCGTCCAAGATTTTTTGAGTTATCTTGCTAACCAACAGACAGACAGACAGACAAACAAACACACAGACAAACCCCGGCAAAAACATAACCTCCTCCTGGCCTTTTCGGCCTGGCGGAGGTAATAAGAAAGAGGAACATAGGGTGACTTGCAAGAGTGGAGGAAGGTGGACTACATCGTATGCAGAAGGAGAAATCTGAAAGAGATAGGAGACTGCAAGGCGGTGGCAGGGGAGAATGTAGCTAGACAACATCTGATGGTAGTCTGTAGGATGACTTTGGAAAGCAAGAAGAAGAAGAGAGTGAAAGCAGAGCCTAAGATTAAGTTGGGGAAGTTACAGAAGGAAGAAGGTCGCATAGAGTTCAGGAATGAGTTGATACAGGCTCTGGTTGGTAGGGAAGAATTACCAGATGACTGGGAAAGTACAGTAAAAATATTGAAGGAAATAGGTAGAAAAGTATGTGGTGTAGCCAGTGGACAGAGGAAGGAAGACAATGAGACTTGGTGATGGAATGAGGAGGTATAGGAAAGTATTCAAAGGAAGAGGTTAGCAAAGAAAAAGTGGGATAGTCAGGGAGATGAAGAAAGTAGACAGTACTTGGAATCTAGGCGCATGACAAAGAGAGAGGTGGCAAAGGAAAAGGAAAAGGCATATGTGAGTTATATGAGAGGCTGGACATTAAGGAAGGAGAAAAGGACTTGTATAGACTGGCCAGACAGAGAGATTGAGCTGGAAAGGATGTACAGCAGGTTAGGTTGATTAAGGACAAAAATGGTAATGTACTAACAAATGACGAGAGTGTGTTAAGAAGGTGGAAGGAGTACTTTGAGGAGCTGATGAATAAAGAAAATGAGAGAGAGAGGAGGATGGATGAAGGAAAGATGGTGAACAAGGAAGTCCTGAAGATTAAAAAGGCAGAAGTGAGGGCAGCTTTGAAGGGGATGAAGAATGGAAAGGCGGTTGGTCCAGATGACATACCTGTGGAAGTATGGAGATGTTTAGGAGAGATGGCAGTGGACATTTTAATCAGATTGTTTAACACAATCTTGGAGAGTGAAAGGATGCCTGAGGAGTGGAGAAGAAGTGTTTTGGTACCAATTTTCAAGAACAAAGGTGATGTCCAGAGCTGTAGTAACTATAGAGGCATAAAGTTGATCAGCTACACTATGAATATATGGAAAGAGTTGTTGATGCCCGGTTAAGAGGAGAGGTGACATTATGGTTTCATGCCAAGAAAGAGTACTACAGATGCAATGTTTGCTCAAAGAGTGTTGATGGAGAAGTATAGAGAAGGTCAGAAGGAGCTGCACTGTTTGTGGATCTAGAGAAAGCATATGATAGGGTGCAAGAGAGGAAGTGTGGTACTGTATGAGGAAGTCAGGAGCGGCAGAGAAGTATGTGAGGGTGGTGCAGGACATGTATGAGGACAGTGAGACGGTGGTGAGGTGTGCTGTAGGAGTGAAGGATGGATTCAAGATGGGGGTGGGATTACATCAGGGATCAGCTCTGAGCCCCTTCTTGTTTGCCATGGTGATGAACAGGCTGACAGACGAGGTCAGGCAGGAGTCTCCGTGGAGCATGTTTGCAGATGACATTGTAATCTGTAGTAAGAGTAGGGACCAGGTGGAAGGGAACCTGGAGAGGTGGAGGCATGCTCTGGAGGGAAGAGGAATGAAAGTCAGTAGATGCAAGAGAGAATACATGAGTGTGAATGAGAGGGATGTAGGTGTAACGGTGAAGATGGAAGGAGTAGAAGTAGTCAAAGTAGATGAGTTTAAATGGCTGGGATCAACTATCCAAAGCAATGGAAAATGCACAAGAGAGGTGGAGAAGAGAGTGCAGGCAGGGTGGAGTGGGTGGAGACAAGTGTCAGGGATGATTTGTGACAAAAGGATAGCAGCAAGAGGAAAGGGAAGATTTACAAGATGCTAGTGAGATCTGCTATGATGTATGATATGGAGACAGTGGCACTGACAAAATGACAGGAGGCAGAGCTGGGGGTGGCAAAGTTGAAGATGCTAAGATTCTCATTGGGAGTGACTAGGAGGGACAGTATTAAAAATAAGTATATCAGAGGGACAGCTCAGGTTGAGCGGTTTGGAGACAAAGTAAGAGAGGCAAGGCTGGGAAGGTTTGGACATGTGCAGAGGAGGGATAGTGGATATATTGGACAAAGGACGTTGAAGATGGAGCTGCCAGGCAGGAGGAAAAGAGGAAGACCACAGAGAAGATTCATGGATGTAGTGAAAGAGGACATGGAGAGGGTTGGTGTTACAGAGGAAGATGCAAGGGATAGGGTGAGATGGAGGCAGATGATCCATTGGGGTGACCCCTAAAAGGAGCAGCTGAAAGAAGAAGACGTGTATCCTTTTAAAATTTAGCAATATTTGGCTCTTTAAAGAATTTTAAAAATTATCATCAATCGAATAACGAAAAAATATCCAACATCATCACAGCAGAAGGACTTGTTTGGCTGGGAGTGATGGCTAAACTTTTAATGATAATAACTACATATTTTGTCTAAACAACTTCATACTCGGGAATGCACACCCTCGTAACCCCAGCAAAATAGATATATGATGAACGGCTGAAGAGATACGCAAGAAACACAGCCACACTAAGAGACAGATGTTCCTTGCATTTATAGATAGATTATATAGTGCCTCATAACAAAAAATTGTCTCAAGGTGCTAGATCAGTGTTTTTCAACCTTTTTTTAAGCCAAGGAACCATTCTTACATTGAAAAAATCTTGAGGAACCCCACCAACCAAAAATGCTACACGATGACACATTGTAACCTATTGCACATATGCGGTGACAGTTCCATCCATCCATCCATCTTCTTCCGCTTAATCCTTTCAGGTCGCGAGGGGGGGGGAGGGCTAGAGCCTATCCCAGCATCTTTGGGTGAGAGGCAGGGTACACCCTGGACAGATCACCAGTCCATCGCAGGGCCAACACAGAGAGACAGACAACCATTCACTCTCACAGTCATACCTAAGGACAATTTAGAATCCCCAGTTTGATGCCAATTAACCTAACGTGCATGTTTTTGGCATGTGGGAGGAAACCACAGAAATCCGGGAGTAAACCCACGCAGACACGGGGAGAACATGCTAACTCCACACAGATCGCTGTTGGTCGGGGGCTGTAATCGAACCCAGGATCCCCTGGCCAAGGGTGAGTTGCTGTGCTGCCGCAGTGCTAACCACTCCGCCACCGCGCTACCCCAGTGACAGTTTATTCTTGTAATTAGCTTATACCTGCTCAGTGTGGAATTTGGGCTTGTTTAGATGAACACAAAGCTGATATCCTGACAGGAACATATCAAGGTTGACACTTTCTAGATGTTTTTTTTACCACAGTTGTACCTTTTAGCAGAATCCATCTATTTTGTCTGTACTTGTGAGCAGGGTTTCATCTTTGCCTTGCATTCGTTGTGTTCAGTTAATTCAGATGCTGAAATATATATGCCAGCCTTGCACACCACTCATCAATTGCAAGCAGCTTTGCGTCATCACATCACATCTCTCATCAGTCAAAAACACTTTTAGTTCCTCTTGGAACTCATGCGGCACTTTGCCGTGTGACAACCTTAGTATGGAGCAATAAGATTTTATGCTCTGCTCCTATTTCCTCACATAGAGATGCATATATGTGGCTTTTTAGAGGGATTGTCTTTACAGAGTTTGCCATCTGCACCACGTCATCCAATAAAGGAGCTAGCAGGTCTAGCAAGTCTTGTTTTTCATCTAGTCACCGCGACCTCTAGCACATCTTAGCAAGGTCATTAACCTCCATAGAACACATGAAGGTGAACAGGAAGAATAAGAAGACAGTCGCCATTATTACTGCATTCATACTGTTGCCTACTGACATGGAAGAACCTCTACATTTGCAAGTTTTTAGACCAGTTAAGAAGTGAAATTAGACAATTTCCTGAGGATCTCTGAACATTCTCTCAAGGACCCCTTGGGGTCCTAGAACCCCTGGTTGGAAAACAAGGTGCTAGTATATACTGTAAGGCACAAGTCATAAGTAATTCAGAGAAAGCCCCAACACTCAAGCGATCCCCTACAAACAAGGACTAGGCAACAGTGGGAAGGAAAATCTCACTTATGGAGGAAATCTCTGGCAGAACCAGGCTCAGGGAGGAACCGTCATCTGCAGCAACTGGTTGGGGTGGTGAGAGAAGGAGGAAAGAAAGAAGAGACATACTGTTCATACAGATAACAACAGCATACAAACAGAACAACATTCATTCAGACTCAACATGTGGAATGTTGCCAAAAGCTTTGATTAGCCCAGGATTACAGAATACGTTTTAGACTTTTCTAGCTAGCTAGCAAGTCCCACAGCTAACACTATAAGTAGACGCATGTGCAGCTGGGCCATAAACCAGCAGTGTAGCAGTATAGTAGATAGTAATACTAAGATTAATAACTATAACATGCAAAGTCCAGTCAAAAGTTGTGACTGGCATTCAAATGCAACATACTCTCACCTTCTGGCTAGCCAGCTTGTCACACAGCGCATACACACAATCAAGTGCATGTGTAGCCGGGCCCTGTTGAGGCCGTCCCTAAACACCACTCATATGACAAGTAGTATAACAGTAGGCATAGTGAACGATAATAAGGGAAGAAAAAACATTCATTGATTATATATGGGAAATCTACTCAAAAGTTTTGTCAAATAGAAAAGTTTTCAGCATATTTTCAGGCGGACAGAGTGTCTGTCCCATGGAAGAGTGTGATGTATTGACATGATTTCTGTTTTTGACGGAACATTCAAAAGATGGGACATACAGTGCTATAGTCTGACGATGTCCGTCCATCCGAGCTTGTCTGGCAAACACCTCCCACAGTTTTCAAGCTAGGGCTTTGTTTTTATTTCACAGTGTTTGTACATGTATTGAAGATGTGCATATTACCAGGACTTTGATTTTGGATCATTTTTGTGAAAATTACAGGCTTTACAACTGTGTCACTTTTTGAATGAAAATTCAATAACGGGTACACACTTTGTCTTGCGAACTCCTCCCCTAGTTTTCAAGCTAGGACATTTTCATTTCACACAGTGTCTGTACATGTACTGAAGATGTGCCTATTGTAGGAAGTTGAATGATTTTCTGATATTTTCTCTAAATTTGTTCCAGCTAGATTTGCAGGTTGTTTGCTTTACTTAAGCTCCTTGCAATTACATGGTTATTTGTTTTATTAGAGATCTACAGTTTATTGAATCTTGAATTTGTAATAGATTTTCCAGTTGCTAGTGGTGCTAGCTGTGCACTATCGATAATGGCGATGGTCAGGCATAAAATGTACAGTGTGCGGTGCTCTTGTTTTCCTTTTTATCGAATACACACATATACACACATCACAGTTTCACAATCATACATAAAGTATATACATAATGGCTGTGTCAGCAGGAAGAAAACTGTTACTAATACTTTATTGAAGAGTCTAGTTATTGATTACATGTGATAAGAGGTATTGACAAGAAGTGTGAAAGGAGCAGAAAAAGTGTGGATCTATAGGTTTGTGTGAGTGAGGGTTCCCAGTGGGTTGCAAAATGGCATTAGAGTAGGCCTATATTGACCTTAGTAACACTCATGCTGACTAGACGGTAGTATGATATGTTTTCCCATAATGAAAGAATCAATGTTTACACAATATCCAGAATACATACTTTACTACTTCACAAAGAATACAGAAATGTAGATGTCTCTGGTCTGGTTAATACACATGTTAATATATTAATGTTTTTAACTAGTTGTGCCTATCTTTATTGTCATAAATTAAGAAGTGGGGTAGACTTTTGACAGTTCACTAGTCCTTTAAAGGGCCTATATCATGCAAAATCGACTTTTTTGAGCTTTTAAGCATGTTATAATGTTAATTCCTCACCAAAAACACCCCCAAAGTGGTATTTTGCTCCATTCACACATCTCTGAGTATTCCTCCTCAACCCTGCTCTCTGAGCTGCTGCTCTGCCCTGTCCCTGATAATGACTGGGTCCCCACGTTCATACGTATGAACGTGGGTGAGCCGCCCACTCCAGGAAGTGCCTGTGCTGCCAGCACCGCCCCCAGGCTAACGCACACACCCACTTTCTTCGTGCAGCTAACGGAGCGATGATTGGCAAAACTCTTTCACTTTAGCACTGACGCTGTGAAGAAGTAGTTCCTCTCGCACCTAATCTGCTCAGTGACAACAACTTGTTTGTTTTTTTACGTAAGACAATGTCTTCTAAGTTTTCGTGGGCGGAACCCAGCGACACGCTGCAGCAGCCGGCTCAGGGGTTACGTCATGAAATGGGCGGCAGCCACAAGAAGGAGAGGCGGAGCCTCAGAGATCGAGGCATCTTACTTCCGGGTTGGAAAAGTAGCTCGCGAAAATAACTCATATTTCATAAGAAATTCATTCTCCAGTGTACCAAAGGTAATATACTATCACATACATGCATATAGTTTACTCTGAAAGGCTTAAAATAGCATGATATAGGCCCTTTAAAGGCTGAAAATAGAGTCAATTTCACTATCAATCTATAGAATCACTGAACAGTAGTGTCTTTTGACTGTAAACCCAGAGAGAATCTGTTAAACTTTACATAATAATGGTCAAGTTGACCAGGAGGTTTGAACTGAGAACCATCCAGCTTTAAGGTGGCAGAGACAACTACTACACCAGTGTGTCAGAGTCAATATAGCTGCACACTAAACTGACATTTGCCCATACATTAGGTAAAAAAACCCCCATCAAAATATGTCAGCCAACTGTTTTTTTAAACTGAGAGTTGACGGGCATGAAGACTCAGCAGTTTTATATTGTATGGGTATACAGTACGTATGTGTTTAATGCTGGCCTAAAGCCAGCAGATGACCAGCTTTGCCAAAAGCTTCTGTGTAAGACATGCTGCGTATAAAGGTTGGACATTGACCTGCAGCCAATTTAGAGTTCATAATAGATGCAACCATTCCTGATAAATCTGTCATGGTTGCCCCTTCGGGGCAGAGAAAACAAACCCAAGCACTGAACTGCGAGCTTATATGGTTTATTAATGAAACAACAAACATAAAGTCCAACAAGATACTCAAAACAAAGTAACAATGAAGGGAAAACATACACGGGATGACGCCAGAGCAAAAACAGGGCTCTGACGTGGAATAGCGAGGCTTGGAATCAGCCTGATGAGATGTGGCAGCAGCAATGACAATGTGCAACAGTTTCCCTTAAATAAGGAAAAAAAACATCACAAAACAAGTAGCAGGTGTGGGTTCACCTGAGTGAGCAAAAGGAAATAATGAGGGATAATGAGATCAGCTGAGAGAGGTGAGGGAGGAGCGGCTGGATTAACAACTTTACAGGCGACACCCCCTACAGAGCGTAAACCTGGAAACATTGCCTGACAGCTGTCAACCCAGAGAAACACACCATAGAGCACAAAACATAATCAATACAGACAGATAATTCACTACAAATAAACAAGAGACAGAACTGAAGTCAAAACAGAAAGATAAAAAGCAATAATGAAACTCGAGGGCAAAAAATACAATAAATATACATAAATGCAGAAAAAGAGCCACAAAGCTGAGTCTGGCAGAAGACTCAGAACTCAGCATGTGACAGAGCCCCCCCCCCCCCCCAAAAGGGCCCACATCAGAAAAAACACAGAATTAGGCCCCCCGGGTCAAGGAGTTCAAGAGTTCCAGGGACCAACCAAAGTCCCAAACCCAGTAAGCGGCCAGGTGGCCTGCCGAAGTCCCAGACCAGCTGGGTGGCCAGGTGATGTGAGTCGGGTGGCCTGCCGGAGAATATAGGCCACCCGCCCCAGTGGCCCAGTCTTACAGGCGGCCGGCCAGAGTTCTTGAGCCACCAGGACCGGAGGGGTGACCCAGGAGGTGGCCTCCCCACAGGAAGGTTCGATGAGGAAAAACAGAGCTGGAGAAGGGGGACCACGACCGTGTCTGGTGGCGAAGGAAGATGGGGAACCATGACAGCATCTGGCTGTGGAGGAAGAGGGACCCCGATGTCATCTAGTGGAGGAGAAGGCGAGACGACGCCCTCGGTGGTCTTGGAATAAGACAATGTAGCACCCGTGGTGGCTCTGGGCTGGAGCTTCGCAGCACCCGTGGTGGCTCCAGGCTGGAGCACTGCAGTACCCATGGTGGCTCTGGGCTGGAGCACTGCAGCACCCTCGGTGGCTCTGGATTGGAGCACTGCAGCACCATCGGTGGCTCCGGATTGAAGCATTGCAACACCCATGATGACCTCAGCAGGGGGAGCTGGACCCACAACATCATCAGGTGGTGAACCTGGATCCATGGAGGCATCTGGCAGTGGTGGATCTTCCCCGGCGACCCTGGGAGAAGGCTCAGGAAAGACAGCTAGGAAAATGTGGTTAGGGTCGCCGGCAGCGGCGGAGCCCAGCGAGGTGAGCTCAGGTGCAGCTGGTGGCTCCACCGACTCTCCTCACCTAGAGCCAGACAAGATCTCTCCAACACAGACATGAGAAAAACAAAGGAGATCACGTTCCTGAGCTCGAGCTCCACCGCCATCCAGGACTCCACCGATCCAAATGATGATGACGCCTCGGGCCAGGTCTCTAGGAGGTCCAGCTCCGGTCACCACTCTGCTGCGGCAGCCTCCGCAGTCGGCATGATGGTGATAGCAGTCTTAAGGTGCGTTCACACCAAACGTGAACAGGTGGTGCGAATCCATACAAAGTGAATGGGAAGACGCGAGTATGTGTGAATTTTCATCATCGCGCCTTTGCGTCCGCTAGCTCTGCTAGCAGCTAGCTAGCTAGCAGACGGAGTAAAATTATCACCATTGCAGAATAAACTAGTTAGAAAATGAAACTCACTCACCGGGAGACAGGAGGACCGGGAACTCTTCAGCTGAATCGGGTTTTTGGAGTTATTTACCCATGGTTTACAACCACGGACATCCTAGCAAGATAGCAAGCTAGCAATGTAAACACTGATCATCTGTGAAGTGTTGGAGGCTTGAGACAACATTTTCAGGTGAGCCCCCGGTCAGATAATGTAAACATAAGCATGACGTTATTTTGGGAATTTCCACAGCAGGTTGAAAACAGCTGCAGAAGTTTTAAAGACAACTTTGCCTGTCGGCATCTCACTATTCATGTCAGTTGGGGTGTTTACATTGAGTTATAATGTAATCGTGCCACGCGAAAAATTTGCCTGTTCGCGTTTGGTGTGAACGCACCTTTAGTCTCCCTCAGCGACGTGACCCACGCTGGTGGTTCCTCTGACATGGAAGCTGGGGGTCACCTCCACGTTGGCTCTGGAGTCGGGTCCTCCAGGGCCACTGGCTCCTCCATCGTCCAACGGCTCAGTTCTGGAACCAACGGACACTGAGGGATTGATGGGGGAGACACAGAGAGGATAAGATAAGATAAGATAAGATAAGATAAGCCTTTATTAGTCCCACAACGGGGAAATTCCAGGATTGCAACAGCACAGGGATAGCAACACTCAGAGCAACAATCAGAAGGCAAGGCTTCCGGTTATGGCTGCCACGTAGGACGGACGTGTCTCGCTCTGCTCTGCTCCTGGAGAAAAAAATCGGCAAATAACTCTCTCATTTGGGACAGAACGTATCCCAGCATTTGAGCGAGGATATGTCGGCGAAGCCTAAGGCTGGAAAACCAGGAAAAGGAAAAAGCGAGCCGCCGAAACAGTCCAAATTAACGGACTTTCAGGTCTGTGACGCAGCAAACAAGGCTCCATATATGGCGGAGGAGGCTGGCGGCGGTGCGATTTCTGCGGGGAATGGCGCAGATGCGCTGATGGCTGCCATGAGTTCAATGAGAGCGGACTTTTCCTCTAGATTTGATGGGATTATGACAGCGTTGGAAGGAATAAGAAAGGAATTGGGTGACTGTGTAGAACGAACGGCGCAGATGGAGCTCCGTCTCGCTAGTGCTGAAGATGACGTCACCCGTCTTCAATTAAAGGTGCGCACTTTGGAAAAAAAAAATAAATCTCTGGAAGATAATATTTTGGATTTGGAATCTCGGTCGAGACAGAATAATTTGAGGCTGGTGGGTCTTCCAGAGGAATCAGAAGGTCGGGACGTATGTTCCTTTCTGGAAAAGTGGATTCCGGAGGTGCTGGGCAGCGAGGAGTTGCAATCAGCAGTGGTTCTGGAAAAAGCACATCGTATTGGCCCACGGAGAGATAAGGGACCGCCGAGGACCTTAATTATGAAGTTTCTTAGCAACAGAGACAGGATGAAGATCTTCAACGCTGCACGTGCTAAAGGAGAGATTAAACACCAGGACCAGCAGGTGCGGTTCTACCCAGATTTGGCCACAGGAATCCAACAATTGAGGAAGCAGTTTGATCCCGTACGTAAGGAGCTGCGCAACCTTGGGATTCGTCATGGTGTAATCTATCCTGCGAGACTGCTGACCACGTATGAGGGCAGAACCCACATCTTCAAGACCCCAGAGGAGGCGCAGGAGTTCATCAAGAAGATCAAAGAAGAAGAAGAGACTGGTGGGAGCTAAGCATGAACAAAATATAAGGTAGAATAATTAAGCATTTGCACAGGCATCTGACTGACTTGAAGTAAATAGTAAGTTTACAAAATATAGATTGTATTATATATTAAAAAAAAAACAAAAACAAAACAAACAAAAAAAAAACTATGATGTACAAAGTTGTTAAAAATCTTGGAGTTAAGTTGGAAAACTACAGAGGAGAGTTAATGTTACGTCATTAAAAGTAGTAGAGTTAGGGTGATTGGGAGGATGAAGAAGGAGTGGCTTAGGCTGTTCCCCGTGGGTGTGGAACGGTCGATGGCTATATCGGGAGACAGAATTTTTCTTTTGATTTTGGGGGGTTTGCCACAAGTGTGGGAAGGGGAAATTTGTTTGTGTGTAGTTTGTAGGATGAATGTTCAACCACTCATGTTTTTGCTTCTCTGTATGAGCATGTTTACACTGCAAGGTAATCCTAAACTCTCTATTGATCATGGACCAAAGTGTTAATCTTAATTTAACTTCATGGAATTGCAGAGGTCTACAAAATTTAAAAAAACTTAAACAAGTTATGAATAAAATAAAGGACATGGGTTCAAGAATTGTGTTTTTACAAGAAACTCATCTGATAGAGGAGGATGTTAAAAGAATTAGGAGTAGATGGCAGGGAAGTGTATTCACCTCTTCATTTTCATCCCGAGCCAGGGGAGTTATGACTCTCATACATAAATCAGTTCCTTTTCAAGTGAAAAATGTAATTGGAGACAAATTTGGAAGATATGTAATCATTCAAGGTTCTTTGCTATTAGAAAATATAAATCTTGTGAACTTATATGGTCCCAATATAGATGATCAGAAGTTCTTTGCTAATTTATTTCTCATCTTATCATCACTTACAGGGCAACATATAATAGCAGGGGATTTTAATTGTACATTGAATCCAGGTGTGGATAGATCAACAGGACTGGATTGTACGCACATTGGATGTAGGATGACTATTAATCATTTTATGAAAGAATTGAGATTGTTAGATATATGGAGAGAAATGAAACCACAAGTTAAAGCCTATTCTTGTTATTCCAGTACCTACAAGACATTCTCACGTATTGATTATTTTTTGATTTCCACAGAATTAAGGTCCAAGATTCAAAACTGCTTTTATGATAACATCGTGATCTCTGATCATGCACCCTGTTGTCTAATATATGTAGATAAAAAATTGACAAAGGAATCAGGTAGATGGCAATTTCAGCATAAATGGCTTCAGGATGAGGAATTTGTCAAGTATATAGAAAAACAGATAGACGAGTTCTTTGACATCAATACTACACAAACATCAGCATGTGTAAAGTGGGAGGCTTTCAAAGCTTTTATTAGGGGACATATTATTAGTTATACAGGATCAAAATCTAAGAAGACTCGAGAGGAGAGAGCTAAATTGGAACATAAAATAAAAAATCTTCAGGAAAAAGTGTATGCAGGAAGTGACCCAAGGTTGGAGAATGAATTACTGATTTTGAGAGCTGAATACGACAAAAAATCAGCGAATAGAGCTGCCTCGAGTCTTCTAAGATTGAAACAATCTTTTTATGAACAAGGTGAAAAATCAGGAAAATTATTAGCATGGCAGATTAAACAATTGGAAATTAAAACACCAATTACCAGTATTATAAGTAATGGACAGGTAGTTATAGATCCTTTAGAAATTAATAGAGCCTTTAGAGATTACTATGAAAAATTATATGATACCAAAAATGAACCTGATTTAACAAAACTAAATGGGTTTTTGAACGAACTATCTATACCGTGTATTCCAAATGAAAACAGGGAGATATTGGAGTCTAAAATTAGTCAAGAAGAAGTTGGGCTAGCCATTGATAATATGAAATCAGGAAAAAGTGCAGGACCAGATGGTCTTCCAGTTGACCTTTATAAAAAATTTAAGAATAAATTAATAAAACCTTTTTTGGAAATGGTTTTAGAAGCATTTCAAAATAATAATTTACCATCATACATAAATAATGCCTTAATTATACTGCTGCCAAAACCAGGTAAGCCCTCTAATAAATGTGAAAATATGAGACCAATAAGCCTATTAAACGCCGACCTTAAGATAATCTGTAAAATTTTAGCAAGACGAATACAAGAAATTTTACCAAATATTATTAATCGAGATCAGAATGGCTTTATAAAGGGTAGACAAGGCTTCCATAATGTAAGAAGACTATTTAATATTATTTATTTTAATAAAGAAGCACCGGATACAGCTCTCCTATCATTGGACGCCGAAAAGGCCTTTGATAGAGTTGAATGGCCCTTTCTTTTTGAAGTCCTACAAAGGTTTGGACTTGGAAATAATTTCATAAAATGGGTTCAAATAATATACAATAATGCTACAGCAGAAATCCTAACAAATAACAATATTTCAAAACCAATAAAAATCAATAGAGGATGTCGACAAGGCTGTCCACTTTCACCTTTACTGTTTACTATGGCAATTGAACCTTTAGCGATAGCGATACGTTTACATTCACAAATATATGGAATTAAAGTTGGACCAACAGAACATAAAATCTCCCTGTACGCCGATGATATAATTTTGTTTATGTCGAATCTAAAAAAATCAATTCCAACCTTGTTGAATTTAATAAAGAATTTTGGGGAAATATCAGGATATAAAATAAATAAAACTAAATCTTCAATATTAATGCTAAATGAGACCCAGAGAAATTACCCAGCCCCTGAGGTAAATCAATTCAATGTTGTAAATCAGTTTAAATATTTAGGAATCCAAATTATGCCTAAGCTAGAATCAGTCGCCAGTGTCAACTATGAAGCCTTAATGTCAGATATCAGTGAGTTAACTCAGAGATGGATGTCACTACCAATGTCGATGATCGGGAGAATCAATATACTTAAAAGTAATATTTTACCTAAAATACTTTATTTATTTCAATACATTCCCTTATCACCACCTTTAGATCTATTCTCAAGAATAAAAAAAAAGTTAGTGGAATTTATATGGAACAACAGGAGGGCTAGATTACGTTTGTCTTTATTATATTTACCATTTGATCGTGGAGGTCTGAAATGTCCAAATTTTATGTTGTATTATTGGTCGGCACAACTGAGGTCTATGACATATTATTTTTCATCAAATGATCTCCCTCACTGGACTGAAATGGAATCATACAATTTACCTTTACCTCTTCCCATATTCATATACTCAGATTCGGCAAAAAAATTACAAAAACAAGTTAAAAATCCATTTGTAAAGCATATGATCAAAATATGGTGTGAAGCTAAAAACTATTTAAAAGAACCACAGTTATTGTCACAATTTAGTCCAATATGGGGTAATCAATATTTTAAACCAGGGAGAGCGGACGCTGTATTTAAAGTATGGAATTTAAAAGGGATACAAAAGATTCAGGATTTATATTTGCCAGGTGCAGACAACATAATGTCTTTTGAAGAGCTGAGGATCAAATTTAATCTCAATAGAACACATTTTTTTAAATATCTTCAACTTAGAAACTTTATTCGATCAAATCAAAATAAAGCTCTCACTCGACCTATTTATTCATCCTTGGAAAAAATGATGATGAAAGATAGTAAAAGAAAGGGTATTATTTCAGAGTTTTATAACTCATTGACACTATCTTCAAGTGAAAATTCACTGAAAAGATTAAACTACTGGAAAGAAGATCTGCAAATTGAAATTTCAGAGGAACAATGGGAATTGGCTTGTACAGAAGCTCAAACCAAATCAATAAATGCACGCCTTAAATTGATACATTTCAAATGGTTAATGCGGATGTATGTTACACCGGAGGAGTTAAATAGATATAACAAAAATATACCAGATACATGCACAAAATGCATGGAAAGTAAAGGAACCCTATTTCATTGTTTATGGGAATGTAGATTAATAAGAATGTTTTGGGAAGAGGTGAGGGTAACAATTGAAAAAATAATCTCAAAACAAATCATATTGAATCCTAAACTGTTTTTGTTGGGTCTGTACCCAGAAAAGCATAATTTTAATAAAAGTGAAAGAACATTCATAGACCTCAGTTTGCTTAATGCCAAAAAATGTATTGCACTATTATGGAAAAAGACTCATAGACCAGATGTGACTCAGTGGTTAAGACAGATGTTAACAAACCTTCCATTAGAAAGAATAACATATATACTAAAATCAAAGGAAATTGTGTTTGAGAATATATGGAGACCTTTTATTGATTATGTAAAAAATTTAAACATAACTCTTGAAGAAGAAGGTGAATGATGTGTGTGGACCTTGTAAATTCCAAACTGGTGAACATAATATGTATACTTATGTATTGGATTGTCTAGACTAAACAGAGGAGCATTGTTGAAGACTTGATTTTGTTGGTGGTTGTTGGTGTTTTTAGTGCATTTTTTTTTTTTGTAGTACTTTAGTGTTAGTGTTTGATTGTTTGTATCATGTTTGTTAAAAAAAAAAAGGTTCAATAAAGATATTGTGGAAAAAAAAAAAAAACAATCAGAAGGCAAGAAAAAAAAAACAAAAAAAAAACAAGCAAGCAAGAGCAGCTAATATACATATGTACGTATTACTATAATATATATATATACACACACACACAGACACACAGTGCAGAGCATTGTAGCTGGATGGAATAAATATATGAATATATGAACACACAGTGCAGAGCATTGTAGCTAGATGGAATAAATATGTAAATATATAAACACCCACAGTACGGAGCATTGCAGCTAGGTGGAATAAATATGCAAGTATATAAACACACACAGTGCGGAGCAATGTAGCTAGATGGAATAATATGTAGATATATAAATATATAAACACACCCAGTGCTGAGCATTGTAGCTAGATGGAATAAATATGTAAATATATAAATATATAAACACACACAGTGCAGAGCATTGTTGCTAGATGGAATGAAACAGCATAACCGTCTACTTAGTTATCCTACATGGTATGATTATGTGCCCATACATATTCTCACCCTCCATAGCGACCGGTAAGTTCCTAGTTGTATGCCGGAGGGGACCATTGTGTAAGTCTATTGCATCTTTTGCATTCAAAAAACTATTAGTTTGTTACGTCTTTTTGCTATCTCTGCGAGCAGCCCTGCTTAGGTTGTACAGTCTGACAGCCGTTGGTAGGAAGGACCTACGAAACCTCTCGGTTGTGCACCTGGGATGATGTAGTCTGCTGCTAAATGAGCTCCTCAGTGCATTCAGTATGTCCTGCATAGGGTGGAACTCGGACTCCAGCAGAGATGACAGTTTAGCCACCGTCCTTCTCTCTCCTATCTCCTCCATCGGATCAAGGCGCTGCCCCAGGACAGAGCTAGCTTTCTTAATCAGTTTGTTCAGTCTCTTCCTATCGGCTGCAGTAATGCCACTGCCCCAGCAGACCACTCCAAAAGTGATGGCTGATGCCACCACCGTGTCATAGAATGACTTCAGCAGCGCCCCTTGTACACCAAAAGACCTGAGTCTCCTCAGCAGGAACAGCCTGCGCTGTCCCTTCTTGTAGAGTGCATCAGTATTGTGTGACCAGTCTAGTTTATTGTTCAGATGAATACCCAGGTACTTATAGGATGTCACCATCTCGATGTCTGTTCCCTGTATATTTACTGGTACTGTGAGGGGCTGCCCATGCCTGCGGCAGTCCACCACCAGCTCCTTAGTTTTCCTCGCGTTGATCTGGAGGCAGTTCCGATGGCACCAGTCCACGAAGTCCTGGATAAGCCCTCTGTACTCAGCTTCATCTCCATTGGAGATGAGGCCAACGATCGCAGAGTCATCAGAACTTCTGTAGATGGCAGTGTGTTGTGTTGTGTGAGAAGTCCGCAGTATAAAGAGTGAACAGGAAGGGAGCCAGCACCGTTCCCTGGGGGGCCCCCGTGCTACTGATGATCGTGTCGGACACACAGTCCCGGGTTCTCACAAACTGAGGCCGGTTCGTGAGGTAGTCCAGGATCCATGATGACAGGTGCTGGTCCACCCCTGCGCGCAGCAGCTTGTCCTTCAGGATCATCGGTTGGATGGTGTTGAAAGCACTGGAGAAGTCAAAGAACATGATCCTCACCATATTCCCGGGCTTCTCCAGGTGGGACAGAGAACGGTGAAGGAGGAAGATCACCGCATCCTCCACCCCAATGCCATGCTGGTAGGCGAACTGGAGTGGATCCATCGCTGGTTCCACCAGGGGGCGGAGGTGAGCAAGGAGCAGTCTCTCCAGGGTCTTCATCAAGTGGGACGTCAAGGCCACCGGTCTGTAGCTGTTCAGGTCTTTGGGGTGGGAAGTTTTTGGTACAGGTACCACACAAGATGTTTTCCACAGCTGTGGTACCCTCCCCAGTTTCAGGCTCATGTTGAAGATATACGTCACAATCCCACACAGCTGGTCTGCACAGGACTTGAGGAGCTTTGCGCTGATGCCGTCCGGTCCCGGCGCCTTCCTCGCCTTGATCTTCCTCAGCTCCGTCCTCACCTGGGTCCTGGTCAGGGTCAGGATGGGGGGCTGTGTGTTGGGAGTGGGGGGGTGTTGGTGGAGTGGGGAGTGGGCAGCAGGACTTGATTTCTTTAGAGGCAGCAGTGGTTGTTGTGCAGTCAGGGGGGAGGGCGGTTGGTCAAATCTATTGAAAAACAGATTCAGGTTGTTCGCCCACTCCCTGCCCCCTGTGGCCTGGGGGGAGGTATTCTGGAGCCCCGAGATGGTTTTGAGGTTTCTCCAGACCCCGCTGATGTCGCTCTGTTGCAGCTTGTCCTCCATCTTCTTCCTGAAGCTGTCCTTGCCTTCTCTGATCTTTCTCCTCAGCTCCCTCTGTACGGACTTCAGCATCTCCCTGTTCCCTGACCTGAAGATCCTCTTCTTCTCTCTCAGAAGTGTTTTTATCTCAGGGTTGATCCAGGGTTTGTTGTTTGAGTGACGCCGTATGGTCTTGGTGGGAACGGATTTGTCCACACAGAAGCTGAGGTAGCCCGTGAAGGTGTGAATGAGGCCATCGATGTCCTCACCATGTGGATCGCAGAGCTGCTTCCAGGCGGTGGCTTCAAAACAGCCCTTTAGGGTGTCCATTGTCTCCTCAGACCATAACTCCACAGTGTGCATGGCCGGAGGTTGTCTGTGCACTAGGGGTTTGTACACCGGCCGGAGATGAACCAAGTTGTGATCCGATCTCCCGAGTGGGGGGAGTTGTGATGAGGTGTACGCCTCCTTAGTGTTTGCGTAGAATAAATCCAGTGTTTTATTGTCTCTAGTGTGGCATGTGACATACTGGGTAAACGTGGGTAGAATGGGAGACAGTGAAACATGGTTGAAATCGCCTGAGATGAGGAGAAGAGCATCTGGGTGTTCTGTCTGCAGCCTGCTGGTTACTGAATGGATGACGTCACGTGCTGTCCCAGCGTTCGCCGTCGGATTTGCATAAACAACAATGCAGATCACGTGTGAGTGTTCTCTCGGGAGATATGTAGGCCTCATGCTAACAGCTAGCAACTCAATGTCTTTGCTGCAGTGTCGTTGTTTAACAGTGATATGTCCCAGTCTGCACCAGTTGTTGTTAACATACATTATCACTCCACCGCCCCTAGCCTTGCCACTGTCTGGTGTTCGGTCAGCTCGTATCATATGAAAACCCTCCAGCTCAATGTTAGCATCTGCTGCTAGTTCAGTTAGCCACGTCTCAGTAAACAAAAGGAGAGAGCACTCCCGGTATGTGCTATCATAACGGGAGATAGCCGCTAGCTCATCTAACTTTCCCAGTATCGACCGTACATTTCCCATGACAACAGATGGAAGGGAGGGTCTGTACCTTATATTTTTTGTCCTCCGCCTTACTCCAGCCCGGCAGCCGCGGCGTTTTCGCCTCAGTTCTCTCGGTATGTCGAGTTTTTCCAATGGGACCGGGTGGCGGTTAAATGCTAGCAGCTGTTCTCTGCTGTATCGTATCCTGCTATAAACAGTGGCTCCGTCCACCGGCTCAGGAGACATTTAGGACGATCTGTGTGTCCGTGATATAAGTGGGGTGAAAAAAAAAGACGGATCAAAAGAGAGAGGAAGGGAAAAAGACTCGGAATCGAGCCGCTGTTGCAAAAGGCAGCCGACTGGTGTGGCGCCGAGAGAAAAGAAATAGGTGAAGGTTAGGATAGGTGAAGGTTTAACAATTGCAGCAGGAGGAGAAAGCTCAGGGGACTGCTTAACCTGAGTCTCTCTCCTGGGAGACAGACAAGGCATATCATTATAAAATGGAATAGAATGAAATAGCACTTGTCCATCATCCCGGATCTTGGTGTTGTCTGCTGCAGGTCACGGACAGTCATCCCTCTCTGTGTCAATGGTAAACCTGGGCCCCTCAGTGGATTGTGGAGGAGCTGTTCCTGTAGACACAGAAGTGGGCATAACCAGGGAAACCCTGGAGGACCTCTCAGCAGCAGGAGGAAACGTTGAGGCAACAGGAGTTGCGGCAGCAGTGGAGAGAGATTGGGCTGGCGGAACAACTGGCGAAGAGAGAGGGGAGAGAGGCTCTGCCGCAGGAATTGTCGGGCTTGACGTCAGGGGTATGGCTGCCGAAGAGGAGGAAGGCTTCCTCCGGCGGTCCGATGCGGGATGACGCTGTTTTCCTGAAGCTGGTGGAGTAGATTCCTCCAAGATCACAGTGCTCCTCCATCGTCCGGTGATTCCCTCCCGGGACCAGCAGAGAGTTAGGGGAGACAGGAGAAAGAGGTGGAGAAACGGCAACAGCAGCTGATGATGGAGATCCAGTGGGCTGTAAAATCCGAGCCTCATCATCAGGAACCAGGCAAACGGTTTCAGGTGAGAGAGAGAGGGAATGAATAAGAACTTGCCTGAATTCCTGGGGGGTGATGACGTCAGCTGCTGTTCCAAGGTTGTGCTCCGTCTCCCCGGGAGCTTGAAGGGCCGTCTGGCGGGGAGAAGATGGCACGGGCTTGGGATGAGGATGGCAAGCTCTTTGCTTCCAGGAATGTTTATTTGGCAGTTGGGGTTGTGCTGGGGGAGACTCCTTTACTAGTCCCCCGAGACACTGTCGAGACTTGAATATCGTAGTGAGGAGCAGAGTCAAACCTGGGTAGCTCCAGAGGCTGGGGCACATCTTTATCACTCCGACTGCATTGTCCAGGAAGCCAAAAACTGCCTCAGGAGTGAGTGTGGCTTGAGCCTTAGAAGCGAAATCCACGGCCAGCTCCGCCACTGCGCACTCCTTCGCGCTCAGACCAAAAACCCTAAAGTCCATGGTGCGCAAAAAGAGGAAACAAAAAGATTCACAAGCTCACAGCAGCTGGGTTCTTAACTGGCTGCTGCCAACTGTCATGTTCGCCCCTCCGGGGCAGAGCGGATGAACCCAAGCGCTGAACTGTGAGCTTATGAGGTTTATTAATGAAAACAACAAACATAAAGTCCAGCAAGATACTCAAAATAAAGTAACAATGAAGGGGAAACTTACACAGGATGACACCAGAGCAAAAACAGGGCTCTGACGTGGAATAGCGAGGCTTGGAATCAGTTGATGAGATGTGGCAGCAGCAATGACAATGTGTAACAGTTTCCCTTAAATAAGGAAAAAACCCATCACAAAACAAGTAGCAGTTGTGGGTTCACCTGAGTGAGCAAAAGGAAATAATGAGGGATAATGAGATCAGCTGAGAGGTGAGGGAGGAGCGGCTGCATTGACAGCTTGACAGGCGACGCCCCCTGCAGAGCGTAAACCCGGAAACATTGCCTGACAGCTGTCAACCCAGAGAAACACACCATAGAACACAAAACGTAATACAGAAAAATAATTCACTACAAATAAACAAGAGACAGAACTGAAGTCAAAACAGAAAGATAAAAAGCAATAATGAGACTCGAGGGTAAAAAATACAGTAATTATACACAAATGCAGAAAAAGAGCCACGAAGCTGAGTCTGGCAGAAGACCCAACTCAGCACATGACAAAATCTATACTGTCACAGGTAGAACAAGTCATCAGGAAACACTCAGAAAAACACGATAACTTTCCAGCTGTGAGGCAGTAGTGCTAATCACCCAATCACTGCACTGGACTGTCCACCAATAAACATTTTGAATCCTGATGAATGTCATTTTTACTGCCCATTTTTTTTTAGGGCATACTGGCATTGGTTTTGTTTACTCCATTCCACTCTGAAGGCAAACATCCTCCTTACATCTTCTGACACTGTATGGTGGCTCACCTCCATCCTTACCTCTCCACCATTGGTACAAAGTTCACCAAATAGCTTGTGCATTGTTGGAGATTTTATCTAACTGGCTCCAAATATTCCTGTCTGCACAAGAGGAAACACTCAACCTCTGCACTGGAACAACTTACCTCCATGTTGTTAAATGACTGAAACGAGGAACAGACAGATCAGTGATACAGCATATATGAGCATGCAAAGCAAGCAGCAGTAGGGCACAAGCATTTGCATTCATTTCCTTCCTGGGTGGACTACCTCTCCCAATCGCTGGAGAAATGTTCCACTCTGAAGATCAGTATGACGTGATGCTAGAAAAAGGTTATAGACTGTGGGAGTAAAACGTTGCTCAGTATGTTACAGACAGGACAGTGTGTGCAGGTCCTTATTCTGGATATGACCAGATGATGTGATGTTAAATAAGTTGGTAACTTTGCTCACACTAGAAAATAATTTAAAGTAACTTGAAAGACTCATTAGTCAACTAGTTGTGCCCTTTAATACACCTAAACACTTGTAGCTTCATTACATAATAAATTGATTTGACACACAGATATTTATACCCATACATTTGTCATTTCTTAAAAATAGTTATATAGACAATGCAGGTTGTAAAAGTGTTTATTTCTGCTATAAAAGTGTATCCACAGTGATTAACTTTCAGGGGCATGTTCATGTATTTGGCTAAAACTGTGAGTTTGTTCTTTTGTTTTATTGAAGCTGTTTCATAAAGACATTAGCGAGGAAACAGAAAGTGAAGCAGAACACAGTTACAGCATAACATGATAAAACTTCAATTTAGACATTTTTTGCAGTATGTCACGTCTGCCGCGTAATTTCGCAGTGAACATATAAATTGGCATTGAGCCTAAAACGCAGTGTAGGTAACGTGTTTATTTACAGTGGAAAAATGTCCAAGAAAATGTCCAAATAACAGTTACTGATGAGAATGGCGGAGACAACCCACTGCAAACCTCATAGGCTTAGAGGAAATGCCTAACGCGCTCCGAACAGTCAGGAGTGGAGGAAAAAGGCACAAAGATAAGGACTTATACATATGTTGGAGCGGAAAGGCTCAAGGTAACAACACAGTACGTCCAGTGGACGAAAGCCAAACATCGGTGAGTCAGGATGTCCATTGCTGACTTAAGCTGCCACACTGACTGCGCCCACTGCCTCCCAATAAGTACTCAATTTACTAATGAAGGCAAGTGGACACAGCCGTGTGGCAAGCGGGGGCGTGAATGATTGGCAGCGTGTGTGTATGTGCATGTGTGAGTGTGTGTGCGTGCATGAGTGTGTGAGTGTGTATGTGGTGATGAGATGCATCCGGTGAATGTCTGGTAAGAGGAGGAGGCGTGGCTGTAAGACCATCAGAGAGCAAGGCTCAATCTGCCAGCTGGAAATAAGAAGTAATCAAAACCTACAGCCACAGGTCATGGACGGGGTTGACGACCCCAAACATGACAGTATGAAGTAGCAAATTTAAAAGGAAAAAAAACAAAAAACGAATGATAAAAGTTGGAGGACATATATTATATAGACAACAAAATGTCTCTGCTTATTTGTTTGTTTGATGAAATACTCACTGATTGCAAATGTTACAATGCACTGTCTAAACTGGCTGGATTTGTCATAATTGGCCCTTTCAGGACAGAAATAAGGCACCAATCACCTGCTGTGAGTTTGCACATATAATAGTAAAAATGAACATAAACACTGGCCACGAAGGGCGATTTACAAAAAGGCAATAAACACAGACCATGAAGGGTGACTACAGGAAAAAGGTAACAAAGGAAAACCATGAAAGGTACTCACAATTAAACTGATGAGGCAGAGTAAAAGGCAGAGACTAAAACAGGACTCAGACATGGGGATTCCTGTCTGCGAAAGGCGAGGTCGCTGTGAGGACTGAACCCCGCGAGCGAGCTTAAATAATCATGGGGGAACAACTAAAATAAGAATCAGGTGTGGATGCATGAGTGAGAAGTAACTGAAGACACTAAACAGCTGTGACAGGCCGTGAACAGATTTGACAGGCGGAAGTCACATCACGGCGCTGTCAAAATCAAAGCACAAACATAAAAGACAAATACATACTGTATACAGAAAAAGAGCAATAACCCAAAGACCCGAACGTGGCACGGAGCCGCGCTTGGCATCATGACAGGATTGACCCATTACAGTGTTGAGGCTGTAATTATTTGTAATCCATGTGAGACGAGTGAACCAATATTAGAAGAACTTCATTACAGTAATTATTGCCTTGATAATTAGCTGCATTTGAAACAGGTAATCTCTGTAAATTCCTGGTGGATAGGAAGCTTTTATCTCTGCACAGAGATGAGCGTGTGTGTGAAAAATAATGACTGTGTATGTCTCTGTTGGGCCCTGAAATCATATATTATTACACTATTATGTCCCATTTTTGTATGGCACTCAAAAGCCCATGAAGTGAGGGAAGCAGTGTAAATGGTCTTTAGTTGCTCTGAATGCACTGACGGGCCGGAGACTCGGCGTGACCTTTGGCTGCGCTGCACCGCTCCTCCGCTGTTCTGCCTCGGCCCTCTCGTTTAGCCCGCCTCTCCCTCACCTCGGCTCCGCTGCGCCATGCCTCTCTCTGCTTCATTATACCGTGCGTGTTTTTTCTTTTTCTCTGTGGCCGCCGCCCCCCCCCAAACACACGTGCGCGACACACACACACACACACATATAGATGCACACTAATACAGCATGACATGCCTCCCCGCTGTCACGGTGTGCTGAGCTGAAGAGAGCGGCTGGGATTCAGTTAGAGCTGATGAACAGCATGAGAGTGAGAGGAAGAGAGGAAGAGAGGAGGTTGGACCAATTTTACAGTCCCTTTGTTATACCTAGCAGCGGTGTGGATACGCAGAGGGGCTTGTAAACAGACACTTTCAACCCTCTTCAATTGAGCGATTAGTCTCATTTGCATTCAGGAGACGAAGCTTTATAGCACCGCTAAATAGTTTTTTTCCAGGTCACCGCTGCTACCTTATAAAAATTGGAGTGAATATGAAAGTGTGCTGCCTTAATGCGATGCAGCAAGTTTAAATTGTCAGTTCAGCGACTTAACACGTCTGATGTGGGATTTGTGGATTGAAGGGGTAAGTTCAAAGATCTCAACAGAGGAAAGCCGACCTGGGAGAGACACAACGTGGGTGACCAAAGGACGAGCGAGGCGGCAGTCTCTGCAGATGGATGCTGATTAAATATTGATGGTCAGCAGTGTCAAAGGCTTGATTAGGACCTGAGTGAGCCAAGCCTCACCCCCCCCCCCACACACACACACACACCCTGCTCCACAACCCAGACAGCTCTTCATTCTGCCTCCTGTTGGTCAACCTGCTGCAGCGTCTCCTCACTGTTCTTTCTCACCTTCCTGCATCCTTCCCCCACTTCCTCCTCCTCGTGAGGAAATCGCACACTGGAACCTACCCAGCCAGCATGGCCGTGTGTGTTTGTCCACGGATTCCATGTTGGCCTCGTCTGTGTTAGCCCACATGGACTGTAGCTGTGGTACAGGTGAGCAGGTGAACCGCTTACCCACTTTACCCCATCTGGATTTAGCAGGTGCCAGTAACACTTGTGCCACAGGCAAAATTATGAGAGAAGTCACAAATTTAGGAGAAAAATTTTGCAAATTTACAAGAAAAAAAATAGTAAAATTACTTGAAAAAAGTCACAAACTTACAAGAACATTTTTGCAAATTTACTAGAAAAGTCACAAATTTATGAGGAAAAAGTTAGAAAAGGTTGAAAATTAACAGAAAAAGTAGCAAATATATGAGTAAATAAATCAAAAATTTACAAAAAAAAATGTTGCAAATTTATGAGAAAAAAATTTGCAAGTTTACAGTCAAAAAAAGTTCAAATTTTTTTTTTAGAAAGTTCAAAATTTACAAGAAAAATGTTGCAAATTTATGGGGGAAAAGGTCACACATTTACAAGGAAACAAGTAAGAAATTTATGAGAAAAGGTTGCAGGATTGCAGTAAAAAAAGTGGCAAATTGGTGAGAAAGTTCCAAAATCACAAGAAAAAGAAATCAAAACTTTACAAGAAAAACTAACAAGTTCATGAGGAAAAAAGTTTCAAATTTACAAGAAAAAAATCACGAGTTTATGAGAAAACAGTTGCAAGATTACAGTAAAAAAAAAGTTGCAAATTTATGAGAATGTTTCAAATTTTCAAGAAAAATTTTATTAAAGTTATGGGGAAAAAGTCACAAATTTTCAACAAAATTGCAAATTTATGATCAAATAAGTTGTGGGGCCAGATGGGGCCAACATGGAACCCGCAGACAAACCCACATGGACCTGTAAGACAGCCCCGATTTAACCCTTGATGGGGCCCACATGGGCGTGTAGGAATTCACATGTGGATTATTTTGCCCTGATGGTTTGCTGACCAGGTGTGCAGCACAACACAGAGCGCACGTCTTTTCTTATCTCTGTGTTTTCATTCAGATGAAGTATTGATGGTTATGTATTTGCTTTCTGGCACTTCTCGTTGGTTGCTTGCAGTGTTGACAAACAATAACATGATTGTACTGCAGGTGTTGAAACAGACCGCTGGTATTACCTTTGGACACTCAGTTTTCTGGAGTGTTTGTGTTTGGCTTCTTTTTGTCTGATGTCATCTTCGCTAAAGCCAAAATGTCTGGAAACGAGAGATGCAACATTTTCCTCCGTCGGTTGTGTGGCGTAGTACAAGCAGAGTCATGTGACCATACGCGCAGCAGTATGTTTTTAAAAAGAGAGTACACAAACACACACAATAAGAAAATTATTAATAGGAAAAAAAACCAGATATGAGAAAGATTACATCATTTTATCTTATGTCAGTTTCTGTGTATCGTAAACCACTACCTCTCTATAGCTCCTTTACACAGACGGAGATTGTTGGTTGACCATTGAGAGATCAAAAATAGACCCAATCTCACAATGATCTCATAAAGCCTCAAAAAAGCTGATTCTGTGTTACTTTTTGGGAGAATGTTGTACGATTTTCATGGAGATCCATAGAGATCATTGAAAGATCCTTGAGAGATCGTGAGAGATCATTGAGAGTTTGTGGGCAATCAAAGATATGTATGAGAGGTTTCTAGTGCTCTTCTACCCCCTTTACACAGGGGTGGGAATCATTGAGAGATCACCGAAAGATGGAAAAATGGCCATATCTTTCAGTGATCTCTCAGGGATCACCAGAATCTCTCAGTTGTTTTCCAGTTATCTCCACTGGATTGTTTTAGCTCAGTCCTCAGGAAAACAATCTCTCAATGAACTCTCAAGGAGCATTCAAAGATCTCATCAATCTCAGCAATTTTTCATTGAACTCTTTTGGTCATTCATCAAATGATCAGCAATATCTCACTGATCTCTCAGCCATTGTTCCCTCTGGGGTGGAACAATTTGGCATTCATTGAAAGATCACTGAGAGATCATTGTGAGATTGATGAGATTGTTGTGTGGTCAAGGAGAGCTCAAGGAATGTTCAACAATCTCATCAATGTTCCAGTGATCGCTCGGCAACCTTTCTTTTTTTCTTCCTCTGTCCTGTCTAGTAGAGGTAGGCAGAACAGATATCTGCTTTCCTTATCGTGCCAAACAGATTTACTTTGTCAAAAGGAGCTTTGCTCATATTTGATATGTACTGTACATAAATAGTATTTATAGACTCCTCTTGTAATAACTTTAATACTTTATTTAAACTGTTATACTTATGGTGGACCTGACCGAGGGAAGGGGAATGGAATGGAAAGGATTTGACGTGGTTGGAAAGGATGGTGGGTGAGGGGGTGGGGAGGGGGAGAAAAAGAGAGAGGAACAAACAGAGAAAACACAGACTATCACAACTAAAACAAACAAAAAACAAACTGTTTCTGCTTCTGAAGAGGTCTCATCACAAGCCTGACATCTGCACCTGTAAGAGAACAGAGAGAAATATGTGTGTGCATGTGTGTGTGTGGTTTACCAGGAAACATACCAAGAGGGTGGCAGGCTGCAGCACCCACTCCCCCCAGAACCATGAGCAAGTAAGACAGTGCCACCAACCCCTGGGGGGCACAGCCACAGCCCCCAGAGAGCACAAATGTCCCGAAGCCAACAAGCCCCAGGAAAGCCAGGCATCTGCCCCAGGAGGGAGAGCCAGAAGAGGCCAGGCCACCAAGCCACTGGCGTGGCACACCCCCACCCCTGGGCTGGCCATCCCCGCCCTTTCCCCAGTGGGCCAAAGCCAGCACCGGGCCTCAGAAGGCCAACCCCCCAGGCTGGAGACCGGCCCATGCCCCCCGGTGCCCCCTCGACAACCTTTCAATGAATGCCAAATTTTTCTAACCCGAAGGTAGAGATGGCTGAGAGATCAGTGAAGAATTACTGAGCATTCGAAGAAAGACCAATAGGGTTCACTGAAAGATTGCTGAGCAATCACTGGGAGATTAATGAGTTCGTTAAGTGCTTGCTGAGAGATTGAGAGATCTTTGTCATCACTCAGTGATCTCTCAACAATCTCCACCCCTTTGTAAAGGGGAGAAGATTGAATGATTTCAGACACAGAATCTGTGTTCTTCAGTCATTCCCTACCCCCTACTCACTATATAGTGAAGTTGATAGAACAATGGAAGTTTGTGCTTCTGGACACCATTTGGCTTCATTAATAACTTCATTATGGTGAGACAGTAAAAGGTAACAGAAGAATATTGTTACATGGCCGTCGGCTGGACACTGCTTGTTCAGATGCATTGAGGGATATTTTGATTGCCCTATATAGGGATTAAATAGACATCTGTGCCTCCCTAGAAATGCCAGACATCCTATATAGTAGTGAGGTAAAAGTGATTTTGGACACAGCCAGAATGTCAGAGGTGTAAGAAATGTGTATAAAGCTGAAATTACCTGTAAGAAATCATCTCATTCAGTATCTGCACAGATGCTGTTTCACTGACTGATCTTTGTGTCCCCTTGAAGAGCTGCAGCACCACCACAGTGAAATCACTGCATGAGTCCACCATGCTCGTGATTCCACTGCTGCTGTGCTCCAGCTGAACAAAACACTCCCATGTATGGGAAAAAAAAAAAAAAAACACTGCGTGGTTTTGCAGTATGGCTTATTGTTGACTTGCAATAAAAGACAACCACCCACTTCTTGTGTGGGGAACACCACCCCTGTGTGCATTAACACGTTTGTTCGTGCTTTGTGTCACTGCAGTCACGCTACTGGACTCCATGTCAGCCTTGGCCGACCTTGGGTGGGAGGCATACCCTAGTGAGGGGGTGAGTACCTGCACTAACACACACACACACACACACACACACACACACAGATAAAGGTTCCTCCCCTGAGATGTGCACAGCCATTTTAAAGGGCTGTTGTGTGAAAAAAAGTGAATTTATATGATAAAACCTACAAATTTATGAGAAAAATTGCCAGTCCATGAGGAAAAGAGTCATACATGTACACTTACAATCACTGAAAATGTATAAGAAAACAAGAAAAATGTATACATTTGTTATTACTCTTGTTATTATTTTCTCCTCTGGAGGGACAGCTCTGCCCGAGCAACAGTAACCCGTACCTGTGCACATCCGTGCCCCGCCCTCACACAGAAAGCATCCACCTGAGGACACCCAGCAGGCTGTTTTGACGTGTGCTATTTCCCGGTAGCGGGTGGGGACTCTGTGCTAGCAGCAGCATCAGCACTAGAGTGTGTGTTGCTAAATCTGGAGTCTGCTGGGGGAATTTACAAATGATTCCTGCTGAACTGAAAACGTTGTGGTGCCAGAGCTTCCATTTCTTGTGAGCAGCGTTTTTTTAGTGAAGGGACATGGTGGAGGAGTAAATATTCTCCCGCAAGAGGAAACGCCTTTATGCATGCTGCCGTTATGTGCATAGTGTCGAGGGATGGGGGTGTTGCATAACTATTTTTTTTTTTTTCAGCCGATATAGGGACTGGGGGAGTGTGAAGTGCAGCCGCCATGAATCAGAAAACTGACAACACAGTGGGTGGGAGAGGAAGAGGGCGAGAGCGAGAGCGCAGAGACCCAGGATGAGGAAGTGCATTCAGCACAGCCACTTCTGTATGTCACTGTGGTGCAGAAGCTGCTGAATGGTGCTGAAGTAATTCTGTTTGCTCCCGAGTCACACTCCTCCCGCCCGCTCTTCCCCCTCACCATTCAGAATTGCTGTGATAAATTGCAGGATGCCACACGCAGTTTCATGGTTGTGTGCAACAGAGAGGCGTCTGAAGTGAGCGGAGCTAAACAGGGCTGTTTTCTCAGGCCGTCAGGGCTATCAGGTTCACTTAATTGAAGCGCTCTCATTGTGTGGTCATAGTCTTCGTGTTTATGCATGTTTGTTGTGTCGCCAAGGTCATGCAGAAGAGCAGAATGTGTTTCATGTGGCAGATGAACTATGAGGTTCCAGCTGATTCAAGATAAATTCTTTGAAAAGCACGGTGGAACAGTGGTTAGCACTGTGTCAGCACAGCAAGAAGGTCGCAAGATCAATTCCACCCCTGACCATCGTGGGTCCAATCCCACCCCCTGACCATCGGTGACCCTTCTGTGTGGAGTTTGCATGTTCTCCCCGTGCCAGCGTGGGTTTACTCCGGGTACTCCAGTTTCCTCCCACAGGCCAAAGACATGCAGGTTAGGTTAATCGGCATCAAACTGGGGATTCTAAATTGTCCTTAGGTCTGACTGTGAGAGTGAATGGTTGTCTGTCTCTCTGTGTTGGCCCTGTGATGGACTGGTGATCTGTCCAAGGTGGACCCTGCCTCTCGCCCAAAGATGCTGGGATAGGCTCCAGCCCCCCTGCAACCCAAAAAGGATTAAGTAGTAGTAGAAGTTGGATGGATGGATCTTTGACAATATGGTTCAGGGTGAGCACGTGTTCCTGGTTTACCCAGAGAGTAATGTGTGGCTCGAAAGTATTCATAAACTACAGCCTGAATATCTGAATCTTTTCATTTACTGTTATCCTCCTCTGTGTGTGTGCAGGAAGTGCAGCTGCATTTGTCTCTATGGGCTTCCACACTGATACAGATAAATATTAGAAATACGTCCTGATTAATACCAAGAGATAAGCATGTTTAGAGTCTTTACTTGGCTGTTTAACAGCTGCTTTATCGGCTGCAAACTAAACTGGCTGAAGCCTGTAGCATCATGTGGTTGATGATATCTAGCCGGATATCTAGATTGATCCCTACATTTATCTACGTTATGACTTTTCCACAAAGTCAGAGTGACATTTATCTTAACAGAAGACATTGGTGTGAGGCACGCTGAAGAAAAGAAAGTCTATGTTAAAATGCTGCAAATAAATCTCTGAAAGCACTAAAGGGAGTCTGCTATATTCCCACTGGGTGTAACTTTGAAATCTTGCAGTTTAATTGTCACATCCTGTGGTAATAAATAGTGGCACACTTTCTTTAAAGCCTTGTGTGGTCGTCATTAAACTTAAACTGAAAACTGATTTCTCCATTGCAAATCTTCATTTCCACATGAATTATGTCGCTCTTCTTTAATGGGTGTGTAGGTGATGATAACTCCACATGCTGAATAGCCTGTGCCCACTCAATAGAAAATGTTATATTGTTACTAAAAGGCCAACTTGCAAGTACGATTACATTCAGTGGGACAAGCTGAGTCAACATCTGTCTGAATTCTCTTAAGAGAGCGCTAACTTGTGGCTTCAGTGCCACATGCTACTCTGTTGCCTGTTACCAGTGGCCCGTAGCTTTGAAAAAAAAACCCTCACCAATTTATGATAAGCAAGTGCCAAAATTACAAGAAAAGACACAAATTTATAAGAAAAAAATATGAGAGAAAAGTTTATTATTAGTGAGAAAAAGCCTTGCCGAATACTAATGATGTCAGGCCAGTTTAGACTTATAGTTCAGCTGGTTAATATTCATTTTAAAGCTCCATGTAGACCAGGGGTGTCCAATCATGTGCCAGGGAGGGCCAAGACCCTGCAGGTTTTCTCTTCTACCCAGTCTCTTCAGCAGGTGTTTTCAGTTATCAGCAGTCAGTGGGAAGAAATTCAGTGGAATCTGCTGTTGAAGACACTAGTTGGAGGTAAAGCCTGCAGGGTCTTGGCCCTCCGTGGCACAGGATTGGACACCCCTGATGTTCGTAATGGTGCATGACCCCTGAACTAAGGCAAAGACATTTTTTTTAGAAATGTACCAACCGTAAAATTTTTGCTTTACTCTTGTTATGACCCGGCTCTAGGCCATAACAAAGAGGATGCACGAGAGTTAACTTAAAAGTGGAAAGTGTTTATTTACAAAAAGTGAAAAAAACATGCAATAAACTAGAACAAGAGTCCAAAAAGGTTCTGGCGTGCCTAGGAGAGGAGAGCAGCCTCCAATGCCCGCAGATGACAGCCCTGCCAGCTGGCGTGACAGCTCCTCTTTGATGCAGCCGCCCATTAGCACCTTCTGCCAATCAGCTACTCCTCAATCAGCTGGTCACCTGAAAAAATAATGACATACAAGTGCGCATCCCAAATCCAAATTGGAGATGCAACCGTCACACACTGATCTTGACAATTATCACTTGACACCATAAAATGGTAAACCCAGCCCAGTGCCAACCTTGACATCCTCCCGCTGCTCTGCTATTGGCCAGCATAGCTGTCTATCATCTGAGAACAGTGAGTTAACACTTACTAGAAGTTTGCCTACCAAGCATAGTTTATATAGTTATTTTATTTAGATTTCAGTCACCCTAATAGATATCCCTGTTTCCACCTTGTTCACTAATCCAGTCAATATATCTCATGTCATTCTGGTTTATTTTGTTATACTTTCACCATGATGCTCCATCGAGTTGTTAGCATTAGCTTGGCTAGGTGTTAGAACAAGCACTATTTTCTATAAATTCTATTCACCCCCCCCCCCCCCCAATGGAATCCTTGCTCATCTACCAACAGTTGACCATATCCATCGCTCTTAAGGTGCATTCAGACCAAACGCAAACGGACAAATTTTTCGTGCGGCGCGATTACATTTTAACTCAATGTAAAGACGTGAATAGACGTGAATTCACCATCAGAGTGAGTTGCAGATAGGCGAAGTTGCCTTTATAACTTCTGCAGCTGTATTCACGTTGCTGTGGAAATTCCCAAAACACCGTCATGATATCTAGTCATGACATTTAGTCCGGTTTACATTATCTGAAGGGGTCTCACCTGAAAAAATTGTCCCTGCCTCCAAAATTTCACCTGGATGATGGGTTGTTTGTGCTGCTAGCCTGCTAGCCTTGTTAGAATCCATGCCAGGAGTCCATGGGTAAAAAATTCTGACAGTCCAATTAAGCTGCAGAGCTCCCAGTCCGTCTGTCTCCAGATGAGTGTCAGTCTCATTTTCAAACTAGTTACTTTCCATTGTTGATACTTTTACTCTGGTGACAGCAGAACAGTGTTGCCAGATAGGAAATGTTGAAGTATCGTACCAATGGCATAAAATTATCGTATTTTTTTGAGAAAAATTATCGTACACACCCAGTTTTCATTTTGATGTGGCTCAGGTCCATCTGCTTCAGTAACAGATTATCACAGATTGTGCATATTAAGGCCTATAATGCAGTTTTACCTTTAAATAATCTAGCAGATCAGATGAAATAAAACCACCTCTACTTGTGTAGAGTACAGGATGAGCCTGTACTAAACGGCCCAAAATATAAGTCGAACTTAACTATCTCCTATATGCCTTTTGTTGAATCATCATATATCAAGGTCTTGCCTCATAAATATTTTGAGAACTACTTTGTTTATACATTAGGAATAAACAATCAATCCACCTAAACTACTGCTAAAATGCCTCTGATAATTGAATCAGAACCCTGTTTCAGTTTTATTGAGAACTACTGTACAATCCAGTGACATTTTTGCAGACATTTGCACGTTGCAGCAGCGACAGAAAGCTTTAGTACTAATGCCGAGAACAGATTTGAACCACAGTAAAACTGGGGTCTGCCCCCCCATTTCTCAACCTGCTTGTGATGTTGCTTACTTGTTTCTGTTGTGCCTGCATTAGTGCTGTAACATACACAAACGATACTCGTTTTTATGGGTGAACGTACTATACTTAATCACTCACCGGAGCTGTGCTGGAAGCCAGGGATCAGCAGCTGAATCCCCCACCTGGGCAGCGAACGAGTCCCGCTGCTCGGTTCAACCGACTCTCAGTTCAGTGAGTGGGAGACAGTTGGAGCTCCAGTACAGCACTGAGTGATTCGGTGTACAGCTGTTTATGATGGATCTTTTTAGCTTGACTCGGCACGTTTCATTGAACTGTGGATCCCATCACTAACAGCCATACGAGGCTGCCTCTCTCCTACTGCAACACGAGTCTTCCGTCTTTTTTCCACACAGCCTGCGCTCATGAGACGATACGTAAAAACAAATATAGTATGTATGTGCAGGATCTGTATTCTGATTGTGTTTGCTAATGTATTAATGTAGCCATGTGATGAAGGGGTCAAATTATCGTACATTAGGGGATTTTTGAAATTGTTGATCGTACAGAGGGCAAAATTATCATACAAATACGATAATTATCGTACGTCTGGCAACACTGCAGCAGAATCTCAAGGCTAGGGCTATCTCTTGGACATGAATGCGTGAATGTGCAAGATTCACGTGTGCTTGCCTCTTTCCATTAACTTTGTATGTATTTGCGCCGCCCGTTTGCATTTGAGCTGAAACCATCTTTATACGTTATTTTTCCAAGATGTAATTTTTGCTAGGCATCTGCTAGCTTAGTTAAGTTAGCTTAACCGTTTAACTGGCCACATTTAATGGACAGGTTGCGCGCCCCCAGTGGCATAGCGCAGCAACTGCGCCTGTCAACTCACTCTGATGTCCCCGGCTGTACTGAGGATTTGTACTGATTTGTACTGATCTGCCAGTTCAGAAGGTGGCAGGCACGCGTTGGAGGAATCATGGCTGACATGGAATACAGCAAAGAAGAAAAAATCCTCATTATTATTATTCTTTTTCCTGCTTTGAGCTCACAAGACCAATATGGCCGCCATGATCGTCATGGATCGTCACAGAAAACTGCATCATACAGGAAAAATAGCCACGTAATACAAACGAAATTCACGTGGGATAGTCATAAGAGTTTGTAGATGTGGTAGAGAGCATAAATGACCGACAAAACGCAAAACAATGACCACGATGGGCGAAAACGGACCGACCACACGAGCGAGCGAATTTGTTTCTTTACATTGTGCTGATTTTCTGGTTCATATACTTTGAAGATAAGATAAAAACATACCCCTGTAGAAAAAACAGTGTAAAAAAACCAGAACCATTCTTTGTGTAAATACGTCCAAAGTTCACTTTTGACTGAGTTATGTAATTTATATAGCTGCCGTGACATTATGCAAATTAGATGCTTATATTTATTCCCATCTGAAACTTTGGATCATATTCTACATCTTTCTAATTGACAGTAAGCCGTTATCTCTTGCAACTTTCAAGTTATAGCCTTGGAAATCTGAACTATTTTCTTGACAAAAAATCATTACCACTCTTGACCACTAGGGGTTTTGTCACCATACAGCGACTGGGACAGTTAGAGTTAAGTTGCCAGGTTGTCAGTTAGATGCTTTAGGCCACCATTCACTCATTCACTAATGTTTCTGTGCTTGTTCTACTCCAGGGACCGGTCATGTCCTATTGACCACTGAAACACACACCCCTGTCCACCAGTGATGCATTATTTCATTCATTCATTAAGACAAATTTATATTAGTTGGCTCAGACTTGCCAGCCAGCTAAGATTAGCAGCAATAATGGTGTAAGAGTGAGGGTGGTTTTAATTGTGGTTCTCAGGATTTCAAAGAGACATACACTGAAATCAGTCGCTCTGAGTAAGGCTGTAACAAATGATTCACAATTATGCAGCGATAATTAAGTAATTAAAGAAAATTTGACCAAAATATGTCACAAACATTTCATTTAGACCTGTGGGATCTGTCAACATGTGGATAAAGGGAAGTCAGTGACCCCTTAAAAATAGTTTGTTTTCTGAATTTGCAGCTGTAGTCTATATTTGTCTGTTTCATAGCAAAATCAAATCAGCCACTGCTGATATTTTATTTGCCAAAAGCCAATATCGGTTGATACCAATATACTGGCTGATATCCAGTACACCACGTTCCAAATTACCTTATGCAAATAGGATTTTAGTGTCATAAACATTCAATTTTTTGTTCTTCGATTAAACTCATGGATGGTATTGTGTCTCAGGGCTCTTTGGATCACTGATATCAATCTCAGACACCTGTCATAATTAGTTTGCCAGGTGAGCCCAATTAAAGAAAAACTACTTAAGAAGGCTGCTCCACATTACTAAGCATGCCACAGGTTTCTATCAATATGCCAAAAAGCATCAAATGCTGCAATGCCTTGGACAAGGTATGAAAACATTAGATATTTCACGAAAACTTAAGCATGATCATCATACTGTGAAGAAATTTGTGGCTGATTCAGAGCACAGACGGGTTTGTGCAGATAAAGGCATAATGAGGAAGGTTTCTGCCAGACAAATTCATCGGATGAAGAGAGCAGCTGCTAAAATACATTACAAAGCAGCAAACAGGTATTTGAAGCTGCTGGTGCCTCTGGAGTCCCACAAACCTCAAGGTGTTGGATCCTCCACAGGCTTGCAGTTGTGCATAAACCTGCTATTCGACCACCCCTAACCAATGCTCACAAGCAGAAATGGTTGCAGTGGGCCCAGAAATACATGAGGACTAATTTTCAAACAGTCTTGTTTACTGATGAGTGCTGTGCAACCCTGGATGGTCAAGATGGATGGAGTAGTGGATGGTTGGTGCATGGCCACCATGTCCCAACAAGGCTGCAACATCAGCAAGGAGGTGGCAGAGTCATGGTCGGTGAGTTTGCAATGGTGTTTATTCAGGGTAAGGACCAGAGGATTATAGAAGGTAACACAAGTAGACAGAGTCTGAGCCGGAGGATGCCCGATGTGTCAGACGATGAAGAGTTTTCACGGAGGTTTAACAGAGACTGCTGCATCAGGGTGCATTCAGCGCTCGCTTTTAACGCCGGACACTAATGACCCCGAATGCAGCACAGCTGTTCGGCTTTGACAGCAGGAAGCTCCACCGGGCGCTGTCACAATAAGAGCCCGGGGAGCCAGAAGGGACACACTGCTGTCAAACCTGAAAAAGATGATGTATGACCCGAGCGCGGACGAGATCGGCGCTCGGATCATGACATGAATAGACAGAGCACACTGGGACCAAAAATACAAATGATAAATACAGCACAGAGAAACATAACAAAAAACAAGGACATGGCTGAACTCATGTCCTGACGATAACAGAAAAACAAATATGAACATAAAGCGAGGACATGAGCACAGTCATGTCCAAACTCTTACAGTACCTCCCTCAAAAGGGTTGGATACCAGACAACCCACAGCGTAACATCAACAAAAATGAAATAAAGTGCAGACATGAGAATGCCTACGAGACAGCCCCCAGAGCCCAGCCAACAGACCCTGCAGATTCACAAGTGAAATGAGTCAAAAACTGAAAATGACATGAAAAATGTTCCACGGCTGCACTAGAAATCTTACAACCCCCATTGCAAATTGCCCACCTCGAAAATCAAACATCTCTTGCAAATACCCAACATCCTTGCTGTACATTTGTTCATTCCTCTGTTTCTTTTGTTATAAATTTGCAGTTTTCTTTCTTCCCCTCATAAATTTGTAACTTTCTTGTAAATTTGCAAATGTTTCCTTGTGATTTTGTGACTGTTTTCCTTTTTCCTTTCTTTTCTTTCTTTACATAATTTGCACATTTTCCCCTCAGGAATTTGCTACTTTTATCAAATAGATTGTGACATTTTTCATGTAAATATGAAACATTCTTCTTGTAAATTTGAAACTTCATCCATCCATCCATCTTCTTCCGCTTAATCCTTTTCGGGTTGCAGGGAGGCTGGAGCCTATCCCAGCATATTTAGGCGAGAGGCAGGGTACACCCTGGACAGATCGCCAGTCCATCGCAGGGCCAACACAGAGAGGCAAACAACCATTCACTCTTATATTCTTCTTCCTCATAAATTTGTGTGCTAATTGGTTACTTCTTTCTTGAGAACAATTAAAGTTGTTTAGTAAATTTGCATATTTTTCAATCAGTTTGCACTTTTTCTATCATATATTAGCAGTTGTGTTTTTTTCTTTGTCCTCGTCGTAAATTGGTGATTGTCCTGAAAATTTGTGAACCCTTCCCTTATGATTTTGTGACGCCTTTTAACCATAAATTTGCTGTGTTTTTTTCCCTTCTTTTATGTTCTGTCTTTCTTTCTCTTGTAAGTTTATAATTCTTTTTTGTTTTTGGTCACAGCTGCTTTAAATCATTTTAACTATTTGCCAAAGGTCGAGTATTTGCAAAATTTGAAAAAATAGCAGTGGAGGCCAAATAAAGTAATACAGGAGCAAGTTAATATTAGGCACTTACCACCAAAGGTACAAGTCAAACTTCCATATTCTGGCACTAATGCAACAAAGATATATAGATGGCCTTGTCCAAAATTGATGAACCTCAACACAATATGCCATACATTAAACTTCCATCTGGTCAAACAGAGAGAGACAAACCTTCAAAATAAGTGATGACAACAAAACAAAAAAGGCCTTCACTGGGTGGGTTGTGGGGGTAAAAGGCCATGTGGGTCAAAACCAATTCCTTACCCCCCACAGAGTCCAAACCCCAACACACAGTCTTGTGGGCCCACCTCAAGTCCAAAGTCCCAAAACGGACCGGGTGGTCTGCCAGCGTCCCAAGATCACAAAAAGGCCCGATACGGAGCGTCAGGTGGCCTGCCCAAGTCCATAGGCCACCAGACGGAAGAACACGGCACATCGGGTCCAATCCACCGCCCGTAACCAAGTTGGACCAAGCAAAGCAAAGAGCCAGTTCATATTAGCTCGTCACTTAACTGGGCGCAGCTCGGCCAACTTTGGACGTTTTAGCAGGGCCGGTAAACAGAGGACTGTTCTTGCTTCCACCAAGTCGGCGTTCATCTCCCACCAATTGGACTGACCCATAGCACGGTCCAAAAGGCAACGCACCGAGTCGAGATCCTGCTCTCCGGAACTCTGACTCAGCCCTTTCCTCCTGCCGGTCCAGCCCTCTAAGTCCTTTCTTGGTGGCGTCATTCTGTCAAGGTGGGTAACATAGGCTCAAATTGAGTTCAGAGCAAAAACGATGAAGAAGTAGCAGCATGGGGCTGAAAACACAAACCAGGCTGACAGACTGACAGGGAACACGGGGAAACAAAAATGGTGCTACACCTGACAGACTGAGATGCACATACAGTGGGGCAAAAAAGTATTTAGTCAGCCACCAATTGTGCAAGTTCTCCCACTTAAAAGATGAGAGAGGTCTCCAATTTTCATCATAGGTATACCTCAACTATGAGAGACAAAATGAGAAAAAAAAAATCCAGAAAATCACATTGAAGGATTTTTAAAGAATTAATTGGTAAATTCCTCGGTACAATAAGTATTTGGTCAATAACAAAAGTTCATCTCAATACTTTGTTATATACCCTTTGTTGGCAATGACAGAGGTCAAACGTTTTCTGTAAGTCTTCACAAGGTTTTCACACATTGTTGCTGGTATTTTGGCCCATTTCTCCATGCAGATCTCCTCTAGACCAGTGATGTTTTGGGGCTGTCGCTGGGCAACACGGACTTTCAACTCCCTCCAAAGATTTTCTATGGGGTTGAGATCTGGAGACTGGCTAGGCCACTCCAGGACCTTGAAATACTTCTTATGAAGCTACTCCTTCATTGCCCGGGTGGTGTGTTTGGGATCATTGTCATGCTGAAAACACCCAGCCACGTTTCATCTTCAATGCCCTTGCTGATGGAAGGAGGTTTTCACTCAAAATCTCACGATACATGGCCCCATTCATTCTTTCCTTTACACGGATCAGTCGTCCTGGTCCCTTTGCAGAAAAACAGCCCCAAAGCATGTTTCCACCCCCATGCTTCACAGTAGCTGCACGGTGGCGCAGTGGTTAGCACTGCGGCAGCACAGTTTACCCTTGGCCGGGGGATTGTGGGGATCGTGGGTTCGATCCCAGCCCCCGACCAACAGTGATCTGTGTGGAGTTTGCATGTTCTCCCCGTGTTGCGTGGGTTTACTCCGGGATTTCTCCGGTTTCCTCCCACATGCCCAAAACATGCATGTTAGGTTAATTGGCTGTTCTAAATTGTCCCTAGATATCTGTTTCCTATAGGCCCTTAGAATAGAGGGTTAGTATTAATGAAAGCGCTTTGAGTGGTCTTTGTGACTAGAAAAGCGCTATATAAGTGCAGGTTAGTTAGTTAGTTAGTTAGTAGGTATGGTGTTCTTTCTCCTCCAAACACGACAAGTTGAGTTTTTACAATAAAGTTCTATTTTGGTTTCATCTGACCATATGACATTCTCCCAATCCTCTTCTGGATCATCCAAATGCTCTCTAGCAAACTTCAGACGGGCCTGGACATGTACTGGCTTAAGCAGGGGGACACGTCTGGCACTGCAGGATTTGAGTCCCTGGCGGCGTAGTGTGTTACTGATGGTAGCCTTTGTTACTTTGGTCCCAGCTCTCTGCAGGCCATTCACTAGGTCCCCCCGTGTGGTTCTGGGATTTTTGCTCACCATTCTCATGATCATTTTGACCCCACAGGGTGAGGTCTTGCGTGGCGCCCCAGATCGAGGGAGATTATCAGTGGTCTTGTATGTCTTCCATTTTCTAATAATTGCTCCCACAGTTGATTTCTTCACACCAAGCTGCTCTGCTTACCTATTGCAGATTCAGTCTTCACAGCCTGGTGCAGGTCTACAATTTTGTTTCTGGTGTCCTTTGACAGCTCTTTGGTCTTGGCCATAGTGGAGTTTGGAGTCTGACTGTTTGAGGTTGTGGACAGGTGTCTTTTATACTGATAACAAGTTCAAGCAGGTGCCATTAATACAGGTAACGAGTGGAGGACAGAGGAGCCTCTTAAAGAAGAAGTTACAGGTCTGTGAGAGCCAGAAATCTTGCTTGTTTGTAGGTGACCAAATACTTATTTTACCGAGGAATTTACCAATTAATTCATTAAAAATCCTTCAATGTGATTTTCTGGATTTTTTTTTCTCATTTTGTCTCTCATTTTGTCTCCCAACCACAATGCTCTGCACTGTGTGTCTATATATATATATATATACTGTATATTTATAGTAATATGTACATATGTATACTAGCTGCTCTTGTTTTTTCTTGTCTTCTGATTGTTGCTCTGAGTGTTGCTCTCCCTGTGCTGTTGCAATCCTGGAATTTCCCCATTGTGGGACTAATAAAGGCTTATCTTATCTTATCTTATCTTATCATAGTTGAGGTATACCTATGATTAAAATTGGAGACCTCTCTCATCTTTTAAGTGGGAGAACTTGCGCAATTGGTGGCTGACTAAATACTTTTTTGCCCCACTGTATGTAGACAGAGGAGTAATCACGATAACGCATGACAGGTGGGAAACAATCAAGGGTTATGGAGAAGCACTGGACGGGCGGGGCTGAACAAGCAGAGCACACTGGGACCAAAAATACAAATGATAAACACAGTACAGAGAAACATCATAACAAAAGACGAGGACATGGCTGAACTTACGTCCTGAAGATAACAGAAAAACAAATATGAACATAAAGCGAGGACATGAGCACAGTCATGTCCAAACTCTTATACCGTTTTCAGTTCTTTCCAGCCAGTAAAATGTTTTGAAACTCTGGTGTGCATAATAATTTGGAACAGTGCATTTTGAGTTTTTTTTATTTTTATTTTTGAAAAAAAAAAAGTTAGCACTGGGAGGTTCAATAAAATTTGAATTATGCTCTAACGGTTGATGACTTGAAAATTATACTGACTGTCATTTGCATCGACTATTTAGGAAAATCAGTGACAAATATAATTTGCATAATAATTTGGAACACGGTGTACAGTACCTGTACATCTCTACATTTTTGGAGAGAATCACAGACAAGGATGGGTCTGGTCTTGGTCTTGGTTCGCTCTGATCTCAGTCTGGTTTGGTCTTGATGACAATACTAGTTTTTCCTATCACTACACATGTGTCCAAACATCGGAGTGGTGATAATTACTGCTTCCTGGATCTAGTGTGAAAGGGAACAAACTGGATAGTAGGTGTGAGATGGAAGGTACCAGGGCAGTGAGGAGAACTTGTGTTCCATATCAGAAGATTATTGAGTTGACCTTTAAACTTTAAAACTGGGGTTTATTCTCAGTTAGAGGCAATTCCCACCAATATCAGACTGCTGTCTGACTGAATTAGTCCAGAATGACAATTGACCCTTGCAGGTCACACTTAATCCAAGCTACGCCGGGCCGGATGTTTCTGGATGTTGAGCGGTGCGACCCACTTCTGTCACCGTGCAGCAAAGTTCATTGTGACGGACACAAAACAGATATGTCTTAATGATGTTTGAAAATTATGAGGCCCCACAGTTTCTTGACTCCCTCAGAGGCTCCACAGTCAGCCCTCACTGACCCCCTGCTGTCTTTTCTCATCTTCCATCTCTACCCCTCCTCCACACAAAGCCAGACCTTCTCCAGGAGTTTGAGGGCCAATTATGTCCTCGTAGGTGTACCCATCAGATGATCGCAGAAAGCGGGGAAATTATGTTAAGCTGGTGAATGGTTGAACTGAAACCCAGAGCTGACATCTCTGCTTCACTTCAAAGCAATCGAGCTTGCTCTGTGCTGTGCCTTTGCTCTGTTCAGGGAGGAGGGGGTTCAAAGTGGTCCCACACAGTCCTGGCAGTAGTGTGGAGAGAGTAGGAAAGAGAGTGTAACCTCTTGAGCAAATCCAAACATTCCAAAAGTTGTCATTTTTTAAGATGTCCCCTCAAGTGATTGTTGCACCGCCAGCAGATTTGGTGGCAACAGGTTGGTTTCCTGCTCACAAGCACACCTATAGTGACAAAAAGCAGGACCATAAAGTGAGGGAAATAAGTCGCTCACCAGGAAGTGGTGGTACTAATCCATCCACTCCAAATTCTGCCTACAAAGAAATAAACAAAGGCATCATAAAGCTCTCTTTATCCCTCAATGACTCTTCCCATAAACGCTTTAATCAGGCCTCTCTGGGGACTCCGCTCTGTGTGTTTGTGTGGGTGTGTGTGACCGTCCTGTGATGTCCGACCGGTGCCGGCGCTGCACAGATGGGTCTATTTAGCTGCCAGGCCCGCCTGTAATTTACTAACATTCATTCCTCTCGCTCTTCTCCCCCTCTCCCCCCCGTCTTGTGTTTTGTTCTTTTAATTGAATGGAGCAGAGCTGATCACAACGACTCTCAGCTGCTGTGTGTATAAATTATCAAGCATGACTCCAGTGATACATTCTTTATACGGCTGCAATCTTCAGACTCTAAACTCTCATTGTCAGGGACGTCTGTGTCAGCCAACTGCAACAGCTTAAACAATCTTCCTCCTTTTCATCTCCTCTTCTTTTTCCTTCTGGGTCTCTCTTCTTCTCTGTTGAATGACTGTTTGGTCAGGACCGCGAAGGAGCCGGTTTTGTTCGAGCTCCAATTCATACACCATAGAAATTTCTGCAGAGGCTGAGGAGATTAGAAGCATCTGTGTGTATGAGAGTGGAGGAGAGTTTGTGACAAATCTATGGGAGCATGTGTGTTTTTTATTCTGATCTGTTTTAGTGCTCAGGACGTAGAGGTGAACTGTGTCAAGCTTTCGCCTGGTTGTTGGCCTGTCACGTCAAATTAACCTCAAGAATTCAACCTTACCTCAGACTCAGCTTGCCTGAACAGTTCTCTGCATTTTTGCAGTTTTTCTTGACGTTTTCTGTCTTTATTTGGAATTAGAGACACATTAGAGATGACTGGTATTAACTGCATACTGCCATTTCTTGGTCTGGGTATGTGCACGTATGCTTCAGCACATGCAGGTGCTGGGCAGCTGTAAAGTGACATGCACTCATCCCACTTCAGTCTTGAAATGACGACAGGAGCTCAAAACAAAGATGGTGGTCTTCATCCTTTGCCACAAACTCTGGCTCATCCAGTTTATACATGTGGCTTTTTGTGTATGTGCGCGTGCAAGAAAATCGAGTTAGCCTCCCTTGAATGGATCAGATGTCTTGGGACACTGACACCGCATTGGTTTGTTTTTCTTTTCTTTAAGGAATAGAAATGTTCTTACTCGTTTCATGTCTGTCTGTGCTATACTCAAGTGTGTGTGGATAGAAATGTTTTTCTGCTCATGCGAGAAGTGTTCTCAATTACAGCCTTCGTCAGAAGTGGAAACAGATGGTCGCAGATGATGGGAGACAAAGTAGCTCTGTCCAATGTGGTCCTTCTCTCTCTCTCTCTCTCTCTCTCACCCTCTCTCTCTCTCTCTCTCTCACACACAAACACACACACATGTACACACATTTTTACCTCTTAAGCATTAAATCACTTGTTCATTTTAGAAAAACATACCCATTCCATGCACATGTGCAGCATAGACAAAGACAGTACTTCAGTCATCTTGACACAAATCATCACTCATGTTCCCCAAGACATGAAGACAGGACATGCTGGCCAGCGATGGTTTACACTTAACCACAGTTCATTGAACTTAGGCCCAGTTTCTTTTTTTCCCTCACATATAATCAGTCTTTGAACTTAGGTCGTATTATATAGTTATTGTTCTTGTATATGGCTGCACTGTTGGAGCTCTTATTTATTGGGTGGTATGGGATGGCAGCCCCGGTTTCCGGTTCCGCCATCTCCTGTAGTATAAGAGGGGCTGCTGGTAGAGGGGCGATCTCTTCCGCCTTTCCTCTGCCAAGCGGCTGCATGTTCGGTCGGGTGTACAGAGCCCTGTTTCATTAATAAAGTAGTGTTCAGCTCCACTCCTGGCCTCGTCCTTGTCTACGAGTTACGACATAACATTTGGCGACAAGAGGTAAACTCATGGAGGCGTGTGGAACACCAGTTCGTCCATTTCTGGAGCTCCTGGGAGAGCCGCCTGTGCCGTGGCCTCATTGATATGAAGCTTTCCAGACGTGCATGGTAGCGCTGGACCTGGGAAGAATGGAGAAACTGCGAGCTCATGCATTATTAGAACACAACCTGGGAATGGAAGGACAAAGAATTTTAGGCATGCTTGGAGATGCGGAAACGCATGAAGAAGTAGTTGAGTTAAGGGGCCGCCATTTCAGAGCACGGGACAACGTCATCGTTTGGCAGATTAAGTTCAGACAGCGCCGCCAACAGGTAGGTGAACCAATCCAGCAGTTTGTGTCTGATTTAAGGCATTTGGCCATTGAGTGCTGGTTTGGGCTGTTAGAAGAAGAAATGGTGCGCAACCAGTTGGCGGAACACACCAACTGTGCCGCAGTCCACTCCAAGCTGCTCACATTCCTGGGGGAGTTGATGCTGACGAGGGCTGTCGAGTTGGCGCTGCAGCTAGAAGCAGCAGATAATCTAACTTGGGAGCTAAACGAGTGCCTTTCGCCGGGAGGTTCAAGAGCCCTGATGGCCGCACAGGTAGTGGACCCAGACAGCGATGGGAGTGTCGAAGATGACGCCAATAGTGCCATTGCTGTACGGATGAGGTCTGCCCCGGAGAAGCCCAGGTGCATGGGTTGTGGGTCCACGAAGCACTGCCACAAGGCCAGAGAGTGTGTGGCAAGAGGGAAGCGCTGTGGAAATTGTGGCTGTCTCCACCATTTCGCGAGGATGTGCCAGTCAGCTGGACAAGAGAGCCCACGCAAGACTTCAACTTCTCTCGCCCCAACGGTGATACACACGGTGTCCCCGAGTACCGATGGGCACATGCGCTGCACGGTAATTCTGGATGGAGTTCCGGTACCGATGTTGGTTGACATGGGAGCGGAGAGTTTTGTGCTGAATTGGGCTACAGTCAGACAATGTTTTCCCCACTACAGGATTGGAGGTTTCACAGTGCCGCTTTGCGGCTATGGAGTAGGACGGTTGGTCACGGTGAGTACCATCACATTGACGGCTCGATACAAGTCGGTGATGATGGCCGCTGTGGAGTTCTGCAGCTCTAACATCATGGGCTGCAACTTGTTTTATGGCCTTGGATTCTCCATCAGGAGCGGCGTTGGGGAAGAGTGGTCAGGTGGCGGACTATGGGACTGACCAGTTCCGAGGGTCCAGCACAATGCAGTGTGGGATAAACCATTGCTGGGCACTCCAGAAAGTGGACAGGCTGCGTCGTGCTCAGGGTCGCTGTGAGAGGACCCCGGTGACAGTGTCCAAGCTGACCTGGATGTGGGTGCGGGGCAACATGGGGGAGGACCTGCAGCGACGAACGGGGCCGAAACGATGGTCTCAGATGTTCCAGGAGCACGGCCATGGAGTACTGGTTAACACAGGACCACAGGGGCGGGGTCAGCAGCAGATCTTCAAGCAGTTGGGGCAGGACCGAGTGGCACTGGAAGAGTGAGTGCCAGGCGGAGATACTGTAGGCCGTGCAAAGCCCCACTTGGAGTCGCAGACTGGGTTTGGGCTCGGGCGGAGGCGAGGTCCAGGCAGGTGAGACAGAAGCGGAACATGGAGCGGTACCAGGGTCGGCTGCAGGTGATGGGGGGGTGGCATGATCGATACCTGCTGCTGTCGGATGGCACATGGCGCCATCCCAATGAGCTATGGCGCGATCCAAAGAAGACGAGTGGGCACGACTCAAGACGGTTGGAGTGCTTGGAGGTGTGGAGGAGAAGACGCTCCGAGGAGGAGGCAACCAGTGGCGGTCCGGGAAGCGGACCACCATGGGTGGTCTGATGGTGAAGGTCGGGGGGGGTGGGGGTGGCACGGGTCATCCTCACCAAGTCATGGACGTGTTATAAGTGTTATAAATGTTCAGTTGTTCTGTGTTAATAGTTTGGGGATTATTTTGTTATCCATCCATCCATCCATCTTCTACCGCTTTTCCGGAGGTCCGGGTCGCGGAGGCAGCAGTTCAAGCAGAGAAGCCCAGACTTCCCTCTCCCCAGCCACCTGCTCCAGCTCTTCAGAGGGGATACCAAGGCGTTCCCAGACTAGCTGGGAGACATAGTCTCTCCACCGAGTCCTGGGTCTGCCCCGGGGTCTCCTCCCAGTGGGACGTGCCTGAAACACCTCAAGTGGGAGACGTCCAGGAGGCATCCTAATCAGATGCCCATACCACCTCAACTGACTCCTTTCAATGTGGAGGAGCAGCGGTTCTACTCTGAGCCTCTCCCGGATGACTGAGCTCCTCACCCTATCTCTGAGGGTGAGTCCAGCAATCCTACGGAGAAAGCTCATTTCAGCCGCTTGTATCCGCGATCTCGTTCTTTCGGTCATTACCCAAAGCTCGTGACCATAGGTGAGAGTAGGAACGTAGATTGACTGGTAAATCGACAGCTTTGCCTTAGAACTAAGCTCCCTCTTCACCACAACAGACCGGTACAACGTCCGCATCACTGCAGATGCTGCTCCAATCCGTCTGTCGATCTCTCGCTCCATTTTCCCCTCACTCGTGAACAAGACCCCAAGATACTTAAACTCCTCCACTTGGGGCAGGAGCCTGTCCCCAACCCGGAGAGGACAATCCACCTTTTTCCGGCTGAGGACCATGGACTCGGACTTGGAGGTGCTGATTCTCATCCCAGCCGCTTCACACTCAGCGGCAAACCGTCCCAGCAAGAGCTGTAGGTCATTGCTGGATGAAGCCAACAGGACAACATCATCTGCAAACAACAGAGATGAGATCCTGTGGTCACCAAGCATGACACCCTCCATTCCCTGGCTGCGCCTAGAAATCCTGTCCATAAAAATTATGAACAGGACCGGTGACAAAGGGCAGCCCTGGCGGAGTCCAACTCTCACTGGGAATGACTCCGACCGAGTGTTGGCAATACGAACTAAACTCTCACAACGGTCGTACAGAGACCGAATAGCTCGTAACAACAAGCCCGATACCCCATACTCCCGAAGCACCCCCCACAAAAATCCACGAGGGACGCGGTCAAATGCCTTCTCCAAGTCCACAAAACACATGTAAACTGGTTGGGCAAACTCCCACGAACCCTCAAGAATTCTCGAGAGGGTAAAGAGCTGGTCCGATGTGCCACGGCCAGGACGAAAACCACATTGCTCCTCCTGAATCCGAGGTTCGACCAACGGCCGGACTCTCCTCTCCAGTACCTTGGCATAGACCTTCCCAGGGAGGCTGAGGAGTGTGATCCCTCTAAAGTTGGAGCACACCCTCCGGTCCCCTTTTTTGAAGAGAGGAACCACCACCCCGGTTTGCCATGCCAAAGGCACTGCCCCCGACCTCCACGCAATGTTGCAGAGGCGTGTCAACCATGACAACCCAACAACATCCAGGGCCTTGAGGTACTCGGGGCGAATCTCGTCCACCCCCGGGGCCCGGCCACCAAGGAGATTTTTAACCACCTTGGCGACCTCAGCCCCTGTGATAGGCGAGTCATCCCCCTTGTCCCCAAACCCTGCTTCCTCTGTGGAAGGCGTATCAGTGGGATTATTATTTTGTTATTGTATTTTAATTAGGAGACACGGCAGTAGTTTTTCTGTTATGGACTTTAGTAGTAGAATAACCCGCCTCTCCGGGTGGGGGGTAGGACAGCAGTCTACCCGTCCCTCCTAATTTTAGTTCTTTTGGTGTGAATGTCAGAGGCCCCTTTTGGTGATTTCAGTTTGTTTATGTCTAGCGGATGATTCGGGTTCAAAATTGGGGTGGGCTGATTGTGTGTGTGTTTTGGATTTTTCTGCAGTGGGGGTGGGTGGGTGGGTGTTATTATGTAGTTATAGTTCATGTGTATCGTTGCACTGTTAGAGCTCTTATTTGGGTGGTACGGGATGGCGGCCCCGGTTTCTGGTTCCACCATCTCCGGTGGTATAAGAGGGGCTGCTGGTAGAGGGGCGGTCTCTTCTGCCTTTCCTCTGCCAAGCGGCTGCGTGTATGGCCGGGTGTACAGAGCCCTATTTCATTAATAAAGTAGTGTTCAGCTCCACTCCTGGCCTTGTCCTTGTCTATGAGTTACGACATAACAGGTCGTGTTTGTCTTTTGATTTATAGTGGGATGTGTTATGAGTTGATGTTTTTGAGGAGGCTTAAATGCTGGGCAGTCACTTCAGAAGAACACTCAGACGCACGTGAAAAGTTACACCACTTTAATGAAAAAAACCCCAAACCCTATGCACAACACGCTACTTTGAGGAATAAATGCACACACCACAATTAATGAAACCCGCAACCAAGACGCCACACTATATACAGGAAAACAGTTGCACGCTGGAGCCACACGCAGCCTAGGATGGAAGAGAGGAGAGGAATGATTAGTGATGGGAATGGCACACGGGAGAATGACAACTGAGGTAATGGGTCTTACGACACTGGCAGAGAGCCCGGCAGTGAACTCCAGCGTAGGAAAGGTGAAGGGGTCTGGAGGCTGCAGGACAGGAGGAGGAAGGGCTGAAGAACCGGGATGGAGAAGCCGTTGTCTGTAAGGAGAGATGACTCAGGCGAGCGTACAAACACAGCTCCGGAGACGCACCACTGGAGGCGGCAGCAAACCTGAGTGGAGGAGAAGAGAAGGTGAGAGAAGCTGAATAATTAATTTTTTACTCAACAAGAACAACCGTTTCGAGGCGGCACAAACCAAACAATCCAGCGGAGAGCTCTTCACACTCTGGCCCTTAAATAAGCTGGTGAATCAGGAGGCAGCAGGTGTGTAATCACGCAGGTGCGCTGATGAGCTCCGGAGCCGGGAAAACAGAAGCAGGAAGGGAGGGGGGAGGCACACTCGCCTGAACATGACAGAATGAGATGAGCTGAGTGGTTCTGTTGTCACCCTACAGCTGGCATCACACCACTTCAGCTTCACTGCTAACAAGCTTTTAATTTGAAAATTATGTTTTAATATGATAAAAATGTTACTTTGTCAGTGCTTTTGCCAATCTATTAGGGTACCTGGAGTGGCTACCAATAGAAAACTCTATAAAACACAATCTGCCCTTGTTCTTGTGCCCAGTGGCAGTGCCAGAGATTTTTTTTTTTTTTTGCTGGAACTATGGGGGTGCTCCACTATTCAGTGAGGGTGCTCAGGAATTTAGGGATTCCCATTAGGCGCAGATCAACAGTTTATTTTCTACTGCAACACTGACACATACGCACGCACTGCACCGTGCACGTAGCACAGTGGCACACATGCAGTAAAAGCTCCGCGACATAAAACGTTATTAAGTTACAACACGCAAGTTTACAAGCCCGCCAATTAAACACCACCGAAGGTAAACTTCCACACAAAGGGATGCATAAACACAGCAGCAGCAAGAAAAGCACACACAGCAGCCTTTCATTTCGGCCTCAGACACAAAGATCACAAACCCATGCTGCCAGTTACCAAGACGTCCACTAAAGGAACCATATTCAGTTACATAGATCTGATTCTATATTAATAAACATTGCTTTGAGATAACCATAAGGAGTCAGTCAGAATTTGGATCTCAACCATCAGTTATTATATTTACAATAGACAATAATGACGTAATCATGCACTTACCATTACGATGTCATATATTTTTGGTTCTCCATAACCAAAGCCAAGTGTCCCTTGTCAAGCATGTTTGCTATTTTTGAACCACTTATCTCTTTTTGTTTGAAATCACTCCATGTCTCCATTGAAAAATCTGTGTCCCGTACTTTCATGGTGACTCCTGAGGGATGCTGACACTTTTTGCCAGTTGTATGTACTGTATCTGTCTGTCTGTCAGTTACCAGCTTTTCAGCTCACCCGCTCAAAATCAACTGGAACTAAAGACTTGTATCATTGTATCACCATGTTTTCTTGACTTTTAATTTGCCACAATTTCCAGATAAGGCCTTGTTTTCAAAATAAACATAAATTTAACTCACCTTTACCATCAGTGCAGCTGTGAAAAAAGGTATTGTGATAACTATGCCCACCCACTAGAAGTGGCAGTGTGACTTTTTTACAGCCCCCATTGCTACCATGCCACAGGCACCGAGGCATCAGCTCCTTGGTGCTTTCATTGAACCCGTTGTTGGTAAATGCTGGCTCCACATGAAAGCTGTGGCTTCCTTTTCTAAAATGTTGACATGCAAAGCAAAATGCTGCGTCTTTGGAGATGTTGTATCGAACCAGCTTTTGTTGAAATTCCTCTGCTGATTTCCAAATGGTCGTGCGGGGTATTTTTGAAACACAGGCCATCTTGGGCCTTCACTGGGATGACTGCTGATGTCTTGGCTAGCCTCCTCAATAGTAGTTGCTGTGCCGGAGATGAGGCCGGAGCTGGAGCTTTGCAAGTGCATTTGCACTTGCACGTTCGCTTCTTCTGCATGTCTTGGCTCTTGTCTACATCTCCTTCTCACTCATTTCCAACACACGGATGTTTTTGCAGTAAAAAGCACTCCATGTTTAACTTAATGCTAGCCTAAGGTACCCACTGAAAAAAATTGCATGCTCATTAACAGGAAGTGGTCAGGTTAAAGGTTGGGGGGCTGCACGGTGGCGCAGTGGTTTAGCACTGCGGCAGCACAGTTTACCCTCGGCCGGGGGATCGCGGGGATCATGAGATCGTGGGTTCGATCCCAGCCCCCGACCAACAGTGAGATGTGTGGAGTTTGCATGTTCTCCCCGTGTTGCGTGGGTTTACTCCGGGATTTCTCCGGTTTCCTCCCGCATACCAAAAACATGTAGGTTTAGGGCGCTCGCGCACGCAGCGACCGGCAGCCAGTGGCTTGTCACCAGATTGCAAACCAAATCTACCTACGGGTACAAATAAGTAACAAAAAAAAAAAAAAAAAAAAAAAAGGTTAATAAATGTGCTGCATCCATTGGCTGAATCAGATCACACTGCTTTATTAGATTTTTAAAGTTTTTATTGATGTGTTTATTAATTAATCAGACGATGAATTATAGTATTAGTCACACATTTTAAAATAAGCCACATATTTCTTGGGGGTGTTATGGCTATCCCAGGGGCAGCTTTAGCATAGGCGCCACCTATGCTTGTGCCTCTCAATAAATGAGAGATTTTGATTTGGCTCTGGTTGTGACTTCAGAAGTGGAATTCATCAGAATGATACCATCACTTCAGCTTTATCTGTACATGTTGATGATGTTTCCCAGTGAACCCACACACCTGCAGTACCACTAGCTAACCACTAGTTAGTTCAGAGATGTGATCAGGGATTTAAATCAATTTTAAATTAATCCACAGTCAGTATATATACACTACCGTTCAAAAGTTTGGGGTCACTTAGAAATTTCCTTATTTTTGAAAGAAAAGCACTTTTTTTTCAATGACGATAACTTTAAACTAATCAGAAAAACACTCTATACATTGCTAATGTGGTAAATGACTATTCTAGCTGCAAATGTCTGGTTTTTGGTGCAATATCTACATAGGTGTATAGAGGCCCATTTCCAGCAACTATCACTCCAGTGTTCTAATGGTACAATGTGTTTGCTCATTGTGTCAGAAGGCTAATGGATGATTAGAAAACCCTTGTGCAATCATGTTAGGTCTGCAATGCTGTAATTGCTGCAAATGGAGGATTCTTTGATGAAAGCAAAGTTTGAAGAAAAAAATTATTATTTCAAATACAAATCATTATTTCTAACCTTGTCAATGTCTTGACCATATTTTCTATTTATTTTACAACTCATGGTGGTAAATAAGTGTGACTTTTCATGGAAAACACAAAATAATTGTGTGGGTGACCCCAAACTTTTGAACGGTAGTGTATCTTGGATTACTCTGTCTTGCTTTGTTAGTTTCTGGTAGTTTTTGTCCAGTAAAAGTGGAGAAATTGGGTCATTAGCATTGTTAACTGAGCGGTGTGAGTCGACACAATTACAGCTTTTTTTTTTTAGATAGATTAGTTTATTTGACAGGGACAGTGCAATAAACATAGACAATTAATCAATGACAATCAGTCTGATGTGTTGCACATAGAGTGTATAGCTATTAGCTAATTTGCAACTCTTGTCCCTGGATGGGCTTTAGAAAAGAGAATCAAGTAAAGAAAAAAAAAATACACAATAACCACATACATCAATGCAAAAAAGATTATAAATACACAATTATAAATATTATAAATACACAAATATAACAACCTGACTCACATTTGCCTATTTCAGGCCTCCCTCCCTTCGTCACTCACTATAAACAAACACATTCATTCCTTCCCTTCATTCACTCTCACCTTGCAGACAATCAATTCATACATGGGTACATTCTTGTTTATTTTTCAGCCAGTTTTTAACCTTTTTAGTGAATGTTTTAAAGTCCGTTATTATTTTCATTACATTTGGCATTGTGTTCCAGATGTGACTGCCCTTTATAGAGAAAGCTGTTTGTCCAAATGTGGTTCTGCGGTGGAATATTTTACAGTTATTGTTAACAGAAGTCCTGGTGGCTCTGCTGCTGTCCTGTCTTTGGACGAAACCAGCAAGTGGCTCGGGTGCTGATTTATGGAAACATTTGAACGTTAATTTCAGAAAACAGAGGTCAATGAAACTCTCAAAACTCAATAGGTTGTATTTTTTGCTCTTTATTGTTAATTCTAGTCAGCTCACTGAACATCTGTGCTTCCAACATTTTGTCCACAATAGCCCTGTAATCTCACTGATAGCTAGCCTATTTTAGCTAAAGCTGCTGGGCTCGGAGCTCTTTCTGAGCCTGTTATACTCCAGGGACCGACCCTGTTCTACTGACCAATCACCCCCCCCTCCCCCTTCCAGCCAATTCAGAAAATTCAGCTAATTTTATGTTAGTTAATTCAGGCTGGCTTTGACAGCTGAAGCTAACAGCTAGCATTAGCATGGCATCAACCATGAAACATGGCAGTGATGATAGAGGGAGGGGTGGCATAAACTGATTCTCGTTAGCATTTACAGAAACATGCACTGAACAGGACATCCTGAGGAAGGACGATTTATCTGGCTGGAAAATGATGCTGCAATATTTAAAGCCTGGGGTATTTTGAGAAAAGCATACCACAGACGTTTCATTAACACCACTGGAAACTGTGTCAACATGTAAAAAAGTGCATAAATGGCCCCATTTAAAAGGACTTGGATGAATCTCTATTTGCATTACTTTATTCTGTCCTTTCTTATGGACGTTCACACATCTGCTCTAATGCTTCACATTTGCTACAGTCGATAAAGATATCATAATGAAATTCTCTCCCTATCTCCTCGCTCATATCCTCAGTGGGAGGAGATCAGCGTCATGGATGAGAGGAACACCCCCATGAGGACCTACCAGGTGTGTAACGTCATGGAAGCCAACCAAAACAACTGGCTGAGGACGCGCCACATCAGCCGGGAAGGAGCGCAGCGGGTCTACATCGAGATCAAGTTCACGCTCCGAGACTGCAACAGCCTGCCTGGGGTCCCCGGTACCTGCAAGGAGGTTCGCATCATTACATGTGCTCTGTTGATAATACAAAAGCAACATGGGATCCTTGTATTTGGATGGGATACTTGATATTTTTTTCCCATATATGCTTCACTTGTGGTGAACGATCCATTGAATTTGGATTGGCTGTGTGGGTTCTGCTGCGTGGCTGTCGGCTCTTTGAAATTTTAGAGAGACGCAAAAGGAAAAAATGTTTCTTTTGTTTTTGAAGATCAATAGCACAGAATATTCCCTGACTATCCACTGTTCATAGGCTTTTGACTCAAACAGACTACACACTAATCAGAATACTGTTTAACTTAGAAGATGCTTTTTAATGGGGATGTTACATAACTGGATTTATAAAGGAGAGCATTAGACGTAGTGGCAACTTAAAAGGAAAATGACTGGTTCATTTAGTCTTGTGATGACTCAAGCATTGAGGAAATAAAGATTTGTGTTAGTATGTCATATGGGGCGGCAGTGGCTCAGGAGGTAGAGCAGGTCGTCTAATAACCCGATGGTTGGCGGTTCGAATCCCGCTCTCCCCAGATATCCTGCCGTTGTGTCCCTGGGCAAGACACTTCACCCGCATTGCCTCCAGTGCCCATAACACTGGGTATGAATGTGTATAAATGTATAAAATGTTCGGTGGTGGCCGGAAAGGCCGTTGGTGCAGATTGGCTGCCACGTTTCCGTCAGCCTGCCCCAGGGCAGCTGTGGCTGCAGAAGTAGCTTGCCACTACCATTGTCTGTCTGGAGTGAATGAATAATGTACCTATTTGTAAAGCGTCTTTGAGTATATATGATAAAGCGCTATATAAAACCGATGTATTAATATGTTTTAAACAAAGAATTGTGTGTGAAAGTTTGATGCTGTGCAGTAAATTTAGTAGATTGTGATACAGCTGTCAAATGGTGGTTGGTATGTTTGTAATGTAATTACATCAGTACCTTATTTTCAGAATATTTAATGTTCTTATACTACAATATACTAGTGATCAGCAAAATGTCATTTTGATTATGTTTTATTATTCTGTTTTTCAGCCTTTTACAGTCATTGCACAGGCTGCAGTATATTTAGATAGAAGTTAGATTTAAAACAAGATCCAGAGACAGGAAACAAATTAAATAAACAATGTTCTAAAGGTTTTTTTGTGGCTAAAATTTTTTAAACTATCCTCATACTAATATGAGGACAATAATACGAGCTAATATTGCCCTTTTGAATACATTTTAGCTCATGTGATGATGCGGTGTCCGTCTGTCCGTCCACATTTCACAGGAATCACTCCTCCTCCTAGACATTTGCCCCGATGCTCACCAAACTCGCTCGCAATGGTCCTCAGGTGGGCCTGCATCCAAGTTGTGCTCAAGGTCAAGGTCAAGGTTAAAGGTCAGGAGACCTGGGTACTTAGATGATGTCATGAAGATTACTACGCCTTCTGGGCAATTGCCCCACTAGTTGCCAAACCTCCTCACAGTAATCCACAGGAGGGTCTGTATCCAGGTTGTGCTCAAGGTCAATGTCAAGGTCAAATGTCAGGACATCTGGGCACTTACATGATATTAGAAAAATCACTCCTTCTCTTACCTTGATTCTGACAATATTCACGCACAATGACCCCCAGGTAGGTCTGCATCCAGATTGAGGTCAAGGTCAGCATCATCGTCAAAGGTCAGGAGATCTGGGCATTTATGATTTCACGAAAAACGTTTCTCCTCCTAGGCCACTGATCTTGACTTTAAGTACATCCTGGGTCTGAGTCTAGGCTGTGCTTAAAGTCAAGATCAATTGTCAGGAGATCTGGGCACTCCCGGGGTGATTTTGCCATGCCAGAATGAGCTACTCCATCACTGACAGTCTGATTTCTCTGTCCCTTTCACCCTTTTTCCCTCTCATTACATCTCCAGTCCAAGCATGAGTTGTGGACTTAATGTGACACAGTTTTAGAGAAGCACTTTCATGAAACTGCAGACAGTGGTGCTGACTAGCCGACCAGACAGATGGACTGTGATTTGAGGAGAAGCAGCCAAGCCGTGGTTCAGCATCGAAAGCCTTGCTAAAGTTTCACATTTCATGGATGCTAACATCCATGATCTGTTTTCATCAACTGTGAATTATCTGGTTTGGTCCGACAGCTACACGTCTCTGTAGTCTGAAAGCTGATGGATGCTGATTGTTTTGCAGACATTCAACATGTACTATTACGAGTCCAACAATGCCAACCTGTGGTTCATCAAGGAGAGCCAGTATGTGAAGATCGATACAATTGCTGCAGATGAGAGTTTTACACAGGTATGTTTGCTCGGGGAAACACAAAGCATCAGCACAAACAGGAACAACAGATTATATAAGATGGGCCTAAAACACAGTGGTTTCAACAGTGTTTTGTGAATTTCAAGTCATGGTCTCACCATCTTAATTTGTTTAGACATAGAAGTAACCATATTTTTACAAGATAATTAAGCATAACAACAAGCTTGGTTAACAACGTGCGATCAAGCGTGCATGGCACAGACAAAGTGACCACTAATTAAATGTAACGTTCAATTAAATTATTTGGACAGCCTGTTAGTAACCACACAGCAATTTGGATTACTTTTTAAGATAATGGCTTTAAATGGATTTCCCAGAAGCCACTAAGAACAAAGACACAGTGGAGAGCTTTTGTGTAGTGATTAGGATTCACTGCACGAGTAAACTTCTATTTTTAACTCACAGCAGCCATACCAATGGTTAGACTGATGCAGTTTAGTATTAATAAAATTAGTTGAAGCATGAATCACCATACAGTGGTTATGAATGAGACTTTTTGGCTAAAATTGTTTTGTGCTGTAATCATTTTCATTTCTATTCTGAAGTGAAGATTTCTGTTGTCTGGGGAGTTCCTTCTTTTAGAGCCAGCCTCGAGGGGTCTCCACATCAGTTTTTACCTCGAAGCCTTTAGAGTATTACCGTCACACTGGGGTACTGGGCGTCGGGGGCATCAACACCTACCTTGTGAACGTGATAACTAGTGAAAGAAATGGCGTAGCCTTCTTAAATCGATATGATGGTTCTATCTATGAAAAATCTCAGACGAGTTCAAATTTGGGTGACCTCTGACCTTCACGTCAGTTTTTCCCTGAATCTTGTAAATGCAATAACTAGAGAAAGACATGATGTTAGCTTTTCAAATCGATATCATTGTGTCTAAGACAAATCTTGGACTGTGGGACTGACTGTGGATTTGGGGTCAAAATGTCAAAGGTCAGGGTTAGCATTCCCTATGTGCCCTATAACTACAGAATGAGTAAAGCTAGGGTCACCACACTTTGGACACAGGTTCACCCTGTGACCCTGAACTGTGACTTTGATTTTGGAAGTGCAAAATCAAAGGTCAAGGCTAAAATGCCATATAACCTACAACTCAACAACAAAGAAAGAGGCTTAGGGGTACCACTGGCAGCCGTCCTTATTTTTGTCACTGTTAGCTTCAATTTTGTGTCCTACAGGCGACAGAGATTTGTATATGATATGGACAGTCCAAAATACACAATGACAGAAAAATGATTACCAAAACACATTGCAAGCATTCTAAATGTAGTTTTATAGTAACTAAGAACAAGAAAAAAAATGTACAGCCATATGTACCATAGCTCTTGTTTTGGCTACATTTATATCAAAATTCTAAGCTTGTTTTTTTTTTTTTTTACGGTAGTAATGTTCAGGTTGTTGAGAAAAGCCACTGTCCAATTACCCAACAATAAATGTCCTTTGTCCACAGGTGGACGTTGGTGACCGCGTCATGAAGCTGAACACGGAGATTCGGGACATCAGCAACCTAAGTAAAAAGGGTTTCTACCTGGCCTTCCAGGACCTCGGCGCCTGCATTGCTCTGGTCTCAGTCAGAGTCTTCTACAAAAAGTGCCCACTCACAGTGTTTAACTTAGCCCAGTTCCCCGACACGATAACGGGAGGGGACACGGCGCTAGTTGAAGTCCACGGCATGTGTGTGAATGCCTCTGAGGAGTTTGAGGCTCCCAAGATGTACTGCAGCGCAGACGGAGGTTGGCTAGTGCCCATTGGGAGGTGTGTTTGCAAGCCAGGCTTCGAGGAGAACAAGGACATCTGCCAACGTGAGTGGGGCGGGGGTCCCGAGGCATGTGTGGGACAGGTCTGTGCAAAAGTGTGTAAGTGTGAGTGTGGGAGAGAGATGGGAAAAATTAAAATAAGGGAAGGAAAAAAGGAAAATGTGCAGGGGTTCTGTGAAAACTTTACTCCCGAACACTTTAGGCCTGAATGCATGTACACATCTGATATAGGGCAACCAGCTGAGATGATCAGATTTTAAAGGTCCCATTCACTCAAACATGGTGTTTGTGGGTTTTAACCTTCTAAAATGCTTTCTCGAGTCATATGACTACAATCAAATTTATTTACTAAAAATATTAAAATCTCTCTCCACTTAGAAATAATTATATTTTAACATTTCAGTAGAATGGTCAGAAGCCTGTTTTGCTCTTCTGGGATTTTTTTCCCTACATCACTGAAAATTATCCAGTGTGGTTCATATTGTTATTTTCCTTCAATTCCAGTCACCCTAAAATGCATTGTTGATAATATTGCATCATTCTGGCTTATTTGGGTATATTTTCAGCATGAAGATAGATGAGCCATCAGCATTAGCGTGACCAGGTAGTCGGAGTCAGCCTGCCCGTTGTTAGCTTAACTCTTTGATTGTGACTGGTTTTGATAGCTATTTTCAACAAATTCAATCCACCCTCACTGGAATCCTTGATCATCCACCAACACTTCACCATATATGTCATTCTTTGATGTTATTGTAGTTTATTTTACTATTTACTTTACTATTTTACTCTGACCAGAACCAAAGGCAGCTAGCAGTCGTTAGCAGCATCTCATTCACTGTTTTTTTCACTCGTTTTTTCTGATCTTATCACCCACTGAAACCATGCACTCCCATCCACATTTCATTTCATTTATTTCATTTGTTTTTTAAGACAAATTCACATTAGTTGGCTTAGGCTACGTTAGCTACCTGAGCTAGGAGCTAGCCTGCTAACATTAGCCAGTGTCATTAGCAACATCCTAAAGGTGCGTTCACACCAAACGCAAGCAGGTGAATTTTTCGCATGGCACTATTACATTATAACTCAATGTAAACACGTGAACAGACATGAATCCCCCTTCTGAGTGAGGTGTAGACAGGCAAAGTTGCCTTTAAAACTTATGCAGCTGTGTTCAACCTGCTGTGGAAATCTCCAAAATAACGTTATGCTTATGTTTACATTATCCGACCGGGGGCTCACCTGAAAATGTTGTCTCAAGCCTCCAAAAGTTCACAAGATGAGGGGTGTTTACGTTTCTAGCTTGCTAGCTTGTCCGTGGCAGGAAACCATGGGTAAATAGCAACGACATCCCGATTCAGCTGAAGGGCTCCTGGTCCTCCTGAGTCTCCAGGTGTGAGTCAAATTTTCAATTTAGTTTACTCTGCAATGGTGATACCTTTACTCCGGTGACGGTAGAATCTCAAAGCTAGCAGCTAGCTAGCTAGCTAGCCTGGGACGTAAATGCACGACTGCGCAAATTTGCGCTTACTTGCATCTTCCCATTCGGTTTGTATGGAGTCGTGCCTCCCGTTCGCGTTTGGTTTGAATGCACCTTAAGTAATGAAAGAGGGATGGTGGCATTAACTATGGCTTTTGGGAATTTAAAGAGACATGCACTGAAATGAGCTGTTCTGAGGAAGGCTGCAAAAGATGATTCACAATGATGCTGCAATAATTTAATAATTAAAGTCAATTTGACCAGAGTATACCACAAACATTTCATTAAGACCCGTGGGACCCATCAACATGTGGAAAAAGTACAGTGACTAGAACGTTTAAAATATCTACAAACATTTTGGTAAATGTCTCTGTATGTGTATGGAGTTGGATGTTGTTGAATTTTGCTGTGAAACTGAGGAGGGGATGACGCCGACTCTGTATTTGGGTTAGAGATACTGTTTGTGTGAATATCCGTGTGTGCCTGCATGGATGTCATCACTCCCAATAATGCAAAAACAGATCTCGCAGAGGAGAGGGTAGAAGTTGCTTTGAGGCAGCTCCTCTTTTGTTGGGGTGTGTGTGTCAGAGCTGAACATCTCATTTTCGTTACTGCGCAGAGGAGAGCAGTGGGAGTGTGTGTGTGTGTGTGTGTGTGTGTGTGTGTGTGTGTGTGTGTGTGAAAGTACTTATTGATGTGTGTTGTGTTGAAGGAGGAGAGGAAAAGGTATGCCTTAGGAAGCAGATTATTGAGTAGTAAAACTCCCCAGATGGCGTGTGCAGTGTGTGTGTACATACTGTGCATGCATGCATTTGAGCGAGCGAGCTGTATTAGACTCACGCTGTCACCTGTCCCTACGGGCTCACTTCCTCCCCAAAAAGAAAATGGAATCATAGATATTCATCACTGCAGACTTGAAATCGGTGCACATAATGCAATTTCAGTTGTTTTGGGGGAAGCGGCAGCCAAGGCGCCCGGAAAACTTGGCAGTTGGGCCTTAGAGACAAGTGAATAAGAACAAGCTGTACTCTGCAGTTTGCAGACTGGCAACGTGCACAGATCGTGGCAGAACTCCGGCTGCATCTCAATCATGAAACGCAGACTACTGGGCTACATGGCTGTCATATAAACGCTCGTGCTGTTGCTGTTCGACAGGTGACAGGTTTTCAGGTGATTTTCCTACGGCGTTTGTATGTTGCTGTGTTAAAGCTGTTTTAAAAGCTGTCTGATGCTGGTGAGTTTGCCCTCGAGGGGCTCCATGACCTCACCAGTCTGGTCCTGTAGTCTTATCACTCCAGAGAGAATAAAAAGAGTAATGTTCAAGTGTTTAACAAGCTAGCCTCAACTCAATAACAGTATGTATGAGTGCCTGCGTGTGAGTGATGAGAAGAGTCTTATTGACAGTCTGAGGTCACAGGTCAGGAAACATATATGCCCCACTCCAAATAAATTGTGGCTTCTACGGACAGGGGGAGAGGAGAAAAACGCAGTGAAAACAGGTGTGTTCGACACGGCAAGGGAAGCCAGGTTTTTGATTTTCGGTCATTTGAACATGTATTTTCTGGTGTAGGATTTATTACGGACGCAATCAGAAAACGTTTTACAATAGATTTGAATCCCTTTGTGGTGAATTGAAGCTTCTCAGCTGGGGGATGTCTGCGCCGCCTACTTGGTATTAGGAAAAACATTTTTGTTGGATCTCTGGAAGGATTTGCATAGCAATGAAATTCCCTGCTAATACAGCGGGAGAGTTTTGCCGTCGCACGTGTGTCGGCCAAACACACCAGCCAAACGTAATCATGCCAGATTCACTCCCTGGAAACCAGCTTTCCTTTGTTTGAAATACATTTGGTGTCTGAACGTGATTCTGTTTCAATACTGCTCCCTTCCCCCGTCAGAATTCACTTAAGCCAGCTAATACAACTGCATCCGTAATCAGCCTCATTAACCCGACATGAGAGGAGACAGAAAAAAGTCCAAGTACGTTGCACTTTTAATGTGTTCCTGATAGAAAAACTGCCAGGGTTGTAAAGAGTCCTCTTAGTGCTCAGCGTCAGCTCCAAACAAAAGGCTCCTGGTCTGACAACGTGTTGAGGTCAAAGGTTTTCCATAGGCAGAAAACCCTAATGCATTTAAGCCAATTTCTGAGTTTGCTCCCACAGAAATGAGCTGAAGTGGCGTCATTATCATGCAGGTGAGCGGGCCATTTAATGGACGCCGCGAATCCTCTTGTTCTTTTTGTGGACGCTTGTTTTCTGCTTTTCTACCATTTTGCTCCTCTGATGCTCACTGTCATCCTCTAGTTTTCTGTCTGAATCTTTTGGCCTCTCTAGCTTCTTTGTATCTTTCTGACACTCATTCTTTCCATTCTGTCACTCTTTCCATTCTCTCTCTCTCTCTCTCTTTCTCTGTGAAGCGCTAATGGAATCATTACTAGCCTCTCTGTGTTAGACAAACACCAGACACCTCCAATTACAGCCCTTTTTTTCACAATCTCTGGTTCTTTCCCCAGCTCGCTTCTATTTTCTAACCTTTCCGCGGTGCCTGATTCTATAATGGGACTCTTCTACACCTCTCGCTTTCTACAAGCCACCCATTTTGCTCCTCACCCATCTCCTCTGGTATTGTCTTCATTTTTTTTTTTCACCTCACCATTTTTCTTTCTCCTCTTTCTGCTAGCGGCTCCCATCTCCTCTGTCTGCACTTGTTGAACATTTATAGATCGGGGGTTCATCTTTCTCTTTTTTTTTCTATCTCAGTGGGTTTTCTTTAATTTCCTAAAAGGGAGGTGCAAAATGTGATGCAGTTTAACATTGTTTTTAGTCGACACAGGATTAGGTTAAATCTGCTGAACTGCTTCGTGATAAACAGGGAAGTTGCTTTCACAGGATGTTGGACAGTTTTCTTCCAGAATAAACATGAATAGATGGTGAAACAGGATATCATGGGATAAATATGGTTCTAATTTGGAGAAACATAAGCACAAACAAACTAGGACCTTGGCATATAAACTATGACGGCTACAATAATAAATGTGACACTGGTGGTTTAATAGCCAGCGTGCTCATTCCCTAAACATCTCATTAAATCAGCACACCCTCCAAATCACAATCCTATTTGGGACAATCTTTTAGAAGGACATTAAAGATGTCTGTAGCTTGCACATAAAACTAGAATTGCAGTTAACAGATGCAGACCCATGCCTTACAGCCCTGTCACTTTTAGACTGACTTTCTGCTTCAATTCTTATGGGACTCCATTTGACCTATTTGCAGATGTTACCCATCTTCAAGGTCAAATGCAAGGTCAAGGTCATTGGACATCCAAGAAGTGTCCCTGACCCCATTCTAGGTTGTGTTAAAAGGTGGTGGTTCTAGCTCCCATAATAAAGTCACTGTAAGCCAGTACTGCGGACCTTCACCAACAAGTGTCTCCAGCAGATCCTCCACCTCCAGTGGTTTGACAGAATGCCAAACCAAGACCTGAGGAGGAGGGTGAGCCAGGAGCCTTTGGAAGTCCAGGTCAGGAGAAGGAAGCAGAAACAGGTCAGACACACCTTGCAGAAGAAACAGTCAAATGTCACTCGATAAGCACTTGAATGGAACCCACAAGGAAAGTGAAGAAGAGGATGCCACAAGCAGACATGGAGGCGAAGTCTCATGGATGAGCTGAAAGCTGCTGGCCTATCCTGGGTGAGGGCAAAATAACAGCCAGAGGCCGCAGAAAGTGGAGACAAACTGTCGAAGCCCTATGCTCCTCAAGGAGTACAGAGGATTAAAGAGAAGAATGAAACAGCCCAAGTTGATTTTGACCTTTTATGACACTTTGACCTTGACCATGGGATCCCGAAAGCATAGCCAAGCGTGGTACTCCTGTGGTCAACCTCTGTGCCAAGTTTGGTCACCCTAGCATCATTTCGTCTTGAGTTAGTGCACGGATATGCAGACAGAAGGACAGATAGTTTCAGTGGAGAATTGCTCTCTTTGGTCTTCTGTGGTCACTCTAGCCTTTTTTTTTTTTTGTCGTTCGGCTGTTCCCTTTCAGGGTCACCACAGCATATCATCACCTTGTATATTTTGATGATTCACATGTCGATTTGGCAAGGATTTTAATGTCGGATGCCCTTTCTGACACAACCATGCCCATTTATCTGGACTTGGGACCGTCACAGGTCCACACTGGCGTGTGCACCCCCTTTGGCTGGGTAACCAACTTTTCTTCCCCCGTTATATTATCCTGAGCACCAAGCTAGAAGGTGGGAAGTACCATTTCTTAATATGATCTTTGGTATGACCCGGCCGGGCCTTCAACCCATGACCTCCCAGTTGTGGGGTGGCGCTCTCTCTAGGCCACCATGTGGTCACTCTAGCCTCATTTGCTGTAAAATTATAAACTATAATGTATATTTACCTTTTACGAGGGGGCTGAAAAGTTCATAGGCTGACCATGATGCAGTGGTCAAATTTGACCAAATGTGGTTTATTGTACCCATACTCTTGACAGTTCTCTCACTCTCCGCTCTGCCTCTGCTCTCTTGTTCCTCGGCCACTGAAGCACAAATACTACTGACTCAGCACCCACGAGCATAACTCCTTCTTTGTCAGCCTATGAGCTTTTCAGCCCCTTCCCTCCTTGTACAATGCCATGACCTATTTTCAGACCTTACTGATCTTCAAGGTCAAATGCAAGGTCAAGGCCATTGGAGATTCAAGAGATGTCCCAGACCCCATTCTAGCTTGTGTTAAAATGTGATGGTTCTATCACTCATAATAAAATCACTATAAGCCAAACATGATTTTAACCTTTTATGACCCTGTTTAGTTTAGTTTAGTTTAGTTTAGTTTATTTGAAAAGGGACAATGCATTTTCATAAAACACATGATTGCACATGGTTAAAAAAACCAGAATTAGCCAAAAAGGCTAGTTTTCATCTGTAGTCCCCTGGCCAAGATGTAAAAAAGCAGTAAAATGCATCTACAAGAAAAAAAACATGGTTAGACATTTAAGAGGGCACTAATGTAACAAATAACACATACATAACAACCCGTACATTTAATCACAACATCAAACATCACAACAGACTTATCTTTTAGTGTTGGCAGCTGTAGGTGTTTATAAGCCACATTTTCAATTTTTTTGTGAAGGCCTTGTATGTTGTAAGCAGTTTAACCTCCTCAGGTACTGAGTTCCACTCACTAGCGCTCCTCACTGACCAGGCTGACTTACTGAAAGTGCTCCTGCGCAGAGGAATGAAACCGTCACCTCTGACAGAGCCTCGAGTGACACGCTCAGAGCTGTTTCTTTGGCTGATGAACTCTGCCAGAGGATCTGGAGCCAAATCGTGCAGTACTTTATAAATCAAATTTAAATTTGCAAATGTATGAAGACTATCCCAATTTAAAAGACTGTATTTTTTTAAAATTGCACAATGATGATAATGCCTAGGTTTTTTTTATCCATAACTTTAACTGCTTGTTTGTACAAAACTTCCAATGTTTTTTTTTGCACTCAAACCCGCCTGGGACCAGCTAGTTAGGCAATAGTTGAAGTGACTGAGAATCATTGAATGCAAGTATATTTTTGCGGCTTCAGTTGACATTTCATTTCGAATTGCACAAAAATTTGCAAGATTTAACTTGATTTTTTTTACACAATTTAGCAATATGGGCTTTAAAGGAAAGCTGTGAATCTATTATTAACCCAAGATATTTATATTGGCTAACAATTTGTATTTTTCCTCCATTAACATGTATGTCAAGGTCAGGTGACACACTATTTATTTTAGTGAAATACATGCCTACAGTTTTAGAAACATTTAACTGTAGACAGCACTCCTGCAACCAAGTTGTGACACAGGACATTGTTTTACTAAGTTTAGCAGCAACAGTGTCTTTGGAGTGACCATGAACAAAAAAAACTGTGTTGTCTGCATACATTAAGCATTCAGCTTCAGGACAAACAGTGGGCAAATCATTAATATAAAGACTAAATAAAAGGGGGCCTAATATTGATCCCTGAGGGACTCCAGAAGTTAGCCTAAGAGAATCAGATCTGCAGTTGTTAACTGATACAGATTGTGTTCGATCATGCAGATATGATTCAATCCAACTCACAGCATTGTGAGAAAAGTTAAATTTAAAGAGCTTGGTAAGAAGAACAGAGTGATTTACTGTATCGAATGCTTTCCTGAGGTCCAAAAACACCGCCCCTACAACTCCGCCCTTATCAAGAAAAGATTTTATTTTCTCAATGAAGAGGCATGTAGCCATTTCAGTGGAATGCTTGGATCTGAAACCAAACTGCATGGCGTGGAGAGAGGGGGAACTACTGTTTAAATAATGGACAATCTGCTCTGTCACCCATTTTTCTGCAATTTTGGAAATGGCCGGAAGAATGCTTATTGGTCGGTAGTTATGCAGAAAAGTTGAATCACCGGATTTAAAACAGGGGTAACAATAGCAGATTTCCAGGCCTTTGGAAAACGGCCAGATGAAATTGAAGGATTAATGATTGAGGCAATAGGAGTGGCGAGAGCTGAACCTAAATCTTTGAGCATGTTCGTGCCCATTCCAAAAACATCCTTTGCTTTAGACGGTTTGAGTGATTGAATTAAATCGATAACTTTGGTCTCAGTAGTATTTGTAATGGTAAAAGACTGCGTTGCAGACAATACAGGGTATTCCTTCCTTTGTTTTACTATAAACTTATCAGAGATTTCTGACACAGATTCAATGAAGTAGTTGTTAAAAGCATCAGCCATCACTTGAGGTTCCGTCAAGATGTTTCCATTTATTTGAATTTGCATTAGTTTTGTTTTGTTTTTTTGGGAATCACCCAATAGTTTTTTAATATAATTCCAGGTTATTTTAGAATTTCCCCTTGCACTATTCAAAACAGTAATGAAGAAGTCAGCTTTAGATTTTCTTATTTCTTTCACTACCCTATTTCTCAATGAAATAAATTGGTGCCTGTTGTGTCCTGATTTAACTGACAACTTCAAAAAGCGATCTCGTTCTTTCATCAATTTCAGATTAAATTTGTTTAACCAAGGAAGGCCATTCTTTCTAGCTTTTAGTTTAATTATCCGTGTAAATTGTATAATAATTTGTTGTATTTTGTTGGCAAATTTAGAACAATCCTCATCTAAATTTTTGCCAACGAGTAATTCATCCCAGTTTACTTCTTGAATTGAATCTTGAAAATTTTGTTGTTCCTGTTTTGGTATCCTATAGAATTCAGTGGCAGCCAAGGATTTGAAGCGCTTTTTATTTAATTTTCTTGTGACCATTATAAGATTGTGATCAGACAATCCTGTGAGCATATTGTATGACTTCAAGATCCTTTCTGGCCTATTAGTAAAAGCTAGATCAATCTGAGTGCTAGTGGAGTTTGTGATGCTCGTAGGGCCATTAATTACCTGAGTCATATCCATGTCATCCATAACCTTTTTCAGATTTTTCCTAACTTTGTTGACTTCCTAATTAACATTTAGGTCACCCATTATTATTACCTCATTTGCAAAATTAAGCTGTTTCAATAAAATTTCCAGCTTTTCATAAAAATCTACATTTGATGAAGGAGGCCTATAAATAAGTACAAGAATAAAAGACATTTGCTGTGACAAAGAAACAGTTCAAGAAACTCCAGTCCATTCTCATCTGTAACATGTATCTCATTACAATTAAAAGTATCCTTGGCATAAATCATAACGCCTCCTCCCTTAGAACCCTGTCTGTCTTTTCTAAACATTTTATAACCAGGTACAGATAGTATTGCTGAGGGCGAAGAGTCACGGAGTCATGTCTCAGATAGGCAAAGAAAGTCAATATTTGAATCAATGAGAAGATGATGAACCTGATCACTTTTTGTTAGAATACTTCGTATATTTAAGTGTGCACAAAGAATGCCTTTTGGTTTATGTGCTGAGTCCCATATTAAATTAGAGATATTAACAGTTTGAAACACCCTGAATTTCCGGTGGCAGCCTCCTATTTCTTTTATTGGCAATGTTTGCACATAGTGAAGGCCCGGCTGGTGTTGGTAAAGATTCAGTTAGAGGTGATGATGACTCAAATATCAGCGGAAGTGGCCCGGCTATTATTGAAGGTGATTCGACTGGCTGCAATGTATTACAATGCAATGTCTGTGACCTTGACCTTTTGAACCCAAAAGCATAGCCAAATGGGGTACTCCCTTGGTCAACCTGTGTGCCAAGTTTGGTCACCCTAACATCATTTCCTCTTGAATTAGAGGATGGACATGCAGACGCAGGTATCTGCCCTAATAAGAAGTAATTTCCAAAGTTATTGGACAAAGCCTGTCCCAAATTTTGACCTATCAAATGCTACAGTTTTGTCATTTCTCCCTTCCAGTAAGCTATTACAGGATGAGGTTGTTTAAAAAAAAAAGAGAGCGAGAGAAAGCATAATCTCTACAGCTGTCAAGGGAAGCTAGGGGTGGATTTATTTTCAAAAGTTTTTCCTCCCCAGGCTGTAAACATGTTAATTAAGTAGCTGAAGCTGAGAATGTTAACATGCGACTCTGCGGGGACTGACTCACTTTTGGAACCAGTGTTTTGGCACTTGTGCGTTGGTTTCATTTTTCTGCCCCGTCAAGTGCCAAGACAAGTACGCTTTGAGCACTGCAGTTTGTCAATTTGTCAGCAAGTTGTTTTTTTTTTTTTTTTTTTTCTTAAAAAGCTGAATTTCAACCAACTTGGGAGCTTGTAAAACACGTGTGAAGAAAAACAGCACTTCATTGTGATGCACGTCCTGCTGCCCTCCATGGAATCTGAGTTTTCTTGGTCCGGTCAGAGGATGCTCTCTCTGTTTGCGTGCGTACTGAGTTGAGCCCTGCACACGCTGCTGCTCCAGTGGCCTTTAACTCCTCCGCGCAGTCATATGAAATCATACTCATCTGCTTGGTCACCACTGGAGTTGCATAATCTCCCTCTCTGCCTCTCTGTCACATCTGCACACCCCTGTCACTTCTCTTTCATCTGTCTGCGCCCCGTGTCGAGGCCTCAGTCTGTATAACCAAAGCCCTCTGCCTCCTCTTCCTTTCTCTTCTCTGTGCGTTCGTCTTTGTGCATTCTGTTCCCATCCGCTTGCTCTGTTTGTCTGCCAAGCCCGTCCATTCTCATCCCGGACTCCTTTGTCCTTTCCTGTTGTCTCTGTCTCTCACAGCTGGTAGGGAATGTAGTGAATACCATCTTCAGTCCTCTTCTGCTATTAAGAACCGGGCGCATGTTTGAGGACAGTCGGGTGTGTGCATGTGGATTTAGCTGTTTGTGTGTATGACGGCACCAATTACTGCGACAGACGCCTGAGAGATGAAGGAGACGGAGTGAAGACGGGCTGAGACATGTCACCTTTTCCTCTACACACACACTCTCTCACTCTTTCTAAGGTTGGATAGTAATACGTTTTTAAGTGGCCAGTCTGTCTCTCTTTCTCTCTCTGTACCTGTCTAACTGTCTTCGTTTCATTCGTCTGCTTCATAACTCCAACTTGGTAGAAAAATATAGTTGACAAAAGGGAAGTTTTTTCAAAGTCACACCAGATTTTTCATGCTGATTTCACTCAGCTCTCCTGCTGCTCTTTTCACTTGTCAAGTTGGATCGAAACCGAAGTGTGAATCAGCGAGGAACTATCCCATTGTACATCTGATTTGGGTGTGAATTTGTTCTGTTGGAGCGCTGTGCCAAAGTCGCAGTAGGCTTTTTTTCGCCTCAAGAATCTTCAATTCCTTTTATTTTTTTGGAATAATAGAATAGAATAGAATAGGGTATTTTCACTGTACAGTTGTACAGCACAACGAAATTGTGGATGCTCCACCAGGCTACTGCGCAATAAAGTAAGTGAGAAGAATTTGAAATTAACAGTTATAGAACACACAATTAACCATACGACATGAGGTGGAACTATGTACATAGGAGTGCGTAGTGTAGAACACATAATAGAGTAAAATGGCCCAAGGATTATGGAAAATATGTACAGCAGTGATTTCACGGATGGGTCAGTATACATGAAAATGAGGAGTGCAATGACAGGTGAGTTATAGTGATAATTAAAAGATCCTCAGTTCTGTGCATGTGAGTGTTCAGAGGGAGGAGGTGGGGCGTCTGACTGTTTGCAGTTTGGATGACCCAGGGGAAGAAATTGTTTGTCACTCTGGAGATGTGGGACCTGATCAATCTGAAGCGTCGTCCAGAGGGAAGCAGGTCAAACAGGTGGTGGGCGGGATGTGAGGGGTCTCCTGTGATGGCCTTGATCCTTCTGAGACAGGAGGCTCTGGAGATGTCTTCCAGGGAGGGCAGAGGGCTGCTGATAATATTTTGGGCGGTGTTGATGACCCTCTGCACAGCCTTCCTGTTCTCGGCCGTGGAGCCAGCATACCACACACCCAGACAGTAGGTGAGCACGTTCTCCACTGAGCAGCGATAGAAGGCCAGCAGCAGCTTCTGGTCCAGGTTGTGCTTCCTCAGGACTTGGAGGAAGTGCAGCCACTTCTGGGCTTTCTTCAGCAGGGCCTTGGTGTTGGCAGTCCAGGAGAGGTCAGAGGAGATGTGGGTGCCCAGGAACCTGAAGGCGGGGCCGTTTTCCACGTAGTTGCCATTTATGAGGAGGGGGGGTGATCCTGTCTGTTCTTCCTGAAGTCTCTATTACTGTTTCCTGCCTACACCCCTCTTAGGAAGAGTTCCCCCCCAACCAAGCAAACAGTTAAAACCTGGCCTGAAAACGCTCTTCTCCAGCTGCAAGACTGCTTTGCCTGCGCTGATTAGAGCGTCTTTGAACAGCAGGACCTGGACTCCTACACCGAATCTGTCCTTTTCTACATCAAATGCTGTGTAGAAAATGTGACAGTCACCAACCACATCCAGGTATTTCCAAACCGCAAACCCTGGATGACCAGTGAGGTCCAGGCTCTGATCAGAGCCCGCAACTCAGCCTTCAGACAGAGGGGCAGCTCCTTGTACAGCACTGCCAGAGCTAACCTGAGAAGAGGCATAAAACTCGCTAAGAATGCCTATAGGAGGAAAGTGAAGGGCTTCCTCACAGATAACAATCCCCGACAGATGTGGAGAGGCATCCAGGCCCTCACCAACTACAGGGGCCAGGGCCCCCTAGCATCAGACAGCAGCTTCACTCTAGCAAAGGAGCTTAACAGCTTCTTTGCCCAGTTTGCGCACACCTCCCCCCCAAAACCTGAATCCCCCTCCTCCCCTCTCCCCCTCCCTCCCCCTAAGAAACACATTAGGTCAACACTGTGTAAATACACTGTATTGATCTTATCAATTTCATTCCTCATGTTTGTAGATTTATTTCTGTCAGAGCTACAAGGAACATCTCCGTAGTTGGAAAAGTGAGTAAATTAGGGATGAAAAAATTAGTCAACATTGTTGATAACATCAATCATAAAAATTTGTCGATGCAGATGTTATGTCTGGAAACAGGACAGCGGAGGCAGGAGCTGTACTGAACGATAACTTTATTAAAGGACATGGTTAGTTGCACGTGTTATAGCAGATAACAAACAAGCTAACATCCCTAGCTGGTACAGGCTCTGGTAGGCTTGGAGGCAGAGAGCCAAAGAGACAGTCTTCCGCCGTTGGACCCTTAATATAGTCACGGCATGATGACGTCATGACGTGCACGCATCCCAACATCTGTGACATGCCTGGAGACATCGTGGCCACATACAACATTTACCTCCACCCTGGAAAAGCCCCAAACATTATTAACATTCAAACTCATTGCACTCAGAACAGCCTTTAAAAAAAAAAAAAAAAAAGCAAGAGAAAATGGAACTTGTTGCACCGGGTAGACCACCAGCTGACCCAGCACGACTGCTTGGGTTATTCTGCCATTTCTAAAGCAGTCATGCTCTGAGGAACAGTTTCAAACAGTCATTTTACAGTTCAACTTCAGGGGTCTCAGTCGAGCCCACGGTGGGCACGCCCCTGGAGGTGCCGGCTGCAGCGGACCTGGGTGCCATCTCGTTGGAGTCATGGTTCACTCGTCAGCAATGTCCCAGCCCAGGTCCCACACCAGCTGGGTCGGCTCCAGCTTCACATCTTGATCTGGAGCAGCTGCTGATCTTGCCTTTCGCAGACGCCTGGCATGCCATCTCGAACCATTGGCCATCTGGAAGGCAACTGGCCTCAACTGTGCAGTGATTCTCATCTGCAATGACAGGACCGTCTGTGGGTCCAGGCGGTCGGATCGTCGGACCCGAACCCAATTAAGTAGTGTGAGCAGTGACGGTTTCAGCTGGACCCGGCGCTGCTGCTCTCTCATCCCGGGTGCTGGTTGCTGTTGTAGCGGCATGCCATTCATGTTGGCGGCAGGACGTGCCCTCGGTTGGTGTTGCTCTGCTGGGTCCTGCTGGGCCACAAACTCTCTATCCTGCAGTGCTGCAGCAGCTGCCTGAGGCTGATGCTGGGTGAGGACACAAGATGAGTCCGACTTCTGCCCCCTCTCTCCTGGTGCTGGTTGTGGTCACGGTAATGTGTTGCTGTTGCGCTCCTGGTTGTCGTTGTTCACAGGGGTCCCCCTTTCCCAGGAACTCCCTCTCCTGACATGCCAAGGCAGCTCCTTGAGGCTTATGCCAGGTGAGGATTGGAGGCGAGTCCAGTTTGTGCCCTCTCTCCGTGCTGTGTTCTCTCTATGGCGTCATGTTTGGAGTGGCTGTAGCTATGTCCGGGGAAGTATGCTCTCTCTCCTGTGATGAGGCAGCAGCTCGAGGACGCTCTTGCTGCATGAGGAACGGCTCTGGATCCCGTGTGGCTGTGGACTGGAGCTCCTGTGGCTGTTCCAGTTCTACTGGGTTCTGCTCGGCGTGCAGTGCGAGGCAGGGAGTGGCTGCTTCCACGTCTGAGTGCAGTGGACCCAGACCCTCGTCGGTCAGCAGGGGGTCTGTGATGGAGAAGCCCAGTCATCGTCGGCCTCCGTCGGTCTATGATGACCATGGAAGAGAATCCTAAATGTCTACTCTGCTGGAACAGCACCGCCTGTGGCTGAACAGGCCGATGCACACCGGTGTTCTACCTTCCAGCGTTGGGCGTTGGTAGGATTCAAGCCTGGGCAGGAAGATATGGAGGACAAGATGTTACCCATGCAGCATGTCCCCCCTCTCCACGTCACTGATGAATCCAAAGGAACAGCAGGGCTGCTATAGTTTGGCACCAGCGCCGTCGCAGGAGCTGCCAGAACAATGTTGAGCACAACAGAGAACTGCCTTAGGGGCTCCGACTCCGGATTTTTCCTCAGGGTTGACTCCCGAAGCCTTTCCCGTGACCGGGTGTGCCGCAAGGCAGCGGAGGTTTGAAATCAGGGTTTACCTTCCCCTAGATGGGCTACCTTCCCAGGTTGACGAGCCACCATCTACCCGAAGCATCTAGTTTTAAGGCGCCAGAGATCCGCCCTCGCCCCTTCTCCTATTAGTAAAATCAGTTCCGCCGGGCTTAGAGACTAAACCACATGGGCAGGCTAGGAGTTGGACTTAGTTGTCAGAGGCTTTTCGAGATGCACGCCGTAAGGAGCATTTTATGAGCACTGGGAGCTTAACCCCAGTGCCGCTCCTAGCTATGACAACCTTGGAACCAGAAGCCCAGTTCACAGAACAAATCCCACCCCAGAACATTATCGCCATGATGTGTCACCTGGAACCGGAATGCTGGGATTGTTCTGTTGCCGTATTGCACTGCAAAGGTGAGGTTTCTGTTGGTCTTGTAGCATCTGTTGTCCGGCAGTTCCACCACGTCAGGTTGCCGGGGAGTAAGCCTTCTAATCGTGGCCTCTTTGATCAAGGACCTTGAGGCAGCAGTGGCTATCACCACTGATATACTGACGCTGTCCAGCTTCACTACACACTGCAGTCCTGACCAGTTCTTGGGGCCCACAATGTTGATGTCACCCATGTCAGATGTGGGGTTGGCAGGCTCAGCAATCTAGACATCCATCTGTACCAGCAGAGTTGACGTGGGGAGCGCGGGCCGGGGTCCATTAGCTGCAATGCTAACTGGGCAGCCTCTTCTAGCTCTAGCTGGGACGCTACCTCTAGTGCTTTAGCCAATGTCAGCCCGTCCAGCACTATCAACATCTTCTCCTGCAACTTCATATTAGTAGTGTGCTCCGCCAACTGGTCTCGCACCAACCTGTCTTCCAAGTGTCCAAACCCACAAGTACTAGCCAAACAGCGGAGGTCAGGGAGAAACTGCTGGACCGACTCACCGGCTCACTGTCGGCGCTGGCAAAACTTGAGCCGTCGAGCCACATACTCTCCGGCTGGGGTGCCAGACATCATCGCCATGAAAATGGTTAGTTTTCCTCCAGAAGACCAATTTTCTTCCTCGTCGCCAATTGTTATGTCAGGAAACAGGACAGCGGAGGCAAGAACTGTTCTCAACGATAACTTTGTTAAAGGACACAGTTAGTATCATGTGTTACAGCAGATAACAAGCAAGCTAACCTCTAGCTGGTACAGGCTCTGGTAGGCTTGAAAGTGGAGCACCAAAGAGACACTCTCCCACCTTTGGACCCTTAATATAGTCACGGTGTGATGATGTCATGATGTGCGTGCGTCCCCACGTCCGTGACATGCCTGGAGACAACATGACTATATATACAGTAACAGCAGATTTTATTGTTGACAAATTGTTTAATTTTAAAGTTTATATGCATGCCACAGAAATGTTGAGTTTAACTGTTCCAGCGAAGAAGAAGAGGAACGGCATCAGGAAATCACGGAGAAGGCCAAAAGTTTCCAAAGTATGGGAGGATTTTACCGAAAATTAATAAATGAAACAAGTTAAATATAAACTGTAAAGCAGTTTGTCATATCACAGCTGCACTACAGCAATGCATCCATTCCCTCCTCCTCTCCATTCCTCCGTCTCCGGCCACCTGTCAGCGGACTGCACCGGTAGGTTAGCAAGTAACGTTAGCGTTTCTTATTTTCAATGAGCGACTCGCTCAGCTTTAGAAAACTGACCACACCATTAGTGTGTGCCATTTAAATAGTTTACCTGTTGTTGAACAGTAATCTTTCTTACGATGGTTGCTGACAGCTGAGCTACAGCCGTTATGCTAGCTATATGTTAACTGCAATAAATGGGTGAATTACATGAGCAACTTACTCTTTCTCATATTCTTTATTATTATCGCTGTAATATCAGCCTTCAATCTGAGTATTAGTGCATCTCAGTAAATTAGAATATCATGATTTGTAATTTAATTAAAAATGATAATCATAATCATCACAAATAAATTTAAAATGGCTTAAATATTTCACTGTATGTGTAGTGAAGACTCACATTCCTGCACTGATATTTAAAGTGTTTCTTTTATTTTAGACTGGAAGAAGTTCTTTTAATTTTCATCTGAAGCCTAATTAAACTTTTAAACTTCTAGACCCAGCAAGGTTTCAAACAGGATGGACTAGCTTGTTATTTTCTTTTTTTTACTTTATTGGAGTTGAATATTACTCTAGTTTGTTTTGAACATGCAGTTACAACAGCCTTTATGGAGCAGCAAAGCTGCTATTTGAGTTTTTACACTCTAACATCTATTATTTAATTGTGTTTCTTCAAACACTTCTGATTAAACTGTAAAGTTCAAGTTTCCAACTCATGTTTGATAGGCCATTATTTTATTTTGCTATGGGAACTTGTTATAGTAGGCTAGATTATATTAAGGCAGAGACTGACAACAAAGTGATGATATTCACAGGTGTGCAGGCTTAAACAGGTGAGGTAAAACATAACCTGGAGCCCCGAACAGGAGCCGTGCCAGCAGGAAACTGAGCTGGCGGGCATGACAGAAATAATCACGATTAGTCGACTAATCGAAAAAATAGTCGTTAGATTAGTCGACTACCAAAATAATCGTTAGTTGCAGCCCTAGAGTAAATATACCTGTGAATGAGGCTGCTCTGTCTATTAGCATTCAAACTAGAAATGTACCAAAGATCACTTCCGGTTATGGCTGCCACGTAGGACGGACGTGTCTAGCTCTGCTCTGCTCCTGGAAAAAAAAAATCGGCAAATAACTCTCTCATTTGGGACAGAACGTATCCCAGCATTTGGGCGAGGATATGTCGGCGAAGCCTAAGGCTGGAAAACCAGGAAAAGGAAAAAGCGAGCCGCCGAAACAGTCCAAATTAACAGACTTTCAGGTCTGTGACGCAGCAAACAAGGCTCCATATATGGCGGAGGAAGCTGGCGGCGGTGCGATTTCTGCGGGGAATGGCGCAGATGCGCTGATGGCTGCCATGAGTTCAATGAGAGCGGACTTTTCCTCTAGATTTGATGGGATTATGACAGCGCTGGAAGGAATAAGAAAGGAATTGGGTGACTGTGTAGAACGAACGGCGCAGATGGAGCTCCGTCTCGCTAGTGCTGAAGATGACGTCACCCGTCTTCAATTAAAGGTGCGCACTTTGGAAAAAAAAAATAAATCTCTGGAAGATAACATTTTGGATTTGGAATCTCGGTCGAGACAGAATAACTTGAGGCTGGTGGGTCTTCCAGAGGAATCAGAAGGTCGGGACGTATGTTCCTTTCTGGAAAAGTGGATTCCGGAGGTGCTGGGCAGCGAGGAGTTGCAATCAGCAGTGGTTCTGGAAAAAGCACATCGTATTGGCCCACGGAGAGATAAGGGACCGCCGAGGACCTTAATTATGAAGTTTCTAAGCAACAGAGACAGGATGAAGATCTTCAACGCTGCACGTGCTAAAGGAGAGATTAAACACCAGGACCAGCAGGTGCGGTTCTACCCAGATTTGGCCACAGGAATCCAGCAATTGAGGAAGCAGTTTGATCCCGTACGTAAGGAGCTGCGCAACCTTGGGATTCGTCATGGTGTAATCTATCCTGCGAGACTGCTGACCACGTATGAGGGCAGAACCCACATCTTCAAGACCCCAGAGGAGGCGCAGGAGTTCATCAAGAAGATCAAAGAAGAAGAAGAGACTGGTGGGAGCTAAGCATGAACAAAATATAAGGTAGAATAACTAAGCATTTGCACAGGCATCTGACTGACTTGAAGTAAATAGTAAGTTTACAAAATATAGATTGTATTATATATTAAAAAAAACAAAACAAAACAAACAAACAAAAAAAAAAAACTAGGATGTACAAAGTTGGTAAAAATTTTGGAGTTAAGTTGGAAAACTACAGAGGAGAGTTAATGTTACGTCATTAAAAGCAGTAGAGTTAGGGTGATTGGGAGGATGAAGAAGGAGTGGCTTAGGCTGTTCCCCGTGGATGTGGAACAGTCGATGGCTATATCGGGAGACAGAATTTTTCTTTTGATTTTGGGGGGTTTGCCACAAGTGTGGGAAGGGGGAATTTGTTTGTGTGTAGTTTGTAGGATGAATGTTCAACCACTCATGTTTTTGCTTCTCTGTATGAGCATGTTTACACTGCAAGGTAATCCCAAACTCTCTATTGATCATGGACCAAAGTGTTAATCTTAATTTAACTTCATGGAATTGCAGAGGTCTACAAAATTTAAAAAAACTTAAACAAGTTATGAATAAAATAAAGGACATGGGTTCAAGAATTGTGTTTTTACAAGAAACTCATCTGATAGAGGAGGATGTTAAAAGAATTAGGAGTAGATGGCAGGGAAGTGTATTCACCTCTTCATTTTCATCCCGAGCCAGGGGAGTTATGACTCTCATACATAAATCAGTTCCTTTTCAAGTGAAAAATGTAATTGGAGACAAATTTGGAAGATATGTAATCATTCAAGGTTCTTTGCTATTAGAAAATATAAATCTTGTGAACTTATATGGTCCCAATATAGATGACCAGAAGTTCTTTGCTAATTTATTTCTCATCTTATCATCACTTACAGGGCAACATATAATAGCAGGGGATTTTAATTGTACATTGAATCCAGGTGTGGATAGATCAACAGGACTGGATTGTACGCACATTGGATGTAGGATGACTATTAATCATTTTATGAAAGAATTGAGATTGTTAGATATATGGAGAGAAATGAAACCACAAGTTAAAGCCTATTCTTGTTATTCCAGTACCTACAAGACATTCTCACGTATTGATTATTTTTTGATTTCCACAGAATTAAGGTCCAAGATTCAAAACTGCTTTTATGATAACATCGTGATCTCTGACCATGCACCCTGTTGTCTAATATATGTAGATAAAAAATTGATAAAGGAATCAGGTAGATGGCAATTTCAGCATAAATGGCTTCAGGATGAGGAATTTGTCAAGTATATAGAAAAACAGATAGACGAGTTCTTTGACATCAATACTACACAAACATCAGCATGTGTAAAGTGGGAGGCTTTCAAAGCTTTTATTAGGGGACATATTATTAGTTATACAGGATCAAAATCTAAGAAGACTCGAGAGGAGAGAGCTAAATTGGAACATAAAATAAAAAATCTTCAGGAAAAAGTGTATGCAGGAAGTGACCCAAGATTGGAGAATGAATTACTGATTTTGAGAGCTGAATACGACAAAAAATCAGCGAATAGAGCTGCCTCGAGTCTTCTAAGATTGAAACAATCTTTTTATGAACAAGGTGAAAAATCAGGAAAATTATTAGCATGGCAGATTAAACAATTGGAAATTAAAACACCAATTACCAGTATTATAAGTAATGGACAGGTAGTTATAGATCCTTTAGAAATTAATAGAGCCTTTAGAGATTACTATGAAAAATTATATGATACCAAAAATGAACCTGAATTAACAAAACTAAATGGGTTTTTGAACGAACTATCTATACCGTGTATTCCAAATGAAAACAGGGAGATATTGGAGTCTAAAATTAGTCAAGAAGAAGTTGGGCTAGCCATTGATAATATGAAATCAGGAAAAAGTGCAGGACCAGATGGTCTTCCAGTTGACCTTTATAAAAAATTTAAGAATAAATTAATAAAACCTTTTTTGGAAATGGTTTTAGAAGCATTTCAAAATAATAATTTACCATCATACATAAATAATGCCTTAATTATACTGCTGCCAAAACCAGGTAAGCCCTCTAATAAATGTGAAAATATGAGACCAATAAGCCTATTAAACGCCGACCTTAAGATAATCTGTAAAATTTTAGCAAGACGAATACAAGAAATTTTACCAAATATTATTAATCGAGATCAGAATGGCTTTATAAAGGGTAGACAAGGCTTCCATAATGTAAGAAGACTATTTAATATTATTTATTTTAATAAAGAAGCACCGGATACAGCTCTCCTATCATTGGACGCCGAAAAGGCCTTTGATAGAGTTGAATGGCCCTTTCTTTTTGAAGTACTACAAAGGTTTGGACTTGGAAATAATTTCATAAAATGGGTTCAAATAATATACAATAATGCTACAGCAGAAATCCTAACAAATAACAATATTTCAAAACCAATAAAAATCAATAGAGGATGTCGACAAGGCTGTCCACTTTCACCTTTACTGTTTACTATGGCAATTGAACCTTTAGCGATAGCGATACGTTTACATTCACAAATATATGGAATTAAAGTTGGACCAACAGAACATAAAATCTCCCTGTACGCCGATGACATAATTTTGTTTATGTCGAATCTAAAAAAATCAATTCCAACCTTGTTGAATTTAATAAAGAATTTTGGGGAAATATCAGGATATAAAATAAATAAAACTAAATCTTCAATATTAATGCTAAATGAGACCCAGAGAAATTACCCAGCCCCTGAGGTAAATCAATTCAATGTTGTAAATCAGTTTAAATATTTAGGAATCCAAATTATGCCTAAGCTAGAATCAGTCGCCAGTGTCAACTATGAAGCCTTAATGTCAGATATCAGAGAGTTAACTCAGAGATGGATGTCACTACCAATGTCGATGATCGGGAGAATCAATATACTTAAAAGTAATATTTTACCTAAAATACTTTATTTATTTCAATACATTCCCTTATCACCACCTTTAGATCTATTCTCAAGAATAAAAAAAAAGTTAGTGGAATTTATATGGAACAACAGGAGGGCTAGATTACGTTTGTCTTTATTATATTTACCATTTGATCGTGGAGGTCTGAAATGTCCAAATTTTATGTTGTATTATTGGTCGGCACAACTGAGGTCTATGACATATTATTTTTCATCAAATGATCTCCCTCACTGGACTGAAATGGAATCATACAATTTACCTTTACCTCTGTACTAAAATTACAAAAACAAGTTAAAAATCCATTTGTAAAGCATATGATCAAAATATGGTGTGAAGCTAAAAACTATTTAAAAGAACCACAGTTATTGTCACAATTTAGTCCAATATGGGGTAATCAATATTTTAAACCAGGGAGAGCGGACGCTGTATTTAAAGTATGGAATTTAAAAGGGATACAAAAGATTCAGGATTTATATTTGCCAGGTGCAGACAACATAATGTCTTTTGAAGAGCTGAGGATCAAATTTAATCTCAATAGAACACATTTTTTTAAATATCTTCAACTTAGAAACTTTATTCGATCAAATCAAAATAAAGCTCTCACTCGACCTATTTATTCATCCTTGGAAAAAATGATGATGAAAGATAGTAAAAGAAAGGGTATTATTTCAGAGTTTTATAACTCATTGACACTATCTTCAAGTGAAAATTCACTGAAAAGATTAAACTACTGGAAAGAAGATCTGCAAATTGAAATTTCAGAGGAACAATGGGAATTGGCTTGTACAGAAGCTCAAACCAAATCAATAAATGCACGCCTTAAATTGATACATTTCAAATGGTTAATGCGGATGTATGTTACACCGGAGGAGTTAAATAGATATAACAAAAATATACCAGATACATGCACAAAATGCATGGAAAGTAAAGGAACCCTATTTCATTGTTTATGGGAATGTAGATTAATAAGAATGTTTTGGGAAGAGGTGAGGGTAACAATTGAAAAAATAATCTCAAAACAAATCATATTGAATCCTAAACTGTTTTTGTTGGGTCTGTACCCAGAAAAGCATAATTTTAATAAAAGTGAAAGAACATTCATAGACCTCAGTTTGCTTAATGCCAAAAAATGTATTGCACTATTATGGAAAAAGACTCATAGACCAGATGTGACTCAGTGGTTAAGACAGATGTTAACAAACCTTCCATTAGAAAGAATAACATATATACTAAAATCAAAGGAAATTGTGTTTGAGAATATATGGAGACCTTTTATTGATTATGTAAAAAATTTAAACATAACTCTTGAAGAAGAAGGTGAATGATGTGTGTGGACCTTGTAAATTCCAAACTGGTGAACATAATATGTATACTTATGTATTGGATTGTCTAGACTAAACAGAGGAGCATTGTTGAAGACTTGATTTTGTTGGTGGTTGTTGGTGTTTTTAGTGCATTTTTTTTTTGTAGTACTTTAGTGTTAGTGTTTGATTGTTTGTATCATGTTTGTTAAAAAAAAAAAAAGAAAAGGTTCAATAAAGATATTGTGGAAAAAAAAAAGAAATGTACCAAAGATGATAGAATCCACCTACAGGTCTGTCTGAAGCTGACTAATTAACATTAATGCTTTGTAATAGACTAAAATGTAGCACAGGAGGAGGTTATTTATCAAATTAATGTAATTATTCTTGTCTGAGACTATATATTATTATATCATTAGCACTTTCACTCACAGGAAAGGCAAACTATTGTTCTCATGAAGCGGCCCTGATGCTGAAAACATCTTAAGGAAACAGTAATGTCCAAAAGCCAATTAAACAGCACGTCATCAGCAGCAATAAAGACGTCCTGCTGAGCCGTATAGTCAGTACGACCAATCATATGTGTGCTCGTCAGACACATGGAACACAGAAGGACTTTGGTGATGCATAAATGCCAACAAATAAATCACTGCATCGCAGATACAAACACACAGAGGTAGAGTGCTACACACAGTGTGTCACACGAGAGTTTTGAAGTTGCTCTTCATAATGAAAGCTCTGTGCGGGGAGCATAAGAGGCTAATCTTCACACCTGTGAAAGATATTGAGCATGAGTGTGTGCTCAGCGCTCAGTGGGGAACCTGCCTTTCTTTATTGCTCCATCCTTAAAAGCTGAAGTGTGTGTGTGTGTAGGTGTGTAGGTGCGTGACTGTGGGAAGTGAGCATTTTTATGTTGATCAGATACAGACTTTTGAAGGTCAAGCGCTCCCTCCTGTAGTATGCTCTCAAACACACACACACACACACACACACACACAGACACACACACACACACACACACACACACACACACACACACACGGTTGTCTCGTTTCTTTGCTCTTCTAGAGGTGGCAGCTCGGGGAGCTCGAGGGTGCGAAGGTGTGTGTGGAAAGGTTGTGGGCGGCTAACAGAAGGATTTAGACAGCTAGTCAGGAGTTTTTTTTTTGTTTTTTTTTCCATGTGTGTGTACAGTCTATGCGTTGTGTGAATGTATGTGTGTGAGTGTGCGCACGCTGCTGCAGGCATCAGGGCACCGGGCTGCCGATGTGTCAGGTGTCCGGGTGTTATTATCAGCCAGATGTTGTTAAAGGACAAATGGATAAAAGGCTCAGTAAAGGCTGGTCATCTGTCCTACCTGTCTTTCTCCTGCGCCGCTCGCCTGTCTTTTTCTTTTCATTTACTTGGTTAATGACGGCCACATTTTCTCTCATTTCACCTTTCATTTTTTATCTCCTCTCGCTCACATGTCCCTCCTCAGCTCTTTGCATCCACCCCCCCACACACACTTTTTCATCTCCTCTCTTTTGTGTTTGAATAAATGACACAAAATCACAAAGGCTCAGGCTCTTGCTACATCCTCTATACACATGTTGTCTCCCCACCGTCTACATACCCCCACAACACTGACCCAGATAATGTGTGTTCACATAGAGACTCCAACCTCACAGCTCCTTTCTCACCATGGCCGATCCCTCATGGCACATACGATGAGTTGCCAAATACCACCTTAGCACTAGGGTGGTGTTTGCACCACAAACCCAAGAATACAAAGGTGGCTTTGGAGTAAAAGGAGCTTGTGTGGTTTAGCTGAATCTGGTGCAGAGGGCTGAGCGGTTTGAGCAAAACCCCTAAGAGAAAAGAGGAAAAGCAGGCCAAGGACTGAGAAACTGTTAATGCATGCTTCAACTCCTCACGTCCTTATTTAGCACTATTCCCCACAGACAGATCCAGTGAGAGAGAAGGGGGGTGTAGAGGGTAGAGCGTTTCCTTTGGGTACAGTTCCCATTAATTGGCCGTCTTCCATATGCTGTTGAATTCCGGATAGGGATAAACATATGTGCACTCGTGAGAAAGTTCATAATTTTTCATGTTTCTACAGTGCTGAAATGGTTTCGAGGTTTCGAGTTGTTTTTGATTGTTTGAAATTGAAATGTTTCATGAAACTTGCATATGTGTTCAGGAAGCCAAAGGGCTTGTTCAACAGGAAACACAGAAACAGGAAGTCGGCCATTGACCCATTCCAGTTATCCCCTCCCTTACTGCCTTTCTAGTTCATGGATGACTTCCAGATGTACAATCAACCTTTTGGACTGATTGGGCGACATTGCACGGAGCAATACTACTCAGCTCCAACATACAGATGTGGTTGAAGCTGGATTTGTTGCTGTGTTTCTGTATGGCACAGCTGCAGTGTTCTACAGCCAAAAGAATCTGTTAAAAAATGAAAGCGACTTTTCAGCTGCAGTGTTGATTAGAACAAAGAACAAGTTCATACCATCAATACTGTTCATTTTTAAAGGAAACCGGTATTGGTCATTATACCAACGTTAATCCTGCTTTAGGTATTACTTATAAACCAAAAATGTGTTTATTCAGTAAAAATAACCCCCTAGAGTCAGTACACTGAATCATTTTATCCCATGAAAACCGCTCGGTCAAAACCAATGGCTTTACCGTGGAAGAGTAACTTGTTTATTGCGGATGAGTAAACGTGTTTAGCAGATGCTCAGTGTTTTTTTTTTTTTTTGTTACTTATTTGTACCCGTAGGTAGACTTGGTTTGCAGTCTGGTGACAAGCCACCGGCTGCTGGTCGCTGCATGCGCGAGCGCCCTAAACCTACATGTTTTGGTGTGCGGGAGGAAACCGGAGAAATCCCGGAGTAAACCCGCGCAACACGGGGAGAACATGCAAACTCCACACAGCTCACTGTTGGTCGGGGGCTGGGATCGAACCCACGATCTCATGATCCCCGCGGTCCCCCGGCCAAGGGTAAAACTGTGCTGCCACAGTGCTAAACCACTGCGCCACCGTGCAGCCCACGGGTTGAGATCTGAGTTGAAAACGGCACAAAATCTACATGGACATATACTGCACAAACCATCCTTGGAAATGGCCTTTATTGACGGCATGATCCGCAGTTACCTCCGGGGACCAGCAGCTGAAGGGGACCTGACGAACAGGCAAGTTCCCGGTCAAGGAACTTCAGAATACGTTGAATAAATCTTGATATACTAGAATTTTATTTCTTTAAATTATATGCGGGTAGATTTGCTTGTACATGGTTGTAAAAAATTACATAAAATTTTGATGTTAAAACTTTGTTGACTGCTAGCCACTAGCTAGCACTACAGAAAGGTTGACTGCTAGCTTTGTTGTGCTAGCACTCAATCGCACAAAGCAATGACTGTATGTCACTACCGTGCTGAAACTGGCCGTGGAGGAGGCAAGATGTCGCTGACCATGACTGAGTGAGAGAGCAGTGACTTGAAACTCGTGCGTATTTGAGAAGGAATCATGAATAAAATTACTGGACAGAATCACTAGTATATTTGATCCTTTGAAATAGCTTTTGATTAAAATTCACTTCAGGTACCCTTTAAATATTGCTTTTCAGACCAGCTGTGGTAGACTTGAAAATCTTTATGGACAAAGTCAGTAGTGCCTGTTGGCTCTATTAACATCTTACATTGGCATTTGTGCATAAGAAGTTGAAAACTCAGGTGACATTTTGTCCCCTTTATCCCCTTGTTAGAGACACACAATTGGTTGGACTATAACCTGTAAATTTTGTATATTTTCTATATGTGCATTTTTTTACATAGTTCCAAAAGAATACATACAGTGTTATATTATTTCAATTGTTAATTTTTCACTTTTTGCATTTTTTTATATGTTTATATTTGATATCTTACATATTTTACAACTTATGATGCCCTGTCAATTGACGCATTTTAATCTTATTTTAATCAGTGGACAAACTGCCTTGGTGGAAGTATGTGCTCTCTAGTTGCCCTCTAGTTTAAACTATTTTTATAGATGATAAATATGTCTTTGTGGATCTAGAGAAAGCATATGATAGGGTGCCAAGAGAGGAACTGTGGAACTGTACGAGGAAGTCAGGAGTGGCAGAGAAGTATGTGAGGGTGGTGCAGGACGTGTATGAGGACAGTGAGATGGTGGTGAGGTGTGCTGTAGGAGTGACTGATGGATTCAAGGTGGGGATGGGATTACATCAGGGATCAGCTCTGAGCCCCTTCTTGTTTGCCATGGTGATGAACAGGCTAATAGACGAGGTCAGGCAGGAGTCTCCGTGGACCATGATGTTTGCAGACGACATTGTGATCTGTAGTGAGAGTAGGGAGCAGATGGAAGAGAACCTGGAGAGGTGGAGGTATGCTCTGGAAAGAAGAGGAATGAAAGTCAGTAGAAGCAAAACACAATACATGTGTGAATGAGAGGGAGGCAGGTGTAATGATGAAGATGTAGTGAATGCAGATGAGTTGAAATACCTGTCCAAAGCAACTTACGGTGCACAAGAGAGGTTTGGAAACAAAGTAAGAGAGGCAAGGCTGAGATGGTTTGGACTTGTGCAAAGGAGAGAGTTGGATATATTGGAAAATGGATGTTGAAGATGGAGCAGCCAGGCAGGAGGAACAGAGGAAGACCACAGAGAAGATTCATGGATGTAGTAAAGGACGACATGGAGAGGGTTGGTAGAGAGAAGTGGATGCAGGGATAGGGTGAGATGAAGATAGATGATCCGCTGTGGAGACCCCTAAAGGGAGAAGCTGAAAGAAAAAGAAGATGAAGATCGAGGTAAATTATACAGTATGTGCTGCATATACCAGTATGGTATGTAATGTAAGCACAGAGGCACAGCTTACTTTTGATAATGATGCCAATTGCTTTTAGTGATGCTTTTTTGATACGTTTCTATTTTGTCCTCAGAAAATCATATGAAGATTGGATGGTTATAATGTATCACTGATGAACAAGAGCACAGCAGCCTGTTAAGTTACTGTGCAATTCGTGCAGATGCCTCTACTAAACTTTTTTTTATATTAAGCACTATGAATCTTAAAGGTTAGGTGAATTTACTAAAATATGCTTTCTTAATTGCTGCCACAGTTGCAAAGCGGTATTGAAATGGTATTCGTGTCTGTATCTTTCAAGGCTCATTCACTGGTAGTTCTGCTAGTAGTTCTGAATGCTTTGTTTATATTTATTCAGGTGAAAAGCTTGTTTGGCATTGAGTTTAGTTGATTTTTTTAGTAGAGATCATATAAGGAAGAAGTAGTAGTGATTTTTACCTCATGCAAACTCTTTAGTGTGTCATGCTTTTGACTTCCTGTGTGCTGAATAGGTACAAGGTTTTCAGGGAGATGTGTGTGGAAAAGTGTTGTTTACAGAATACTTCACTCAGAGAGATCTCACAAGTGGAAGATGCCAATTGAGACACACATAAAACATAAACCAAATCATTTGGATACCTTATTAATCTAGTGGGAGCTTGACTCAAGTAGGAATCTCAAGTATTGTCTCAGCAGCTCTGTAGCATTAATTTTAATCCTTCACGTATCCAGACCACATCATCTGTGTTGTTTTGGAAGGTTAACCACTTGAACAAGAATAAAAGACACAAGGGCAGCTTTTCTTGCTGTTTCAATTCAATTTGACGCAAGCTCGCCTTGACAAAGTCACCCACGGCCCAACCACAAACTAAAGACAGCAGGAATATGGCGTCTCCGCTTGACAGGTACATCTGGTGGAGTGTGAGTGTGTGTGAGTGACACAGAGAAAGAGGCACGGGGCTGTCCTTTACTTGTCTGCCTGAGAGAATGAATTATTGAGAGTGACGAACTGAAAATAACGTGGGTGAGGAAAGGAGGCACTCTGCTCCTCCTACACACACTCTGCTGGTCACGGGGCCGGCCGATGTGGACACGTTTACTGCCGTGCATCTGAGGAGTATGTGTGCTTGTTTATAAAGTGTTAACTATGCGTGGGTGTGGTTTTAATGAAGATAGTATCCAGGGAAAGAGAATGTGTGCATGGTAGAGGCTTTAAAGTGCTGATGACATGTTTTTGACTTCCTCTAATTTTTCAACACATAATACAATATGACGAAATAGGTTGGTCTGTGCAGTTCTAAGTCAAACAGGCTTTTTTTCATGAGCGCCACGTCACCAGTTCCATCAGTGGCTGGAAAACCCCGCGGCCATGTTGTAACGTCATCGACAGAACACAGCGCTTGGCTGCTCATTGTACACATAGGATGGAAGCGGTTGAAAACATCGACGATGGTTCCAGCACATGTAGTCTGGAATTGGTTTGTGTTGTCCAATCTTCAGATGATTATAATTCCGAAGAATGGGATGATAATGAAGAATCTGTGGGCATCAGACCGTATAGGTTTGAGCCGTGCCAAGCAGGCATCGTGCCTAGCGAGTCAGACTCAGAGAGTGACGGTGGAGAGGCACACATGCCCGCCGCAGCAGCAGCGACAAACACACGGCAGGGGAGCACCGAGTGTTATTCTTTTGTTACAGATATTGCAACAAATTATTTGTTCATAAATATAATTTATTTAAACCTGATTTTTCAATAAAATCATAGCAGTGTATTCTCTGTGGCTCAGGCATCGGGCTTATTATGGATTATATTTTGAGTTCTTGTTGTTTTTTTGTTTTGTACATGTGTTTTATGTGAGTTTTGAGCCACTTTTAGGTGGGCACTGTCCAAGATTCGCCGGTCCAAACACACATGCCCTCTCTCTTTGACAGTCAGCTGTTCATGTTTTGTGTGCATCATCTGCCGTGTTGTCAGCCAGCCAATATTCAATTCAATTCAATTCAACTTTATTTATATAGCGCCATTTCACAACAACAGTCATCTCATAGCACTTTCAACTGTAGGGGAAACCCCCACAATTGCAGAAAGACCCCAGCAATCAGGCGATCACCTGTGAGCAAGCGCTTGGCGATGGTGGAGAGGAAAAACTCCCTTTTAACAGGAAGAAACCTCCAGCAGAACCAGGCTCAGGGAGGGTTAGTCATCTGCTGCGACTGGCTTGGGGACGAGGGGATAGAGAAGATGAAAAGAACAGACATGTAGATATTATAATATCTATATGTAATGTAATATTGCCAGCACTATCACGACGTGTTAGCCACTCCACACAGCCGTGGTTCTGTTGCGCCCCTTGAAGCGATGTCGGCCCTGGGGTGCAATCGTGGTAAACACGTCTCCTCTCCATGTTCACTGGGTGATGTCAGCCCCGAACGCCAACTGTAAGTGTTTCTGTTTATTTTTGTAAGTCTTCACCTTTTTGGGAACTGTTGTCATCATTCTTATGTTCAATTCATGTGCTGTGGTGAATCCTGCGTGTAAATCCATTCATCATGACCATCCATGCGCTCTTACGCAGGGCACGGAACGGGAAGATGAAATAACGATGATTTACTTGCAGGGTTCACCAGAGCACATTTAATACAGAAAGACAGACAATTCCCTAAAAGGTGAAGATGTACAAAAAAAACCAAACACACTTACTGATGGCGTTCGGGGGTCAGCATCGCCCAGAGAACAAATGAGAGGAGACGTGTTAGCCACAGGTGTGCCCCAGAGCCGACATCGCTTCAAGGACACACGAGAACCACGGCGAACATAGAGTGACTAACACGTCATGAGAGTGCTGAAAATACTGGCAGACAAACAGCACAGATGACAATACTATGGACCAGCAGTGCATGACTGGCAAATGGCCGCAAGTACACGCACTGCTGGTGATGGTGTGATGAGAAGCACCTGGGCGAGGACCGGGAAAGATGATCAGTAGGAGTTTGAATCAGCTGGTGATAATGATAGAGGGGACGTGGCCGGACCGGTGAGAGTCAGCATGCGATCACAGAAAGTAGGTCAAAGCTGTGCGTAAATCCATTAATCCTTCCCCTCCTCGTGCGCTCCTCCTGCGTAAAAGTGCACAAGGAGGGCATGAGGAGGCTTAAGACAGTTGGAGCTGAAGCGTGTGATGTGGTCTTTCACAGCCTGCTGTTTATCTAAGCCTGCGACACAACACAAAGGCATAGCCATAAAATTAAAACAAGAAACCAGAGAAACTGTGAGCTACAAAGCTGCTGTCATTCCAGTCAACAACACCGGTGTCCGTTCTGTCGCTTACGTCATGGGGGTGCCGCCCACTGAAGTAAGGGCGGCACCACAGTCCAGTCAGCGGCTGCGTTTTTTTGATGATAACTAGTTTATGCAGGCACAGTTGTAAATATTATATTGATCGTCAACAATGACTTTTGGGTTTACACAACATCCTAAAAAAATGTCAAAATCGTGTCATCAGTCCTTTAAGGTCCCTTTCACTCAGCCATGATGTGTTTGTGGGTTTTAACCTTCTAAAATGCTTAGTTGGGTCATATGACTACAGTAAAAACATATTACAATCTCTCTTCACTTAGAAATAATTATATTTTAACATTTCGGTAGAATGGTCAGAAGCTAGTTTTGCTCTTCCCGGATCTTTTTCCCTACATTACTGACAAATGATCCGGTTTTCAGTTACAAGCCATCACCATATCTCGTACCATTCTGGCTTACTTTGTTAAATTTTCACCGTGATGGTACATCGAACTGTTAGCATTAGCTTGGCTAGGCGGTTTGAGTCCGTCTGTCTAACTGCATTAGAGCTTGTCTTGGCAGGGAGAGGCTAACAGACAGGCAGCCTAGCATTAGATTAACTGTTATTCTATTGCTATTTTCTATAATTTCTGTTTACTCCTACTGGAATCCTTGTTTATCTACCAACATTTGACCATATACACTGTTCTTAGATACTAGCTTATTTTCTTGTAGTATTATCTCTAACCTCGACCAAAGGCAGCTATCTGATGCTAGGAGTTCACTTATTTGTGAATGTTTCTGCGCTTATTCTTCTCCAGGGACCAGTCATATTCTATCGACCACTGAAACCGTACACTCCAGTCCACCAGTGATGCTTTATTTCACTCATTCTTTCAGATAAATGTACATTAGTTGGCTCAGGCTCCCTACCCAAGCCAAGAGTTAGCCAGTTAAAATTAGCAATAGTGACGAAAGAGGGAGGGCAGAGTTAACTGTTGCTCATGGGCATTTAAAGAGACGTGCACTGAAATTAACCATTTTGAGGAAGGCTGAAAAGATGATTCACGATGATGCTGCAGTAAATTTAATAATTAAAGGCAATTTGGCCAAAGTATGTCACACACATTTCATTAAGACCTGTGGGAGCTGTCAGCATGTGGGAAAAGTGCAGTAAAGGAGACCTTTAAATCTGTGCATGAGTGAGCTTCATGTGTGTGGGGATTCTTCATCTGTCTTGCATTGCTCAGGAAAAGATGGATAGATCTTTGCGTTTTTACTGCCCTTTTATCTTTATAGCAAAACAGACTGAAGAATAAGTTATTCAGACTGTGAACCAAACTCCCAACAGACTTAAACAGGCCTGTCATGCCCCCCTTACTTCTTCTTCTCTCTCTTTCTGTCCGTCCCTCACCCATGACCCCTTCCAGGCAGAAATGCACTCGCACATGCACCTGGTATCTATTTTATCTGTTTTTAGACTGCAGGATAATCACCCAGACTCAAAATTAGTGTGCCATCAGCTTGGGTTACCACTAGAAAAGTGTGTTTCTGTGTAGATGTGGTTTGCTTTAATTGCGCTGAAATTGAGCTCTCGTTCTTTCCTCTTTTTTTTTTTTTTTTTTTAAAGGAGGTTGTGTATGTGTGCCTGCCTGTCAGCGAGAGAGTAAATATTTGTGCAAGAGCTCTGGTGAAGGTCAGGGTCAAACTATGACAGACAGCCCACTGGGAAATAAAAAGACACACATAGGAAGGCAGACGCGCGCGCACACACACACACACACACACACACACACACACACACACACACACACACACACACACACACACACATGCGCGCACACACACACACACACACACACACACACACATAATGAGAATCAAGCCGAAATGGTGAGACTTGAAGTGAGAAAGACAGAGAGGACAGAGGCAGACAAAACAGACAGACAGGAAGGGAAAAGTAAAGGCAAAGATAGACAGAAGAAAGGCAGATATAGAGAAAGCATCATCCTATAGTTCCCCTTGGCCGCGCTCTGTAATTGGCTGATATCCAGGGGACAGAGGGTAGAACAGAAATCAGCCTGAGTGTGCTCATGTGCTTCATGTACTGGATATCAAAAAACATTTCATATCCCATCTGATCATGTTTCTGTGAAAGAAAAGTCATAAGAGGCCATAAACAAAGTAAGGATTTGTCCGGAGGCGTCAGTCAAAGAGGTCTGTAGCCTCTGTGTCAGCGGCTCGTATCTCACCCTCACGCTGACTCACATGTCTGATTCCGACTCTCAGAAATTCTCTTGGAGTTCAGAGTAATGGTAGTCATCATGGGCTTCACAGTTTTCTCCAAGGTTGCGTTTTCTCTCGTGCGATGAACAGTCGTGGTAGAATTGAGTTAACTTTTCCGAACTTCCACAAAACAGTGAACACTGAACTAAAGTATCTGGCCAAATATGAAAATGTTTTCTGTTAGGTCAAATCTCCCATCGCTCCATGTGTACACGTGATGTGACTCAGACCCACGTTTAAAAATAAATGTATTTTCCCACAATTATGTTGGCAGACTTCTTCAACACCTGCTCTATAGCTGGATGATTTTTTTTCTCCATGGCAGTCGTCAACCCTGTTTATCTACATTTTAATATTTTCTTATCTGTTTTTGTTTGTTTTTATTTACTGTGGTCATGCAGGAAAATCTGTGCCTGTGTCTTTTTCACGCACTAGTGCATCCTCTTCTTGTTCTATCTGTAATATAAAGACATCTTTGAGACTAAAGTACTGTAATCCTATTAGGTTTGGCTTTAATGCAGTAATGTAACAGATTACTGTCAACATTTTGGTACTCACACTACAGTTATGGATCAAAAGACTTGTGACTTGGGCTACTGTAAACTCTTCAACTACCTGGACAATGGGAGGACAGGAAAAAAATAATTCAAACACGGAGTCACCGATACAACAGCTAGGTTTGCTGCTAGGTCATTCATTCGCTCACATTTTCTTCCAGCTTCTTATGCAGTTGTTAAAACCAGCCAAGGTCGCCAAATAGCAGACGCTTTTTCAGGCATACAGAGGAGTGAAAGTCAGTAGAAGCAAGACAAAATACATGTGTGTGAATGAGTCGGAGGCAGGTGTAATAGTAAAGATGCAAGGAGTAGAGATAGAGAAGATGGATGAGTTTAAATACCTGGGGTCCACCATCTAAAGCAGTGGAAAATACACAAGAGAGGTGAAGAAGAGAGTGCAGGCAGGGTGGAGTGGGTGAAGATGAGTGTCGGGGGTGATTTGTGACAGAAGGATAGCAGCTAGAGTGAGAAGGGAGATTTTCAAGACAGTGGAGAGGTGTGCTTTGGTGCTTGGTTTGGAGACGGTGGCACTGACAAAAAGACTGGTGGCGGAGCTGGAGGTGGCAGAGTTGAAGATGCTAAGATTCTCATTGGGAGTGACTAGGAGGGACAGGATTAGAAATAAGTATATCAGAGGGACAGCTCAGGTTGTGCAGTTTGGACACAAAGTAAGAGAGTCAAGGCTGAGATTGTTTGGACATGTGCAGAGGAGGGATAGTGGATATACTGGACAAAGGATGTTGAAGATGGAGCTGCCAGGCAGGAGGGAAAAGAGGAAGACCACAGAGATTAATGATGTAGTGAAGGAGGACATGGGGAGGGTTGGTATTACAGAGGAAGATGAAGGGATAGGGTGAGATGGAGGCAGATGATTCACTGTGGAGACCCTGAAAGGGAACAGCTGAAAGAAGAAGAATTTTCCACACTTCTCTTCAGCCACGCTCTGCAGTTCCTGCTTTGCTGGTCAGTAAGCTTTAGCTTGAGTATCCCTTCTTTATCCACTTCTTACTCTATTTTCTTTATCCACTTCTTACTCTATTTTAGTAGTAGTAGATTAGTTTATTTGACAGGGACAGTGCAATAAACATAGACAATTAATCAAAGACAATCAATCTGATGTGTTGCACATAGAGTGTATAGCTATTAGCTAATTTGCAACTCTTGTCCCTGGATGGGCTTTAGAAAAAAGAATCAAGATAAAAATATACACAATAACCACATACATCAATGCAGAAAAATTATAAATACACAATTATAAATATTATAAATATTATAAATACACAAATATAACAGCCTGACTCACCTTTAACATAAATATTATAAATACACAAATATAACAGCCTGACTCACATTTAACACATATAACATAACTCACATTTGCCTATTTCAGGCCTTCCTCCCTCCGTCACTCACTATAAACAAACACATTTATTCCTTCCCTTCATTCACTCTCACTTTGCAGACAAATAATTCATACATGAGTACATTCTTGTTTATTTTTCAGCCAGTTTTTAACATTTTTAGTGAATGTTTTAAAGTCCGTTATTATTTTAATTTCATTTGGCATTGTGTTCCAGATGTGACTGCCCTTTATAGAGAAAGCTGTTTGTCCAAATGTGGTTCTGCGGTGGAATATTTTACAGTTATTGTTAACAGAACTCCTGGTGGCTCTGCTGCTGTCCTGTCTTTGGACGAAACCAGCAAGTGGCTCGGGTGCTGATTTATGGAAACATTTGAACGTTAATTTCAGAAGACAGAGGTCAATGAAGCTCTCAAAACTCAATAGGTTGTATTTTTTTAAAACATTACAGTGATGCCACCTAATGGGCTTTTTGTCCAAGATTTTTAGGGTTTGATTATATAATGAACCTATATGTCTTATTGTGGAAGGGGCTGCTTGAGCCCAGACTGTCAAACAGTATGATATATGAGAAAAAACCATAGAATGCATATACAGTGCAGCTGCTTCGTAAGGTATGTAATATCTAATTAATTTAAAGCAGTTCAGATTTTTTTTTACTGTTTTTGAAATTTTCTTTATATGAAGATTAAATTTGAGTTGAGGATCTAGTACAATGCCAAGGTATTTGAATTCTGTAGCTAAACTGATGTCATGATCATGTATATTAACTTTAAAATGTTGCAGGTTACATTTTTTGATTGAAAAGCACATTGAGACTGTTTTCTGAAGGTTCAGCAATAGATGGTTCTTGAGGAGCCACTCTTGGACATCAACCATACTTGTAGACAGTACATCTGCAGCCTGTGCTGGAGTCTTGGCAGCTGTGTAAATAACTGCATCATCTGCATAAAGTTGGCATGTTGCAGCTGAGCAGTGTAACGGCAAGTCATTAATAAAAATGCTGAAAAGTAAAGGACCAAGAATGGACCCTTGTGGGATACCCATGCGGTTGTTTAAAAATGAGGATTTATCCTGGTGAACTTTTACACACTGTTCTCTATTCTGGAGATAAGATGCAAACCATTCTAATGTATTTGGGGAGAAGTTAAAAGATACCATTTTGGATAAAAGCAAACTGTGGTTTACAGTATCGAAAGCCTTTTTGAGATCTAGAAAAACAGCTCCTACCACATTACCCCTGTCCAAGGACTGTTTGACGTTTTCAATAAGGCAACAATTTGCTGTTTCTGTTGAGTATCCTGGTCTAAAACCAAATTGATGTGGATGAAGAAGTTGACTGTCTTGTAAGTAGTCTATCAGCTGTGTAGCTACAACTTTTTCAAGAACCTTAGATAGGACTGGTAAGATAGAGATTGGGCGGTAATTGCATATATCGTCTTTACTGCCTGATTTATGAACTGGTATGACGACAGCTTTTTTCCAGCCAGATGGAAATGTACTAGACCTAATGGAGAGATTAATGAGATGAGTCAGTGGTTTGATTAATATTTTGCTGTGCATTTTGAGAAAGGAGGTGCTCATATTGTAGATATCACTAGTTTTTGAGTTTGACAGTGTTTTAACAATACCAGCAATTAACTTCTCATTTACCTCATCGATGTGAAAAGTATCTGTTGGGAGTATGGAATTTGTGTTGTTGAGCACATTTGGCAGCACAAAAATTTTTGTTAAGTCTTCCACAGAGCCCACAAAGTGTGAATTAAATTCATTTGCCAAAGTAGCCTTGTCACTGACGGTCTTGCCATTGATTCTAAGTTCCTTTACCCCCTTCTGATCGTTTTTTTTATTAGTTAAGTTATTTAAATGCCTCCATAGGGAACTGTTGCTACCCTTTGCATGATCTATCAGTTTATTGTAATAAGATATTTTTGATTTTCGCAGCTCATGTACCACTTTATTTCTTAAACTTTTGTACACAAGGTGATCATTTTGTAGTTTGGAGGTTAGTGATGTTTTCAGTGCATAGTCTCGCCTCTTCATAAGTTTTCTTATTTCATTATTTAACCATGGTAGGCTAATCTTCTGTTGTCTACTTTTAATTTGCTTTGAAAATTTTTCTATAGACTTTGTGATTGTTGCAGTTATAAAATTACAACAATCATCTACTTCACATGTTGCCATGAGCTGCTCCCAATTTTGATTCTCTAAGTAATGTTCAAACTCCTCATTTTTTGATTTGGGGATAATAAAATTTGATTTGTCAATATCGACTCCCCCAAAATACTGTAGTCGCTTTTTAGTAAGTTTCCTGACAGCAAGAACCATGTTATGATCTGAGAGACCAGTTACAAGATTATAGGTTCTGGTTATTCGTTCTGGTTTATTAGTAAATACCATGTCAATAAGTGTTCTGGATTGTTTGGTTATCCTGGTGGGTCCTTTGATGATTTGCTGGTAATTAAATTTAGTCATGAGGCTTTTCAGTTTTTGTTTGTCTTTTTTATCAGACCAGTTGATATTAAAGTCACCATGAATTATTGTTTCTCTGTTCTTCTCAAGTTGTTTAACCAGATCACTTAATTCATTATAAAAGGAAGAGTTGTGTGACGGTGGGTTGTACACTACTGCAATGTTGAAATTCATTACCGGAGAGAGACATACATTAACAGCTAAACATTCAAGTGAAGTATTCAAATCAACCAGTTGACATTTATATTTCTCTTTGATGTAAATTAAAACACCTCCTCCCCTCCCTACCTGCCTGTCTTTTCTAAAACACTGGTAGCCCACAATATCGATCATATTAGTGTCTATGTTACTGTGTAGCCAGCTTTCTGAGAGACAAAGGTAGTCCAGATTTGAGTCCAACAGCAACACCGAAATCTCATCTCTTTTGGGGATTATGCTCCGTATGTTTAAATGACCGCCGAGGATCCCCTTTGGTTTAGCCTTGGTGTCCCAAAGAACTCGTGCATGATTAACAGTTTGGAAAAATAAATGTTGTTTTTGCTTTTGTACAGCTCGGTTTTGTGCTAACCCAGTGGTCTGCTGTTTAATAGTGGCAGGTCCAGGGTTAAGGTGAATATCTCCTGCCAGAAGTAGCAGAACTAACAGAACTTTAACTGTATATCCTCTGCCATATTGTGATTTTTGCTTAACAGCCATGTTTGCCTTAATTTGGAAGTTTTTGCTCAGGGCTTTTAAAGACCACATAGAGTGTAGGGTGAGATGTCCAAGCCCAAATCCATACAGGTAAAACTTTTTAACTTCACCTTTGGTTGAGTTTGTCGGAAAATCCTTCTTGTTGCAGGTCCAGACACACAAAGACAAAACGAAGAGGAAGTAGAGAAGTAGAGAAGGCTTATTAGTGGTGCCCATCAGCCCACTTTTTAATCCGGTGGCAGCCATCTTCAGTTCTTCTTGGAAAGAAGGAAAAGGAAAATCTGTGGATAGTAAAATAAATTCTGCTTATATCGCCAGAATCTGATCCGATCGTCCTCGAATCCAGCTGGGCCTCAGCTAGCCAACTAGCCCCTTCCGTTGCTGGTCTCGTTGCTCATAGTCGCCGTAACTGGTCTCCCGTCCCGCTCCTCCAACCGAGTCTCGTCACACACCGCCGCTGCCACCGAGCTCCGCTGAGGTCACGGTAAATCCTCCGCTAGGCACCGCCACCTACCGTCGTCTGCCTGGGTGAAATCTCTGCTGAGCCCCGTCAACAAATAGCCGCTTGCCTGGTAGTATCTCCGCTGGGCCTCGCAGCTGGGCTTCGATTCAGGCTGGTGTAAGGTGGAATGACTGGCGCCAGCATTAAGCTAACTAGCGTTAGCTTAGCAATCGCTTCGGGTAGTCTCGTCGCACACCGCCGCTGCAGTCACGGTAAGTCCTCCGCTGGGCACCGCCGCCTACCGCCGTCTGCCTGGGTGAAAATTTTCAGTGTGCAGTTCTACTCATACGGCATTCCACATATACTATGCACTTCTGCACTTACCAAAGTGCACTACATGGAATTCTTCAGGCTTTTCTTCCCCACAGCAAGCTTGCTTCTGTATTAATTTAATTTGGACAGAATTCTAGGCTTATTCCCTTTCAGTCTTCTTCTGTAGGTGAAGCAGACAAGACACACCACCAGTACATTGTCCTCTAATGTTTGGAGTTCAAGTCTTGAAATGCTTATATTTTAGATAGATAGATAGATAGATAGATAGATACTTTATTTCGAACAAAAAAGTATAACAAAAACAAAACAAATGACAAATACAATAAAGTAACAGTATACAGTGTTCGAAACAATGACTGTCTCTTGTTTTGTATAGATTTCCTCCTGTTTTGTATAAATTTTCTTTTATACTCCAGTACTGTGTGGACATTCAAAGAATTGCTTCATTTTAGTCCAGTTATTCAGATTGAGCAGAGTATGCAGAATAAAAACAGTTTCTCCAGCTGCTCCCAGTCCCCTTTCATTCATTATTCTGTCACCAGCTGATACTTTAGCTTCATCGCTATGCTGTTTTAAAGGTGCACCACCATACATTTCATAAGTCACACTTCAACCATCACCAGGCTTCTTTCTCCACACCATGCTTTATTCTCTGATAAATCATGAACACTGGTCTACTAGCTAGACATATATAATGTTTAACTTAATATTGCTAAATAGCAGTTAAGTTATGGTGCATCTAGGGCAGAGGTTGCACTAGACTTTTTTGTTAACCATCATTTTGACAGACTGGCTTGTAAAAATTCTGTCATAATCTATTATTATTTGTCATTTTAATTGACTTTAATTAGATCACCCTCAGTGTAATCTGTCAAATGACAGCTTTTGGATTTTCCAGCCATTGCTGAAAAAAAAGGTGCTGTTTTGGAGTAATCCAACTAATGTAAACTTGAAGTGTAACAAATTTACTTTCAGTAGTGAGTAATGAAGTCAAATAACAGATTATCTTTTAAAAAGTAACGAGTAATGTGTAATTGGTTTTTAGTGACTGCCTTAACACTGTTTAAGAGATGCAGTTCTCATGGAACGTAACCCAAACCTCTCAATTTTTGACTTTATGTATTGTCAGATATTTACTCAGATACAACCAGTCTCTTTAGACTGATTATATCTCCTCCTTCACATTGAAAGGAGCCAGTGAAGGTGGTTTGGGCATGTGATCAGAATGCCTCCTGGACGCCTCCCACTTGAGGTGTTTTGGGCATGTCCCACTGGGAGGAGACCCCGAGACAGACCCAGGATATGCTGGAGCGACTACGTCTCCCAGCTGGTCTGGTAACACCTTGGTATCCTCTCTGAAGAGCTGGAGCAGGTGGCTGGGGAGAGGGAAGTCTGGGCTTCTCTGCTTGAACTGCTGCCTCCGTGACCCGGACCTCCGGAAAAGCGGTAGAAGATGGATGGATGGATGAATGGATGGATAATCAGTCTCTCAAGCTAGTAAAGCAACCAAATTTGACAGATTGCAAAGCAATCTGTTTACAGAAAACCTTTTATTAATTAAATATTCCTAATATTCACGTTTGACAAACTTAATTAAGGATGCACTTATGTCACTGTTTTCAGAGTACAAGTACTTCAGTTTAAGGACTTGACAATAATGAGTACATGACAGGATGTTCAGTTTTTGCCTCTTTTATTTCTCCCACACTGCTCTACTCACTGATGGCCTTACGTGTGTATGTGTGCAGCACCATTCTTTTTGTGCATCGTTGTAGTGCTTTAAGGAGTATCGATGTAAATTTGTGATACTGATATTGGAATTGGGCCTGATAACACCCAATACCAATATCATACCAATATCAGTACCTCACCCACCATGGTAGTGTTAAAGCATTAAATTTGACTGGAATTAATAGTCTCTAAATAAGGAGCCGATTTTCCTTCTTTTCTTATCCCAACAGGTTTCACAGGAAGTGTGTATGTGTGTATTTCTGTGAGTGCATGTTTGGCAGGATTATTAGTAATGGTGAATATTATGTTGTTAAAAGTGGTTATGAACTCTGATTAGGGATTAGAGAATCTCAGCAGGGGCTGGACATCTCTGTCCCACACAAACCTCATGGTTGTCAGACAAGCATGCACGTGCACTTTTCTGCTCTGTAAACCTCCCACTGCAGAAACACACTCACATACATCACTACTATAGGGCTGGGCCATATACCGAATATATTTGATGCATCAATATAAATGTCCATGTGAGATACATAAAATGCTTATACTGAGACTATCGAATATAAAGTGTCACGCCGATGTCGGGCTTTGACTTCTCGCTCTCTCTCCTCCGTCTCTCAGTGACAACACCGCTGCTGCACACTCCCATGCCCATCCAGAAAAAAAACCTCCATTGCGCAGGTGCTTTTTTAAATCTGGAGAGGAGGGACAGGGAGTCCTCAGAAAACTTCATTGGCACACATTTCTCCTTTCATTTATGCTATAAATGCTTTATGACACTGACTTGCGAGGCAGTGGTCAGGCTGTCCAATGTGTCCGCCACCCCCAACACCCCAAACTGATGCTCGGGGAAAACATCTCACTGCGGTTCCAGCCAGGCACCGTCTTCAAGCTCCGTGGACTGTGGTGAATACCAAGAGCAGAGAGAAATGGCTTGACTGCCAGAATCAAAGCATGTCTGTCTCTAGTCATACAGAATGGGGGAGCAAGTGTAGATCAACTTCAATGACTAAAGCAGCACGTTTGCAGCGCAGTCTTCACTCTGTAGGCATGGAAATCATTCTTGCCACCGCAAGAGAACTTTCAAAGTAAGAGTGCCCATCTGGTCTTGTAAACTCTCAAAATAAGAATGAGCTGCTCGCCAAATGAACTGATTGAACGAAGACACATAAAAAAGTGACAAATGATACTTCTGCCACCAACAAATCTACCTACGGGTACAAATAAAGTAACCTGAACCTGAACCTGAACCTGTTCAGCTAAGAATTGACTATGTGTGGGAAACTGAAATATTTCTACCTATAAATAAACTTACTGATAATACTGGTTTTGTTAAGCAAGACAGGGAGCGAGAGAGAGAGAGAAAAAATGTACTTTCATGAGTACTTTCTTTATATCGATATAAAGAACTTTCTCTGAGGTGGTCCTTCATTTTATTTCATTATTATCAGTAGACGATGGTGTAGCTCTAGGGGTTGTGTCTTCCAAGGCGCTACGGGCCTGGGCGGGGTGTATGGAGATCTTGGGCTGCCCATATGTCAAGATCCTTCTCTTGGCTTTGCAGGTAGAGTCCAAAGGAACAGTTAAACCAATACAGTTTGGTACCAGTGCAACTGCAGGAGTTGCCGGAAGGTGGCACTGTGCATTGTGCGCTGTGGCGCTGTGCCTTACGGGCCCCACTTTGGATTTACCCTTTGGGTTGACTCCCGAAGCCTTTCCCATGGATGGGTATACCACAGGGCAGCGGAACCTGCTGACAACAGCTTCACTGTTAGCTGGGACCCTGACAGGTGCTCCTGCCCCGGGTCAAAGTAGTCCTGGGAGCAATGACAATTTAGGGGTTGCCCCACACTCCCCAAAACCACAGAACTCCGATGCTGTGGTCTTGTCACCAGATGCAGTTTAACGTCATACCCAGGACTTTCTATATAATGTACCTTAAACTTGCCATTTTTCATTCTCTTATTATAGGAGTGGATAAATGTGCTTACTTTCTGAAAATGCACGGTTTATTTCAAGCTTTCAACATGTCAGAAATGACAGCTATCCTGTAGTACTGCAGAAATACTGCATATATTTCTAGTGATCACTTGAGCATTATTACACTAGTGGTTAGCGTACGTGTTAGCCTTTAGCTTAGCTGTGCTTCCGCCTCTCCTGTCTTCTCTGTGGGCCTCCTCTCTTCTCTCCAGCGTTCAGGTCAAGCTTGTGCATTGATGGGCCATTTGTCCACATAGTATGAGAGTGATACTCATGCAAACAGATTTGAACACCCAGAATTAAATAAAATGAGGACTCTGTGCCACAGATCTCTGACCATGTTTACATGTACACAAATAAACCAGTTATGACTGGATTTCTGGAGTTATCTGATTATTCGAGTGGCCATGTGAACAGAATAATACGATAGAGGTCATGTAACTGAGCTCATTAACTCAAGTGGTTTACCCTCCAATAATCCATTTATTCAGCGCATGAAAACACAACTTTTTTCCTCTTCTTCTAGCTTTATTCCCATGTTCTAGTGGGGTTGCTGTGGCAGACATAGATATATCTGCCATATCCATAGGTTGGAGCTGAGTTTTTTACACCGGATGCCCTTGCTGACACAACTCTGCCCATTTTTATCCAGGCTTGGGACCGGCACAGGGAGTACAATGGCTTGTGCAGCCCCTGTGGCTGAGTAACCAACATTTCCCTCTGTTCCATTATTGCAGAGCACCAAGCTGGACTGCAGGAAGTTCCATTTTTATATGGTCTTTGGCATGACTCGGCTGGGACTTGAACCCAGCCTCCCGGTTGTGGGGCAGATGCTCTACCTCTAGGCCAGCACTCCGGTGCACATGAAAACACAACAAAACTAATTATTGCCATTATCACTTTATTCCCAGTAATCGGTTCATTGTGACCATGTAACCGGGGTTACTGTTTTCAGTTGCAACATAGACTGTCCAACCAGAAACAGTACCTGCATTTCGAAAGTGAGATTGTGCATTGATATGGCCCATATGTCCACACAGTATGACAGTGATACTTCAGCAAACTGATTTGACCACCGAGAATTAAACAAAATGAGGAGTTTGTGCCATGAATTGGGCTTTACGTCTCTAGTTTGAGTTGCGCTATAGACTGTTCAGCTGGAAACAGTACCTACATTTTAAAAATTCTGCTGGTTTCGCTCCGCTATGATTAACCTTGATTAATAGCGACAAAAAAGAGTCACCATTAAGGGGGGCATTACGTTATCCTGGAATTATTGTGTTAAATTTGACACCACTGTTCTTTTAATATATATTGTGTATCATGATATGGAATAATTATATTGTGATAAACTGATGGCCTAAAGGTAGAGCATTGGCCCTCAACCGGGAGGTTGTGGGTTCAGGTCCTGGCCGGGTCATACCAAAGACCATATAAAAATGGTACTTCCTGTCTTCTAGCTTGGTGCTCAGCATAATAGAATGGAGGAAAAGGAAGTTGATTACCCAGCCACATGGGCAGCAGAAGCCAGTGTGCACCCTGTGCCAGTCGCACACCTGGATAAATGGGAGGGTTGTGTCATGAAGGACATCCAGTGTAAAAATCCTTGCCAAATCGACATGCAATTTCCGAGTTTTTTCTGTTATTTCAGTGTGGAATCAAAAAAATATATCTATCTATCTATCTATCTACATCTATGCAGATTACTGCGATATAAGGTGATGATACACTCTCGTGAGCAGCTAAAAGACAAACACACACACACACACACACACATATATACTGTATATTCTTGGGTGTTTTTAGTTGTGTGTTTTGGGTCATTATCCTGTTGCAAGACCCATGACCTGCAACTGAGGCCAAGCTGTCTGACACTGGGCAGCACATTTCTCTCTAGAATACCTTGATAGTCTTGAGATTTCATTGTACCCTGCACAGATTCAAGACACCCTGTGCCAGATGCAGCAAAGCAGCCCCAGAACATAACAGAACCTCCTCCATGTTTCACAGTAGGGACAGTGTTCTTTTCTTGCTATGCTTTATTTTTGCGTCTGTGAACATAGGGCTGATGTGCCTTGCCAAAAAGTTCCAGTTTTGTCTCGTCTGTCCATAGGACATTCTCCCAGAAGCTTTGTGGCTTGTCAACATGCAGTTTGGCAAATTCCAGTCTGGCTTTTTTATGATTTGTTTTCAACAGTGGTGTCCTCCTTGGTCGTCTCCCATAAAGTCCACTTTGGCTCAAACAACGACAGATGGTGCGAACTGACACTGATGTACCTTTTTTTTTTTTTTTTGTTACTTATTTGTACCCGTAGGTAGACTTGGTTTGCAGTCTGGTGACAAGCCACCGGCTGCTGGTCGCTGCGTGCGCGAGCGCCCTAAACCTACATGTTTTTGGTGTGCGGGAGGAAACCGGAGAAATCCCGGAGTAAACCCGCGCAACACGGGGAGAACATGCAAACTCCACACAGCTCACTGTTGGTCGGGGGCTGGGATCGAACCCACGATCTCATGATCCCCGCGGTCCCCCGGCCGAGGGTAAAACTGTGCTGCCACAGTGCTAAACCACTGCGCCACCGTGCAGCCCAACCTTGCAGCCCAACCTTGACCTTGGAGTTCACCATGAATGAGTTTAGAGGTTGTTCTGGGCTCTTTTGTTACCATTCATATTATCTGTCTCCTTCTGTGGCCACGTCCAGGGAGATTGGCTACAGTCCCATGGATCTTAAATTTCTGAATAATATGTGCAACTGTAGTCACAGGAACATCAAGCTGCTTGGAGATGGTCTTATAGCCTTTACCTTTAACATGCTTGTCTATAATTTTCTTTCCAATCTCCTGAGACAACTCTCTCCTTTGCTTCCTCTGGTCCATGTTTAGTGTGGTACACACCATGTCAACAAACAGCACAGTGACTACTTGTCACCCTTTAAATAGGCCGACTGACTGATTACAAGTTTGTAGACACCTGTGATGTTAATTACAGGACACATCTTGGTTGAACATGTCCCTATGGTCACATTATTTTCAATCTTTTCTAGGGGTGCCATCATTTTTGTCCAGGCCTGTTTCACGAGTTTGTTTTTTAAAATAATTTTGTTGAACTACAGTTCAAACGCATCGTGTGATTTTCACTGATTAATTTTCATAGAATTTTTATTTATTACCACTTTTGTCAGATTCAAGTTATTTCTGTGACCATTGTGGGTTTTTCTTTCATTAACAGAGGGGTACCAACAATTTTGTCCAGTACACCTCTCACATTTTTTGTAAATATTTTATTAATATCTTTTCATGGGACAACACTGAAGATATGATACTTTGATACAATGTAAAGTAGTCAGTGTACAGCTTGTATAACGGTGTAAATTTGCTGTCCCCTCAAAATAACTCAACACACAGCCATTAATGTCTAAACCGCTGGCAACAAAAGTGAGTACACCCCTAAGTGAAAATGTCCAAATTGTGCCCAATTATCCATTTTCCCTTCCTGGTGTCATGTGACTCGTTAGTGTTACAAGGTCTCAGGAGTGAATGGGGAGCAGGTGTGTTAAAGTTGGTGTTATCGCTCTCACACTCTCGCATACTGGTCACTGGAAGTTCAACATGGCACCTCATGGCAAAGAACTCTCTGAGGATCTGAAAAAAAAAAAATTGTTGTGCTACGTAAAGATGACCCAGGCTATAAGAATGATTGCCAACACCCTGAAACTGAGCTGCAGCACAGTGGCCAAGACCATACAGCGGTTTAACAGGACAGATTCCACTCAGAACAGGCCTTGTCATGGTTGACCAAAGAAGTTGAGTGCACATGCTCAGCGTCATATCCAGAGGTTGTCTTTTAAAACAGATGTATGAGTGCTGCTAGCATTGCTGCAGAGATTGAAGGGGTGGGGGGGGTCAGCCTGTCAGTGCTCAGACCATACGCTGCACACTGCATCAAATTGGTCTGCCTGGCTGTCGTCCCAGAAGGAAGCCCCTTTTAAAGATAATGCACAAGAAAGCCCACAAACAGTTTGCTGAAGACAAGCAGACCAAGGACATGGATTACTGGAACCATGTCCTGTGATCTGATGAGACCAAGATAAACTTATTTGGTTCAGATGGTGTCAAGCATGTGTGGCGGCAACCAGGTGAGGAGTATAAAGACAAGTGTGTCTTTCCTACAGTCAAGCATGGTGGTGGGAGTGTCATGGTTTGGGGCTGCATGAGTGCTGCTGGCACTGGGGAGCTACAGTTCATTGAGGGAAACATGAATGCCAACATGTACTGTGACATACTGAAGCAGAGCATGAACCCCTCTCTTTGGAAACTGGGCCACAGGGCAGTATTCCAACATGATAACGACCCCAAACACACCTCCAAGACGACCACTGCCTTGCTAAAGAAACTGAGGGTAAAGGTGATGGACTGGCCAAGCATGTCTCCAGACCTAAACCCTATTGAGCATCTGTGGGCCATCCTCAAATGGAAGGTGGAGGAGCGCAAGGTCTCTAACATCCACCAGCTCCGTGATGTTGTCATGGAGGAGTGGAAGAGGATTCCAGTGGCAACCTGTGAAGTTCTAGAGAACTCCATGCCCAAGAGAGTTAAGGCAGTGCTGGAAAATAATGGTGGCCACACAAAATATTGACACTTTGGGCACAATTCGGACATTTTCACTTAGGGGTGTATTTACTTTTGTTGCTAGCGGTTTAGACATTAGTGGCTGTGTGTTGAGTTATTTTGAGGGGACAGCAAAGTTACACTGTTATACAAGCTGTACACTGACTACTTTACATTGTATCAAAGTGTCATATCTTCAGTGTTGTCCCATGAAAAGATATAATAAAATATTTACAAAATGTGAGGGGAGTACTCACTTTTGTCAGATACTGCATGTGCAGATTTGATCTGCAGTTTCAAATGGTGTAGTTTCCGTTAAAACATAAAAGGTGTTCCTTTTAACATCTATCTGAACTTTTGTTCAGTGTGACAACGTGTCAGTTTGACCAAAAGCACGTTTCACGGGCATGTACCCACGAGCACAAACAAACCCAAACACAGATGCGACCCTGGTGGCCTCGAAGGACGTCAGATTCAATCTCGTCAGATTTCTCCACTGACGCTTGATGTATCAATTTTTAAGTAGCTGGCTTCATCTAATGCCCGTGTAACTGGTGCACACACACACACACACACACACTCACACACACACAGAAGCTGCTCTGTGCTCTAGGAGCTGTGGCACTCGAGGGGTACTCGAAGGGTTCCATCTTGAAAGCCTGTTGCCATGGTGACCATTATGGAGCTCATCTCCCGTGGGCCAGCGGGCTTTACACAACTTTCCTCCCAGCTGAACACACACATAGACACTCATTACATCCCCCACCCACTCACAAACTCACATGTAGCGTTCTCCTCTTTCTACCCTTTATGGCAAAGCCGGCCAGGAGCCAATATTTGACTTGAACCAAGTGCGATGGAAGGCAAGAGAACAGAGCAATTAGCACTTAAACTTGTAGGGACATTTGAAAAGGAAGCGGAGAGGGGGAGGAGATTGTTCACGGTCGTGCTACGGATGTGTTTATTTTGGTGAAATGGAGCCAGTGTGTTTTTGCAAATGTAAAGAGCTGCTTAGTTTAATGCAATAACTCTTACGGAGTTGTAACTGTGAGATACTGATTTGTGTTTCTGTTTGAACACTTCTGTTCACATCCTGTTGAATATGAACTTCTCTTTTGATCATTGCTAAAGCACGGTTCATGGATCAGTTCAACTGAGGTCTGATGTGCCTCCTGAATTAGCCTGAGGAATCAGCATAAAAGGCAAGAAACTGGAACCCTCATCTCTTCTGACACAGAATACCACTAAGTAAAACACAACATACTTTCATAAAAGTTGTCAGCCTTCAGCAGGCCACTCTGTGTGACCTCTTAACAGTGTAATTCATTGACTGTAAAGAGTGTAAAATGTCTGGTAACACTGTAATATATTCATCCTTCAGGGGAGGATAAAAAGGTTATGAACCACTTATATATCTCATTCATTTTATCCTTTGTGAATGAAGTGAAAGTTAGAGGGAGCAAAAGTGCACAGAGTCTGGCAATAAAGGGAAAGATTCATCTGTTTTGATGCATATTTTAACCAAGTAAGGAACTGACAATGATTTAAAGGTCCCAGCTTCTGATGGATGAAGGTTTACTGCTTTTCTTTGCTTGTATGCCATCGAAATAAGAAAGGTCACAAATAAGTTTTACTTAATTTGTTGAATAAAATCAAAAAGGTTTTATTAGTGATTTTTATCCACCTTATTCTTAGCCCCCATGATGCCTTGCATGAACTGTGGACGCAGCTTCCGGTACTAGTTTAGAACATATGGTTGTCACTGAAACGGGACACTTTTCCTTATTAAAAAAACAATGACTTCAGCATCAGAAATGTGGGAACACGGCCTTTTGCACCTCAAAACAGTAACATAATCATACCACTTCCCACGACTATCGAGGGATGGAAAGATGATCTTAAAAAGTGGCCTCGTACACCGGAGCTCTGCTAGCGCTGCTGCTAAAATGCTAACAATGTAAACAATATTTTAGCTAGGCTGAAAACTCGATCGGTCGGGAGTTATGTCTTCCGCAAAAGCATAGGTATTTTTAGAAAGTACAATTTCTAAGGTTTAAAATGATACTAAACACTCTGGGGTTTCCTGGGCCTTTGCCGCTAGCAACCAAAGAAAGTGTCATGATTTATGCCTCGTTGCCTGCAGCTCGTAATGGCACGGCGCGCATTCAACACCGTGCATGGGTGTTTTAAATTCAGGGTAAAACGTCAATCTGTGACATTCATACAAGTGAAAACATACCTGACTCTTGTCTTAGTGTCTGTCCTGTGTCTGTACCACTGATCTCATGAACAATCCTTTAGTTTTCAGTGCATGATCTACTCATTGCTGTAGAAGCCACAGATTTAGCATCACACAACTAAACATTCAAAAATACAAAAACTACAAGTGCTGAAATTAGCTGCCACTTGAGTGGAAAACATGTACTGTATGTGGACTATACATTAAAATGAATTTGAAAAACTTTTAAAAACGCTATTTTAAATGCCCCTGCTACTCCACTGAAACTGACTGTTTTTACACTGGGTCAAATGAAACTGGAAGTTCCGTCCAGAATCGCTCCTCCAGCGGCACCCACAGGAATAAGGTGGATATTGTGGATGTTAAAACAACATTAGCATTTTTGAAATCACATTGTATATCAGATAGCAAGGAAAAGGCCTGCCTGTTAACACATTCTGCAGATGTTACATGTATGATACAGTGGGGCAAAAAAGTATTTAGTCAGCCACCAATTGTGCAAGTTCTCCCACTTAAAAGATGAGAGAGGTCTCCAATTTTCATCATAGGTATACCTCAACCATGAGAGACAAAATGAGGAAAAAAAAATTTCCAGAAAATCACATTGAAGGATTTTTAATGAATTAATTGGTAAATTCCTCGGTAAAATAAGTATTTGGTCAATAACAAAAGTTCATCTCAATACTTTGTTATATACCCTTTGTTGGCAATGACAGAGGTCAAACGTTTTCTGTAAGTCTTCACAAGGTTTTCACACAGTGTTGCTGGTATGTTGGCCCATTCCTCCATGCAGATCTCCTCTAGACCAGTGATGTTTTGGGGCTGTCACTGGGCAACACGGACTTTCAACTCCCCCCAAAGATTTTCTATGGGGTTGAGATCTGGAGACTGGCTAGGCCACTCCAGGACCTTGAAATGCTTCTTACGAAGCCACTCCTTCGTTGCCTGGGCGGTGTGTTTGGGATCAATATCATGCTGAAAGACCCAGCCACGTTTCATCTTCAATGCCCTTGCTGATGGAAGGAAGTTTTCACTCAAAATCTCACAATACATGGCCCCATTCATTCTTTCCTTTACACGGATCAGTCGTCCTGGTCCCTTTGCAGAAAAACAGCTCCAAAGTATGATGTTTCCATCCCCATGCTTCACAGTAGGTATGGTGTTCTTTCTCCTCCAAACACGACAAGTTGAGTTTTTACCAAAAAGTTCTATTTTGGTTTCATCTGACCATATGACATTCTCCCAATCCTCTTCTGGATCATCCAAATGCTCTCTAGCAAACTTCAGATGGGCCTGGACATGTACTGGCTTAAGCAGGGGGACACGTCTGGCACTGCAGGATTTGAGTCCCAGGCGGCGTAGTGTGTTACTGATGTAGCCTTTGTTACTTTGGTCCCAGCTCTCTGCAGGTCATTCACTAGGTCCCCCCGTGTGGTTCTGGGATTTTTGCTCACCGTTCTCGTGATCATTTTGACCCCACGGGGTGAGATCTTGCATGGAGCCCCAGATCGAGGGAGATTATCAGTGGTCTTGTATGTCTTCCATTTTCTAATAATTGCTCCCACGGTTGATTTCTTCACACCAAGCTGCTTACCTATTGCAGATTCAGTCTTCCCAGCCTGGTGCAGGTCTACAATTTTGTTTCTGGTGTCCTTTTTTTTTTTTTTTTTTTTTTTTTTTGTTACTTATTTGTACCCGTAGGTAGACTTGGTTTGCAGTCTGGTGACAAGCCACCGGCTGCTGGTCGCTGCGTGCGCGAGCGCCCTAAACCTACATGTTTTTGGTGTGCGGGAGGAAACCGGAGAAATCCCGGAGTAAACCCACGCAACACGGGGAGAACATGCAAACTCCACACAGCTCACTGTTGGTCGGGGGCTGGGATCGAACCCACGACCTCATGATCCCCGCGATCCCCCGGCCGAGGGTAAAACTGTGCTGCCACAGTGCTAAACCACTGCGCCACCGTGGTCTTGACCATAGTGGAGTTTGGAGTCTGACTGTTTGAGGTTGTGGACAGGTGTCTTTTATACTGATAGCGAGTTCAAACAGGTTCCATTAATACAGGTAACGAGTGGAGGACAGAGGAGCCTCTTAAAGAAGAAGTTACAGGTCTGTGAGAGCCAGAAATCTTGCTTGTTTGTAGGTGACCAAATACTTATCTTACTGAGGAATTTACCAATTAATTCATTAAAAATCCTTCAATGTGATTTTCTGGATTTTTTTTGCTCATTTTGCCTCTCATAGTTGAGGTATACCTATGATGAAAATTGGAGACCTCTCTCACCTTTTAAGTGGAAGAACTTGCACAATTGGTGGCTGACTAAATACTTTTTTGCCCCACTGTATATCCAACTTAATTTTGAGCAGTTTGCTTGTCAGAAAAACAACAACCTTCTAGTCCACTTGTTCTAGTTGCCGACTGTTATGAGCAAACTGTGTTGTACTAATGTGTGCTGAGAACAAACTGGAACAGTCACCCATAAGCCAAAAGGTTAACATCCAGTAGGTGATCTGTTATTTTTAACAATAGGGATGGATAAGGGGGTTGTTAGAGAGTCCTCACCTATTTAGCAGAAGCAAGATAGATGCAAATGAAAATTAAGTTCAAATTTGCAAGAATAAAAGTGCCAAAACATGATAAGTGACGATCATTTTCATTTAAAAAGTCCCAAATTTACCATAAGCAAGTTTCAAATTTACAAGAAAAAAGGGTTATACATTCAAAAGAGGAAAAACGAATAGGGAAAAAACATATTTCTAGCAAAAAGTAATAAATTTCCAAGAATAGCTAAAAATTTCCATGAAAAAAGTTGCAAATCTATCAAAAAAAAGCTGCATATTTATAAGAAAGCAGATGCTAATTTACCCCCCCCCCAAAAAAAAAAAAAAAAAAAAAACAGTTATTAATGCTGGCTGGTTTATTGTTATATGAATGATTTTATAGAATAGAACAGGCTTTATTGTCATTGGACATTTATTGTCATTTATTGTCTTTTCCCACACAAACGTTTTTCTAATGAAATTGTAACTTTTTGCCAGAACAATAGTTCAACATTTTTCTACATGTGCAACTATACTCCCCAATTTGTGACAGTTTCCTCTTAGAACACATCGAAACACCTTGAAAATGTGTTTTCCTGTTAGACCAGCAGTAGAAAAGCTGTTTGTGGGCTCTTATTGCCATTTTCCTTAACACCCCACCCCAACTATTTCTATGGTGTTTCTGTTTTAACAACATCCTGCTCTAATGATAATGTGACCCATAACAGACTTAAAATTTCATTAATATATTAAAGAATACTATAGAAATGAATCCAACACATGAAGTATGCAGAATGAAAGAAAGGTAACTGTTCTGTGGATTTCACAAAAAAACAACACTAACAAAAAACAATCACATTGTTGAACTTCTGATGTTACCATGGTAACCAACATACACAAATATATAGCATCTGCTACAGAACTGAGCTGAAAGAAAAACACGTCTGTCTGCTTCTTCAGCAGTAGATAATTAAGCAATATTACATGAGACGGAATATGGTATTAATTTATATATGATAATAAAATGATAATTCCTGCACATAATTAATAGAAATAGCACTAGAGGCACTACTAAGGATTGGAATGAGGACATGAAACACATAAAAGCAACTTGATGGTCACCATTAGATGTTTAACTCTCAGTTGGACTACATTATGTAAAATGAATGCTATATTAAAAACACACAAACATAACTGAAGACATTAAAGCTGTTTGGAAACAAACTGAATTATCATCTCCTGTATTTTGATTTGATTTGTCATTTTTGCAGCCAGGTAAATGGTCATTGTGGAATGAATTTTTAAGGCATTTCCACATTGTGTTCACATTTCAGACCCTTGTAAGTACACCATTTCACTGCAGTGAAGAAACTGGAATATGTTCTTAGATCATTTTCTGACAGTAGAAAATTTATCAACACAAATCATCAGCAGGTGGAATGAAGGGGTGTCTAACAGAATCCAGTGAGCTCATGTGTGCAGTGTTTGTCCCCGAAGGTTGAACTTGGGGTGTTTCCCTCTCAATCAGTTGACTGTGATTGAGGGTGTGTCTTGAGTAGCGGTACTATATCATATCTAAGAGCTATCGATTGGCATAAATACACTGACTGTCTCTGGTGACCAGATGAATAATTAATGTGACACTAGATCTGAGGCCACTCGTGGCTTTCGGACAAACACGTACGAACACACACATCTCAAAGACCAAACACTGTCAGCTGAGATCATGCAGATCTGGAGAAAACTTGTTAAGCATAGTTTTTGTGTCTAAACTTTCACCCCCATGTACAGTGGTGTGAAAAAGTGTTTGCCCCCTTCCTGATTTCTCATTTTTTTGTAGGTTTGTCACACTTAAATGCTTCAGATAATCAAACAAATTTAAATATTAGACAAAGATAACACAAGTAAACACAAAATGCAGTTTTTAAATGAAGCTGTTTATTATTAAGGGTAAAAAAAATCCAAACCTATATGGCCCTGTGTGAAAAAGTGATTGCCCCCCTGTTAAAACATACATTAACTGTGGTTTATCACATTTTTGGAAAGCTGAGTCCAGTTTCTCTAGCCACACCCAGGCCTGATTACTGTCACATCTGTTCTTAATCAAGAAATCACTTAAATAGGACCTGCCTGATAAAGTGAAGTAGACCAAAAGATTCTCAAAAGCTAGACATCATGCTGCAATCCAAAGAAATTCAGGAACAAATGAGAAACAAAGTAATTAAGCTCTATCAGCCTGGAAAAGGTTATAAAGCCATTTCTAAAGCTTTGGGACTCCAGCAAACCACAGTGAGAGCCATTATCTACAAATGGCAAAAACATGGAACAGTGGTGAACCTTCCCAGGAGTGGCCAGCTGACTAAAATTACCTTAAGAGTGCAGCAACGACTCATCCAAGAGGTCACAAAAGACCCCACAACAACATCCAAAGAACTGTAGGCCTTACTTGCCTCAGTTAAGGTGGGTTCATGACTCCACCACGAGAAAGAGACTGGGCAAAAATGACTTGCATGGCAGAGTTCCAAAATGAAAACCACTGCTGATCAAAAAGAACATAAAGGCTTGTCTCAGTTTTGCCAGAAAACATTTTGATAATCCCCAAGACGTTTGGGAAAATACTCTGTGGACTGACGAGACAAAAGTTGACGTTTTTGGAAGGTGTGTGTCCCATTACATCCGGTGTAAAAGTAACACAGCATTTCAGAAAAGGAGCATCATACCAGCAGTAAAATATGGTGGTGGTAATGTGATGGTCTGGGGCTGTTTTGCTGCTTCAGGACCTGGAAGACTTGCTGTGGTAAATGGAACCATGAATTCTGCTGTCTACCAAAAAATCCTGAAGGAGAATGTCCGGCCATCTGTTCGTGACCTCAAGCTGAAGCGCACTTGGGTTCTGCAGCAGGACAATGATCCAAAACACACCAGCAAGTCCACCTCTGAATGTCTTAAGAAAAACAAAATGAAGACTTTGGAGTGGCCTAGTCAAAGTCCTGTCCTGAATCCGATTGAGATGCTGTGGCGTGACCTTAAAAGGCAGTTCATGTTTGAAAACTCTCCAATGTGTCTGAATTACAACAATTCTGCACAGATGAGTGGGCCAAAATTCCTCCACAGCACTGTAAAAGACTCATTGCCAGTTATCACAAACGCTTGATTGCAGTTGTTGCTGCTAAGGGTGGCCCAACCAGTTATTAGGTTTTGGGGGGCAATCACTTTTTCACACAGGGCCATGTAGGTTTGGATTTTTTTCCCCTTAATAACAAACACCTTCATTTAAAAACTGCATTTTTTGTTTACTTGTGTTATCTTTGTCTAATACTGTATTTAAATTTGTTTGATGATCTGAAACATTTAAGTGTGACAAACATACAAAAAAATGACAAATCAGGAAGGGGGCAAACACTTTTTCACACCACTGTACGTCTGTTTAGTGAGTGCCTGCAATCACTGTCTCGCTGCTTCAACTTCCTTATCCCATTTAAAAAAAACCAAAAAACATCTATGGTAAACCATTAATCATAAGGGAACAACTCAAGTAACTCATTTCCCATGGGGCAGACACTGGGAATAGCTTCAGAAAAAAAAAGTCCAAAAAAGTGGGGGAGAGTGAGAAGGGAGGGGAGAGGGGGAACTCGGAGAGAAAAAGAAAAGTGGAGTGAATAGTAGAAAACAGCAGATGAGGAGAAGGAAGATCCAATCACGGCAGCCAAGGCGCCATTCTTGGAGAAAGTTTTTGATCAGGCAAGTTGTGCGGACGCCAGGCCTGGTATGGGGTGCCTTGTCTGTCCTCTCTGTCCAAAATCCTTTGTGCCTCTGTGGCTGGACAGCGCCTGAGGCCAGGACTCTCCGGATGCAACGTCTCTGGAGAAAAGCTGCTTTTCCACACTGCTCCTACAGCCCGGCCAACAGGAACACGCACTCACACACACAGTCACCAGCGCAGCACACAGGCACCCATTACCGTAGAAGCTGACAGGATGGGGGGAAGAGAGCTGAAACCCTTAGAGAATTACCACTCCTTTTCCTCCTTTTTTTTTTTTCCTTCTGCCCCCCCACCCCCACCGCTTTCACACCTACACATTCGCAACCTTTTTTTCCCGTGTCCTCTCAGGTCTTTGGGGGATTGTGCTAGTGGACTTTGCTCCCCTATGATGAATGATTTACCTAAAAATACTGTCTATGTGAGCGAGCACAGCATCCAGGTGGAAGAACTTACCTCTACACTGAAAAATCACACTACTTTTAGGCCACTTTTCCGTCTCGTTATATCTGTGGGTTAGCAGCGGCTTCCAGCATAAGGTGTGTGTGCCTTTGTGTGAGTCTGCGGGCGTGATGATATACCGCCTTTCTGGGACAAGTGACGTATAGCTTGATTAAATCCGTGACCTTCACCGGCGGCACAAGCAATCAGCAGGCGAACGCACACGTTAGCACACATGCTGCATACTTAACACCACCTCGCACACGGGCGCTTGGCACACAAACATGTAATCAGCTTCTGGTGGAGTCTGTCACATCATTGATCCCACCTATCCTCCACCACCCCCCACCCCCCCCATCCAAAATCATATTTGAGGCACCGTCGTTTTCCTCACACACAGATTTGTGCACTGTAATTCTGTTTTACCAGTGCAGCAGAGATGATGGCAAAGATGGGACTACCTCGGCTATGAATGTATAAATAAATACATGCGTAATCTATATTCAGATTTCCAAAGGGAAAGTCAGAAATTCTATTTTGTGGCCCAGGATGCAAAAGGGAAATCATTCAAGTCCCCAGTCTATTTCCGTAGTTGCCTGTGTTGAGTGGTATCACGGCTTTCCCTTCCCAGTTTTATGACTCCACATAATGACTAATATGCAGCCAGTGAAACAGCCAAAGCAATAGTCATATTATGTTATTGTAACCACTGCTGTGACTGAGGCTGTGTACTTTTGTTCCCTTGGCTGCCTGAAGATCAAATGCTTATATAACAGCAGTGACTGTTGATCTGCTGTTGCACTGCTTTATCGCACCGCGCGACCCTTCGGTTTGAGCTGTTTTTAGCCTGATGTATACAGACCTGACTTCACATTATATTACAACAAGCCTTGCTTTTGCCACGGGTGCTCATTTATCACATTGAGGTGGGGGTTTTTTTGCCCCTTTTCTACCCTTTGAAGAAACGAGTGTTCAAACTAAACAGCTCTATAGGTTGTTTAAGCTGCATGTGAATGACTTGGTTGAAGGGGTTCAACGGGTTTTTTATTAATTGATTCTGCAGTATCTTTGGAGAAGTTATCGAATCCTAAAATGGACCAGATGCATCCATCAGTGTCTATGTATGTATGAATGAATGAATGAATGAATAAATGATTTAAGTGACTAGTGGTGCATTAATAGCATTTCATTTTAAAATTGTTCCCGCTGTCAAAAACAACCATGCAAGCACTCCTAAAATGGCTTTTAATGGTTTCACATTAAAAGCCAGGTAACCTGCATGCGGAGGCAGGTTGAACGGTAGCACAAAGGCACCCAGGGGACCAATTTTAACTTTCATTCTCAATCACAGTTAGCTTAAATTCACTTTCACTTTTTCATTATGTTTTGGTTCAAAAAATAATTATTTGGGTTGAAACTCACTGTTGAAATGAAATATATTAGAATTACAGGTGTGATGAGTTTCTTCTCCATCTAAGCATGAAAACACCAGGTTTCATTTTACAAGACACACGCTGGCCTAACAGGCATACTCACAATATTCACTAGTCAGCCACGGTGGGCTGTACCAAAAGGCTGCACAATAAATGAATATATATACATACATGATTAAAAATCATGGGATACTTGAGTCTGTTCAGCTTTAAAACACCATTATTTTAGAACAGATCAAAACTCAAATTCCAAGCCAAAATATCGTCATTCAAAGCATTTGTATTTACAGAAAATGACAACTGATCAAAACAACAAAAAGATGTTTCTTTTACGTGTGCTTTTTGATGTGCTTTTAGATCAAATAATGCAAAGAAAACAAGTTTATGTTCATTCTTAAACATTACAATACCTAAAGACGCACTCCGGTGGATATGAATCCCCTATAATAAAATGGTATCTTATGCCCTTTTTTCTACAGACAAAACCTTTCATTGTCTTACAGTTTTGTGTCAAAATCTTTTGAATGAATGAATGAATGAATACTTATTTTGGATTGATTAGATTAAAAGATTAAAAGAAAGGAACAGAATAATATAACAAAGGGGAAAAAAATCCAACAAGGTCAAATTAAACAATAACTCCTCGGATTATATAATTCAACATAAGTTTTCTGAAATGGGTGATGGCTGAAGCCGCAGCTTATATTGCCCACCCATGTTCCATCTAAGAATTCAAAAGGAAAATAAAATAAAAGTGATTACAAATCAGAACAAAACCAAGACAAAACGGGACAAAAAACTAAGCAACAACACAACGCAGACTGGATATGATAATCCTTATGTGATTTTACATGTCGTTTTGTATATATGTTTGGAGTATTTCTTCTTTTAGTTTTTGTTTAAATTGTCCGAGCGTTGTACATGATTTTAATTCAGGTCCAAAAGTGTTCCACAGTCTGACTCCTTGCACTGAGACACAGTGTTGCTTGGTGGTAGTTCTCACTGAAGGTTTTTGAAATATACATGTTCCTCTGAAATGATATTGTTTCTCCCTTATTTGGAACAACTTTTGGATATTTGAGGGCAGTGATAGATTCTTCACTTTAAACATTATTACTGCAGTTTTAAAATCAATCAGATCTTTCAACTTGAGAGCTTTTAATTTAAGAAAAAGTGGGTTTGTTGGTTCCCTGTAAGCAGCTTTGTTTATTATTCTAATAGCTCTCTTCTGAAGCATAAAGACTGGATATATGTTTGTTTTATATGTATTTCCCCATACTTCAGTACAATATGTCATGTATGGGAGTATTAATGAATGATACAAAGTCTATAGTGTTGGTTGATTCAGCAAATATTTCACTCTGTGTAGTATTGCAATTGATTTGGATATTTTACCTTTAATATAATTAATATGTGACTTCCAACACAGTTTATCAGTTATTACTCCAAGGAATTTAATTTCGGATACCCTTTCAATCTCTACACCATTTACACTGCATTTAGCTCAAGTAGGTTCATTTTGTCTTCTTTTAGTTATTTACCTTTTGTTCTTTTTACAGACAAAAGTAGAAAGGAGACATTTTTACCTTCTTTACATGTTTCGACTGTGCACTGCAGCCTTCGTCAGAAGAGTCAGCTGATTGCTGCCAGGTGTCATTTTATCAGCTGACTTTCGTAGGCGGGGCCAGCCCGGCAGACCTGTCAGATCCACCGAGCCGGCCCCGCTTTCCGCCGTCCAATGGTCTCTGGAGAATGTGGTCCCAGGTGTGGGAAAGCATAAAGGCCCCCTCATCCTGGTTCATGGTATCTTTTCCCCGCTTCCTGCTTTCTATGGCCTCCTTGATCCACCGTTTGTGTCTGTTGCTCTCCGATCCAATAATTTTTGTGTTGTCCCAGTCCATGATGTGATTATTTCTTTTGCAGTGAGCTGATATTGCTGATTTTACTGTTTCTTGTTCTGCCTTTTCTTTTTGTGATCTTGTGAGTCGTCCTTGTGTTTCCTTCTCACATTTCTTCTGGTGTTCTTTTTTTCCTTGTGGTGAATGATCTTCCGGTTTCTCCAATGTAGGTTTTGTTGCAAGATCTACATGATATTTCATAAATTACATTGCATTTTTTGTCTTGCTCTATTTTGTCCTTGGGATGTACTAATAACTGTCTTAATTTTGTGTGTGGTTTTACTGCTGTGTTTATTTTGTATTTTTTCATGATCCTTTGAATTGGTTCCGTTATCCCTCAGATGTATGGTATAGTTATGGTGTCCTTGTTTTTGATTTTGGCTTTTGTTCTGTGTCTTGTTTCCTGTTTGTTTTCTTTGTTTTTGATTTGTCGTTTCCCTTTGTTTATGGCCCATACTGGATATTGGCAGAGTATGAGTGCATGTTTTATGTGGTTTTCCTCCTCCTGTCTGTCTTCTTGGTCTGTGATGATGGTGGCCTGTTCATATAACATCCTGACAACTGATAGTTTGTGTGCTGTGGGGTGTTCTGATGTCCATAGTAAGTATTGATCTGTGTGGGTTGGTTTCCTGTCTGTGATTTTTATACTGCCATCATCGTTGTGGTGGATTTTCATGTCGAGAAAGGCTATGGTGCCATTTTCTTCCTCTTCGTGTGTGAATTTTATATTCCCAGTGCTGTCCGTGCTGTTCAGATGGTCAGTGAGTTCTTGCGTGTGTCCTTTCCTTATTTTCTCCAGAATGTCATCCACCTATCTCTTCCAGAGGATGGGTTTACATTGTGTAGGTGCTGTGTTGATGGCTTTGTTTTCCAGATCCTCCATGAAAAAGCTGCTCATGATGGCTGATAGTGGGTCTCCCATTGCAAATCCTTCTTTTTGTCTGTAGATTTTTTCTCTGTGTTGAAAATAGGTGGATTTTGCAACAAATTGTAATACTAACTAACTAACTAACTAACCTGCACTTATATAGCGCTTATATAGCGCTTATAATAGTTCAGATATGTCGTGAACTGTGAGATTGGTGCATCTTTTTAGGGTTCTGTCATTTCTGAGGCGTTCTTGCATCATGAGTAGTGTGACATCAACAGGGGTCTTTGTGAATAATGACATCATGTGAAATGAGGATCTCGTCTGATTCTATTTTCATATTTTTGAGCTCTTGTGCCAGCTCTTCTGCGTTTTTGCAGTGGTATTCTGATAGTCCAAGGAGGGGTTTGTTGATTTCAACCAGAGCTTTTGATAAGTTGTATTTAACTGATCCGATACTGTCTATTATTGGCCGCAGTGGGATATCCTTCTTATGTATTTTGGGGGTTCCATAGATCCGGGGGGTGATGGTGGCTGTGGGTATCAGGTGATTATATGCGTCCTTTGTGATATTTTTGCTTTCTAATAGGGGTTTAAGAAGGGCTTTTAGCATTTTTTTCTTTTCTTCTGTGGGGTTTGTTTTAAGGATTTCATATGTGCTGTTGTCTGCCAACATGGTTTCCATCTGTTTTTCATCTGTTTCTGTGTCCATTACTACCGTTGTTCTGCCTTTATCTGATGGAAGGATTGTGATTGTTTTATCTTTCTTGAGTGAGTTTAATGGTTTTTCTTCTTCTTTTGTAACGTTGCTTTGTGGTAATTTGGCCGTTTTGAGGATTCCTGCGATTGCGTTCCGGAGTGATGCTTTTTCCCTTTGGTCCTGGATTTTTTCACATGCGAGTTCTGTTGCGAGAATGTATTCTTCATGGGGTATTTTGGCTGGTGTGATGGCGAAATTCAGTCCTCTGCTCAGCGCTGTTTTCTCCGTGGCCGTGAGTGTGCGTTTTGATAAGCTTTTGATCCACTTAGCGTTCGTTTCTGTGTGTGTTTGTCTTCGCTCGTTCTTCCTTTCTGTGAGTTTTTTTAGTTTCTTTAAATGGCGATTTTTCGTTATAATGAATTCCTGTTCATGTGTGTGTTTTAATTGTGCTTCTATCTGCTCCTGCATTTCCTGGTCAGTTGGGTAGTGTTTCTTGAAAATGTCCATTTCCTCCTTGATCTGGTTGTTGATTCTGTCCACTTTGTTTGCCGTCATTCTTCTCCGTTTTTGATCAGGTCTTTCCGTGCTTTATTGATAATTTTCTCCGCGTTTTTGGTTGGGATTGGATTTTTTATGTTGAGGTTTGCTGGTGTGACGTCCTCATCTCTGCAACGGAGATTAAATCTCAGGTGGTTTCTGTAGCGTGCCCGTGTTTTCTCCAATTTCTCCAGCTGGCGGAAGTCTTTGATGCAATTTTGTCCATAACTTCCACGTGATAGGTCAAGTAGGTTCATTTTGTCTTCTTTTAATTATTTAGCTTTTGTTCTTATTAAAGACAAAAATAGAAAGGAGACGTTTTTACCTTCCCCAGAAGGAATGTGAGAAGGAAACACAAGGACGACTCACAAGATCACGAAAAGAAAAGGCAGAACAAGAAACATTAAAATCAGCAATATCAGATCACTGCAAAAGAAATAATCACATCATGGACTGGGACAACGCAAAAATTATTGGATCGGAGAACAACAGACACAAACGCTGGATCAAGGAGGCCATAGAAATCAGGAAGCGGGGAAAAGATACCATGAACCAGGATGAGGGGGCCTTTATGCTTTCCCACACCTGGGACCACATTCTCCAGAGACCATCGGACGGCGGAAAGCGGGGCCGGCTCGGTGGATCTGACAGGTCTGCTGGGCCGGCCCCGCCTACGAAAGTCAGCTGATAAAATGACACCTGGCAGCAATCAGCTGACACTTCTGACAAAGGCTGCAGTGAACAGTCGAAACATATAAAGAAGGTAAAAATGTGTCCTTTCTATTTTTGTCTTTAATAAGAACAAAAGGTTTTAATTGGCATCAAACTGGGGATTCTAAATTGTCCTTAGGTATGACTGTGAGAGTGAATGGTTGTCTGTCTCTCTGTGTTGGCCCTGCGATGGACTGGCAATCTGTCCAGGGTGTACCCTGCCTCTCACCCAAAGACGCTGGGATAGGCTCCAGCCCCCCCGCGACCCGAAAAGGATTAAGCGGAAGAAGATAAATGAATGAATGAAAAGAACAAAAGGTGAATAAATACACTGAGTTTAGATACTGAGTTGTTGTGATGGTTGTTAAAAATTATAAATTTTGTCTTACTTAAATTGAGCGTTAACTTGTTTGAATCAAACCACAGTTTGAGCTTTCCTAATTCCTTTCCAAGTGTATCCAAAAGTTGTTTCAAATTGCTTCCACTGCTTAAGAAATTAGTGTCATCTGCAAACAGTGTTAAATCCATTTTTTACGAAACTTTACATATATCATTTATATACATATTGAACAACAATGGCCCCAAAACTGAACCCTGTGGGACTCCGCAAGTAACCTTCAGTAACTGTGAGTTTTTGCTACCAACACATACATACTGATATTTGTTCTTTAAGTAATTACATAACCAGGACAGTGCTACCCCCAAATACCATAATTCTGTAGTTTCTTTAACAATAATTTATGATCCACTGTGTCAAGTGCTTTTTTAAGATCCAGGAATACCCCAACTGAATACTCTATTTTCTGCAGCAGTTGATTTTTTTTCTATAAATTCCATTAGAGCAAATGCAGTTGTCCTCTTGTGTCTGAACCCATATTGTTGCTCACACAATAAATTATTTTTCATTATAAAGTTGTCAATTCTCTCACAGAATATTTTTTCGAGTATCTTAGAAAATTGCGGCAATAGTGAAATAGGCCTATAGTTTGAAAATTCCCCTCTGTCACCCGTCTTGTATATCGGAATTACTTTGGCCATTTTGATTGCATTGGGAAATATACACTACCGTTCAAAAGTTTGGGGTCACTTAGAAATTTCCTTATTTTTGAAAGAAAAGCACTTTTTTTCAATGAAGATAACTTTAAACTAATCAGAAATACACTCTATACATTGCTAATGTGGTAAATGACTATTCTAGCTGCAAATGTCTGGTTTTTGATGCAATATCTACATAGGTGTATAGAGGCCCATTTCCAGCAACTATCACTCCAGTGTTCTAATGGTACAGTGTGTTTGCTCATTGCGTCAGAAGGCTAATGGATGATTAGAAAACCCTTGTGCAATCATGTTAGGTCTGCAATGCTGTAATTGCTGCAAATGGAGGATTCTTTGACGAAAGCAAAGTTTGAAGGAAAAAATTATTTCAAATACAAATCATTATTTCTAACCTTGTCAATGTCTTGACTATATTTTCTATTCATTTTACAACTCATGGTGGTAAATAAGTGTGACTTTTCATGGAAAACACAAAATAATTGTCTGGGTGACCCCAAACTTTTGAACGGTAGTGTACCTGTTTGGAGAGACAGGTTACAGATATACGTCAGTGGCTTCACTAAGCATTCAATGATAGTTTTGATGAAAAGCATGTCAATACCATCACAATCCGTAGATGTTTTACTTTTAAACGATTTAACAATTTCAATGACCTCTCTCTCACCTTTGTTCTTTATGAAGATGGAGTCTTTTATAGCAATGTTTTTGCTTATTGTGTCACCTGTAGGTGCCGTAATGGGTATTTCTCGTGCCAAATTAGGACCAATGTTAACAAAAAATTTATTAAATTCATCTGCAGGTGAGACTGCTTTCACACTCCGAGTCAGTTTTTTTTTTTTTTTTTTTTTTAAAGATTGGTTGGGTAGCTTGTATTTCTGTTTTTATTTCCAAGAATATTGTTAAGTATTGTCCATGTATTTTTAGTGTTATCTCTGTTTTTCTCCAGTTTACAGTTACTTTACTGTAATAGTCTCTTTTACTACATCTCATTACAGTATATATATATTAACTTATTTTTGTATGTTTTATACCACTGCTCTGTTTCTTTTGTCCTTTTCTTTAGAAAAACTTTATATAGTGAATTTTTCTTTTTACACACTTTTTGTAATCCCTTAGTTGACCATGGCTTGTCGACAAATTTCTGTTTAAGCTTTTTCTTTACTAATGGACAATTTTTTTCATAAAGCGTGGTTGCAATGTTCATGAATGTATCATAGGCTTCATTTACGTCTGATACATAGACTTTTGTCCAGTCTTGCTTCAGCAGGTCTTCTTTAAAAGAACTGATTGCATTTTGTGATTTATTTGAAAGATTTTAAAGTTTTTTCTGTATTGGCCCCCGTGTGGCCATGGATAAGTGCAAAGACTGGCAGATGGTCACTTATGTCATTTATCAATAATCCACTTTCTATTTTCTTATCAATAATATTAACAAACAGGTTGTCAATAAGTGTAGCAGTGTGGACTATGATTCTACTGGGATGTGTTATTGTAGGATATAGACTCATGCTGTACATAGAATTCATGAACTCTGTAATTACATTTTGTTGAAATGCATTTAGTGAATCAATATTGAAGTCTCCACAGATTACAACCATTTTCTTATTAGTTATATTATTGTACAGCTTGACTAACTTATCTCTGAATGTCTCAACGCAAGTTCCCGGCATTCTATATATACAACTTATAATTAGATTTTTTTGTTTTATCTTGGTCAATCTCAACAGTAACACATTCCAGAATCCCTGGTAGTGCAAAGGACATTCCATTTACAAGTTTACACCTATACAGTGCATCAGTATACAGTGCAACACCACCAACCTTTTTTTGAGATCTGTTAATATGAAATATCTGATATCCCTCTATTGCCATCAAAGAAGCCTGCTCTTCATTGAGCCAAGTTTCAGAGACTTGTGATAGCTGTAAATTTTCTATCTAGCTGTTTTAAATAGTCCTGAATCTGTGGAAAGTTTTTGTTAAGACTTCTGCTGTTAAAGTGTATTACTGATAATTTACCATCTACTTGCACTTGACTTTTGAATTGCTTTCAGTGTAATAGTCACAGTGATTATGAATATTATTGAAGAAGTGGTTATCAGGATCAATATCATTGTCCATCTCTTGTAGTTTGTGTTCAGCATAATGAGATATTTTCAGAGTCTGAATTTCCTCTCTCTGTGTCAAATGACTTCCTCCAATTGGGGATGATTGATATCTACTAAAGTCAGTCATGAGTTTTTGTTGTTGTTGTTGTTTTTAAGTACATTATCATGTTATGTCACAAAAGGACTATTCTTGCTGTGTGTGTGGATATGGATTATCGTAGTCTCTTAATTTTCTTAATCAGTGTTCATCTATATTTATTTAAGTCAGTGAGATCTCTTTTTATTATGGTCTTTGCTTCTTCAGGTGTTCGATTTAGTTTAATCCAGACTCTACAGTTTCTTGTCCATGTTGCCTGTATCTTGTTTTGTCTTTTCAGCATCCATGCTTACCATGCTATTTCAGCATTAGTCTTTGTTAAATGTTCATTTAGGTAAACTTCTGTTTCCTGCAGCTTTCTGGCTTGCCTCAGTATGTCATTTTTTTACCCTTCTGTTCACAAAGCGCATCACAATTGATTTCTTTGTTTTATTATCCTTTCTGGGTAGAGTATGGCAGGCTGAAATTGCATTTACATCAACCTTTATGTTTCTGCTTTCAAGGAACTGAAGCACCTGGTTTTCCAAGGAGACTGATTCACTTGGGGGAGCCTTCTCACCTCTCATTCCTGCTGTAGCATGAGCATATGATTGATATTTAATGTCTAGTCCACTACTGATTAAATCATCCATACGAGTATATTGTTCAAGATCCTTGATGCGTCTCTCCAAGTCTGCAATTTTTTTGTCTCTTTCCTTAATTGTTAATTTCAACTTTTAGACTTCCTCCATTAGCCCTAATAATTTGGACTGCTGATTGGCCACTTTGTTAAGTTCTTCTGACATGAAGTTCAGAGATTTTTTTAATCTCTTCCATTTCCCCTTTCTTTGATGGCATTTTTTACTGAACTGATGATAGCAGGATTATTTCTGCTGGTGTTGTCAGTATCTGGTCCAGCTGACCTCAGATCCGGCTGGGGCCTCAGCTAGCCCCTCCATTGCTAGCCCCGCCACTTACCACCGCTGTAGTTGAGCTCCAATCCAGCCGGGGCCTTGGTTAGCTCCTCTGCTCATCCACTGTGCTCCACCGCCTACCGCTGCTGTAGTTGAGCTCCGATCCAGCTCCTGTCCAGCTGGGGCCTCAGTTAGCTCCTCCGCCGAGCCCCACCACCCACCGCTGCTGTAGTTGAGCTCCGATCCCACTCCTATCCAGCTCCTATCCTTTCACTTTTCTTTCTCCATCAAACGCCAGGTTCTGTGACTACTCCCACCCACATACCACAAGGCTAATAGTGGCTAGTGCTACATTAAAAAATAAAAGCAAAACTGGATAAAAGCCATGTTGTTGGAGCTGTGTTCTTCAATCTAAAAAAAAGCCTTCAACACAGTGGACCACCATATATTAATTAGGAAAATGCAGAATTTTAAAATGTCATCTACAGCTTTGTTGTGGTTTAAGTCCTACCTGGAAGGAAAACAACAGTGTGTGAAGGTTAATGGGGTTCAGTCCAATCTCTGTCCCAATGACATGGGAGTGCCGCAGGGATCAGTTTTAGGTCCATTGATGTTCTCAGTGTATATAAATGACCTTCCAAACTGTTGTCAGGGTCTTAATTGCCAACTGTATGCAGATGAAACTGTCATCCATGTATTTGCTAAAGTACCAAGTCTGGCAGGACAGCAATTGACACAGGCCTTGTCTAACATCTACAACTGGCTGGAGGAGTCTCACTTAACACTAAATATTAAGAAAACCGTTTCCATGTGCTTCTCAATTAAAAAAAAAAAAAAGCTACCCTCTGGCACATTTAAGGTGTATATTAACAATAAAATAATTGAAGAAGTAAACAAAACAAAGTATTCGGGTATCATTCTGGACAACAATTTAAAATTCCAAAATCAATTTAGAAATGTGTGCAAAAAGGTCAAAACAAACTTGAACTGTTTCCATTTCGTCAGAAGGGACTTATCTGTTCATACTGCTTTCATATACATGCATGCAATGATTTTTTTACATCTGTCCTATCGTATCACATCCTGATCACAAACGTCACCTTCTACAATGAAACCTGCCGTCTCACTTTATAAGCAGACAATCAAGGTCTTGGACAAGAAACCAATAAGATGGCATCATTGTGAAATCATAAAAAAAGCACAGAATGTTTACTTTTGAAAACTTTGTAAATGTTAGTACACTTAAGTTGGTTTGTAAATGTCTAAATAATTCAGTGTCATTGTTGTTTTCAGCTCTGATCACCAGACGTTCAAACTCTGACAGACCGACCACTCAAGGCTCTGCCAGTGGGGACTGTATAATTCCATTGTGTAAGACTTCCTTTGGACAGTCCAGCTTCTCATCTAAAGGAGCAAGACTTTGGAATACTCTTCCTAGCGAGCTGAGGCTGGAGGCTGATGCGAACACCTTTGGCACTTTGAGACCTCAGAGTGGTTGAAGTCTGGTCAGAGTTGTTCACATGAAGATTTAAATGTCTAACAATGAAACTTATGACAGTGACACTGATTTTAAAATAGGCTGATTAACACTTTTTTTAAAAGCCTCCTGTGGACAAGTGTTGAAAATTAGCACTTGTGCTAAAGCACTTAAGCAATGCATCTAGCTTGTCCAATGTTTTTGTGATGTCCATATCAAATAAATAAAATAAAATAGAATAAATCCTGTGATAATAAGACTTGAAGGACATGCTTAGTTGTATGTACGGTGGCCCAGGATAATGACTGAAACGGCATCGGTCCTTAAAAGCAGTTTCATGGTAAAACCCATCTTAATTTGGGTCAAGTTTTCAAAGCAGCTATCCAGAAATGCTAACTAGCCTGAAGGACAATTTCAGTTAGGCCAGAGAGTCCTGACTGGCTCAACACTACGGATGTGCCAGCGCTGTATATAGATAGGTCACAAAAAATGCTCCGTCTAAACTCACCCTTTTTTCAGGGGGTGAGGCTTGAGTGAAATGTTCAAGCAAAAAAACAAAGAAGAAAAATGCTGACAGCTGCCAGTTGTACCCCTCAGTCTGCTGGTATTAAGAGCACTGGCTGGCTGAATTTTTGTGTAAAGTCACCTGAAATTGAATCAGTATCAAAAGCCTAACTCATTTCTTTCTTGAGTTATCATGGTTACAAGAGTTATGGAAAATCTGACCTCTGAGCTCAATTTTGACCTTCATGGCAAAGGCTGTGAATACTTATGTACCTGTGATTTCTTAGTTTTTTATTTTTAATAAATTTGAAAAAAATCTCAAAAAAACTTTTTTCACATTGTCATTATGGGGTATTGCGTGTAGAATTTTGAGGGAAAAATGAATTTAATCCCTTGTGGAAGAAGGCTGTAACATAACAAAATGTGGAAAAAGTGAAGCGCTGTGAATACTTTCTGATAATCTGTTAATGTTAATCTATGAAAAATCTTGGATGAGTTCGAATTTAAGTGACTTTGACCTCAAGGTCAGAGGTCAGTTATGAAGAACATGGGTGAGGTCGGAGGTCACCCAAGTTTGAACTCATCCAAGATTTTTCTTTGATACAACTATAGTACTTGAAAAGCATACATAATTTCTTTCTAGTTATCGCATTCACAAGGTAGGTGTTGACGCCAGCACCCATCCGCCTGGCAGGGTGACACCCAGGGCTTGACATTAACCCCTGCCCATTCGCCACTGGCGGGTGAATTTCACCGGTGGTGGGTAAGACAGCCACTCCCGCTAGCCACTGTGGCAGGTTGTAGTTTTCTCAAGCGACATCTAAGTAATAAGCCTATCACAGTGTGAGACTACAAAACTACATCTCCCATAAGCACTATATGCACACACACACACACACACACACACACACACACACACAATGTATTCTCATTAGTCCACTGTCACTGTGGACGTGGTCTGGCTCAGAGTCTTTGGTCTGGCTTAACTGCCAGCGCGGTACTGCTCCAAGCTGAGGACTGAAGCTGCGGATGGTATACTCCTCAGGTCGGTTCATTTTGTGGCCAGAAATGATGACGAACTGACAGCAGCCAGCCAGCAGAACACACCTGTCCCCGCTCTCAGCGATCAGATCACCAGGGGAATTGCACCTGATCCTCCGTTGTCACAATGTGAGTTGTTAATAAACTGTGCGCTCCCCCCCAAATCAGCGCCTACCTCTGTGGTTAAATATGATTATTTTTAGAGCAAGAACCTCCTGTTTACTGTCCACAGTTGTGCAAATTTAAGTTTTCGTATGACAGAGAGAAAAAGTGTCTAAATTTTGATATGCTGCTGTAAAGAGCAAATGAAGCTTCTTCTGAGGTCAACTTTTGTTTATCTGTGACTATGATGTCTGTGATATGCAACTTTTTCATGGAAGTAAAACCTCTAATTATGTATTTTTAATGTGTTGGTCCAGGGTTATCAAACGTGTGGCCCATGGGCCAAAAATGGCCCACCAGGGGCTCCACGTTTTTCTCTGAATTTACAGCTTTATTTCTGGTAAATTTCTGACTTTTTCTACTGATTCGAATTGTTCATGTTAACTTGAGACATTTTCCTCCTTAAGATGAGACTTTTTTCCTCATCAGTTTTCTTTTTCTTCTTTTTTCTGGTGAAAACAAGTAGCGTGGATGTAGATTAAATCCATCAGCAACTACTAATGACCTCGTGCAGCCCTGAACAGGTGTCCCAGTTCATAGGGGTCATTTTCAACCTCTATCAAGGGTCAAGGGGTAGGAGTAGGCAAAGGGGAAGGGGTAGGGATACAAATGAGAATTGGGACAGACCCCAAATCTACCTGTACTTCACTCTCATATTGCAGTTATTTTTCTAGACTGTTTTACAGCACTTACTGCTGTTAATAAATAATTCAACCATGTTTCTCTTGCTATTTTTATGTATCTATAAGGGTCATTTACATTTAAAATGACCGTAAATTTAGTTCAAGTAAATGTTAGCATGCAATACTCAAATCTGATCAGATTAAACATAATATTTTATATTTATATTTTCCAACCACAAAATTGTGGCTAGTGAAAAGGCTGAGTGGCTAGTAACTTTGGAAAATCACTAGCCACAGTGGCTGGTGAGCAAAAAAGTTAATGTCAAGCCCTGGTGACAGCAATATCCCATCAGCCTTTTAGAGGCAGTTGAGGGGTAAAAACTGTGACTCTGACATTGTGGAAGACAACAGTAAAATAAATGTTTAAAGAAATGCTTAGTTTACCTGAAATGTCTATAAAATAATTAAATATGCAGAAAAGGGGAGTTATGCACCTTATGGAATAAAAACATATGATGTGAAGTTTACCGCTATGCACTAATCTTTACTTTGAAACTGCATGCTCATTCAGTTTGTTGTGCCATGCATATTATGGTGAGCTAATGTGTTTGATTGTCTGCTAAACCATTTAACAGTGTAGACATCCCTAACCAAAATAAGTCTTTCACGAAGCGGCGATGGATGCAACATGCTGGACCTTTGGCCTCCTCAGCCAGCCCTCACTGCTTTTGTTTCACTTTACTAGCATTCTAGCTCAGTTAGTTTCCCAGCTGATGGTTAATTTATTGACAGACACTACAATAAATGTACCTCAGATAGGGGCAAAGATGACTGTCCCTCTGTACAGGCTTACTGTGAGCTCGCACAGTGGTTTTCCTTCAGTGTAACTGTCTCTGTGTGTCTGTATATATCACACTGTATTATTGCTGTGTAGGGAAATCAAGCACTTTTGCTGCCACCTACAGGAAACACCCCTCATCCTAACATGACAGCCAAACTGTATAAGCATCTTCTCATTGCAACATTGAAATAAAACTTAAATACATTAAAAGAAACAATATATCAACCAAAATGTGAGAACACTGAATAAAAGCTAATTTATGATTCTATATACATCACCCTGTCATTAAAGGGATAGTTTGATACTTGAAACGATATCAGCAGGAACAATCCAGAAATGCTGTTACAGGAGAAAACTTGATTACTGCAATACTGTGTTAATTAGTTTATCATATTTGAAAAAAATGCTGAGATGACTGAGACTGTGCATCATTCTTGTGAAAAAGTACCCAATAAATCCTGTGTAATTTGTTGTTCTCCTTTGTTCAATCTTATCCAATGTTTGCTGTCTCCAGCATGCAGACCCGGAACCTACAAAGCTTCAGCCACCGACGCCTACTGCACGAAGTGTCCTCCTCACAGCTCGTCACTGCAGGAGCAAGCCACCGAGTGCATGTGTGAGAAAGGCTTCTACCGCGCAGAGGCCGACCCTCGCTCCATGGCCTGCACACGTGAGTGATGCAGACACTCGTACCACGACTTCACTGCCAACTTCACCGTAATGAATTGTTCTCATTTCATTAAATAACGATGGATACTGATGGTTTTATGTTCACTTTATACCATGAAATGATTTGATTAAATTTAATTTAATGAATTTGTAAGGTAGAAATTTACATTGCCTGGCTGCCTCCATTTGTTCTCCTCTTTATCGCTGCCACCGGTTCACAGGCGGCTGCACGCGGTCTCCCTCACACAAACTGAAAATGCACATCCATGCCGATTAGTTATGTGGTTACAGTCCATGGTTATCTCAGATGACGACCTTGATATGGGTGATGCTCCTGTAAAAAGCTGATGCTGCTTTTTATTTTTCGTCTGAACTTTCTCTCTCTCTCTCACACACACACACACACACACACACACACACACACACACCATCGAGGGTTGAAAGAGAAGGAGGGAAGAGAAAGGAGAAGAAGGAAATATTTTAGTGTATAATAGAGAGAAAACAGAGACTGGTTCAAAGATGTAGGAGTGAGAAAGTACATCAACTAGAGACATATGAAGAACATAAAAATGCACACACAAGCAGGTGCACCCATATTCAAACCCATCATCAGGTTAAGGGAGATTACTCTCATTAATCGTTGTAGCAGGTGAGATGTGGCAGGTGTTATCAGCAGGAAACGGTTTGTTCAAATATGTATGGGCATGCACACACTCTCCTGAATGGCGAAGAGCACTACAGAGGATGGGGGGGGGGGAGTGAGAGAATAAGGAGAAAGGGCAAAAGAATTAGTCTTGGAGAGATGGAGAATGACACTTCAGACATCGACAGAGAATAGAACAGCAGGGGAAATTGTGGAGTATGACAGGAATTTAATCTGAGTGTCATGAAAAGGCTGATCAGTAGCAAAGGTGATGATGGACAGTTAAGCGTGGCCCAGAGAAGTGGGGGGTTGGGGGGTAGCGGGAAAGAAAAAGGCAGAATAAGCAGGATCAGTCAGAGCGCCCTTTCAACAGATTTATGACCGACAACCTCAATTATGCCCGGCATGGCCTCCGATGAATGCACCCACTCTCCCCCATCCCTCACGCACTTCACAGAGGCTTGTAACAGGGAGGGGTAATCAGGAAAGTCCCAGGCTTTGCTGGTGGCCCCCTGAGGCTGACTGCTCAGCCCAGACATGATGAGATGTCAAGCTGAATGGGCACAAGCTGCCACATTTCCATATGGTTGGGATACCCGCGCCGTGATGTGCCGTGAGCAACAATAATCAGTGATTTCCATATGAGCGGACACCATATGGAAATCACTGATTAAAGGGGAACGTATAGACTTGTCAAGATGCGCTGGATGTCTGTGGTTCATTCCAGTCAGTCTTACAGAGGGAAAAAAATGGGGAGAGATTGTTGTACTTCAGATTAGGTAACATGTTAACAAGTCATCAATTCAGACATAGAGCAAATAAAATGTATTTCTCTTCAGTGTACTCAATGCATCAGGATGACCAGGCTAATCCAGTCAAATTATTATTAATCAAATCCAGGAAAAACCCAGGAAAACCCTCCAACACCCAGCTTTTGTATGTGGTGAGAACACACCACCAATGTGATGACAACAAACCAGAGGCACCCTGGGGTATTTGACACACTGGTTCCACTAGAAGATGCTGTCAGGGTTTCTCACTCCAGTGCATAGCCACTACACCAGGTGTGCCTATGTTCACTTTTGGCACCGTTAGTGAGACTACCACTACACAGGTTCAAATGCACTGAGCTCCTAGTATGGGTGTGGGTGGGGGATGGTTGAAGGCGACTTCGTCTTTGTCCAGGATGACGAACTCTCAGTACTGTAATGGTTAGTGTTAGGGTGATGGGTGAGAGTTAAAGAGATTCTTCAACTGACATGGACAGCTGTTAGTGGCTAACAGTAATTTAGCTTCAGGCCAGTTACTTGTTAGTTTAAGTGCAATTTGCTTGCTTTTTCCTGGCATCTTCAGATGAAATAAAGCATCAAACATCACACACTATGTGGATGGACATCGCATTTCTTTTTGATACAAAAGCCGTTTAAATGTTTTTGCTGTCTTCTGCTTCCAAGCAGCACTGACTGCACAGCTTCTGAGGTGTGGAGTCATGTGACCGCTCACACAGGACACGTTTTAAAGGAGCAGGATGAGAACCTGTCATGAATTGCCCCTCAGGGCAGAGAGGAAGACCCACACGCTGAACTGCTAGTTTGTGATATTTAATGAAAACACAAAAGTCCAATACAGTGCACAACACAAAGTTCAAGCTGAAGGCAAAGCAAACTTACAAAGAACACCAGTGCAGGGGAAGAATTCTGGTGAGGCAGAGAATCTTAAGACTCTGGCAATCAGGGAGCAAAATAACAGTCTTTATATAACTGAAAACAAAATGACACAATTGATGGCAGGTGAGGATCACGTGAGCGAGCAGGTTGGCCTAATTACCAAAACAGCTCACAGCTGAGATGACTGGGGAACAGAAACAACCTACACAGCCCATGTGAGATGATGACAGGGTGGGAGTGTCTGGAAGAGGAGGTAAAGAACTTGTGTCACAAAGAAACAAAATATAAATCCTAAACTACAGAAATTGACAAAATAATAATACTAAGGACATTAAATAACTAACAGAACAATTAACCACCAAGAACACATCTTAAATCAACACACAGGAAAATAACACAACACTGGAAAAATACAGAAAATAGATGAAAATCAAGAGCCTGAGCCCGGTGACACCCAGACATCCCAGGGTAACATCAAAAGAAAAAGAAAGAACCCCTTCCCCCCAGTAGGAACACAACAATAAACCACCCAGGGTGGGTGGGTGGTGGTGGTGGTGGGGGGGGCTAGGAGGAAACAAAACAAAACCCCGCTCAGGACCCGCACCCACACAAAACCAGGCCCCTAGGCCCCCTAGGCCAAAGAACTAAACAGTTCAAGCGGCCAGCCAAAGTCCCAGGCCTGACAGATGGCGAGGTGGTATGAGTCAGGTGGCCTGCCGGAGAATATGGACCACCCAACCCAACGGTACAGTCCGTCAGGCGGCCAACCAGAGTTTTTTAGCCACCTAAACAGAAGGGGTGGCCCAGGATGCGACTGTCCCACAGGGAGGCCCAATGAAGGAAAGCGCAGCAGAGTAGGGGAACCATGACGATGTTGGGCAGAGGAGGGGGGAACCATGACAACCTTGGGCAGAGGGGGAACCACGACGGCGTCTGGCAGAGGAGAGGAGACCACGACAGTTTTGGACTGCTCTGCAGCACCATCAGTGGTCCCGGACTTGGTCATCGCAGCACCCACGGGGGCTCCTGGCTGGAGCGGAGCTGCCCTCACAGTGGCTCCGTGCTGGAGCGGAATTGCACCCGCGGTGGTCCCGGACTGGGACATAGCTGCACCCTCGGTGGACCCAGACTGGGATATAGCTGTGCCCACGGTGGCCCCCGGGCTGGAACGTAACACCCACGGCGGGCCCACACTGGAGTGCAGCACCCAAGTAGTTTTCAGGCTGGGGCGCAGCACCCACGACAGTCCCCGACTGGGACACAGCACCCACAGAGACCTGGACTGAGGAGGAGCTGTACCCACAGAGGTCCCGGGCTGGGATGGAGCACCCGCGAAGACCTCATCCGGAGGGGGAGCAGCACCCACGGAGGTCCTGGGCTGGGAGGGAGCGCCCACGATGACCTCAGCCAGAGGAGGAGCAGCACCCACGGAGGTCCCAGGCTGGGACGGAGCACCCGCAACGACCTCAGCCAATGGGGATGAAGCACCCTTGGAGGTCCTGGGCTATGATGGAGCACCCGGGACAACCTCGGCAGGGGGAGCTGGAACCACGGAGATCTCAGGCTGTGAGGCCAGACCCACCGAGACCTCTAGCAAAGCTGGACGATCCTCGGTGACCCTGGGGAAAAGCTAAAAGAAGTGAGGCAGCGAAATAGGGTCAGGGTCACCGGCAGCAGTGGAGCCCGGCAAGGTGAGCTCAGGTGCAGCTGACGGCTGCACTTGGCTCTCCCCACCAAGAGCTCGACAAGATTTCTCCAAAATTGAAACAATGAAAACAAAGGGGAGCACTTGCCTGAGCTGAAGCTCCACCGCCGTCCAGGACTCTGTCAATCCAGATGGCAACATCTCGGGCCCAGCCCTCTGGAGATCCAGCTCTGGCTCTGCTGTAGCAGCCCCTGCAGCAGGCATGGTGGTTGATGTGGTCCCAGGACCCCCTAGCAATGTGGCCCACGCAGGTGGCTCACCCGGTGTGGATTCAGGAGGTCAACTTCCTGCTGGCGCTGGATCCTGCATAGTTGAAGCCCGGAGACGCTCACTTGTTGGCGCAGGCATCAGCTCGGTCTCAGTGCTCTCCCTCCATCCAAACTGTGGCTGCGGGGCTGGAACCAGGTCTTCCAGGGCCACAGGCTCTTCCATAGCTCAGTGGTTCAGTCCTGGGGCCGGTGGACACTCAAAGGAGAAAGGAGGAGACATGGAGAGAGCAGGTGAACAGTCTAAAGCTGCAGCAGATGGTAAGGACTCAGAAGACTGCCTAATCTGAGCCTCACTGTCAGGAGTCAGGCAAGATAATTTATGCTTAATTGGATGAGAGGGAGAAACTACTTGCCTGAACTCCTGGGCTGTGATGTTTTCTGCTGCAGCAGGTTGGGAATCAGCCCTCTCCGTGACTTCAGTGGAAGAGGGCCTCCCAGGGAACCCTTGAGGAGCCGCCCCTGCAGCCACAGCAACGGGCAGAGCCGGGGAGGAAACAGCTGACTTCTCAGCAGCAGGAGAGAATGACAAGGAGAAGCAGAAAACAGCAGCTGCGGAGAGGGAAGAAGCTGACGATACAGCCAGAGAGGAAAAATACTGAGAAGGCACTGCTGCGGAAGTCTTCTGCCTCAGTGAAGGGGGAGTTGCTGCCTGAGAAGTGGGAGTATTCCTCTGGCGGTCTGGAGCTGGATGGCGGCGTCATAGAGCAGATGGAGCTGGAGCAGGAATGGGTGAATTGGAGGTGGAGCAGGGCGTCTGCCCGCGGAGTGTGCTTCCGCGTTGGCTTCGGGCTTGCTGGAGGCGGCCCCCACGTCAGCCCTGGGGAAAGACTGCTGCAGGACGGAGAGCATAGCCAGCAGCTCCGTGAAGTGGGGGAACCGCCACAGCTCAGGGTGCGCCTCGACTATAGTACTCGCTGAATCCACCTTCTCCCAGATCTTCTTTGGACTGTGGGAGGTGAGAGCTTCACCCACAAAGCCCTGGATGAATTCGGCATCCCATTCCTCCTCCACACTCGGGGATCCTGCTGCCGATCTCCCTTTGATTGACAAAGGTTGGCGTACTGGGGACATAATTCGCTCCGGAGAAACAAGTGAGTGAAAACAAAAAAAACACAAACTAGCAGCAGCTGGGTCTCAAACTGGCCGGAATCTTCTGTAATGAATTGCCCCTCGGGCAGAGAGGAAGACCCACGTGCTGAACTGCTAGTTTGTGATATTTAATGAAAACACAAAAGTCCAGTACAGTGCACAACACAAAGTTCCAACTGAAGGCAAAGCAAACTTGCAAAGAACTCCAGCGCAGAGGAAGGATTCTGGTGAGGGAGAGAATCTAAAGACTCCGGCAATCAGGGAGCAAAATAACAGTCTTTATATAACTGAAAACAAAATGACACAATTGATGACAGGTGCGGATCACATGAGCGGGCAGGTTGACCTAATTACCAGAGCAGCTCACAGCTGAGACGACTGGGGAACAGAAACAACATACACAGCCCATGCGAGATGATGACAGGGTGAGAGTGTCTGGAAGAGGAGGTAAAGATCTTGTGTCACAAAAAAACAAAATATAAATCCTAAACTACAGAAACTGACAAAATAATAATATTAAGGACATTTATAACTAACAGAACAATTAACCACCAAGAGCACATCTTAAATTAACACAGGAAAATAACAGAACACTGGAAAAATACAGAAAATACTCAGATGAAAATTAAGAGCCTGAACCCGGTGACACACCGCACTCGGCCTCGTGACAGAACGCTCTTTAAATACAAGCACACAACAGGGAGAGGGCAAAAACGAAAAAAAACCCGACATGGCCAAAATTATGTCAGTTTTACAACCCCAACGTTGGTTTTGATTTTATTTTGGTTACTCGCTCAGCTCTAATAAATTTTATTCCTTCATATTTGTCTCATTGTAGGAATGACAATAAATTATTATTGAATCCTTCACCCACTATTGCAAAACATGTAGCAGCTTTTCCCTGTATAATACACATCTTCTATGAATGGATAAATATAAAATTTTATGTTAGACTTCACTGTCTCCAGGCCATAAATAGGTGTGATATAGTGAGATAGTGTAATAGGTAGATAGGGAGGTTCTCACTGTCTTAGGTCAGGCATTTTTATGGATAACAAGGTTGAACACAAACCTTAAAACTGATTTTATTTCAGCTTGTTCTCTGTTTTAAATATATTCAAAATGCAAACTGCAACAGAAAATGTAACAAAATAGTACTTGTGCATTTTTGTCAGTATGGGGGAACACGTGGATGAAGAAACGATAGTATAAAAGAGACAAAGTACAATTGACCTTCCTGTTCTCAAAGTAAAGGCCAGATTGTTATTTCAGGTGTAACAAAGACACTTTTAAGTACATTTCTTTCTTATTGTCTACTAACATGAACACATCTCATCTGAAGGTCTAATAAAGAGCGTTTGTGCTAAGCTGTTTCTCCGTTGCATTGAGAATGATTACTGAGGCACTTTTTCCTCTCACACTGTGATACGTGTATCATTTCAGCTGAAGCTCAGTGGGATATTAACCACCTAAATCATAAAATGTACCCAACTCATGTGGAAACTGCTCTACGTGCTTTCTATATATCATTTTCTACTTACTATTTCTTATGTACAGTGCAGCTCCATAGTGTCAGTTAACTTAAAAAAAGAAAAACGTAAAAAGAAAAACCTTTCTAGAGTCAAGCATCAAGTATTTAACATCATGAAAATTCTCATTTAAAGATAGAATTAAATTTAGTGTAATATAATATATTATTCCCATTCAGGACTTTTACAATCAGCCAGACTCTTTTAATCATGGTCTACATCAAAGCTGTTCAATAACGGAGCCCTAAATGTCCACCTCCTGGTCACAGTCAATTCATTCATTTTTCATTTAATCAGTATGAACTTGTTTCTTAATAGAAATTGCAATTAATTTGATAATGAACATGAATCCCATGTACATTTAAGGAATGTGCATTTGCAGAGAAAAATCCTAATACTGATTCATCTTTACTTCAAGGAAGGCTAAAAGGCACTGCAAGGGTTTCTCACCAGATAACATACAGTATGTGCTGGGATAGATATGTGCGATCCATATTCTAATGGTTTAGGAAATTCTGTTGTGTTTTACATCATTAATTTTTGGCATACTTCTGGACCAATGCTTTTAAACTGCCCATGCCATGCTTTTAAAATGTTTTCTGGCTGATCTACAATGTTACAATGATGAATTTTCCTCGTCAGGCTTTTTTGGGAGACTTGCAACTTTGATATCCTAGTTTCTGATTTATTTGATTGGTCGTATTTTCCCACAGTCTCGTGCACATCCATGAGATGTTGGAAGCATCTCAACCCGTCTACTGACAGTGATGAGACTCATTATGGTTCTTCTGTGTAAAATCTAGCCACCCTACAAGGCATCCGTGTTCCCCGCTGGTTTATTAAATCACATTCTATGATACATTATATCTTGCTTCATTCTGGCCTATTTTGTTATTTTTTTGGTTGGGAAATTGTGTTGTTAATGTAGTTATTTCAGCAGTGCCAGTCAGCAGGACTGTGGCAATTTTCTGCATGATTAGGCATACCAAAGACTGGAACACCTCTGCAGATCAGGGTGCTTGCATGAGCTTAGCTGAGCGATGGTGGGCTGTCGCGGTGGCGGAGTGGTTAGCACTGCGGCAGCACAGCAACTCACCCTCGGCCGGGGGATCCTGAGTTCGATCCCAGCCCCCGACCAACAGTGATCTGTGTGGAGTTTGCATGTTCTCCCCGTGTCTGCATGGGTTTACTCCGGGATTTCTCCGGTTTCCTCCCACATGCCAAAAACATGCAAGTTAGGTTAATTGGCATCAAATTGGGGATTCTAAATTGTCCTTAGGTATGACTGTGAGAGTGAATGGTTGTCTGTCTCTCTGTGTTGGCCCTGCGATGGACTGGCGATCTGTCCAGGGTGGGCCCTGCCTCTCGCCCAAAGATGCTGGGATAGGCTCCAGCCCCCCCCCCCCCGCGACCCAAAAAGGATTAAGCAGAAGCAGATGAATGAATGAATGAATGAATTCACCTCACTAGATATTCAGGATGCCAGACATATCAACTACCAGCACTTGACTGTACATCTCCTTTCTAGAGGTTATTTTTGCTTATTTTATGATGGTTTATTATGCAGTGATACAAACTTTGCTGTTAGCAGAATTAGCCATTCAGTTATTCAGGGTTGTTTTGGTGCTTATTCCACCCCAGGACTCTTCATATACTGCCCCCCGCTCAAACCACGCACCCCTGTATCTGATAATGCTTTATTTGGGATTTTACACTCAGCCGATATGTTAGTTAGTTCAGGCTGTCTTTGCTACTGGAGCTAACTAACTAACTAACTAACCTGCACTTATATAGCGCTTTTCTAGTCACAAAGACCACTCAAAGCGCTTTCATTAATACTAACCCTCTATTCTAAGGGCCTATAGGAAACAGATATCTAGGGACAATTTAGAACAGCCAATTAACCTAACATGCATGTTTTTGGCATGTGGGAGGAAACCGGAGAAATCCCGGAGTAAACCCACGCAACACGGGGAGAACATGCAAACTCCACACAGATCACTGTTGGTCGGGGGCTGGGATCGATCCCACGATCCCCACAATCCCCCGGCCAAGGGTAAACTGTGCTGCCGCAGTGCTAACCACTGCGCCACCGTGCAGCCCGCTAAGAGCTAACATTAGTCACAGAATGGCATCATCAGCCATAGAGATCAGCAAGGGCGACTGAAGAAAAAAGAGGGGGGGGGGTTCCCATCATCACTACAAGATTATTAAAAAGTAAAAAAAGTAAAAAAAAACAACAACTTTGGACAGAAACTAGAGTGCATTCCTCCACCAAGGCTCCATCAATCCATCTGTCCATCCGTATCTCAGTCCATACCTCCAAATTTGTCCAATAGTTTTTGTATAATCCTGCTGACGGACAATCACATTACATTGCAAAATAGGGCCTTGGTGGAGTTATGCACTCATGGATCAGCCCCAAAATGTAAAGGGTTCATCTGTAGTCCAGTGGCCACCTGACGGGAAAGTCTCATCAAAATGTGTCAAGTAGTTTTTTGTGTAATCCTGCTAATAAAAAGACAGACAAACTGCCCTGATCACATTATCTCTTTGGTGGAGATAATAGATGCTGAGATATCGCGTAAGCTTGTCAAAACAATGCCATGGAGAAGGCCTATCAATCAAAACTAAGGGCTAAAGTCCAGAGTGTGTGGCTTTGTTTTTGGACAAGCAGCATAGACACACCCATGAAATCTCATGTAATCCAGCAGTTTGGCCTTGTAAATTTCCAGGTTTGATTGCCATCTTTCAAACTTTTGGAAAATGACAAATATGAATATTTCTGACATGTTTTGAGACCCAGAGAGCAGACACAGACCCAGAAATTAACTCAATTATCTTTATTATGTAATGTGTGTAAGGGTGTGTGCGTGTATGTATGAATGCAGCAGCCGGGGCGAGCAGAGCACCGTACAGCCTGGCAACCCTATGGAGGAGCAGAGACAGGGAAATTAGTGACAACACTCTGGTGGAGCTGTGCTGTAATGTTAGTCTTACTGTTGATGAGTTGGAGAATAGCTCAGGCTTGGTCCCGAAGGCTCCAGCCAGGAAGACAGCGTCTTCAGCCCCGGTTGCAGGGGGAATGGTAGGAGGAGTGAAGAGGTGCAGGGAGTACTCGGTCCGCCGCCAGGTGGAGGAGGTCCGCTGCCACGGATTTCCACCTGTGCACAGGGGAGCAGAGTGTAGAGAGGTAATAGTGATGAGAGGAGCTTACTTGGTGTCGGGGAGTGGACACTTCCGGGAGAATCAGAATCAGAATCAGATTTATTGCCATTGTTCATGTAGTACACAAACTAGGAATTTGTCTCGGTGCAATGCTGCAACATTAAACATGATAAAATAAAAGAAATAAACTATACATGCAATAAAGTGTAGAATAAGAGTGAGTAATACTAGTCAGCAGTTAAAATATATTAGCGAGCAGCAGATAATGTGGAGAACCATATAGTGCAGTCGGTAATGCAGGAAGAAAACAGTGATAATTGACATGAGTCTGGTTGAGCTGCTGTACATAGTGCACGAGAGACAATAAGTCACTTAGTGTTCAGCAGTCTGATGGCAGAGGGGAAGAAGCTGTTCATGTGACGGGAGGTTTTAGTCTGGATGGACCGAAGTCTTCTACCTGAGGGGAGGGGGGCAAACAGTACGTGACCAGGGTGTGAGGGATCGGCTATGATCCGGCCAGCACGCCTCCGGGTCCTGGAGATGTACAGATCCTGGAGAGATGGGAGCTTGCAGCCGATCACCTTCTCAGCAGTGCGCACGACGCGCTGCAGAACGATGAAATGGAAGAGGATGTCTTGGGAGACAATGAGGTAGAGGAGTAGCCTCCAGAGAACGATGAGGTAGAGAATAATCTCAGGCGATTGACAAAGTGGCTGAGTGGTCTCATCAGACCAGGGAGAAAGATGACTCCGTGCAGACCTGCGGGCAGCACAGCTTAAATAGTTCACCTGATGACGAGAGCAAGTGTGCACACAGCTGTGGAGAATCAGGTAACAGGCAGGCAGAGCGAATCACCACAGTACTCCCCCCCACGTGGCGCCTCTCGGCGACCGATCTAACCTACCCAGGTGCATTCGGTCGAAGTCCCTGATGGGCTGAGGATCCAACACGAAGGAGGGATGCACCCAGGACCTCCATTCAGGGCTGTAGCCCTCCCAGTCCACCAGGTACTGTAGGCCGCAACCCCGGCAACGGACGTCCAGGATGGCGTTGACCTTCCACGCCGGGTCGCCATCGATGACGACTGGTGGAGGTGGCATCTTGGGAGGAGGGCACAGAGGGCTGGAACAGAACGGCTTCATCTGAGAGATGTGAAAGGTGGGACAGATGTGGGGGGGGGGAGCTAGGTGCACAGCCACAGGATTCACAATATGAGTGATAGCGAATGGCCCAATAAAACACTGAGAGAGCTTCCTCAACTCAGCCTTGAGGTTGATATTTTTTGTGGAGAGCCATACCTGCTGACCAACCCAGTAGGGTGGCCCGATGTCTTGCGACGATTGGCAATGGTGGTGTTGCGCTCCGCCATGCACCGCAGTGCGGTCCAGGTAGCCTTCCACAACCGGCAGCAGCATCTCAGGTGGGCTCGTACAGAAGGTACGGCAATGTCTCCCTTCTCCTCGGGGAACAGCGGGGGATTGTAGCCCAGGGAGGCCTCGAAAGGAGACATGCCTATGACAGACGATACGGTGGTGTTGTGAACGTACTCAATCCATGGCAGGTAGGTGCTCCAGGAAGCTGGGTTGGCGGTGGTGACGCACCGTAGCGCTGCCTCCAGTTCCTGATTGGCACGCTCGCATTGGCCGTTGCTCTGCGGGTGATACCCCAATGACAGGCTCACCATAACCCCGATGGCATTGCAGAAGGCCTTCCACGCCTGTGAAATGAACAGGGGCCCATGGTTGGACATGATGTCCAGAGGGATGCCGTGCAGCCTCACCACATGGAGGACAAGCAGATCCGCTGTCTCCTTCGTTGTGGCCAGGCCCAGCAGGGGGACAAAATGGGCTGCCTTAGAGAACCTGTCCACAATGGTGAGGATGACGGTGTAGTTGTTAGAGGATGGGAGGCCGGTGACGAAGTCCAAGGCCATGTTGGACCAGGGCCTGCCAGGGATAGGGAGAGGATGAAGCAGGCCAGCCGGAGGTGAGGAGGACGTCTTGGCGGTGGCGCACTGGGGACAGGCGCAGATATACTCCCCGACGTCCTTCCAGAGCAAAGGCCATCAAAAGGTCCTCTGCAGAAGGGCCACAGTGCGTGCCATCCCCGGGTGGTACAAAAGCTTGGAGGAGTGGGCCCAATTAATCACCTCGCCCCGGACGGCAGATGGAACAAAAAGCCTCCCCGCTGGTCCCTGGCCCGGGTCCGCCTCAGTATCCTGCGCTCTCAGAACCCTCTCCTTGATACCCCACGAGAGGGCGCCAACGATGCACGACGGGGAAATGATGGAGTGTACCAATACCTCCGCAGCATCTGGGGCAAATTGCCTAGATAAGGCGTCAGGCTTAGTGTTCTTGGATCCAGGGCGGTAGGTGATGGTGAAGTCAAAACGGCCAAAAAACAGGGACCAATGGGCCTGGCGTGCATTCAGCCGTTTAGCCGTCCTGAGGTATTCCAAGTTCTTATGATCCGTCCAGACAATGAACGGCTGGGAGGCCCCCTCCAACCAATAGTGCCACTCCTCCAGTGCCAGCTTGACCGCCAGGAGCTCCCTGTCCCCAATGTCATAGTTCCTCTCCACCGGGGAGAGGCGGCGGGAGAAGAACGCGCAGGGGCGAATCTTGTCATCTACCGGGGAGCATTGAGATAGCACGGCACCAACGCCAGAGTCCGAAGCGTCCACTACAACCAGGCACTGCAGAGCGGGATCCACCTGCGCCAAGATCAGAGGAGAATTGAGATTTTAAATTTACAAAGGCCGTCTCAGCCTCCTCTGTCCACCGGAAGGGCACCTTGGAGGAGGTGAGACAAGTCAGAGGAAGGGCAATTAGGCTGTAGTTTTTAATGAAGCGGCAGTAGAAGTTGGCAAATCCCAGAAACTATTGTAGCTGCTTCCGGGAGGAGGGAGTCGGCCACTCTACCACCGCTTCTACCTTGCCCGGGTCCGCGGTGATTTCATTATGTGAAATGATGAAACCCAGGAATGACGTGGCTGAAGTGTGGAATTCACATTGCTCCACCTTCACAAACAGCTTGTTGTCCAACAACCATTGCAAGACTCGTCTCACGTGCACCCGGTGTTCACCAAGGGACTGGGAAAAAATCAGGATATCGTCAAGGTACACAAAGACAAATGAGCCCAAAAAGTCCCTCAACACGTCGCTGATAAGCCATTGGAATACAGTGGGGGCGTTGGTCAGCCCGAATGGCATGACGAGGTATTCGAAATGACCGCTAGGGGTCCGGAACCCTGTCTTCCATTCATCACTCTCCCGGATTCACACCAGATGGTAGGTGTTGCGGAGGTCTAGTTTGGTAAACCAGGAGGCCCCCCGGAGGGAGTCGAACGCCGTGTTGATGAGTGGGAGAGTGTATTTGTCCTTGATGGTGATATTATTGAGCTCTCGGAAATCGATGCACGGTCTCAGCTAGCTGTCCTTTTTGCCCACTAAGAAGAATCCCGCCCCCACCGCTGAGGACGAAGGCCGACTTATGCCCAAGTTCAAGGACTCCTTGATATATGTTTCCATAGCCTCCTGCTCCGGAGCTGACAGGCTGTATAGCCGACTAGATGGTAGCGGGGCTCCGGACCAGAGGTTGATGGTACAGTCGTATGGGCGGTGGGAGGAAAGAGATAGGGCTTGGGTCTTACTAAAGGCGGCCCCCAGGTCGTGGTATTCCGGGGGAACTTTAGACAGGTCGGGGGGTGGTGAGTTAGGGACATCGAGAGGCATGGATGGCGAGCAAGCAGTGGACTGAAGGCACGCACTGAGGCAAAACGAACTCCACAAGACCAAATTCCCAGAGCGCCAGTCAATAGTGGGGTTGTGCAGCCAGAGCTAGGGGTAACCTAAGATGACCGGAGAGGTGGAGACCAGGAGCACAAACAGCCTGAGCTGCTCACGGTGATTTCCAGACACGATAACTGATACCGGGGCAGTTTGCTTAGGCACCACAGCCAGTGGGGCTTTGGACAGAGCGATAAGCTTGAGGGGTGTCCTTAATTGGTGACAGGGAAGCCCCAAACGGGTTGCCAATTCCCCAGAGATGAAGCTCTGCTCGGCTCCTGAATCGATGAGTGCATGTGTGGCTATCTTAACTTGGTTATGAACAAAACGGATGGGTAGCATGAATTTAGTGAGGGGATTGTTGTGGAGTGAGTCCGTGAGTCCCCCTACTGCGACGCACGGACTCCCTCTTTTGGCTGTATGGGGAAAGTAACAAGTTCCTGCGACTCCCTGCCACAGTAAAGACATAGCCCTAACTCCCAACAACACTGTTTCTCCGCTGGAGGTAACTTAGACTGGCCTACTACCATGGACTCAGGGGAGTCTAATGAATCAGAGGGAGGTACGGCCAGCAGGGGGCGCTGCGGAGAGCGGCAAAACTGGGTACCCGAGCGACCGGAAATCTTATGCTTGCTGGCCCATTCCCTCCACCCGTTGTTTAGGCTAATGGCCAGGGAAATAAGCTCGGTTAATTTACTGGGCTTTTCCAAACGGGCTAATTCATCCCTTAGGCTAGGGCTAAGGCTACGGACAAAGATACTGCACAGACAGGCATCCTCCCACCCCACCTCCGTGGCCACCACCCAGAAGTCGATAGCATAATCGGCTACTGATTTGCTACCTTGCTTTAAGTTGAGTAGCCGGGAGGTAAGCACACTATCACAGTCGGAGTGGTCGAATACCTTGTTGAACTCACTCACAAACCGGTCATACGTTAACGTCGCGTAGTCATCCCTAGCAATGACTGCGTAAGCCCAAGCTAGCGCCCGCCCCTCCAGGAGATTAACTATGTAGCCTATGCGGCTGTGACTGGTTGGGAAATCCCCTGGGACCTGCTGGAAAACTATCCCACATTGCAACAGGAACCCCCTAGCCCCCCCTAGCTTACCGTTGAAGCTTGTGGGCGTGGGGACTGGTGTCAGCCGGGACAGTGGAGACGTAGCAGGGATGGAGCTAGCTGGAGCGGCTGAGCTACCTGAAGCCGGAGGAAAGGGCTGAGGGCCTGACAGCTGATCCAAGTGGGAGTTTATCTGGACCAGCTGGGTGAGTATGACCTGTTGTTGATGCGATAATTGGTCAATTCGAGCCTCTAAGATGTTAACCTTGTGCGCGAGCGCACTGTCCTGTGCACATGAACTGAGTCCTGTATTTCATTACATTTTCAATAAGTCCTTACAGGCACAACATGTGCCTAAGACCTGGAAAGATGCCGTGGTTGCTCCTGTTCCAAAATCCAGCTGTCCTAAAACGGTAAATGACTTTAGACCAGTTGCTTTGACTTCAATTTTAATGAAAAGTTTTGAAAAACTGGTCAGATTTGAGGTCCTAAAGCAGACTGAACATGCATTGGACCCTTTGCAGTTTGCATATAGGCCTCACAAAGGAGTGGAGGACGCCACTGTCACTCTGTTTAACATGCTTTTTAAACATCTGGATTTTAATGGGACACACGCCAGGCTTTTATTTGTGGACTTTTCCTCTGCCTTTAATACAATCCAACCTCATATTTTAGTTGAAAGGCTCCTGCAACATTTTGATTTGAGCAATAATCTGGTGGGTTGGATTCTGGATTTCTTAACCAACAGGACACAGAGAGTAAGGGTCAATGGTACATTGTCTGACCTAAAGTGCTCTTCTGCTGGCTCTCCTCAGGGGTGTGTGTTGTCACCACTACTCTTCACCCTGTACACAAACATGTGTCGGAGCAGACATGACAACAGACACATTATAAAGTATGCTGATGATTCATTTATTGTCAGTCTCCTCCAGGATGGTGAGAGTGGCCACAGCCCAGTAGTTGATGATTTTGTTCACTGGTGTGAGGATTCCTACCTGCAGCTGAATACGACAAAAACTAAAGATATGATTATTGACTTCAGGAGGAAAACTCCCAGGTACAAAGTCACTGTACTAAAAGGCCAGACCACTGAATGTGTACAATCCTACAGATATCTTGGGACGATTATTGATAGTAATTTAAACTTTGAAGAGAACTGTGAAAGTTTGTGCGAAAAGGGTCAGCAACATTTGCATTGTTTGAGGAAACTTGCACACTTCCAAATTGACCGAACCATAATGACAATGTTTTATCGGGCTTTTATTGAATCTGTTTTATCCTTTTCTTTAGTGTCATGGTTTGGTCAGATAAAACTGAAACAGAGGAAATCCTTGGATCAGGTAGTTAGATGGTCCAGTCGTTTGCTTGGTGAGTCACAGCTGAGCCTGACATCCCTGTACACCAGACAGGCACAGAGGATTGCTACCTCCATTTTAAATGATGACTCCCACCCTTTGCACTGCCACTTTCAGCTTCTTCCCTCAAGACGGAGGTTTGCTGTCCCAAAAAGTAAAACCCAGCGCTACAAAAACAGCTTTGTTCCTGCTGCTGTCAAAGAGTTGAACAAATTGTAACAGTATATTGCACATAGTTTAGTTACCTATTTATTAATTCCATTTTATATTCACTTATTTTTGTAGGATTTTTATTTGGGTTCTAAATCTTTTATTGGGTTTTAGACCTTTGAGTTTTTAACCTCTTTGACTAGTCTTTAACTTTTTAATATGACCCTTCTGTCTTATCTCTGGTTTTTCTCTCATCTCTTTGTCTTTATATCCTGATTGATGGAGCCTTGAGTATTTTTATCATGTTTATAGTCAGCTTCATGTGTGCCTGTGTTTGTGTTTATGTTGAATGTAATTGTGGTTTGTAAATATGGATGTCACCAGACTGCAAAACAAATCTACTTACGGGTACAAATAAAGTAACCTGAACCTGAACCTGTCTGCTGGGTCATTCTGACAGAGTCGTACTGACACGTTTTGAGACCCAGAGAGCAGACCCAGACCCAGAAATTAACTCATTTATCTTTATTATGTAATGTGTGTAAGGGTGTGTGCGTGTGTGTATGAATGCAGCAGCCGGGGCGAGCAGAGCACCGTACAGCCTGGCAACCCTATGGAGGAGCAGAGACAGGGGAATTAGTGACAGCACTGTGGTGGAGCTGTGCTGTAATGTTAGTCTTACTGTTGATGAGTTGGAGAATAGCTCAGGCTTGGTCCCGAAGGCTCCAGCCAGGAAGACAGCGTCTTCAGCCCCGGTTGCAGGGGTTATGGTAGGAGGAGTGAAGAGGCGCAGGGAGTACTCGATCTGCCGCCAGGTGGAGGAGGTCCGCTGCCACGGATTTCCACCTGTGCACAGGGGAGCAGGGTGTAGAGAGGTAATAGCGATGAGAGGAGCTTACTTGGCGTCGGGGAGTGGACACTCTCGGGAGAGCAATGAAATGGAGGAGGATGTCTTGGGAGACGATGAGGTAGAGGAGTAGCCTCTGGAGAACGATGAAGTAGAGAATAATCTCAGGCGATTGACGAAGTGGTTGAGCGGTCTCATCAGACCAGGGAGAAAGACGACTCCGTGCAGACCTGCGGGCAGCACGGCTTAAATAGTTCAGCTGATGAGGAGAGCAGGTGTGTGCGCAGCTGTGGAGAATCAGGTAACAGGCAGGCAGAGCGAATCACCACAATTTCTTCCCAAGACTGCTTCACAAGTACATGACTGACTGGAAAACAAAGATGCAAAAGCATACTGAAACAAAAGCTGCTTTCCTCTCTCAGGTCCTCCATCTGCTCCTGAAAACCCAATCTCGACAGTGAATGAGACATGTGTCACCCTGGAGTGGGCCCCACCCAGAGACACGGGAGGCAGAGGGGACGTCACCTACAGCCTTCACTGCAGGAAGTGCTCCGGTGATGGCAGGAAGTGCGCGCCTTGCGGCAGCAGCGTCCATTTTGTTCCCAGGCAGTTTGGTCTCTTCTCAGCCACTGTTTTGGTCACTGATTTACAACCAGACTCAAACTACAGCTTCACCATCGAGAGCCAGAATGGAGTGTCTGACTTAAGTCCCACACCCAGAGGAACCGCTGTCATAAATGTCACAACATCGCAGACAGGTGAGAACTGTACTAAACAATGTCCAAATCCCACTTTTACTCTTAATGTCAAAAACCCGTATTTGCGCAGAGACAGCTCTTTTATGCACTGAAAGTTGGATTTTGTCAAAAAACTGAACGTCAGTTTTAGAAATTATGATTTTAGCTTTCACCATAAGAACTGAACAAGATGTGTCTGGCTGTGAAGCACAGCCCTGGTACCCTGACGCAAAATTATACCCCTGCACATGTATAATTATTAGATTTGCATCTGTCACAGTGTGGGACTGTGGGGAAAATTTGTGTAAGAGAAGTGTGACAGGGTGGTGATGAGTAAAAGGCCTCATACTACCTGATGAGTGCACTGTATGTGTAACAGGAGGGAGGAAGGTGAAAGCAGTGTAGGAGGTCGTTAACCTTATTAAGATTCCCACTGATCAAACACCTCAAAGTCTGTGTCACACACACACACGCGCGCGCGCACACACACACACAGCATGTTCTGTAATGTGTGAACATGGATAGGAAGCTGCAGGGTTTTGGATTTGCAAATTAATAACACAAACAGATCACATGCCACGCACATGCATGTCAGTCCCACACAGAGTGCTGGAATCACACATGTAGTGTATATAACACCTTGAAAGCTGTCTTTGTTAGCAAGATTATGTCTCATGCATGTTGGGATACCAGTGTGCTCAATATAGCACGGAAGCTCTCATCGACATTTTCTTCCATCACTTCCATAATTTAGCATTTCCTTTGTCACGATTCTTTCTTGTGTTATCCTCTTGCTTTCTGTTTTCTTGCAGTGAGCGTGGTGTTGAAGGAAAGGCGGAGCAAGGACAGTGTGACTTTGGCCTGGCAGGGCCCAGAGAGACCCAATGGAGCGATAGTTGAGTACGAGGTCATCTACTATGAGAAGGTGGGGGAGACACACATGCAGTCATTTTCAGAGGCGCTCCACAATTACCACACAAATCAATTTTACCTGTGAGTTTTTCACCAAGTGCCTTTTTGCACAAATGGTAGCTGGTCTCTGGTATATCGGAGCCACTGCCATCAATTTTTTTCATTTCTTCTTATCTCACTGTTGTTAATAGAGCCATTTCTCCCAAATGCCAAAATATTCTTTTACACGTGAAACTAAATGACTGAAGTACTGCTTTAATGCAACATGTTTCTTCTCTCCTCCTCTCTTCTCTTGTCCTTCATCTTCATGTTGCCTGCACTTGTAGGATATGGTTTTAGCCTCAGGGCATTTCTGTAATGACTTGTTCATCGCAAACAACAGTTTCTTTCCATATCTCGCTCTGTTTCCACCACTTTATCCCTTCTGTCTCTTTTATTGCTCATACCGAGCTAATTAACCAAACATCTGTCGAACAAACCTTGTAAAAAAGCAGGTGATGAAATTAGGGCTCTGAGTCGCTGTGTGTGTGCGTGTGTGTGTTGCTTGTTTTATAAGTCCTTGTAGAGCGTTAAATCTGAATGAATGTTAATCAATGAGGACTTGTCTCACTGAGGATGCAAAGATTAATATACAGTAGACATGGGTGCAGACTTCCTGTTAAAGCTTTGGTTTTAGGGATAGCTTTAGATTACTAGATTAGCACATTAGGTTGATTAAGGATAGAGATGGTAATGTACAATGAGAATGAGGAGAGTGTGTTGAGAAAATTGAAGGAGTACTTTGAGGAGTTGATGAATCAAGAAAATGAGAGAGCGAGAGGAAGATGGATGAAGGAAAGATAGTGAACCAAGAAATTCCGAGGATTAACAAGGCAGAAGTGACTGCATCTATGAAGGGGATGAAGAAAGGCAAGGCACTCGGTCCAGATCAGAATCAGAATCAGAATCAGATTTATTGCCATTGTTCATGTAGTACACAAACTAGGAATTTGTCTCGGTGCCATGCTGCAACATTAAAAACATGATGAGATAAAGAGATAAACTAAAAAACTAAAGGACTAAAAACATGCAATAAGTGTAGAATAATAAGTAATAATAATAATAATAATAATAATAATGAGCAATACTAGTCAAGGCAGTTTTAAATAAATTAGCAAGTAGCAGATAGTATGGGGTACCACAGTGCAGTCGATAATGCAACAGAAAAACAGTGATGAATGACATGAGTCTGGTTGAGCTGCTGTACTTAGTGCACGAGAGTCAATAAGTTACTTAATGTTCAGCAGTCTGATGGCAGAGGGGAAAAAGCTGTTCATGTGCCGGGAGGTTTTAGTCTGAATGGACCGAAGTCTTCTACCTGAGGGGAGGGGGGCAAACAGTACGTGACCAGGGTGTGAAGGATCGGCTATGATCCGGCCAGCACGCCTCCGGGTCCTGGAGATGTACAGGTCCTGGAGAGATGAGAGCTTGCAGCCGATCACCTTCTCAGCAGTGCGCACGACGCGCTGCAGCCTTAGTCTGTCCCTGGCAGTGGCTCCTGCATACCACACAGTTACGGAGGAGGTGAGGATGGACTCGATGATGGCCGTGTAGAACTGCACTAACATCTTGGTGGGTAGCTTGAGCTTCCTCAGCTGCCGCAGAAAGAACATCCTCTGCTGGGCCTTTTTGATGAGGGAGCTGATGGTTGGCTCCCATTTGAGGTCCCGGGTGATGGTGGTGCCCAAGAAGCGGAAGCAATCTGCAATGGTGATGGGAGAGCCTGTGATGGTGAGGGGGGGCAGGGGGGTTGTGACTTTCCTGAAGTCCACAATCATCTCCGCTGTCTTCAGAGCGTTCAGCTGCAGGTTGTTGTGGCTGCACCAGGACACCAGCTGGGCCACCTCTTTCCTGTAGACGGACTCGTCGCCGTTGGAGATGAGCCCGATGAGGGTGGTGTCGTCCGCAAACTTAATCAGCTTAACAGACTGGTGGGAGGAAGTGCAGGAGTTGGTATAAAGGGAGAAGAGTAGGGGGGAAAGTTCACAGCCCTGGGGTGATCCGATGCTGATGCTAACAGAGTCCGAGACAGACTTCCCCAGCCGCACATGCTGCCTCCGGTCCGTCAGGAAGTCGGTGATCCACCTGCAGAGGGAGTCAGGCACGTCGAGCAGGGACAGCTTGTCCTGGAGCAGAGCGGGGCGGATGGTGTTGAATGCAGAGCTGAAGTCCACAAACAGGATCCTGGCATAGGTTCCCGGGGAGTCCAGGTGCTGCAGGATGGAGTGGATGACATTGGATGACATGACAGATGACATACCTGTGGAGGTGTGGAGATGTTTAGGAGAGATGGCAGTGGACTTTTTAACCAGGTTGTTTAACACAATCTTGGAGAGTGAGAGGATGCCTGAGGAATAGAGAAGAAGTGCAGTGGTACAAATGTTCAAGAACAAGTGTAGTCACTACAGAGGCATAAAGTTGATCCACCACACTTTGAAGATATGGGAAAGAGTTGTTGAAGCACAGTTAAGAAGAGAGGTGACAATCAGTGAGCAGCAGTACGGTTTAATGCTAAAAAAAAAGAGTGCCACAGATGCAATGTTTGATTTCAGAGCATTGAAGGTCAGAAGGAGTTACACTGTGTCTTTGTGGATCTGGAGAAAGCATATCATATAATAGGGTGCCAAGAGAGGAACTGTGGTACTGTATGAGGAAGTAAAGAGTGGCAGTGAAGTATGTTAACGTGGTGCAGGAAATGCATTGCGTGTGCTGTAGGAGTGACAGATGGATTCAAGGTGGGGGTGGGATTGCATCAGGGATCGTCTCTGAGCCCCTTCTTTTTTGACAAGGTCAGGCAGGAGTCAATGTGGACCATGATATTTGCAGACGACATTGTGATCTGTAGCAAGAGTAGGGAGCAGGTGGAAGAGAACCTGGAGAGGTGGCACTATGCACTGGTCACTAGGAGGGACAGGATTAGAAATGAGTATATCAGAGGAACAGCTCAGGTTGAGCAGTTTGGAGACAAAGTAAGAGAGGCAAGACTGAGATGGTTTGGACATGTGCTGAGGAGGGATAGTGGATATATTGGACAAAGGGTGTTGACGATGGCAGGAGGAAAAGAGGAAGACAACAGAAGATTCATGGATGTAGTGAATGAGGACATGGAGAGGGTTGGTGTGACAGAGGAAGATACAAGGGGTAGGAGGAGATGGAAAAGAGATCATCCACTGTGGCGACCCCTAAAGGGAGCAGCCGAAAGAAGAAGATAAGGTTAAGATTACTGTTGGGCTAACACATTTAGTTTTGATATTTCTGGTCTGTTATGGCTAGGTTAAGGGGCAAGAAAATGCAGTGAATGTCCTAATGTGGATGCTTAGAGAAGACCATGAGAGCGTCTGACTAATACATTCACAAACATTAAGAGTAAAATAGTGTTAATCCACGTTGTAGGGTGTCATCCATTATGTATGGTATCATCCTCTCAGCGCAGAATCAGCTGACAGACGCACACACTTATTCTTTACTCATCCGCCTACACACATGCCGTACATCTAAGTAGCCACACACACATGCCGTCAAGGTAGACAAGGAGTGAATTGAAGCACCACTTCTATCCACAAATTGCCCCAGAGTGAGAAGAGGAAAAGATCTGGGGCTTGACAGACGCTCATGTATAAATGCGACCGAATGGTCCAGTGATGAACAAATGAAAACTTAGTGAGGTGTATTTCGCCCCCGGAGACATTTAAATTCAACAGTTTGAGGGATCTATTATTGTTAGACTTTGCTAATACTTTCTCAGCCTGTCAATATCACAGATGATTGCTCTGTATGAGAATATTCACATTTTCACCCCCTCAGTGTTGTCCACTGAATATGGTATTTATCATTGTCGTCCTCTTCAGAACCAGAGGGAGCAGAACTACACTGTTTTGAAGACTCGCTCCAACATGATGACGGTGGAGGGTCTGAAGCCAGGGACAACTTACGTGTTCAGGGTCAGGGCTCGGACTGACGGGGGCTACGGGAGCTATGGAGGAGAGATTGAACTGGAAACCAGCCATGAAGGTAACAAAAAATAGAAGAAGAAAAAAGGTTTCTGTTGTTTTCTGGTCTGATTTTTTTGGCTTTTTTGCCTCCGTTCTAAATTGGCATAGCAGGCAGTAGCTGCATTCAAAACAAGCAGTCTCTTCTTTAAACCCATTCCGCAACATATCTAAACTAAAAGAAGGATGGCAAAAATTAGCTGCAGAGTAAAACATGCCTCCATATTACATCAAATACAGTAAGAATATGCTTCATCCCTCCTGTGGTTTAAATCAATCCACCAGATGGGTGTAAAATAGCTCACTTTCATCTGAACAGCTTCTTCAGTGCTGCTGTCAGACGGAGAAACCCTGGCAGTCTCACAGGTTGTCATCTGTGTATCTGAACCAGTGGTTTGAAAGTATCCCGGAATACTTATCAGGTGAAAGGGAGACAACCCAATTTCACAATATGGGGGAAAGAGTGCTGCACTGGAGAGCCTGATTCCCACACGCCGCTGGAGCAATGTGCAATGAGAGACGGCACTCAAGGCACATCATTGGGAGAAGTAGGAAAACAAACCGGGAGGGGTTGAAAGAAACACCATGCTAACGTTTGTTGCTGCTTCTCTTGACAATATCAGTTGTTTGTTTTTTTTGGAGGGGGGGGAAGATGACTGTCTATACCTGCTCAGTAATGGTATCTACCAGCTAGGCATGCATTTCCCATTTATCAACAATACGGAAGGCCTTGCAGTACATTCTGGTCACAGTCAAGAATATTTCAAACATGTAAAACAGTTTTACAGAATGACAACAAGCAAATAAAAAAACCCCAAAGTGAAATGAATAAATGTGTCAAAGACAGACACCTGTATCCAGCGTCATTTTAGCATGCTCGAAAAGGAGCAGGCAGACGTAAAAACTAACACGCATTGATCCACGGGGGGTCTGCACCCAGGTCAGAATCAGGATCCCAAACCAAGGAGGTCTGGGCACTGACGGGAGTTCACCGCAATCACTAGTCCTAGTCAGTTGCCTGGACGCTTGCCAGACTCTTCCACAATAACGCTCAGGTGGGTTTGCATTCAGGTTGTGCTCAAGGTCAACATTAAAATTTATAAGATATGAATGTGCTGTTACAACTTTATGGCCTAATAAGGCCTAGGCTGCGGACACGTACCGACAGGGGGAGAAGCGAAGGCTCTTGGTGACCTCGGGGTGTGTTCAGGCCAGAATGAGCAACACAAGCCGCTAAAGATGCATCTTCTGATATGCTTCTTGGCAAAGCTGTTGCTAAGCAGATTTGCCTTCGAGCCTTTCAAGATGTGGCCGATCCCGCAGCAATCATATCAAAGTTATCTAATCGCATCAATTGTATTGATTCTTTAAGAAGGGTGAGTATGTGTGTGGTACTAAATGTAACAAGATCAATGCTTATCTGTGCCCGCCTTGAGGCATTTGGTGCTTTCACACACACACACGCACGCACACACACACTCCTCTGTACAGTGACTACACACATGTTGGCCCATGCTTAGCTAAGCCAGATAAATGGGGTATTTGTTTTGAGTAATGGCTCGATTGGTGTGGTGTAAAAATCGATGCATCTTTGCAGAAAGTTCTTGGCGGTAGCCTTGTTATGTGCAATGTTAACATATCCATTTGGACAGCACAGAAGAATGGGAATGGCTTTCACGTCTACTCTCATACCCTCGCTGGGAATGCAGAGAGGGAGAGCGCTTTTCATCAAGGACCTTGCTTACTATTCCAGCCGCCTCTCTTTCCCTCTTTTACTCGTTTTCGCTCCTCTCTTTTTCCATCTCCCTCAGCCCGTCTTTTATCTCCTTTTCTATTGCTATCATATTTCATTCTCTCTCTATCTCCTTTCCACTTCCACAGTGCTACTGGTAGTCCCAGCCTCCCCCAGTCTTTTCTCTCATCAGTTTCCTCCTGTTGAGTTTCTTACATCCTCATTTGTGCTCCCTTTAATAATACACTTTTTCTCTTTTAGATGTTTTGGCCATAGGGGATCCTAACCAGTCTACCATTCTGGCTGTGTCCATCGCCGGAGGAATTGTTCTTCTCATCTTCCTGGTCACTTGCTTTGTTGTCAGCGGAAGGTAACGTTGCAGCTCAACAAAAGACTGGCAATTATGTCACTTTTAACAGATTTTTCTTCCTGCCGAGAGAGTAAAATTATTTTCAAGTACAAGTCTTTCATACATAGTAAATCCTGAGTTTTTAATCCATTGATTCTGTATCGTATACTGCATTATATCTCTGTAATACAAACTATTACTGAATAAATAAATGTTAAAGGTGATAGAGGTTACAGTGTTACCTCCTAGTCAGCAGGTGTCACACTCACTCTTGCCCTACTACAGTGCTGTGAAAAAGTATTTGTCCACATCATCAGACAAAGTTTAATATAAGACAAAGATAACCTGAGTAAGTACAAAATGCAGTTTTTAAATGATGATTTCATTTATTAAAGAAAAAAAAACTATCCAAACCTACCTGGCTCTCTGTGGAAAAAGTAACCCCCCCCCCCCCGGTACATCATGAATTAACTGTGATTAACAACATGTTTTGGAAAGCTGAGTTCAACTTGCCTGATTACTGCCAGAGCTATTGAATCAAGAAATCATGTAAATAGAACCTGCCTGAAAAAGTGAAGTGGGCTAAAAGATCTCAAACAGCAACACATCATGCCACAATCTAAATAAATTCAAGAACAGATGAGAAACAAAAACCCAGACCATCATCTAAAGAACTGCAGGCCTCACTTGGCTCAGTTTGGATGCTGGTCCATGATTCAGCAATAAGAAAGAGACTGGGCAAAAAGGCCATCCATGAGAGAGTTCCCAGGCAAAAACCACTGCTGACCAAAAAGAACACAAAGGCTCATCTCACATTTGCCAAAAAGTATCTTGAGGATGATCCCCAAGACTTTGGGGAAAATTTTCTGTAGACTAACGAGATAAAAGTTGAACTTTTTGGAAGCCGTGCTTTCTGTTACATCCAGCATAAAAATAATATAGTATTTCATAAAAAGAACATCATATCAAGAGTCAAACATGGTGCTGAACCATGAATTCTGCTCTGCACTAGAAAATCCTGAAGGAGAAGGTCTGGCCATCAGTTCAAGCTCAAGCTGAAACCCTCCAATGTGTCTGAATTAAAACAATTCTGCAAAGAAGAGCAGGCCAAAATTCCTCAACAGCGATGAAAAAGACTCATTACCAGATATCACAAACACTTGATTGTAGTTGTTGCTGCCAACGGCGGCACAACTAGTTTTTAGGTTTAGGGGGCAATTATTTTTTCACATAGAGGCAGGTAGGTTTGGATAGCTGTTTTTTTTTTTGTCCTTTAATAAATGAAATCATCATTTAAAAACTGCATTTTGTATTTACTCGAGTTATCTTTGTCTAATATTAAAAGTTGTTGATCTGAAACACTTAAGTGTAACAAATATGCAAAAATATAAGAAATCGGGAAGGTGCTAAATACTTTTTCACAGCATGAGAAATATTATGACTGATGTGGACCCATACATTTTTAAAAATAATTATTTCACAAGAAAATAGACTTTCATTCTGCACCGTTCTAAAAATTTGTGGATGTATTATTTTTTTGAATTGTTTGTTTTCACCAAAATGTCATCAGTATGACCTTTCAAAGCAAAGTTGTAATTCAGGCTGTTGCTCGGAGTTGCTTTTGTTAGCTTCTCACTGTGGTCCTCAGGAGAGCACTAAACCCACGGCTGAAAATAGTCTGAAAGAAATGAGGCTGCTAGGGTCTTTATTTTTAGAGTGAAAATTATTTTGCACTTGGAAATAAAGAAAGAAACGTATCTGTGGTCAGTTTGTAAGCACAAGGTTCCAATAGGAACCAATGAAAAATCAGTAGCCTAACCTTTTAATTCACTGTTGCAGAGTTTAGAAACGTCTTAAAACTGCAATCTCCAAGTATATTCTCAACTTGATGCATTTAAATGCATAGAACCTATGAACACGAGCATCCATGCACTCACCAAGGCTAGCGTGCACAGCAGCAGGTCTCGCTTCATAGCTCCCTGTCTCCCTCTGAGGGATTACACATGGGTGTGCAAAAAGCAGGGCCTCCAACTCTGACATTTACACAGCCGCCACAATCCAACTAAAGGCAGTGCTTTCTGTATGAGAAGAGCATGGACTCTTGATGATCACTCTCTTTGAAGGTTAGACTGCTCGTAATGCTCTTTCTCAAAAAAGGCCAGAGAGAGGGAGACGAGAGGGAGAGAGAAAAATGAAGTGATGCAGATTGGCGAAGATGAAAGGGTGTGAGATGAAGCAGGGCAAGCGAGGAGACAGGATGAGAAGAGGACGGATGACAGCTGTGACTTAATTTACCTGTTAGTAGACGAGCCACAGTTTGAAAACTACACACCGACATGCATGCAAACATGCGGATACTAGCTTATACGCACTGAAAACATTAGTATTGACTCAGGCGATTGCTTATCAGGCTAAGTGCTCTATTCACCATTGACTAAGAGGGATGTAATCAGCGAAGACCTGTCCTGTGTCACACCCACACACATGCAGACACGTGGACAGGAACACAGCAACGTTTTTTTAATCGGAGGGATATAGTAATGGGGTTGTCGGTCTGAGTGGGAAAACAACCTGCAATGGACCCGCGATGATGACACAACCGCGCACACACTCACTCACGCACTCCTAATCAGGTTTCACAGGCCTGGGGAGGTGTTAACTAGGTTTTACAGAGGAGTCGATGCACTGCCATCAATTTTGGGTCCCTTTCTATTCCTTCTCTCTGTCTCCGTCTCTATCTTTCTTCCATTTACTTGCGGAGGTGCGGATGTTCGGAGGAAGGCGGCATTGATTATGGCTTTCTGTTAAGCATCTGTGCACCTTTCAGGATGTGTGTGCGTTACAGTATGTGTGCGCGTGGGCCGAGGTGGAGTGTATTTGTAACGTCAGGAGGACACGAGCATCAAAAGCTACATCACTGGAAAGATAAGAAAAGAAGAAAGAGAGAGAGAGAGCTTGGGGGGGGGGGGGGCAGAAGTGAGGTAAAGGAGAGACACAAGTGGAGAATCAACATGTTAGACAGGAATGATGGGGCTGCCCCAAAGAGGTGGGGGGTGGGGTACCTTGAAGTATGTTTGAGCCACTAGAGAGCCGCGTTTTCAGATGGTGTGAACGACAGAGAGAAAGAGGAGGAGGCTTGAAAGAGATGTAGAGAAAAGCAGATGGATGGCGGGAGGAGGAGGAGGAGGAGGAGAGCCACGGGGGAAGACGGGAGAGGTGTGAGGGGTAAAAGATGAAAAGGTAGATTACACGTGTGTTTGAAATAAGAGGAGGAGGCGGGGGAGTGAGGGCAGGCGAGATGATGGGTGGGCGATTGCACTTTTAGGTGCAATAGGGCTGTGATCTTTGAGGTTTTTCGAAGAATTGTGAGGGAAAAATAATCCCTGGTGTCGTCCGTCCCTGCCTCATCCCCAATCTTATCTGTCGAATCTGCGTCCGCCCGCCGCTTCTGCTTTTCTCTTCATTCCGACCAGCTCTTTGTTTCATTTCCTACTCTCCTCGCGGCTGAAATGTGTTGAGAAGCTGCGCGTGTTTGCCCGGTGTGAACGGTGAATGAATCTGGAATGGACAATGACACTGAAAGTCAGCCTTGTTTCGTTAAATGATTCTCCGCCTGACATTGGGTACGACCCCCCCCGTCACGCCAGCATCCCTAAGGTTTTTAAATGGTTAATTAATCCCTTCCACAGCATGTGGGACACCGTGTGGTGGCGCCTATCTCCATTTCTCTGACTCTAGGCCACACAGATACTGTGAGCAGTGAAAGCTACAGTGGGGGAGGAGGGGGTCAGTCCTCTGGTACCGTAGCTCTGTGCGTTAACTTTCCTTTCCCCATTCTTTTATGCTGAGCGCCAAGCTAGAAGGCGGAAAGTGCCATTTTTATATGGTCTTTGGCCGGGATTTGAACCCATGACCCCCCGGTTGTGGGGGCGGATGCTCTACCAACTAGGCCACCACTCCAGTGTTTTTAAATAAACTCCTCAATAATCACCGGGCTGGGTAGATTTGCTGATGGCCTTGTTTTACTTCTCTTATTAACGTTCCTCTTCTCCCTCTCTTTCTCTCGCTTTCTCACACGCACGCACACACACACACACACACTTCCCGGAGCCGATCGTGCCTGCGCGCCGAGCAGCCATGCCTCATAAACGGGCTGATTTGCGGCCTACTCTGTTCCGTCCTGTTCTCGTTTAATAAAGTGCTGTTATGCTATTGTTACCGCAGGAGGGAAAACGTGGAAAAACATGGAAAGCTCCTCAGACACAGCACGCCGCTGACAAATCACACCCGTTATTGCGCCGCGTCTGCGCGCGTGTGCGCGTGCGGGGGGTGTGTGTGTGTGCTTTTGTGTGAAGTTGGTGCCTTTGTCCTCCTGCGGGTGCTGCGGCGGGCTGGCGGGTGCGAACGATGGGGGAGCTGGAAAGCGACTGGCACGGCGGTGGCTTCAGCAGATGGCCTTTCACTCAGAGAGCGCTCTCTCCTTAGCTCCTCACTTTCTCTCCTTGTTAAACATGTTACAGCTCCTGCCTCCCAGCGTCGCTGTGCGTATGTGTGTGTGCGCGTCTTTTGTCTGCGCTCTAATGATTCTCCAGCTTTACAGCCGTTTCCTTTTCTGAATAGCTGCAGGCTTTGGTCATATGCCAGATTGCTGTGTGTTTCTTCTTCTATTTTCGAGTTTAGTGAGGAGTCATTTCATATATGCCGTGCCTGGTTTTTTTTTTAACTTGTTTCATCTCGTATGTGTCTGAAAGTGTGCCTGTCTTAAAGTTATCAGTTGGAATTGGAAGCGGCACAGCAGCGCCTAGCAACAACTGATAATAACTAAAATAGGACTGTAGTGTCGACAAAAATACAGAATAGCTCCTGATTCTGCCACTTCAGTGACTACAGTGATTTTTCTGTTTTGTATACTCAAGTGCTCATCTGCTTGAAGGAAATCATTTTGTATCCTTACATGTCAGTTTTCAAGGATAAATCAGACTGGTACAGAACATTAAAGTGTATAAAACAGCTTTCTTAATGCTGACTTGGCACTTGTAAAACAGGTTTTTAAAAACGTTATAGTCATTATGATGTACAGTTTGGAGACAATGGTACTGACAAAAAGACAGGAGGTGGAACTGGAGGTCAGGGGTGATTTGCGACCAAAGGATAGCAGCTGGAGTGAAAGGGAAGCTTTACAAGACGGTAGTGGGACCTGCTATGATGTATGACTTGGAGACGGTGGCGCTGACAAAAAGACAGGAGGTGGCGCTGGAAGTGGCAGAGTTGAGGATGCTGAGATTCTCAATGGGAGTGACAAGAAGGGACAGGATTAGAAATGAGTATATCAGAGGGCTGAGATGGTTTGGACATGTGCAGAGGAGGGATCGTGGATGTATCGGGACAAAGGATGTTGACAATGGAGCTGCCAGGCAGGAAGAAAAGAGGAAGACCACAGAGAAGATTCATGGATGTAGTGAAGGAGGACATGGAGAGGGGTGGTGTGAGAGAAGAAGATGCAAGGGACAGATGATCTGCTGAGGTGACCCCTAATGGGAGCAGCCAAAAGGAGCAGAAGAAGAAGAAGAATAGGCATTAAAATATTAATTCAAATATGGCAAACCAGGAAGTTTTCTCTGTAACTTGTGCTGTCATTTACTGATGCCAGCGTTCCTGTTAAATCCAAGACATCCAATCTAAATAAAAGACCAAGTACTATTGGTGCTGATAACTCTGATGGAGAAGGGAGACAATGGGACGTTCGCCGTCGCAGCGTTTCAGATAGGAAGTGGTAGTTGCAGCTCTACCTTCTGAACACAATAGCATGCCCCGTTGATGTGCAACTGTTTGTGCGCGTTAGCGCTTTTAATTCTGCAGCATCTGTTGTGGAGCCCAGGGTTATTCTTAAAAACTTAATGACACAAAAGAGGAGAGGAAGAATGGGAAAACGTGAGGCACGTGCTAATGGAGACATGCTGCCGCTGCTTCTGAGAGGCATGAGAGAGCAGAGTTAAAAGGCAACCAGAGAAGAGACTTGTGAGGAACTGAAGAACTGCTGCATTAATAAAGTGTCTGTTTGTATTTCAAAGACGCTGTGAGGAGTAGAAATGAAAAACACCCATAATTAAAAGGGAAATTGTGAGTCTTTTTTAGTATGGAGGAAAAAAAATAAGGAAAAAAAAAAACACTCAACAAAAACAACAAAAAGACGCAGGAAGAGGACCCATAACTGCCAAATGGTACAGTACTTATGGTGAATTTGGTTGAGGCATAAATTCTTCTTCCCTGTGGGTGGTGTTGGTCTGTTTGTTTGATAATGGCTGTGATAATGGTGTGTTAGCCAGAAGGAGCCGCGCATAAAAACCCAACACAAAGCAGGCCTGTATGCAGTCATGATGACGCGTGTGTAATACTAGTAGACAGATTTGTATGTGCTGCTGGGATGCCGGTGCTTTCAATTAATGCAGCTAAGCTGTAGGGTGTTGCCAAACACAGCTTTGTCTGCAGAAAGCCTCGAAAGTGGCTTACAAATAGCACAGCGATAGCAGCTAGTCGCCGCAGGTGCAAGAATGTGTCAGACGGGCTTTATGCAAATGAGCAGATGCTGCGGTGGGATTGGTCAAATGAACTATAAACATCAGAAAGGCTCAAAAAGTCGCCTCGTCCGGGGGCTTTACGGTGCATTTGCTGGACGCACACACATGCAAGGACATACTGCGATCATGACCTAATCAAGTTGTGTCGGTACACGAACATCATTAGGGAAATTAGTTCCACACCGATCTACACACACTAATCTGTTAGCAAATATGAAAATAGACTTTACTTAATGATACAGATGACACGCTCCTCTCGCTCCCTTTCCATCCTCTCCCATTTGACCTTTCACCGTGTCGTTAAAAAAAAAATCCCGCTACATCACACCAATTACCCGAGCATGGCTGCAGGACTCACGCCCGCGTTCCTCTCCACCTTCCTACCTTCCCTTTCCCTTCTGCTTCCTCTCCTCCCATTACCACTCTCCTTAATGAGGGCCACCAAAATGAAATGTTTCCAAACAGGGTGTTAATGAAACATAGACAGATTTATTAGTCATAACTCTCCAGCTAATCATTTTCCCTTCCTAATAATTAGCCTGAGCTGAGTAAATCTTTTTACACTGTGGTCCGGCAGCGCTGAGTTGGTGCCAAACGCAGCCAAGTTGGGGGACGAGAAGAAGAAGAAATCTCACTCACTTTTTCCCCTTCTGACTTTTTAAAGATTCTTTTTTTTTTCTCTTCATGCTGCTTTGACTCCTAATTAATTATCCCCAATCAGCTTTTATAAACATGCATTTTGTTTTTCGGGCTGGTGAGCAAGGCTTAATTTTGCTGTGAAACAATGAGTTGAAGTTAATTCATTGATTTCCCTCCTAGTAATTATTTTTATTTAATAGCTCGATATTAAATGGAATCACCGTTATCACGAAGACTGATGGAAGCAGATGCCCACAGCGGGGCGTTTTCGCGTGTGCGCGTGTGGACGTGGATAGGCGTGTCATTTCGTTGTCATGCTGGAGGGGTGACTAATGATTGGCTGATTTATTTTTCTAGTTTCCCCGATTAAGCAGTGGGAAAACAATATGAAGAGACAGGAAATGAAAGCATAGACGCGAGGTGACGAGATGAGGCAGAAGGAAAGGAGGTGAGGAGAAAGGAAATGAAGGAAAAGGAGCCGGACAGACAGCGTGTTACTGTGTGATCGGTCTCCTCAGACTCCAGCTGATCTCGCAGTGCATCGCTTCTTGTCCTGTCATCCAGCCAGCGGCAGACTCGTGACCTTTGAAAATCTGTAGTCTTTAAGCTTCTCCTACGTTCAGTTTCAGGATAAGAACAGTTCAAGGTTGCGGCGCCACCCCTTCCCTTTCCCTCCATCTCTCCGTCTACTCTGGTTTTCTTTGGCCCATATCTGTCCCACATGGTTTCAGGGTTATTTCACCATCACTTTTACTTGCTCAAAATATTTCTAGTTTTATGGCATAATAGAGCCTTGCGATCTGGCCTGCTCGAGCTATTCTTTGTTTGATCTACTTCCCCAGTATCTTTGTTTTGTGTTATTTTTGCAATACGACCCTTTTTTTCTTTTCTTTTTAAACTTTCCTTATCTTTTGCCTACTTTTCTTTTTTCCTTAGTGTTTCTTCCTCAAATACTTTTCCTTACAAGTGTTACCATTCCTACTCATCTTCCCCCTCTTGTTACTTAGACAGGCCCCAGGTTAATATAATCAAAGCAGCATTAGTCAAGTGTCACATAATAGAGCGGGGGGGGGGGGTGTTGACAGTGGCAGCCCTTCAACAGAGAACACCCTGAAACATTTATGTTAATAAAATAAGGAAATAAATCACAATTGTGGCATTTTCTGCAATTGTACAATTGCAGATTGACATTGTGATTGCAATATCCATCCATCCATCTTCTACCGCTTATTTGAGGATCTGGGTCGGGAGGGGGCAGCAGTCTATAAAGTGGGTAGCCCAGACATTCACATAGCACCATGATCCCTCTTGCAGGGGGTGAGCCCACTTGTAGAGCTTGCAGCTGTCGATTACTCGATTAACTGGATAAGCTTTTTGTGCCTTTTTTTCTTGTGTTTGAAGAACTTTTGACCAAAATCTGTGCTGAACCTTTTTCCCTAAAGAGTGGAATCATCCCCCCCTCCCCTTTCCCAGTAGAAGTTTGCTTATACATACACAGTAAGATTTTGGTCAAAAGGTCTTCAAACAAAAGAAAAAAGGCATAAAAAGCTTATCCAATTAATTAAGTAATCGCTAGCTGCAGCCCAACCCACATGCCATCTTTAGGCACACTGGATCCTTAATGTAACCTTTTTTCATGGGGATCTACTGGACCACTCTTGGTCTGGCCCTTCACTCGGGTCCAGTTTGTCTTGGGAGACCCTACCAGAGGCAAGTTGCCCCCGACTGCATCTCTCCTGAGATCACAAAAACCCACCCTGTCCACTCCACAAGGTCTGTCTGTGCAGGCTGCCATCAGGCAGGGTTCCTTTAAGCAAACATAGCAACCTTAAACACTTGTTCATCTCTCTCTCAATAAAAGCCGTTAATGAGTGATTAGCGGGGGATGAATAAAAACAAAGATAACTAGATTTTATTATATGCTTTAGATTTCATTATATGTTTAATCATGAGATCTAGATTTTATTATATTGATTCTGTGTGCTTTAGATTTTATTATATGTTTCTAGCATTATATTCAGTTCAATTCAACTTTATTTATATAGCGCCATTTCACAACAACAGTCATCTCATAGCACTTTCAACTGTAGAAGAAACCCCCACAATTGCAGAAAGGCCCCAGCAATCAGGCGATCCCCTGTGAGCAAGCGCTTGGCGACAGTGGAGAGGAAAAACTCCCTTTTAACAGGAAGAAACCTCCAGCAGAACCAGGCTCAGGGAGGGGCAGTCATCTGCTGCGACTGGCTGGGGGGTGAGGGGTTAGAGAAGATGAAAAGAACAGACATGTAGAGAGCAAACAGCACGATGGGGACTCAATCTATGGGAGAGAACAAACAGATGTTAATGACCAGCAAAAATATTTCATTGAGAGTGAAGAAAGGAGTGAAGCCCAGCACATTGTTGGAGGTCCCCTGGTTGTCTAAACCTATTAGCAGCATAACTAATGGAGGGTTCAGGGTCACCTGATCCCACCCTAACTATAGGCTATATCAAAAAGGAAGGTTTTAACCCTGTTCTTAAAAACAGAGATTGAGTCTGACTCCCATATCCAGATTGGCAGCTGGTTCCACAGGAGAGGAGCTTGATAACTGAAGGCTCTGCCTCCCATTGTACTTTTGGAGATTCTAGGTATTAAAAGTAATCCTGCATTTTGGGAGCGTAGTGCTCTGTTAGGATAATACGGTAGTATCAGATCTTTTAAATATAAAGGGGCCTGAATATTTAGAGCTTTGTAAGTGACAAGAAGGATTTTAAACTTAATTCTAAACTCTATGGGAAGCCAATGAAGAGAGGCCAGAACCAGAGAGATATGATCTCTCTTTCTAGTACCTGTTAAAACTCTTGCTGCAGCATTTTGGATCAGCTGAAGACTTTTTAAAGATGTTTTAGGACAGCCTGATAATAAAGAATTACAATAATCTAATCTCGAGCTAACAAAAGCGTGGATCAGTTTCCCAGCATCACTCTGAGACAAGATGCTCCTAATCTTGGCAATATTACGCAAATGATAGAAGGCAGTCTTAGAAACAAGTTTAATATGTGAATTCAAAAACAGATCTTGTTCAAAAATAACTCCAAGGTTCCTCACAGAACTTTTAAGAGAAAGAGTAACCGCATCCAAACTAAGAGTTTGATTTGGAAAGGTATTTCTAAAGTTTTTTGAACCAACTAGAATGACTTCAGTCTTATCTGAATTTAATAGCAAGAATTTATGAAGTCATGTATGTTTAATGTACATTTATTTATTACATATTTTTTAGCATCACATGTTTCCATCTTTGCATTGTACTGAAACATTGCCCCTTTGTCCAAGACAAATTTCTCCCTCAGGAGACTAATAAAGTTTGACTTTGAAACCCCTTCACCACAATAAGGTGGTGATCCACGGAGGGGGACTGCAGTATCAGTTTGATTAGCTGTGCAACCCTATTCAAAATCACAGCAGTGTGATGTAGTGTTGCCAGTAGTTTACTTGGTAACTGTGGTCACAGCTGCTTTGAGATCATTAACAAGATCCTTCAGTGTAATTATGGCCTTATTATTTATTAATATTAGATTTATTAATAATAATATTATAATATTATTATTTATTATTATGACTCACTTATTATTATCATGCATGCAGCATGAGAGAAGTTCTTACATGGGGCCACAGACAGAGTGTGACTGACTGTAATTATGCTTTCTTTCAATCACGCCAATGCTTGCTGATGGTTTTGTAGGCTGTTTCAGCCTTGTGAAGGTCAACAATCTCGTCCCTGCCATCCTTGGATAACTGGTTGGTCTGTCGCGGTGAAGTTGGACATCTAAGTTAGAGGCCCAATTATACTGTTAAAAATGAAGAGATTAACTGTAAATGCTGGCTTGGTAAGTGATGATCCTTAAATTAATCCTTAAATTGTCACCATTGAGACTTTGGTTAACTAAAACTGGAGACTAGGGGGAGACTGGTGAGATGTTACATATTGTCCAACCTGTTGTATGCTGCAGAAACATGGGAGGATGAACCAAAAGAATTAAAAAGAAGGATCAAGGCTTTTGACATGTGGGTATACCGCAGGATGCCGAATGTATCGTAGGATCAGAGGAAGACAAATTAGGAATTTTTGACAGTGGTGAAGGAGAAGCAATCTCTCCTCAGAATCATCAAGGGAAGGAAATGCCAGTATTTTGGACATTTAATAAAAGAGGGAACCTTACAGAGACAAATTTTGGAAGGAAGAATTGAATGTAAAAGAGAAAGGCCATGAAGCTCATGGTTCACAGTCATAAAAGACTGGATGTGAATGACCTACTGTCAGGGGTGTCAAACTCATTCCATGGAGGGACAAGACCCTGCAGGTTTTACCTCCACCCAGTGTCTTCAGCAGGTGTTTTCACTGATCAGCAATCAGTGGGAAGAAATTCAGTGAAATCAACTGTTGAAGACACTGGGTGGAGGTAAAACCTGCAGGGTCTTGGCCCTCCATGGAATGAGTTTGACACCCCTGCCTACCGTATGTGGAGATTGGATAAGGTGGAGAAGCATGGCAGCCAACCTCCTGGATGGAGCTGGCAGAATAAGAAGAAACAACTTTAGTTGGATGGTATAGTTTACCCAAAGTCTGTCTCTGTTCAGTGGGGGAGCAAAGACTTATTTCCCTCAAAAGGATGCTAATTATTTTACAACTGATATAATGCTTTTTCTTGGTATTTTGTTAATTAATGTCTTTCACAATTAAAGTAAACCTACTGTTAAAGTTATATACAATGTGCATTCTTTTTAAGTGGTTAAATGTAGGAACTCAAAAAGAGGCCAAATACTAATTTTCCCTTCTGTAAAGGACCAAATATGGATTTGTTCATCTACATAGCCCTTCTACATTTGACAAATTCATATCTAGCAGAGCTCATTCTCCCAATATCACACTGCGCTATAAAGCTAGCATCCCTGTCATGGTAAAGTGATGGCAGAATTACTAAACACTTTTTATTATTAGAAGAAGTTTAAATCAACACATCTGTAGTAGTTGTTGTCTCTCTCTCTCAAAATAGCCTGGAGTCAGACTGACGAAGGAATGGCAACGGAGCAGCAATGAACTCGCAGCTAATAGACCAAAAAATGAAGACTTGGCATTATAATGACAACATCAAAAAGAGAAGGCGGCCTGTGCTTTTCACACTTCCTACTAGACAACTGTGCAGCCTTTCTATTTAAGTGAGAGATTAACTTATTTATCACGCACCATATGTGCAGTGAATATCAAGTACACATACAGTATGTAATACATACTGTATATACTGTATATATACACTAATATTACAACCCCAGTTCCGGTGAAGTTGGGACGTCGTGTAAAACGTAAATTACTCTATCATCACTCTATTAAAGCAAGAAATCTCTGTGTGTCTGTCTGTGTGTGTGTGTGTGTGTGTGTGTCACATTTATAGGACATCATAGGACAGCCTATGATATCTGCCTGATCATCATAGGACGTCCTACGAACTCAGGCATCATAGGACTCGCGATGCCGTCATAAAGGTATGATGTCTATATGACGGCACATAGACAAATGTGTCTTTATCAGTGTTTCCTCTGGCTTAAAGACCTTGGCGCGGTGGCAACATATTTTGCCGGGGGGCAGAAAACACATATGTATGAATATGTTAATTTTATACTATTTATTTCTTTTTTTTTTAAATTTTGCACATAATAACAATGCATCAGATTTATATCACGCTTTATCATAGACACTCAAAGACGCTTTTTACAGATACATTATTCATTCACTCCAGACAGACAATGGTAGTGGCAGGCTACTACTGTAGCCACAGCTGCCCTGTGGCAGGCTGACGGAAACGTGGCTGCCAATCCAGGTCAACGGCCTCTCCGGCCACCACCTAACATTTATACACATTCATACTAACTAACTAACTAACTAACCTGCACTTATATAGCGCTTTTCTAGTCACAAAGACCACTCAAAGCGCTCTCAAAGCGCATACCCAGTGTTATGGACACTGGAGGCAAGGTGGGTAAAGTGTCTTGCCCAGGGACACAATGGCAGGATATCTGGGGAGAGCGGGATTTGAACCACCAACCATCCGGTTATTTGACTACCCGCTCTACCTCCTGAGCCACTGCCATGCATATGGAACTTACGATTTGAAGTATTGTACAACCAAGGCTTGAATGTTGGAATATTGGGCCATTTGGGGTCCCACCCAGACGTCCTGTGTTTGGACTTTTTACTGGTGTCATCCTTCTCTCCTTCCTCCGCTCTCACCTCTCCTGGACCCTCTGCCTGAACACTTTCCTCTCCTTGGCTCCTCTCTTCTGTCTCATCTTTCCCTCGCTGAGCTCTGTCTAATTCAGCTTCTCTCTCTGTCTATGGTGGAATACAAACAGGTTAGAAAATATCAAGTGCCATGTAAATTAGACAACCAACAAGGAGACAACCAAAAATTTCTAGTTAAGGGTACAAAGAGCACCCACTTAACACTTGAGTAATGACTTCAGTCTTGAAGGTTTGAGGTTTTTCTCCAAAATTTATAACAATTTTCTTATAGTTTTCTACTTTGCTCTGTAAATTTACCTAAATTTGTGGATTATTTTATGGCTTACTTTTGTCAGTTTTTTTTAATAAAATTACTGTTTTTAAATAAATTTGAAACAGACTGTGGTATTTTTTTTTACTTTTTCCTTATAACAACTTATATTTTTGACCATAACTTTGCAATCAGAACAGAACAACAGTTTAACTCTCATTACAAAGAAAAAAAATATTAATAAAATTGTATTTAATGATTTAAATTAACTTAAATGACCAAGGATGCCATTATTTCTGGTATAATATTCCTATATATTTATAGTTGGGTTTTTTTTTTTAGAAATCTCCTCACCGCAAAGAAAAACCTCCCTTATTTTGAAATCCAAATGCTGGCATGTTTAGTTTGTCTGAAGGCTGCTGATGGATTAAAGTCATTGACTTCGTGAATTTCGGTCATCTTAACTTGCCAGACACATAATTGGGAACATAACTTAATAATGTAGTGGCTGGTGAAATATATCCTCAGCAATTCATCAGTCCCCCTTGCCTTTCCCTTCATATGAAGTTGGCTGCATTTGAATTCTAACCACATCTCTTAGCTAAGCGACTCTTCCGTTATTGCTCCCGTTTCCAGCGGGTTAAAACCATGATAAATGCCTTCAGTGCTTACATACCTCTTAAGATTTTTTCCCGCATTTAGAGTACTTTAACAAACTCATGTTTCTGTCGGACAGTCAAGCCTTATTCATGCTGCGTTTCCCCTCTAGTCTGCCTTGGTCCACGTATGCTTTGGACAAACCCGACACGCACACGGCGCTGTACATGCTGACTTTTCTCATCTACCCAGGCCAAGCGGTTGACGCATGCACACAACCATCACTTGTAGTTTCACTCCCACCCGATACGTAGCGCCAAGGTGCTGATGTGCCAGGATTTTCACTAACGAAGAAACAGCGGACTTCTTCACAAAGTTTCTCTTCAAATAGAGTCCATTTCTGCTGTCTGACTTCCCGGTTTTCACTCCTTTTTCACGAAGATGCTGCTGCCGCTAGCGAGACACTGCCTGCTGACTGACTGGAAAGCTCACGTGGGTGGGGCGCTTCTAAACTCCACGTGGAAGATGGTCATGCGCGTTGTTCACGTGCACGCTTGCGAAAAGTCATTGCTTCATATATTTTTCTTAAATTCATATCTCCGTCTTGGTGAGACGGTAAAATGTCTGCCACGGCGGGCCGCCACTGAGAAATATTACCAGAGGAAACCCTGCTTTATGATGTCATATAGACCATCACTCACAATGCTTAGACTAATGTGTCTTTATGATTAAATTAATTAATTAAATCACCCTTTATTGTCATTCAACCATACAACCAATCATGTACAGTAGAATGAAATTGTGCTTTATCCTATCTACAGTGTCAATCACACACACCCCATGTGTAGAATTAGAAGGGCCGCTGCCATGCAAGGCGCTGCCACAGATTTCCCTCCTCCATTCCATAATTGCTGAGCACCAAGCTGGACGGCAGGAAGTTCCGCTTTTATATGGTCTTCGGCATGACCCGGCCGGGATTTGAACCCCTGCCTCCCGGGTGTGGGGCGGATGCTCTACCAGCTGAGCCACCACTCCGGTGGTGGTCCATATGACTCCCATGATGTCATATGGCTCAAAATTGGCAAGGTGAATAAGTCACAGGGCCAGTCTTTACAGCGCGTTCGTGTTTTCTGCACAACAGATTTCTGCAGCCATGGCCAATTCTACGTTGCTGCGAGCAGAGTTGCCAGATCAAGCAGTCTTCATATTCTTGCTCAAGATGAAGAAACTAAGCAAAAGCGTCTCTTTCTCAGCAATGTCGTTTTTAAAGAGGTACTGGCACAGTAAAAATGTGTAACCTTGAAGAATGCCAGTCTACAGTACAAATGTGTAAAATGCCAAGCAAAGTGCTGATTTTCTCTGGGTGCTCCAGTTTCTTGGTTTCTACGGGTATGCACGGGCCTTCCTGAACAGGGTCGAAAGCCACTTTTTGCTCAGATCTATTTTCATGATCCTGCCCATGGACTGGAATTACGACGCACCTATCCCTCAACCACTGGTCTCAACGAAGAAGAAGAAGACCCACCAGACGGAGATCAATAGAATGAGGAGAACTGCTGCACTTCAGAAAAGATGCCATGAACATGAAACACCTCAGGTTCCAGCAGTATGCCGCAGCCATTACTGTGAACAACACAGCCATCTGAGACAGGAGGAGACCCTTCAGCAACAGGCATGCAGAAATACTTGCTTATACTTGGTTTCTACGGGCATGGACGGGTATGCACGGGTATGTACTAGTTATTATAGAAATTATCAATATTGGCTACCTATTCACCACACAAAATTTGGTTGAAGTCAGTCAGTGTATGCCAGAGTAAAAGCCGTTGGAAGGGTGATGACGATTTGGAAAAGTTTTCAACAGCTTTTGATGGCACATGGGTATAGATAATTGCCACCATAAATGGTACCAATCAGACTATTTATTTCAGAGATATTAAAGAAAACCTTTGGTGTAACCGTCGCCTCATTCATTCTAATTTACAGATATAGTATGTTGTGCTTTAGATGGCTCGTGTACATGTAGATGCCATTCCTTCCTTCTCAGGACATCCTGTGGTGATACCAGTGCCTGACGCTCTTCTTTGACTCATCTGCTCGCAATCTGTCCATCATGTCTGTATCTTTAGTCTTTCCTTCAGGTTGAGCTACAGCATCCCTTGATAGTGTTCCCCTTGTCCACTCGCCGTTGTTAATCCTCAACCAGTGTTGAATGTTTTCCACTTCTCCATCCTTCTTTGTTTCATGAACAGCTTGGTTGCCTTTTTATTCAACAATTGCCTCTTTCTCCCCAACTTTACCTTCAGCTCGTGGTGTTGCTCTCCATGCACGTCTCCGATGTTAGCCATCACGTTTTTATCCCTATGGTTACCTCCCTGTTTCGCCTTGCTTTTGCCCTCGATCTGATTGCTTGTTAGTTGGTATGCAGGCTTGGACCCCCATTGTGCATTCTTCCCTGTCAGCACTCTCTTTCTCCGCCTCACTCTGCTTCTCCCTATAGCTCCCTTTATTCTCCTCCTTCCAGTGCCTTGTGGCCATTCTTTCAATCAAAAAAAAAGAAAAAAAATAGTAGAACCAGAGAGTGGAGAAAATGGCCTGTTCAGAAGGGATAAATGAATTTTGAAAAAAAGAATGATGTAGAAGGAAAAATAGGATATGTGGGTTTTTGGAAAAGGGGATGATGTTGCTGCTTTGAAACAGATTTTGGCAAGAACTTAACACCTTAAAGAGAAAAAGGTGAGCTAAGGCTGAAAAATGGGGGAGGGGGTATAAAGCAATAATATATGGATGGCGGTCTGTCAATGTAGAAGCTTGCACGCACAATGACAAATGGGTCTCAAGTGACAGAGTATTATATTAAAAAGCAAATTGATATGCAAATGTGGAGTGTGCGGCTTTGGAGGACAGGGATAGCTTGTTGTCCTCACTGAAGTGAAACAGCGAGGCAGAGAGAAAGGTGAGAGCCCAGCTGTGATAGTGATATAGCAGTCCATTAATGTGTGTTTTTGCATGATTGGTGCAGGTGTGTGAGTTTTTAATCAACTCGAGCATACAGCTGCATGTGTGGAATGTGTATCTGCTGCTCGAACCAGTGAAGGATTGGTTGCAGGTGGATGGTAGCTAAATGGAACAGTGGATTCCCCACAGGGAACAGTAGTGTTCATGCCACACCGCGCTGCAGCGAGGTCAAGAAGTGGCTTGTGGGAACGGACGGGCCCTCGACTAGCTGTACCACAAAATTCAATGAATGGTCATAAAAGGAAAGACTTTGACATGCAGGAAAGACGTGCAGCTGCAGCCATTAAATGATGAGCAGCATTATTTATTTTGCAGCTGCACAAGCTAAATACATTTTTTTCGGCTGAGACAAATTCAGTTTTGAATGCATAACAAGAGGCGAATGCAGAACCGTAACATCAGGAACTGGAGTGAGAAATTGGGAGTCATACTTATTAAATTAACTAAAATTTGATGACATGAGAGACTATATATACTGTATATATTGTAACGATTTGGGCTGTACCCAAACACCCCATTAGCTCTTACATATATTGATACTTGGATATTCCAGTTTTCTTTCTTAGTATCCAATTATGATCTTCTTCTGGCTGCTCCCTTTAGGGGTCGCCACAGCAGATCATCTGTCTCCGTCTCACCCTATCCCTTGCATCTTCCTCTGTAACACCAACCCTCTCCATGTCCACCTTCACTACATCCATGAATCTTCTCTGTGGTCTTCCTCTTTTCCTCCTGCCTGGCAGCTCCATCTTCATCATCCTTTGTCCAATATATCCGCTATTCCTCCTCTGCACTTCTCCAAACCATCCCAGCCTTGCCACTCTTAATTTGTCTCCAAACCGCTCAACCTGAGCTGTCCCTCTGATATACTCATTTCTAATCCTGTCCCCCCTAGTCACGCCCAATGAAAATCTTAGCATCTTTAACTCTGCCACTTCCAGCGCCATCTGCTGTCTTTTTGTCAGTGCCACTGTCTCCAAACCATACATCATAGCAGGTCTCACTACCATCTTGTAAATCTTCCTCTTCACTCTTGCTGCTACCCTTCTGTCACAAATGACTCCTGACACTCGTCTTCACCCACTCCACCCTGCCTGCACTCTTTTCTTCACCTCTCTTGTTTATTTTCAATTGGTTTGGATGGTTGACGCCAGGTATTTATACTCATCTACTTTCACTACTTCTACTCCTTCCATCTTCACCGTTGCACCTGCCTCCCTCTCATTCACACTCATGTATTCTGTCTTGCTTCTACTGACTGTCATTCCTCTTCTATCCAGAGTATGCTTCCACCTCTCCAGGTTCTCTTCCACCTGCTCCCTACTCTCACTACAGATCATAATGTCATCTGCAAACATCATGGTCCACGGAGACTCCTACTTGACCTCATCTGTCAGCCTGTCCATCACCATGGCAAACAAGAAGGGGCTCAGAGCCAATCTCTGATGTAATCCCACCCCCACCTTGAACCCATCTGTCACTCCTACAGCACACCTCACCACCGTCTCGCTGTCCTCATACATGTCCTGCACCACCATCACATACTTCTCTGCCACTCTTGACTTTCTTATACAGTACCACACTATCATATACTTTCTCTAGATCCACAAACACAGTGCAGCTCCTTCTGACCTTCTCTATACTTCTCCATCAATGCTCATAAAGCAAACATTGCATCTGTAGTACTCTTTCTTGGCATGAAACCGTACTGCTGCTCACTGATTGTCACCTCACCTCTTAATCTGGCTTCAACAACTCTTTCCCATATCTCCATAGTGTGGCTGATCAACTTTATGCCTCTGAGCTCCAGCTCTGAGCATCAACTTTGTTCTTGAAAATTGGTACCAAAACACTTCTTCTCCACTCCTCAGGCATCCTCGCACTCTCCAAGATTGTGTTAAACAATCTGGTTAAAATGTCCACTGCTGTCTCTTCTAAACATCTCCATACCTCCACAGGTATGTCATCTGGACCAACCGCCTTTCTATTCTTCATCCTCTTCAAAGCTGCCCTCACTTCTACCTTGCTTATCCTTGGGACTTCCTTGTTCACCATCTTTATCTTTCCTTCATTCATCCTCCTCTCTCTTTCATTTCCTTTATTCATCAGCTCTTCAAAGTACTCCTTCCACCTTCTTAACACACTCTCGTTATTTGTTAGTACATTACCATTTCTGTCCTTAATCAACCTAACCTGCTGCACATCCTTTCCAGCTCAATCTCTCTGTCTGGCCTGTCGATACAAGTCCTTTTCTCCTTCCTTGGTGTCCAGCCTCTCATACAGCTTACTATATGCCTTTTTCTTTGCCTTTGCCACCTCTCTCTTTTTTTTTTTTTTTTTTTTTTTTTGTTACTTATTTGTACCCGTAGGTAGACTTGGTTTGCAGTCTGGTGACAAGCCACTGGCTGCTGGTCGCTGCGTGCGCGAGCGCCCTAAACCTACATGTTTTTGGTATGCGGGAGGAAACCGGAGAAATCCCGGAGTAAACCCGCGCAACACGGGGAGAACATGCAAACTCCACACAGCTCACTGTTGGTCGGGGGCTGGGATCGAACCCACGATCTCATGATCCCCGCGATCCCCCGGCCGAGGGTAAAACTGTGCTGCCACAGTGCTAAACCACTGCGCCACCGTGCAGCCCTTTTTGCCATGCATCTAGATTCCAAATACTCCTGTCTACTTTCTTCATCTCCCTGACTATCCCACTTTTTCTTTGCTAACCTCTTCCTTTGAATACTTTCCTGTACCTCCTCATTCCACCACCAAGTCTCCTTGTCTTCCTTCCTCTGTCCACTGGATACACCACATACCTTTCTACCCAATTTCCCTCAATACTTTTGCTGTTACTTTCCCAGTCATCTGGTAATTCTTCCCTACCACCCAGAGCCTGTATCAACTCCTTCCTGAACTCTGTGCGACCTTCTTCCATTTGTAACTTCCTCCACTTAATCTTTGGCTTTGCCTTCACTCTCTTCTTCTTCTTGCTTTCCAAAGTCATCCTACAGACTACCATCCGATGCTGTCTAGCTACATTCTCCCCTGCCATCACCTCGCAGTCTCCTATCTCTTTCACATTTCTCCTTCTGCATAAGATGTAGTCCACCTGTGTGCACCTTCCTCCACTCTTGTAAGTCACCCTATGTTCCTCTCTCTTTTTAAAGTATGTGTTCACCACAGCCATTTCCATCCTTTTAGCAAATTCCACAACCATCTGCCCTTCCACATTTCTCTCCTTAAGACCATGCCTACCCAGAACCTCCTCATCACCTCTGTTCCCTTCACCTACATGCCCATTAAAGTCTGTTCCAATCACCACTCTCTCCCCCCGGGAACACTCTATACCACTTCCTCCAACTTACTCCAGAATTCCTCTTTCTCTTCTACCTGACGTCCAACTTGTGGGGCATACGCACTGACATCATTTAACATCACACCTTTGACATCTAGCTTCAAACTCATGATTCTGTCTGACTCCCTCTTTACCTCCTGAACACTATTCACATAGTCTTCCTTCAAGATTACTCCTACTCCATCTAGCTATCCTATCTACACCATGGTAAAACAATTTAAATCCACCTCCAGTGCTCCTAGCCTTTCTTCCCTTCCATCTGGTTTCTTGAACACAGTATATCTACCATTCTTCTCGCCATCATTGTATCAGCCAACTCTCTGCCTTTACCAGTCATAGTCCCTACATTTAACCTCCCTACTCTCACCTCTACATTCCTACCTTTCCTTTTCTCTCTCTAAGCAATGGCAAATTCACATGTAACAAACTTACATATAAGTCTACATATTTACATGGATGCATTTGCAAATATACAAGCAACATGTCAACATTATATGAAGAAATTTAAAATTCATGAGAAAAAAACATCTTAGATTTATGAGAAAAGCTGGAAATTTAAGCAAAAATTGAATATTTATAAGAAAGTAGTACATTTACAAGTAAACGTCACACATTTATAAGCGATGTCACTTCTTTGATAGAAAAAAAAAAACATTTCCAAGAAATACAGTTCTAAATTTATAAGAAAAGTCACAAATTTCTACTAAGGCTGGATTCACGGTAGCTGCACAAACAAAACGGTTGCAGGCTATGGACTGCGGTGGCATACAAAGCACTGTTCAAAGTTGTTTTCAGGCAAAAGCTGTCAGGCCACACAGCTGTGTTTCACGCACGTGCATTAAATCTACAGCCTGTATGTCCAGACCGCAATGCTCCAGTAAACTGATTTGAACACCCAGATTAAATAAAATGAGGAGAAAGAACCAAAAAGGTGCTAGTTTCAGTGTAAACAATCGCAGTTCAGTGCTGTTTGCGCACTCTGCACATGGTCACAAAAATCAGGCTACAGAATATTCATTTTTTTCACTCAGCAATACTACCAAATATTCAGAGCCCCAAAACTGGGATTTGGCACAGACCCAGTGCTGATAAGTCTACTCGAAAGATGGAAGGAAAATGAATTATACTAGTTATGTGCTAACTAAAGTGGGAACAAGCAGTATAATTTTCTGACTACACTTCCATTTTGAAGCATCAGCATAAATACTGTATATAAAAACATCTTTCTGTTTTCCAAAAAACAGAACAAGTCACCCAAGAATGTGCAGTGATGGTGTGATGGTGTGTTTTACTCCAAATGGGGCCATGATTTCCTAAATCAACCTAATTTGGATCAGAAAATTTGAACAGAAGTGTTTCCTGAGGTCTTAAATAATGCTAACAATCCCTTTCTGCAACCTGAGGACTCACCCTCGGCTGTTCCTGCGAAAGAATGAGTTGTGGCCTTGCTATTGGGGCACATTATGGCGGAGATGCCTAGTCCTGGCTAGTATAAATTTCATAACATAACTCTCCTCTGCTCTCTCTGCCCTTTCCTGTCCCCCTTCACTTTCACTATAAAAATAAAGGCAAAAAAAGCAACTTTTAAAGAAGAATGCAGACAATAGGCACTTACTCATACATCAATCTTTTATATAGAGTCTATGTGGCCTTCACAATTCTTATTGACTCTTGAATTGGTCCACCAAACCACATTGACTTATAGCAAGCAGATGGCGAACACTTGGTGCTGAATGATGAGTTATTTTGACAGCCCTTTACTTTGAAAAAAAAATGGCTTCACGTTGTCTGTATGAAAGCCTTTAAAACTGATGCTAAACATTTACTGGGTTACCATTTTTCATGTTTTTGATGCATATTTTTGATAATCTGACTAAAGAAAATGTGTGTCCATCAACACTTTTATCCAAATTATGTGTGAAGTCTTTATATGTCCCCCATCCAACACGGACCACCCTGAACCTGGGAGCACAGGCGATCAGATCAGTTTTGGTGGACCACTTGTAGAGAAGCAGCAGAGGATTTGGCAGTAGGGTGGTCCAGGTGTGCCATGATGGCACCGCACTCTTCAGACATCCTGTGCCAACTGATCTGCAGTGTGTGGGCTTGCTGCTTGCCCTGACAGCGAGGTGGTGTTTGAGACATTCAGCCTTTCTTATGCAGCATGTTGAGGTGTCTGCGGGGGACTGGTTGGCTGCTTTTGGTTGTGAAGTTGCGGAGGCAAAGTTGTTGCACAGCACGTCATGTCCCAGGTTTGCAGAGCACTTGTTGGAACAAATGTCCCAGTTCTTCTTCCAAAGTTTACTTGTGCGTTGCATCCTCATTGTTAATGTAAACTGTTTCCACCAACTTTACGCTTATTTTGTTTTAAGCTAGTTAATCCACTCCTGCCAAGCATTTACAATTATGTTTTTTTCCTAGTTAAAGCAACATTATGTAAGATTTTCATCTTATTGATACGCAAGTATTGATACTTCGATACCAGCTGGTCAATACTATGAAATCGTTACATTTTAAAATATCGCAATACCACTATGTTAATGCAAAACATGCAATTTGTTTTCAGTTCTGAGAGTTTTAGGCATTATATTTATGTGTAAAAACCGGTGAAAAGCCAGCCAAAGCATATTTTAGAGATGGTCTGCCGTGTCACATGATTATGGCAGCCTATCAGATATCAGAGCTGAAGACTCACTGCGTCTAGGTGAGCTCAGCAGCGTCGGGGGCTGCAGAAGAAGTATTACTTCTGAAATGTTTCACCATTCATCCAAATTCTATGGTGATACCAAGCAGCATAAAATTTGAAAAATGAACAAAATAAGTACTATTTAAGTTTGTCAAATAAACAGTGTAAAAAAAATACACATACATGCTGCTTGGTATTACCATAGAATTTGGATGAATGGTCAAACATTTCAGAAGTAAAAAAAATACTTGACTCTGTCATGATGCCAAGCGCGGGTCTGTACCGTGCTCGGGTCTTTTGGTGATTATCCTTTTTCTGTACATGTATTTAGTCCTGATTTTCTGCCATTATTATTTGTGCTTTTATTTTGACAGTGTTGTGACATGACTTCCGCCTGTCAAGTCTGTTGCGCCTGTCACAGCTGTGTAGTGTCTTTGATTACGTTCTCACTCGTGCATCCACACCTGATTCACATTTTGGTTTCTCCTCTTGTATTATTTAAGCTCGCTGGCGAGGATTATTACTCGCTGCGACCTCACCTTGTGTAGGCAGGAACCCCCACGCCTGATTCCTGTCTAAGTCTGTGCTTTATTCTCTGCTTCGTGACTTTAATTGTAAGTAACCCTTCATTGTTTTTCCTTATTTGTATTTTTCCTGTAATCACCCTTCGTGGTCTTTGTAAACAATCTTTTTGTATTCGCCCTTCGTGGCTGGTATTTGTGTTTATTATTATTATTTATTAAATGAGCAAACTCACAGCAAGCAAATGATGCCTCATTTCTGCCCTAAAGGGCCAATTATGACAGTAGGTCACAACCAGTAGGTGCCACTGGCTGTGGGTTTGCCTTTTTTTTTCTTTTTTTTTTTCCACTCACCTTTTTTCGTGGTCGTAAGGAGAGGCTGTCACTATGTTTCCAGCGCGCCAAAGGAGGATGGCAGCCGTGGGTCCCATCATGGATGAGCAGTGGGCAGCTGAGTTCATCCGGGGCTATGTTGCTGAAGCCCTCACCTCCTGCGGCCCAAAGAAGGTTCTGGAGAGTGTGGTGGCAGCAGTGGGGATTGTGGAGGCACATCCTGGTTTGGGTAATTATCCCAAGTTCGCTGAACTGCTGTCTACAGTCTCTGCTCTCCAGCAGCGATTCCCGGGGTTGGCATTAGGCTCGTCTCCAGCCTGTAGATGCCGCCTCCCGGCACAGACCTCTACTGCTTCACGTGACTTGGGCGTACCAAAGCGGATGGAGGAAAGTCAGCGGGTCCAGTCGCCGCAACTTCCCCACCATTGCCCAGCCACAGGCCGCCGGAAGAATTCCTCCGTCTCTCAGCCAACGGTTCCTTTTCACCGTGTCAAGAAGGTTCTACAGCAGCTTCAGCCTCTGGGGTTTCCTCGCCGGCTGTCTCGTCAGCTCCCTCTTCCCGGGTTGTCACAGCTGTTCACGCCTCCTCCACGGTGCCCCCTCTCACTGCTGAGAGCCTAGCTGGTTCTCCCCCGGCTCCGCCCATCACCATGCCTGCGGGGGGGGGGGGGGGGGGCTCCTCCATGTTCTCCAGAGGGCCCTACGATCACCACAGTCATGGAGAAGGAAGAAACTGGGCTTGCTGCAGCAGGAACCACCGTGCCCTGGGAAAACAGGCAAGTGCTTTTTCACTCTATATCACCATCTTATGAATTACCTAGCCTGATTCCCGGGGTGAGGCTCAGTTAGTGCAGTCCACTGAGTCCTCACCACCTGCTGCAGCCACAAAAACATTTCCTGCTCTCTCTGTGTCTCCTACGCCCCCTGAGTGTCCGCCGGTTGTGGGATTAAGCCGCCAGATGGAGGAGGAGCCTGTGGCCCTGGAAAACCTGGTTCCAGCCCTGCAACCACGGTCTTGACAGAGGAAGAGGGCTGCCTGCAGTCCGGAGCCTGAGCTGACGAGGAAGCATCCCCGGGCTTCAACCGTACAGAATTCAGCTCTAGCAGGAAGCGAATCTCATGCCACCACGCCAGGCGAGCCACCTGCATGTGTCACATCGCCAGGGGGTTCCGGGACTGCAGTGACCATCACGCCTGCTGTTGGGGCCGCTGCAGCAGAGTCCGAGCTGGACCTCCAGAGGGCCAGGCCCGAGACATTGTCATCTAGATCGACGGAGTCCTGGACGGCAGTGGAACTTGAGCTCAGGCGAGTACTTTCCTTGGTTTTTGTTGTTTCTGTTTTGGAGAGATCTTGCCTGGCTCTTGGGGGGGGGGGGCAGGTGCAGCCATCAGCTGCGCCTGAGCTCACCTCACCAGGTTCCACTGCCGCCGGTGACCATGACACTGTTCCTCTTCTATCTGAGTTTTCACTCAGGGTCACCGAGAATCATCCAGCTATGTCAGAGGTCTCTGTGGGTTTGGGTCTGCCGCCTGAGGTCTTCGTGGGTCTAGCTCCTCCGGCCAAGGTTGTCATGGAGGCTCCATCCCAGTCCAGGACCTCCGTGGGTGCTGCTCCCCCAGCTGCTGAGGTTGACATGGAGGCACCGTCCCAGTCCGGGACCTCAGAGGGTGCAGTTCCTCCTCAGTCTGGGTCTCCGTGGGTGCTGCGCCCCAGCTTGAATCCCACGTGGGTGCAGTGCTCCAGTGTGTGCTTGCTGTGGGTGCTACGCTCCAGCCCGGGGGCCATCATGGGTGCAGCTCTGTCCTAGTCCAGGGCCACCAAGGGTGTCACAATGCCTCAGTCCGGGGCCACCAAGGGTGCTGCATCGCCCCAGTCCGGAGTCACCGAGGTTGTGGTGCCTATGCCCAAGGCCACGGCAGGTCCTCGGTCCACATCCGGGCCTGTCGTGTTTCTCCCACCGCCATCACCTTCATCAGGTGTCCGTCTCCTGGTTCCAGGGGACTGCGGTAAGCACTGGTTCCATCTGCCGCCTCCAGGGGGAGGTGTGTGGTGCATTGCGACTCGTTGGTCCAGGGATGCGGGGAGACCACCCAAACTCTCTCGTTTACTGGGGTGACTTCTTAACCCTGGTAGACCACCCGATGGACTCTTTCATCCTGGTTGGGGGCTCTGGAGATCTGGTAGGCCGCCTGACCTTTTCCACTTGTTAGTCAGGTGGAGCCGGGGCTCTGGAAGACCACCAGAACAGTTTCCTTATTTATCTTGTATTGCTTAGTTTTCTTTGTACTTTGTTTTGTCAGTGTGTGGATCATGTGTTTTTCGAGTTGTTTTTGTTTTCGTGTCTCTCCTTCCAGGCCTGGATCCCCCAACCAGTTTTTGAAGTTATTTCTGTTGGGAGGGGGTGGGTGTACTTTCTTTTCTTTTGATGTTACTGCGGGATGTCTTGGATCCACCCCTTAAGGGAGGGGCACTGTCATGATGTCAAGCGCGGGTCTGTACCGTGCTCAGGTCTTTTGGTGATTATCCTTTTTCTGTATATGTATTTACTCCTGATTTTCTGCCATTATTATTTGTGCTTTTATTTTGAGAGCATCGTGACATGACTTCTGCCTGTCAAGTCTGTTCACGGCCTGTCACAGCTGTGTAGTGTCTTTGATTACGTTCTCACTCGTGCATCCACGCTTGATTCTCATTTTGGTTTCTCTTCTTGTATTATTTAAGGTCGCTGGCGAGGGTTGTTCCTCACTGCGACCTCACCTTGTGTAGGCAGGAACCCCCACGCCTGATTCCTGTCTAAGTCTGTCCTTTATTCTCTGCTTTGTGACTTTAATTGTAAGTAACCTTTCATGGTTTTTCCTTATTTGTATTTTTTCTGTAATCACCCTTCGTGGTCTTTGTAAATAGCCTTTTTGTATTCGCCCTTCGTGGCTGGTATTTGTGTTCATTATTTTTATTTATTAAATGAGCAAACTCACAGCAGGCAAATGGTGCCGCATTTCTGCCCTAAAGGGCCAGTTATGACAGAATCCAGTTGAAAATCTTCACCAAATTAAGAAATTGAATTAATTGTGCATTCATTTTAAGCCTTAATTATTTTTATTAGAATTGGGGAAAAATAATTTTATTTTTATTTACTTTGCTCATTGTTCTATTTTATTATTTTATAAGCATTTTTTTCGAGTATTTATGTTTATGAGTTTAATTCATACTTCATATTACCCTTGCAATGAAGTTGTTAATGAAACTGCAATCATGTGATTTTGGGCAAAAAGTATCGGTATTGGTATTGAATAAAAAGTCCCATAAATTAATGGTATTGTATCGAAATGAAAAATGCTGGTATCGCCCATCCCTACTGCATTGCCTACTGTAGCTCTGTTCTTGGTAAGAAAACTGAAGGGACTGCAACTATGGCGCCTGTGACCTCAGTCCCAACGGCCAGTCACAGGGCACAACTGTAGCCACCAACAACAAAGCACCCTGTGATTAGCTGTTGGACTGAGGTCATAGTTGCAATAGTTGTCCTTTCAAGAAAGTTACATAGTGCTGCTCTAATGTAGTTATTGTGCATTTCTTTTTACAGTAATTAGATTCAAATTCTCTGCTTTTATTTTGAAAGTTAGCTTGCAGCAGTGTGGATGTTTTCAGCCCCTGCACAGTCCGATCATGCAGCTGGTTATCTCGATATATACGGTATTGCCCATCCTATCCATAAAAAAAATACCTCGATATATCCTCAAGACCTGATATACCACCCAGCCCTTGCAAAGATCTGTGCTCAAAACTAGTCTAGTGTTCATGACAAAATAAGCCTGATGACTCTGTATTATATGTAATTATTTGTTCCATTGTGGAGTTTTTCTGTGGCATATATGCAAATTAAAAGTCAGTAAAATTGTCAAGCATAAAAATAAACAAATACCCATGGCCTCAATTACATACATTTTTTTTTCTCATGAGTCTAATTCAACATTGTTTAATACCTTGAATTGCACGTCAGCTATTTAGTTGAATATTTCGTTAAACCTGTTTTCACCACACACACGCGTGCACGCGCGCACACACACACAGAGAAATTCAGCTGTCGGGGGGAACAAAAGCCACAGCCATGTCAGGTTTTGTGCCATGTTTAAGACTGCAGCGCTAATGATTCATGACACTTCTAACTGGAGAGGAGAAATGAGTTGCTCTGTAATTACTATGGAAATGTGTTCATTTCCCATCAGACACACACACACTCACAGACCACGCCACGTGCCCGCAGAGACACACTCGCATTAATGCAGCAACACATCCAGGAATGATAAAACTGTTTTGAACGCGCGGTAGAGTTTGGCGTTGTGCAGAGCAGCCACATTGGCGTGTGAGCATGTTGGGGGGGGTTATCACGGTTGGAGCAGAGGTGTGACCCACGTCCTCATTCCCCATATGTTTTAACCACATGCCCCAGAACACTGTGGGAGTCAGGGGGGTAATGATAGTCCCTTGGCGCTCAACTAGCTCGAGCCCAGCTGAAAACCAGGTGGGGCCCTCATCCACTTGCATAAGAGCATTGCCCCCACCCCCCCACCCCATCCTTAAATACCAGCAACCGGTCTGTGTGTGTGCGTGTGTGTGTGTGTTCCCAAGACAGCCTATTGATGTCTGGGCTTTACCATGCGTTCAGCTGTGTAAAATCGACACAAGGATTAAAAACCAAATGACTGAGATCTACCTTTCCACCATTTCCATCACTTCTGTTGCCGTGTGTCTGAATGTGAGTCGCCGCACAACACCCCATTTCTATTCCACTCAGTATTCCCCTCTTTTTATTGTTATTTTTTTGTCTTTATCTCATTTCTACTCTCCTTTCCTTTATCAAATCTTTGTTGCTACCCCTTTTTGGTCTCCTTATCTCTGTTGTCCGCCTCGCCGGTGCTTTCCTCAATCACATACCGTCTCTGCCGCAGATTCCCCCTTCTGGCCGTAAGCCCAAATCAATTTATCTTCATGATGGACAGACGTACTGACTGGAGGCTGCTTTGCCAATATGGTTCAAGGAGGATGGGGTAAAAGGCACCACAGGAGAGGAGACCCATAACCTCTAACCAGTCCTCTAGGGGCTCGTTCCGTAAATCAAATGAAACTTAGATTGAGTAGTAAACTAAAGAACCATTAAGCAAATGGTAGCTTTCTTTCCTAGCACATTATTAATGGCAAAGGCTTCTTTTCTCTTAATGAAGGTGGCGGGAGGAGAAAGATAGAACATACAATGAGTCCTTCATCCCTCTGTGAGGTCTCTAAGCCAGCCAAAGTTTAACACTTCCTCACAGCTGCTCTACAAGACTGATTTGATCAATCTGTCAATATTCCGTCTTGATCGTTGGACTGACCCTCGCCGCAGGGTGTGAGCATGTGCACAGAAGGGGTGAAAAGGGGAATGAGCATGCGTGTGGGTGATTCTTAGGCAACACTTAATGACCAGAAGGGTTCATAGACAGGTAGAGGATGGTGCATTCATGCACTGATGCGTAACGCTTACAAACACACAGCCATGCACAACAAGCCTCGGGCCAAAAGCTCAAAGACAAGAACTACAAAATAGGAAGAGATGATATTTTTTAACCACCTAGGCTTGTCATGTTCAGGGTAGACAAAAGGAAAATTCACAAAAGGAAATTTGTAGTTTTTCACAATTTGGGGGTTTCCTACAAACACATAATTTATAATTATAATAATAGCAACACACAGACACTAAAGTTCGACTCCAGGGTTAAGGTAAAGTATATTTCTAACAGATCTAAAGAAAAAGGTCCAGTGTTGGTGCAGAACAATTCATCATTTCTGTGAAGGTCACTTCTGTGTGTATAATTGAAGAACTGGCAACCTCTACTGTGGAAAGAGCATTTTTGAGCAATTATTGGTCAAATAAATCTGCATGGAGCGGTTAAACTTATTTTAGCCTTCAAATTGTTGTAAAGCAGTGAAATTATCAAAGTAAAAAATATACAGTATTAAAACATGAACTTGCCTGTAAACATCAGTGGACGCAATCAGTAATGGACAATGTTTTTCCTTTTAATATGCAACCTTTCTTTCATAAATTTGTTTTTTTATAGCACACATTCATACTACATTTACAGTATATGTAAATTGATAACTTTTCTCATAAGTGTGCCACTTTTCTTTTTGCCAATGTTGCCACAAATTCCTGATGTTTTATTTTTTCCCTCATAAATTTGAGTTAGCATCTCATAAATCTTTTATGAAAACAAGAGCACTCTGTGGTGAGTGCAGTATCCCCCACCTCTGTTTTCTTTGAAGATCCCAATATGTAACTGAAGAAAAGGAGTTTTTAACTCTTCCATAGAATTACTGGGGCAGAACCAAATTATGTTACCGTGGGACCTGCATCTTTTTCTCAAGCATACTCTAGAACAGTGAGTTGAACCAAGACCAAAAATGAGCAGCAATGTTGCAAAGCAAACATAGAACTGAAAGGGACTGCTGTTGGGGGTCAACCCCCATCATCTATGAATATGCAGCAAAAATAGTTGTTTACAACCCATAGTCAAAGATTACGATCCCAAGGTGAACCTGGGAAGCAAGTTTGGCGACCCTAGCTTTACTCGTTTTATAATAACTAGTGGAAATAGAATGTAAACCTTGACCTTTGACCCCAAATCCATAGTCAGGTCAGGGTGTAAACCATCCAAATTTGTCTTGCATACATTTATGGTATCGATTTAAAAAACCTACATCATTTCTTTCAGTAGCTGTTATGTTTACAAGATTTAGGGAAAATCTGGGATGATAGACTTTGACCTCAAGGTCTATAATGCCTGCAAAAATCATCCAATCAGAGTCAAATAGCAATATGCACATCATTGGTGTATATCAAACCCCGATACCAAGTTTCAAAACATCTGGAACTAAGCTGTGGGAGGAGTTGATTTCATAAAAGTCGGACAGACGGCTGGACAGACGGACGGACGGAAAGATAGCATAATCCCCCTTCAGTCTTCACCCAAAGGGCCCTTCAAGCCCTTTGAGCTTCAACTGGTGGGGGATAAAAACAAATCTTCATTCTACAGACTGAAGATTTTGCTGCTAAACTTGTTACTTTTTTCCTGGAGGTTCTAGTCTTATAACATTTTAACTGTAAAATTGCAATTCTTTTTCTTATACATTTGTGAGGTTTTTCTCTTAATATGGTCACTGACTGAAATATTGTGTTTTTGTAGGCTTTAACCTTCTGAAATGTGTCTATTGGTCACATGATTATAAAAAAAAAGCCATCAAAACGCTCACTTAAAAAAACACCCAGCCTTTATCTCGTTTTTCTCTCGGTTTCTCTCCAGGAAGCTGTTTTGACTCATTCAGGGATTTTCTTGAACATCAAGAAATGGGAAACATCACTAAAAGCTGTCTTGATACCCCCCCACCACCACCACCACTGCTCTATTATTGGCCAGCCTAACTGTCCGTCATGTAGATGGGAGGGGAGTCAAAGGTGTTAGCTTTTGAACCAACAGTGGCACTGGGAAGCTCGCACCAAGCGCGCTTTATAGTGTTATTTTCTTTAGGTTTCAGTAACCCCAACAGCCATCACTGTTTCCACCTAGTTTACTAATTCACAGTCAATAATATATCTTGTGTCATTCTGGCTTATTTTGTTATATTTCCACCATGATGTTATATCCAGCTGTTACCATTAGCATGCTAGGCACTCCAAGACAATCCAGGTAACTGGATATCATTCGCCAAGGTGGGGAGGGGGTTACCAAAAGGTCACCTAACGTTAGCTTAACTATCAGTCTGGCTGGTTTCGATCGCTATTTTCTATAAATTCTGTTCATCCCCACGAAAACCTTGTTCATCTAACAACACTCGACCTTACATATATGTCATTGTTAGAGGGTATTTTAGCTTATTTTCTTGTAGCATTATCTATAACTGCGACCAAATATGTCTAGCTGAAGTTAGCAGTTTAGCCACTCAGTCATATCCTATCGACCACCCCTTTCCCACCAGTGATGCATTATTTCATTCATTCTTTGAGACAGATTTACATTAGCCAGCTCTGAGTTAGGCAGCTGGCAAAGCCTGCAGGGTCGTGGCCCTCCACGGCGCATGGTTGGACACCCCTGATCTAATGTTAGCAATAGTGACGTAAGAGGGAGGGCAGAGTTGAATGTGGTCAGGGATTTATTAAAGGAACGGCACTGACACAAAGCCTTTTCAGAAAGGCTGGAAAAATTTAAAAAAAAAAAAACAAAAAACAAGTTTGCTAGAATAATTAAATTGTTGAAGATTTGAACAAAATGGGTCACAAAAATGTCATTAAAGATGTGTGAGCTATTAAAATGTGGGGAAAAGTGCAATGAGCAACTCCTTTAAATTCACAACTTTTCTTATAAATTTGAGACTATTTTAAATTTGTGAGCATACAGTAAATTTATTTATTTATTCATTGATTCTAAGCCACAGGGAGCCTTGTGCTCCAGGCAAAAGAACCGCATGTGCTCTGGAGCCGCATGATGCGGACCCCTGATGTATTTTAGATGTTAACAGAGGTTTGTATTTCTCTTTCAGGCACTGTGGGTACATAAAAGCCAAGCAGGACCCTGACGAGGAGAAGATGCAGTTCCAGCATGGGCGAGGTAAGGACACAAACATATACAGTGGTGTGAAAAAGTGTTCACCCCCTTCCTGATTTCTCATTTTTTGTATGTTTGTCACACTTAAATGTTTCAGATCATCAAACTAATTTAAATATTAGACAAAGATAACACAAGTAAACACAAAATGCAGTTTTTAAATGAAGATGTTTATTATTAAGGGAAAAAAAATCCAAACCTACATGGCCCTGTGTGAAAAAGTGATTGCCCCCTAAACCTAATAATTGGTTGGGCTGTGGCACCTTGGGAGAGCCTGATTGTGTAGCATCTCAGACAAGAGACAGTGGGAACGAAGAGCAGGGGATTCCTGGTGAGATAACAGGGAGGTGTCAAGGATGTGGGGTTGAAATGCAGTGTGACGCGAAGGTCATCTTTTGTGTGTGAGAAAATGCTAGAAGAATGCTATGAGACTTAAGAGAGGAGTTTCTGCTGGAGTATTCATTCTGTCTATGCTTGAGATGTGAGAGTGTGTAATAAATCGTCTGAAACAAATCTGCCTCTTCATTTACACGCTCCACACTGGTGACCCAAGACGTATTATTGAACACGAGGCAAGATCCCCGGAGCCGACCTCGACTGGAACCTCCAGCCACGCGTGTGCGGTTTCAGTCAAGCTACCGGACTTCTGGCAGTACAACCCGCGCTCTTGGTTCCACCTCATCGAGGCTCAGTTCGCCATCCGGGGAGTAACGGCAGATGACACCAAATTCTACCATGTGGTCGCAGCGCTCGACGCCCGCACAGCTCAGCACGTAGCGAGCCTGCTCAATCAGCCACCAGCCGGCAACAGATACGAGGTGCTCAAGGCTGCGCTCATCCAGCGCTACACGCTCTCAGACGGTGAGAGAGCAGAGAGGCTCCTGACGTGGACCGAGTTGGGAGATGGTTCGGCCGTAGACCTCATGGACAAGATGCTGGCGTTAAGGGGCATGGACGATGAGCGCTTTCTGTTTGCCCACCTCCTCCTCCGGAACCTTCCGACAGCGGCGAGAGCGGCCCTGGCCAATTCACCGTTGCTGGCCGCGCGGGACTACCGTGCGCTAGCCCAGGAGGCAGACCGGATCATCATCACCACCAGGGCGATCACAGTCAACGCGGCAGCGGCGGAGCCCAGCGAGACGACCAGAGGAGGTGAGGAGCCACCGACGGCGGCAGCAGCAGGGGCCAAGGAGCGCGAGGGAGACACACTCTGCTTCTACCACCGCCGCTTCGGAGAGAAGGCACGCAGATGTGTGCCACCATGCCAATTCAAGCGCTCGGGAAACGCCAAGACCGGGGGTCGGTAGCAGCTGCGACCCTCGGGGAGAAGAACAAGCTGCTCTACCTGACAGACGCACGCTCGGGGAGGCATTTCCTCGTGGACACCGGAGCCCAGAAGAGCTTCATCCGGCCGACCTACGCTGACCGGCTGGCAGGATCTAGCGGCCCCGAGATGTTGGCAGCAAACGGCTCGGATATTAAGACCTTTGGTGAGAGGACTCTGCTCTTATCTCTACAAGGCCGTACATATGAGTGGACTTTTGTCATAGCAGCACTGAATTACCATATACTGGGGGCTGATTTTCTGTGTGCACATGGTTTACTGGTTGATGTTGCTAACAGGCGCCTAGTTGATGCACTGTCCTTTGACTCTCTTCCCTGTATAGCTCGAGTGACCCGGCCAACAGCACAAGCCAACGTCACAGCTACAGGCGGTAAGTTCCACACACTGCTCACTCAGTTCCCAGCACTCACAGTCCCGACGGTTTCAGCAGCCATCGCTAAACACGGGGTGGAACATGTTATCACCACCACCGGGCCGCCCGTCTTTGCACGGCCTCAGCGCTTGGACGCAGCTAAACTGGCCATAGCGCACGAGGAGTTCGCCAACCTGGAAAGGTTGGGCATCATCAGGCGCTCAAACAGCCCATGGGCATCCCCGCTACACATGGTCCCTAAAGCTGAGGGTTCGTGGCGACCTTGCGGGGATTTCCGCAGGTTGAACAACGCCACAGCGCACGACCGCTACTCAATTCCCCACATACAGGATTTTTCCGTTCACCTTGCCGGAGCGCGCATTTTTTCCAAAATAGATCTGGTCCGTGGTTACCACCAAGTCCCAGTGCGCGCTGAGGACATACCCAAAACAGCGGTAATAACTCAGTTCGGTTTATTCGAGTTCCTGCGCATGTCATTTGGGTTAAAAGGAGCGGCACAGACGTTCCAGCGCATGATGGACGCAGTGCTGCGCGATCTCCCGTTCATGTTCGTCTACCTGGACGATATCCTGGTAGCCAGTGCGTCCGAAGATGAACACGAAACCCACCTCACAACAGTTTTCCGGAGGTTGGAGGAGCACAGGTTAATAATCAACCCGGCGAAATGTCATTTCGGCATGACGGAGATTGATTTTTTGGGGCACCGTGTCTCTCCCGAAGGAGCGATTCCGCTGCCTGACAAGGTGCGCGCAGTGGCGGATTTTCCCCGGCCTCAGACGGTCAGGGCGCTGCAGGAATTTTTGGGAATGGTGAACTTCTATAACTATTTTCTTCCCCGCGCAGCGCAGCTCATGGAACCATTATACGCCGCGCTCAAGAAACAGAAACCCGCAGATAGGGTCGAATGGTCCCCGGAGCGAGAGCGGGCGTTCTCGGAAGTTAAAGCAGCGCTGGCAAACGCCGCACTGCTGGCGCATCCAGACCCGACGGCCCGCATAGCGCTCACTACCGACGCTTCAGACGTGGCCGTAGGGGCTGTCGTGGAGCAGCGCGTCGCTGGGGCTTGGCAGCCGCTTGCTTTTTTCAGCAGAACTTTGCGCAACAGTGAATGAAAATACAGCGCGTTCGACAGAGAGTTGCTGGCCCTTCACCTGGCCATTTGCCACTTCCAGTTCTGGCTGGAAGGGCGCAGTTTCACCATGTTCGTAGACCACAAGCCGCTGACATTCGCAATGGCCAAGGTTTCGGAACCGTGGTCGGGCCGGCAGCACAGACAGCTGGCCGCGATCTCAGAGTTTACTACCGATATTCAGCATGTGTCTGGTAAACTGAATGTGGTGGCGGACTGCCTCTCGCGTGCCGTAGTGGCCCCCGTCTGCGTGGGGATAGTTTACGCAGCCGTGGCCGCGGAGCAGACGAGCGATGCAGACGTGCGCGCGCTCCAGTCTGGACCAACAGGGTTAAGGCTGGAGAGCAGGGTGCTGCAGGATGGCGCCCCCCCCCCAATCTGCGATATCTCCACGGGTCGCCCGTGTCCGGTGGTCCCGGCCGCGTGGCGCCGCCGCGTGTTTGAGTCGGTTCACACTTTAGCGCACCCAGGAGTGCGCGTGTCGGTCAAAATGGTGGGAGAGAAATTTGTGTGGCCGAGCCTACGCAAACAAGTGAAAGAGTGGGCTGCAGCCTGCGTGGCGTGCCAACGAGCCAAAGTACACAGACACACGAAGGCTCCCTTGGAGCCGTTTCGTATTCCGGCTAAGAGGTTTGACCATGTTCACGTGGACCTCGTGGGCCCCCTCCCGCCATCACAGGGGTGCATGCACCTCCTGACAATGGTGGACCGCACCACGCGCTGGCCAGAAGCGGTCCCGCTGGCGGCAACCATGTCCGTGGAGGTGGCGCGTGCTTTTTTAACAGCATGGGTGGCGCGTTTTGGAGTCCCGTCGGACATTACGTCCGACAAGGGCCCTCAATTTGTTTCCGAACTCTGGTCCGCGATGGCCCGCAGCCTGGGTGTTTCAATTCACCGCACAACCGCGTACAACCCACAGGCTAATGGGTTATGCGAGCGTTTTCATAGATCATTGAAAGCGGCACTCAGGGCTGCATTGACGGATGCAAATTGGGTAGACAGGCTACCGTGGGTCTTATTGGGGTTGCGCTCTGCGCCAAAAGTGGATCTGGAAGCTTCCCCGGCAGAACTCGTTTTTGCGCAGCTACTTCGGCTGCCCGGGGAATTTCTGCCAGATAATCCCGCGCCGGGCAGCTGCCCGTCTCAGCTTTTGCAGCGTAGCGCAAACACAGGCAAGCTGCCGGGCCCTGCCCACTACAGTTTTCCGCGCGTTTTTGTGCCTAAAACTTTGAAGAACGCGGAGTTCATTTTTGTCAGACACGACGCCCACCGCCCTCCACTGTGCCCACCCTATGATGGACCGTTCAGAGTGCTGGAAACAGGGGATAAGCATTTTTTGCTAGACTTGGGGGGTAGGAGGGAAAAAATTGTCATAGACAGACTCAAACCCGCTTTTGTTGTGGTGGACGAGCAGGTGCTGCTGGCGAGGGCCCCTCGGCGTAGAAGACCCCCACGGAGAGCTCCCCAGGGAAACGATTCACCAGAGCAGCCACACGGGCAGACAGAAGTGTTTCCCCCCCTAGCAACAGCCCCCCATAGGCACGGCAGCGCTGCGGAGGCGGTGAATCCCGGTTACAGCAGATACGGGAGAAGACGGAAGCCCAAGCAGCATGTGGACTGATGTTCAATTGTTCTATCACAGCATGTGGACTGTTATTCTGTTGTCCTATCTAAGATGCTGGGGGTGGGGGGGGTGGCACCTTGGGAGAGCCTGATTGTGTAGCATCTCAGACAAGAGACAGTGGGAACAAAGAGCAGGGGATTCCTGGTGAGATAACAGGGAGGTGTCAAGGATGTGGGGTTGAAATGCAGTGTGACGCGAAGGTCATCTTTTGTGTGTGAGAAAATGCTAGAAGAATACCATGAGACTTAAGAGAGGAGTTTCTGCTGGAGTATTCATTCTGTCTATGCTTGAGATGTGAGAGTGTGTAATAAATCATCTGAAACAAATCTGCCTCTTCATTTACACGCTCCAAGGGCCACCCTTAGCAGCAACAACTGCAATCAAGCATTTGCGATAACTGGCAGCGAGTCTTTTACAGCTCTGTGGAGGAATTTTGGCCTACTTATCTTTGCAGAATTGTTGTAATTCAGCCACATTGGAGGGTTTTCGGGCATGAGTCATCTTTTTAAGGTCATGCCACAACATTTCAATTGGATTCAGCTCAGGACTTTGACTAGGAGACTCCAAAGTCTTCATTTTGTTTTTCTTAAGCACAAACGATATGGTTCAATTTACCACAGCAAGTCTTCCAGGTGCTGAAGCAGCAAAATAGCCCCAGACCATCACACTACCACCACCATATTTTACTGTTGGTATGATGTTCCTTTTCTGAAATGCTGTGTTACTTTTATGCCGGATGTAATGAAACACACATCTTCCAAAAAGTTCAACTTTTGTCTTGTCAGTCCACAGAGTATTTCCCAAAAGTCTTGGGGATCATCAAGATGTTTTCTGACAAAAGTGAGATGAGCCTTTATGTTCTTTTTACTCAGCAGTGGTTTTCATCTTGGAACTCTGCCATGCAGGCCATTTTTTCCCAGTCTCTTTCTTATGGTGGAGTCATGAACACTGACCTTAACTGAGGCAAGTGAGGCCTGCAGTACTTTCGATGTTGTTGTGGGGTTTTTTGTGACCGCTGCACTCTTGGGATAATTTTGGTTGGTCGGCCACTCCTGGGAAGGTTCACCACTGTTCCATGTTTTTGCCATTTGTGGATAATGGCTCTCACTGTGGTTTGCTGGAGTCCCAAAGCTTTAGAAATGGCTTTACAAGCTTTTCCAGACTGATAGATCTCAATTACTTTGTTTCTCATTTGTTCCTGAATTTCTTTGGATTGCAGAATGATGTCTAGCTTTTGAGGATCTTTTGGTCTACTTCACTTTATCAGGCAGGTCCCATTTCTTGATTGAGAGCAAGAGTGGCAGTAATCAGGCCTGGGTGTGGCTAGAGAAATTGAACTCAGCTTTCCAAAGATGTGATAAACCACAGTTTATGTTTTAACATGGGGCCAAACACTTTTTCACACAGGGCCATGTAGGTTTGGATTTTTTTTCCCCTTAATAATAAACACCTTCATTTAAAAACTGCATTTTGTGTTTACTTGTGTTATCTTTGTCTAATATTTAAATTTGTTTGATCTGAAACATTTAAGTGTGACAAACATACAAAAAAAAGAGAAATCAGGAAGGGGCAAACACTTTTTTCACACCACTGTAGATACACGAGGAAATGGTATCTGTGTTGTAAAAACAAACATTACACCCATTTCCATTGAATCACATCACCGCATATTATTACCGCAGTAAACACCAGACGGATGGAGGATTATTTTGAACAAAAAAGCAGCCTTTACTGTTTATTCCTTCGCGCACAACAGTCATACTTTGTTTGCATATCTCATTATGCATCACTAGAACTGTGGCATTTGGAGCTGCAGCACATCTCTTAACTTTGTAGCACTGATTGTTGAATAAAACCATGCTGATTAACAGTTTCTGCTGCAAATGTTTGCTGGCAAAGTGAAGCTCCACATGGGTTCCTGTTAAAATTGAGTCATTTTAAAATCAATCACGTGTCTCCTTATGTAACAATCTGTAATGTCACTGAATTGGAGAATTTGTAAACATGCTGTCATTTCTACACAAATGTGTGAGTGAAACACTAAATCAGTCTGCCTCTAAAGGAAAGGTTTGCCCCCAGCCAGCAAATACTATATTAATAGCATGAACATTTCAATATTCCATACTGTACACCCAGAATCAGATCATCTTTCAGTAAACATTTGTAATTTTTGTTTTTCCCCTTGGCTACATGTTTTTTCCTTCTTGTGCAGTCAAGCTTCCAGGCAGCAGGACGTACATCCACCCTCACACCTATGAAGATCCCAACCAGGCTGTCAGAGATTTCGCCAAAGAAATAGATGCCTCCAATATCCGTATTGAGAGAGTCATTGGAGCTGGTAAGTTGGCAGTGAAAAAGTAATAAACTGTTATACTGTAAAAATGGAATTAATTTGAAGCTCCCATACGGCACAAATTGGTTATTTTGTGGGTTTTAACAGTTTGTGCTTTTGGTACATTACCTAAATTTGGTCCAGTTAAGTATAGTTTCACCCTGCTCTTGATCTAGGTGAACCAAAAAGCTATACATAACAGACCTACGTCCTGCTGTCATGATGACATTTGTGTAGTAGCAGAGGCTGTGGTAGTTAGCAAACATGCTACTCACCCTCAGAGGAGTTTTCTGCAGCTCTGGGCACATCGGTAACTGCATTTTAATCAGAAACTGGGAAAGACTCCACCACATCAGAAGGCCAACTAGTTTAGCTATGCTAGAATATGATCCAGGTCTTCATTCAAAATGTCTGTCCCTCTCATCAGCCAGGATTATTGTTAGGTGGCATTGCTTTCCAATCTTTCACATACTCTCTGTTGCATCCTTTCTAAAACTATCTGGTAAGTTTCTGTATTTTTTACTTAAAAAAAACCACTATCCAGACCAAGACCACTTTTTTTTGCTGGACCAAATTTCAGCTTTTTGGTCCAGACTGTGGTTCGCAGGAGTTTTCACACCTAAAGTTTTGGTCCGGATCAAATTGAAAAGTTCTGAAGTATGGACCAGATGGGTTAGGTGTGAAAGGACCCTTAATCTCATAAAACATTATCATGAGTCATATGCATACTGTTAATTTTTTTCTTTACAAAGAAATACATGCTTTATTTAATTTCACTTCCTTACTTTTATGGTGCCACAAACCAACAAGCCTGGCCTTTATTTCCTCTAAGTTAACAAATCAAACTTGCTGACTCTCTCCTTACATGTAATTGGCCCACTCAAAAAACTCTAGTCAGATTTGGGCTCTTTAATACTAATGAGCATGCTTAAACTAGATGTTTCAGGTTGAACATTAAAGACAGCTTTTTTTTTTTTTCTGGATGAACTTTAAAATAACAGTGAAATGGTTTTTGGTCTTTAAAACTAGACATCCTTGAGGACATCAAAATTTAAAACCAATCCTTGAAAAATGCACAATATAAGACCTTTAAGAAAAGAATCTATTCACAGTTCTACTTAGCTCTTTCGGCATGAAATTTTTCAATTCAACTCAACTTTATTTATATAGCACTATTTCACAACAACAGTCATCTCATAGCACTTTCAAACTGTAGGGGAAAACCCCACAATTGCAGAAAGACCCCAGCAATCAGACGATCCCCTGTGAGCAAGCACTTGGCGACAGTGGAGAGGGAAAAACTCCCTTTTAGCAGGAAGAAACCTCCAGCAGAACCAGGCTTAGGGAGGGGCAGTCATCTGCTGCGACTGGCTGGGGGGTGAGGGGATAGAGAAGAAGAAAAGAACAGACATGTAGAGAGCAACCAGCACGACGGGGACTCAATCTATGGGAGAGAACAAACAGATGTTTTGTTTTTTGTTTTGTTTTTTTCTTTTGAATTCTTGGATGGAATATGGGTGGGCAATATAAGCTGCGGCTTCAGCCGTCACCCATTTCGGATAACTTGTGTTGAACTGTATAATCAGAGGAGTTATTGTCTAATTTGACCTTGTTGGATTTTCTTTCCCCCTTTGTTATATTATTCAGTTTCTTTTAACCTGTACTTTTAATCTATCTGAAATAAAGATTCATTCATTCATTCATTCATTCATGTAATGACCAGCAACAATATTTCATTGAGAGTGAAGAAAAGAGTGAAGCCCAGTGCATTGTTGGAGGTCCCCTGGTTGTCTAAACCCACAGTGCATCCGGAAAGTATTCACAGCGCTTCACTTTTTGCACATTTTGCTATGTTACAATCCTTATTCCAAAAGGGATTAAATTCATTTTTTCCTCAAAATTCTACACACAATACCCCATAACCACAATGTGAAAAAAGTTTTTTTTAGAGATTTTTGCAAATTTATTAAAAATAAAAAACTAAGAAATCACATGTACATAAGTATTCACAGCCTTTGCTCAGTACTTTGTTGATGCACCTTTGGCAGCAATTACAGCCTCAAGTCTTTATGAATATGACGCCATAAGCTTGGCACACCTGTCTTGGGGCAGTTTCAGCCATTTCTCTTTGCAGCACCTCTCAAGCTCCATCAGGTTGGATGGGAAGCGTCGGTGCTGTGATGAACGGGTGAGCGCGCTTCCCCTCCCCACCTGTGGGAGGTTCCTTGTCTGTCTCCTGGCTCCGCAGGTCATCAGTGCACCTGCGTGAATGGACACACCTGTTGTCTCCTCGCTGCCAGCACATTAAAGGATCAGCTTGTGAATGCTCCAGCGCTGGACCATTGGGTATTGCTGCCTTTAATGTGGTTTGATCTTTCTAGACTCAACTCCAGATTAATTCTCCTTCTCCCTTCTCTCTTCCAGGTTGCTGCCATCTCAGCAGTGTGTCCCCGGAATTGCTGCACGCTCACCTGCTCTCACCACTCCACCTGAGGCTCACCTACTCCACTCGGTCAGTCCTCTGCTCTGCTCCATTCCTCCACCATTTCCCTCACCTGTTCCTCCTGCCGGCTCAACCCCACTGGCTTCATCATCTCCACTCGCTGGTTTACATTGCCGGGCTCTCTGCTCATTGTTGTAAGATCCCCTGCTCATAGTCTATTCATCCCTTTTCCATCATCAGCCTCTAACCAGCTCTCTGTTTCTCTCTCTCCCCAGGCTGTGTGTTTCCCCGGCATGTATTACTTTTTGTTCATTTGTGTTGTTAAATAAAATTTGTGTAACGTTACCCTGCTTCCATGTGCTTCCTCTGGTGACGGCTGCCTTGCATTTGAGCCTCAGAGTAACTAATTACGACAGAACGGTCCAGCCAGGCTCGAGGCTCAGCAGGCGCTTCACCAGGGTAGCATGAAGCGCTCTTCCAGTTATCCGCCATGGAGCAGCAGGTTGCCATGCTCACCGAGCAGTTTGAAACTATTACACAACAACTGGCCACTGTCTCCGAACACTTGTGTCATCTGTCTCGTCCGAGGCCTTCTCTTCCTCCTGCTGCTCCAGTAGTGTTGACCACCCGCCGGACCATCACAGTTCCGTCACCTATCCCCTATGTGGGGGAGGTGGGGGAATGTAAGGGGCTTTTGCTCCATATTCGACTCTATCTGTAGTGGGTGGGAGGGGAGTACCCGGACGACACATCTAAAATTCATTTTATGACCCTGCTGCTTTGGGACCGAGCAGTAAATTGGGCTCCAAGGGTCCAAATTACATGTTCGAGTGCTTCGTTCAAGAGTTCTCCCATGCCTTTGATCATTCAGAGAGTGAGGGGAATATTATGAGCCAACTCATGCTGCTTCAGCAGAGGAATTGGTCAGTGGCTGATTTCTCTGTTAAATTCCAGGTCGCCGCGGCGGGCTCCAGGTGGAATGACGTTGCTCTACACAGCGTCTTCCTCCGGGGCCTCAATACCAATCTCTGCGATGACCTGGCTCTTCCATGCCAGCCCCTCCTCTCTGGATGAGTTGATTGAGTAGGCCATCAGTCTTGACAACCGCTACCGTGAGCGTGCAAAGGAGCACAAGACGGAGGAGGCCCCTACCTCCTCGTCTGCGTCTCGGCCATTCACCCCGCCCGCTTGCTCCGATGGGTCGGCCCCCCCTCCAGAGCCACTGGTCCTGGGTTGGGCCCGCTTGGCTCCATAGGAGCACCAGCGCCGTAGAAAGGCCGGGGCTTGCATGTATTGTGGCTCTTTAGAACACATGTTGTCTAACTGTCCCATCAGACCAAAGAGATTCGGCCTGTCAGTAGCTGTAGGGGGTCTGGCGGGTAGATCTCCTGTTAATTCCCCTGGTAATTTTTCCCTGCCGGCCCTCATTCAGTTACCGGGGGCCGAAGTGAGGGTCTCAGCGCTAATTAATTCAGGGTCTGAACAAAATTTCATATCGCAGACGCTCGTTCAGGATATAGGTATTCCCACTAAAAAGCTGCCGGCTCCGTTGAACGTCTTGGCCCTTTCTGGCTGCAAATTGGCTTCTGTGTCATCCCAGACTGAGCCGGTGTCCGTCCTTCTTTCCAAAAACCATCGGGAAGCTCTCTCTTTTTTTGTTCTCCCCAGCTCCTCCCCTCCCATGGTCCTAGGCTATCCGTGGCTCCAAAAAACATAACCCCATTATTAATTGGGCACATAACTCAGTTTCCTCTTGGAGTCCCTTCTGTTTATCTTCATGCCTCTGTTCGGCCGCCTGTTCGCCCACGCTCCCCATCTCCTCTCCTCCGGCCAAGCCACCGGAACTCAGCCTCGTGCCTGAGGTTTACCATGACCTTGGGGAGGTCTTTAGCAAGTCAACGGCCCTCTCATTACCACCTCACCGATCCTACGACTGTGCTATAGATCTCCTCCCGGGCGCGTGTTTGCCATCCAGCTGGCTCTACAGCCTTTCTGGGCCGGAGAGGGAGGCGATGGAGAGCTATATTAAAGACTATCTTAACACCGGCCGCATTCGGCCCTCCTCAGCTCCTCTCGGAGCGGGTTTCTTTTTCGTGGGAAAGACGGACGGCTCTCTGCGGCTTTGCATTGACTACCGCGAGTTCAACGCGATAACGGTTAAGGACAAATATCCTCTGCCCCTGATCAATTCAGCGTTCAAGCTCCTTCAGCGTGTGTGGGTTTTTACAAAACTTGACATCCGCAATGCGTATCACCTGGTTCACATTCAGGAAGGGGACGAATGGAGGATAGCGTTCAAAACTCACTTGGGCCAATTTGAATACCTAGTGATGCCCTTCGGGCTCACCAACACCCCCACAGTCTTCCACTGCTTGATCAGTGATGTCCTCCGCAACATGGTGAATCACTTTGTGTTTGTCTATCTGGATGACATTTTGATTTTTTCCCACACGCTAGAGGAACACACAGTCCACGTCCGGGCTGTGTTACAATGGCTACTGGAGAATCAGCTCTTCGTGAAAGCAGAAAAATGTGAGTTTTCCACCCGCTCCACTTCCTTCCTGGGCTTTATTGTAGCTGAAGGGGAGCTGAGGGCCGACCAAGCTAAGGTGAAGGCGGTGTTAGATTGTCCTACCCCCCAATCCAGGAAACACCTCCAGCATTTCTTGGGCTTTGCTAATTTTTACCGTCGGTTCATCAGGAATTATAGTAAAGTTGCTCAGCCCCTAACGCAGCTGACCTCAGCCAAAGTTCCCTTTAAGTGGTCAGAGGCAGCGGAGCAGGCCTTTGCTGAAATGAAGGCCCTGGTCTCCAACACGCCCATCCTGGCGCAGGTCGACCCTCAGCTCCAGTTTGTAGTGGAGGTGGATGGTTCTGATTCGGAGGTGGGCGCTGTCCTCTCGCAGCACTCAGCCTCCGATCAGAAGCTACACCTGTGCGCGTATTTCTCTCGGCGGTTGACCCCAGCCGAGAGGAACTAGGACATAGGAGATCGAGAGCTGTTGGCCATTAAATTGGCATTTGAAGAATGGAGGCACTGGCTAGCAGGAGCCGCTCATCCCATCATTGTGTGGACTGATCACAAAAATTTGGAATACTTAAGATCAGCCCACGGGTTTAATTCCAGGCAGGCCCGCTGGACCTTATTTTTTCTCAGATTTATTCTTTCCATCACCTACCGGCCTGGATCCCGTAATATTAAGCCCGATGCTCTCTCTCTCCAGTTCGCCTCTGTCCTATCTCCTTCCTCTACTCCTCCCGAGCCCATCTTACCCTCTTCCTGCATAGTCGGCACCCTCTCTTGGGAGATTGAGCAGAGGGTCCGGCAGGCCAAGTCCACAGAGCCCATGTCCGAGGGAGGCCCTAGTGATCGCCTGTTTGTCCCCTCTGCCCTACGAAGTGACATCATCCATTGGGGGCACACCAGTCACTTTGCCTGTCATCCCAGTATCTCCCGCACCATCGATCTGGTACAGCGAGTGTTTTGGTGGCCCACTCTGCAGACAGATGTGCGGGACTATGTGAAAGCTTGCCAGGTGTGTGCCACTAATAACTCGGAGTCTTCACCACCAGCCGGTCTCCTCCACCCCCTACCGGTTCCGAGTAGTCCCTGGTCTCACGTCACCATGGACTTTGTCACGGGTCTCCCTCCTTCACAAGGCAACACTGTCATCCTCACTATTATAGATCATTTCTCCAAAGCTGTCCATTTAGTGCCCCTTCCCAAGCTGCCCTCTGATGCTGAGACTGCCAACCTGCTTACCCCTACACGTCATCCGCCTTCATGGTATACCTTTGGACATTGTGCCTGACTGTGGCCCCCAATTCACATCACAAGTCTGTAAGTCCTTCTGTCTCTCTCTTGGCACGACAGTCAGCCTCACCTCCGGTTACCACCCTCAGAGCAACAGGCAGGCTGAGCGTGCCAACCAATCCCTGGAGGCCGCCCTGAGATGTGTGGCTTCCTACAACCCCACCACCTGGAGCTCCCACCATACCTGGGTGGAGTATACCCATAATTCGGCCGTCTCCTCTGCCACTGGATTGACGCCGCTCGAGGCCTCAATGGGCTATACCCCCCCTGAATTGCCCATGGTGGAGAGAGAGGTCACTGTTACTTCCGTGGAGGCCCATGCTCACCGCTGCCATCAGCTGCGGAGGTCCACCCAGGCTGCCCTTCTCCGCTTATCTGAGCAGAATTGCCAGTAGGCCAATCACAGGCGGGCACTGGTGCCTACATGCTCCATCGGCCAGAGGGTGTGGTTATTACCCTTTGTTCTTATTAAAGACAAAAATAGAAAGGAGATGTTTTTACCTTCTTTACATGTTTCGATTGCTCACTGCAGCCTTCGTCAGAAGTGTCAACTGATTGCTGCCAGGTGTCATTTTATCAGCTGACTTTTGTAGGCGGGGCCAGCCCAGCAGACCTGTCAGATCCACCGAGCCGGCCCCGCCCTCCGCCATCCGATAGTCTCTGGAGAATGTGGTCCCAGTTGTGGGAAAGCATAAAAGCCCCCTCATCCCGGTTCATGCTATCTTTTCCCCGCTTCCTGATTTCTATGGCCTCCTTGATCCACTGTTTGTGTCTGTTGCTCTCCGATCCAATAACTTTTGCGTTGTACCAGTCCATGATGTGATTATTTCTTTTGCAGTGATCTGATATTACTGATTTTAATGTTTCTTGTTCTGCCTTTTCTTTTTGTGATCTTGTGAGTTGTCCTTGTGTTTCTTCTGGTGTTCTTTTTTCCTTGTGGTGAATGATCTTCCGGTTTCTCCAATGTAGGTTTTGTTGCATGATCTGCATGATATTTCATCAGAATCAGAATCAGCTTTATTGCCAAGTATATTTACAAGTAAACATACGAGGAATTTGACTTGACATTGGACGCGCACGTTAGGCGCATCCAATGACGCGGCAGCCATGCAAAGCACCTGTCATACAGTGGGGGTAAAGAGGGGAAGAGAGGGAGAGGAAAATACAATAGGAGAGAGAAAAAACATAGTTAATCAGAATAACGCTCGTATAAGCTCATATAAAGCTCAAATGAGCCAAATTTTGACTACACAGAAAAAAACCCTCTATGCACAATTGGCAGACAATATAGATCACACAAACAAGAGTTGAGAGAGGCAGTGTATGTATGAGTCAGTATATATGTGTCAGTTCGTGTAATGTTGTATGCATTTGTGTAGTGTAGGTGTGACAGTTGCTAGTGAACAGCAGAAGGCGCCTCCAGGCAGTGGATAGACGCTATAATCATGTGACTTATAAACAAGTCCGGAGTCTAGCTCTTCACTTGCAGATGAAGGCACATGGACTGTCCTTGAGAAGTTCATCCGCTGAAACAACAGCAGCTGTCTGTCGATTGTTTGGGCTAGCAGCCGCCACTTCTGCTTATCTCATCGAGGAGGAATGTAAACAGGGCATCAAAACAAGGTCAAATCTACACAGCTCAGAGCCCACGGAGAATAGAATTTTCTTCTCTCATGCGATTGTGCTTCATAATTTTAATATTAATATACAGGCTTAAACAGGCATTCCATTCCATGGAGAGCACAGGGCTCCAGATGTATTCCTCCGCTGAATCACTGTCATTCAGTTCACTGTTTGCCGCTACTCGTGCCCTCCCCAACTGGTCGAATTTGATGAAGGAGCTTGCCGGGTCCGCTTTGATCAGCTCTCTCACCTTCCTTCAATTTCTGATACATCAGGGAACTTCACAGCCAAAAATAGAAGTCCTGAGATCATAACCAATAATGTTTCCTGCCAAATCTCCACAGACGCATGAATTCCAATGTCCATGAGTCTCCTCGTTGGGTTCCTCCTGACCCGATCTTCTTTTGAAGTGGTGACAATCACAGTTAAGCCGCTTTCCAGATCCATAATTTCCATTTAGATTAAGATTCAGCAGAAGAGCGACTAAACACAGACAAAAACGCAACATTGCAAGCTGGGATCAGAAAGGAAAAGAGAGGATTGGAAAAACGTCTACTCTCTCTCAGAGCCGGAAGTGAATTACATTGCATTGCATTACATATATTACATTGCATTTTTTGTCTTGTTCTATTTTGTCCTTGGGGTGTACTAATAACTCCACATTCTCCAGAGACCATCGGATGGCGGAGGGCAGGGCCAGCTCGGTGGATCTGACAGGTCTGCTGGGCTGGCCCCGCCTACAAAAGTCAGCTGATAAAATGACACCTGGCAGCAATCAGCTGACACTTCTGACGAAGGCTGCAGTGAACAGTCGAAATATGTAAAGAAGATAAAACATCTCCTTTCTATTTTTGTCTTTAATAAGAACAAAGGGTAAATAATTAAAGTAAGACAAAATGAACCTACTTGAGCTAGAGGGTGTGGTTGTCAGCGGATCAAATTCCACTGAAGATAGAATCAAGGAAACTGTCACCCCACTTCCTGGGTCCCTTTCCCATCACAAGGATCATCAACAATGTGACAGTTCACCTCAAGTTGCCGCCGACACTCCACATCCACCCTACTTTCCACATCTCCTATATAAAGTCCCTCTCCGCCAGCCCTTTCTGCCCCCCCCCCTCCCAAAGCCGCCTCCTCCTCCCCGGATCCTTGACGGCCAGACCACCTATACCGTCCAGAGGATTCTGGCTGTTTGCTGTCAGGGCTAGGGTCTACAGTACCTTGTACACTGGAAAGGGTACGGACCGGAGGAAAGATCATTGATCCCCGGTTCCAACTTCCACGATAAAGGGATGGTCCGAGCCTTTCACCGAGCGCATCCCAACAAGCCCAGAGGGACACCAGGAGGTGCCCGTTGAGGAGGAGGCACTGTGATGATCGAGTGAGTGCGCTTCCCCTCCCTTCCTGTGGGCGGTTCCTTGTCTGTCTCCCGACTCCGCAGGTCATCAGTGCATCTGCATGAGTGGATGCACCTGCTGTCTCCTCGCTGCCAGCACATAAAAGGATCAGCTTGTGAATGCTCCAGCTCTGGACCATTGGGTATTGCTGCCTTTAGTGTGGTTTGATCTTCATCAAACATCCATCAGTCCTCTGCTCTGCTCCACTCCTCCACCATTTCCCTCACCTGTTCCTCCTGCCAGCTCAACCCCACTGGCTTCATCATCTCCCCTCGCTGGTTTACACTGCCGGGCTCTCTGCTCATTGTTGTAAGATCCCCTGCTCATAGTCTATTCATCCCTTTTCCATCATCAGCCTCTAACCAGCTCTCTGTTTCTCTCTCTCCCCAGGCTGTGTGTTTCCTCGGCTTGTATTACTTTATGTTCATTTGTGTTGTTCAATAAAATTTGTGTAACATTACCCTGTTTCCGTGTGCTTTTTCTGGTGGCAGCTGCCTTGCGTTTGAGCCTTAAACTAAAAAATTATGATAGGTGCACAACCATTTTCAAATCTCTCCAGAGATGTTCAATTGGATTCAAGTCTGGGCTCTAGCTGGGCCTCTCAAGAACATTCACTGCGTTGTCCTGAAGCCACTCCTTTGATATCTGGGCTGTATACTTAGGGTCATTGTCCTACTGAAAGATGAACCGTTGCCCCAGTCTGAGGTCAAGTGCACTCTGGAGCAGGTTTTCATCCAGGATGTCTCTGTACATTGCTGCATTCATCTTTCCCTCTATCCTGTCTAGTCTCCCAGTTCCTGCCACTGAAAAACATCCCCACAGCATGATGCTGCCACCACCATTGGCATGGTTATGAGTGGTGCTTGGTTTCCACCAAATATGACGCCTGGCATCCACACCAAAGAGTTCAATCTTTGTCTCATCAGACCAGAGAATTTTGTTTCTCATGGTCTGAGGGTCCTTCAGGTGCCTTTTGGCAAACTCCAGGCAGGCTGCCATGTGCCTTTTACTAAGGAGTGGCTCCCGTCTGGCCACTCTACCATACAGGCCTGATTGGTGGATTGCTGCAGAGATTGTTGTCCTTCTGGAAGCTTCTCCTCTCTCCACAGAGGAATGCTGGAGCTCTGACAGAGTGACCATCGGGTTCTTGGTCACCTCCCTGACTAAGGTCTTCTCCCTCAATCGCTGATTTTAAACGTCCGGCCAGCTCTAGGAAGAGTCCTGGTGGTTCTGAACTTCTTCCATTTATGAATGATGGAGGCCGCTGTGCTCATTTGGACCTTCAAAGCACCAGAAATTTTCTGTACCCTTCCCCAGATTTGTGCCTCGAGACAATCCAGTCTCGGAGGTCTACAGACAATTTCTTTGACTTCATGCTTGGTTTGTGCTCTGACATGCACTGCCAACTGTGGGACCTTATATAGACAGGTGTGTGCCTTTCCAAATCATGTCCAATCAACTGAATTTACCACAGGTGGACTCCAGTTAAGCTGTAGAAACATCTCAAGGATGATCAGTGGAAACAAGATGCACCTGAGCTCAATTTTGAGCTTCATGGCAAAGGCTGTGAATACTTATGTACATGTGATTTCTTAATTTTTTATTTTTAATAAATTTGCAAAAATCTCAAAAAACTTTTTTCATGTTGTCATTATGGGGTATTGTGTGTAGAATTTTGAGAAAAGAAATGAATTTAATCCCTTTTGGAATAAGGCTGTAATATAACAAAATGTGGAAAAAGTGAAGTGCTGCGAATACTTTCCGGATGAACTGTATTAGCAGCATAACTAAGAGAGGGTTCAGAGTCACCTGATCCCACCCTAACTATAGGCTGTGTCAAAAAGGAAGGTTTTAACCCTATTCTTAAAAACAGAGATCGAGTCTGACTCCCGAATCCAGATTGGCAGCTGGTTCCACAGGAGAGGAGCTTGATAACTGAAGGCTCTACCTCCCATTGTACTTTTGGAGATTCTAGTTATTGCAAGTAATCCTGCATTTTGGGAGCGTAGTGCTCTGTTAGGATAATAGGGTAGTATCAGATCTTTTAAATAAAAAGGGGCCTGATTATTTAGAGCTTTGTAATTGAGAAGAAGTATTTTAAACTTAATTCTAAATTCTATGGGACAACAATGAAGGGAGGCCAATGTTTTGGTCATGTTTTATTTTTCTGTGTGCATACATGTGTGTAGGAGAGTTTGGGGAGGTGTGCAGCGGTCGGCTGCGTGTACAGGGGAAGAGAGAGATCTACGTGGCCATCAAGAGTCTGAAGGCCGGATACTCTGACAAACAGAGGAGGGACTTCCTGTCTGAGGCCTCCATCATGGGACAGTTCGACCACCCGAACATCATCAGGTTGGAGGGCGTCGTCACGAGATGTGAGTAAAAAAATAGCCATTACATCACTCAGTGTGTGGTTGTGTGATGTGTATCTCGTGGATGTCTGTGTGTTACACCGCACAGCTGCTGATGTAAATAAGAGCTGACGCTAGATCTGATAGAAGCTGCATTACCATGGTAACATAGCAGTGGCGTAAGGTAGGTGGCATGTGATTGCGCCTGTTCTCAAATATCACAGTTTAAGGTCAGTGATTGTGTTTAGGTGATTGTTTGTCTATTAAATAATTTATTAGATTTTTGGTTTAGCAAAAGTCTGGCCTATTTATAAAAATGTGTCCAACACAAGCTGCAACTTGAGTGACATCATTTCTCAAACTTAGTTATTTTACTGATTAGCTGGAACATTCCATAAGTTGCAAATATAATTGTTCCTTTTGTTTTCTTTGCTGTTGGACAATTTACAGACTTCCAATCTATGATCAAATCAACTGTGAAATAAATGCGATAATTTGTATCACTCATTTTAGCCAACATGTCACATATTTTATCTAAATACTCATGACTAGCATTTATTAATATTGGTTTGGCTTTGGGAGTATGGGGTATCGGGCTTGTTGTTATGAGCTATCTGGTCTCTATATGACCACTGTGAGAGTTTGGTTCGTATTGCCAACACCCAGTCAAACTCATTTCCAGCGAGAGTTGGACTCCCCCAGGGATGCCCTTTGTCACTGACCCTGTTCATAATTTTCATGGACAGGATTTCTAGGTGCAGCCAGGGAACGGAAGGTGTCATGCTTGGTGACCACAGGATCTCATCTCTGTTGTTTGCAGATGATGTTGTCCTGTTGGCTTTGTCCAGCAATGACCTACTGGTCTTACTGGGACTGTTTGCTGCTGAGCGTGAAGCGGCTGGGATGAGAATCAGCACCTCCAAGTCAGAGTCTATGGTCCTCAGCTGGAAAAAGGTAGCTTGTCCTCGCTGGGTTGGGGATAAGCTCTTGGCCCAAGTGGAGGAGTTTAAGAATCTCGGGGTTTATTCACGAGTGAGGGGAAAATGGAGCGAGAGCTTGACAGACGGATCGGAGCAGCATCTGCAGTGATGCAGACGTTGTACCGGTCTGTTGTGGTGAAGAGGGAGCTGAGCTCAAAGGCAGAGCTGTCGATTTACCAGTCAATCTACATTCCTACCCTCACTTATAGTCATGAGCTTTGGGTAATGACCAAAAGAATGAGATCACAGATACAAGCGGCTGAAATGAGCTTTCTCTGTAGGATTGCTGGACTCACCCTTAGAGATAGGGTGAGGAGCTCAGTCATCTGGGAGAGGCCCAGAGTAGAACCGCTGCTCCTCCACATTGAAAGGAGCCAGTTGAGCTGGTTTAGACATCTGATCAGGATGCTTCTTGGACATCTCCCACTTGAGGTGTTTCGGGCACATCCCACTGGGAGGAGACCTCGGGGCAGACCCAGGACTCACTGGAGAGACCATGTCTCCCAGCTGGTCTGGGAACACCTTGGTATCCTCTCTGAAGAGCTGGAGCAGGTGGCTGGCGAGAGGAAAGTCTGGGCTTCTCTGCTTGAGCTGCTTCCTCCACGACCCGGACCTCCGGAAAAGTGGTAGAAGATGGATGGATGGATGAATGGATGGATGGTTTAAAAATGTTTCTGATGAACCTACAACCACAGTACTTCTATATGTGGCGTTGTTGAATCTTGTCTTTCTTTTGTAGAGCCTAGATGAGTCACTGATAGCGAGTTCTATCTAGATTACATGTGGATGTATATGTGATTGCGCTTTTATGTAGGTAAGACTACATAAAGATCAACAAGACCACTGATAGAGTATCACTGGTCTTGCTCTCTCATTCCAGCTCCTGTGCTCCTGGTTTTTCCCTCCATTTACCATCTAGTGGAGTCCTTCAGTGTCTCCCTGGTCCTGGCCCTCTTTCACTGCCTGTGTCCTTCAGTCAGCCCCACCCTCCTCTTCTCACCCAGTACAACTCTTTCTCTCTTCTTCCGCTCTGTCATTCTCACTCAGTTTCAGAGAACGCTCACATCCCCGGCTAACTATAGCTGTTGATAGAATAGCCTGGAGCGTTTACATTCACAGACTTGGAGGGAACCACCAAAATAGGGAAAGCCTGGTTTAGTGCTGAATCTGGCATCCTTGACTTCATGAACCAGGAGTTGGACCAAAAAGCTAGCGAAGCAATAGCTGTAAAAACAGTCTTCATGAAATCATTTTTGCTTATTAAACTGGATGCTGACAGGCTGACCATCCCATACTTGGAGTTTAGAATCAGAACACAGGGGTTTATCACCTGGTGTTTTTCAGCTGTTCTCTGTTATGGCACATGCACATTTAGCCTTGCTTCTCAAGCACATTCATCATTTTGCTGGTGTATTGCTGCTATGGCTTTGCAGATTTCTTGTGAGTCTGATGAGGAAAGTCTAACAGAGTACAGTAATGCTTATATACTGTATTTCTAATAAGACAATTTCAATAAACCTTTTAAAAAACGTTACACAGTCTTTGCTTATTTAATATAGCAACTGTGCCTGATATGTCTTACATCCATAACAAAACTGACTTCCTTTTTTTTTTCCAAATAGCAAAAAATAACTGAGTTGTGAGTTGACTGCACACCATGACATTGCTGCTATTTTAGTGCAAATGTTTTGATTTTTAGTGCAGTGTTGACAGAATTACATGTGTAGTATAAAACCAGTCACTCAGACTTGAATCTGTGCACACACGTGTGCACTTGTGAGTACCTGCAATGAACACAAAGAACGGTGGGAAAAAAAATCCACTCTCGGTTCATGTTTATGATTTCTGTGTGACTGGAATCTACATGAGCATACATCTGGTCCACATGAGCTGCTGTGATACACGATATGATGCCATCACAACACTTGGGCCCAGTGGGATAGCATCACAATCTTGCAATGCACTGAGTATCATGATGTCATATACTGTGATTTCCCATCCCGATGTTTGTCTTGTCCAACTCCTGGCTACATCTCAGGAGTCACTGTTTGGTCGTGCTGACCTAACCAGACAGTGAGCATTTAGCACCATCTAGTGGACTGAAAAGTCAGTGGTTTTTGTTACTCTTGCACCTAAATAAGTAAGTTTGTGTTTGCATTATTTATTAATAATTCTTTATACTGTATCACGATATTGGTGTCTCTGAATTGATTGGTTCCAAGGTTGTCATAGCCAGGAGCGGTACTGGGGTTAAGCTCCCAGTGCTCATAAAATGCTCCTTACAGCGTGCGTCTCGAAAAGCCTCTGACAACTAAGTCCAACTCCTAGCCTGCCCGTGTGGTTTAGTTTCTAAGCCCGGCGGAACTGCTTTTACTAATAGGAGAAGGGGCGAGGGCGGACCTCTGGCGCCTTAAAACCAGATGCTTCGGGTAGATGGTGGCTCGTCAACCTGGGAAGGTAGCCCATCTAGGGGAAGGTAAACCCTGATTTCAAACCTCCGCTGCCTTGCGGCACACCCGGTCACGGGGAAGGCTTCGGGAGTCAACCCTGAGGAAAAATCCGGAGTCGGCGCCCCTAAGGCAGTTCTCTGTTGTGCTCAACATCGTTCTGGCAGCTCCTGCGATGGCACTGGTGCCAAACTATAGCAGCCCTGCTGTTCCTTTGGATTCATCAGTGACGTGGAGAGGGGGGACATGCTGCATGGGTAACATCTTGTCCTCCATATCTTCCTGCCCAGGCTTGAATCCTACCAACGCCCAACGCTGGAAGGTAGAACACCGGTGTGCATCGGCCTGTTCAGCCACAGGCGGTGCTGTTCCAGCAGAGTAGACGTTTAGGATTCTCTTCCATGGTCATCATAGACCGACGGAGGCCGACAATGACGACAATGAATTGATACAATATCACCACCGCAGAGTATCATATTACGATGGGTCAATTTTTTCCCCGCCCCTAACAGATACCAGTTAAAAGCTGGGTAACCTGCATAGAGAGACCTAACTAGAACGCAAGTCCAAAGATGTTTGTGTCTTTGATTTATCTGTAGCAATCAAGTAATCTGAAGAATAATAAATGGATTAATTACAATGTTTAAAAAAAAAACTCCTGTCAGACACAAGGCAGCTTCCATCATTAAACTGGCAGGTCCTGATTCATTTTACCAGTTTGGCTGAGTTTGGGCTGTATTTCGCAACACTACCGTGGGTACAGGCTGGCATTTAACCACGGGTGGATACTGCTGGGCAGCTGGAAGGAGACAAGATGAGGGAGATGGATCCACCTTATGTAAATCTCTTCTGCGTGGCTGTCTGTGGATTCAGGGGTTTTACACACTTCAAAAGTAGTTTTCTTCATTTTGGATGTTATTATTTGAACAATTAGTCTGCCCATGTTGAGGATCTAAGTTTTGTCGTGGCAGGCTGGAACTGAGGCAACACTATCCACATGTGAGTTTTCATTTTAAAGGTAACAGCTGTTTATTTTTTTCCATTTGTATTTTCACCTGTGGGATGAGGTGATTAAAGATGGCAGCAGTAATAGGTGTGATATGGTGTCAGGATAACAGTTGCTATTACTGTACGCAGTGCTATTATTATTATTATTACTGCTTGGCATGTTGGAGCTCCATGTTGCCTCACCTGGACTTACACCTGAGTGATCTGGTTTATGTGACTTCATGCAGATATTATCCAGTATCCATGCCTACAATCCATGTGACCGGGGCTTAATGTAGCATAAAAACAAACATTTTCGATATCAAATTAACATTACAGATGCATTCAGATATCAGTGTTTCTGCCAGTGCACAAAACAGACGTTTACATCAATCTATAGACAAGAAGAAGGAAGAGGGAGGGCTGTTTCCGTGTGTGCATCTGTGCACGACCACGTTACCCACACATGCACATGCACACACATACACACACCATGATCTTTAGTCCATCACACACTGCTGCTCGTTGGCACTTTGGCTAACAAAGAGCAAATGTGTATGACACTGGCTTTTATCATGGCTATTAATAATTCATAAAGTTAATTGGATGTGTTTTTTGGTCTCGTGAATATTCAACAGCATGCATATTACAAATGAGACCGCTCTGCGTTTCTTATTCATTTCCTCTTGTTCTGTCACTCTCTCACTAGAACCTGTAGACATGCAATGATGGGACATTTTTTTCCCCTAACGCTCACTATTCTGTTTTGAAATACTTGAATAATTTCACAAATTACTGCCAATTCCTTCATAACTTCTGACAGTCGACAGTGGTGAGCTGACGCTGGAAATGGTTAAATTGTTGAACATTGACTTGACAAGCAAATCATTTTAACGTAATAAATTTCTTTTTTACTTTGCTGTGTTCTTTGAATACAGCAGCGTTCCTGTGTGATGGCCCGTGTTTAGCAGGTGTATTTCATGAGTGCTTGTCTCCGTCCACATGTGTGTCTCCGTGCCTCGTGCTTCTCACCTGTCTTCACGGCACATTGGGAAGCTGATAGAGCCCCTCAGAAGCAAATCTCATGAGAAGAGCAGTAATTTCACAGGTCACAGCTCAGGGTGTGCACGCCCGAGCCAGGAGGTGAGAGTTGAGATGGGTCAATAATTCCTTCAGGCCTTTTTTCTTTGGGAGCAGCTGGTCCCATAGCACCAGCCTCAGTCTAATCAGACACACTGACCCTGTCTGCTCTGTGCTCAGGTGCACGGGAGGCCTTGTTTTTCTGGGTGTAAGCAGTCATAAACTCTCAAGTGGTAGGTGTAGTCCTGCTTTGAGTAGAACTAGGAATAATTGCTGAAACTGCTGCAGGGGATGGCGAGATCTCAGGTGGAACTGAAGAAGCTGTGTTGGTGCAAAGTAACATTGCAGCCACATCAATATTCACAATACACTATAAAAATGTAAATGTATTAGATTTGAGAAGATGGGAATAACTATGGAGACTACTGTACCTCCTAGAACACGGTGGAACACATCACCTGGCAGCAAAGACTAATACCTACCATGGGAACTGTAGTATAGCGAGGAAGGCTTCTCCACCTCCTCCGACAGAAGGGGTCTTTTTATCTATATGGATACGCAGCAGTAGCTCCCGCTTACCTTCAATTCACTGAAGAGACTCTGTCAAGGATCCACGGCAGGTATCTTCTTCCTATTTTGTTTGTGTTAATGCTGATGCATCTGCACAGCTGAGAGGTCCATGAGGAATAATGCCTAACGCATCACAGTTCCCTAAACCTCAGGATAAGGTCCACAGCCTTCTGTTTTTCTCCCGCCAACAGACAAAAGCTCAGTTTATTATAACCAAGCAGCAACATCAGAGTTGGAAAAAACCGAGTCAACATGCAAGCACCAAAAATGGCAATAGCCACTTGAGGCTGCGTCCAAACTGAGTCATAATGTCTATGGGGATTAAAATGCTCAACTTGCCTTGCAGAAATAAATAGTCTGGCAAGACACAATGGTTGGAGCCGTTACAGTATAGGGACAGTTTTGTTTCACTACATGCTACACCTCTGGTGATTCAAGTCTGTGAACCAGACTTCTCAGTTATGTACAGTATGCAATATGTTTGTCTTTGGGAGAATTTTAATTCAGTCTGACAAATAATCATCTGTAATTTGTTGTTAATAATTGCCCGACAGAAGCTACATTGCACAAAACTGGCCAATTATTTCAACAGTACTGGATGCAGTGTAATAAGAATTACAGGCTGTAGAAGCGTTTTTTGTCCATATGATGTCTGGGAAATACGATAGCCTGTAGACGCTGCAGTAAAATGACTTTGGGGACTGATGTTGTGGTCAATTTAATAATAAAAGTTGTTTCATTACTTATAGCTCTAGGTGGTAAAAATACATTTGGGCCAAGGTTAGTTCGCTATTTTGTGTAGAGATTAATACGTTTTTTTGCGCGTGTGCATTTGTGTTTTTTCTGCCTGAAACTCATCAGCCTTCAGCCGCTGCCGTGCGCCACTCTAATAACCTCCTCTGCTGTCTGTCACCTGATTGTTGCCATTGTCATGCTAATCAGAGCGCCACACACAGAAAAGAAGCGGGGGGGAGAATAGAGATTTCCTTTCTCTGTCTGTCGCTTCACACATCAGAAAAGTGCAACAATCTGCCCCCCCCCCACCCATCCGTCTCCTTATCTCGCCTTTATCTCCCCCCTTCCCTCATTTTATCCATCAATCCTCTGTGCGCTTTACAAACGCAGCAACAATCGGCTCATTTGGAAAACCCTCAATTACCGAACTCCATCTCATTTGACACACACACACGCACGCATACACACGCGCGCGCGCGCACAAAAAAAGGCTAGTCTACAAAGGTGCCGTAAAAAAACTGGCAAAAACACATTTTCCTCCCGTCTTGTGTTTGAAGAAACTAGTGATTAGTTTTAACTGCGTGTCTTTGTGCGGTGAACAATAAGTGTTTCAATATTCCCCGTCAGACTGTTTGAAAGAATTCACGCTGTGAATGTGCACGTGCTGCACCTCTGGAGGCTGGACCGCACAGACAAAAGAGGACGGGAGCAAACGGGAGAGGGCCGGCGAGAAAAGGTGACATCGGGTGTGGGATGTGGGGAAAGAAGGGGGCACGGATGGATGAGATAGGACACAAGAGGCAGGAAATGAGAGAGAATGGGGCTTGAGAATAAATGAGGTCGATGAGGGAGTGTGTGTGTGTGTGTGTGTGGTGGGGGGGGGAGGAGGGGGGCAGCGGTGCCGAGATTTGTGGAAAGGAGGCAGCAGATGAGGAGAGATGGCAAAGAGACAAACGTGAGGAAATGAGAGGAGATGAGACGGCGAAGAGGGAGGTGGAGAGGTGAGGAGTGTAGATAAGGTTATTGAGTTTCTGTCTGTTTCAGCAACCCCCCCCCCCCCCAACAACCTCGCATGGCACTTCCCAGAACACAGATCTGTCCTGTGTTAAAAGCATTGTATAATTTAGTTCGGACCCTTAACATTAATCAATACTGCAGTTATTTCATTTTCTCGTTTGTACCTCGGGCCGCCTCATTTAATAATGTGGTAATGCGGCCCACTGGCGCACACATATAGAGTCTATCGCTTTCGTTTGCACTCACACCAGCCTCTCATAATGCAATTTACCAGGTAGAGTGTACATACTGCAGCCTCTATTGCTTTCATACGGACACAGCAATATCACAAATTCACACTCACAACAAGCTGCCCCCCCCGCACAGAACACACGTGGAAGGCCCAAATGAGCTCGTCTTTATCGGAGAGGAAGCTCAGACAACCCTCTTCACTCACTAAACACCGTGCAGCACAAGGAGCAAACTTCCTCCGATGCATTTGGTAACACACTCCACCTGGCAAAACGTCAATACTCAATCTCCACACACACACACACACACACAAATATACCAATACCCTGGGTGGTGCTTTCAGCTCTGCAAATGTCTCAGTTCTTTCAGAAGGCAATAAATCCCAATGAATATGACAGTGATTAGTTAATTATGTGCTTTTGGGAGGAAATTGGGGAGCATTGGTTAATGTTTGGTGGAGAGGAGCTCCGTGACAAGCTGGGGTGAAGTGTGACTGGCATGCCATGAAGTCGCTGGGAGAAGTGAGTGTGTGTGTGTGTGTGTGTGTGTGTGTGTGTGTGTGTGTGTGTGTGTGCACCGTCATCTGACAAAGATGAGATGAAATGAGCTAATATACAGCATTAGGGTGCGTGTGGTTGGTTTTATTGGTAGCCTCTGTTATCTTTTTAGAGTTGCAGGGATAATTCCATATGGCAGGTGTGCCGATGACGGCGAGCGATAGCACTGTGTGTGAGAGTGTGTGTGTGTGTGTGAGAGTGTGTGTGTGTGTGTGTGTGTGTGTGTGTGTGTGTGTGTGTGTGTGTGTGTGTGTGTGTGTGTTACATGCCAGGCTCTCACAGGCCTCTAAGCAGAGACAACAGGATGAATGTGTTTCATTGTGCGTCACTCGACCGCAGCCCATGCCGCGGACCTTCAGGAAAAAACTCTCCTTCCCTACTAATGTGCATGGTGCTTACAAGCAAACCCAAACACATAATTGGCTTTCAGGGCTAGCTTTTTATAGCATGTGCCTATTTCATGGCTCTCTGCTTTGTAGGCCATGACATTTACATGCACCGATGCCCATATGGCACAGTATGGCATACATGCAGTTACACTCACGGGCTTTATAATCTGTAAGCTCACACTCTCATGCGAAGGACACACAAGCACATGCACAAATGTTAAGTCACCCTTTATTTTCTGTCTGTCCCACCTGTTCTCCGCCTATGATCTGGGCTGAAATCGAACCCTGACTATTGTGCCATTCACGCCCGAAATCACCTCTCTCTTGCCATCGTGTGCAAACACACAGAGCAACGCACGGCACCTGACACAGGCCCCGTGTAGAGATAAATGCGACCAGCAGTCCTCACCCCCAGCAGAAGAAAATCCAATTCTCTTTCACTTTTATCCCTGAGACTAATGTTACTGTCAAAGAAGACACCACCACCAGAGACTGGCCCACTCTGTGTGTGTGTGTGTGTGTTTGCTGCAGTGAGATGGAGAATTCATTTAAGGTGATGCATTGCTGTCTTTACCTACAACCTTAGTATAGGCCTCAGTGGTGTTGTTCTTGCCTGTCCGTGACAAGCTTGTGACCCTTCCTCTCACCAGCCCACCCCCACAGCTCTTCCGTCCTCTCCTTCTCTTCTGTCTTGGTCTCCATTTCCTCTCCTCTGATTCCTTCTTTTTCTTTTTCCCTCTTTGCCATCCCCTTCCTTTTGCACACCATTCATCTTCAATGATAGCATTCCCTTCTTTGTAAAATAACATTTTTTTTTGTTTGCAATTTTTTTAAGTTTGATTGAAAAATACATTACATTAAATAAGATAAGATAAGATAAGATAAGCCTTTATTAGTCCCACAACGGGGAAATTCCAGGATTGCAACAGCACAGGGATAGCAACACTCAGAGCAACAATCAGAAGGCAAGAAAAAAAAAAACAAGCAAGCAAGAGCAGCTAATATACATATGTACATATTACTATAAAATATATATATACACACACACACACACACACAGACACACAGTGCAGAGCATTGTAGCTAAATATACATAATTGTAGCTAAATATACATAATCCCACTATTCACTCTAAATTAGTGGTTGGAATAGCCTGAAACCTCATGATGTGATACAGTCGTGATACTTGAGTCACAATGCAGTACTATCAAGATACTACAGTATTGCCCATATCACAATAGACTGAGTATTGCAATACAATATATTTTAATTTTCCCTTCTTATTCAACTTCAGATTGTGTCCCAAAAGTAAAACTGTCAACATCTGTTCCATATAACGTATTCCGTTTATCGTTTCCATGGGATCTCAGTCCTCTGTGGGATGGTGTGCTGTCATGGTCGTGAGTGAGTCCGCTGCTTTGGAGGTCCAGGAGTCACTTGTCGTGCTCAGGGATTCCTTGGCTTTGGGCTTCACTTTTTGGTGGCGTTTGAGGAGCACCATGGTGGCGGGATGGGCTCACACGCCTCTTAATCGTGTGGCAGGCTCCCTCATTTTCTGCGTTGCTGTATGGACGCAGGTCTTTGCATGTGGGGGCATTGTCGGGCTCGGTGTTTAGTTGGTTGATTTTTACCTGCCACTGTTTTGGCTTGACTGTCATCTGCTAACTCTGCTGTGGGATAGTTCCAGGCCCTCATGTCCGCAGTGTTCCCTGAGTGTGTGTGTGTGTGTGTGTGTGTGCGTTTTTGTGGCGCTCCTTGCAGGTTGAGTATGTCATGCCATGGTATTTCTTTCTATTTTTGTAATAAAATCCAAATCAGTCCTGACATTTGACTTAACCCTTACTGGTGCACTTCTCTGCTCTTGCTCCGGTGACAGTCCTCCATTCACCATCAGAATTTGTACACCTGGGGGTAAATCTCGGGAGACGAGCTATGACTGCACCTAATAATGCACACTTACTTTGCACCAACTAGTGCAGTGTTTTTCAACCTTTTTTAAGCCATGGCACATTTTTTACATTGACAAAATCCTGGGGCACACCACCAACCAAAATGACACAAAATGACACTCTGTAGCCTAACACAGTAAGAATAATAAAATATAGTTAGCAATACAGTTTCTAAATGTATTTATACTCACTCAGTGTGGACCCTGGGCCTGTTTAGATGAACACAAAGCTGATATCCTGGCAGGAATGGAAGAAAGACACACACGGAGCTCTTCCTCAACAGCTACGAGTTCAGCAACATGGTGGCTTGCTTTGAGGGCTCTCTCATTTACCTTTGTGTTTTTTCTCAAAAAAGTTGCCTGTTTCTCCGTGGTTTTACTCAAGCATACAAAATAGTCTATTGGCTTGTTTTCAAGGGACGGGTGCTTTGTTTGGAGATGGCGTTTAAGCTTGCTTGGCACCATGGCGCTGTTAGATAGCTTCTCACCACACACCAAGCATAACGGAGTCGGTGTCGTCACATCCCTGGTGAAAGTAAATCTGAATGAAAGATAGCTTTCGCTATATTGCCTTGAGCTCACTGTCTTGTCTTTTTTCTTTCGTGTACCACTCATACTAGGGCCTTCTTCTTGGTCAGAATTTTGTCCAGAGCCTTGTTCGGACTTAGCCTTTCCCCTTGTCAAAAACTTCTCCATCACTGTCACTGTGACCTGTCACGTGCAGCTCTAATTCTATTGTCTTTTTACAGGCAATTAGCCGTCTGCTGCCATCCAGTGACCTAAAAGAGTATTACTCTGACACTGGCCACGGTTACATGGGCAAAATTTCTTCAATCTGATTACAATTCAGATCAGAATTTTACTGTTTACATGGATCCTGAAAAAGCTGATCTGATTAGGACGTGCGTTTTCATGTGTCACAGGTTTGAACGGAATAAATCATTTTGACATGCACAGGTCGACATTTCAACATTCAAAAAATAGTAGAAGAAGAAGCAACTTCCGGTGTTAGCGAGCCCCGCTTCGTGTCGAAATTGACCTGTATCGTGTTATTCAGACTGTACTTTTGCTTCTGCTAGTCTCCGTAATGAAGCTACAAGTACATACTTCTGCATATGACGAAAAAAGGGAGACAGCAGGACGATACAGACCAGTTTTGTTTTACTCCCGCTATGTTTTCCGCTAGCTGCTGCTAAGGCGGAAATACGTCACGTCGACGTGCGGCTGGTGTACAGACATGCGCAGTAAACATATTTTCTGCCCTGTGTTCGGAATAAGTGTTTTCATGCGCACCATTTGGATTAACAATCGGCATAACCCACCCCTCTCAATCGGAATGAAATTTTGATCCGAATGAGCGCGATCGGTTTAGAATATTCAGATTGCCATGTTTACATGAAGCATTTTTATTCCGATCAGGCTTTTAATCCGGTTACTTGTGTCCATGTAAACATAGCCACTCACTTGAGTAATTAAGTTAAATTGGATAATTTCCCACGGCACACCTAACGATCTCTCACGGCACACTAGTGTGCCGCGGCACATAAGGTTGAAAATCACTGATCTAGTGAACTAAAAACTTAATTGTTTAATTGATACCCAAGGGTTTTCAACATTTATATATATAAATATACATACAGTATAATTTAATTAAAGAGTGGCCTTTAGGGATCAGTGCATCATTGCCAGTGCTGAGTATCGCGACATTGTACCACATTGATCTCCCCCCCACCCCTACTCTAAACATTTTAAAAGTCTCTCTCTATCCTTGTCTTTTCCTCCAGGTTCTTTCCCCCCGGTATTTCCGGGGTCTGATATGGAAAATGTGAACTATTCATCATGTTTACACACATGGTGGCACAGGTGTAGTGTGACCGACTACTGATCGGAGGGTCATGGGTTCAATTCCCGCTCTGTCGAAGTGTCCTTGAGCAAGACATTGAACCCCCAGCTGCTCCTGGTGGTCTGGTTAGCGCCTGTGCGTATGGCAGCTCTGCCGCCATCAGTGTGTCTGTGTGTGTGAATGGGTGGATTGCAGGATCTATAAAGCGCTTTGGTCATCCTAGATGAGAGACGCCATTTACCAGTTTTACCATTTACATACACACAAAACAATCATCAGTAAGTGCACACTGGGTGTTTGTTTGTGATTGACAAAGCTTGGCTTTAGGGGGTGGTACCAAGGGAAAACCCTATGAAACAGCAACAACTGCTGTTTTCGGTGTGCATGTGTGTACTTGTGATTGCAGGTACTTTGTTAATCATTTGTAAGCCTCACCAGATGTCATGCAGGGGACTGTAGTGCGCGGGGCCTGTCAGTCAAATACCCCTTCATCATAAACACATACACACTCGTGCGTGTGCAGGTGCACAGCAATCCAAGCACAAACCCGTTTCCCTTGAGGCTGATTAGTATTCATGAGCTCTCAGGAGGCCCCCCCATACATGCACACACGTATTCGGGTGGATTGGTCTATTCTAATTATCTCCTGGCGTTTATGGAGAGGGCTGATTAGAAGCTGTCAGTGTGACTGATGACGACATGCCATGCTATCCCCCAGAGAGGAGCAGGGAGACTGAGAGAGCGGCCGGTCACAGCTGTGGACCCTGCCTCTTTTCTGTCCCAGTCTCTTTTATAGTTTGTGTGTTTCGTGCTTGTAACCGTGCCTTGCTAACAGCTGCCTTGTTATGTGCCTCTGTAGGTAAGCCGGTGATGATCATAACGGAGTTCATGGAAAATGGATCTCTGGACACTTTCCTTAAGGTGAGTCATTGTTCAGCTGTACGGGACACAATTCCTCCAAGGTCAGGGCCACAACTCTTTGTAAAGGCTGTGCTTTTCCTGAAAAATGTTTTCTCCTAAAGAATATCTCTTCTTCAAAAATCTTATGTGGCTGTGTCTCAAATTTAACTTAAATATTAGTGATTTTTTTATTTCTTTTGAGTCCATCAATGACATATGTGTTAGCAAGGACTGGCATTGAAAGGTCAAAGGTCCCATATTGAGCAAAATGATGTTTTCCTGAGTTTTCACCTTATAAAATATGGTCTCAGGTCACATGCACACTGTTGAAATAATAAAATGCATGCTTCGCAAATAAATACACCCTGTCTTTATTTAGTTGAGCTCTGGAAGAAATGAGCAGATTGCACTTCCTGGATTTTATGACATCACAAACCAACAAGGGTGCTTTTACACCTAACCCGTTTGGTCAGACTTTCAGACTTTGTCAGTTTGATTCAGACCAAAATTTTAGTTGTGAAACCTTCCCCAAACCACGGTCTGGACCGAAGGCCAAAATTTAGTCCAGCGTAAAAGAGGTGGTCTCAGTCTGGATCAAACTGAACCTTGGTCCGGTTTGTTTGGCGTGTGAAAGTAATTTTCAGAAATGTTCGTACCAAACACAGGAAGTTAAGGCAACCAGTAAGAGGGAAAATGATCCATGGTAGCACTTAGAGAGAGGAAATAAGGCTTAAATAGTTACTTGAAAAAATCATTAAAATGCAAAAACTTACAAGAGAGGATGCAACGGAGGTTTTTGAAAAAAGGCCAAGCAATGCCACCAGAAAATAGTCACAACTGATGACAAAAAGACAGAGCTGGTTATGTCCTTGAGGATGCCAAAAGCCTAATATCGTTCCCTAGACAATGCACAATATGGGACTTATATAGTAAAAACCTTTTGTCATTACATGGATGTTTGTGGAAGAATATGTAAATGACCAATAACTGGTGACATAATTATGTCCTCAATAACAGCCAGTCAGTAAATGCACTGCAGCTCCAGAGCCATTAAGGCTGTCAAGATAGTCCTAATCGCTTAATGGAAATCAATCTAATCAGCCACATTCAAACAAAATAAAGTGGCGGGTTGAAAAAAAAAGTATTATGAATAATGTCCCGAAATGAATGTATGATGTGTGTACAATCACTCAGTTTTCAGATACATATTTTATAACGTGTTTCTTCCCTTTTGTTCCTTGACTTAAAAACAAATGAGAGAAACATGCCACAATTTCCCAAAAAGTGTCATTTTCAAACTCTCTCATCATTCTCCTTCATCTCCTTGTCTAACCTCTGTGGACCTGCATTTGTCTCCTTTCTCCTCCTCTGCCCTGCCTACCCTTCCTCCTCCTTCCTGGCAATGCAATGTGGTGGGCAGATTGATAGAGGAAGTCTGTAGGTTTGTTAGACAGTCCAATCAATCAGCATCTCACAAAACCACCGACTAATTAACTTAGTCCACAGCTGCAGAGAGAGAGCGAGAGAGAGAGAAAAGCGACAGAGGAAAGCGGAGAGGCCGAGGGGTGGGGTGCACAGATACAGAAAGATAAGGGAAGATAGATGGATAGATGGAGACAAAATCAAAGTATTACAGTTCCCTCTCTGAGGCTGAGACTGAGGAAAGACAGAGATGGATGGAGCGAACAAAGAGACAGAGGAAGGAGGGTTGATAAAAGGAGAGAGGGTGACTGATAACATGAATGGCTTTTTAACGGGGACCGTTGGCCCAGGGCAGAAATAATTGGCAGAGGAAGGTGAGTTGGACTGTCATCGATCAACACTCTGTACTCTCTGCCAAAGACAGCTCAAATCTGAAATCCAGTGAGCTCTGCATGGGCACGCGGTCAGCTTTAGAAAGGAAAGTTTTGTCGGCTCTGTCATATCCAATCCCCTGCAAGTGGTATTTTTTGTGATCCTCCATCGATCCTTGGAAGAAGAAATTCATCTTTTGCTTGCCACCTTCCAAAGGGAGACCAAAGTACAGAGTTAGCAGGAGCTGAAACAGATTTAGAATCTGACTCAGGGACAGTTAAGACATGTGGATCGCTGCCATAGCAGAGGCTTAAATGTAGAAAGTTACTATACAGTCTTTTGGCAGGAACAGAACAACGTTTTGTTTGCTACATTTCTATTGATATAGCTTAACAGCACACATTTTCCACTTTGGTCAACATTTTAAATCCTTTTCTGTAAGTATATGCACAAAGACTTATAGAGTAAATATCCAGAAAGATGATTAGGCTGCAGTAGTGGCTCAGTTGTGATCCCACAGCAAGAGGGTCTGGGTTTAAACTCGGGTATAACGCTTGTGTTTGGGATTTGCATGTTTTCCCATTGATCTTTGAAGTTTTCTTTGACAATACTAAGACATGTCATGCGGGTTGCCCCATACTGCAGCCTGATGTTAACACAAAGTGTAGCTGGGAGAGACATCGTTTCATTGTAATGTACATGTTGCTGTGTAGTTAATGAGTTCCTTCTTCCAAAGCATAAACAGTGGTATACATACCGATAAATTTATATAAGGCTTAATTGTCGGAGTTAATCTGAATGACTATTTTCATGACAGAACAATAATATAATATACTAGCAGCAATACCCATTAAATACGGCATGCAGTATTTAATCCTGATGATACTACAACAGTGATATGTGTCACAATCTGAGCACGGGGGGATTCCACCGTGCTCTGTCTCTTTGCCTTTTGTTTTCCTTATTTGTATAATGTTGTATTTTTGAGTTCTATTCCTATTATGTTATCTTTAGTTTGTTTTCACATATTCTGTATTGTTCCTTAGTATGATTTATTTTCCTGTTTACGTTCATTGTAGTGTTGTTATTTACATATTTGGGTTTATTTGTCTTTATTTGTTACCACATTGTCTTTGCCGGTTTCTTCTCTATCTTTCTCTCTCTGGGGTTGCAGCTGTCAGAGGCGGTGGGCGGTGACCATGTCAAGCTGTCAGCCCTGTCTCCTCTCCTCATGACTCACAGCTGATTGTCATCTTCTCCTCAGCCCGCTCATGTGATTCACACCGGTTACTATTTGTGTTTAATTACTTTTGGCCCTATTTAAGGGCAGTTTTCTCTTTTCTCGGGGCTGGTGTCTTATAGGATCATTGTGTCAGAACGCTGTCCCAATTCTGGCATTTCCTATTCGTGTGTATCCTGTGTTCTCTGCATCGTTCATAAGTTTGCTTTGTACACTGTTTGGATTTTTTGTTTTTGCCAATAAATTTCACAAACTGCAGTTCAGCGCGTGGGTCTCTCCTCCCTGCCCCAAGGGGCAATTCCTGACAGAAGACACCAGCCCATTAGAGACCAAGCTGCTGCTAGTCTGTGTTTTTTTTTGTGTGTGTTTACTCACCTGTGGTTTCAAAGCCGCTATCATGCCCCCAGCACATCGGCCTTCAGCAAATAAAGGAAGCTTGGCAGCTGGGTCCCCGAGCCTGGAGGAGGAATGGGCCGCTGAGTTCATCCAGAGCTTTGTGGATAAAGCTCTCGCCTCCCGTGGACCTAAGAAAACCTGGGCAAGCGTAAATGGAGCAGTTGAGATAATGAAGGCACATCCCGGCTTGAGGAGGTGTCCAAAGTTTGCGGAACTGTTGTCCAGTCTCCTCGCTTCAGCAGCTGTTTCCCGGGCTGACGATAGGCCCACTTCCACCAGGCCTGAAGCCGACATGGAAGGGTGCTCTGCGGCAGACGTCCTGCTCCACCTCCAGCTCACCCGTTCCTGCTTCCACTCCGCTGGCTCCAGGACACCGCCATCCTGCGCCAGACCGCCGGAGGAATGCCTCTACCTCCTTATCAGCAGCCCTTCCTTCACTGAGGTCGAAGACTCCCGCAGCAGTCCCCTCATCTTGTTTCTCTTCTCTGGCTGTCCCGTCAGCCTCCTCCTCCATTGCTGCTGCTCCCCCCTTCTCCTCAGCGATTCCTCCCGCTGCTGAATGACCGGTTGCCTCCTTCCCGGCTCTGCCTTTCACCATGTCTGCTGGAGCGGCTCCTCTGTGTTCCTCTGAGGGGCCTGCAACAATGGCAGCCACGGAGAAGGTGGATTTTACACCAGCTCCAGAAGAGAACATCATGTCCTGGGAACAGAGGCAAGTGCTTTTTCATCCTCTATCATACTCACATGAATTACCTTGCCTTATTCCAGGTGGTGAGGCTCAGGTTTCGCATTACCAGTGAGCTGAAGTCTGCACCAATGGTTGAGCGTCCCCTGGTTTCAGTGGTGCAGGACCCAGTGCCAGCAGGGACTCGACCTCCTGTCGCCACATCGGGTGAGCCACCTGTGTGGGACACTTCACTGGGGTGTCCCTGGACTGCATTGACCACCATGCCTGCTGTAGGGGCCGCCGCAGCAGAGCTGAAGCTGGACCTCCAGAGGGCCAGGCCCGAGACGTCGCCACATGGATCGACGGAGTCCTGGATGGCAGTGGAGCTCGGGTTCAGGCAAGTGCTCTCCTTTGTTGTCAGTACTTCTGTGTTGGAGAGATCTTGTCTGGCTCTTGCTGGGGAGATCCAGATGCAGTCGTCAGCTGCACCTGAGCTCACCTCACCAGGCTCCACTGCTGCCAGTCACCCTGACCCTGTTTCTCTGCCTCTCCTGTCTGAGCTTTCCCCCAGGGTCACCGAGGATTGTCCAGCTTCGCCAGAGGTCTCCGTGGGTCCAGTCTTACTGCCCGAGATCACCATGGGTCCAGCTCATCCTGCTGAGGTCATCGTGGGTGCTCCGTCCTAGCCTGGGACCTCCGTGGGTGCTGCTCCCCCTCCGGATGAGGTCTTCGGGGGCGCTCCGTTCCAGCCCAGGACCTCCAAGGGTGCTGCTTCCCCATTAGCTGAGGGCATCACAGGTGCTCCGTCCCAGCCCAGGGACTCCGTGGGTGCAGTTCTTCCTCAGTCCGATTCCACCATTGGTGCAGCCTTAGCCCAGTCCGGGTCCACCGTGGGTGCAGCTTTGGCCCAGTCCAAGCCCACCGTGGGTGCAGCTTTGACCCAGTCTGGGTCCACCGTAGGTGCAGCTCCGCTCCAGCCTGGAGCCACTGTGGGTGCAGCATTGCTCCAGCCCGAGCCGCAGCGGATGCAGTGTTGCGCCAGCCCCGAGCCACCGCAGGTGCAGCTTTGCTCCAACCCAGAGCCGCCACGGGTGCTGCTTTGCTCCAGCCCAGAGCCACCGTGAGTGCTGCGATGTCCCAGTCCGGGACCACCGAGGGTGCTGCTGAGCAGTCCGAAAGCGTTGTGGTCCCCTCTCCGCTGCCAGACGCCATCGTGGTTCCCTCTCCTTTGCCAGACACCGTCGTGGTTCCCTATCCTCTGCCAGACACCGTCGTGGTTCCCTATCCTCTGCCAGACACCATTGTGGTTCTCTCTCCTTTGCCAGATGCCGTCGTGGTTCCCCCTCCTCTGCCTGACACTGTTGTGGTTCCCTCTCCTCTGCCCCAGGCCATCGTGGTTTCCTTTCCTCCACCTGACATCGTCGTGGGTTCTCCAACTCCTCTGTCCCATTCTACGTGGGGCTTCCCCGTGGGGCAGCCGCCTCCTGGGCCACCCCTTCTGTTTAGGTGGCTAAAAAAACTCTGGCTGACCGCCTGACGGACTTTGCCATTGAGTTGGGTGGCCCATCTTGTGGGCCTCTCCTCCCTGCCCCGAGGGGCAATTGATGACAGATATGAGGCCCTGCTGACAAACCTCTGCTCTTCCCAGAGCTGAGCTGGGCTGCAGTGAATATATAGCTTATGTTAACCTGACGTGCACCTCTCCAGAAATGTAACTACATGTCATGGTAACATTTTGAATAGGATGGCCTTCCATATAATTGGTCCCTTTCCCAGACAGCACCCTGTATCCAAAAATGTCAGCGTTACATAATGTCATGTGTAATATTTGTTAAGGCTAGAGTTTGGCAGCGCAACTTATAAAAAGCTGATGTTTCTAAATGTTGGTAGTGTTGTCTTTGTTTTGCATTTAAGGAGGGTTATTGCTTCAGTATTCCTACATTCTCAAGGGTATGTAAAGCATTAAACATGTTTTAATGTTTTCATATTAGTTTTTTATTGCACAAAATAAAATGCACCATGGGTTGATAATAGCATGTACAGTGCATCCGCAAAGTATTCACAGCACTTCACTTTTTATGTTACAGCCTTATTCCAAAAGGGATTAAATTCATTTTTTCCTCACAATTCTATACACAATACCCCATAATGACATGAAAAAAGGTTTGGGTTTTTTTTTTAGATTTTTGCAAATGTATTAAAAATAAAACCACTAAGAAATCACATATACATAAGTATTCACAGCCTTTGTGCAATACTTTGTTGATGCACCTTTGACAGCAATTACAGCCTCAAGTCTTGTTGAATGTGATGCCGCAAGCTTGGCACGCCTATCTTTGGTCAGTTTTGCCCATTCCTCTTTGCAGCACATCTCAAGCTCCATCAGGTTGGATGGGAAGCATCAGTGCACAGCCATTTTCAGATCTCTCCAGAGATGTTCAATTGGATTCAAGTCTGGGCTCTGGCTGGGTCACTCAAGGACATTCACAGAGTTATCCTAAAGTCACTCTTTGATATCTTGGCTGTGTGCTTGGGGTTGTTGCCCTGGTTAAAGATGAACTGTCACCCCAGTCTGAGGTTAAGTGCGCGCTGGAGGTTTTCATCCAGAATGTCTCTGTACATTGCTACTTTCATCTTTCCCTCTATCCTGACTAGTCTCCCAGTTTGTGCCGCTGAAAAACATCCCCACAGCATAATGCTGCCACCACCATGCTTCATTGTAGGGATGGTATTGGCCCGGTGATGAGCAGTGCCTGGTTTCCTCCAAACATGACACCTGGCATTCACACCAAAGAGTTCAATATTTTTCTCATCAGACCAGAGAATTTTGTTTCTCGTGGTCTGAGAGTCCTTCAGGTGCCCTTTGGCAAACTCCAAGTGGACTGCCATGTGCTTTTTACTAAGGAGTAAGTTCCGTCTGGCCACTCTACCATACAGGCCTGATTGGTGGATTGCTGCAGAGATTGCTGTCCTTCTGGAAAGTTCTCCTCTCTCCACAGAGGAATGCTGGAGCTCTGACAGAGTGACCATCGGGTTCTTGGTCACCTCCCTGACTAAGGCCAGCTCTAGGAAGACTCCTGGTGTTCCAGAGTTCTTCCATTTATGGATGATGGGGGCCACTGTGCTCATTGGGATCTTCAAAGCAGCAGAGATTTTTCTGTACCCTTCCCCAGATTTGTGCCTTGAGACAATGCTGTCTACAGACAATTCCTTTGACTTCATACTTGGTTTGTGCTCTGACATGCAGTGTTAACTGTGGGACCTTATATAGACAGGTGTGTGCCTTTCCATATCATGTCCAATCAACTAAATTTACCACAGGTGGACTCCAATTAAGCTGTAGAAACATCTCAAGGATGATGAGTGGAAACAGGATGCACCTGAGCTCAATACTGAGCTTCATGGCAAAGGCTGTGAATACTTATGTACATGTGATTTCTTAGTTTTTTATTTTTAATAAATTTGCAAAAATCTCCAAAAAACTTTTCCACATTGTTATTATGAGGTATTATGTGTAGAATTTTGAGGAAAAAATGAATTTAATACATTTTGGAATAAGGCTGTAACATAAAATATGGAAAAAGTGAAGCGCTGTGAATATTTTTTGAATGTACTGTAGGCTTTAAACACATAATTGACATTTATTTACCTCATTACTTAATGCATTACCTTATTCTTCAGTCAAGATATAGTGTTTTACTCTGGTATGTCCTTTGATTTTTCCACTGTTTCACTTTAATGAAATTATTTTCTGAAATTTGCTACTTCTTTCTTGTAAATTTGCTGCTTTTGTCTGAAAAATTTGACTTTTTCCCCACATAAATTTGTAGCCCGTATCATAAATTTGCAACATTTTTTTTTTTTTTTTTTTACAAATTTGGCTTTTTCTTGTAAATTTTCAGCTGTTGTTATAGAGTTGAAACTTCTCAAAAACTTACATTTTTTTCTCAAATTAGCTTTTTTTTCTTGTAAAGTAAAAAGTTTCTCAAACTTACCAATTTTTGTCCTCATAAATTTTTTACGTTTTTCTTGTAAATGTGCAGTGTTCATATGGATGCTGGTTAAATTTTTGTTTTCTGTGATGGTTTATTTTCTCTGCTGATCTATACTGTCATGTTCCGCTGCGTAAACAGCAGCGAACATATAAAATAGCAGTAAGCCCAACGTGCAGTAATGTAACGTGCTTTATTTACAAAGAGTGAATATGCAACAAGTTCAGTTCACAGTCACTGTTATATCAATGGGACGATCGGCTCCAGATAGTTGCAAACATTAAATGCCTCACGTGCTTCAGACAGGGTAGGAGCGGAGGGAAAAGGCATAAGGAAGGGAGGACTTACGTAAATATTGGAATGGAAAGGCTCTGAGGAACAACACTAACCAGTCCAGTGGAAGAAGCAATTGTCGCAAGCCAGAGAGTCCAGTGTTGACACTTGAAGCTGCCGCGTCAACTGGTCGCACTCAGCTCAATAAATATCAGAGCTTAAGTGGAAGCAAGTGGACACAGCTGAAGCGACAGGTGCATGACTGATGAAGTGATGTGTGCATGTGTGTGTGTGTGTGTGTGTGTGTGTGTGTGCGTGTGTGCACGTGTGCAAGTAACTGTATGTGTGTGTGGCAAGCCGAACGCTGGTGAATGCCTGGTAAAGGGGGAACGGAGCTGTGGAACTGGCCGAGAGCAAAGCTCAACCCGCCAGCTAGAGAAAACAAGGGAAAATAACCCACAGCCAACAATCATGCTCAGGGTGACAACCCTGAACATGACAGTTCCCCCCCTCAAGGGGTGGGCACCAGACACCCACCGTACCATCAGGGAGAAGACAACCTACCCCCCCCCAATCAAAAAGGCCCAAGCAACAACAACCCAGGGCGGGAGGTGGGGAAAACAGGCTAGGAGGGATAAGTCGAATAAACACCACAATAACACACGATACACAGCCCACCCCCAAGCCAAACTGACCCATCCCTCCCAAGAGTCTCTCGGTTCGTGGGGCCGGCCAGAGTCCAAGGCCCTGTGGGCTGCCCTGAGTTCCAGCGGCCAACCCCAGTCCCAGGGGCCAGCAGAAGGTCCAGTGGATGGAATCCGGCGGCCTGCCGGAAAACATGGGCCACCAGACTCGGGGAGTCCATTTTTCTGGCGGCCGGCCCACGTTACTCAGCCACCAGGACGGAGGGGATGAAGCAGGAGGCGGCCTGCCCACAGGAAGGCTGACCGATGGGCATCCGGACCAGGGAGAGGTAACCTCCATAGCGCCCTTCGGGTAGTCCACAGTGGCACCCACAGTGGCCCCAGGCCGGGCCAGCTCCGCTGCACCCGTGATGGACTCCAGCAGGAGCCTAGCTACCCCCATGGTGGCCCAAGCCCGGGCCGGCTCCACTGCACCCACGATGGACTCCAAGGGGAGCCAAACTGTATCTATGGTGGCCTCCGGCTGAGGCTCATCTGCGCCCATGGTGGCCCAAGCCCGGGCTGGCTCCACTGCACCCACAATGGACTCCAAGGGGAGCCTAACTGCACTTGTGGTGACCTCTGGCTGAAGCTCAGCTGCACCTGCGATGGCCCCCAGCTGGGCCGGCTCCGCTGCACCCACAGTGGACCCCGATTGGGTCAACGCTGCATCCACGGTGAGAGGACTGACCCGCAGCAACACCAGGCTGAGGAGACGATTGATGGGGGGAGCCCTGATGATGTTGTCAGGAGAAGCTGGAGCAGCAACGTCCTCCTTCGGCAGGACCAGACCCTCGGCAACCTCTAGCAGTGACACAACCTCTCCGGCGACCCTAGTTGAAGGCTCCGGGGAAGCAGGAGAAGAAAGAAGGTTAGGGTCGCCAGCAGCGGCGGAGCCCGGCGAAGAAAGTTCAGGCACAGCTGCGCGCTGCGCCCGGCTCTCCTCACCCAGAGCCAGACAAGATCTCTCTAAAAATGCCATAAGAAACACAAGAGAGAGTACTTGCCTGAGCTCGAGCTCTACCGCCATCCAGGACTCCGTCGATCCTACTGGGGGCAATGGTTCAGGCACTGACTCTGCTGTTGCGGCCTCCACAGCAGGCGTGATGGTAGTCGCAGTCCTAACCTCCTCCAGAGAAGGTTCCCAAGTGGGTGGCTACTCCCGCATGGACTCCAGAGGTGGCGTCTCACGGTGCGCTGGTCTTGGAGAGACTGAAGCCAGGGGACACTCCATTGTCGGCACAGGCTTCAGATTGGTCGCAGCGCCCTCTCCCTGTCCATGAGACCTCTGCAGATGCGTCTCACGGTGTGCTGGTTTCCGAAGGACCGAAGCCAGGGGACACTCCATCGTCGGCACAGGCTTCGGATCGGTCGCAGCGCCCTTCCTTAGTCCATGGGAGCACTGCAGAGCCCCCCCCCCCCCATCTGATGACTGAGCTCCTGGGCCAATAGGTGCTCAGCGGTGAGAGGAAGAGAGGTAGAGAGGGTTGGTGAGCTTATTTTTGCTGCAGTGGGTAATGAGGACCCAGTGGACTGCGAACACTGGGCCTCACACCCGGGAGACTGGCAAGAAAATTTATCAATCTGAGGAGTGAAATGAGAAATTACTTGCCTGTTCCTCCCAAGTGTGGTGGTCCTCACTGCAGCTAGCACCGGCTCCTCCATCCACATGTCCAGGATGACCATCGTCCCCTCAGGCGGAGACAGGGGAGACACAGAGGGAACAAAGTCTTTAATTCCTGCAGCTCGAGGAGGAGATGCAGGCGAGTGCTCAACCTGCATCTCTCTCCCGGGTGACAGACAAGGTTTATCATTTTCAAGGGAAAAGGGATGGGAAAACACTTGTCTGGCAACCCGGGGGTATGATCCAGCCGCCGACTTATGTAGAGGAGTGGCCCCAGGGTTGAGTCGAGCGTGACGAGCCTCCAACTTCCGGGAACGTTTCCTCTCCTCGCGGGGTGATTCTCATGTTGGAACAGCTGTCTCCTGTCCCTCGCTCTCCCAAGAATAGGAGAAAATGGAGGCCAAGATGGAAGTGGCCTCCGCACAGCTCCACAAAAACGGACGTTGCTCCATTAATCGGGCCACGCTGTCCCGGCTCACACAGACCACCTCGGGGGTGCCGGAGGTCTCGATCTGGGCCAGGAGACTCTCCAGGACACACACACCCCGCAGTTCCGCGTCGTCCAGCCAGGGCATGATTCTCTAGGTAAGTTGAAAAATACACGGAAAAAAAAAACATGCTACACACTGCTTGGGCTTCTTTGGCGGCAGCTTACTGTCATGTTCCGCTGCGTAAACAGCAGCGAACATAAAAATAGCAGTAAGCCCAACGTGCAGTAATGTAACGTGCTTTATTTACAAAGAGTGAATATGCAACAAGTTCAGTTCACAGTCACTGTCATATCAATGGGACGACCAACTCCAGCTAGTTGCAAACATTAAATGCCTCATGCGCTCCAGACAGGGTAGGAAAAGAGGGAAAAGGCATAAGGAAGGGAGGACTTAGTAAATGTTGGAGCGGAAAGGCTCTGAGGAACAACACTAATCAGTCCAGGGGAAGAAGCAATTGTCACAAGCCGGAGAGTTCAGTGTTGACACTTGAAGCTGCCGCGTCAACTGGTCGCACTCAGCTCAATAAATACCAGAGCTTAAGTGGGAGCAAGTGGACACAGCTGAGACGACAGGTGCGTGACTGATGAAGTGATGTGTGCATGTGTGTGTGTGTGTGTGTGTGTGTGTGAGTGTGTGTGCGTGTGCAAGTAACTGTATGTGTGTGTGGCAAGCCGAACGCCGGTGAATGCCTGGTAAAGGGGGAACGTGGCTGTGGAACTGGCCGAGAGCAAAGCTCAACCCGCCAGCTAGAGAAAATAAGGGAAAATAACCCACAGCCGACAATCATGCTCAGGGTGACGACCTTGAACATGACATAGACAATGATCCAATTTCATTTTTTAATGTTTTTGTTGGAAGGGAAGTTTTTTGGGGTCCATTTTGAAGGTTTTGGTGGATAGATAGATGGATCGTCATAAAAAGACTTCCTGGGTGTTTTTACAAACATTTGAAATCCATAATAATTCATGCATTATTTTTTGTCATAAATTGCCCTTTCCAAGGGCTGAGCAGGACACCAAATGCTCTCTGTGAGTTTGCACATTTATTAACATAAAGACGAGCATGCAAAAAACACAAAACATATACAAAAACGTGACTGAAGAAGTGCTGGAGGAGAGCGGGGCTCAACGCACAGGGGGATGGAAGCCTGGGAACGCTGGGCAAAGGGGTAGATGCAGCCGGAGCACACCCGAGAGACAGCGGGGCTCACAGCTGGAAATAAGAGGAATCTCCTTGACAGCAGCACCAATACACTCAGAGCCGAACTGTACATCTGAGGACGTCACAATGATAGAAGGACACGACAACGGGAAGAGGTTGTCATGCCCTTATATACCGTTGCTTGATATGTGACAGGTGTGGATACACGAGTGGAGAAAATAACAGAATGAATGACAGCTGTGCAGTTTGCGAGTCATTTTGACAGCCTGAAACTGCACAGCGCTGTCAAAATATAACACAAACCGGAAATCATCATGAAACAACAACACAACCCCAAAATGTAAACATTATTTTAAACACAAAATGACACAATAACTGGACAGGATAAACAAACAGACAGAAAAAAACTAAACTTAACTGAAGACTGGGCACGGCGCCCACCCGTGCCCAGGATCATGACAGTTTTTAATAGAAGCCAATTGTGTCCTTCACATTTCCCGCACTTCCAAAGCAAGTGGGATAAACAACGAATTCCAAAGAATATTGAGGAAGTTAGCAGATAGAATATTTGTAACCCCATTAATTATTACATTATTGTTAGCAGAGGTGGTGGGTGTGCATACCGTTTTGTCTTGTCTTTTTTCCCCTGTTGCAGCAATCACATGAAAAGTTATTTGAACACAGCAGAAACCCGTTTTGGGAATGCAAAAACACATTAGAAGGTTTCCCCACATGAATGGTCTGTCACCAGCGTACACCTCTAGGAGGTTATATGAGTGAATTAAAGTTGAAAAAAGTGAAAATAGGTAAATTTAAATATTGTTTTGGTGTCCCAGCACCCAGCGGTAACCTGTACCTCCATCTCCCTGTCACTCCACAACGCCTGTATTGTGGAGAGAGACCCGCGGATTTTAAACTCCATCTACCGTGTCGGGTGCGCTTGATTTCTCCACCGGTTAAAGTTGGTTATAAAAGGTCACCTTGTTGACTTTTTTCAAGTCAAGCGGTCAGTTTATTTATTTAGCGAATGCAAAGTCCTTAAGCCAAGCAGTTGCCTCCTGGTTTGCTGTATGGAGGGTGTGTAATCCTCCTTCCAGTCTTTGGAGCGGGCAAGCCTCTATGATGTGTTCCATTGTTTGCTCCTCTCCACATGCGCACAGTGGGCGGTCAGTGAAACCATGTCAGGTGCACTCTTCAGGTATTGTGGCATCACCATGCAAGAGATGAGAGCACATGGTGAAGTGGCTTCTGAGTTAGCAGGGGGACAAAGTTTCTGCTGCATACATACATACATACCCACACTGCAGAATCTATTTTATATACAGTATATACTGTAGATAGTAATGTAATGTATTCTGCATCTACAGTACAGTCTGCATTGGGACCTTCCACACAATTAATTTTAAGCCCCTGATCAAACAGAAAGCCTGAGAGCTAAAATCTTATTGCTAAGGCAAAGTATAAACATGTAAAAAGACAGAAATATTTTTAACTGTACATTATTAAAAGCAATTGTAGTATAGTCTTGAATCTAAATCTGGAACTATGTGTAACCCTTCTCCTTTGACATGACATTCATTTTCTTTTATTTTTTTTCTCCATTTGGTTCTCTCTTAAGAAACACGACGGCCAGTTCACAGTGATCCAGCTGGTCGGCATGCTGCGTGGCATCGCCTCAGGTATGAAATACCTGTCAGACATGAGCTACGTTCACAGAGACCTGGCAGCTCGGAACATCCTGGTCAACAGCAACCTGGTGTGTAAGGTGTCTGACTTTGGCCTGAGCCGAGTTCTGGAGGACGACCCAGAGGCTGCGTACACTACAAGGGTAAGACAAACTCACAATCTGCCACTGTCGTGAGTGCATGTTTCTGTCCATACCAAACAGAAATTAGGCTGTTGTTACAGGGTTCGCATGTTGGCAGAGATTATTACATGAAGAGAATAGCAGACTTTCAGGTACATATATTTTATTTTTGCATGGCAAATTACAACAGTTACTCACTTCAATGTCATTTGCTTTTATCAGCATGACTGTACATCATAAACACCCAGGACTCACTATTAGCATTTTTATGCAATGATCACTCGATTACGCATCTTTCTAGAACAACAGCTATGTAGTATTTTTATTAATAAAGCTCAAGGTAATTGCTACTAAAATGTCTCAGTGTTGCAACAACAGCAGCAGCGTTTCAGAGCCATTAAAAAAAAGTTGTGCTTCAGAAACAGTAGTTACTGGATGTACTGTATGGCCTCTGTCTCCTAATGGGCTTGGCCTGTGAAATGATCAGGAGTGTCCAGAGTACAGTGTAAACATATTGTGTCTTCACATTCTTTTCCTATTCTGCAGTGGAGTCTTGAGTTTAACAAACTTCCGGGACTTACGTTAAAAGAAAACCAGGTTTATCAGTTTTTACTCTACTCACAATGGCCTTCATTTATTAAAAGTGTAGAAATCTGCATTCATTTGGGTGCAGAAATCGCCATAAGACAAGTTAGATGTGCGATTTATGAAACAGACAACGCTCATGCCTCTCTGTATGATTAATCAGGCACTGAAAAATCTGGTGGCTGCAAATAATCACCATTTGAATACCAAAATGAACAAATGTTTTTTTTGCCTTGTAATTTTAGTAGCATACTTTACTAATTTCAGACTTTTCAAAGAATTTAATACTTAAATTTTAGAAGCGCAGGATGAAGTTCTGTTGGCCAGGTGTGCCAGTCATGACACTCTGCACATCGGTTCATCTGGCTGCATAGAATGGCACCCAGTTATCCACCTTGATATTGGGCAGAATGATACAGAAATAATGTCTCACACTTTCTCTGGCATGTACAGTGGAGTTCCTACTGCTCTTTCAAGGCATAGCCATAAGTATTCTGGTGTAGTGCTCCACTGTGGCCTGTGCACTTTTGTTCACACAGCTGAATCTGCACTCCTGCTCTGTTGCTTGGTTTGGTACCGGGTAATCCATGAGGGATAACCTGGGATAACTGAAAACCAACCAACCAACCATCCATCCATCCATCTTGTACCACTTATCCGAGGTCACATAGCACCACTGATACCCATGATCTCTCCTGCTGGTGGTGAGCCCAATGAAGGGTGGACCTGTGTGGCTCCTTTGAGGACACTGAGTCCTTGTACCTTTTTTCGTGAGGATCCACTGGACCACTCTTTGTCTGGCCTTTCTCCAAGAACCAGTTTGTCTTAGGAGACCCTACCGGGGCAAGTTGCCCCACCAACATACAGTGGTGTGAAAAAGTGTTTGCCCCCTTCCTGATTTCTCATTTTTTTGTATGTTTGTCACACTTAAATGTTTTAGATTATCAAACAAATTTAAATATTAGACAAAAATAACACAAGTAAACACAAAATGCAGTTTTTAAATGAAGGTGTTTATTATGAAGGGTAAAAAATCCAAACCTACATGGCCCTGTGTGAAAAAGTGACACCCCCCCCCTTCCCGTCGAAACATAAATTAACTGTGGTTTATCACATCTTTGGAAAGCTGAGCTCAATTTCTCTAGCCACACCCAAGCCTGATTACTGCCACACCTGTTCTCAATCAAGAAATCACTTAAATAGGACCTGCCTGACAAAGTGAAGTAGACCAAAAGATCCTCAAAAGCTAGACATCATGCTGCGATCCAAAGAAATTCAGTATGGCTGTGTTGTTAGACATGTATATGTTGGACACTGCATATGTGATTTAACCTCACGATGAAGGAGAGCCACAGAGCTGCAGTCCCCTGCGGTGCGGAGCCGCAGAGCCTGGACCCCCTGCGGAGGACAGGGGACAGAAGACTTCCTGACTGCTGAGGCTCGAGAGGAGAGAAGGGGGAGTTATGTAAATAAAAGGTTAATGAATGTGAATAAAGGGATTTTGATAGAGATGTGTGATTTCCCCTGCGAGGGAAATGGTTTGATGTGAGAATGTTTAAAAGGGAGAACTTTGGTGTGTTCACCCTCTTTGTTCGCTGCTTAGGAATGAGAGCAGACAGTGGGATGATTACTTGAAATAAACTGGAATTAAATGCAATTCGGTTTCGTTATTCAAGTCTCCCCACATTGGTGACTGACGACGTTGAGAATGAACGAAGAAGGTCTCAGGGTCCCGGACTCACAGCGCTCAGAGCTGGCGAGCGCAGTGGCCGTTAAGCTGCCTGATTTCTGGCAGGATAACCCACGGTCGTGGTTTCTGCAAGCAGAGTCGCAGTTCGCGCTCGCAGGAGTAACGGTGGATGACACTAAGTTCCACCATGTCATCGCTAAACTGAATCAGAATCAGAATCAGAATCAGGTTTATTGCCATTGTTCATGTAGTACACAAACTAGGAATTTGTCTCGGTACAATGCTGCAACATTAAACATGATAAGATAAGAGAAATAAACTATACATGTAATAAAGTGTAGGATAAGATTAAGTGATACTGGTCAACAGTTAAAATATATATTAGCCAGCAGCAGATACTGTGGAGAACTATATAGTGCAGTCGGTAATGCAGGAAGAAAACAGTGATGATTGACATGAGTCTGGTTGAGCTGCTGTACATGGTGCACGAGAGTCACTTAGTGTTCAGCAGTCTAATGGCAGAGGGGAAGAAGCTGTTCATGTGACGGGAGGTTTTAGTCTGGATGGACCGAAGTCTTCTACCAGAGGGGAGGGGGGCAAACAGTACATGACCAGGGTGTGAGGGATCGGCTATGATCCGGCCAGCACGCCTCCGGGTCCTGGAGATGTACAGATCCTGGAGAGATGGGAGCTTGCAGCCGATCACCTTCTCAGCAGTGCGCACGACGCGCTGCAGCCTTAGTCTGTCCCTGGCAGTGGCTCCTGCGTACCACACGGTTATGGAGGTGGTGAGGATGGACTCGATGATGGCTGTGTAGAACTGCACTAACATCTTGGTGGGTAGCTTGAGCTTCCTCAGCTGCCGCAGGAAGAACATCCTCTGCTGGGCTTTTTTGATGAGTGAGCTGATGGTCAGCTCCCATTTGAGGTCCCTGGTGATGGTAGTGCCTAGGAAGCGGAAGGAATCAGCAGTGGTGATGGGAGAGCCTGAGAGGGTGAGGGGGGGCAGAGGAGTAGTGACTTTCCTGAAGTCTACAATCATCTCCACTGTCTTCAGAGCGTTCAGCTGCAGGTTGTTATTGCTGCACCAGGACGCCAGCTGGGCCACCTCTCTCCTGTAGGCGGACTCGTCGCCGTTGGAGATGAGCCCGATGAGGGTGGTGTCGTCCGCAAACTTGATCAACTTGACAGACTGGTGGCTGGAGGTGCAGGAGTTGGTGTAAAGGGAGAAGAGTAGGGGGGAAAGTACACAGCCCTGGGGTGATCCGGTGCTGATGCTAGTATAGTCTGAGACAGTCTTTCCCAGCCGCACATGCTGCCTCCGGTCCGTCAGGAAGTCGATGATCCACCTGCAGAGGGAGTCAGGCACGTTGAGCAGGGACAGCTTGTCCCGGAGCAGAGCGGGGCGGATGGTGTTGAATGCGGAGCTGAAGTCCACAAACAGGATCCTGGCGTAGGTTCCCGGGGAGTCCAGGTGCTGCAGGATGGAGTGGAGGGCCAGGTTGACTGCATCGTCTACAGACCTGTTGGCTCGGTAGGCAAACTGCAGCGGGTCCAGGAGAGGGGTGGTGATGGACTTGAGGTGGGACAGGACCAGGCGCTCAAAGGACTTCATGACTACAGAGGTGAGCGCTACAGGTCTGTAGTCATTAAGTCCAGTGATCCGTGGCTTCTTGGGGACAGGGATGATGGTGGAGGATTTGAGGCAGGACGGCACGTGGCATAACTTAAGGGAGGTGTTAAAAATGTCTGTGAATACAGGAGCCAGCTGTTTCGCACAGAGTCTCAGGGTGGAGGGAGACACGCCGTCTGGGCCGGGGGCCTTGCGCGGGTTCAGTCTGGAGAACTGTTTGAGCACATCCTGCTCACTGATGATAAGGGTAGGGGGGGAGGTGGGGGGGGGTGCCTTAAATGAAGTAGGGAATGTGGAGGCTGTGGAGCTGGAGGGAGGGGGGGAGTTGGACACAGATGACGAGGTGTCAAAACGGGCATAGTGTTGGGACAGTCTCTGACAAAGGGCTTTGTCATCCTGACCTTTAGGAGCCTGAGGCCGATAGTTGGTGATCTGCCTCAGTCCTCTCCACACGGAAGCCGAATCATTAGCAGTGAACTGCTGCTGGAGTCTCTCTGAGTACACAGATTTAGCCCTCTTCAGCTCTCTGTTAAACCGGTATTTAACCTCCCTGTAGCAGTCCCTGTCTCCACTTTTCAGCGCTGCTTCCTTCTCCTTCCTGATCTGTCTGAGCTTAGCTGTGAACCAGGGTTTGTCATTAGAGTAACTCACCCTGGTGCGTGATGGAAGAATGTTCTCTTCACAAAAGTGGATATATGAGTTCACAGTGTCCGTGTACTCATCCAGATCATGCGTGGCTCCTTTAAGCATGCCCCAGTCAGATATTTCCATGCACGTTTCCAGCTTCTCCTCAGCATCACTGGTCCGTATCTTCGTAGTGCTCACAACAGGTTTAGTGAGCTTCAATCTCTGTCTGTATGTGGGAATGAGGTGAACCATCACGTGATCAGATAATCCCAGCGCAGCTCGAGGGACAGCGCGATATGCGTCTTTCACTGTGGTGTAACAGTGATCCAGTGTGTTTAATCCTCTGGTGGGGCATTTAATAAACTGTTTGTAGCGGGGGAGATCGTGGCTCAGATTGCACTGATTAAAGTCGCCAGCCACAATAATCAGCGAGTCTGGAAAACTCCGCTCTGTGTGTTGAATGTGATCCGCGAGCACGCGCTGAGCTTCGCGCGTGTCCGCGTCGGGAGGGGCGTACACAGCGATCAGTATAAAAGAAGCAAACTCCCGTGGGGAATAAAAAGGCTTGCAGTTGATAACAAGAAATTCCAAGGCAGGAGAACAGTGTTTGGAAATTTCCGTTACATCAGAGCACCAGCTACAGTTGATGTAGAAGCAGACACCGCCTCCTGTGGTCTTGCCGGAAAGCTCTGTGTCACGATCAGCACGGAAGAGCTGGAAGCCGTCGAGGCGCAGCGCGCTGTCCGGTATATTTTCCCGGAGCCAGGTCTCAGTAAAGCAGAGGACAGCTGAGGAGGCGAGGTCCTTAAAACGCATCAGCAGTCTCAGTTCATCCACCTTGTTAGAGAGAGAGTTGGTATTGGACAGAAATATGCCAGGCAGCGCCGTTCGCGAGCCTCTCCTGCGAAGTCGTACGAGAGCGCCCGCTCGTCTTCCTCTCTTCCGCCGTCTCACTTTCCGAGCCAAACAATAAACCAGATCGGCGGCAGGGGCTAGAAAAACTGGGAGGAGGTCCGTGGGGGTCAAAGTCCTGATATTTAAAAGTTCTTCACGGGTATAAGTGCAAGCAGACACACAATTGACAAACAAAAACAAACAAAGAGCGCAGCGAAGCACCATGTCGACCGCTGTGGGCGCCATCTTGGATATACAACATATATAAACTGGACAACAGCACAGCTCGGTGCGTGCAGAGCTTGGTGGAGCAGCCACCCGCGACCGACAGGTATGGCAAGCTGAAATCCACCCTCATCAAGTTTTTCACCCCCTCGGCCGAAGTGAGGGCGAGGAGGATCCTGTCTTTGCTAGACCAAGGAGGACACAGGCCGAGCGCCCTGATGGAGGAGATGATACAGCTGAGAGGGTTGGACAACGATGATTTCATTTTTCAGTTCATCTTCCTCTCCAACCTCCCGACGCATGCGAGAAGCACGCTGGCCGGCAAAAAGTGTCACACCCTGGAGGAGTTCCGGGAGCTGGCCCAGGAAGCAGATGGGATCCTGGACGCCTCTGGCGGGCAAGCAACCACAGCGGCGACCCGAGACAGCGGGGAGCCAGAGGCGGCAGACCCAGACTGGCCGACGACGGCGGCAGCACGGCCGCGACGAGGTGGAGCCAATGGTCCGGCGGCAGAGGCGCGGACACGACACAGCGGAGGAGAAGATCTCTGCTTTTACCATCGGAGGTTCGCAGAGAAGGCACGCAGGTGTGTGCCGCCCTGCAACTTCAGGAGTTCGGGAAACGGCAAGACCGGGGGTCGCTAGCAGCTTCGACCCTCGGAGAACGCAGCAAGCTGCTCTATATCACGGATGCGCGCTCCGGACGAGAGTTCCTCATCGACACCGGAGCACAAGTGAGCTTCATCACCCCAACATACGCGGACCGGGTGGCTGGACCCCACGGTAGCGGAGCTACGGCGGCAAATGGCTCGAACATCAACACCTACGGGAGAAGGACCTTGCCTTTGTGCTTACATGGCCGCACATATGAATGGACTTCTGTAATAGCGGTGGTGAGTTTCAACATGTTGGGCGCGGATTTTTTGTGTTCACACAATCTGTTAGTTGATCTTGCTAATAGACGGCTGGTAAATGCACTCTCTTTTTACTCTCTCCCCTGTTCAGCTCGAGTGTCCCCGCCACCAGTACAGACCCACGTCGCTACAGCAGGTGGTAAGTTTCACACACTCCTCTCCCAATTTCCAGCGCTCACTGTGCCCACTTTTTCAGCGACGGTCGCGAAGCACGGGGTGAAACACTTTATCCCCACATCTGGTCCTCCCGTGTTTGCAAAAGCTCGGCGCTTGGATGCAGTTAAGCTCGCCATTGCGCGCGAGGAGTTCGCCAGCCTGGAGAGGCTAGGCATCATTCGTAGGTCGAAGAGCCCGTGGGCTTCGCCGCTGCACATGGTACCGAAAGCCGATGGCTCCTGGAGACCGTGCGGGGATTACCGCAGGCTAAACAACGCTACGGCGCACGATCGTTATCCCATCCCGCACATTCAGGATTTTTTGGTGCACCTGGCGGGGGCGCGCATTTTTTCAAAGATTGATCTGGTTCGCGGCTATCACCAAGTCCCAGTCCAACCGGAGGACATTCCTAAAACAGCGGTAATAACCCCGTTCGGACTTTTCGAATTTTTCCGCATGCCGTTTGGTCTCAAAGGGGCGGCGCAAACATTTCAGCGGATGATGGATGCCGTGTTACGCGATCTCCCTTTCGTGTTTGTGTACCTCGACGACATTTTGGTCGCGAGTACTTCAGAGGACGAACACGAAACGCACCTCACAGCAGTTTTTAGGAGGCTGGGAGAGCACGGCTTAATAGTTAACCCAGCCAAGTGCCAGTTCGGTGTCGAGCGGATCGATTTTTTGGGTCACCGCGTCTCCCCGGAGGGAGCGGTTCCGTTACCAGATAAAGTACGCGCGGTAGCGGATTTTCCCCGTCCACAAACGGTCAAATCACTACAGGAATTCTTGGGGATGGTGAATTTTTATAACCGATTCCTGCCCCCGCAGCTCAAATCATGCAACCGTTATATGCCGCGCTCAAAAAACAAAAACCGACCCAGGCGGTCGAATGGTCCCCGGAGCGGGAGCGCGCGTTCACAGAGGTTAAAAAAGCCTTGGCTGACGCTGCGCTCCTGGCCCACCCAGACCCTGCAGCACGTATCGCGCTGACGACAGACGCTTCAGATTTAGCCATAGGGGCCGTTATTGAGCAACAGGTAGCCGGAGTTTGGCAGCCTTTGGCTTTCTTTAGCAAATCTTTAAGCGCGGCTGAACGAAAATACAGCGCGTTCGACAGAGAACTGTTGGCGCTGCATTTGGCTATTCGTCATTTCCAGTTCTGGCTGGAAGGACGGTGCTTCACCGCTTATGTGGACCACAAGCCGCTCACATATGCCATGGCCAAAATTTCAGACCCGTGGTCCGGCAGGCAGCAGAGGCAGCTGGCCGCAATCTCGGAATTTACCACTGACATTAGGCACGTTGCGGGCAAATTCAATGTAGTAGCAGATTGTCTCTCGCGCGCGTTCACGACTCCAACACGCGCAGAGGCAGAACGGGCCACCGTGACCGCGCCGCAGGAGAGCGGCACGGTGGCGCGCGCAGCCCCGGTGCACGTGGGTATAGATTACGCAGCCATGGCAGCGGACCAGGGGGCGGACGCAGACGTGCGCGCGCTCCAGTCTGGACCAACAGGGTTAAGGCTGGAGAGCAAGTGTTTACAAACTGGTATGCCCCCCCGATCTGCGACATGTCGACGGGGCGCCCGCGTCCGGTGGTTCCGGTCACATGGCGCCGCCGTGTTTTTGACTTGGTCCACTCACTGGCGCACCCGGGGGTGCGCGCGTCGGTGAAACTAGTGGCGGAAAAGTTTGTTTGGCCGTGCCTGCGCAAGCACGTGAAGGAATGGGCAAAAACCTGCATTTCCTGTCAACGGGCCAAAATTCACAAGCACACAAGAGCCCCGTTAGAACCGTTCCGCATTCCGGCCAGAAGGTTCGACCATGTGCACGTCGACCTTGTGGGCCCCCTACCGGCATCGCAGGGGTTCACGCATCTTTTGACAATGGTGGACCGCACCACACGTTGGCCGGAAGTGGTCCCACTTGCGACGACCACGGCCGCGGAGGTGGCTCGCGTTTTTTTAACGGCTTGGGTGGCGCGCTTCGGGGTTCCGTCGGACATTACGTCCGATAGAGGACCGCAATTCATCTCTGAGCTGTGGTCAGCGATGGCCAACAGCTTAGGAGCCAAAATTCACCGCACTACGGCTTACCACCCTCAGGCTAATGGTTTATGCGAGCGTTTTCATAGGTCTTTGAAGGCAGCACTCAGAGCGTCGCTCACGGATGCAGATTGGGTAAATAAACTGCCATGGGTTTTATTAGGGTTGCGTTCTGCGCCTAAAGAGGACTTAGACGCCTCCCCAGCGGAGCTGGTATTCGCACAAACTCTGAGGCTGCCAGGCGAGTTTTTACCAGAGCACCCAGAGCCCCCACCTCTCTCTGCTCTGGGACCGTTAGTTGGCACGGGAGCAGACACGCTCCCGGGTCCGGTTCATCACACTTTTCCACGAGTTTTCGTCCCCAAGGCTTTGAAAAATGCCGACTTCGTTTTTGTCAGGCGCGAAGCCCTAAAAGCAACACTCAAACCACCTTACGAAGGGCCATTTCGAGTGCTGGAGGCAGGTGATAAGCAATTTGTGCTAGATTTTGGAGACAGAACAGAGACAGTCAGTATTGACAGACTAAAACCTGCTTTTGTCATGAAGGACGTGTCTGTACCGGTCGCAGTGGCGCCTCGACGAGGCAGGCCCCCGCAAAGGGCAAATAATCACTCTCTTCCTCAGTCAACAGAGCCGAAGCAGAAAGGCGCCGCAGGCAAGGCAGGGCCAACTCACAGCAGATTCGGCAGACGGCTGAAGCCCAAGCGGCGCACAGACTGAATGTTGGTGTTGATTATTCAGTAGTGAGTAAGGTGTTATTAAAGTTTAGGAAATAGTCTGTTCTTCATCGTTTGGGGGGGGTTATATGGCTGTGTTGTTAGACATGTATATGTTGGACACTGCATATGTGATTTAACCTCACGATGAAGGAGAGCCACAGAGCTGCAGTCCCCTGCGGTGCGGAGCCGCAGAGCCTGGACCCCCTGCGGAGGACAGGGGACAGAAGACTTCCTGACCGCTGAGGCTCGAGAGGAGAGAAGGGGGAGTTATGTAAATAAAAGGTTAATGAATGTGAATAAAGGGATTTTGATAGAGATGTGTGATTTCCCCTGCGAGGGAAATGGTTTGATGTGAGAATGTTTAAAAGGGAGAACTTTGGTGTGTTCACCCTCTTTGTTCGCTGCTCAGGAATGAGAGCAGACAGTGGGATGATTACTTGAAATAAACTGGAATTAAATGCAATTCGGTTTCGTTATTCAAGTCTCCCCACATTCAGGAACAAATGAGAAACAAAGTAATTGAGATCTATCAATCTGGAAAAGGTTATAAAGCCATTTCTAAAGCTTTGGGACTCCAGCAAACCACAATGAGAGTCATTATCCACAAATGGCAAAAACATGAAACAGTGGTGAACCTTCCCAGGAGTGACTGGCCAACTAAAATTACCCCAAGAGCGCAACAACAACTCATCCAAGAGGTCACAAAAGACCCCACAACAACATCCAAAGAAATGCACACCTCACTTGCCTCAGTTAAGGTTAGTGTCCATGACTCCACTATAAGAAAGAGACTGGGCAAAAATGGCCTGCATGGCAGAGTTCCAAGACAAAAACCACTGCAGAGCAAAAAGAACATAAAGGCTCATCTCAGTTTTGCCAGAAAACATCTTGATGATCCCCAAGACTTTTGGGAAAATACTCTGTGGACTGACAAGACAAAAGTAGAACTTTATGGAAGGTATGTGTCTCATTGCATCTGGCATAAAAGTAACACAGCATTTCAGAAAAGGAACATCATACCAACAGTAAAATATGGTGGTGGTAGTGTGACAATCTGGGGCTGTTTTGCTGCTTCAGGACCTGGGAGAGTTGCTGTGGTAAATGGAAGCATGAATTGTGCTGTCTACCAAAAAATCCTGAAGGAGAATGTCCGGCCATCTGTTCGTGACCTCAAGCTGAAGCGCACTTGAGTTCTGCAGCAGGACAGTGATCCAAAACACACCAGCAAGTCCATCTCTGAATGGCTTAAGAAAAACAAAATGAAGACTTTGGAGTGGCCTAGTCAAAGTCCTGAGCTGAATCCAATTGAGATGCTGTGGCATGACCTTAAAAAGGCAGTTCATGCTCGAAAACCCTCCAATGTGGCTGAATTACAACAATTCTGCAAAGATGAGTGGGCCAAAATTCCCCCACAGCACTTTAAAAGACTCATTGCCAGTTATCGCAAATGCTTGATTGCAGTTGTTGCCGCTAAGGGTGGCCCAACCAGTGATTAGGTTTAGGGGACAATCACTTTTTCACACAGGGCCATGTAGGTTTGGATTTTTTTCCCTTAATAATATATACCTTCATTTCAAAACTGCATTTTGTGTTTACTTGTGTTATCTTTGTCTAATATTTAAATTTGTTTGATCTGAAACATTTACGTGTGACAAACATACAAAAAAATGAGAAATCAGGAAGGGGGCAAACACTTTTTCACACCACTGTAGCTCCTGGGATCATTAGGGCACCCAAACCCCTCCACCACAATAAGGTGGTGATCCACGGAGGGGACATTTTACTAACTAACCTGCACTTATATAGCGCTTTTCTAGTCACAAAGACCACTCAAAGCGCTTTCACTAGTACCAACCCTCTATTCTAAAGACCTATAGGAAACAGATACAGATATCTAGGGACAATTTAGAACAACCAATTAACCTAACATGCATGTCTTTGGATTGTGGGAGGAAACCGGAGCCCCCGGAGTAAACCCACGCAGCACAGGGAGAACATGCAAACTCCATACAGAAAGGTTCCAACCCCTGCCAGCCTGGGGATTTGAACCAGGAACCTTCTAGCTGTAAGGCAACAGTGCTAACCACTGCACCACCGTGCTGCCCTTTTTTATTCATATAATAAAAAAAGTAAAAGGACAACCTGTTATGTTTAGCTGCCAGGGAGGCAGTGAGGACGGACCCAAGCACAGTTATTAGTTCAGCAATATTTATTCACAAACCAAGGGTGTAGCACCGGAGTAGTGGCCTAGTCGGTAGAGCATCTGCCCCACAACCCGGACGTTGTGGGTTCAAATCCCAGCCGGGTCATACCAAAGACCATATAAAAATGGTACTTTCCACCTTCTAGTTTGGTGCTCAGCATAATAGAATGGGGAAAGTTAAGTTAATGCACAGAGCTACCAGAGGCCTGACCTCCCACTATAGTTTACACTACTTACAGTAGCTGTGGCCTAGGGTCAGTGAAATGGAGATAGACACTGCCCCATACACCACATGGTGCCCCACATACTATGGACGGGATTAACTAAATTAACTTAAGGGCGTAGCATGGGGGCTGGAAAACATGAAACGTAAACACAAGAACAAAACTGAAAGTACAGACCAGGCATGGTGGAAGGTGAAGCAATGAAGAGCATACCATGGGTTTTATCTCTCAGCGGGGAAACAGGAATGAGTGAAGCTATATACAAAACACTGAGTCCCAATAAGAAACAGCTGAGGAAAATTAAGGAAATGTAAATAGCAAATCATGACGGTGAACCAGAAGGAGGACTACAACAATAAGGCTACAGGAAAAGGAACAGGATTGGTTTCAAAATAAAATCAAACACAGGAACTAGGAATAACTAAGCAGAGAAAGTAATAAGAATAGAATAGAATAGTCTTTATTGTCATTGTACAGTTGTACAGTACAACGAAATTGTAGGTGCTCCATCAGGCCACTGCGCATTAAAGTAAGAGAGAAGGATTAGACAAAAAACACAGTTACAAAACACAGGATTAAACACACGACTGAAATAAAAATAGCCCAGAATTATGGAAATATACACAGGTATGATAATGGCTTCACTGGTGGAACTATGTACATAAGAGTGCGGAGTGCAGAACACACGGTTGAACACACAATTAAAGTAAAATGGGTCAAGGATTCTGGAAAATATACATGTTAGTTGTTTCACAGATGGGTCAAGATACATGAAAGTGCGGAGTGCAAAGACAGGTGAGTTATAGTGATAATTAAAAGGTCCTCAGTTCTGTACATGTGAGCGTTCGAAGGAAGGGGGGTGGGGCCTCTGACTGTTTGCAGCTCAGATGCCCCAGGGGAAGAAAGTGTTTGTCAGTCTGGAGGTGTGGGACCTTATCGAGCTGAACTGTCATCCAGAGGAAAGCAGGTCAAACAGGTGGTGGGTGGGATGTGAGGGATCTAAGTGAATCTAAGTGAACGCCATTTACCATTTACCATGTCCTCCAGGGAGGGCAGAGGGTTGCCGATGATTTTTTTGGGCTGTGTTGATGACCCTCTGCACAGCCTTTCTGTTCTTGGCCGTGGAGCCGGCGTATCACACACCCAGACAGTAGGTGAGCACACTCTCCACTGAGCAGCAGTAGAAGGCCAGCAGCAGCTTCTGGTCCAGGTTGTTCTTTCTCAGGACACGGAGGAAGTGCAGCCGCTGCTGGGCTTTCTTCACCAGGGCCTTGGTGTTGACAGTCCAGGAGAGGTCAGAGAAGATGTGGGTGCCTAGGAACCTGAAGGTAGGATTGGTTTCCATGCGGTTGCCATTTGGGGGCGGGGGGGGGGGGGGGTCCCTGTCTGTCTGTCTGTCCTTTCTGAAGTCCAGTATGAGTTCTTTGGTTTTTTGGACATTCAGTTTCAGGCTGTTTTCTTGACACCACAGCAGCAGATTCTCTGCCTCCACCCTGTATGCCTGCTCATCATTATCAGTGATGAGCCCAACCAAGGTGGTATCGTCTGCGTATTTTGCAATGACGGTGGTTGGGTGGGTTGGAATACAGTCATAGGTGTACAGGGAGTACAGTGGAGGGCTTAGCACGCAGCCCTGGGGGGAGCCAGTGTTGACAGACAGTGTGAAGGAGTGGTGGGGGCCAAGTCTGACTGTTTGTGGGTGGTTGGTGAGAAAATTTTTTATTCAGGAGCAGGTGGGGGGGATTTGGAGGAGGTGCAGTTTGTTGATCAGGATGTCCGGGATGATGGTTTTGAAAGCTGAGCTGTAGTCCACAAAGAGCATCCTCACATAGCTCCTTGGGTTCTCCATGTGGCTCAGCACTCTGTGGAGTGTTGTAGCAATGACGTCTTCTGTAGACCGGGTCTCCCTGTAAGCAAGCATAATAATGAATCATGACAATGATGATAATAAAGATAATAATAATGATAACAATAATAATAACAACCAAGAACACATGAAAACATAGAAAATGCTGGGCATGGCTGGAAGCCAAGCCAAGACACTACAGTGCCCCCACCTTAAGGGGCAGATCCCAGATGCCCCTAGCCAAAACAAACCCATCCGAACCCGGGTGGGAAGTGGAGGAATCTAGGATTGGAGAGTTAGAAACATTCTCTCCTTTCCCTCACCACACATGGTTCAGGGCAGAGCAGGTGAAATACAGTGTCGGGTGACCGACCAGATTCCATAACCCACCCAATGAGGAAACACAGTTTGTCAGGAGGCCAACCAGAGTCCATGGTCAGCCGACCAGGAGATGATTTGAACGAGGGGCCAGAGACGTGGACCACCTGGGGTGAGGGAAAAGAGTTGGAGGCTAGCAAGGTGGCACCAATAATGGCAGCAGCACAGACAGGGGGTGGGGGTGGGGGGGTCAACAATAGACATTGCTGAAATTGAAACCCCTCAACAGAAGCAAGGCAAGATGTACTAAGAGAAGGTGTTAGAGACTGAAAGAGTACCTGCCTTGCTCCATCCTGCTCTGCCACCAATGAAGACCCAGGTTGAGCTGCAGAAGACGGGAGGGAGTTGCTGGAGAGGTGACCTTGGGAGCAGCCACTAGCGAGGCAACCTTGGGGGCAGCCGATGATGAGGTCTGGAGAGGAGACGCAGCCAATGGGATCTGAGAGGAGGAGCTGATGAGAAGGTCTGGAGAGGAGATGCAGCCGATGAGGAGATCAGAGGAGGAGGAGCAGCTGCTGAGGAGATCTGAGGAGGAGCAGCCGCTGGAGAGGAGACCATCACCACCTCCGTCATGGGAGCAGAGGAGGAGATGACCTCAGGCAAAGAAGGAAGAAGCAGAGAAGAGATAGGTGATGTGGGCTCAGCAACAATAAGCGACAGTAACTGAAGCGCCTCCCCTGGAACAAGGCAAGACACCCTTCCCACAGATGTTAAAAAATGAGAAATGGGTACTTGCCTTCTCATCTGCTCTGCTTCCGCCAAAGTTGCTGTGGGTGATCCAGCCGGATCCTCCATCGTGGCTGCCAACTCTGGGGAAACAGTGACTGGGAAGTGGCATGGATCTGGTGCTGGAGCTGGACAGTGGCGAGGTGCAGGTGTCGAAGTGCAGCGGGATGGCATGCAGGAGCTTGGGTGTGGCAAGGCATCACCGGAGAACGATGAAGTGAGGTGGTCTGAAGGAAGACAGCCAGGAATACCTCCAGAGGTCAAGTTGGAGAACCAGTGGATGAGCAGGAACGGCGGTCACCGGGGAGGAGGCTGAAGTGGAACACCTGGAGTTGTGGCGTCTCCCTGAGCCTTCCCTCCACTCGGGGACCCTAAATACCAAGCGAGTCCCCCAGAAATGCTCTTGCTTGGTGACAGACATCTCCAAAGGGGCCCATGACGGAGTGACAGGCCTCCCAAGGCCACCGCTTGGGAAGTGGAGATATGCTGGTGGGAGGAGGGCTTTTCACCAACCCCTGGAGTGACCACTGCAGATTGGGAATGGTGACGAGGAGTCCCTTAAAATCGGAGGAAATCTGCAGACTAGGGAAATCCTCAACCATAGTCTCTGCAGCTCTTTAAAAGTCTAGGGCCTCTTCTGGAGTGTAGGAGGTGCAAAAAATGGCAATAAGGTCTTCAATTTCTGTAGCGGCCCAAACCTGCTCCGCACTTAGCATGGTCATGTCATGGTCTGCTCTGTCATCATCCGCAGCTGCACGCACACCTGATCTTCATTAGGCATGGCCTATTTCTACCGCACTGCCCGGACTGGCAGTGCGGAGATGTCTCACTGTGCTCCAGACGAGCTTCATCGCCGATCTCTCTCTGCAACCAAAGCCACAGCTCGAGCCAGCTCTCATCAGCGCCAGAGAATCCTATCAGCCTTCCACGTAAGCTCCATTATCAACTCACCTCTGTCTTCTAGTCCCCTGTGCACAGGCGGAGTCCGTAGCAGCGGAACCTTATTCCTCTCCTTCCAGGCGGCGGACTTCCAGCCCTTCCTCCTCACCACAACCTCCGCCAACGCTCACCTGCTGGAGCCATTCCACCATCTGAAGAGCACTGTCTTCCTGGCCACAGCCACCGTGCTGAACCGGCGCACCTCACCATCTGTTCCCACAGTAAGCGACAAAGTAACTGTGTAACTCCAGTTGTGACGCCCAGTAATCCCATCTCTCTGTGTGTCTCCAGGGTTGCCAGGCTGTACGGTGTCTCGCTCAGTTCCTGGCAGTTCCAGCCCGCATTACACTACATAATCACTCATTGGTTGTTAATAAACTTAACTGTATCAATTCAGAGTCTGTGTTTCGTCTCTGGGTCAGTAAACCATGTCAGGTCAGGAGCCAAGTCCAGACATAACACCATCTTCCTGAAAAAACCTTGAGTCCAATAATCGTTGTCTAAAGATCTTTCAGATTTCCGAACGTAAACGTTTAATTCCTTTTCCTCCATCCCATCAAATATCTACAGTTTTTTGATTTTCCGCTTGAATCTGCCACAGTATTTGCTGACATGACTTCATATAAAGCATTTAAAATTACCTGAAGTGGCCACTCTTTAAAGTAAATCATTAAAACCCAAATTTAAATTGAACAATAGGCAAATACATCACCTGTCCAAAATAATTTGATATGCTATAATAATTCTCCCATACATCCAGATATTCATTACACTACAACACTGACTTAAAAAAAACTTGCATACACAAGCTGACACCTACCATGAGACTTGAGCATGTCCAGATTGTTGAATGGCAACTTCTGTGTGCAAAATAACCATATGACCAGATTTCTGTCTTTCGCACATTTGATAAATGAAAGCCAATATCTTATACTTCTATTGAGCCGGATCAAAGGTCTTTGGTAACAACATCACTCTCCAGCAGAGCTCAGAGAGAATAAAGAAACTCAAACGTCAGAGTTGAACCACTGTGGAGTAACTCATCTAAAATGTCCACAAGGAGATGGCATTATTCATATTCATAGGAAATGTTGGGGATGTTATTTTTAATATGGCATTAGCATTGCCCTGGGAGGAGTGTATCAGCTGCTGACTGCTCTATTGCAATCACACACAAACTCCCACTGATGTCAGGAGACCTAGATGGAGAGCTGCAGGCACTGGGAGGGGGTGGAAAGGTGGGGGGTTGCTGAAGCGAAGATGGGGTGGAGACAGAGAGAGCGAGAGAGAGAATGTGGATATGAATATGCCTGAGATTCAGGTTGGTGGAGAAAGAGAAGGAAGAAGGGAAGGAAAGAGAAAGTTCAAGTGAGAGCAGCTTTAAAAAGAAAAGATGGGGTAGAGGTGGACAGGAAAACAGAAGTACACCGCCAAGTGACTTAGCAGCTTTGTCTTTTATTTGACTTTGACCAAGCAGAGACTGGGAATGTTAGGTGGTGCAGAGGAAGCTGGCGCATGTTAAAAAGCTGAACAGAGCCTATAGAGGTACAGTGTGTGAGTGTTAAGACTGGAAGAGAGAGGGTGGGACGACTTACTACCCACTGTGTCTGTGCAGTGGGACTGTATGGAACCTCTTTAATGTGTGCATCAACAACAAAGGCAGGAGCGAAACAGAGAAGAATAAACCGATAGAAGAGGAAAGGCAAGTGTAAGAATACTGGAGCGCATATAAGCATTAGCATATTAGACACGGACCTGTTTTATTAAGCTTTAGTATAAATTGCACAGGGCTTCTCCTTAGCCAGCATCTTCAGATCTAATTAGTAATGTTATTAAAAATCAGAAACAGCCTTTAAGTATTCACCTTACTATTGCAAAGCAAGTTCAGAATGGCATCTGTATTATGTGCATACATGTGCTAACTGTCATGGGAACAATTTACAGGGCGGAAAGATCCCCATCAGATGGACAGCTCCGGAGGCCATAGCCTACAGGAAGTTCACCTCGGCCAGTGATGTGTGGAGTTATGGCATTGTCATGTGGGAGGTGATTTCATATGGAGAGAGACCCTACTGGGAGATGTCTAATCAGGATGTGAGTCACACATATCCACGTTGTCTCGTTTTCAGCGTTAATTGGATTACCGCAATAACACAGCGCCGGCAACAACAAACACGCCCTTTGTTAATCAATCTATAAAATTCCTATAAAAATGACTTTACACTGACATCTTTATTTTTAGCTCATTCCAGCAATGGCACAAAAAAAGCTAATGTCATGGAGCGTGTCTGTCGTCTGTCTATTCTTGTCAGTTTCACGATTCTTTGTGAGAATCACTACTCCTGGACAGTTGTGTCAATGCTTACTAAACTCACACAGAAGGATCCTCCAGTCGGTTTGCAACCAGATTGTGATCAAGGTCATCAACATATGAGTATTTCACTTTTGCATAGGTTTGAGCTATATACAGTTCAAAATAATTCAATCCCCATTTGCAAATTGTTTCTTTTGAAAATTTTGATTTTTTTTTTTTTTTTTTTTTGCAAACAGCTGAAAGTATGAAAATTTGAAAATAAGCTATTTGCAATGAGGACATGTGCATCTACAGACAAACAAGTGACAGGTGTGCTAATCAGGCCAGAACGAGCTACCCATCAGTGCCGGTTAATTTATTCAACAAAACTTGTTTTGTCTTTTTCTGCAGGTGATCAAAGCAATAGACGAGGGTTACCGTCTTCCTGCGCCTATGGATTGTCCTGTGGTATTGCACCAGCTCATGTTGGATTGCTGGGAGAAGGGGCGCAGCGACAGGCCAAAGTTTGGACAGATTGTCACAATATTGGACAAACTCATCAGAAATCCTGCCAGTCTGAGAGAGCTGGCCAACAGCTCCATATGGTCAGTGGGAGAACATTAGGATTCAAAACCCTAAATATTTTTGCTGGCAAGCCATTTAGGTTTAGATTATAGAACACAGTAAACTGATTTACTGGTATAGAAACTATGTAATCTGTGAAAATTAACATACACTGGGGGAAATAATTATTTGATCTCCTGCTGAATTTGTACGTTTACCCCCTTACAAAGAAATGAACAGTCCATAATTTTTATGGCAGGTTTATTTTAACAGAGACAGAATATCAACAAAAAAATCCAGAAAAAAATATTAAATAAGGGTTATAAATTAATTTACATTTGTTTGAGGGAAATCAGTATTTGATCCTCATGCAAAACGTGACTTAGGGTGCATTCAGATGGCCACTGTTTGGTCCAGACCAAAGGAACAAACAGTGGCTTCCGCAGATAGTTCGGTTCATTTGGTGCCGTCTGAACATGCATTGGAACTCTGGTGCGCACCAAACAAGCGAAGTCTGGTCCGCCTGAAAACGGGGTCTTGGTTCACTTACAAGTCTGGTGCACTCCGCTTGCAGTGTGAATTCAAACGGACTATCCAGCAGACCAAAGGGCGGAAGTGCCCCTTGGCGTTTGTGTAACCATAGCAACACGTAGTCTGAGAAGAGGAAGTGACGTTTACCAGAGTACATTTGGGGTAGGAAATAACAATAAAGACAACTGCGTAAATCCAAGAAATCCTTTTACCGGAGAAAGCCAAGAAGAAAAGTTAAAAAATGTCTCTTTTGTGGCGGACAAACAACCCAGCTGAGGGGAACGGATTTCCGTTTTTGGTCCTGGCCAATCAATGAGCCTGATTTTTCTTCTTCGCCGAGATTTTTTCTTCCTGGTTAGTGGTGATTTCGGCTACAGTGCCCCAAACGAGCAGTTGTTGTAACTACGTGACGTTGTCCAGGCAGTTTGGTCCGCTGCAGTGTGAATGCAAACCAAGGTATGAAAATTCTTGGCATTCCCCACCCAGTCGAACCGAGACCCTTAGACTATCCGCATCTGAATGCAGCCTCAGTACTTGGTGGAGAAACCCTTGTTGGCTTCACAGAGGTCAGATGTTTCTTGTAGTTGGTCACCAGGTTTGCACACATCTCAGGAGGGATTTTGGTCCACTCCTCTTTATAGATGCTCTCCAAATCCTGCAGGTTTCCAGACTGTCACTTGGCAACCCAAAGTTTCAGCTCCCTCCATAGATATTCTATGGGATTAACATCCAGAGACTGGCTAGGCCACTCCAATACCTTGATGCGCTTTTCTTGAGCCACTCCTTTGTTGCCTTGGCCATATGTTTTGGGTCATTGTCATACTGGAAGACCCATCCATAACCCATCATCAGTGTTCTAGCTGAGGCCAGGAGGTTATCATCCAAGGTACTATGGTACATGGCCCCGTTCATCGGCCACTCAATGTGATGAAGTCTTCCTGTACCCTTAGCAGAGAAACAGCCCCAAAGCACAATGTTTTTACCTCCATGTTTGACAGTGGAGATGGTGTTCTTGGGGTCATATTCAGCATTTCTCTGCCTCCAAACATGGCGAGCCGAGTTGATACCAAAGAGCTCAATTTTGGTCTCATCTGACCACACCACATTCTCCCAAGCCTTCTCTGAATCATTCAGGTGTTCACTGACAAACTTCAGACGAGCCTGTACATGTGCCTTCTTGAGCAGGGGGACCTTGCGAGCACTGCAGGATCTCAATCCATTATGGTGAAGTGTGTTACCAATGGTTTTCTTGGTGAGTGTGGTCCCAACTCCCTTGAGACCATTAACAAGCTCTTCCCGTGTAATTCTGCACTGACCCCAGGAATTTAAACTCATCTGCCTTCACTACCTCTATACTCCCTGCATCTTCACCATTACATCTGCCTCCCTCTCATTCACACATATATTCTGTCTTGCTTCTACTGACATTCCGCTTCTTTCCAGAGCATACTGCCACTGCTTCAGGTTCTCTTCCACCTGTTCCCTGCTCTCACTATAGCTCACAATGTCAAGTAAGAGTAAAGTTTAAGGGTAAGGATATTCTCCTTATCTTTATTTGCCATAGAGCTTCTTCTTCTTCTTCTTCTGCTTCTTCTTCTTTCTTCTTCTTCGTTCGGCTGCTCCCTTTAGAGGTCGCCACAGTGGATCATCTGTCTTCATCTCACCCTATCCCATGCATCTTCCTGTAACACCAACCCTCTCCATGTCCTCTTTCACTGCATTCATGAGTCTTATCTGTGGTCTTTCCCTTTTCCTCCTGCCTGGCACCTCCATCTTCAACATCCTTTGTTCAATATCTCCACTATCCCTCTTCTGCACATGTCCAAACCGTCTCACCCTTGCCTCTCTTACTTTGTCTCCAAACTTGAGCTGTCCCTCTGATATACTTATTTCTAATCCTGTCCCTCCTAGTCACTCCCATTGAAAATCTTAGCATCTTCAACTCTGCCATCTCCAGCCCCACCTCCTGTCTTTTTCTCAGCTCCATCGTCTCCAAGCCATACATCATAACAGGTCTCACTACTGTCTTGTAAATCTTCCCTTTCACTCTTGCTACTACTCTTCTGTCACAAATCATCCCTGACACTCGTCTCCATCCACTCCATCCTGGCTGCACGTTCTTCTTCACCTCTCTTGTGCATTTTCCATTGCTTTGGATGGTTGACCCCAGGTATTTAAACTCATCTACATTCACTACCGCTACTCCTTCCATCTTCACCATTACACCTGCCTCCCTCTCATTCACACCCATGTATTCTGTCTTGCTTCTACTGACTTTCATTCCTCTTCTCTCCAGAGCATACAGTACCTCCACCTCTCCAGGTTCTCTTCCACCTGCTCCCCACTCTCACTGCAGATCACAATGTCATCTGCAAACATCATGGTCCACAGAGATTCCTGCTTGACCTTGTCTGTCAGCCTGTCTGTCACCATGGCAAACAAGAAGGGGCTCAGAGCTGATCCCTGATGTAATCCCACCCCCACCTTGAATCCATCTGTCATTCCTACAGCGCATTTCACCACCGTCTCGCTGTCCTCATACATGTCCTGCACCATCCTCACATACTTCTCTGCCACTCCTGACTTCCTCATACAGTACCCCACTTCCTCTCTTGGCACTCTATCATATGCCTTCTCTAGATCCACAAAGACACAGTGCAGCTCCTTCTGACCTTCTCTATACTTCTCCATCAACAGTCTTAGAGCAAACATTGCATCTGTAGTACTCTTTCTTGACATGAAACCATAGTGCTGCTCACTGATTGTCACCTCTCCTTTTAACTTGGATTCAACAACTCTTTCCCATATATTCATAGAGTGGCTGATCAACTTTATGCCTCTGTAGTTACTACAACTCTGATCATCACCTTTGTTCTTGAAAACTGGTACCAAAACACCTCTCCCTCTCCATATTTATCGTAGAGCATAAGAGTCTTTATTAAACATTGTGATTACAAAGAAGAGATTCCTGTCCAGGGCTTGCTAAGGCAAAAAGTGCTTTATGTAAGACCAGATAGAAAAAAGATAGTATTGCCTTAAGTAATGGATACAGTATACATCATTTGTTACAATTAATTACAGTGAAGCAAGCAAACAAAAGGTTCTAGAGGAGAAATACATGCACCTGTGCCAAGCGGGGAATAGCAGATTTTAATCAATTAATCATATTTGCCCACAAATGGCAAGATTTAACCTTTTCAGTGTATTTTTCCTCATCTTACTGTGGATTTAAGGCCGTCACGGTGTGACTGCTGCAGAATTAAATTAATCTTGATCCAGCACTATGAATAAACATTAGACCAGTGGTACTGTTTTTTTATGAATCCCCAAAGAAGAATTTAATATCTTTTCCAAGGACAACATATTGATTCAAGGATGAGAAAGAAAGTGAGCAACAGACCAGGCCAAAAAACTTCGCTGAGTTGTGAATGTGTTTTATATCTCAGCAGGGAGGACCCGTCCACCCCAGAGTTCAGCGTGAGCACAGTGGACGAGTGGCTGGAGGCCATCAAGATGGGCCAGTATAAAGAGAACTTTTCCAGTTCTGGATATGTCAGCTTGGATTCTGTCCTCTACATCAGTGTCAGGTACAGATTTATGGTGTGTCGTTCCTGTTAAATGAAACACTCAAAAGGTCATTACAGTGTGTGAAAGTGACTCCACATTCTACTTCAGTGATTTACACAAGTTTCTTCAACAAGTCGCTGCAGCTGCTTGGTACTTTAGATATACTGTTGATTTATCTTCCCAAAAAGTGCTTCAGAACAGTTCCTTGTGTATTTTCTGTCTAGTGAATTGGCTAAGATGGGAGTGACCCTAGCCGGCCACCAGAAGAAGATTTTGTCCAGTGTGCAGAGCCTGCAGACCCAAGGGATGCATGTGCAAGTATAACAGGGTCCACAATAACACACAGTGAGATAGAATGGACGCTCCTGTGAAGAGTTCCCCAATTGTAATGGAGCTGTAATGGATACTCTGTGTTTTGGGCCTTTATGGATTTTCAGACTCACTGAAACACAGACAACATGGATGCTTTGACTCCATCACCTTCTCGCAGTTCCCCCCCCCCCCCATTCTTTCTATCCTCAGTGGACACAGTGGCTTTAGCTTTCAGAGTCCCAGCAGCACAATCACCCAAATGGAGCCGCAAAAAGACACATCTGCCACACAGCGAGGCCGCACCTAGAGCATCCCAGACCATTACACACCCATTCTCAGTACCGCAGCAAAAGAAGAAAAAAAGACTTTTAACAAAAGAAATGACAACAAATTAGAATATAATTATCATCACTGTCAGTGAGGTGTACAGTTGTTTTTTTTTCCTGTCATTTTGTTGTTTTGAGTTTCCACCTTTAACAGTTTAAAAGGGTCAAAGTATTATATATATGTGTAGATATACAGTATGTTTATATGGGCTGCGTGTCCCACAACGGTAGAGATGGACCTAATGTTTGTATCGGTGGCGAGGCTTATTATACTCAACCTTAACAGAAGTCATTACTTAGTACATGTACGGCCCATTTCATTGCCAATGAATGAGCCAGGTTTCTGGCTGATGTGAATGTGCAGAGAGGGGGGCACAGAAAAACTGGACCTTTAGAGACGGGCAGGGATGTAGACGTGTCTAGCTCATGTAGCGTGGCAGTATGATGACTTACTGTATTTTGACCAGAACAAGGGCTTCCTTAGCAGCTGCTCTCGGACACACTTCCATAGCAAGTGGGCTCCAGTCTGCTTGCAGTTACAGTACAAAGTAAGAGGCAACGAAGGAATGGCACTAACTGCTTGATTTATACTCCATCATTGTCGCTTACAGCAGCTATGATACAGATGTTAGAGTATGACGCTGGAAGCATTTTAGCCCAGGTTTTGGCCTTCCAATGTTTCAGGTGTGTAAAGGAAGTTAGAGTGTCATGTTAGAGCAAAGGTGATGCAAAGGTCACAACAGAGCTGACAGGGTTCAGAAAGTATAACTTGCTTTTCCAGTCTTGTACCATGTACAATAGCCTTTGAAGTGTTAATCTGGACACCTTTCATCAGTTTCCATGGCTGGATGGTTACACAGAGAGAGTCTCCATAACTACAGTGTCCTGTGTTTACTTAAACACTCTGCTTCACAAAAGAGCGAAATATGAAGTACAAACAGCGCTGATTTTCAGCTGTGCCGCCACAGGATGGTAAACATTGTTTGGAAAAGATGGCGCGTGTCTTTTGTACTGTCTCACTTTTCTTGTTATCAGTCATGCCAGCCTGTTTTTAGTATTGCTAATTTCAAACACCTATACTGTAAATTTTCATGACAATGTTTACAACAAACAGTAAATCAATTTGAGCCTTGTTTTAGTCTCAGAGCCATTGCTTATCACAGTGATTACACAGTCAAATATGAAGGGACCCTCTTTGTGAACACTACGTTAATGGCACTGAACATGCTTTGAAGCGTATTCCCCAAATCAGTTTTAATATATGTGGAACTTGAAGGACCAATTGTGACAAAAATGACAATATATATGATTGTATCATAGTGTAAAATATGTACAGTATTGATTTGCAATGTTAGAATGTTTGTAATGATAAGGATGAACTATGATGTTCTTTTATTGTGAAAAAGAGATTTCTGAAGTTCTCGTTCACTGACGGGTCAACCGAGGAACGTAATAGGAGGTGATTCGTTGGTCTGAACAAAGGAATGTAGCACGGTGCAAAGCTTCAGCTTTGGTTGACAGGTGACAGCGACTGCAGTCTCTCCTATAGTGTTAGAATGAGTAGAATGGACTTTTGTTATTGACACACTGGCTTCATTTGCCTGTTCACCTCAAACAGTAACTAAATGCACTTTTTAGCGCTGTTCTGCATCCAACACAAGAGGAGAGGGAGGACGCAATGAGGAGGAGAGGAATATAAGAGAAACTGTCAGCTCAAACAAATATCTTGTATTGCCAACTTTGCTTTGGCTAAAGCCCTCCTCTTAGCCTAGCAAAGGGTTCTTCTGGCCAAGTAGATCTATCAGGCTTTTAATTTCTCCACATGCCAGAGCACTGAAATTGCTTCCTGCAAGTTATTTTCCAACCTTTCCAAAACTTAATAGCAGATGAGTGAGGAATTAATTACACAGCGTACAAATTAACTAAGCTGCAGCTGTTAGCGTATCTGCTAGGTTTGTAAGTGAGCAAACAAACATAAAGAAGTCTAAACAGCAAACTAGGTGGCTGCATTTTGGGGTGTCACAAGTAATGATAAAACTTGCACACTAATTAAGGTGTAATTTACCTTTCAGTTGGATGTGGTATGAATGTTATCAGTTCATTAGCAGTTTTGTTTAAAGTTAAAACTGGAAACATCAAAAACAGCCAGGAACCACAAGCTCTTGCTAATCGATTATGCCTGCAAGCATTAACACCAAGGTGTCAACAAGTGATACCATTCACCACTGATGTTTCCAACTCAAGTCTTTTGCCAGCTTCAAAGGAGAAGCTTAGTTTTAGGACCAAAAATTGAAATCTTAAGACGTAAATCTGGCAGTCTTGCCCTTTTCCACTGTATATGCGTGTGCCAAGGGAGGCTGGAAATGGTAACAGCCTGCCCACTAACACCAATGCTGTGTCCCGCTGATACAGGAAATTGGAATGGCGTCACTTTCCAGAACAAGAAGTCAGAAAATCCTAATGCACTTGTTAGCAACCGTGTGTCATGGGCCGAGCCGGCTTGGCTTTCCCCGGCTCGGTCCTGATCTCTCTGTGGGGGTTGGTTCTGTTGTGTATGTGCACTTTGTGTATTTCTGTAACCTTAGCCACTTCCTGACCGGCAGCTGTTAGTCAGCATCAGCAATCTACTTTCTCCCACGCTGCTGACAGTCTGTCGGTCCAACCGCGCCCCCTCGCTCTCCCTCGCTTTTCCACCAGCTGTTCCCAGTCCCGGTAATTATCCTCCCCGCGCCTCGCCCAGGTGTTGCCTATTTGTGAGGCCAACGGTGTTTGCATAAAAGCATCGCCGGACCATTGTACGAGTTCGCATCATCGTGCTTCGTCATGTGACCGTCCGTTTTTGAAGGACTTTGCTCGCCACTCTACTGGAGGACCTGGATTGCTAGGCTGTGAGAAATTGTAGCGTTTCCCTGTGCGGTTGTGCTGCTACGCTGGTAGCATTTTCTTGTGTAGCACAACTGCTACGCTTTCCCCCTGTGCAGCCTAGCATCACAAGCAAACTCTTTGTTAGCCTGAGCTGCTTAGCCACTTGTATGGTTTGCCCTGAACTTATGTCTAATAAATGTGTGTGGTAACCCTCGCATTTAAATCCTCATTTCTCCTTCGCTCCTCCGTGCGCAATGGTAGAGCGCACGGAGGGTTTATGACACCCTGACCGAAAACAATACAGTACACATTGTAATTTGCGTATAGAAACACTCTAATGACATGCTCAGATGTGTTCAGAGAGTAAAGTTGAGCAGTACTGCATGCAGGACCAATTTTTTCAAAAAGTTCAGGAAAATCAGAGACTATAAGGATTAAATTCTCGTCCTTATTGGTGATTGGTCATTGCCAGGCAAAAAGAATATAAAGCATAAATACTTAAAACTTTCTTGGACTGTTTCACAAGCTTATGTGTGCACGCTGACGTGCATGAACATAACATTTCACGAGCAGAAATATCACGTGTTGTTTCACAAGAGGACTTGTCTCATGAAAGCTGGTTTCTTTGAAAATGAATAGAGACAACGTTGCCTGCTGTGTGTCTGAGCCCTTACCTTGGAACGCAGCATAAGAGGTTCTCATTAGACTTGCAGGAAAGTGGAGCCAAAGTGTGAAAGTTGTTTATACATGCTTTTGTGTGCCCTTTTGTTTCTGAATTGCCAACATAACTGCATTACTTATGTGCATGTTTAAATACAGAACACTTCTTCTTCTTGACACAGGTTTCCATTTGGCCATAAATATAATAGATAAGAGAAATTTGGAGAGTCTGAAACTGTTCATTCTACTCTTGCTAATGCTATGATCTCACTCTAGCGGACTACCTATGACCGCTGGCCTTTTAGATGCCTTACAGAGCTATTGTTCTTTTCTGTTGCCCTTAAGAGTGCAGTGTATATGCTGGTAGTATATATATATCTATGTCCATAAGTTGACTTCGGCACCCTGGTTTTATGGCTTACAGTACCTGAGTCCACTTTCAAACAGAATCTACAGAACTTGGATTCCTTTAAGTAAAAAAAAAACAAAAACGTTTCTTATGGTAACCCATAAAAAATGATTTATTGGTACAATGTTTCTTCTTTAAAATCTGTTGATGAAGTTGGTGTATAATTTAATTCTTGTGAATTGATAAATGATTTTTTTTCCCAAACTACAGTAATGTACCACTACATACTGTTTAATCTATTGCGCTTTAAAAAGGTTTTATCATGATTCAATTTTTGGGTACAATTCTCAAATCCCAGGTTTCTGTCACTTCTTTCCCTGTCAAAGTGAGCTACGTGGGCTGGTTTGCTTGATCTCAAATACAATGTTTGTTTCCATTCTCCTCTGGATCCATATTGTAAATGTTAATGAGTGAATCTCATCTCAGACTTTCAGCGCTCTGTCTCTCCTTGTCCTTCTCTCTCTCTCTCTCTCTCTCTCTCTCTCTCTCTCTCTCTCTCTCTCTCTCTCTCTCTCTCTCTCTCACTTTCTCTCTCTCTCTCTCTCTCTCTCTCTCTCTCTGGCCACAGTACAATGCTTTTTTGTCCCCATGCCAGTTTCCTCAGTGTTGCTTGTTGTAAAAGGGTGTAGGCATTCTAATGTCTTTCATGTTGCTGTAATAAATATGCTAATATTTCTAATTTCTCACCTGGAGCTTGCAGAGCCTTTTTTCACACATCTTTCTTTATTCTGTTTCTTCCTATCAGGAATACACAACGAAAAAAAAAAATCTCCTCAGACTCCTTCTCATAAATCGCCCAGGTGGGGCAGAATGAAGGCCCAAGTGCTGGACTGTTAGTTTGCTAACGTTTAATAAAAACAAATTCCAAACGAGAGCATAAAAACTTACAGGTAACAGGACGCTAGGTGTGTGGAAATACTGGAGCAGACATGGAGCTCACGTCTGTAGGCCAAGGGGAAAAACATGGGATACATGCCAGTTGACAAAGTAGAAGCGTGGGGCACACGCAGGATTACAGTCAGGAGACGTGGGACTCATGTCTGATACAAAGTGAAGGACGCTGTGCCTAGCTGTGGTGCAGCGGCCCTTAAATGAGCCAACGAAGAATTAACAAATGATAACAGGTGTGGGTAACAGGAGAGAGGATAATGAATGAAATCATAACAGCTGTGACAGACCACAAACTTGAGCTAAAGAGGAAGTGAAAAAAAGCGACTGTCAAAATAAAAGCATAGGAGAACATGAATTCAAAATGAGATCCAGATAAAAAAATAGTACACAAGGAGAGACTAGCAATAATAACCACCAATATAAGGTCAAGAAGGAATATAACCCCAAGAGATAATAATAATATAATACTCATGAATACCAACATACAAAAGGAGAAGTGACAACAAGGGTGAGAGCAGGCTCATGTCAAAAACAGGAAGAAATAATTAGAAATACAAAATGATCCACAGACACAATAATAATAAACAAGCCTATAATGACACGTAATATTAATAAACAGGACTCTAGTAATTAAACTAAGAAAACAGGAACTCTCAAAAACAGACAGAAACAAATGGGAAACTCAAATAACAACATACAGGCAAAACCAAACTCAAATTCAATAATAAAACTGAGATGGAGAAATTACAGAAAATAATCAGAATAAACTGAAAGCGTGAGCGCGGTGCTCTCACTGTGCTCCGCACCATGACACTCCTCTACATATGTCTGAAATCGGGTAGCAGTGTTTGCACATTTCTGATACAGCATACACTAAACACAAATTCTGTCATAAAGTCCTACAAGTCTTGACATAAACAGCACTCCCATCGTGTGTCATAATGCAATATTTTACATTTAAATTTCATTTTCATGATGTACACAATGTCAAAGGGAGATAAAAAATTGCCATATTTTATGTTGATAGTGCCCATAAACAAGCTTACTCCCACTAGTACTGAACACCTGATCTGGCGACTTTGGTCTTGCATATGACAAGCTCTTCCACTAATGAGAGATTGCAGCAACACATACAAAGGCTCATCTGGGCCTATAAACACTGTGACCTTTTTCCTACAATAGCAATGCAAATGACACCGGCGACACTGGGATGAAAGCATAAGCTCATTTCTGGGTCTTGATGAAGACAAGCTAAAAACGCTGTTTGGTCACTCATATATAGCAGACTGTTATCATTAGGTAATTACCAGCATCAATATCAGATTGACACTGATGCTTTAGAGATGATCTTGTGAGGGAGATTGGCCAATGTAATCTCCCTTAAAATCCAATATAGGGTAAGCTGGGACACAGAGTTATATTGTTTTTTACAACTGTCACATAAATGTGGTTAATATAGTTTTATTCCACATTAATCTCATCCTTATGCTTTTGGACATTGCCTCATTCATATGAGTTAAAGGTCTGATTGCACAATTTTGACATTTTTTAGCATGCTGTGTAAACCCAAAAGTCATTGTCGATGATCAATTTAATATTTACAACTGTGCCTGCATAACATAGTTATCATCAAAAAACCGCAGCCGCTGACTGGACTGTGGTGCCGCCCACCAAATGAAGAAGGAGTCGGAAATGACGTAAGCGACAGAACGGACGCTGGTGCTGTTGACTGGAATGCCAGCAGCTTTGTAGCTCACAGTTTCTCTGGTTTCTTGTTTTAGTTTTACAGCTATGCCTTTGCGTTGTGTCGCAGGCTTAGATAAACAGCAGGCCGTGAAAGACCACATCACACGCTTCAGCTCCAACTGTCATAAGCCTCCTTGTGCGCTCCTCGTGCGCTTTTACGCAGCGCACGGAGGAGGGGAAGGATGAATGGATTTACGCGCAGGATTCACCACAGCACATGTATTGAACATAAGACTGACGACAACAGTTCCCAAAAAGTTGAAGACTTACAAAAATAAACAGAAACAGTTACAGTTGGCGTTCGGGGCCGATATCACCCAGCGAACATGGAGAGGAGACGTGTTAACCACGGTTGCGCCCCAGGGCCGACATCACTTCAAGGGGCACAACAGAACCACGGCTGTGTGGAGCGGCCAACACGTCGTGATAGTGTTGGCAATATTGGCTGGCTGACAACATGGCAGATGATGCACACTGAACATGAACAGCTGACTGTCAAAGACAGAGGGGGCGTAGTCAGACCGGTGAATCCTGGACAGCGCCCACCTGAAAGTGGGTCAAAACACCTGCCCAACAACCGCTGGCCAGAGCGGCGGATACAGGCATGAAAAAGAAAAGGAACACAGACATAAAAACAACAAGAACTCAAAAGATAATACATAATAAACCCGATGCCTGAGCCACAGAGAACGGTCAGAACCGAGCCTACAAGATAATACGGGCTCGGTTTGTGACACCAACTGACTATATTGTATTCATTGCCACTAATCTGGACTTCTTCCTGTTATTAATAATTAATTTAATATTTTTGATAGTTATAGTACATGTGTGACCAGTTATGAGTATTGTTTTCCTTGTGACCAAACGCTAGAAAAAATGAGGACTATCAGTTGCTTCTCTTTTCTTATTATTGTTGAAGATCACATGCCAGTTGATACAAGACAAAAACAGTTAATAAACAATGATAACAAACAAAATTGCATTTTTAATGAGACATAAATAATAGGGAATACATTATTTTTAAGGATATTGCCGTCAGTAACACAGAGAATAATTTTAATTTCTAAAGGGGTTTTACAGATAACTGAACTTTAAAATGATAAGTTATGGCCACGAGTATGCTCTAATTTACTAAAAAAAAAAAATATATACTATATTTGCAAAATTTAAAAAAAATTCTATCTTTTGTTCAAATACCCAGGATTGCATGCAACGTCCAAATGATGACAACAGTTAAGAGATAAAAATATTTAGTAATTTCATTTTCTTGGAGTAACTGACAACAGTTGAGGTCAGATAAACATTTATTGAATGGAAAACAATATCATGAAAACATAAAGGTAGTCAGGATAACTAAAACCGACATATTGTCCATCTTCAGAATCAGAATCAGAATCAGATTTATTGCCATTGTTCAAGTAGTACACAAACTAGGAATTTGTCTCGGTGCAATGCTGCAACATTAAACATGATAAGATAAAAGAATAAAAAAACTATACATGCAATAAGTGTAGAATAAGAATGAGTAATACTAGTCAAAGCAGTTTTTAAATATATTAGCGAGCAGCAGATATTGTGGAGTACCACAAAGTGCAGTCGGTAGTGCAAAAGAAAACAGTGATAATTGTAATGAGACCGGTTGAGCTGCTGTACGTAGTGCACGAGAGTCAATAAGTCACTTAGTGTTCAGCAGTCTGATGGCAGAGGGGAAGAAGCTGTTCATGTGCCGGGAGGTTTTCTTCTTTTCTTTTCTTTTCTTCTATCTTGTAGTGGAAAGGTCTGTCTGATCTTGTGAACGACACAGGCAGGTATTGGCACGCGGACTTTCTCACCCAGGTAGTGGTAGCACCATGGGATGAACTGTCTGTAAGCTGTATAGCGCTTCCAATTGTTCCCATCATCCACATTCACATAATGTCTATAGGTGAGGTAGGCCACTTCCAACACATCTTCGTTCAGACACACCGCGGGGAAGTTATGATGACCAGAGATACACTTTATAGCACCATCCGGAATTTTAAGATAAGATAAGATAAGATAAGCCTTTATTAGTCCCACAATGGGGAAATTCCAGGATTGCAACAGCACAGGGATAGCAACACTCAGAGCAACAATCAGAAGGCAAGAAAAAACAAGAGCAGCAAGTATACATATGTACATATTACTATAAAATATATATATACACTCACACACACAGACACACAGTGCAGAGCATTGTAGCTGGATGGAATAAATATATGAATATATAAACACACAGTGCAGAACATTGTAGCTAGATGGAATAAATATGTAAATATATAAACACCCACAGTACGGAGCATTGCAGCTAGGTGGAATAAATATGCAAGTATATAAACACACACAGTGCGGAGCAATGTAGCTAGATGGAATAATATGTAGATATATAAAAACACAGTGCGGAGCATTGTAGCTAGATGGAATAAATATATAGATATATAAATATAAACACACCCAGTGCTGAGCATTGTAGCTAGATGGGATGAAACAGCATAACCGTCTACTTAGTTATCCTACATGGTATGATTATGTGCCCATACATATTCTCACCCTCCATAGTGACCGGTATTTTCCTAGTTGTATGCCGGAGGGGACCATTGTGTAAGTCTATTGCATCTTTTGCATTCAAAAAACTATTAGTTTGTTACGTCTTTTTGCTATCTCTGCGAGCAGCCCTGCTTAGGTTGTACAGTCTGACAGCCGTTGGTAGGAAGGACCTACGAAACCTCTCGGCTGTGCACCTGGGATGATGTAGTCTGCTGCTAAATGAGCCCCTCAGTGCATTCAGTATGTCCTGCATAGGGTGGAACTCGGACTCCAGCAGAGATGACAGTTTAGCCACCGTCCTTCTCTCTCCTATCTCCTCCACCGGATCAAGGCGCTGCCCCAGGACAGAGCTAGCTTTCTTAATCAGTTTGTTCAATCTCTTCCTATCGGCTGCAGTAATGCCACTGCCCCAGCAGACCACTCCAAAAGTGATGGCTGATGCCACCACCGTGTCATAGAATGACTTCAGCAGCGCCCCTTGTACACCAAAAGACCTGAGTCTCCTCAGCAGGAACAGCCTGCGCTGTCCCTTCTTGTAGAGTGCGTCAGTATTGTGTGACCAGTCTAGTTTATTGTTCAGATGAACACCCAGGTACTTATAAGATGTCACCATCTCGATGTCTGTTCCCTGTATATTTACTGGTGCTGTGAGGGGCTGCCCATGCCTGCGGCAGTCCACCACCAGCTCCTTAGTTTTCCTCACGTTGATCTGGAGGCAGTTCCGATGGCACCAGTCCACGAAGTCCTGGATAAGCCCTCTGTACTCAGCTTCATCTCCATTGGAGATGAGGCCAACGATCGCAGAGTCATCAGAGAACTTCTGTAGATGGCAGTGTGTTGTGTTGTGTGAGAAGTTCGCAGTATAAAGAGTGAACAGGAAGGGAGCCAGCACCGTTCCCTGGGGGGCCCCCGTGCTACTGATGATCGTGTCGGACACACAGTCCCGGGTTCTCACAAACTGAGGCCGGTTTGTGAGGTAGTCCAGGATCCATGATGACAGGTGCTGGTCCACCCCTGCGTGCAGCAGCTTGTCCTTCAGGATCATCGGTTGGATGGTGTTGAAAGCACTGGAGAAGTCAAAGAACATGATCCTCACCATATTCCCGGGCTTCTCCAGGTGGGACAGAGAACGGTGAAGGAGGAAGATCACCGCATCCTCCACCCCAATGCCATGCTGGTAGGCGAACTGGAGTGGATCCATCACTGGTTCCACCAGGGGGCGGAGGTGAGCAAGGAGCAGTCTCTCCAGGGTCTTCATCAAGTGGGACGTCAAGGCCACCGGTCTGTAGCTGTTCAGGTCTTTGGGGTGGGAAGTTTTTGGTTCAGGTACCACACAAGATGTTTTCCACAGCTGTGGTACCCTCCCCAGTTTCAGGCTCATGTTGAAGATATACGCCACAATCCCACACAGCTGGTCTGCACAGGACTTGAGGAGCTTTGCGCTGATGCCGTCCGGTCCCGGCGCCTTCCTTGCTTTGATCTTCCTCAGCTCTGTCCTCACCTGGGTCCTGGTCAGGGTCAGGATGGGGGGCTGTGTGTTAGGAGTGGGGGGGTGTTGGTGGAGTGGGGAGTGGGCAGCAGGACTTGATTTCTTTAGAGGCAGCAGTGGTTGTTGTGCAGACAGGGGGGAGGGCGGTTGGTCAAACCTATTGAAAAACAGATTCAGGTTGTTCGCCCACTCCCTGCCCCCCGTGGCCTGGGGGGAGGAATTCTGGAGCCCAGAGATGGTTTTGAGGTTTCTCCAGACCCCGCTGATGTCGCTCTGTTGCAGCTTGTCCTCCATCTTCTTCCTGAAGCTGTCCTTGCCTACTCTGATCTTTCTCCTCAGCTCCCTCTGTACGGACTTCAGCATCTCCCTGTTCCCCGACCTGAAGATCCTCTTCTTCTCTCTCAGAAGTGTTTTTATCTCAGGGTTGATCCAGGGTTTGTTGTTTGAGTGACGCCGTATGGTCTTGATGGGAACGGATTTGTCCACACAGAAGCTGAGGTAGCCCGTGAAGGTGTGAATGAGGCCATCGATGTCCTCACCATGTGGATCGCAGAGCTGCTTCCAGGCGGTGGCTTCAAAACAGCCCTTTAGAGTGTCCATTGTCTCCTCAGACCATAACTCCACAGTGCGCATGGCCGGAGGTTGTCTGTGCACTAGGGGTTTGTACACCGGCCGGAGATGAACCAAGTTGTGATCCGATCTCCCGAGTGGGGGGAGTTGTGATGAGGTGTATGCCTCCTTAGTGTTTGCGTAGAATAAATCCAGTGTTTTATTGTCTCTAGTGTGGCATGTGACATACTGGGTGAAAGTGGGTAGAATGGGAGACAGTGAAACATGGTTGAAATCGCCTGAGATGAGGAGAAGAGCATCTGGGTGTTCTGTCTGCAGCCTGCTGGTTACTGAATGGATGACGTCACGCGCTGTCCCAGCGTTCGCCGTCGGATTTGCATAAACAACAATGCAGATCACGTGTGAGTGTTCTCTCGGGAGATATGTAGGCCTCATGCTAACAGCTAGCAACTCAATGTCTTTGCTGCAGTGTCGTTGTTTAACAGTGATATGTCCCGGTCTGCACCAGTTGTTGTTAACATACATTATCACTCCACCGCCCCTAGTTTTGCCACTGTCTGGTGTTCGGTCAGCTCGTATCATGTGAAAACCCTCCAGCTCAATGTTAGCATCTGCTGCTAGTTCAGTTAGCCACGTCTCAGTAAACAAAAGGAGAGAGCACTCCCGGTAAGTGCTATCATAACGGGAGATAGCCGCTAGCTCATCTACCTTTCCCAGTATCAACCGTACATTTCCCATGACAACAGATGGAAGGGAGGGTCTGTACCTTATATTTTTTGTCCTCCGCCTTACTCCAGCCCGGCAGCCGCGGCGTTTTCGCCTCAGTTCTCTCGGTATGTCGAGTTTTTCCAATGGGACCGGGTGGCGGTTGAATGCTAGCAGCTCTTCCCTGCTGTATCGTATCCTGCTATAAACAGTGGCGCTTTTCTGCTTCACCTTGTCCTGCTGCTGACAGCAAATACTCTCCTCCTCTGTTGTCATGATCACACACAGACCACACTGGCACCTGCAAAAATAAAAAATAGTATCTTTTGATTTGTTTACTGGGGGGGTAGGGCACTGAAAGTATCAGGTAGATGTTTCAATTTTATTATAAATACACTGCTATGATTTTATTGAAAAATCAGGTTTAAATAAATTATATTTATGAACAAATAATTTGTTGCAATATCTGTAACAAAAGCATACCACTCGGTGTTCCCCTGCTGTGTGTTTGTCGCTGCTGCTGCGCCGGCCATATGTGCCTCACCACCGTCACTCTCTGAGTCTGACTCGCTAGGCACGATGCCCGCTTGGCACGGCTCAAACCTATAAGGTCTGATGCCCCCAAATTCTTCATTATCATCCCATTCTTCTGAACTATATCGTTGGAAGATTGGACAACACAAACCAATTCCAGACTACATGTGCTGGAACCATCGTCGATGTTTTCTACCGCTTCCATCCTGCGTGGTGTACAATGGGCAGCCAAGCGCTGTGTTCTGTTGCTGATGTCATGGTCGGGGGGTTTTCCAGCCACTGACGCAATTTGTGACGTACCACTCATGAAAATGTCGGATATTCGTGTGGAAAAAAAAAAAGCCTGTTTGACTTAGAACTGCACAGACCCACCTATTTCGTTATATTGAAATTATGTGTTGCAAAGTTAGATGAAGTCAAAATCATGTCATCAGACCTTTAATTGCTTGTAATATATCACATGCTTGTAGTGGACAAATGAAAATATATAGGGTTGTGAAACTTTTTACCCACCTGCCAGGTAAAGCTGTTACAGTGGGTGGTAAAATGATAAATTCACAAGACAACGTACTTCTTTCTAGTTTTTATTCAAGCTGTAACCAAAAGAGGACCTGTACTTGTATAGCACTTTTCTAGTCAGAGAGACCACTCAGATCACCAAACTAGTAATGGCCCCTTTACACAGCACGGTGATCGTTGAGAGATCAGACCAATTTTTGATCTTTATGACTGTTTGGGAGATCCTTGTGGGTTTTGGACCGAGTCAAAACATTGAGACTGTGACAGACATGGAGATCACTGAAAATCAGAAAGTGGCCAAATCTCCACCTCTGTATAAAGGAGGTACAACTGCATTAACCCTCTATTCTGAGAGCGATAACTAGGCACAGTTTAGAATCACCAGTCAACCTAACACACGTCTTTGGACTGTGGGAGGAAACCAGAGCCCCTGGAGTAAAACACACATAGCACAGGAAGAACATGCACACGCCACACAGAAAGGTTCCTACAACTGCCAGCCCAGGGAATCGAACCTGGGATTTTCTAACTGTGAGGCAACAGTGCTAATCACTGTTGCACCGTGCCGCTTGTGCTACAGATCCATATGTGTGGCTTGCATGCAGCAGGAAGGTATAGCGTGGGTATAGCATTGTGCATGCACTCAGTCTGAAACTAGAAAGGCAACGCACTTACAACATGACCTGTGTAACTTTTTGCCCCGGCTTACATTAGATGATATACATACATGACGTTTAAATAAATATGAAAACACACTTAATTGTAAATGGTAAGTTGGGGGTATTCATAATCACCAATCACTTTCTAATAAGATGTTCAAATATTGTTGCAAAAATACAAAAAAAAACCAGAAGCTCGTTCAAATTTTACATATACTTCATTCCATAATTTAATCATTCGTTCCATACCGGATAGTAAAGCCATTTGGACCAGATCTAGCTGTTCTGGGGCTGGAACAACAGGCCAATGCCGGCGTGGATCCGTTTCAAAAATCTGGGCCAGCACTGGACTGAATGAGGACTCCTTTAAGTGATCCTGCCCAGATGTGTTTGGATCTGGCTCAAACTCTAATTCAAAACTTCTGCCTTATGGCCCAGAGCAGTGCTGGGCAAGTCAGTGTGACAGCAGAGAAGTGGATGCGACTGCAGCACAGCTATGTCGGTTTGGAGTGGCAGTAGCCTGGGAAGTCAGCTGCTATCTGGGACGGTGGCCACAGCTGTAGTGGAATTACAGCCGGGCACAGAGAGGAAACTTATGCTTGTATTTTTAAGTCTAAAATGTTGTACCTGCGGGACATTGTCTGAAACATTTTGCTTTGGGGAGCATTGAACCATAACTTCCATAGAATAATTAACTGACTTGGAAATTGAAACTTTTTTATTCCTCCCAGGCTTGCAAAAAAGTGACAGCAGTGGAGAAATTCCACGCTAACATTCTTGAATGGTAAAATATATTGGTCCTGTAACCACATCTTCATTATCAGTGTGTGTGTGTGTGTGTGTGTGCGCACGCATTTCCTACCCAGTCATAATTTTGTCTCAGGGGAGGGGAAGGTCAGCGCCTTCTGGCCTTGGTTAACCCCTTAATGCACTGCCCCAGTTGCTGCCACTCTGTGTTACCGGTATTACACCTCATTTAGCTCATCATTTTGGAGTCCATATTCCCCTATCACTCGCTTCCCCCCCCCTTCTCTTTCACCCACACGCACACACACACACACACACACACACACACACACACACACGAGGAGCATACAAAAAAAATCCAGGGCCTGTTCTCCATTTCCTCAGTATCTATCTCCTCCCACTGTCCCCCTCTTAATCTTCCTGCTGGCCTTGTGCATCCCCATTTTTCCCCTCCTTTGCTATCCATCCTGTGCCGACAGACTGAAAGGTTGTGGCCAGTTCTCTGACCTCGGCTAACCCATTATCTCTGTCTCCTTGCTCCCCCCCCCCCCTCTTCTCATAGCATTTAATTTCCCCCACCTCCATCCATCCACGCAGCCACCCATCCATCCAAAAGTTTCCTCCACATGCACGGCCCTCTTAGAGGTTCACTGCCCCTCTCTGTCTCACTGCGATCACCGCTGGGTTTCCTTTCACCGTCCAAGGCCAGTCCATTACTTCGGGCTTTTGTCTCCAGGTGTCTCACCAGTCGTCTCACACATTTGATCTGGGTAACAGAGGGTATCGGGATCGAAGGGGTTAGCCGATTGATTAATCATGCAGATGCTATTGACATCATGTGAAAAAAAGGTCAGCAGTCCCTGTGGAAAACACTTTCAAAGGCCACTGGTGACTGATGAGCCTGTCATATTTTTATCACATGCATGCACTTTGCCTCTCATTCTCCATCTTCTCGCTGCTCTGCTGTCTCTCTCTGTGACACACACACACACACACACACACACCTTTGAATGATAATTAGTCCCTTGTTCATGCTGTTTTTTGTGGCTTTGACGGTCACCTCACGTGAGCAGCAGATATTAAAACTGCAACGGATCAAACATTTATAGACCTACCACATTATGCACATACAGTATTTCTGAGGAGGACTGACTGCTTACCTGTCCCCAATATGACACTGGATACTGGGTTCAGGAGCACGGATGGTCATTTTAGCACTGGTGGGTGTGTGCTTTTCACAGAGAATTCTCAGTTGTTCAGAATCACTTTTGGGGGAATTGTGCACTCTGATTGGACCTTGCTGCACGTCTGAGGTCACAGACGTCCTGTATCCAATAATGGGGCTGTTGCATATGCAGTGTGAGCTGGCTGCTTGTTCAGAGAGCAAGTATCACGGTGGGTGAGATGATTACTGTCGGCTGCAGCACTTCGGCTGGTCCACTAGGTTGTGGCCTGGCAGAGGCAAATCAGTTGCACACCACACCCTGTCTTTCAGTTCTATAGAGCGCTAGGTGGTGCTCACATCAGGATTCGTCATCCAAATAAACGTTATCTTTATCTTTTGTGTGCAGTTTCTCTCACAAGAGTCACAAGTTGCTGCACCCTTACCAAGCTTGTGTATTTTTAATGCAAATGTTGAAGTGCTTCCAGGATTTATCTTGCAGATAATCAGTATTCTCATGAATAAAGTTGGATAGAAACAGTAATTATAAGACAGAAATTGATGAATGTCGGCACTGGAGAGCCAAGATTTATATGCCGCTTGTATGTGTGTCTTTTCTTTACATCATCCGCCGCCATTTTAGCTGGCTGTGCAGCTTCCGCCCCTCTTCAAGGACAGCTAGAAAAAGTGAAGCGGTGAGGTGAAGGGGTCGCTCACACAAAAAGTTTGCCCTGACTGAGCCTGAAAGTCTGCCTCTATCCCATCGCTTTGGAGAGGTCAGCTTCAACTCTGGCTTGGTTACTCTTGTGACACCCATGTTTACACTGTGTTTGTGTGATGTACGATGGGTGCGAGCGTTCTTACATTTTACAACATAGCGGTTGTATTAGAGAGCGATACCAAAAAAACCCTCCAAAATAGACCATGAGGTCCAAGAAGTTGAAGTGTTCACTATATCCAGGGCATACAATGGCGATCATGACATCAACAATAATACTGTTTATCGTGACAATTTTGGGGAAAATTTATTGTCAGGATTTTTTTATTGTTACAGGCCTTGGTGCAATCAACTTCAATATTTTCAGTTAACATTACTAAGCATTTAATGACCTCCACCAGGAAAGAGTTGGGCAAAAATACATATATCATCATTTCCATCATTTTGGTAGTCAGTGTAATGTTAAAATTCAGTAATATGAGAAAGCTACCCGTTTGAATTAAGGGGATTTGTAGACAATGACTTAGGTTTATTGGCAACAGAAAAACAGTAGCTATCAGATCTTCTGCTACAGCTTTGCTGCCGAACAATTAAGTACAGGAACTCTCTCCAGCCACATGCCATTTCACTGTACAATAACTCACTCTAATGTTGAATTCTGGTCATAACTATGCTGCCATACTGCACCTTACAGTCTAACTGGTACCTCACATTTCACCCTGCACCTGATAGTCCTGCATTGTACAGCAAGTATGATTCATGTACCTATACAGTGTGGTATATGGAATAATGAGACTTTACTGTGAAGTGCAGTGTGGTGATGTGGACTTCCTGTCACGTCACCACACTGCCCTATATAGTGGGTGGCCGCCATCTTACGGTCTCTTTGACTGGTGCCCACACCAGGTGCCTGCCGTGTAACCGCTACTTCCAGTTCCATCAGTAAAACTGTGTTCGCCAACTTCATCTTGCCTCATTCATCACCCAGGTATTTCCATACATAACATATGGGTCATCATCTATTCATCTGTGATGTATATAAGTTATTTAGACAGTTTTACTTTCGATGGGTAAACCCTTTTTCTTCTATCTTGTGTGTTTCTGTCACTTTGGTTGTCTACTCTCATGCTGCTGTTACACTGTAATTTCCCAGTTTGGGCTCAATAAAGTACGTCTGTCTGTTTGTCTGTCTTTGCTAGGCCACTCTGCATTATTACAGTAAATGTCATTAACCTAGCAACCCACTGTATGACTTATGTAAAACATCTGCCATTCTAACATGTAGAAATACGAAAACATCCTGGTATGTCCAATTCAGAAAGTTAAATTTTCAACAGATTAAATTAATTACAAATGATTCATTTCTCTAACAAAAAGAAATATACAGAAGAAACAAAATATTGAGTTTAAAATTACTGAAGTTGAATTACAGTCATGTGAAAAAATTTGGACACCCCTTTAAATATTCAGTTCTTTATTAAGAAATGTTCACATATCTATGTCTAACCTTGTTTTTGTTTTTATTTGCATTTTTTTTACATTTATTTTAGCCATTTTACTGTAAGTGGGAATGAATGTGGGGGTGTCCTAAAAAAGATGAGCGGTGTCCTAATTTATTCCTCACTATTTGTTAAGAATTACATTTTACAGAAAATTTGAAAAAAAAGTCTTTAATTCATTTTTAATTGTTTAGTTATATTATGTGAATCTCTCTGTATTTTTAACATTGATATTAAATAGCCATACTGTATGTCCAAATAGGTTAAAAAACACACACACACAGGCTTATACAGGGTGTCCTAATTTTTTTTACATGACTCATGTGTGTTCTGGGTGTTTAAGGTATATCAAAAAGGCAGAGAGAAGCTGATAAAATCTGAACCCCTGCAAAGATTTCATCAGTCATTTGGTAAATTTCCTAGAATTCCTGCTATGGTGCTCCTGATTGCATGGCATGTGTTCCCTCTAATCAAATATGGCCGAGCGGAGACGGGCTCAGCGTTTGGGCGACCTGAACACACAAGCCCACATCAGTGCTTCTCTGTCTCATGAGGTTTTTGTTTGCTATCAAAGCGATTTCCTGTCTCAAATTTTCATTAGTAATCAAAGTTCCTGATTGAATTTGAAAAGTGAGCCCAGCTCTATAAATCAAATTACATGCCTCACTCCCATCATGCCCGTCCTCCCATCAGCCACAGGAACGATACGCCCTACCCTGGGTGTACGTCTGCATCGGGCTCTGGGTGTGCACGCGTGTTCCAGTGGATGCAGCACAACAGGAAAATGAATGGTGACAGGACCACGATTTTTGTGTTGGGACAGATAATCCAGAAAGTGAAGGAGAGTGGAGAAATGACAAGAAAGATAACACACCTGGGTCTGATTGTGAAAACAGTTCCTGGCATTTGTTTTAGTGTCAATTCGATACCACCGAGGCGGAGTTTATTGTATCAGTATTGCTCAAGTCAGTGACAAAGCCATGTAAAGTGAATTTAATGGAAAAAGTGAGAGGCTTTTGTGGTTGGTTTGAACACATTATTGAATGAGACGGGGCCCCAAGGTTTCAGGAGGGCCAAACTAAATTTGATCAAATGTTTGATTTGCTTTGTTTGCACTTTCATATCATGGCTGCACATCCAACAGGGACAGTTTTTAAAACTACAATAAAAATATTAGGCAATTTGACAGCAGATTAGCGCTGCTTCCTGAAAACAGAGCTTACATGGTATTAGCATGTGAGCATATACTGTATGTGAGAGTTCATTACCTCCGCCAAGGAGGTTATGTTTTCATCGGCGTTGGTTTGTCTGTCTGTCTGTTTGTTTGTTAGCAAGATAACTCAAAAAGTTATGGACGGATTTTCATGAAATTTTCATAGATTGTCAGAAATGGGGTATCCTACAGATGATTAGCTTTTGGTGGTGATCCGGATCACCGTCCAGAAGAAAACCGCCATTACGGAAAATGCGATTTTCCTGAATAACTACTGAACCACTAATCCTATCATTGTCAATCCAATTGCTAGTCATATGTTTTCATGGTCAAGGAATCTGAAAATGTACACACAAACACTGTATGGGGGGAACTGTGGCGCTTGGCGGAGGTCTGCGCTCTCCGAGTGCTTTTCTAGTTTTAATATTAAATTTAGTGTTAATACTAGTTTCCTATTTGATTAAACAAAGAAGAATAGAAATACACTAGTTTTAAAGGGTTGAAATTGCTTTAATCAAAAGCTATTTCAAAGGCTCAAATATGATACTAGTGGTTCCGTCCAGTAATTTTGGTCATGATTCCTTTTCAAATACATGCAAGATTGAAGTCACTGCTCTGTCAGTCAGTCATGGTCAGAGACATCTTGTCTCCTCCACGGCCAGTTTCAGCATGGTAGTGACACACAGTCATTGCTTTGTGCGATTGACTGGGCTGCAGTATAGCAGTCAACAAAGTTTCAGCATCAGAATTTTATGTCATTTTTTTTACATCCATGTACAAGCAAATCTACCTGCACATAATTTAATGAAATAAAATTCTAGTATATCAAGATTTAATCAACATGTTCTGAAGTTACTTAACTGGGAACTTGCCTGTTCCTCAGGTCCCCTTCAGCTGCTGGTCCCTGGAGGTAACTGCAGATCGTACCGTCAATGAAGGCCATTTCCAAGGACAGTTTGTGCAGTATACAGTGGTGTGAAAAAGTGTTTGCCCCCTCCTGATTTCTCATTTTTTTTGTATGTTTATCACACTTAAATGTTTCAGATTATCAAGCAAATTTAATTATTAGACAAAGATAACTCAAGTAAACACAAAATGCAGTTTTTAAATGAAGGTGTTTATCATTCAAGGAAGAAAAATCCAAACCTACATGGCCCTGTGTGAAAAAGTAACTGCTTCCTAAACCTAATAACTGGTTGGGCCACCCTTAGCAGCAACAACTGCAATCAAGCGTTTGCGATAACTGGCAGTGAGTGTTTTACAGTGCTGTGGAGGAATTTTGGCCCACTCACCTTTGCAGAATTGTTGTAATTCAGCCACATTGGAGGGTTTTCGAACATGAACCACCTTTTAAGGTCATGGCACAGCATCTCAACCGGATTCAGCTCAGGACTTTGACTAGGCCACTCCAAAGTCTTCATTTTGTTTTTCTTAAGACATTCAGAAGTGGACTTGCTGGTGTGTTTTGGATCATGGTCCTGCTGCAGAACCCAAGTGCGCTTCAGCTTGAGGTCATGAACAGGTGGCTGGACATTCTCCTTCAGGATTTTTTGGTAGACAACAAAATTCATGCTTCCGTTTACCACAGCAAGTCTTCCAGGTCCTGAAGCAGCAAAACAGCCCCAGACCATCACACTACTACCACCATATTTTACTGTTGCTATGATGTTCCTTTTCTGAAATGCTGCATTACTTTTACACCGGATGTAATGGGACACACACCTTCCAAAAAGTTCTTTTGTCTCGTCAGTCCACAGAGTATTTTCCCAAAAGTCTTGGGGATCATCAAGATGTTTTCTGGCAAAACTGAGACAAGCCTTTATGCACTTTTTGCTCAGCAGTGGTTTTCGTCTTGGGACTCTGCCATGCAGGCCATTTTTGCCCAGTCTCTTTCTTATGGTGGAGTCATGAACACTGCCTTTAACTGAGGCAAGTGAGGCATGCATTTCTTTGGATGTTGTTGTGGGGTCTTTTGTGACCTCTTGGATGAGTCGTCGCGAGATTCTTGGGGTAATTTTGGTCGGCCGGCCACTCCTGGAAAAGTTCACCACTGTTCCATGTTTTTGCCATTTGTGGATAATGGCTCTCACTGTGGTTTACTGGAGTCCCAAAGCTTTAGAAATGGCTTTATAACCTTTTCCAGACTGATGGATCGCAGTTACTTTGTTTCTCATTTGTTCCTGAATTTCTTTGGATCGCAGCATGATGTCTAGTGTTTGAGGATCTTTTGGTCTACTTCACTTTGTCAGGCAGGTCCTATTGAAGTGATTTCTTGATTGAGAACAGGTGTGGCAATAATCAGGCCTGGGTGTGGTTAGAGAGATTGAACTCAGCTTTACAAAGATGTGATAAACCACAGTTAAGGGGCAATCATTTTTTGAGGGGGGAATCACTTTTTCACACAGGGGCATGTAGGTTTGGATTTTTTTTTTTACCTTAATAATAAACACCTTAACTTAAAAACTGCATTTTGTATTTATTTGTGTTATTTTTGTCTAATATTTAAATTTGTTTGATGATCTGAAACATTTAAGTGTAACAAACATTCAAAAAAATGAGAAATCAGGAAGGGGGCAAACACTTTTTCACACCCCTGTATATCCATGCAGATTTTGTGCCGTTTTCAAATCGGATCTCGACCCACTGAGCATCTGTTGAACGCGTTTACTTGTCCACGGTAAAAACATGTTACTCTTCCAACAAGTGTACATCACTTCCTGCCGGCGATGGCTGTTCCCCGCTGGTTTTGACCGAGCAGTTTTCATGGGATAAAATTATTCAGTATACTGACTCTAGGGGGTTATTTTTACTGAATAAACACATTTTTGGTTTATAAGTAATCCCTAAAGCATGATTAATGTTGTTGTAATGACCAGTACTGGTTTCCTTTAAATTAAGAAAAGTCCAAAAACATTTCCACTGAGGAGCCATCTGGAACTGTAATTTGGTATTTCAAATGCCCCCAAAGTAAAGTATGTGCTACTTTATGATCTTAACACTTCACTCAAGTTTTCATGTTTTTGGCTGGCACTGGCCATTATTAACAGTTCCACAAATGATACCCAAGCAAACCTTATAGAATCACCAGTGTTTCAGGATGTTCATTCAGGTGTTTTCATTTGTAAGGGAATATAAAAAATCCCATGTGTGTCATTAAAATTTGACAGAATTATACTAAATAAAATTGATGTGATTAATGGCAATTTCTTTTAGATCAAGTAGAGAAAAAGTAATCATTCAATTTTGAGGAAAATTATGGAATCATCATCTAAAAGCATTACAAATGAATGAATGAATCTTTATTTCGGATAGATTAAAAGTAAAGATTAAAAAGAAACAGAATAATATAACAAAGGGGAAAAACCCAACAAGGTCAAATTAAACAGTAACTCCTCTGATTATACAGTTCAACATAAGTTATCCGAAATGGGTGATGGCTGAAGCCGCAGCTTATATTGCCCACCCATGTTCCATCCAAGAATTCAAAAGAAAAACAAAACAAGAGCGATTACAATTCAGAACAAAACTAAGACAAAACATGACAAAAAAAATCGAAGCAACAACACAGACTGGATATGATAATCCTTATGTGATTTTACATGTCATCTTGTATATATGTTTGGAGAATTTCTTCCTTTAGTTTTTGTTTAAATTGTCCAAGCGTTGTACATGATTTTAATTCAGGTCCAAAATCGTTCCATAATCTGACTCCTTGCAATGAAACACAGTGTTGCTTGGTGGTAGTTCTCACTGAAGGTTTTTGAAATACACATGTTCCTCTGAAATGATATTGTTTCTCCCTTATTTGGAACAACTTTTGGATATTTGCGGGCAGTGACAGATTCTTAGCTTTAAACATTATTACTGCAGTTTTAAAGTCAACCAGATCTTTCAACTTGAGAGCTTTTAATTTAAGAAAAAGTGGGTTTGTTGGTTCCCTGTAAGCAGCTTTGTTTATTATTCTAATAGCTCTCTTCTGAAGCATAAAGACTGGATATATGTTTGTTTTATATGTATTTCCCCATACTTCAGTACAATATGTCATGTATGAGAGTATTAATGAATGATACAAGGTATATAATGTGGGTTGATTCAGCAAATATTTCACTCTGTGTAGTATTGTGATTGATTTAGATATTTTACCTTTAATATAATTAATATGTGACTTCCAACACAGTTTATTATCAATTATTACTCCAAGAAATTTAGTTTCAGATACCCTTTCAATCTCTACACCATTTACACTGAGTTTAGATACTAAGTTGTTGTGATGGTTGTTAAAAACTATAAATTTTGTCTTACTTAAATTGAGCGTTAATTTGTTTGAATCAAACCACAGTTTAAGCTTTCCTAATTCCTTTCCGAGTGTATCCAAAAGTTGTTCCAAATTGCTTCCACTGCATAATAAATTAGTGTCATCGGCAAACAATATTAGATCCATTTTTTCCGAGACTTTACATATATCATTTATATACAGTGGGGCAAAAAAGTATTTAGTCAGCCACCAATTGTGCAAGTTCTCCCACTTAAAAGATGAGAGAGGTCTCCAATTTTCATCATAGGTATACCTCAGCTATGAGAGACAAAATGAGAAAAAAAAATCCAGAAAATCACATTGTCTGATTTTTAAAGAATTTATTTGCAAATTATGGTCGAAAATAAGTATTTGGTCACCTACAAACAAGCAAGATTTGTGGCTCTCACAGACCTGTAACTTCTTCTTTAAGAGGTCCCTCTGTCCTCCACTCGTTACCTGTATTAATGGCACCTGTTTGAACTCGTTATCAGTATAAAAGACACCTGTCCACAACCTCAAACAGTGAAACTCCAAACTCCACTATGGCCAAGACCAAAGAGCTGTCAAAGGACACCAGAAACAAAATTGTAGACCTGCACCAGGCTGGGAAGACTGAATCTGCAATAGGTAAGCAGCTTGGTGTGAAGAAATCAACTGTGGGAGCAATTATTAGAAAATGGAAGACATACAAGACCACTGATAATCTCCCTCGATCTGGGGCTCCACGCAACATCTCAACTTGTGGGGTCAAAATGATCACGAGAACGGTGAGCAAAAATCCCAGAACCACATGGGGGGACCTAGTGAATGACCTGCAGAGAGCTGGGACCAAAGTAACAAAGGCTACCATCAGTAACACACTACACCGCCAGGGATTCAAATCCTGCAGTGCCAGATGTGTCCCCCTGCTTAAGCCAGTACATGTCCAGGCCCGCTTGAAGTTTGCTAGAGAGCATTTGGATGATCCAAAAGAGGACTGGGAGAATGTCATATGGTCAGATGAAACCAAAATAGAATTTTTTGGTAAAAACTCAACTTGTCGTGTTTGGAGGAGAAAGATGACATAATGTCTGGCTCAGGAAACACGCACGCAGGCTCAGGGAACATTTAACAGCTTTATTCAACAACCAGGTATGTGTGGATGCGTGTTTGAGATGTGTGAATGGTGTGAGGGTGAACGCTGAGAATCGGGAACAGTGCAGCCAGGCAACCCGATGGAGAGAGCAGAGGACAAGGGTAAAAGGGCACTTCACCGAGACAGGCACAAAAGCAATGTGATGCTTACTTGCAGGTGAATGGTGGCTGGCGTTGGCCAGGAGTCTTGCCTGGGAGACAGCGTCCTGCTGCGCACACGAGGTGATGTGGAGAAGAGGGATGAGGAGTTGGCGATGATGGGAGAATCCGCCGCCAAGGAATCCACCTGTGCACAGGGGAGAATACTGCAGAGCAGGTGAGGAAATAATGAGGCTTACTTGTCGTAGCGTAGATCAGCAGGAAGGGAAGGAACGATCCTGCTGGAGGTTGAGCTCGGAGTAGCACAGACGGCTCCAGACCGATGCTCTGGGCTGAGTGGGCTAAATAGCCTGTGACTGACGAGGCGCAGGTGTGCGCGCAGCTTAGGTGGATGACGAGGAGCGGCAAGTTGTGACAAAAGAATGCTGAGTTGCATCCAAAGAACACCATACCTACTACCCCATGAAACATGGGGGTGGAAACTTCATGCTTTGGGGCTGTTTTTCTGCAAAGGGACCAGGATGACTGATCCGTGTAAAGGAAAGAATGAATGGGGCCATGCATATCGTGAGATTTTGAGTGAAAACCTCCTTCCACCAGCAAGGGCATTGAAGATGAAACGTGGCTGGGTCTTTCAGCATGACAATGATCCCAAACACACCGCCCGGGCAACGAAGGAGTGGCTTCGTAAGCAGCATTTCAAGGTCCTGGAGTGGCCTAGCCAGTCTCCAGATCTATCAACCCCATAGAAAATCTTTGGCGGGAGTTGAAAGTCCGTGTTGCCCAGCGACAGCCCCAAAACATCACTGCTCTAGAGGAGATCTGCATGGAGGAATGGGCCAAAATACCAGCAACAGTGTGTGAAAACCTTGTGAAGACTTTCAGAAAACGTTTGACCTCTGTCATTGCCAACAAAGGGTATATAACAAAGTATTGAGTTGAACTTTTGTTATTGACCAAATACTTATCTTCCACCATAATTTGCAAATAAATTCTTTAAAAATCAGACAATGTGATTTTCTGGATTTTTTTTCCCTCATTTTGTCTCTCATAGTTGAGGTATACCTATGATGAAAATTGGAGACCTCTCTCATCTTTTAAGTGGAAGAACTTGCACAATTGGTGGCTGACTAAATACTTTTTTACCCCACTGTACATATTGAATAACAATGGCCCCAAAACTGAACCCTGCGGGACTCCACAAGTAACCTTCAGTAACTGTGAGTTTTTGTTACCAATACATACATACTGATACCTGTAACTAAGTAACTAAGTAACTACTTAACCAGGACAGTGCTACCCCCCTAATACCACAATTTTGTAGTTTCTTTAATAATAAATTGTGATCCACTGTATCAAATGCTTTTTTTAGATCCAGGAATACCCCAACTGAATACTCTTTATTTTCAACGGCAGTTGATATTTTTTCTATAAATTCCATTAGAGCAAATGCAGTTGTCCTCTTGTGTCTGAACCCATATTGCTGCTCACACAATAAATTATTCTTCATTATGAAGTTGTCAGTTCTCTCACAGAATATTTTTTCAAGTATCAAATTTTTTTTTCAAGTAGTAAATTGCAGCAATAGTGAAATTGGTCTATAGTTTGAAAGTTCCCCTCTGTCACCCGTCTTGTATATCGGAATTACTTTAGCTATTTTCATTGCATTGGGAAATATACCTGTTTGGAGAGACAGGTTACAAATATACATCACTGGTTTCATTAAGCATTCGATAATAGTTTTGACAAATGAAAGAAACTTAGTGAGCAAGCTCACATATCAAGCACATCTGCATATCAGGGGCCCCTCATGAGAGCTGCAACCAACATAAAATGGACTTAAAAAGTTCAAGCCCCCCTCAGCAAAATAAATGGCATCCATCATTAGATGTGTCTGAAAATCGAATGCATCCAAGCTAAAGGTTTTGTGAAATGTGGTCAGTCTGATCAGAAATATAGACACTACAGGGATTACAACACAAAATGTTGAACAAACGAATGGACGAACAGGTCAAAAACACGATGCCCTCTGCAACTCTGTTGTGGCGGGTACAATAATAAATAATAAGACTTATTTGCACCTCCTCTGGCTTGAATTCTTTGGGGAACTGACTGACTTCAATAATGTAAAACTATATCATAACACTAATGCATGACAAGTAATTTTAACTGCATGTATAATTGTCTAGTTGAGTCAATAAGCCTGAATGTCATGGAGCGATGACTGCTGATGAATGTTGTGGAAAATGTTGCAGTAGTTGTGGTTTCGACAGGCTTCATAAAAGGTCGCACAGCAGGTTTTCTTTTTTAGGCAACAAGTAAATCTGGTTGTGACTATAAAACCTGTTGGTGAACTGTTGTGCAACCTTTTATTATCCCTGACAAAACCACAACAATTGCAACGTTTGTCAGCAGTCGCCGCTCCATGAAATACATGCTTTAGGAAGCTTTGGAGCAGTCCAACAGATTCCTTTCAGCTTCTGTGTGAACTAAATGGTGCCTTAACAAAAAGAAAAGAGAAAAGAAAACAGTGACAAGGGGGCACAAAATGCCAGAGGAGAAACTGAGACTATCATTATCCATGACTGCAGCACCAGTGAGTAACCCAAGTCAAATTCCAAAAGAAGAGAATCAGCAGAAGTGTCATATTTTACTGCTGTCACCACCCAAAAATCAGCAGCAGATTTTGAAACAGAGCAAAGGCAGATATAAATAAATAGTATTTGAAAAAAAATGGATGAAGAAAAACTTGGAGAGGTTTGGAAGGAACTGGGATAATATTGACCACATAACTCCTTACAGATGTGAGAACCATTGTTTAATGCATAGCAGACATTACATGTTCAGCTACTACCTAATGACTCCAATGGGACTTGGAAGAAGGAAAAACTGCCAAACTGCTTCGTATCGACAGACAAAAGATGATGAAAATCTGCACCATCTTTTGATTTTGACTCATAAACATGCAGGCTTAAAGATTTCTGTGCATCAGTATGGAGTGAAGGAGCCTCTCAAAGCTTTATTTTGGAGTAAACATACTCCTAAACACGCTGGCATACAGGGCTCGTTTTACCTCGCTATGAAATCCTTTCATGAACCTCGTGTGTCTGACAGCTGATTGCTGGTTTCCTCTGTGTGTGCAGAGACGCAATCGTTCTTTTGTACACACCTCATATTTGTGTTTTTCCTATCCGGTGTAATCAAACACAGCGCTTCATGCGCAGTCAATCAAGTGCTGATGTCAGGGGAAAGAGCTTAGGAAGAGCAGCAATCCGCACTACGCAACGTCTATGAAAGCGTTTCACTGCAGGTGGAACTGAAGGACTTATTTCTAATAATAAATGGGGCCGTTTTCTGTGCATCTGTCTTTATTGCATTCACTTATGACAGTTTCACTGCACTGCCAACTATCAGAATAAATTTTGTCAAACCCATAACATTTAGTTTTATTTAAACCCCCAACACATCTTTGTATTCAAAAAAAGTGACCCAAACACCCATAAAATGTCTTAAACGTCCCACGTTGTGCAAATATGGTCTTTGGGGGTTGAACCTTACAAAATGTGGCCTTGGATCACATGCATATCATTGAAATATTAAAATGTCACTGTGCAAAGAAATGCACACTGCCATTATTTAGTTAAGCCTAAAGGAGCAGATTCCATTGGGTTTAATTATGTCACAGACCAACAAGCCCCACCTTCATTTGCCTGTTAGCAAAACTAATGCAACCTGACTGCCTCCTTACTTGTGATTGGCCGACTGAAAAACCTTTACCCTATCAGATTAGGAACTTATTGATACTAATGAGGAGGACTTTTTGGGCAAAACCTTACAGAAAGATTTTTTAAGAAGCTGTGAAGCAACAAAGAAATGCTTTGGTCTTTAAAACCACATAAATATGTGCTTGAGGATGTCAAAACTGCACAGTCCACAGCTCTTTCTCAGTTATGATTACTCCAGGACTGTTGGGCAATTTGTGTTGATATCAAAAAGTTATGGGGTGGTCCCTCCATCTGTTCCAGTGTATAGAATGTAAACCATGGAACATTTCACTGGTGGTCTGGAATGACTTGAAACTGAATGTCCCACTTGAACATTGCTAAACTTAGAAAACGCCCGCTGTTACAGGAATATGTCCACATTGTTGTGGTATTATTCTAGTCATGTTTAGAGCCAAGAATGAGGACTGAATGTATTCATTAAAGTTAAGACAGTCTTAATAAATAAAACAACAGTTTTCAGCTGAACGACCATCCATCTATTAATCCCCTCAACAGTTTATCCTACATGGGGTCATGGAGGGGAATCTCAGGGCAGATCCCCAGTCCACCCAGGAGTTATTTCTACTGAAAGTCTACCTACGAAAGCCTGTTTACACAGTTCCTTTAATTTTCCAGATCTCCTCCTCTACTACAGCCTGTTTTTCATCAACATAATGGCTCCCATTGACAAGTGGGCATGTCTGCTTGGCATTGATTGGTGGTGGCCCCTGGGAATCTGACCAGGGGTATACCAGAAATAAGAGCATAGTGAAGTGATTCTCTGTTGGTTGTCCATCTGTGTGTGGATCTGTGTGGGAAACATGGAGTAAGTAGAGAAAGTTCACATGGTGCACAAAATTGGATAAAAGTTGAGTGTGAATCTAGATGATGCTGTTCCTGTGTGTAGCTAGAGAGGGCGTTTTCACACCTGAAAGTCTGCACCAAGCTCCGGTTATTTTGTTACATTGTAAACATTTGGTCCAGTTAGGTCTGGTTTCACACGCTCTTCATCCAAGTCGATCAAACAACTTTACGTAACTCACTGATGTCCTGTTGTCATGATGACGTTTATATGTAGACGCTGCAGTTAGCAAGTGTGCTACTCACCCTCTGAGGTATTTTCTGCGGCTCTTGGCACATTGGTAACTGCACTTTAAGTGAAAACTGGTTCAGACTCAATCAAAATAATCTGGACTGTGGAGAGAGGAATAACCAGGCAGAGCAGTCCAGAACAAAGCAGGTTTTATTAATTTCTCTCTCTCACGTCATCCAGAATCACAAGCATCAGAAAAAGTCACAGGTCGCAGGCACCTCTCCTTTTATAGCCTATGACCTGCTCAGTCACCTGTGGTGCTAGGGCTAGGGCCTAGCCCACTGTGCGCATGTGGAGAGGAGCAAACTATGGAACACATCATAGAGGCTTGCCCGCTCCAAAGACTGGAAGGAGGATTACACACCCTCCATACAGCAAACCAGGAGGCAACTGCTTGGCTTAAGGACTTTGCATTCGCTAAATAATAATAACCTGTGGTGCTGCAGTAACATGAAAGACGTTGCAATTCCCGTTCTCTTTGTCAGTGTTTGCATCAACACACCAACCCCCGCATCAACACACAAACCCCCCCATGACCATTCCGTCTGAGTGAAAACATACAGTACTGAGTGGATCCCCCCCCGCCCCGAAACTCAGACTGAGCTTTAACCCTCATGCCCTTTGGGCTTCAGCCTACGTCCGTAGCGGCTGCGGCTCCAAGGCACTGCTGTGCCGGTGGGGGGCTCCTGGGGGTGCGTTCGTCTGTGGGGGGACATTGGGAGGGGGGGAAACATTTTTAGCATGCCATTGTGACTGATCTGACGAGTCATGTACCTGGGGAGCTCTCAGCGGGGGTCGTCCGCGCTGAGGAGCCCGGGCCAACACCATCTGCTCGTCTGCTAAAACGAAAGCGGGCTTAAGCCTGTCTATACAGACTGTTTCCCTGCGTCCCCCCAAGTCTAACACAAAATGTTTCTCTCCGGGTTCCAGCACTCTGAACGGGCCATCGTAGGGCGGGCGCAAGGGGGTCCAGTGGGCATCGTGCCTGACAAACACGAACGGCGCATCCTTCAAGGCCTTTGGCACAAAAGCACGTGGAAAACAGTGGTGGACCAGACCGGGTACCGTCCCTGCCACTGCGCTATGCGGTGAAAGCGGGGATGGATCGGTGTTTGGCGCGGGGCTGTCCGGCAAAAATTCCCCTTGGAGCCGCAGCGGCTGGGAAAAAACCAGCTCTGCTGGGGAGGCTGCCAAATCCTCCTTCGGTGCTGAACGCAACCCTAATAAAACCCAAGGCAACCGGTCCACCCAATTTGCATCCGTAAGTGAAGCCCTGAGCGCTGCTTTAAGCGACCTATGGAAACGCTCGCATAACCCATTGGTCTGGGGGTTGTACGCGGCCATGCGATGAATTGTGACGCCCAGGCTCCGGGCCATGGTGGACCAGAGGTCGGAAACAAACTGCGGGCCCCGGTCGGATGTGATATCCAAAGGAGTGCCGAAACGTGCCACCCATGTCATCAAAAAAGCATGTGCAACTTCTGCGGACGTGGTGGAAGCTAGCGGGACTGCTTCGGGCCAGCGCGTGGTGTGGTCCACCACTGTCAGGAGGTGCGTGAACAACTCAGCAGGTGGCGAGCCTGCTCCAACGGCACCCAGCCCACGACAAATACGAGGTTCTCAAAACCGAGCTGACCCGGCGCTATACGCTCTCAGACTGCGAGAGAGCGGAAAGGCTCCTGACACGCTCCGAGTTGGGAGACGGGTCAGTGGTCGAGTTAATGGAGAAGATGTTGGTGCTGATGGGCACAGATGACGGACATTCCCTCTTTGCCCACCTTTTCCTCCGGAACCTCCCGATGGCGGCCAAGGGGGTCCTTGCCAATTCACCGCTGCTGCCCGCGCGCAACTAACGGGCGCAAGCGCAAGAGGCGGATCAGATTATCCTCACCACCAGAGCCCGTGAACGCAGCGGCGTCGGGACCCAGCGAGACAGCCAGCGAGGGCGAAGAGCCAACGACGGTGGCTGCAGCGGAGGCCAAGAAGCACCGGAGAGACACATTCTGCTTCTATCACCGCCGTTTTGGAGAGGATGCATGCCAATGCGTGCCACCGTGCCAATTCAAGTGCTTGGGAAACGCTAGGGCCGGCAGTTGGTAGCAGCTGCGACCGCCGGTGAAGCGAGCAAGCTGCTCTATGTGACAGACTCATGCTCGGGGAGATGGTTCCTTGTGGACTCCGGCTCCCAAAAGAGTCTCATCCTGCTGTCCTACGCAGACCGGCTGGCAGAAACCAGCGGCCCCGAGCTGACGGCTGCAAACAGCTCAGACATTAAGACTATTGATGAGAGGACACTGACTGTATCCTTGCACGGCCGTACATACCAATGGACATTCGTCATAGCGGCATGCAGCTTCCCCATTTTGGGTGCTGATTTTTTGTGTGCACACGGTCTACTAGTCATTGTTACTAACAGACGCCTGATTAACGCAATGTCTTTTGATTCTCGCCCCTGTACAGCTAGAGGAGCCGGGCCCACAATGCTAGCCAACGTCACAGCTCCAGGGGATAAGTTCCACACACTACTCACCCAGTTCCCAGCACTCACAGTCCCGACCTCAGCACCTGGACGCAGCTAAACTGGCCATAGCGCGCGAGGAGTTTGCCAACTTGGAAAAGTTGGGCATCATCAGACACTCAAACATCCCAGGGGCATCCCCGTTACATATTGTTCCTAAAGCCAAGGGATCGTGGTGACCGTGCAGAGATTTCCGCAGATTGAACAACGCCACAGCGCACGACCGCTACCCGATCTCCCATATTCAGGATTTTTCCGTCCACCTCACCGGGGCACGCATTTTTTCCAAGATAGACCTGGTCCGCGGTTACCACCAGGTCCCGGTGCAGATTGAGGACATACCTTAAGACGGCAGTAACAACCCATTTGGTCTTTATGAGTTTTTACGCATGCCTTTCAGGTTAAAAGGTGCGGCGCAGACATTCCAACGCATGATGGATGCGGTGTTGCATGATCTGCCGTTTGTGTTCGTCTACCTGGATGACATCCTCATGGCCAGCATGTCCAAGGATGAACACGTAGCCCACCTCAGGACAGTTTTCCAGAGGTTGGAGGAGCACGGATTAATAATCAACCTGGCGAAGTGCCAGTTCGCGGTGACAGGAATCGATTTTTTGGGCCACTGCATCTCACTAGAGGGTGTGATACCCTCACCAGACAAAGTGCGTGTAGTGGCAGATTTTCCCCGGCCTCAGACGGTCAGGGCGCTGCAGGAGTTTTTGGGGATGGTTAACCTTTACAACCGTTTCCTCCCCCACGCAGCTCAGCTCATGCAGCCGTTGTACGCCGCGCTTAAGAAACGGAAACCGGCGGACAGAGTCAACTGAACTCCTGAGCGAGAGCAGGCATTTTCCGAGGTTAAAACAGCCCTGGCAAACGCTGCACTGCTGGCACACCCAGACCCGGTGGCTCGGATAGCGCTCACTACCAACACATCGGATGTGGCCATAGGGGCCGTCGTGGAGCAGCTCGTTGCAGGTTCTCTTCAGCCACTTGTTTTTTTAGCAGGTCTTTGCGCGACAGTGAGCCTAAATACAGCGCGTTCGACAGGGAGTTACTGGCTCTCCACCTGGCCATATGCCACTTCCAGTTCTGGCTGGAAGGGCGCACCCTCACTGCGTTCGTGGACTACAAGCCGCTAGCGTACGCTATGGCCAAGGTTTTGGAACCATGGTTGGGCCGGCCCCCCGTATCAACACACAAACCCCCCATGACCATTCCGTCTGAGTGAAAACATACTGAGTGGATCCCCCACAGGACTAGTTTAGTGAGGCTGGAATATTATCCAGGTCTTCATTAAAAAGTAAGTTCATCCTTCTCATTAGCCGTGTTGATTTTCAGCTGGGATTGCTCCTCCAATCTTTCACATACTCTCTGTCATATCCCCTCCGAAAATATCTGGTAAGCTTCTGCATTTTTATGATTTTATTTTAATTGGTTATTTATGCAGGTAATGGATTATATTTCAATTAAAACCTGGGTCGCTTCCTCTCTCCAAGTCAAACGGCTAATTTTCCCTCATTGGCTGCCTTAACTTTGTTTGGTCTGAAAGTCCCAACCTTTCTGAAAATTGCCTTCACACTCTAACCGAACCATAGCAAGCTTCAGTTTGACCGAGACCACCTCGTTTTGCCAGACCAAATTTTGTCTCTTTGGTCCGGACAGTGGTTTGGGGTAGCATTCTCACCTAAAATTTTGGTCTGGACCAAACTGAAAAGTCTTAAAGTCCGGAACAAAGGGATGGGTGTGAAAGCACCCTAAGAGTGAGCAAAAATGGAAGATCTAATTTTGATTTTTTTTTTTTCCAATGATGGTGAATACTGGGTCGATTTAACTTAAGTTTATATCTTCTGGTCAAAATTCGATAACCAGTTAAAGACTGCATTTTTACATCCTTCAACTGGGCCATTCAGGATGCTGAAAGATCCCATATTGTGCAAAATGGTGTTTTCTTGGGTTTTAACCTTTTAAAATACACCAATTAGTCATATGTATCCAGTTAAAATGCTAGCTTCCCAATGACATACACACTGCCTTTATTTAGCTACACTGTTACAGAAATGAACAGATTGCACTTTTTATGGTGTCAACCAACAAGCGCCACCATCAGTTTTCCAAGAGATGTGACTCAAACGCTCCAGGACTGCTTCTTTACTTGTGATTGATCTATTAAAAAAATTTTTTTATACAATCGGATTAGAGGTTCCTTACCACTGAGCAGGCTGTAAACTGATTGTTTAAGAGATAGCTTTACAGTTTTTTGTTTTTTTTTGATAAGCTGTAAAACAACAGAAATGTTTTGTGTCTTTGAAGTCACACAAATATATGAACTTAAAATGAATCCCTGGAAAATACACAACATGGGACCTTTAAAACATTCATTAAGATTTCAGCAATTTAGCATAAATGAGGAAGAAACATTTTATTACAGCATTCTACTAACACATTACTAAGTATGCAACTATTTGGACTGCAGTTTATAGCTGTCCAACTAGGAGTCATTAAGTCAGATGATTTTTTTTATAGTTAGTGGTTTTATGACTAAATACTGTGTGTGGTTGAGTAATCATATTCAGCTAGACAGGTTTTTGTAGTAAAGCTGAGAGAATATACATAAATATACATACACAAATTATGAGCATACCTGCATCTTAAAAATGTTTTGAAACGATATATTAATCAGTCTATCCACAAATAAACTCTAGGAAATGGCATTTTTCCCTTGATCAAACTGGCAGAATTACATTTTGAGTTTATGGAAGTCACTACATGACTGTGTTTCTGCTCTATACATTTTAAACCTGGAAACCTGAGCCATGCAAAGGTAACTGTAAGTTGTCACCATTTTTTTAACTTGAGTAAGAGTAAGACAGTATCTATTAAAAACGTTTCTTTAGTGATTAATGACAATCACCAGTTTCCGGGGTGTTTTTTTTTTTCTTATAAATTTTAAAACTATTTTCCCCATATATTTAGAACATTTTTATTTTGTATTTAGAACGTTTTCCTCATAAATCTGAAAACTTTTTTCCAAATTAATTCTTAGTTTTTAACCACATCAGTTTGCATCTTTTTAGTCATAAACTTGGAATGTTTTTCTCATATTTTTTAACAAAAAACTGTGATTTTTTTTGTACATTTCAGACTAATGTCATGAATAAATGAGATTTTTCTTATACATAAATACATAATATACATAAATTTGTGACTGTTGATTATGTGACTTTTTCATGCAAATTTGCAAATTGTTCCTCATAAATTTGTAGTTTTCTTTCATAAATTTTCAACTTTTTTTCTTGTTCCTTTGCAACTGAACCAGAAGAGATGAACAATGATTTCACCTTCATCTCAATAAAAGAAAGCTAAAAACCTACTAAAATGACAAAATGGTCCTTTCTGTGTTATTACAGTATAAACAAACACATTTGTATAGTAGATTGGATTACTGTAATGGTCTTTTAACTGGACTACCCAAAAAAACTATTAAACAGTTGCAGTCTATAGAAAATGCAGCTGCAAGACTTTTTTTTTTAATATAAACATGTTTATTGAGCTTTTGAGGGTCACAAGCAATACAAAATAGCAAACCTCTTTTTCAACCCCCAAACTCCCACCCCATCACCCCGTCTCCACACAAGGGGGGGGGGATACATGAATAATAATAAATACAACAATACAAATTTGTCAGAAGCAGAAGATTTTTCATCTTTAGAACACAATCGGAAATAATGGTGGTCTATTTGGCAATGCACTTTGACATCTCAGTCCATGCAAGACCATAGAGGCCACTCCCTGGGCCTGGGCTCCATCTCTTCCTATATAGTTCAAAAAGGGGTCGCATATATCAAAAAAAATGAAAAGGCTTGTCTTTGAGCCAGAAGCTGATAGCTTCTAACGGGATGAGTTCCATCACACCCCGAATCCAATGTGTAACTGTAGGAGCAGAGTCTGAGGTCCATAGAAGAAAAATCCATCTTCTTGCACTAAAGAGAAGCACCTGCAACAGTTTGAGTGCAGAGAAGCGGAGATTCAGTGGGGTAGGATTTACTCCTAGAATGCAGATGAGGAGTGAGGGCTAGATTTTTCTTGAATATAATATCATTATTTTTTTTTACAAATTTTTACCCAGAAGTCATTAATGAGAGGACATTCAAATAAACTGTGAAAATATGAACCTTCAGAAATCTTGCACTTATTACAAAATTTTGAGAATAGAAGGTTATACTTATTGCATTTCACTGGAATGATATGGAGCCTGTGTATGATCTTGGACTGTAACTCTCTAGCTTTGTTAGTAAAAAGGTAGTTTGCACTACCTGACCTCACCTCATCCCATATATCAGGTGAAAATGATTCTCCAAAATCCACTTCCCAAAGAGATCTGACATGAGCTGTACAATCACCGGATGGGACTGAGAGGGTCTTGTAGAACCTAGTGATTTGTCACGATCTGAGCAGGGGGGATTCCACCGTGCTCAGTCTCATTGCCTTTTTCCATATTTGTATAGTTATTGTATTTTCTGAGTTCCAGTTCCTGTTATTTTATCCTTGGCTGGTTTTCACATATCTTGTATTGTTTTCTAAGTGTGACTTATTTTCCTGTTTGCGTTCATTGTAGTTTTGTTATTTTTGTATTTGGGGTTACTTGTATTTTTTCCATCGGTCTTTATTTGTCTTCATTCTAGTTATACCATTATATTTGTATTTTGCCAGTTCCTTCTCTCTCTCTCTCCGGGGTTACAGCTGTCAGAGGCACTTCTGGGTTTTACCCTGGTTGTGGGCGGTGCCCCTGTCAAGTTGTCAGCCCTGTCTCCTCTCCTCATGACTCACAGCTGATTGTAATCACTTTCACCTTCTGTCTGCTCATGTGATTCACACCTGATGTCACTTGTGATAATTGATTGTTTGCCTTATTTAAGATGGGCCTGCTCAGCTACTCTTTGTTAAGAGTCTCATCATTCTCATCCCGGTTAGAACCCATCCTTGTTTCAACGTGTATTCCGGTATTTCATCCCGCCTTCACCTTGTTGTAAGTTTTGTTTGTGCACTTTTGGATTTATTGTCTTCTTCATTAAATGTCACAAACTGCAGTTCAGCGTGTGGGTCTCCCTTTCTGCCCCGAGGGGCGATTCATGACAGTGATTAGTCTTCTAGTGTCTGGTTTGTGACTCACCTCCTCCAGAGAAGAAAGAGACAACCCATTAGGGCGCTTCTTAATGGATGAAGAAATAAAACTATGGATTTGCAGATACCTAAAAAAGTTATTCTGTGGGAGGTTATAATTCTTTCTGAGCTGCTCGAAAAACAGCAGAGTGCCCTCTGTCATCAAGTCACTAACAGTTTTTACGCCCCTATCAAACCACAAGGAGAAGGCTTGGTCGGCCAGACCAGGAGGAAAATCAGGGTTTAAATAAATAGGTGTGAGGAGAAGGAAGAAGCCATCCTAATTTCCAAGCTTCTTCACCATCCTCCAAACTTTTAAAGTATTGTGTAGAATAAAATTCCCCTTTAACCTGAGACAAACCCATTTCTTAGATGCATATAATGTGTGGCTAAGAGGAATAGGGGCCGCCGGAGCCACCTCTATATTAAGCCAGGTGGATGTCGGGTTATTTTTAAACTTGTGCGAAATGCATTGGCAAGTAACGCCGATGTGCTAGCCCCAGATTCCTCCCAAGCTTGGCCGCAGAGGGATGGAGGATCTGCAGCTGGTGACCGCTACAACAGCTTCAGAAGAGGACAGGGCCAGACCGACGAGCACAGGAGAACCGTGTGCTCAGCAGCACCATGTCAGGCCGAGCTGAGCCCCTCTTAAGCTGGATTTATGCTGCACCTCTGCTGCCCGTGTACGTGCAACCAGAAACCTCATGTGACGAAATTTACATCGTCTCCACTCCGCTAGTGTATGCAGGACTCTACTGCAGACGACCGTGTGCAGCTCAAATTTTGTGACCGGGTGGCCTACCCATGACCTGAATGCGTTGACAGAGCATGCGCAAGACTGAATGTCCCATTCATGAGGTGGCTCTACCAACACAACATGCAGAGACAAAGTAGACGAGGAAGACAACAAGGAGGCGGAAGACGAGAATAAACAGACATGGATCCTTTTGCAGCACAGGGGAAATGCAGCATGAATAAGGCTTTAGGGTTATGGACTTGGTCCGGGTTCGAGGAGAGGAACGTCCACGTCGACAGCCAGCGAAACATCAGGAGTATCTGCGCATTGTGGCTAAGCTAGGCGCAGCATACTTCCAGCTGTCTGATGGCTCGGCGAGGCACGCCAATCAGCTTCGGCGTGTCCGGGAAGAGGCTTCTGGTGACAGGGCTGGACGAGAGTGAGAGTCGGTGGTGATGAGGAGAGGCGTTTTCATCAGGGAGATCAGCCATTGTCTCAGGGGCCTGCTGCTTCCAGGGGAGTGTCTGCTCAGGGGTTGCCCTGTGCCCCCGCCCCCCCGGTTGCAGGTTCTGCTTCTCCTGCCCAAGGGACAGTGCTGTAAATTTTGTGTAATAGTTCTGATGTTCATATGTTTATGCATGTTGTAAAATGGGGTTGTTTTGTGTGGGTTTTATTATTTTAGGAACGAGTGATTTTAGGAATGATTTTAGCTTATTAATGGACTTTTCATTTAGCTTATCAGGTGGCAGAATAATCCACCATGCCATGTGGGCAGGACGATAGTCCACCCATTCGCCCTATTTTAAGCTTTGTTGTGTGAATGTGTTAGGCCATTTAGATGCTGTTATGGATGCCCCTTGCAGGGCATCAATGAGACGCTAGAGGCCGACCAGTGACTTTTCTTGTTTATTAACAAAAGACTAAAATGACAAAATAAGCAGCCACGTGGGGTAAAACCACGAACACAAACTATGACACAAGATAACGGACTCAGAAGATTAACTATGAACTGGAGCGAGGTCGGAGCCTATGCTGTATAATAATGCTTTTTTTTTTATTTAACACTTTTATAACGCTGTCAAAATAAAAGCCCTGGAGGAGGCCATAAGACAAGACCCGAAATAAGATAGAACAAGGAAAATACTGGACAACCTGAGCACAGATGGGATCGGCGCTCAGACCGTCACAGTACCCCCCCCCCCCCCGTTCACAAGGTGAATTCCAGGTGTAAAGTTGACATCCAAGCCCCCCCCAACCAGAAGGCTACCAGGACCGACCCAGCGAGGGCGGAGGGGGAAACAGGCCAGGAGGGAGAGAACCAAAAAAAAACCAAAACAAAGAATGACACAGGAAAGAAAAAAAAAAAAAAACAACCACAAGGGACAGGTAACATGGATGAACATAAAATGGCGTGGCTAGACACACTTCAGCGAAATACTCCGGTACAATGGAATGAATAACCAAAAATATAAGAAACATACCTCCAGGTCAAGGAAACAAGAAAACCAAAATACAGATATACTTCAGAAAAAAAAAAAACCCACAAGTACCATGTAAACCAAGGAGGAGAAAGAAAAAATTCCATAACTACAGAGTAGGAAGACAAACTATAGATAACGTACTGTGAGACCATAATTAACAAACACTTAAATAAAACATTAGAAAGTATGTTTATCCAGCAAGTGCAGTTTGATAGCAAATTTGGTTTTCACAAGTTAGCTACAAGAAAGCAGAAGTGCAGCATGAGACAGAGTTTGCACAGTATTGTTCATGTCTACTCTCCTAAGCTAAATAAAATGCAAAATAATTTCCTGAGAACTGCCAGATAATCAAAAAGGAAAATTCACTTCCCAAGGTATGTGTATAAAGAAAATCTATGTAAAAACAAAAATAAATGCTGCCAAGCAAACAGATCCTTCCACTCAGTAAAATATTGAAATGGAGGCCTAATGCTCAAAAACACTGATTTTAAGTATGTCGTTATTGAAAGTCTTAAACAAAAATGATAATCATCTCCTTCTCTCTGCAACGGCAACGAGGTTTCCAAAGCAATTATACCAAGAACACATAGATCATACTACCAAAATAAGAAACTGGGCTGAACAGAAAGACAGAGCACATCGGAACCGAAATACTAATGATAATAATAATAATAAGCACAGAAAGCAGGGCAAAAATCAAGATTACAGAACATAAGAGACATGATAATGAAAATAAACACAACGACTAAACTAAGGCTAAGGCAGGAAAACACAATGAACAGAGGGCGAGGACACGGCTGAACTCATGTCCCGAAGGTCACAGAAAACAAAAAATGACAACATAAAGCGAGGACATCCAGACCCTAACAACAAGTAATAAATTGATAAGATGGAGAAAAAAAGTTAAGGGAGAAAAAAAAAAAAAACCAACTTCAGGGATACCAGCAGGTAGAGAGCAGAGAAGAAAAAAAAGACAGTTCAGGTGGGCTACCCGCATCCAGATTCCACCTGACTGTGGGGGAAAAAAGCAGTTTGTGCGGCCTACCCAAATCCCAGACCCAGGAAAACAGTACCTCAGGTGGCCGGACCAGCTTGCCGAACCAACAAGGCAGTTCTTCAGGCGGACGACCCAGAACGCAGAACCCATGAAGCAGTTTCTTGGGCGGCCGAACCAGGTCGCCAATCCAACCAGACGGTTCCTCAGGCGGCCGTCCCACATCCTTAGACCACCAAGACCAGAGGGGGAAGTTCAGATACGGCCTCCCTACCGAGAGGGACAGCAGGGGAGAGCCAACCCGAATGAGGGGAACCCCAACGGCACCCGGTGGGGAAAAATATAAGGAAAGAGGAGGAACCAGCCCGGCGTCCGGCTGAAGGAAATCCACAGCTCCCTCACTAGCCTCGAACCGAACCGGCGCTGCACCCTCGATGGACGCTGATTGGGCCGGTGCTGCGTCCTCGACGGGCCCCGACTGGACCGGTGCTGCATCCTCGACGGGCCCCAACTGGACTAGTGCAGCACCCACGTCAGACCCCGATTGGGCCAGCAAAGCATCAGGGATGACCTCCGAGCACGAACCTGGAGCCTCCACAATGATGACCGGAGCTGATTGGTCTCCGGTGACCCTGGGAGAAGGCTCAGAGAAACAAAAGGAACCGGGATCAGGATCACCAGCAGCGGCAGAGCCCGGCAAGACGAGCTTGGATGCAGCGGTCGGCTGCACCCGGCTCATTTCCCCGAGAGACAGGCAAGAATGTTCTAAGAGCGGAGATTAATAAGACAAAATAGAGCACTTGCCTGATCTCAGGCTCTACCGCCGTCCAGGACTCTGACGATCCAGGTTCAATGATCTGGAGGTCCATTCCTGGTTCCGACACGACTGCGGCGGGCTCTGCAGCTGGCATGATGGTCGTTACAGTCTGGGAACCCCCCAGCACTGAAGCCCACGCCGACGGCCCGTACGGCGTGGTGGCAGGGGATCCGTGACCTGCTGGGTCCGACTGCTCCTCCAAGGAGACCCGGGGATGCTCGATCGTCGGCACAAGCTCCAAAAGGCAGTCTGCCCTTCTCCTCTGCCCGTGACGTGGCTGTGGGGCCGGCACCAGGCTCTCCAGGGCCGCAGGCTTCTCCTTCATCCAACGGTCAATTCCTGGCACCGGGGGATGCTCGTAGAGAGGAGAAGGAGACACAGAGGATGCAGGTTCAATATTTATGGCTACAGCAGGTGGAGGAAGCTCAGTGGACTGTGAACCCCGCGCTCCACCCCCAGGAGTCAGACAAGGCAATTCATTATATGGAATGTGAGAATGAAACAGCACTTGCCTGTTCTCCTGAGGACCGATGGTGACTGCTGTGGTGGGCTTGGTTCCTCCCTTTCCCCTATGGATGGTGACGGAGGGCCCCACGGGAAGACGAAGAGGAGCCACTCTCGCAGGACCTGAGATGGGCGGAGCCAGAGCAGGACTCGTTGAGCTCACAGCAGCTGTAGAGAGCGCCGAGGAGGAGGGAGGAGCAGCCGAGGCAGTCCGGGGATGAGGAGCTGACAGAACAGCGGGGACGAATGACCCGGAGGCTGAGGCTGCTGTCTGTCCCTTCCATCATGACGCAGGGGTAACAGCTGGCTGGAAGGCAGAGTTCTCACGGCAGCCCGGAACAGGATCCGGACGGGGATCTCGCTGAGGCTGATTGCTGGCGGAGTGACAACGTCTGCCGGCAGAGGGCGAGGCTAGGTTCAGATCTGGAAAGCGCCGCTGCTGCGCAGAAACGGAGGCTAGCAGCTCGGCGTACTCTGGATAATCATGCAGTTCAGGATGGACCTCCACCAGTCTAACTGCCGCCACCACATGCTTTAAAATCTGGCTGGGATGAGAGGAAGAGTGTGCTTCAGCTACACGGCCCCTGCGTCTCTTCACGGGGAAGCCCGGCTGTCCTCTCCTTCCGCTGCGGATGGGAACGGCACTTTGGTGACATAGACCCCTGGGCTGGATGGATGGCAGGAACCGGATCCCGAGGCGAGGAGCGGGGATGCCTCACCACCGGCTTTGACTTCGGCTTCCTGCTGGGACTTCTCTCCGGCCCACGGATCCTCTCCTGAAGTGCCGTAATTTCGGCCATCCTCTTCCTGCTCTCGACGTGATTGGCATGGTGAGGATTGCGCTTAAGTGCCGCCTCTGCGAGGTCCAAATACCAGCGTGGGCCACCGGGGGTGACGTCGCTACGAGCTCAGGAGAGGATGCCATCTACCTCAATGAGATACACGATTAGCTCATAGCCCAAGTCCAAAGAATAGCCCTTTCCTGGCAACGCCATTCCCCGGAACACACTGGCACATGGAGAAAAAAAAAAAAAAGGGAAAAACTACAAGCCCAAAACAACCTCACGGTGGCCGGCGTCTCATTTTGGTTGCGACCTACTGTTACGAATGGCCCTTGCAGGGCATCAATGAGACGCTAGAGGCCGAACAGTGAGTTTGCTTGTTTATTAACAAAAGACTAAAATGACAAAATAAGCAGCCACATGGGGCAAAAACACGAACACAAACTATGACACAAGATAACGGACTCAGAAGAATACAGTAACTATGAACAGGAGCGAGATCAGAGCCTACGCTGCATAATAAACACTTAGAAGAAGAAGGGCGAAGATGAATCACGGGAAAGACGGGAGCCGGGGATTGGAACTCCAGTCGCGTACACGGAGGTGCACAACGTTGTGTTGTAGGTCGCAGCGAGGAGTAAGCCTCAGCTGCTCCCTTAAATGGAGAAACAAAACCCAATCAGGAAAGGGGAATGTAATTAATGAAATACCATACAGCTGTCACGGCGTGGCTCGGCTTTGACAGCCGGAAGTCCGACGTGATGCTGTCAAAATAAGAGCCCTGGAGGAGGCCATAAGACAAGACCCGAAATAAGATACAACAAGGAAAATACTGGACAACCCGAGCATGGATGGGATCAGCGCTCAGACCATCACAGATGCATCAGTTTTTGTTTTATTAGTGCGTGACTTGGGTCCCAAATCATGGAGGGCTTTGATTGTGTGTGTGTGGTTTTGGACTTTTCTATGGGGAGAGGAAATGTGGTGTTAGTGTTTGGCACCTTATTCTAAAATGTGAGGTAGTGGTGGGCACTTCCTGTTCCGCCACTGCACCGCCCTATAAATCGCAGAGAGCATCCATGATGCAGCCTCTTTGACCGGTGCCCTCTGCCAGGTGCCTACTGTGTGTCCGCTGTTCTGACATCATTTAATAAAGCCGTGTTCGTCCAGCCATCTGGCCTCATCCTTCATTAAGGTATTTTACCGTACATAATATGGCCCCTGGGCTCTGCACGCCCACGGTGCCTTGGTCCTCCATCTGGAGGCCCATGAACTCTGACAGGCCACCCCGGTATGGCATGTTAATCCATCTGGTGATCCTTGGACTTTGGTAGGCCACCCGACATGTCATGTCCATCAGTCCAGTGGTCCAGGGACTTTGGCTGACCACCTGTAGAACATTTTCTCTTTTTTGGGGGATGGGGGGCTGTCATAATTTGGGCTTGATCAGAGGATAAAGGCTACAGTTTATGTTCAGTTATTGTTTTTTCTGTGTTTATGCATGATTATCATTTGCATTTATTGCACCCTGTGTTCCCCTGAGTCCTCTCTCATTGTCTTCTGTGTCATCCCCTGTATGGTCTTGAGGCATTGTGTGTACCTGTTCACCTATTGTTCCAGCTCCTCATGTTTTCCGTACCCATAGCCACTGCCCTCTCTGTATTGCTCCTACAGTATCTCACAAAAGTGAGTACACCCCTCACATTTTTGTAAATATTTTATTATACCTTTTCATGGGACAACACTGAAGATATGACACTTTGATACAATGTAAAGTAGTCAGTGTACAGCTTGTATAACAGTGTAAATTTGCTGTCCCCTCAAAATAACTCAACACACAGCCATTAATGTCTAAATCGCTGGCAACAAAAGGGAGTACACCCCTAAGTGAAAATGTCCAAATTGTGCCCAATTACCCATTTTCCCTCCCTGGTGTCATGTGACTCGTTAGTGTTACAAGGTCTCAGGTGTGAATGGGGAGAAGGTGTGTTAAATTTGGTGTTATTGCTCTCACACTCTCTCATACTGGTCACTTGAAGTTCAACATGGCACCTCATGACAAAGAACTCCTGAGGATCTGAAAAAAAAAAAAATTGTTGCTCTACATAAAGATGGCCTAGGCTATAAGATTGCCAACACCCTGAAACTGAGCTGCAGCATGGTGGCCAAGACCATACAGCAGTTTAACAGGACAGGTTCCAGTCAGAACAGGCCTCGCCATGGTCGACCAAAGAAGTTGAGTGTATGTGCTCAGTGTCATATCCAGAGGTTGTCTTTTGAAAATAGACATATGAGTGCTGCCAACATTGCTGCAGAGGTTGAAGGGGTGGAGGGGTCAGCCTGTCAGTGCTCAGACCATACACCGCACACTGCATCAAATTGGTCTGCCTGGCTGTCGTCCCTGAAGGAAGCCCCTTTTAAAGATGATGCACAAGAAAGCCTGCAAATAGTTTGCTGAAAACAAGCAGACTAAGGACATGGATTACTGGAACCATGTCCTGTGGTCTGATGAGACCAAGATAAACTTATTTGATTCAGATCGTGTCAAGCGTGTGTTGCGGCAACCAGGTGAGAAGTATAAAGACAAGTGTGTCTTGCCTACAGTCAAGCATGGTGGTGGGACTGTCATGGTTTGGGGCTGCATGAGTGCTGCTGGCACTGGGGAGCTACAGTTCATTGAGGAAACCATGAATGCCAACATGCACTGTGACATACTGAAGCAGAGCATGATCCCCTCGCTTTGAAAACTGGGCCGCAGGGCAGTATTCCAACATGATAATGACCCCAAACACACCTCCAAGACGACCACTGCCTTGCTAAAGAAACTGAGGGTAAAGGTGATGGACTGGCCAAGCATGTCTCCAGACCTAAACCCTATTGAGCATCTGTGGGGCATCCTCAAACGGAAGGTGGAGGAGCGCAAGGTCTCTTAACATCCACCAGCTCTGTGATGTTGTCATGGAGGAGTGGAAGAGGATTCCAGTGGCAACCTGTAAAACTCTAGAGAACTCCATGCCCAAGAGAGTTAAGGCAGTGCTGGAAAATAGTGGTGGCCACACAAAATATTGACACTTTGGGCACAATTTGGACATTTTCACTTAGGGGTGTACTCACTTTTGTTGCCAGTGGTTTAGACATTAATGGCTGTGTGTGGAGTTATTTTGAGGGGACAGCAAATTTACACTGTTATACAAGCTGTGCACTGACTACTTTACATTGTATCAAAGTGTCAGATCGTCAGTGTTATCCCATGAAAAGATATAATAAAATATTTACAAAAATGTGAGGGGTGTACTAACTTTTGTGAGATAATGTACATTGTTGCCCTGTGTGTCCATTGTCACATTTCATGTGTTTCCCTTGTCTGTGATTGGCCGTGTGCCCCTGCCCATCCTGTCCCCCTCCCCTGCAGTCGTTTCCCTGATGCCCTTGATTGTGCCCACCTGTTCTGTGTTGTGCTGATTATCCCCTGTTTATATGTGCTGGGTCCTGCCTGTCAAGTGTGGCATCATTAATGTTAACGCTGTGTATGACTCATCCTGTCATCAGTCCTGTCTAGCTCCCCGTGTGTTTATGTATTCCCGTATTATTTTCCAGCCCCCATGCTGTGTCTTTATTTTGCTCCTTTGTGTTTTTTGTTAATAAATAATTGTTTGCACCAAAGTCCTGCCTGCACCTTGGGTCCTTCCACCACCCACATCAGACCCATGACGCTACTGTGTGTGTTGCGATGTGTTTTGAACCTGTATACTGACTTTTGTCATTTTATTCTTTTTACTTTGTAAAGCACATTGAGCGGCCTTGTGTATGAAATGTGCTATATAAATAAATTTACCATTACCGTTCTAACTAGTTTTCAAATCAGTGAAATCAAAAGTAACACAGAATGTATGACTTAATGTATGTGAGTAAAAGTACATTATTTTCTTCAAAATATACTCATGTAAGAGCAAAAAGTGCCCTGTAATAAAACTACTCGTGAGTACAATTTGAGCAAATGTTGAATAAATCTAACTCATGACTACCCACCTCTAACTGGCGAGGCAGGAAAGTTGCAAGTTTTAGAGGAAAAAAAAATGTTGGGTTGTTGGTGAGTAAAATCATAATTACGGGGTGTGAGACACACACACACACACACACACAAATTCATAAACACATGCACTGAGGTCACTCACTGTGATAGTCAACACCTGGCCACACAAGATGGGTTATTAAACCAGTGTGGAAGTGCTGACTCCAGCTCGTCTTGTGGTGTGTTAACAAAATTGACAACCATTCAGACCGGTCGTTCCATCTGCTTTCTCCTGCGTCACTTTGTTACATGGAGGAATGTTTATTGTTTACATCATTGCAACAGTGCATTTGTTTGTGCATGTGTGTGCAGTTATGTGATTATAAGCATAAACAGCACAGATTCTTAGCTGAGGGAAGGCAGTCGAGGCTGTAAATCAGCCATGTGCTTACTAACAGAGGTTTGACCCAAATAACGGCGTAATTTATGAAGGCTTTTAGGCTCCCAGGCAGCCATGGAAATAGAACAGAGAATAATGTGAGCCTGACCGTGGCTACATCACTTCTGTTTATGTCCTAGTCTTTTACTAGGACACACGTCTGTAGCTCTTAATGATACAGAGACAGTAAATGCGATGTTAATGGACACTGAGTTCACAAAGATGTGTTCGACTCCAAATGCATCCTGATAATTAAGACGTACTTATAGAGAGGAATGCTAAACAAGTGCAAGTCCTGACCGCTGACCGCATGTAGAGTAAATGATGATATACAGCAGCCACAAAAATCTTCCCTACTGGTTTGTGTGCTTGAATTTTAAAGCAGCAGCTTGGGTTTTGAGATTTTTTTTTTCATCTTTCTAATTCAGATACGGGGTGGAGGATGGAGAGTAAAGTTAATGCAACAGCTTGCTTGCTTGGTTCTCAGACAACTTTTTCCCATCTCCCCATCCAACTATATTTGGGATATGCACAAAAGAAATTGTTGATGGATATACATAGTGAGCACATTTATTCCAAAAGTACATTAAAATTTTTAATATGCTTGGTAGGCAAAGTACACAAAAATCATGGAAACAGCATTAACGATGGTGATATTGCCACTATGACACAACAAACACACTCATCAAGCACTCTGCAGACCTGCAAGACAACACGCCACACAACTGTTACGCCTGTACTAAGCAACGACCCAAAGCTTCGGCCCAACAATCCCGCACAGATGGCTCGACGCTCTGCACACCCATTATCAAATGTCTCGCCCACGACCTGGCGCACAGCACAAGCAGCCAGACCACAGTCTGCAACGGCAATGCACTGAGCACGAGGCCTGCAGCAAACAAAACCGTGGAAGATCTGACAACAAAAACGTCTTTAGATCGGGAAATCCACACAACTGGTTTGCCCAAACTGATCCATTCACCTGCGCTCCCAGTGTTGGCAGTGCCAGTACGGTGGTCAGCGTGTTCTGTTGTACACTGATGCAAACATTTTCATGAACTAAAATTTCAAACTAGCACTAAAAATGCAAATGAAAGTACAGTAACTGATAACACTAATAAGTAGTTGTAACACAAGTAAAAGTGAGACGGCTATCACAGTAACTAGATAATTAAAAATTACTCACTAAAAACTCATTTAAGGTCCAGTTCAGAGACTTGAATCAGCTCAGATAAAGCCTAGAAAACAGTGACCAGCTTAGCTGCAATTAGCAATGATAGAGTTGAATGGGTGGATAGCAGGATCAGTAAAGCGCTTTGGTCATCAAGAGACGAGAATAAAAGCGCTATATAAGTGAATGCCATTTACCATTTAATTTCTTACTATTAAAATGAGCGAGCTTTATGTACCAATTACTTCTAAAGATAACACAAATTATGGAGTCATATCAGGCATAAAGTATTTATTTTTGCTGTACAAACAGATATTTCAACATGAGAGTCTTTGTAGATGCCTCATTTGAACATTAAGCCAATTACATTTTTTTGTTTGCTTTGTGTCTGTTTTTCTTGCATGTTTTTGTAAGTAAAAAGTTAATGTGTATTTTTCTAGATAAATAGATAATCCTATTTGTTTGTGTTTGTGGACTCTGTAATTAAGATGAAAAGCCAAGAGATCAATTCACAAAGCAAGAATCCGCATCATTAAGCAGTGTGCCTATGCACAAAATGCTACACACTAATATCGAGCAAATGTCTTTCACATAAACCATCCATCCATCCATCCATCCATCTTCTACCGCTTTTCCGGAGGTCCGGGTCACGGAGGCAGCAGTTCAAGCAGAGAAGCCCAGACTTCCCTCTCCCCAGCCACCTGCTCCAGCTCTTCAGAGGGGATACCAAGGCATTCCCAGACCAGCTGGGAGACATAGTCTCTCCACCGAGTCCTGGGTCTGCCCCGGGGTCTCCTCCCAGTGGGACGTACCTGAAACACCTCAAGTGAGAGGCGTCCAGGAGGCATCCTAATCAGATGCCCATACCACCTCAACTGACTCCTTTCAATGTGGAGTAGCAGCGGTTCTACTCTGAGCCTCTCCTGGATGACTGAGCTCCTCATCCTATCTCTGAGGGTGAGTCCAGCGATCCTAAGGAGAAAGCTCATTTCAGCCACTTGTATCCGCAATCTCATTCATTCGGTCATCACCCAAAGCTCATGACCATAGGTGAGGGTAGGAACATAGATTGACCGGTAAATCGAGAGCTTTGCCTTAGAGCTCAGCTCCCTCTTCAACACAACAGACCGGTACAACGTCCACATCACTGCAGAAGCTGCTCCAATCCAGCTGTCAATACTTAACCTCCTTCCCTTGGGGCAGGAGCTTATCCCCGACCAAGAGAGGACAATGCACCCTTTTCTGGCTGAGGACCATGGACTCAGACTTGGAGATACTGATTTTCATCCCAGTCGCTTCACACTCAGTAGCAAACCATCCCAATGAGAACTGTAGGTCAAGGCTCAATGAAGCCAACAGGACGACATTATCTGCAAACAGCAGAGATGAGATCCTGTGGTCACTAAACATGACACCCTTTGTTCCTTGGCTGAGCCTAGATAAGATAAGATAAACCTTCATTAGTCCCACAATGGAGAAATTACAGGATTGCAGCAACAAAGGGATAACAGCACTCAGAGCAATAATAAATACGATGAGATAATAAATAAGATAAAAATAGGGTAGAAAAACTGTATATATACATACAGTATATGCATGGTATACTGTATATACACAGTGCAAGAGCATTACAGTTAAATGGCTCCAGCCCCCCCGTAACCCAAAAAGGATTAAGTGGAAGAAGATGGATGGATGGATGGTATTTACAGCATCACAGTTACAGTAGATATCTTGTCCATAAAAATTATGAACAGGATCGTGACAAAGGGCAGCATTGACAGAGTCCAACTCTCACTGGAAACAAGTTTGGCTGAGTGTTGGCAATGCAAACCAAATTCTCACAACATTCATATAGAGACCGGGTAGCTTGTAGCAACAAGCCCGAAACTCCATACTCCTGAAGCACCCCCCCACAAGAGACCACGAGGGGCATGGTTGAATGCTTTCTCCAAGTCCACAAAACACATGTGGACTGGTTGGGCAAACTCCCACAAACCCTTGAGGATTCTCGAGAGGGTAAAGACTTGATCCGATGTGCCACGTCCAGGACTAAAACCACATTGCTCCACCTGAATCCAAGGTTCGACCAAGCGTCGGACTCCTCTCCAGTCCAGTAGATGCTTTTATTCACTGTATATTATGAAAGTGAACTGAAATTGCTGGGCACTGGTCTTCTGAAGTGTGTTTTTTCCTCTGTTCATTCTGACAGAAACTCACCCTCTTTTCATACTCTCAAGTGAGCAGCGCCAATCAATGAGCACTATGTCAGGTCTGTGTGCTTGAAGTGCATTTGGTGTGTGCACAGGATGAGGTAATGCTCTTCAGGTGCCATAAGTGCCAGAGGATCTGCACCGGCCAGACATTTGGGCCTCACTGACTGCATTTGGTCCACGGGCCATCATTTTTGGATCCATGCTGTAAAGCATGATTATAGAAGGACAAGCGATACAGTAACTGAGACAAATAATTTAAAGTATACGCATTACCATTGTGAGATAGACAAAGTGAAACTGGATCAGTGAGCAGAAAGATTGACACATTATTAGGACCAGCCTAAGGTGCTGGCCCCAGGCACAGTTATAGGCTGAAATGGACAGTAGCAGATGCTGGAGAAGTCCTATTAAGTAGACCAAAAGGACAAAGTTAAGACATCCCCAGCACTCTCATAGTGCTGTGTGTAAGTGTGTGTGCATAAGCCTGCGTCCACATAAACCAGTGTGCTGCCATCATGTGAGTGAGTCATTAGCCACAGCACTTGGAGTGAAGATGCAGCTCAGAAGATCAGAGTCTTGCCTCCACAGATCAGAGGAGGAGGCAAACACAGGTAAACAAGCACTTTCCCTCATTGGTGTTGTTTTTTTTCCTTTTCTTTTCAGTCTGGCTCTTTATATCTGCATTGTATCAGCTTCTTGGCTGAAAACACTCAAACTCTACAATAAAAATACCTTTGCAAAGATTAACGAAACATAGACGGTAATTAAGCATACCAAAGCTCAAATGGGACAATTCTCAACTACAAATTGGTAGTCAAAATAAAATTAGGGGTACCATAAGTGTATGGCACATTGATATATGACAAAAATCAGGATTCCTTTAATGAGTACATTTAAAAACACTGACATATCCACATACATGCAAATAGCATACATACTGTAAATATAAGACCAATAGACAAGAAACAAAATAAACACAAAACGTGTTAAAAACAAATTGTTTTTTTTTATTTATTAACCTTTATTTATACAGGTAGTCTCACTGAGACACAAGGTCTCATTTTCAAGACAGACCTGTCAATGTAAACATGACAAAACTGGAAGGCACTCAGTGGAGGTGCAGAGCTACACCAACCATGTAACCTTGGCCTCAAAATGAATGCCTGTATAGGACTTTGCATTTACAATTCCTCTTCCAAGTACAGTGTTCATGTCTGCCATAGTTTAGGAGCTGGGGAAATCAGGGAAACGTTTGGCGACTGTTGACCTCAAAATGAAACCAAAGTGGCTTCCAAAGTCGTGATTGATTGGTGCAGCTGTGCAGCCTTCGGTCGCATCAGAGTATTATTTTCTCCGCTTTTGTTTGTTTTTATCAATTTCATTTTTAATTTTTTACCTCTGTTTATGATACTAGCCTGTGTTTGCTGTTAGCTCGGTATTGGCCTCGCCTAAAAGCCCGTTCGGACATGCGAGTAGGTCCGATCCCCAGCTGGGCTGCTTTTTATGGGGCTAGCCTACTTGCTAGCCTGTTTTTAGCCTTTTAGCTGTTTTTAGCTAACTTTCAGCTAACTTGTTTTTAGCTATTTTAGCTGTTTTTGGCTAATTAGCAGACTATTCATCTCAGCCCCTGGAACACCATGGCTCCGTCTCCGACTTGTACTAGCTGTTTATCTCTCCTTTCTCTGAGTTGGAAACGAGGCTCTCCAACCTTTATAAGATTTGGGAGGCCGAAAATCACCTCGATACCATCATTCTCGGGCATACATCGGCGGCGCCTACCGACTCACAGTTGGCAGAGACAGCTACTTACTTGGGTGAGCTCAGCGCTTCTCCATCCACCTCTACACCTGCTCCAGCCTCTGCCGATGCCCATGACCAAAGCAATAAACACTGGCTTTGTCTCGGGGCTAAACCCAAAGCTTTGGTTGGTCCCTCTCATCCTCCATGTGCGCCCTGGACCTTGGTTCGACCAGCTAACAACTATCGTTGATCGACCAGAAAGGGCCGCGCCGCTTCTCTTCCCGTGTCCCTGGATAACAGATTTGATGTTCTTTCTATGGAGGATTTTCCCCACCTGGACGCTGGCTGTCCACCCCTGGACGCCCATCGTCCCCCCTCCTCTTCTTCAGCGGCGGCTCATGTCCGCAAACCCTGGATAAAGACCACCCTGGGTGTGTTGAATCACACACCAGCCCCAGATAGAAGAGAACGCTTCTCCCCGCCTTCGCAACAACAACATCACCCTCTACAAAATTGCTCTCCTCATCAGAATCCACCGACTAAAACCGCCCAGACGACGCTGGTAATTGGTGACTCGATCGTGAGGAACGTCAGAAGCAGGTACTGTGTTACTCAATTTTTTCCCGGGGCTAGAGTCTTTGACATTGAGGCTCTTATCCCTGACCTGCTAAATGAATTCCCCCACGTACAAACTGTCATTGTGCATGTAGGATGCAATAACATCCCAGATGAAGCGTTGGAGATTTTAAAAAGTGACTTCAGGAGCCTTCTGTCCACTCTTATGAACTGTGGCAGACGTGTGCTTAACTCTGGGCCTTTGGCACCTCTCAGACGAGGCTGTGATCGTTTTAGCAGAACTCTCAGTTTTAATACTTCGCTATGATGTACTTGTCCTATTTTTAACATTGGTTTTGTTGACAATTTTAACTTATTCTGGAACCGCCCTTCACTTATGAGGCCTGATGGCATCCACCCAAATAGACTTGGTACACGTGTTTTAAGAGACAATCTATTCTATTCCATTCTGTGTTTTTTAATACATTGACTGGGACCTGGCGTGTTTACTTGCTCTGAAGCATCTGGGTTTGCCAAACTGCCCTTTTCTGGTTCTGTTCCCACTTCTTATATCGATCCTATTAATTCAGATGGTCTTTACCGTTTGGATCAGCCTTTGATTTATAATCCTACAGAGACTGTGTCTGTCTCCCGTTGCCCTAAATATTGTAACCCAGAACAAATACAACATAACTTGAAAGACACACGCACTTCTGCAGCTCCTCCTCATCCACCACCCTTCAACTTTGCCCCTGTCTCCTCCCTTAGAGAACCTTTTTCTGCTTCCTCCAAAGTTAATAAAAAAGTTAATAAAAATAGAATTCATAAACATCACAAACTGATTAAACAAAATGTTGGTAAAATTCAAATCCCTAAAATTAATAAATCGGCCTCTGTTCCTCCCAAAACTTAAATATTAAATGTGGTTTATTAAATATTAGGTCTCTAACTTCTGAGTCTCTTCTGGTTCATGATCTATTAATCGATCATCAGATCGATCTACTATCCCTCACAGAGACCTGGCTTGGGCAAGATGATTATGTTGGTCTGAATGAATCAACTCCCTCTGGGTATTTAAACTGTCATAACCCCAGAGGTTCTGGTCGTGGTGGTGGAGTGGTGGCAATTTTCCATTCTAAATTACTAGTTAATGTTAAGCAAAAATTACGTTTTAATTCCTTTGAAGGTTTGGTCCTCAGAGTGGGGTTTGTTGGCAATCTTGACTTGAACCCAATTCTCTTTGCCATAGTTTATCGTCTTCCCTTGGCCTATTCAGAGTTTCTATCGGAATTTGCTGAATTTTTAGCTGACTTAGTGCTGAAATCCGATAGAATAATTATTGTAGGGGACTTTAATATACATGTTGATGTAGAGAGTGATTGTCTTAATAAGGCATTCAATTCAATTTTAGACTCAGTGGGGTTTTCCCAGAAAGTAAAAAATTCTACCCATCATTTCCACCATACATTTGACCTTGTTCTGACTTTTGGTATAGATATCAAAAATCTGGTAGTGTCCCCTCATAATCCTGTACTGTCTGACCATTGTCTGCTAATTTTTGACTTCATTATCTCTGATCACTTGTTTCCTAAAGAAAAATACTACTACAGCAGACGTCTTTCTGATGACGTCGCCAAGTTTTTGTAGATTGTCTCCTCTATGCCATGGGTCAACACAACAGAAACAACAGAAATAATAGATGGAGAGTCTGCTCCATTCGTGATTGATGGCATGGTTGATAGTGTTACAGCCTCTCTGTATCGGACTCTAGATTTGGTAGCCCTTTTAAAAAAGAAAAAGTCTAACCAGAGATTTCTAACCCCTTGGTTTAACTCAGAAACTCATGGCTTAAAACAGAAAACTCGTCAATTGGAAAGGAAATGGCGTTCAACTGATTCAGATGAATTCTACTTAGAGTGGAGAAATTATTTCCTAATCTATAAAAAAATCTATTAGAAAAGCTAGATCAAGCTATTATTCTGCATTAACAGAAGCGAACAAGAATAACCCCAGGTTTCTCTTCAACACTATAGCCAGGCTTACAAAGAGCCAGGACTCAATCAATCCTCGCATCCCCCCTGAGTTTTCTAGTCAGGACTTTCTGAACTTTTTCAATCTTAAAATTTCATCTATTAGAGATGAAATCAGTCAGATTCTTCCTGCCGTAAACTCAAGTACATTAACTTCTACAGCTCCCTCAATTGATATTTGCTTAGATAAGTTTACTCCAATTGACCTCTTGGAGTTGGATAAAATAATTTCCTCATTTAAGTCTTCATCTTGCCTTTTAGACCCTATTCCTTCTAGGTTATTTAAAATCATCTTCCCAATTATTGGTAGCTGTATTCTTCTTATAATTAATTCTTTTTTAACTCTGGGTTATGTACCACTGGCTTTTAAAACTGCTGTAATTAAACCCTTACTCAAAAAAACAACTCTCGATCCAGGACTTTTGGCCAATTATCGACCAATCTCTAATTTGCCTTTCATTTCAAAAATCTTGGAAAGAGTTGATGCTGTGCAACTAACTGACCATTTGCAGGGAGTTGGTTTGTTTGAGGTGTTTCAATCTGGGTTCAGAGCTAATCACAGCACTGAAATTGCTTTAGTGAAGGTCACTAATGTCCTCCTGATCGCATCTGATAATGGATTTGTCTCTGTTCTTGTTCTTTTAGGTCTCAGTGCAGCCTTTGACACTATCGATCATGCCATTCTACTTGATAGATTAGAACACTTTGCTGGACTAAATGGAACTCCGTTGCAGTGGTTTAGATCTTATTTGTCCAATAGATTTCAGTTTGTTCACATTAACAATGAAGTTTCTTCCAACTCTAGGCTCAGTCACGGAGTTCCACAGGGATCTGTGTTGGACCCTACTCTTTTTAGTGTATATATGCTCCCGTTAGGCAATATCATCAGAAAACACTGTATACATTTTCACTGTTACGCAGACGACACACAACTATACCTGTCAATGAAGCCCGATGATTGTAATCAATTAGCCAAGTTAGATGCCTGTCTTAAGGACATCAAAGCTTGGATGACTTGTAATTTTCTACTATTAAACTCTGATAAGACTGAAGTCATTCTTGTTGGCCCAAAACATCTTAGAAATTCCTTCTCAAATTATGCCTTTAATTTAGATGCCGCCACTCTCACTTTGAATAGTTCTGTGAGGAACCTTGGAGTTATTTTTGATCAAGATTTGTCCTTTAATTCACATATTAAAATTGTTTCTAAGACTGCCTTCTATCATCTGCACAATATTGCCAAGATCAGGAGCATCTTGTCTCTAAATGATGCTGAGAAACTGATTCACGCCTTTGTCAGCTCTCAATTAGATTATTGTAATTTGCTATTATCTGGTTGTCCTAAAGTATCCTTAAAAAATCTTCAGTTGATTCAAAATGCTGCTGCTAGAGTTTTAACTGGTTCTAGAAAAAGAGATCATATCTCTTCGGTTCTGTCCTCCCTTCATTGGCTTCCCATAGAATTTAGAATCAAGTTTAAAATCCTTCTTCTTACTTTCAAAGCTCTTAATAATCAGGCCCCCCAATATATAAAAGATCTGATATTACCTTACCATCCTAATAGAGCATTACACTCCCAAAATGCTGGCTTATTTGTGGTGCCCAGAATCTCCAAAAGTACAGTGGGAGGCAGAGCCTTCTGCTACCAAGCTCCTTCTCTCTGGAACCAGTTACCACTGTGGGTCCAGGAGTCAGACTCGGTCTCTGTTTTTAAGAACAGGGTAAAATCCTTCTCCGTTAATATAGCTTACGTTTAAGGAGGGATTTTGTGTCTTTTATCCCCACTTTTGTTCTGCTGTTATTTGATCCATACTGCTGGTTAACCTCCAATAATGTACTTGGCACCTTACCGTTATGTTTTTATGTCTGCCCTCTCCATCCTCCCTATCCCCTCACCCCCAGCCAGTCGCAGCAGATGACTGCCCCTCCCTGAGCCTGGTTCTGCTAGAGGTTTCTTCCTGCCAAATGGAAGTTTTTCCTCTCCACTGTCGCTTAGTACTTGCTCATAGGGGATCGTCTGATTGCTGGGTTTTTCTGACACTGTTGGGTTTTTCTCTGCACTCTGGCGCCATGAGACGGCCTCTGTTGTGATGTGGCACAGTATAAACTAGAAAAGCACTTGGAGAGCGCAGACCTCCGCCAAGCGCCACAGTTCCCCCCATACAGTGTTTGTGTGTACGTTTTCAGATTCCTTGACCATGAAAACATATGACTAGCAATTGGATTCACAATGATAGGATTAGTGGTTCAGTAGTTATTGACGAAAATGACATTTTCCGTAATGGCGGTTTAGCGCCATAGTTCCCCCCCATACAGTGTTTGTGTATACGTTTTCAGATTCCTTGACCATGAAAACATATGACAAGCAATTGGATTGACAATGATAGGATTAGTGGTTTAGTAGTTATTCACGAAAATGGCATTTTGCATAATGGCGGTTTTCATGTGGACGGTGATCCGGAACACCACCAAAATCTAATCATCTGTAAGATACCCCATTTCTGACAATATGTGAAAATTTCATGAAAATCCGTCCATAACTTTTTGAGTTATCTTGCTAACAAACAAACAAACAAACAAACAAACAAACAGACAGACAGACAGACAGACAGACAGACAGACAGACAAACCAACGCCGATGATCACATAACCTCCTTGGCGGAGGTAACTAGAAAAGCACTCGGAGAGCGCAGACCTCCGCCAAGTGCCACGGTTCCCCCCATACAGTGTTTGTGTGTACGTTTCCAGATTCCTTGACCATGAAAACATATGACTAGCAATTGGATTCACAATGATAGGATTAGTTGTTCAGTAGTTATTGACGAAAATGGCATTTTCCGTAATGGCGGTTTTCTTCTGGACGGTGATCCGGATCACCACCAAAATGTAATCATCTGTAGGATACCCCATTTCTGACAATCTGTGAAAATTTTATGAAAATCCATCCATAACATTTTGAGTTATCTTGCTAACAAACAAACAAACAAACAGACAGACAGACAGACAAACAGACAAACCAACGCCGATGATCACATAACCTCCTTGGCGGAGGTAATAAAGCTGAATTGAATTGAAACCATTTCTAGAATTTTGCAAGTAGTATTCCTGCCCCAAGTTTGATGTTAATATCTGCAGTCATTTTTGTTTACAAGTCATCTACAGTATAAACAGTTTAACCTGGATGTTAACATTTTGCTAAATCTGACGCTGGTGTGAATACATAAGCTCATCTCTGGGTCAACCGACCTAAATAAACTAAAAACAATAAAGCTGATTCTTGTCAGGATTCCCACAACAGAGTTGATCATAGCCAAGATCAGAGTTAGTATTCCAATTTAGCTCTTTAAACAAACATTTCTGGTGGTGACTGTTGTGTGGGGATTTGACTTACGGGGCTTGCCGTAGCCTGGCTGGGGGGTTGAGGGTGATGACATCAGGCGGGCTACGGCATTGAGTTGTTCTGTATAATAAAGGCAGTTCGGCTCTCAATTGAATGTGGCTTCAGTCTCACGTTATTCCAACATAACATTTGGTGACGAGGATAAACCATGGGAGCATGCATTAGACAACCACCTCCATTTTTGCAGTCTCCGGGCATGCCAGCTATATACCATGGGGCTGCTGGCGGGAGACATTTGAAGTGTATGCGGCCGTGGCTGGTCTGAGCAGCGCTGATGAAGAGAGACGGAGGAGCCCACTTGTTCACTGTCTCAGTGAGGAGGGCCAACGGATATTCTTTGGGCTGTGTGGCAGCGGCTCACTGAAGGAAGGTCTGGACTTAATGGACTGTTGCTTCAGAGACCATTCCGACATCACGGGGCGAAGATGTTTTTTGACCACCGACAGTGAGCTGGTGAGTCCACCCAGTCCTTCATTATGGAACTCCATAGCTTAGCAAGAGAGTGCGCCTTCGGGCCTATTGAGGAGAAGCTAGTCCGAGACAAGCTAGCTCACGGTACGAACAACAAGTGGCTGCAGGACAAACTGACACTGACTGCGAATGTCCTCACGCTAGAGAAGGTGGTTGAACTGACTAGGCAGATTGAGTCCACTGCCCATCTGGGCCTGCCAGTACGGGGTAAAGAGAACGTAGCTACTCAAGTTTTCCCACTAAACCTGGCTGTTAGCAACATAGCTAACTATTCGGGGTGGAACCCCAAAAGGCGGTGGACTGTGGCACGGGACAGGGCCTGCACTATCATTAAACCATCGGCGGCGGAGCCCGAGGGCATGACGCAGGTGTGTGTAGCGGGTGCAAAGAAGGGACCATTAAAGTGGTACGTCCTGCAGCTGGATGGAGTTGATGTGCCATTTATGGTGGACTCAGGAGCCGGTAAGTCCATATTACCTTCCAGGTTTTGCACCAGGGGGTTGACTTGCTGGGGATCGATCTGCTGGGTGAACTGGGATTCTCCATCACCCACCCAGGAGGCTCAACGGTACTGACAGTGTTCCCCGAATGGCATGTCCACTGGCCGGCGTTTTTCAGGGGCCTTGAATGCATTACGGCGTTCTATCACCGCCCGCTCGTCGATCCAAGCGTGACACCGAAAATTCAAGCATTCCAGCAGCTCCCCCTCGCTCTGCGGGATGATGTCACGGCAGAACTGAACAGACTGCTTGAAGCTGGCATCATCGAGAGGGTGGACGCTTCACCCTGGATATCAAACATTGTGGTGGCCAGAAAAAGACGGGTGGCATCTGGCCATGTATCGACCTTAGGATGGTGTATAAGGCGATTGTCCCGAACAAGTACCCGCTTCCCACAGTGGAGGAGCTCACCGCAACATTCAGCGGCTCAAAGGTGTTCACAAAGCTGGATCTTCGCCAGGGTTACCTACAGGTGCCCCTCCACCCAACCAGCAGGAACCTGACGGCATTCATGACCCACATGGGCATCTTCAGGTACACCCGCATGCCTTTTGGTCTAAGCTCAGCACCCAGCTGTTTTCAAAAGATCATGTCCACGATTCTGGCTTGCCTCAAGGATGTGGTGGCGTACCTGGATGACACTGTGGTGCACGGCGCATTGCGGGAGGAGCACGATGGTTGTTTGGGCTGGGTGATGACGGTGCTACAGGAGCACGGAGTCACATTGAATGGGGAAAAGTGCATCTTCGTGGTGGACACCATCGAGTTTGTGGGATTCCGGCTGACGACAGAGGGTCTGAGGCCCTTACATTCAAGCGTGGAGGCGGTCCTGCGCCTTCCAGATCCCACCCCACCTGCACAGATTTCCTTGTTCTTGGGTATGGTGAACTTTTACGGACGTTTTATTCTCCATTACTCTGAGACAATCAAACCACTCCGGGCTCTTCTGAAACAGGATGCACCATGGCAATGGACTCCAGCCTGTTCAGCGGCAGTCGCTAAGCTGAAGTCTCAACTCGCCTCTCCCCAGTGTTTGCCCACTTTGATCCGAAATGGCCGACTTTTGTAACCTGTGATGCATCTGGTTCGGCGGTGGGGGCGGTTATGTCTCAGGTACAAGATGGTACTGAGCGCCCAGTGGCGTTCGCGTCGAGGTCTCTTTCAGCGGCTGAACAGAAATATGCTGTGGGTGAGAGGGAGGCGCTCGCCTTTGTTTGGGTGTGTGAACAGTGGGACATCTATTTCTACGGGCACCACTTCACCCTGCGGACGGACCACCGGGCACTGACAACAGTACTGGAGATGACGGGCTTGGGACATAGACCCCTATGGATCCACAGGTGGACGGAGCGGCTGAGGGCCTACAACTTTACTACTCAGTTCACCCCTGGAAAAGAGAACGTAGTGACGGACCTCCTATCCCGTGCCACAACCAACACCACGCAACCAGACGACGGCTTCGACGATCCCAGGGAGGTGGATCTGGTCAACACGGCTGCACGAACCCCTCTGGGACGTGGTGTCTCTCCAAGAGCTCCGCAAAGAATCGGAACAGGACCCCACATTGTCACAACTATGCTCGGTCACCAGGGAGGGTTGGCCCGCAAAGGTACAGGGTGAGCTGGCACCTTTTCACTGGTTTAGGGATGAACTGAGCTGTTGGAATGGTGTGTGTGTGGCGAGGGGACACTGTACATTAATCCTGGTGTCTCTGACATCACGAGTTCCGGCGATGCTCCACAAAGGCCACCTGGGCGTGGTTAGGGTGAAGCAGCGGTGCCGGGACTCGGTTTGGTGGCCTGGTATTAATAAGGACATTGAAACTATGGTAAAGAACTGTGTCCCATGCTTGGAGAGTGGAAAGACCGGCAGACCCCCCTCCCCACTCCTGCAACCATGACCGTACCCGGAGGGCCCTTGGAAACACATCTAATTAGACATCTGTGGTGAGCTACATACACCACCCCTGAACAGCCAGTTTCTACTTGTGGTTTACGATCTGTTTTCTAAATGGCCACCTAATCGCATGCATAAATTGCAACCTTTCTGGATGGGGCCCCTATGGATCGTGAGGCGGCGGGGCCGGGACACGTTCGAGCTTTCGGACGGGTCACAGTGGCACTCTAGCCGACTCAGGAGGTCCCCGCCCAAACAGAGTTCAGGAGCTACAGTGGAACGGACTGTGTGGGTTGGGACTCATTGAATGCAGCCGACGGTGCCTGGAGCAGGATCCCCTTCTAGGGGACGCTCGGCTAGAACACGTCAGAGGCCCAGTACCTGGACGACTCTGTGTTAAAGACAGTGCTAGCTCATGCATGTTGGGAATAGGTGGCAGAATAATCCGCCCCAATATGGGTGTGGCGTTCTGGTAGTCTACCCAGATGCCCATTTGGTTGACTGAGTTTTGACTGTTCAGTTGAAAGAACAAAAACACGTTTGTTATTTATGTTATGGGGGTTCTCCTTTTTTTTTTCAGGGAGGGGTGGACTGTTGTGTGGGGATTTGACTTATGGGGCTTGCCGTAGCCTGATCGGGGGGTTGAGGGTGATGAAGTCAGGTGGGCTACGGCTAGAGAATATATTGAGTTGTTCTGTATAATAAAGTCAGTTTGGTTCTCAATTGAACGTGGCTTTAGTCTCACGTTATTCCGACATAACAGCGACTTCAGAAAGCCGAATAAATACCAAACTGTGACTTACAGAGAGGAGGCTTAAAAGATCATTACAAACTTTATCATCAAGCAATTATTCTACAAACTAATTATGAATCTAAGTAACAGCAACACTTTGATTTGACCAGTGATATTGACATTTAAAATGACAGTGATGAAAGAAATATTTTTTTATGCAGACTGAAAAATCAGTCATTATTTAGCTTTTTTACACATAATTCATTGATAAAGAGCCGTGAGAATCAGGGAAGCAAGCAGTGTGTCACTAATGACATTATGCTCTTCTTTCTTCATCTGATACACAGTCAGATGATTTACATAATGCCCTCCATATAGACTGGTGACAGACAAACAGAGAGGAAGAAGGGGTGAAACAGCACGAGGGGTAAAGAGATAGACGGAGAGAGAAAGCGGGAAGGGAGCCAATTTGCGAGTTCACATATTTTTCCTCAGACTTATCATCACACAAATTAGGTCCTGCTTTCTGCTGATAAGGTCAGCTGTCAGTCGAAAATTATTTAAAGGAGAGGATATGCGCAGACAGACATGTGCGCTGCCATACACAGAAGCTGGGTTTTTTTTGGCTGATTTTGCATCATTAGGACACTTATACATACACACACACAGAAACACAATAGCGTGTGTCATAGACAGATTATTTATTTCATGTAACATAATGACAGCACACTCCCACTCTCTGGAAATCCCTGCATTAAAGAGCCACACTGCCTTTTCTCCTCCTTGTCCTCTTTGGATTTATTTCACAGTCACGTATTCTCAAAATCCCCGCTGTGTAATTTACAATTCATGCGCTCATAAGTCGTAAACTATAAATTAAATGGCATGATGGAATTCATCCTGATGGAATCTCTGCCGTGCAGCCATGACACAGACAGGCGAGGGTCTTGCTGTGGAGAAGTGTTGCAGATGCAGGTGCCAGGCCCCGTCAGTCTGACATATTCATCCCAGCCATGGAGAGCGCATAAAAGGTATTGCCAAAAGCTGAGTGTTTGTTAAATGAAGATGAATGGGATGGTTTGGATTGAAGGTGATATTTTATTTAGGATCAGACGCTCTGTGTTTGGTAATGCAACAGCCACTCTCGCAACAACATGACAGCCTGGGGAAATGGATATTGATTAGCAAAGGTTGATGCCCCCCCATCTCATTTTTTCCCTTCTTACACTCCCTTGCTGTTTCTTTTTAATACTCTCCCTCACCCCTCTATTCTCCTCTCCTCTAGTCCTTCTTGTTTGTTGTGATGTGTTACATGCTATAAAGCCTAATGGCTGTAAGAGCTCATTTTAGAGCGATGCAGTTGAAAGGTTCAGGACACCTGATCATATTTAGGACATGTACATGGTAGTTTTTCCTCTGTCTTTTGATGAATGTGTATCTTAGAAAATAAGGGTTGGGAGTAAGGCTGGGTGATACAGCTTAAAAAAAATGTATTGTGAAAAAATGTCTCTATATCGCGAGCCACAATATATATCACAGTATATGTTTTGTCCAGTGAATGTTCTTTAAATTTTCATTTTACTTATATTTTTATAAGAAAAGAGAATCAAAATTCATATAATCATATTCAGTACATATACAGTAGGGAAAATAAGTACTGAACACGCCAACATTTTTCTCATTAAAACGTATTTCTGATGGAGCCACTGACCTGAGATTTTCACCAGATATCGGTAACAACCCAAGTAATCCATACATACAAAGAAATCAAAGCAACTGTGTTCACAAAACAAGTCATATTTAATAAAAGTGGAATGACACAGGGAATAGGTATTGAACACACTTGGTGAAATTCCTCTAATATTTAGTAGAAAAATCTTTGTTGGTAATAACAGCTTCCAGACACCTCCTGTATGGAGAAACTAGGTGCAGGTATTGCACAGGAGTGATTTCAGCCCATTCTTCCATACAAGCTGTCTTCAAATCTTGAAGGTTCCGTGGGTGAACTCTGATCTTCAGTTCGTTGTTATGTCGTAACTCGTAGACAAGGACGAGGCCAGGAGTGAAGCTGAACACTACTTTATTAATGAAACAGGGCTCTGTACACCCAACTGTAGATGCAGCCGCTTGGCAGAGGAAAGGCGGAGGAGACCGTTCCTCTACCAGCAGCCCCTCTTATACCACCAGAGATGGCGGAAATGGAAACCGGGGCCACCATCCCGTACCACACAAATAAGAGCGCCGAACAGTACAACCATATACATGAACAATGACGACATCCCCCCCCCCCCCCCCGCTGGACGAAAATCCAAAACACACATACAATTAGCCCACACCAATTTGGAACCCGAATCATCCGCTAGACATAAACAAACAAAAATCACCAAAAGGGGCCTCTGACATTCACACCAAAAGAACTAAAATTAGGGGGGACGGGTAGATTGCCGTCCAACCCCCCACACGGCGAGGCGGGTTATTCTGCCGCCTATACTATTAAAGTCTGTAACAGAAAAAAAAAATGCTGCTGTGTCTCCTATATAAAATACAAAACTAAAATAATCCCCAAACTATTAACACAGAACAAATGAACAATAATAACAACACGCCCATGACTCGGTGAGGATAACCCATGCCCCCCCAAGACCTTCACCATTAGTCCACCCCTGGCGGCAGTCCGCTTCTTGGACCACAGCTGGTCACCTCCTCCTCAGAGCATCTTCTCCTTCACACCTTCAAGCGCTCCAACTGTCTGGAGTCGTGCCCACCCGTCTCCTTTGAAGCACGCCATAACTCATTGGGATGGCGCCACGAGCCATCCCACAGCAGCAGGTATCGGTCGTGCCACTCACCCAACACCTGCAGCCGACCCTGGTACTGCTCCATGTCCCACTTCTGTCTCACCCGCCTGGACTTCGCCTCCGCCTGAGCCCAAACCCAGTCTGCGACTCCAAGTGGGGCTTTGCACGACCTGCCATGTTTCCGCCTGGCACTCACTCCTCCAGTGCCACTCGGTCCTGCCCCGGCAGCTTGTAGATCCACTGCTGACCTTGCCCCTGTGGTCCGCTGTTTACCAGCCCTCCACGGCCGTGCTCCTGGAACATCTGAGACCATCGTTTGGGCCCCACTTGTCACTGTAGGTCCTCCCCCATGCCGCCCGGCGCCCACATCCAGGGCAGCTTGGACACTGGCACCAGGGTCCTCTTGCGGCGACCCTGAGCGTGACACAGCCTGTCCACTTTCCGGAGTGCCCAGCAACAGTTCATCCCACACTACATCGTCCTGGACCCTCGGAACCAGTCAGTCCCATAGTCTGCCACCTGACCACTCTTCCACAGCGCTGCTTCTGATAGAGAATCCAAGGCTATAAAATAAGTTACAGCCCATGATGTTAGAGCCATAGGCTGTCACGATGAACTCCACAGCGGCCATCATCACTAACTTGTACCGAGCTGTCAACGTGATGGTACCCACTGTAGCCAACCGTCCTCCTCCATAGCCGCAAAGCGGCTCTGAGAAACTTCCAATCCTATAGTAGGGAAAACACTGTCTGACTGTAGCCCAGTTCAGCACAAAAAACGTCCCCTAACTTGTCGACCAACATCTGCACTGGAACTCCATCCAGAATCACTGTGCAGAGCGTGCGCCTAGCAGTACTCGGGGACACTGTGTGTACCACCATTGGAGCGGGAGAAGTTGAAGTCTTGTGCGGGCTCTCTTGTCCTGCTGACTGGTGTGGTGTAATCTAGCCATTACATATGTGGAGCCACTAGGGGGCGACACAGACCGGATGTTGTTAGGTGGACAGCATGATGGAGATTAATATGGTGGACTTCGTGTGTTAATGTGTTGCAGCCAGTCAATAAAGGAGGCTCCGTGTTCACCCAAAGCAGCAGTCTTTATTTATAAAAGAACCCAACACAACATGGTGTCAGAAGTTGGTGCGCTTTGAGGTGAGAAAAGTCAGCTTTGCAACCGGCTAGCAGCTATGCCAGACGAAGTTCAAAGGGCTGCAGCTGCGCCAATTGATCCTGTAATGGCGGCGGCTACTCCAGCGGCAACCTTCACCATTAAACCACCGGAGCCCTTCGACTTTGCGAAACCCCAAGAGTGGGAAAAGTGGATAAGACGTTTTGAGCGTTTTAGACTGGCAAGTAACCTGAATAACTCATCTGAGGCTAGCCAAGTAAATACGCTGGTTTATTGCACGGGAGATGAGGCTGAGACGTGCTAAGAGGGCTCGAGCTAACGAGTGTGCAGCGCCAGCAGTACGATGCCGTTAAAACAGCCTTTGATAGACATTTCATTCCCAGAAAGAACGTGATTTATGAACTAGCAAAATTCAACAAGCGAGTGCAACAGCCGGCAGAACCAGTAGACTCGTTCATAACAGCACTCTATGCGCTGGCAGAAAACTGTGAGTACGGTGCACTTCATGATGACCTTTTGAGAGACAGGCTTGTAGTGGGTCTAAAAGATTCGTCGCTGTCAGAAAGAATGCAGCTTGACAAAGATCTTACCCTAGCTAAAGCTATAACAACGGCAAGACAATCTGAAGAAATAAAACGACAACAAACTGACCTAAGAGGTGAAACTAGCGTTAACAGAACAGCCGTGGATGCGGTACACATCAGAAAAGCCAAGCCAAACAAGTTCATAATCAAGGAACAAAAACAGATTAAGTCCTCAAGGCCTCAGCAGACAAAACAAGACAGTAAAGTTTGTTCCAAGTGTGGCAAAGCACCAGCACATGCAGCAGTACAGTGCCCAGCTAAAAACGCGGAATGCCATAACTGTAAAAAACGCGGACACTATATTAGAGTCTGTAGGTCCAACCCAACTGTGAATGAGGTCACTGACAATGCAGATGGACTTTTTCTGGGTGAAGTGGATCTAGGGGAGAATCCATGGCTGGCAGACATAAACGTGAGAGGAAATAAAGTGACTTTTAAGTTAGATTCCGGAGCGGACGTCACAGCGGTTTCTGACCAAACATTTGGAATCTTCAAGAAGAAAAATGAACAGTTGGAAAAGGCACAAAAACCACTCTACGGACCGGGTGGAACTGCACTAACCGTGTTGGGGTCTATGACAGAGACTATTACATACGGTGACAAGAGCGCTACTGAGAAAATCTATATTGTCAAAAATCTGCGCATGGCACCACTGAGTAGAACAGCTTCCGTGAGACTGAAACTAATTGCCAGAATTGACACTATAGACCAAGAGACAGTGAGAAAAGCGTACCCCAAGTTATGCGATGGACTTGGGCTTGTTCAAAAGCCATACACAATTAAACTGAAACCTGATGCTAAGCCCTTTTCGCTCAAGGTGCCAAGGCGTGTGCCACTGCCACTCATGGGTAAAGTGAAAGAAGAGCTCGAGAGGATGGAAAAGTTGGGAGTCATCAGTCGCGTGGAGCAGCCAACAGATTGGTGCTGTGGCATGGTTGTAGCTCCCAAAAAGGACAAAGAAAAGGTGCATATCTGTGTGGACATGACACCTTTAAACGAGTCAGTGTGTCGCGAAAGATACATCCTCCCGTCTGTGGACCAAACGCAAACGCGGTGGTGATAATAACAGACGTCGCTCTGTCTGTTATGTTTTGGCCGCGTCGCTGTCACCGTGGCCTGGGTCTGCTCCGTGGGTCGTGGCTCCTCGTGGCTCGGGGTGTCAGCTTTGAGGTCTGCGGATGCTGCTGTGGGTGTCAGCAACTTGCAGGCGTTGACGAGCCGATGAGCTTCGCTGGCCAGTGTGCGGAAGTCTTGGTGGGTGTTGCACTTCATGCTGGCGGGTGTCCCCCTCATGTGTGGCAGCAGCGTGCTGAGGAAAATAAACTGGAAGAGGAAGTTGTCATTATCCTCTTCCTTGAGCTGCAGCAAATCCTCCATGAGGGCCTTCGGATTGCCCCCTCTGTGGCCGTAGACCGCCAGGATCTTCTCGGCTCTTTCTTCCGCTGATGGGACGTAGTTCGCCACGATGGTCGCTTTGAGCGTGTCGTATTTGTCCCGGGCCGGTGGTCGCCGGATCATGCTCCGCACACACTTCGAAGTGGCGGAGTCGAGTTTGGAGACGATATGATAAAACTTAGTATCGTCAGCCGTGATGCCCGCCAGTATAAATTGGGCTTCAGCCTGCTGAAACCAAGAGGCGGGGTCCTCTTGCCAGAAGTCTGGCAGCTTGACAGCGACGGCATTCGTGCACACCATCACTGCTGTGCCCGCCGGGTGAGAGTGCCTTGCCTCGGCTCTCACGGCGGTGCTGGTGCTTGGTTGAGCCCTCTCAACCTCTTCTGCCGGGGGAAACAGCTGTCCGTCTGCTCCCTCGTCTGCGTGGCTGCTGGCGTCTGCCTGAGTCGCCACGGATGAGTCGCTTGTGGGAGAACGCCTCAGGTCCATACTCGCGTCAAGGTCACCAGTGTAGAGGAGCTGGGCAATGAAGAGGCGATTTGGTTTATAAGCGAAGTTTTAATGTTCAGCTCTTCTAACAAGTCTCATCTGGTGCAGAGAGCGGCAGAAAGGAAAAAGAGACAGAATCTCGCCAACTCATGGATTATATACAAGCACACAACAAAAGACATGCATAACAAGGCTGACATCCCTCATTATCTTAATCCCCCCATTGTCTTGGTATTTCCTCTCCTCGTCTTGGGAGGTGATGGTAATCACTCTCCTCGCCTTGGGGGGTGAGGGTGGCTCGTCCGGTCTCCCCCGCCGCATCCGGGAACGTCTTTGTTCTTCACTCGGCGGGTGAGATTCCTTTGTCCTTTCAGAGGTGTGAAGTTCCTTACATATGTAATCACCAAACATTTCCACTTGCTCTAACATATGTAGGTTATGGAATATATGGTTAATATAGACCACAATCTCTGGGTTTGAATCCTCTTCTGCTCCTCTGCCATACGGTGTCCTACAGGGGTCAATTCTAAGGCCAATGTTTTTTTCTCTGTACATACTTCCGCTGGGTTCCATTTTTAAAAAGCATGGTATCTCCTTCTTTCCAGCATCTTTGGGCGTGATGGATGGATGGTATCTCCTTCCACCTGTATGCTGATACCAGATAGATGTCCCTTTAAAACAAAAAGACGCCTCATCAGTAAATCCACTTCTGTCATGCATTGAAGACATCAAGTCTTGGATGGCCCTTAAATTTTTTAATTTTAATGACAAAAATACAGACGTTATGGTGTTTGGACCTAGTGGCCTCTGTGAGTCTCCTCCTGTAAACTTGGGCCCCCTCACACTTTATGTGAAACCCACAGTCAAGAACCTTGGTTTTATCATGGACAGTGATTTTAAATTAGACACTCAAATTTGTTCTTTGGTAAAAATCCAGCTTCTTTCATCAAAGGCGTTTAGCAAAAGTAAAACCCATTCTTTCTAGATCGTACCTGAAAACAGTAATTCATGCTTCTATTTCATCTCGGATGGATTACTGTAATGCACTTTATGCCGGTGTCAGCCAGTCATCTCTTTCGCGTCTGTAGCTAGTTCAAAACGCCGCTGCTTGTCTTTTAACAGGTACATGCAAAAGAAATCACATCACACCCATTTTAGCTTCACCCCACTGGCTGCCCAAGCATTTTAGAGTTCATTTTAAAATTCTTTTGTTTTTAACTCCTTGAACAGTCTTGCTCTGTCTTATCTCTCTGAGCTTCTGCATCCCTACGCTCCCACTCAATCCCTCAGGTCAGCTGAACAGCTGCTCCTGGGGGTGCCAAAGGCCAAGCGGAAGCTCAGAGGGGACAGAGCTTTTTTGATCAGAGCACCCAGGTTATGGAATGATTTACCCCTGAACATGAGACAAGCACCTTCACTGTCCATTTTTTAAAACCCGTCTTAAAATGCACTTTTACTCCTTGGCCTTTGACTCAGTGTGAGACATAGATTTTACTGAATGAAATGGATTTTTTAAAATTTATTTATCTATGTACTTCTTTTACCTTTTATTTTATTGTTTCTATTGACTGTGGTTCTATATTGTTTTTGTGTTAGTGTCCTGCTTCTTGCTTTTATGTTTTCATGTGCGTTCTTGCTGTATAGCACTTTGTGTAGCAAGTGTTGCTTTTCAAGTGCTTTATAAATAAAGTTGATTGATTGATACCCTTCATGAATCTTTGTGGTGTGACAATCTGACATTCACAGACCTATTTAAAGGCTACCAGTCAGGACTTAACCAGCTGAAATTAATTTGCACTGATAGGGGATGGCTTCCTAAATTCTAATGGATTTCACCTGGTTTCTTGGCTTTCTATGTGTTTTTGTACTTCTTTTTCTTCATGTGTTCAATACTTATTTCCTGTGTCATTTCACTTTATTAAATATAAATTGTTTTGTGAACACAGTTGCCTTGATTTCTTTGTATGTATGGATTACTTGGGTTGTTACTGATATATGGTGAAAATCTCAGGTCAATGGCTCCATCAGAAATATGTTTAATGAGAAAAATGTTGACATGTTCAGTACTTATTTTCTCCGCTGTGTACATACATAAACTAAAGGGATAAAATAAAATGAAAAAAAATTCTTCACAACAATACATAATTGATTAAAGTATGTCTTTTATCCCTTAACAAAAATCACATCATCGGTAATCAAGTTTAAAGATTGAGCTATTTCAGTTTACCACACATACAGTGGTGTGAAAAAGTGTTTGCCCCCTTCCTGATTTCTCATTTTAGGTTTGTCACACTTTAATCTTTAGATTTGTTTGATGATCTGAAACATTTAACAAAGATAACACAAGTAAACACAAAATGCAGTTTTTAAATGAAGGTATTTATTATTAAGGGTAAAAAAAAAATATCCAAACCTACATGGCCCTGTGTGAAAAAGTGATTCCCCCCCCCCCCATTAAAACATAAATTAACTGTGGTTTATCATATCTTTGGAAAGCCGAGTTCAGTTTCTCTAGCCACACCCAGGCCTGATTACTACCACACCTGTTCTCAATCAAGAAATCATTTAAACAGGACCTGCCTGACAAAGCAAAGTAGACCAAAAGATCCTCAAAAGCTAGACATCATGCTGCGATCCAAAGAAATTCAGGAACAAATGAGAAACAAAGTAACAGATCTGTAAGTCTGGAAAAGGTTATAAAGCCATTTCTAAAGCTTTGGGACTCCAGTGAACCACAATGAGAGCCATTATCCACAAATGGCAAAAACATGGAGCTGTGGCGAACCTTCCTAGGAGTGGCCGGCCAACCAAAATTACCCCAAGAGCACAGCAAGGACTCATCCAAGAGGTCACAAAAGATCCCACAACATCCAAAGAGCTGCAGGCTTCACTTGCCTCATTTAAGGTCAGTGTTCATGACTCCACCAAAAGAAAGAGACTGGGCAAAAATGGCCTGCATGGCAGAGTTCCAAGACGAAAACCACTGCTGAGCAAAAAGAACATAAAGGCTTGTCTCAGTTTTGCCAGAAAACATGCTGATGATCCCCAAGACTTTTGGGAAAATACTCTGTGGACTGACGAGACAAAATTTGAACTTTTTGAAAGGTGTGTGTCCCATTACATCCGGTGTAAAAGTAACACAGCATTTCAGAAAAGGAACATTATACCAGCAGTAAAATATGGTGGTGGTAGTGTGATGGTCTGGGGCTGTTTTTCTGCTTCAGGACCTGGGAGACTTGCTGTGGTAAATGGAAGCATGAATTCTGCTGTCTACCAAAAAATCCTGAAAGAGGATGTCCCACCATCTGTCCATGACCTCAAGCTGAAGCACACTTGGGTTCTGCAGCAGGACAATGATCCAAAACACACCAACAAGTCCACCTCTGAATGTCTTAAGAAAAACAAAATGAAGACTTTGGAGTGGCCTAGTCAAAGTCCTGAGCTGAATCCAATTGAGATGCTGTGGCATGACCTCAAAAGTGCGGTTCATGCTCGAAAACCCTCCAATGTGGCTGAATTACAACAATTCTGCAAAGATGAGCGGACCAAAATTCCTCCACAGTGCTGTGAAAGACTCATTGCCAGTTATTGCAAACGCTTGATTGCAGTTGTTTCTGCTAAGGGTGGCCCAACCAGTTATTAGGTTTAGGGGGCAATCACTTTTCCACACAGGGCCATTTAGGTTTGGATTTTTTTTCCCCTTAATAATAAACACCTTCATTTAAAAACTGCACTTTGTGTTTACTTGTGTTATCTTTGCCTATTATTTAAATTAGTTTAATGATCTGAAGCATTTAAGTGTGACAAACATACAAAAAAAAAAGAGAAATCAGGGAGGGGGCAAACACTTTTTCACACCACCGTAAGTAGTTAAATAACCCACGACAGAAGTATAATTTGCCACTTATTTTTGTTTCTAATGGACGGATTGGATGGTGTATTTTTGAGCATGATGGCCTTCCATACAGAGGGGTGAGACGTTTTTTTCAGTAGTTCAGGTGATTTGGGGTGGACATGGGACAGAGTCAGTGTCATATAGCACTTCGAACATTAAAAAACTTGAAAGCATTAAAGTGCAAAAGTAATTTTCTGAAGAAAGGCATTCCCTGAGCTGCAGTTTAAAATGCGCCATGAGCTTTTTTCTGGCTGGAATGGCCGGGGGAGAGAGCTGCTGCAGAAGCTGCAGCAGGAGATGGAGAGGAACCGGAGAGAGAGAAGCAAGCTGAATCAAGTTGATGGGTTATATTAACATGACAAATTATATTTGATAGGCACAATATAGGCATTTTATGTATCACGCATGGACAAATGTACTGACACATCTAGTAAATTTGGTGTATCGTTCAGCCCTAGTTGGGAGTTGTGTTAACTCAAAGTTTTAGCTGACAAATGATTAAACAGCCAAACCTATTACAATAATAATCTTATATAGTCGATATTCTCTTTCACAAAAGAGGTCACTGTAGAAATATTAAGCTTATAAGATATTTTTCATTTGACGCTGGCAAAAAACTGTTTTGCTCATTGGGTTGTATCGATCCATAACAAACAGCAGCTCAAAAGGAAAATCAATGTGTGTGCATGTTTCTGTTTCCCTGTTTTCTAGTTGTATATGTGTGTGGAGGCAATACAGCTCCTGCTGGTTCCATGTAGCCACACACGCCACACTGATTCACTGTGTAAACTACTGAACTGTTCTACATGCTCACATGAAATTAAACATTTTCTTTACCAATACAATTTTCCACTGACTCTGGACAAAGTTCTGCTACATTGAGGTAGTTTCCAAGAGGCTAGTCCAGACTATGCTCTGGTAAATTTAGATGAGAGAACAAATTTGTTCCCAAGAAGATATAAATATTGAACTGTTGGAAAAATACTCATGGAAGGTCTTCTTACTTGAAATATTTATGTTGTCATTTTCTGTACTATTACCACCATTAAAACCAGTGACATGCAGACACAATACGTTATGAAACCTTAAACTATTTAACCTAAATTTAAATTTGTTGAGTGTGCCAGACAGATTTATCAAGAAGGTGAAGTTCAAGGAGGTAAAGGGGCAGCACAGGCTGTTCCTCCTGAGGAGGCGCAGGTCTTATAGAGTGCAAGGGGCACTCCTGAAGACCTTCTACAATTCGGTAGTGGCATCAGCCATCACATTTGGACTGGTCTTCTGGGGCAGTGGCATCACAGCAGCTGACAGGAAGAGACTGAACAGGCTGATCCAAAAAGCTAGCTCTGTTCTGGGGCGACGCCTCGACCCAGTGGAAGAGACAGAAGACAGGAGGATGGTGGCTAAGCTGTCATCTCTGCTGGAGTCTGAGTCCCACCCCATGCGGGACATGCTGAATGCACTGAGGAGCTCATTTAGCGGTAGGCTGTGTCATCCTAGGTGCACGATGGCGAGGTTCCAAAGGTCCCTCCTACCTACGGCTGTCAGACTTTATAACATAACCAGAGCTGCTCGTAGAGGTCGTATTAAATGTACTCAACGTAGCAACTTTGCGCAATAGAGATCGTCCCCTCCAATACACAACTAGGACAATGTCAATCATTACTGAGGGTGGCAACAACACTGTTGATTCAAATGTGAAATATACTGTTTGGGTACATATTCATATTCTGCAGAGTAACTTAAACAGTAATGCTGTTTATTCCATCTAGCTGCAATGCTCCTGCACTGTGTATATATCTGTGTATATATGTACTTACTGCCTTGGCTAACCAGTTCTTTTCTTATTTACTATTGCTCTGAGATCCTGGAATTTCCCCATTGTGGGACTAATATTGTGGGTATTATAATACCCATTGTGGGTATTAGGTGGCACAAGAACATGCAGCGGCCTCTCTCTCTCTCCTCTCTTCAGGTTTTCTCTCTTTGAATAAAGGCTTATCTTATGTTATCTTACTACTAGGACATACTCTAATCCCCCGACTGATGAAATGCTGCTGAATTAGTTTTCCTTCCAGCAGGTTCCATGTCTCAGAAGACCACTTCTGAAGTTCAGTGTGAGCGGCCGTTGTGTTCTTGGTCACTTTTTTTTTTTATACCATGGCCATACTAGTTGGAAGACTAATTTTGGCTAACTATATGATCAACAAGTCCTCCAATTAATACCTATAAGATGACCATAAGATCCTCACCTCTGAGAATGCCCATCTGGCATACTGACTCATGAAATATTTGTCATGTCCCTAAATAAAAAAAAACTCACTTAAAGGTGACAGACAAGATTCTGACCTCCTGGCCATTAGATGCTGCACTCACTCTTGGAAAACTGGGTAGTAGAGATACTTGATATCAACCTAGTCATGTTGTGACAGGCTGTGATATCTTTACTAGCCATAGATATGTAAACATTAGATAGAACATGGCTAGCTGCTCGGCTAGTCACATTTCCTATACAAAGCTTACTTACAGACGTGGACAAAATTGTTGGTACCCCTCTGTTAATGAAAGAAAAACCCACAATGGTCACAGAAATAACTTGAATGTGACAAAAGTGATAAAAAACTCATGAAACAGGCCTGGACAAAAATGATGGTACCCCTAGAAAGATTGAAAATAATGTGACCATAGGTACATGTTCAACCAAGATGTGTCCTCTAACATCACAGGTGTCTACAAACTTGTAATCAGTCGGCCTATTTAAAGGATGACAAGTAGTCACTGTGCTGTTTGGTGACATGGTGTGTACCACACTAAACATGGACCAGAGGAAGCAAAGGAGAGAGTTGTCTCAGGAGATTAGAAAGAAAATTATACACAAGCATGTTAAAGGTAAAGGCTATAAGACCATCTCCAAGCAGCTTGATGTTCCTGTGACTACAGCTGCACATATTATTCAGAAATTTAAGATCCACGGGACTGTAGCCAACCTCCCTGGACGTGGCCGCAGGAGGAAACTTGATGAAAAATGGAAGCGACGGATAATACGAATGGTAACAAAAGAGCCCAGAACAACCTCTAAACACATTCATGGTGAACTCCAAGGTCAAGGTACATCAGTGTCAGATCGCACCATCCGTCGTTGTTTGAGCCAAAGTGGACTTCATGGGAGACGACCAAGGAGGACACCACTGTTGAAAACAAATCATAAAAAAGCCAGACTGGAATTTGCCAAACTGCATGTTGACAAGCCACAAAGCTTCTGAGAGAATGTCCCATGGACAGACAAGACAAAATTGGAACTTTTTGGCAAGGCACATCAGCTCTATGTTCACAGACGCAAAAATGAAGCATAGCAAGAAAAGAAGACTGTCCCTACTGTGAAACATGGAAGAGGTTCTGTTATGTTCTGGGGCTGCTTTGCTGCATCTGGCACAGAGTGTCTTGAATCTGTGCAGGGTACAGGTTGGTATTCTAGAGAGAAATGTGCTGCCCAGTGTCAGATAGCTTGGTCTCAGTCGCAGGTCATGGGTCTTGCAACAGAATAATGACCCAAAACACACAGCTAAACACCCAAGAATGGCTAAGAGCGAAACATTGGACTATTCTATAGTGGCCTTCTATGAGTCCTGATCTAAATCCTATTGAACATCTGTGGAAGGAGCTGAAACATGCCGCCTGGAGAAGGCACTCTTCAAACCTGAGACAACTGGAGCAGTTTGCTCATGAGGAGTGGGCCACAATACCTGCTGAGAGGTGCAGAAGTCTCATTGACAGTTACAGAAATTGTTTGATTGCAATGATTGTCTCAAAAGGTTGTGCAACAAAATATTAAGTTAAGGGTACCATCATTTTTGTCCAGGCCTGTTTCATGAGTTTGTTTTTTAAAATAATTCTGTTGAACCACAATTCAAAAGCATTATCTGATTTTCAATGGTTAATTTTCATAGAATTTTTATTTATTACCACTTTTGTCAGATTCAAGTTATTTCTGTGGCCATTGTGGGTTTTTCTTTCATTAACAGAGGGGTACCGACAATTTTGTCCACGTCTGTATATGATTACATTAAATACAACTAGAAAAGCACTCAGAGAGCACGTACCTCTGTACAGGCTCCTTCTGTCCCTCATGGATCACCTCCAAAATGTAATGGGTTTGTGTGTAGAAGTCTGTCCATTAGTTTTGGAGAATTGTAGCTAACACACTGTGAGAAGATAAGAGCCTTGGTGGAGGTATGCATTCTCAGATCATCACCAAAATGTAACGTGGTCCTCTCTAGCCCAAGAGCCACCTCTGGTGAAAATTTCATCCAAATCCATCCAGTAGTTTTTGTGTAATCCTGCTGCATAAATACAAACAAAGCCCTTGGTGGAGGTATGCGCTCTCAGGTCATCACCAAAATCTAATCATCTGTTCCCCGTGCCATTACGCACATTTCCTGAAAATTTCATCAAAATCCATTAATAAACTTTTTGAGTAGTGTTACTAACGGTATTTGTAAAGCGTCTTTGAGAGTCTATGATAAAGCGCTATAAATATATAATAAACTGGAGTCTCGTCATCCAACTGCTCAGATGCAAATATTATGATTATTTAGGACCTGTAAAAATTAACTTTTTTTCATCAATATATTATTTTTTGAAGAATACGAAGGCTGTAATTATGCACCTTTCTAAACATTTTTTATGTATTATTTTTAAAAAATATTTGTTTTCATGAAAATGCAGTCTTGTTCACCTTTAAATTTGTGTAACGAGGCAGGACAGAACTAAAAATGTTCTTGATAATAAACTTACTTTTGGCGTTAAGCGTTGAGTTTTTGGCAGTTACTCATTATTTCTACAACCACTAGAGGTCATTTAATGTCAAAATATTCCCATGGAAACATTTGTGAGTGACGTGACCTAAATGACTGGCAAAAAGACTGTGGCTAGACCAACAACAGGCAACATTTACCACGGAAGGCCAAGACACTTCAGGTTTTCTTTCCAACCAGTCTCTCACACCTCTTGGAGTGAGTAGCTGGGAAGAAAACCTGCAGGGTCTTGGCCCTCCATGATACAGAGTTGTCCATCACTGGACTACAGCATGGATACTGTGAACATTCTAGATCATTAGCCTATTTATTGTATTCAGTCTCAAGCAGACAGCATGCTAACTACCTCTTGCCCCCGTGGCTGCACAAAGGTTTTAGTAAAGACTTGGATCCATTTCCAACATTTCTCTAGCTCAAATAATTAAGTTCATCTGAGTCCACCACTGATTGTCAGTGGGGTTCTGGTGTGCTTCTGCCAATAAGTCATGTGAAAGGGAAAAAGGCAGCGCGGGTTCGTAGATGCACCGCCTGCTGGTAAAAATGTCCATACAGGGCGTATTCTGTTGGAGGACTAGCTCAAATAATTCTGGTTAATTTCGGTGACAGAAATGTGTACATTTTAGAATTGATAAGGCCAGTGTTTTCCAAGGACTCTCAAAGAAATGATAATGGTTTAATAGGTTTTTGTGTGATTTAGGGCATTGGGGTTTAGCAGTTTAGAATTAATGTTTCGGGTTTTTTTGTCTCTATCTCAAATCAGCTGAATTTGAAACACAAATATATAAAACAAACAGACCGGTCAGTTACCTTTAAACATGCTCTCTTTGATATTAAGGGTTATTGGGTGGAGTCACATTCATTTGAAAAGGAAATCTCAATACAGCTAAAGGGTGCTGAATCCACTACATCATCACTTTTTAAGCATTCGGTAAACTTGCGAGAAAGCACTTACTGTACCTATTCATGTATACAGCATCAATAGAGAGTAAAATTCATCTGGAGTCTGTTTCTCTCCAGCTGGTAAATGTCAACTTAATATTCACTTAGCTTTCAGGGTTGCTTTATGTCCCAGTAACCACAGAAGTTAATCTAGGTGTTGCTCTTCTGCAGCTAAATGCTCCACTGTGTTCGACAGCAAGTCAATAACCGTGTCGACAGTATTTGCCATTTGGTGCTGCACAGGTTGTTTACAGTGAGATGATCAGTGATTCTTGAAGAAAACAGCTGGCTGATGCTGGAACTGACACACATAGTAGACATTACAAGTTAATAAAAACAGCAACCTGGGAGATATTTCTCTGTGGCTTAACTGCTATGAGGAGCCCCTTTCACATGCAAGTACTTGTGTAATCCACAGTCCACGTAAAGCTACTGATTACAACCAAATACCTTAAGTTAATCATAGAATTTAACGGCTTTTGTGTGGAGGAGGTTTTGGTCTAAAAATATGAGGTAATAATCCTAATTGTTAGCATATGAACAGATTTTTGCCCACACAATGGCATTAATACACACACAGAGGGGGAGGGACAGGGAAGATGTGAAGAGGATCTATTGTTCTTGTGAACAATCCGCAGAAGGTGGTGTCATCATTTAAATTCAGAACACATGCACGCACACTACTCCCAGTACATCTCCACAACACATGCACACAATAAGAAAACATTTTCCCTTCCTCACACAGACACTTCTCTGGCTTTATCTCTTGTGCCCATACAGCCTCATTACCATTCAGCTCTGATCTTTGATGATAGCCGTGGGTAGATGCGGCCCCACGGTGACCAGAACTGTTGCTTTTGACAAGTCCAATTAATACAGACCTCACAACAGCATTCAATAAGCATTGATAAAACATGGTGGGGGGAGAATATATGAGTGCCAAGAGGTGAAAGGTTAAATGATTTATTTAAAATCTTAATTCAAAGTTAAACAGTCCTAGGGGTCGGTCTTTTGCATTTGTGCTGTTATGTTCTTTGTTGAAAAGATAAGTGACCCTAGTGATAAGTGCATTCATTCTTTTTTTTGCTTTAAATGAACAGAGCTCAGCATTCAGACACAGTCATCACTTGATGCTGATGACACAATTTAGAAGGAATTCTACAAAGGAAGCATGACTTAATTCTGGTTTATCAACTCATGAGAGAAATACTTTGTCTTCTATCAGGTGCTGTCACATACAATGTGGATTCACAACTTTCATTTTATTTAAAAATTACACACTTCTTTCTAGGCAAATCTACTTATGTGGGGGTGTATAATAGAAGAATGTACGTGCTGTAGAAAGAAAAGAAATTATGGTGCTGTGGGGGCATGGTAAGATAAGATAAGATAAGATAAGATAAGCCTTTATTAGTCCCACAATGGGGAAATTCCAGGATTGCAACAGCATAGGGATAGCAACACTCAGAGCAACAATCAGAAGGCAAGAAAAAAACAACATCTAGTAAACATATGTCCATATTACTATAAATGTATATATATAGACACACAGGGCAGAGCATTATGGCTGGTGAATGTGCAGCAGAAAGTCTAAGCTCTCTCTCCGCGGATGCAGCGGGCCAGCTGGAAGTCTTTGGGCATGATGGTGACCCCCTTAGCGAAGAAGAGACCACCAGGTGGGCCTCGCTGGTCTCCTGCAGAGCCATGACGGCGAAGCTCAGGAAACGCAGGACGGTCTTGAAGTCCTGAGCGATCTCCCTCACCAGGCGCTGGACGGGCAGCTTACGGATGAGCAGCTCCGGGGATTTCTGGTAGCGACGGATCTCTCTCAGAGCCACGGGCCTGTGACGGCGAGGCCTCTTCACTCTGCCGGTGGCCAGAGCGCCTCTCCGAGCAGCCCTGGTGGCTAGCTGTCTCCTGGGGGGCTTCTTCCTCCAGTAGATTTTACGGGCGGTCTGCTTGGTTCTTGCCATCGCTCTTTATTATTCTGTCTTATATTTCTTTCACGCCGCCTAAACTCCAGCCCAGCACCCGCGTCCTTTTCGCTACAGCTCCCGGTATGTCGAGTTTCCCATTAGCACCGGGTGGCGGCCAAGTGCTAGCTAGCACTAGCTCCTCCCCGCTGTAACGTCTCCCGCTGCAAACCGTGGCTCCGTCCGCCGACCCGGGAGACCCCCAGGGCGATCCGTGCGTCCGTGATATATATACAGAGTGAAAGGTGTAGAAAGAAGAAGGAAGATAAAAAAAAAGGCTGTTGCAACAGGCAGCCGACTCGTGTGGCGCCGCCGGTCCGGCGGAACCGGAACCGGAGTTGAGTGTGGGGGTTTCTCCACCCAGAGAGGGCAGGGGAACAATGGACCAAAGGAGAAGGTGTCACTGGGGGGTATCAGACAGGACTGTTGGATCTATGCGCCCCCCGGGGAGAGTGAGAGCTGCCGGAGCAGCTGAGAGAAGAAGGGTGTGGGAGCGGCCCCAGTGTAATGTCATGTTAATGTGCCACATATTTCTTTGTTCAAACAACAATGTGTTACAGTCGGAAGTTCTGGGTCTCGATGCACGGAAATAAAGATATAAAAGTGGAATGCACAGAGACCCAGGATCGCTGTTTGCTGTACTTCATGTTGGAGATGGAATAAAGTTTCTGTGTCGTCCAGCTCGTTGCCTCGCCTGCCTCCTTTCTCCACAATGGTGACCCTAAGACGTGCCATGGAAAGCGAGCCAAGAGTCGCCCCGGAGGCTACTGGGAGGGAGAGCACAGGCGCCGCGTGCTCTGTCTCAGTCAAGCTCCCAGACTTCTGGCTTCACAACCTGACTGCGTGGTTCCTGCACACAGAAGCCCAGTTCGCACTCCGCGGAATAACAACGAACGTCACAAGATATTACTACGTGGTTGCTGCGCTGGATGCGCGCACCACACAACAGATGACGAGCCTGCTCCAGGAGCCGCCGGCCCAAGGAAAATATGAAGCGCTCAAGAGGATGCTTCCCCAGCGTTACACCCTTTCTGACAGTGAGAGGGCAGAAAAACTCCTAACACATTCAGAGTTAGGCGACAGATCAGCAGTGGAGCTCATGGAGAGCATACTGGCGTTGAGGGGGAAGGACAATGAATCTTTCCTGTTCATCCACTTGTTCCTCAGGAACCTAGCGGCTACAGTGAGGGTGATCCTGGCCAACTCGCCACAGCTGGTTGCTAAGGACTACCATGTCCTGGCGCAGGAAGCGGACCGCATCATTTTGGCAACCAGAACTCTCAGCGTGTAGGCAGTGGCACCAGCATCCATGAGGGACTTCAACGAGGTCGAGGAGCCATTTGTGGTAGCCGAGACAGACAGCAGAAGATGACGGAACGGGGCGGTCTGTTTTTATCATCACCGTTTCAGCTCGAATGCCCAACGCTGCCTGTCGCCATGCCAATTCAAGAAGCCGGGAAGATGGCACGTTCAGAATTCAGTTGCAGCTGCAACCTATGGCGACAGGAACAGACTGCTTGAGGTCACAGACACACGTTTGGGGAGATGGTTTTTGGTGGACTCCAGCTCCCAGAAGAGCCTCATCCTACCAGTCAATGCAGACAGGGTGGCAGGACGCAGCGGTCCCAAGCTTATGACTGCTAATGGATCCACCATCAGGACATTTGGCGAGCGGACACTGACAATATGCTTACATGGACGAAACTTTCAGTGGAATTTTGTGGTAGCCGCATGTTCCGCCCCCATTTTGGGCACAGATTTTTTATGTGCTTATGGGTTGTTAGTTGATGTTGCTAATAGAAGATTAGTGGATGCTCCTCTCTGCTGCCTCTCAGCTCGGGGAGCTGGGTCGACAACACTGTCTAACATTATAGCTCCAGGAGGTAAGTACCAACAGTTATTCGCACTGTTCCCAGCACTCAAGGTCCTGACGTTTTCGGCTCCGCTAACGAAACACGGGGTCGAACATTTCATAGCTACGAGAGGGCCGCCGGTATTTGCGCGACCTTGGCACCTGGACGCAGCTAAACCGGCCAGCGTGTGTGAGGAGGTCGCCAACTTAGAGCAGTTGGGCATCGTCGGGCCCTCCTACAGCCCGTGGGCATCCCCGCTACACATGGTGCCTAAAGCCAAAGGGTCGTGGCGGCCGTGCGGCGATTTCCAGCCCTTGAACAAAGCCACAGAATACAATCACTATCCTATTCCACACATCCAGGATTTTTCCCTGCACCTGGCTGGGGCGCGTGTTTTTTCCAAAGTGGATCTGGTCCGCAGTTACCACCAGGTCCTGGTGTGCACGGACGATATTCCAAAAATCGTGGTAATAACTTCTTTTGGCCTTTTTGAGTTCTTATGCATGCCATTTGGATTAAAAGGCACAGTACAGACCTTCCAGAGGATGATGGATGCAGTGCTGCATGACTTCTCCTTTGTTTTCATCTACTTAGACAACATTCGGGTCGCCAACGCATCCGAGAAGGAGCACATTGCCCATCTCAAGACAGTTTTCCAGAGGTTGGAAGTGCATGGGCTGATAGTCAACCCAGTGGTGTGCCAGTGATTGATTTTTTGGGCCACCACATTTTGTCGGAGAGCATGATCCCGTTACCGGATAAGGTGCGCGCGGTGTCAGATTTTCTGCATCCGCAGACCGTAAGAGCACTACAGGAGATTTTGGGAATGGTTAATTTTTATAACCGTTTCCTTCCCCGAGCAGCCCAGCTGATGCAGCTGTTGTATGCTGCACTTAAAAAAAAGAAGCTTGCGAAAACCATCGACTGGACTCCTGAGTGAGACCAGGCTTTTGCAAATGCCAAAACAGCGCTGGCGGATGCCACACTGCTAGCCCACCCAGATCAGTCTGCATGGATAGTGCTCACTACGGATGCGTCTGATGTTGCCATAGCGGCAGTGGTGAAGCAGTGTGTCTCAGGTTCATGGCAGCCGCTAGCATTTTTTAGCCGAACCTTGCATGACAACAAATGCAAATACAGCACGTTCAATAGAGAATTGCTGGCTCTCCACTGGGCAATGCGCAATTTCCAGTTTTAGCTGGAAGGGCGCAAGTTCACCGTGTTCGTAGACCATAAGTCGCTGACGTACGTGATGGCCAAGGTCTTGGAACTGTGGTCGGCCCGGCAGCAACGGCATTTGGTCACAATTTTGGAGTTTACTACCGACATTCAACACATTGCCGGTAAGCTCATTGTCATGGCTGATTGCCTGTCGCGTGCGTTATTCGCCCCGGTCTATATGGGAATTAATTTCCCTGCCATGGCCACGGAACAAGCCGGGGACATGGACATTTGTGCGCTCCAGTCTGCACCAACTGGGTTAAGGCTGGAGAACAGGGTGGTGCAAGAAGGGTCCCCTCCCTTGCTCTGCGACGTCTCCACCGGCCACCCACACCCGGTGGTTCTGAGCTCTTGGTGCCGTCGCGTTTTTGAGTCGGTCCACTCCCTTTTGCATCCACAAGCTAGTGGAGGCGAAATTCATCTGGCTGCGCTTGCACAAGGACATGAAAGAGTGGGCTGCAGCTTGCGTCGCATGCCAGCGGGCCAAAGTGCACAAGCACACCGAAGCCTCTCTCGAGCCTTTCCAAATTCCGGCTAGGAGGTTTGACCACATCCATGTGGATTTGGTAGGACCCCTCCTGCTGTCGTAAGGAGTTATGCACCTTTTGACAGGCGTGGACTGCACCATGTGCTGGCCTGAAGTGGTCCCACTGGCTTCTACCACATCTGCGGAAATAGCTCGCGCTTTTTTGTCAGCTTGGGTTGCGCGTTTCGGTTCTCCATTGGACATCACATCCGACAGGGGTACACAATTCATTTCAGAACTCTGGTCCATGATGGCCCAGAGCCTGGGGGTCAAAATTCACCACACTACCACGTACAACCCCCAGGCTAACGGGTTGTGTGAGCATTTTCATAGGTCACTGAAAGCAGCGCTCAGAGCTTCGCTCATGGATACGAATAGGGTCAACTGCCTGCCCTGGGTTCTTTTAGGGTTGCGCTCCGCACCTAAGGAGGATCTGGCAGCCTCCCCAGCACAACTTGTTTTTTCTCAGCCGCTGCAGATCTCCTGAGAATTTTTACCGGAAAACCCTGAACCCGAGACTGATCTGCCCGTGCAATTTTTGCACAGTTTGGAGGCTTTTAACGTACCGGGCCCGGCCCACCATTGCTTTCACCGCACCTTTGTTCCAAAAAGCTTGCAGAACGCTGGTTTTGCTTTCATCAGGCACGATGCGCACCGGACCCCACTGCGCCCACCGTATGACGGACCGTTCAGGGTGTTGGAACCTGGGGCGAAGCATTTTGTGTTAGACTTGGGGGGACGTAGGGAGACCATCTGCATCGACAGGCTGAAGCCCACTTTTGTGTTGGCAGACGAGTGGGTGGTGTTGGGCCAAGCTCCCCGACATGGACGACCACCGTTGGTGGCTCCGCAGGTTGGTGATCCCTCAGCAGGGACCTGTGCTCACGAAGATAATGTGTCCCCCCCCCCTCCTTTTTTCCCCTCCACAGAGTGATGTGCCCTCCTGTCCACCTCACCAGCAGGGCGGTTCGACTAGACCAGCGACCCCCTGCAACAGCCGCTATGGGTGCCAGCTCAAGCCCAAAGGACGGAAGGGTTAGTGCCGATTCTGGGTGTTTGGGGAGCAGGCTGTGTGGGGGCATGGTGTGGGGGTTTCTCCACCCAGAGAGGGCAGGGGAACAATGGACAAAGGAGGAGGTGTCACCAGGGGGTATCAGACAGGACTGTTGGGTCTATGCGCCCCCCGGGGAGAGTGAGAGCTGCCGGAGCCGCTGAGAGAAGAAGGGTGTGGGAGTGGCCTTGGCGTAATGTCATGTTAATGTGCCACACATTTCTTTGTTCAAACAACAATGTGTTACGGTCAGAAGTTCCGGGTCTCGATGCATGGAAATAAAGATATAAAAGTGGAATGCACAGAGACCCGGGATCACTCTTTGCTGTACTTCATGTTGGAGATGGAATAAAGTTTCTGTGTCGTCCAGCTCGTTGCCTCCTTTCTCCACAGTGCTATTCATGCACAAAGTTGATGCATTCAGATTTGACATTCAGATTCAGATTTGATTTCTGTGCACTCTTTATTCTTTCAGTATTTCCTTTCTGAAATGAAAACAGAACAACAGGAAACAGTCATTATATGGTTTTGGCCTTGTCAAAAAAAATCAGAATTGAACTAAAATGGGATAATGGATATGACCCCCCCCCCCTCCTCATTTTGGTCACAGCCAGAAGTAAGAACTGGAAGCTGTCAAAAAACATGTGCCTTTACAATTCGTATTGTGTTAATTTATTGAAAAGTCAATAAAATCATTTCTATAAAACAAACATTACCAGCCAAAGCAACAGCTAAATCTAAGACTTTATAGAAAAAGGCTAAGTGGGTCTAAATATGAAAAAAATTAAATGGACTTCCGGCTGTGACCAAAACAATAAAACCAAAAAGCGAAATCAAATCTGTTATCCCATTTTGGCTCAATTCTGACTTTATTTTGATAAGGCCAAAACTCTATGACAGCTAAATCCCTGTACTCTTTGTTCTTTTAATATTTCGTTTGTTAAGTGAAAACAGAAGTACCGAAAGTAGCCGTTATATCATTCTCACCTTGTCAAAATAAATACGAAAATAAGCAAAAACGACATAACGGATCTGATTCCGTTTGGTGTCGTTTTTCTTTTATTTTGTCGGTCACAGCCGGAAGTGGTGATAGCAGCCGCAGAGCGTTGCCATTTTCAAATAAGCCTGAAGACTAGCTGCTAAATCTCACTTTAAAATCGGGAAAATGCCCAAAGTTGCAGCATAGACTCATGCAGACATCACTATCTGATGAAAGATGAGAAGGACTGCCAGAAATATATGTTTATAGTTCCCATCAGCCAGCAAAGGAGGACGTTGTGGACAAATGGATACCGAAGGCCTCGGGAGTCATGAAAGGTTGACTTGACGACCTCTGGTAGGTCTACTGGGAGATCTATTATTAAGGTCCATTGATCCGAAAATTAGGACCAAATTAATTAGGCCTAAATTAATAGACTATTTTTCTTTGAAAATTAAGGTTGTATTTATGTCTCACCCATCATAGTGAAAAATTAGTTAACTAGAAAAGCACTCATAGAGCGCATACCTCCGCAAAGGCTCCTTCCATTTGTCATGGATCACCTCCAAAATGTAATGGGCTTGTGTGTAGGCCTATCGCCACTTGTGGTGAAAATTGCATCCAAGTCTGTCCATTAGTTTTGGAGTTTTGTGGCTGACACACTGTGAGAAGAGCCTTGGCTGAGGTATGCATTCCCAGATCATCCCCAAAATGTAATGGGTTCCTCTCTAGGCCAAGAACCACCTCTGGTGAAAATTTCATCCAAATCCATCCAGTAGTTTTTGTGTAATCCTGCTGCACAAATACAAACAAAGCCTTGGTGGAGGTATGCACTCTCAGATCATCACCAAAATCTAATCATCTGTTCCCTGTGCCATTACACACCTTTCCTGAAAATTTTGTCAAAATCCGTTCATAACTTTTTGAGTTATGTTGGTAACAGACAGACAGACAGACAAACAGACAAATGCCAGTAAAAGCATTACCTCCTTGGTGGAGGTAATAAACTCAAGTGTTGCTGTTGTGTCCATCTCCTCCATCTCCAAACTCCCAGGCTGCGGGCGTTGCAATTCATCGCACAACCGCGTACAACCCACAGGCCAATGGGTTATGCAAGCGTTTTCATACATCACTGAAAGCAGCACTCAGGGGTTCACTGACGGATGCAAATTGGGTAGACAGGTTGCCGTGGGTTTTATTGGGGTTGTGCTCGGCGCCAAAAGAGGATTTGGAAACTTCCCCAGCAGAGAGCTTGTTTTTGCGCAGCCCCTATGGCTGCCCGGGGAATTTCTGCCAAATAATCCCGCGCCGGACAGCTGCCCGTCTCAGCTTTTGCAGCGTAGCGCAAACACAGGCACGCTGCCGGGCCCAGCCCACCACTGTTTTTTGCGTGCTTTTGTGCCTAAAACTTTGAAGAACGCGGAGTTCGTGTTCATCAGACACGACGACCAGCGCCCTCCATTGCGCCTGCACACATGTTGAAAATGGCCCTATCTCACAATGTTAAAGAATCCTTTAAAAAATTCCTGGATCCAGACGGTGATCCGGATCATCCCCAAAATTTAATCAGTTCTTCCTTGTACCATTTGCAACAACGCCTGAAAGTTTCATGGAAATCCGTCCAAAACTTTTTGAGTTATCTTGCTAACCAACAGACAGACAGACAAACAGACAAACCCCGGCAAAAACATAACCTCCTGGCCTGCAGCCTGGCGGAGGTAATTAAACATGCTATTTATGACAGACATAACAGCTTAATTTTTATTGACCATATTATTAAGTATATATACATTAATACACTAAATGCAACGTGTGTACATATGTGGCGTCGTGGATGAGAAGGGAGGATGTCGTGTCGGATGGTTGAGTTGCAGTAAACTTATTTGAGGGCTGGACTGCATAGAACCATTTTTAACAGTTAGACTTTAGGACCAATGAGCCTTCAGAATACTGACTAGTCACCCAAATTATGCTTTCTATTATTAATATAAAACAGTCACTAATTTACTGAATTCTGTTTCTACTATTGATGAGCAATGAGTTTAAAAAATATATCAAAAAATAATAAACTAATAAATGAAAAATTTGAAGTCCTTCACTGTCCAACAGCCACACAAGTCAGTAAAGGTTATTTTCTGTTGGAAACATTCAACTGAGCAGAGGAGGTAATGTACATTAATCACTGTGAATTTTTTTAATCCAGCAAACGTCTGTGTGATCCGAGACGACTACATCTGATGTGGAGCTGAGAGCTGCAGACACCAGGGGACCAGTCTGGGTGTTCAGCAGAGACCAGGGGACAAGTCTGGTGTGAATGGTGTCCACATCCACTGGTTCTGAGATGAAAGCACCTTCTCCTGCCTACTTTAAGACCTACATTGATGTTTTACACGTTTACAATTTCAATCCATAAAAAAAGTCTAATTTAACTTTGACCTTTTTAAATAACCAGTCATTCACATGTTTCCACAACCGTGAGCTGCACCTCAGTTCATTCATTCTTCATGCATTTATTTATGACAAGACATAATCTGGTATTTCCAAAATTGTTTTTTTTTAATTATTAAATAAAAGGTTTATCTCAACTACTTTATCTGTATTCACTTATTTATAATCATTAATAGCCACTGCAGATTTGGGTAGAATACAAGTTATATTTGTTCAGAACAGTCAGACAGTGGCAGTGATGCATAAACATGCTGCCAGGAAAGGTTCTTGTACTTGTAGATCCTTTGACAGAACAGTACTTAGATGAGTAACTTTATTGCAGGATACTTTCTACTCAAGTACATGTGAGGATAAAACTACTTTTACTCAAGTACCTTTGGTCACAGTCACTAAAGTTTAATTCCACCGATTTGAAAACTGATTAGAAATGTGTCTGTTTAAAATGACTGATTAGTCTCACTAGAAATTACTGCATCTTTGGTCATTTTAGTAAATTTATAATCTGATTTAGCTGAGATGGGTGTTAATATTATTGTTCTTCTGTTCCAGCTACAAAGAACAAGTAATTTAAACAAGTTAGATTTAAAAAGTTACAAATTTATGTGAAAAGTTTATATGTAAAATGTTAAAAAAAAATTCATGTTTTAAAAAAAATCGATACATTTAAAAGAAAAATGTTTGAAATGTAGAACTGCAAATTTTTTAAGAAGCCAGAAATGTATGTTACAAAAATCTAATTTATGTGGAAAAACTCTGATTTATAGGATAAAAGTTGTATATTCAAAAAAAGACAAATTATATGGAAAGACTCACAAATTTAGGAGGAAAAGTTGCAAATTTAGAACCATCATTACTACTCCAGTAACTTTTTTACTGAATACTTTCATCCTCACCTTTTCTGGTGACAGCATTGATACTTGAACAATTCCAATAACAGTAATATTACTGAAGAACAATTTGTGGCTTCTCTACTCACCTCTGGTTTTAAGTAAAGATGTAGATAGAAAATTAAAAAATAAATAAGAAAATGTATTTTGCTGCCCTGTTAAATGTGATTCTAACAGTTAAAACAGGGAGAAGAGTGCACGGTGGTGGTGGTGACAGCGTGAGTCCTGGTCGCTCCTGGTTGGTGTGAAACCTCCTGAACAGGAGGAAGTGAAGGTTCAGGGATCTTCTCTGCTGTCCTCTGGAAACGCAAGTGATTTAGGTCCCAGCATGGACTCTTTCCTGGACTGGAACTTGAACATTTAAGACAGTGAATTTCAGTAATAACAACAATAATAATAATAATAATAAATAAAGCTGTTTACTGTGGAAACAGACAGACAGTAGTCACATAAAAATGACTACTTGTATATTAACCCCTTGCACTCCGGTCAATTTCCCTAAAAACGCCAAAAAATAACGTGCCCAAATTAAATCCAAAGCTGTTCTTCAACCCTTTGCAGCATCTTCATGGGGTTGGTCTCATTTAAAATAAAACATTTTGAATTTTTTGGCAAAACTGTCATAATCTCTCTAAGTGCTCCGGCCACTGAGTTACAGTCATCTAAACATAGTGAACCTGAAGGAAATAAATTTGGCCTGTGTGTTTTTTTGGATACAAATGCTTGCAAATAACACACAGCTTCAGATCTGGGCTGGAAAATGCAACAGAAATGTAGAACCAAGTGTTATCCAGCGGAGGTCAAAATTTTGTAACAATAGCACAAAGAATGAATATATTACACAGCTTTTTCCTCAGGTAGTTCCCAGGCATTTTGGAACTGTGCCAAATTGTGCCAAATGGCACAGTTTGGAAAAATGTCTAATTTTTGAATGATTCAATGTAGAAGCTTCATTTTGGGCTCTAATGAAAGGTCACACTCAGGGCTGTGTCTGTGTGTGTGTGTGGGGGGGGGGGTTGTCCCCCCCCCTCGCTACAGAGGAAAGACATCGCCCGTTGCGCCACGGTCCGTCATGCAGCGATGACGCACAGCTGTAATTTACCGATCAGTCAAAAGTCATTTTGATTACAATTTTCAGGGATAAAGAATAATTTAGCTTAGAACACCTTACCTCTTCACAGCAGAAGCGGAGCTGGCGAACTTCTTCCTCATTGTCAGACGAACGCGACGCTGGTTTCGCGACCCGATCAAAACATAATTCCATTATTGCGGTTTTGCGCTTCCATGATTGCGGTTTTTGGCGAACGATTTTTCAAAACAAATAACAGTAGTAATTAAAAATAGACTGGCAAACGCGTGTGTGTCACTCAGCCTTCGTCTTCGGCCTCTGGCAGTCTATGATGACCATAGAAGGCAATCCTAATGTCTATTCTGCTGGGACAAAAACAAAACAAAATAAGCACCACCTGGCCGAACATGCCGATGCGCGAATGTCAGTCGCTGTCACACTTGTGGATGGTCTCCGTGCTGCTGGGTCTGTGGGGTTCTTCCTGCGGGTCCTTTTTTTCTCTGCAGCAGCAGTCTGTCTTCACCCAGCCTTAAAAAAAACAGCTCGCAAACTTCTCTGCTTCAATTGGCTCACTGCATTCACAGCGTTGGTAGGCGGGTCCTTCTTGCTAGGTTTTCAGTCATTGGTTCTTCAAGGTTTCAGAAACCCAATTCCAGGCTCTTATTAGTCGAATGAGAGGTCAATCAGATGATCTAATCTGTTCGCGGCTGTGTCTGCAGTGGAAGAACGGATATGCAGCTCCCGCAGCTCCATTGTGCACTCGAGGACACACGAGAGCGCCCTCGTGCGCTCTGGGACGCAGAGACTTGCCCGGCCGTGGTACAACGGAGTGCAAGAGGTTAAATTAGTTTCATGGAAGAAAAAACTTAAAGCTGTAACACTTGGAGGAAAAGACAAAAACATCACTTTCCAAAGTGGGACATATTAAAATACAAGACAATCATGTACAAATACCTTAGAATCACCCAGAATGCAAATATCAACACTAAATAGCACATAAAATCTAAGAGACTCCAGTGTTATTAAAACTGCTGGAAACCTGCATCACCTCAGTAATCAATGGGCCGACATGTGGAGCCCAAACTAATCCGAAAAGAGAAAAAAGTAACAGAAGCATAACTTATAAGTACATCTTACCTGTAGTAAAGTGGTCAAAACAGAGGCCGGTCACGTCAACCTTTCAGGACTCCCCAGGCCTTCAGTATCCATTTGTCCACATTTGTTAATAAAGCGCTTTAAATTTTAAAAAAAATGTCCACAACATCCTCCTTTCGTTCTCTTTGCTGGCTGATGGGAATTCTATAAGCATCTGTTTCTGGCAGTCCTTCTCATCTTTCATCAGATGGTGATGTTTGCATGAGTCTATGCTGCAACTTTGAGCATTTTCTTCAGGCTTATTTGAAAATGGCGGCGCTCTGCTGCTGACATCACCACTTCCGGCTGTGACCGACAAAATAAATGGAAACAACACCAAACGGAATCAGATCTGTTATGTCGTTTTTGCTCAATTTCGATTTTATTTTGACAAGGCTAGAATGATACAACGGCTATTTTCGGTAGTTGTGTTTTCGCTTCACAAACGAAATATTAAAAAAACGAAGAGTAGACGGATCCAGCTATATCCAGTTGTTCCTTTTTCATTTCAGAAAGGAAATATTGAAAGAATGAAGAGTAGGATTCAGATGCTGTTTGATTAACATACTGTAATTATGTTGGAAAGGGGCTGAAACACCACATCTGTCATTAAAATTTGATTAACATACAAATTATGTTATATTTGTTTAAAACATCACTGCACTGTTATCACACTGAAACAGATCCCCCCCCCCACTATTTTTGTTACTTCCATACCTCTGACCCCAAAACTCTTCACAAGCTGATATCTACAGTACATCTTTTGCCAGTGAGCTATAGTCTCGTCTGTTGCTCAGCAGGGATTCCCTCACAGGCTTCTCTTCTTCTATACTTTGCTCTGAGCAGAAGCTTTTCTACTGAGATGAACTACATCGGAGACAAGAGTTAGACTTCTGCAAGTGAATGCTGCCCAGCAGCCAGACTTTGGTCTGCTCTGAGTCAACCAACTCTTTTAAGTAATCAGTCTGGGCTGTGTCAGGTTTATACTGTTATTGTTCATACTGTGTTTGTCCCTATTACAGTGGATTAATTAAGGATGAATATTATCTGCTACTAAAATGACTTAATTATGTGAAGGTGATGCCACAGAGAACAGTCCATCTTAATTACTGCAGAAAAAAGTATTTATAAGATAAGATAAGATAAGATAAGCCTTTATTAGTCCCACAATGGGGAAATTCCAGGATTGCAACAGCACAGGGATAGCAACACTCAGAGCAATAATTAAGAAGATAAGAAAAATATAAATAAGAGCAGTGGATATACTGTACATACGTACACATAAATATATAAATATATATACACAGTGCGGAGCATTGTAGCCAGATGGAATAAACAGCATAACCGTCTACTTAGTTATCCTACATAGTATGAATATGTACCCATACATATTGTCACCCTCCGTAGCGACTGATATTGTCCTAGTTGTATACTGGAGGGGACCATTGTGTAAGTCTGTTGCATCTTTTGCATTCAATACTACTAGGTTGTCACGTTTTTTTGCTATCTCTGCGAGCAGCCCTGCTTAGATTATACAGTCTGACAGCCGTTGGTAGGAAGGACCTGCGAAACCTCTCGGTTGCACACCTAAGATGATGCAGTCTACTGCTAAATGAGCTCCTCAGTGCGTTCAATATGTCCTGCATAGGGTGGGACTCGGACTCCAGCAGAGATGACAGTTTAGCCACCATCCTTCTCTCTCCTATCTCCTCCACTGGGTCAAGGTGTTGCCCCAGGACAGATCTAGCTTTCTTGATCAGTTTGTTCAGTCTCTTCCTATCGGCTGCTGTAATGCCGTTGCCCCAGCAGACCACTCCAAAAGTGATGGCTGATGCCACCACCATGTTGTAGAATGTCTTCAGCAGCATCCCTTGTACACCAAAAGACCTAAGCCTCCTCAGTAGGAACAGCTTGCACTGTCCCTTCTTGTAGAGTGCGTCGGTATTGTGTGACCAGTCTAATTTATTGTTCAGATGAACACCAAGGTACTTGTAGGATGTCACCATCTCAATGTCTGTTCCCTGTATGTTTACTGGTGCTGTGAGGGGTTGTCCTTGCCTGCGGCAGTCCACCACCAGCTCCTTAGTTTTCCTCGCGTTGATCTGGAGGCAGTTCCGATGGCACCAGTCCACAAAGTCCTGGATAAGTCCTCTGTACTCAGCTTCATCTCCGTTGAAGATGAGGCCGATGATCGCAGAGTCATCAGAGAACTTCTGTAGATGGCAGTGTGTTGTGTTGTGTGAGAAGTCCGCAGTATAAAGGGTGAACAGGAAGGGAGCCAAAACCGTTCCCTGGGGGGCCCCCGTGCTACCGATGATTGTGTCAGACACACAATCTCGGGTTCTCACAAACTGTGGCCAGTTAGTGAGGTAGTCCAGGATCCATGATGACAGGTGCTGGTCCACCCCTGCGCACAGCAGTTTGTCCTTCAGGATCATCGGTTGAATGGTGTTGAAAGCACTGGAGAAGTCAAAGAACATGATCCTCACCGCATTCCCGGGCTTCTCCAGGTGGGACAGAGAACGGGGAAGGAGGAAGATCACTGCGTCCTCCACCCCAATGCCATGCTGGTAGGCGAACTGGAGTGGATCCATCGCTGGTCCCACCAGAGGGCGGAGGTGAGCAAGGAGCAGTCTCTCCAGGGTCTTCATCATGTGAGACGTCAGGCACACTGGTCTGTAGCTGTTCCGATCTTTGGGGTGGGAAGTCTTTGGTACAGGTACCACACAAGATGTTTTCCACAACTGTGGTACCCTCCCCAGCTTCAGGCTCAGGTTGAAGAGATGCTCCACAATCCCACACAGCTGGTCTGCACAGGACTTGAGGAGCTTTGCGCTGATGCCGTCCGGTCCCGAGGCCTTCCTCGCCTTGATCTTCCTCAGCTCCGTCCTTACCTGGGTCTTAGTGAGGGTCAGGATGGGGGGCTGTGTGCTGGGAGTGGGGGGGGGGGGGTTGGTGGAGTGGGGTGTGGACAGCAGGTCTCGATGGCTTTAGAGGCAACAGCGGTTGTTGTGCATTCGGGGGGGAGGGCGATTGGTCAAACCTATTAAAAAACAGGTTCAGATTGTTCGCCCACTCCCTGCCCCCCGTGGCCTGGGGGGAGATATTCTGGAGCCCAGAAATGGCTTTAAGGTTTCTCCAGACCCCGCCGATGTCGCTCTGTTGCAGCTTGTCCTCCATCTTCTTCCTAAAGCTGTCCTTGCCTTCTCTGATCTTCCTCCTCAGCTCCCTCTGTATGGACTTCAGCATCTCCCTGTTCCCCGACCTGAAGATCCTCTTCTTCTCTCTCAGAAGTGTTTTTATCTCAGGGTTGACCCAGGGTTTGTTGTTCGAGCAACACCGTATGGTCTTGGTGGGTACGGTGTTGTCCACACAGAAGCCGATGTAATCCGTGATGGTGTGAGTGAGGCCATCGATGTCCTCACCATGTGGATCGCAGAGCTGCTCCCAGGCAGTGATTTCAAAACAGTCCTTTAGCACGTCTATTGCCTCCTCAGACCATATCTTCACCGTGCGCATGACCGGAGGTTGTCTGTGTACTAAGGGTTTGTACACCGGCAGAAGATGAACCAAGTTATCTTAATAGTTTGATCTAGTTTAGAACCAACAAGCTGGGTTAAGCAGTCATTTATTGCTGTGAACATATAAGGTCATCGGCTCTGTCAAGGTTGCAAACCCTGATTGCTAAATACCAAATGTTATTGAAACTTGTTTATCATTTAGCTTTGTGGTTTCATCAAACTTACAATAAAAACATCCTCAGTTTACCTCACCTAATCTTTTTCAAAAGAACTGGGGGTCCATTCACAGACCTTGTGAACGTAATATCAAGATCTACAATCAACAAGAACACTGCACACAGTACATTATATGCATACCCATAGCCATTATGTATAGTGCAGAAGTAGCACAGCTATAATTGAAAAGATGATTACAAATTCAAAATATTTTCTAGATCTGTAATAAAACTAATAACCATGTAATTGGAAGGAGTTTAAACAAAGCAAAGAACCTCCAATTCAAAGTGGAACAAATTTAGAAAATCATTTAAACCCCTACAAGATGCACATCTTCAATACACGTAAAACACTGTGTGGCATGAAAATGTCCTAGCTTCAAAACTGTAGGAGGAGTTAGCCGGACAAACCATGATGAGATGATTTAATTTCAATTCAATTCAATTCAACTTTATTTATATAGTGCCATTTCACAACAACAGTCATCTCATAGCACTATCAACTGTAGGGGGAACCCCCACAGTTGCAGAAAGACCCCAGCAATCAGGTGATTGCTGGGGTCTACCAAAAACAGACCCGAAAGCAGGCAACAGAGAGAACAAGTAGTGGTAACAATAATCTTTATTGAGTGTGAGCGATAAGCTGCAGCAAGGAGCCTGGCAACCCTGCAGTAGGAGAGAGAGGACAAAGGGTAAGTATGGTAATATTTCAGAGACGACTAATATTGATTTGCTTGTTTGCTTACAGGTGCTGAGGTGACGTTGAACAGTGAGCAGGATGGCTGGAGACTTCAGCGCCACAGTAGAGGGTCCCAGAACAGGTAGGGCCTCTGGGAATAGAATGAGGTGTGAGCTGGGGGGACGGGGGTGGGGGTGGGGTGGACACAGGGGCTCACCGTAGCCGACATCAGTGCGGATGACATTGGGTGGCATTGTTATCCTGTATATATTGCAGAGTGTGAGAGATAATAAAGTGTTTGTTGTTCGCTGTAAAACAGCTCACGGCTCGCTCTTTTCAGAAATAACATTTGGTGACAAGAGTTGAACCATGGGAGCATGCATGGGACCACCACGACCATTTCTGGAAACCCCAGGTGAGCCACTCATGCCGTGGCACCGCTGGTTCAACTTGTTTACCACCTATGCCAACGCGGCTGGCCTGGGTGATGCTGACGACAAGAAGCGGAAGAACATACTAATCCACAGTCTAGGTGAGGAAGGACAACATGTGCTCCATACTGTGGGCCGGACGGAATCTTTCAGTGACTGTGTGAGCTTAATGGAGAAATTCTATGGCAAAAAGTGCAACGTGACAGCGTGAAGATTCAGATTCTCCAGCCGCTATCAAAGAGCGGATGAGTCAACTCAGCATTATGCTACGGAGCTCCAAAGCTTAGCAAGCACGTGTGCCTTCAGGACTTTGGAGGATGAGCTAGTCCCTGACGGCACAAACAACGAGTGGCTAAAGGAAAAGCTATTGCTAACCATGGACGATTTCAAGCTAATCCAAGTAACAAGGATGGCAAGCCAGATGGAAACAGCCACCCAGCTAGCACAACAGCTAATAGCTAATAGCCAACTAGCCTCCCAGACGACCCCACGGGAACAGGCAGATAACAACACCACTAACGGCCTTGTGAGAAGGTTGCTACTAACCTCTCCTTTCTCTCTCTTTCTCTCTCGCTCTCTGAGTTGCCGGAACCTCAGTGAGTGGCTGCCGCACCTGTGATCAATTGGGATCTCTAATTACAGCAGCAGACAAAAGAGCCCCACAGTCGGGCGACGCAGATCTTAGAGCATTCGAGGTGGAGACGTGGTACCAGTTGGTGATGTATTTTGACTATTTTTACAAGTGATTTGATAAACTGACTTTTAAGATAAGTAACAGATTTGCAGAGAGATTTCTTCCTGCAAATATTAGTGGTCTGTCTCCAACCTAGCCGCTCTCAGACAGGGTGTGCACGCCTTGTTGGTTTTTTTCCCTTGCTTGTTGTGTTCGGTTTCTTTAAATATATTTGGCGTTAGCCTGCCTAGTAATTTTTAGCAGAATTTGGTGTGGTTTTACCCTGTCAGGAGTCTGGCTGTGTTGAGTAGAAATCATTGAATGCTGGATTATTGTGGAGGACAAAAATTTACTGGCAAAAACTCAGACATAAATTTGGATGATTGGCAGACTAACTTGAAGATAATGTTTTGCATGTACAATTTACCTGAACAGTCCCAAGCAGATGTGGTCATTAGTTGTTTGGACAGGGTAGCTAAGAGACATGTTTTAATTTTGGATGAGTCCTGGAGAAAAGCTCCTGCTATGATTTGGTCAGAGAGACGCAGACCATCTGCTCAGGGACCAATTTATTGACAGTATTAGGGAAAGGACTCTACAAAGGGAAATGAAAATGTTAATTAGGTCCAACCCCACCATGACTTTTGCAGAGACTGTTGAAGAAGCCAAAAACAGGGATGACGGAGGCATTATGGAGTCGGATGTCCACTGTCACCAAACTACAGGAAAGGCCTCGGTGGCACTACCCAATCTCAATGTAGAGCAGCTAAAAAAGGACATTAGGGATGAAGTGAGTGCAGAGATCAAGAGCCAAGTATCCATAATGGCCCAAGAGGTGATTAAGGAATTAAAGGCAGAATTGAAGAATGTAGCGGTTGCAGACTCGACTCATTCTGTTACCGGCGGTCCAGAAACAGCAATTCCATCAACGCTACATTCCAGCACCACAACGTCTTCAGCAGGGCCATAGTTGGCATCAAAGATTTACTGCCCCTTCTTCTTACGACCAGAACCGTTATGATGAACACGGTCGTCCAATCTGCCGATGGTGTTATAAAGTCGGCCACATCCAGAGGTATTGAACTGACCACAGCATCAAAACCCTAAACCAAGAAATGCAGCTGGTAAGCCAACTTTAAACTACTAAGCCCCATGAACGAGCAACTGACCGTGGGACCTGTTAAGGTTGCAACTAGTGACCAGTTCTCTCAAGAGGTTCTGGTCGGGAATTGTCCAGTTATCAATGTATGCATAGCGGGTGAGGTAATTCCATGCCTTGTGGACACGGGCTCTCAAGTTACAATGCTGAGGGACAGCACATTTTGTCAGTTGTTTGGGGAAAGGGGTGTAAACCTGACTGAACCTTCAACATGGATGACATTGACTGCTGCTAATGGCCTCACTATTCCATATATTGGCTGCGCCATGTTGGATATTTTGATTGGGCCTGTGACAGTGGAGCAGTGTGGGGTGGTCATAGTGGAAGATCACTGCCTGTCCCATGTTCCTGGGCCTCTGGGCATTAATGTAATACAGAGATGTTGGGGAACCTTGTTTCCGGAAGGTCCTGTACAACCCAGTGGGCCCCATGTTGAAGCCAACTCAGAGAGTCAGAGAGTCTGGGTGAGGGTCATGAAAATCTGCAGACAAGAGGCTAGGTTCTCGCAGCCTGAAGGGAGTGTGGGTTATGTGAAAGCCACCAGAAACACCTGCCTCTAGCCAAAGGAAGAGGTCCTGTTTATGGCTAGGGCAAGAGGGGGACCAGCTGGCCGGTCTTATGCTACACTAGTGGAGCCGGTTTCAGAGGCTGCCATTTTTTGGTTGCCCGGGCAGTTGTAACTGTTAAGGATGGGCTTTTACCATTAAGGCTCAAAAACACCACTGCCTCCCCTATTTACCTCCAGCATTACCAGAGGCTTGGACAGTTGACACTGCTGAAAGCAGAAGATATGTTTAGTGGTGGTGTTGTGGTGTTAGCCTGGTGATGACCGCTCCTGGTACAATAGAGGTCAGTTTACAACAAGTGGAGGAAAGAGTTACTGTAGACTCTATTCAAGTTGACCTCTCTAGTGCCGCCCTCATGCCTGAAGAGCATCAGCAAGTCCTGGAATTTCTACAGTGCCACCAGAAGGTGTTGTCTCTAACAGACCATGACCATGGAAGAACTGAAACTGTGTTTCATCAGATACCCACAGGAGATGCCCCACCCATTCGAGAGCGGCACCAGCAGATTCCCCCTAATATTTATCAAGAGGTTCGGGCCCTGCTACAAGACATGCTGAAAGATGGGATTATTTGGCAGAGTAACAGCCCTTGGGCATTACCCATTGTGTTGGTGAGAAAGAAAGATGGGACTTTGAGAGTTTGTGTTGATTATTGAAAGCTAAATGCAGTGACTCGAAAAATTGCTTTCCCATTGCCAAGGGTGGAAGAATCTCTAACCATGCTGTCACAGGCAAAGTACTTTTCAACCCTTGATTTGGCCAGTGGAGATTGGCAAGTGCCTGTCCACCCTGATGACTGCCCAAAGACCACCTTCACAACTCCTATAGGCCTATATGAGTTTGACCGGATGCCATTTGGGCTGTGTAATGCTCCAGCAACATTTCAGCGGCTGATGGAGTCCTGTTTGGGTCTTGTTTGGGTCTTGTTGGGTCACTTGTTTGGCTCAATATGGTCTCAAGTTGAAGCCCAAGAAGTGTGAGTTGTTCCAGTCATCGGTGCAGTACCTTGGTCATGAGGTTTCAGAAAAAGGTATCACCCCCATGGATAACAAAGTGGAAGCTATGTCAGCTTGGCCTCGGCCGATGACTGTGACAGAGCTGAGGGCCTTTCTGGGATTGGTAGGTTATTACCGCCGATTCATTAAAGACTTTTCAAAGGTAGCTGCCCTGCTACATGCATTGTTAGGTGGGAGCTCTAGAAAGTGCACATGTAGAGCCAGTCCCCCACTAACTGAGTGGAACTCTGAATGCAAAGCTGCATTCCAAGGTTTGAAGAAGGCCCTCATAACAGCTCTTATTCTTGCCTTTGCAAATTTTTCATTGCCATTTATCCTTTACACAGACTCCAGCAAGCAGGAGCTAGGGGCAGTTCTGAGCCAGGTCCAAGATGGGGTGGAGAGAGTTATAGCTTATGCCAGTAGCAGTCTACACCCTACCGAGAAGAATGATGCAAACTATAGCTCCTTTAAGCTAGAATGTTTGGCACTGAAATGTACAGTGACTGAAAGGTTTCATGAATACCTGTTGGGCTCTCGTTTCATTGTATTCACTGACAATAACCCCCTTGCTCATCTATAGACGGCTAACCTTGGGAGTGTGCAACAGTGGTGGGCGGCCAGGCTGGCATACTACAAATGTCAATGCAGATGCACTTTCGAGGAACCCTATGAAGACTAATGAATTGGTGACTATAGATGAGGGACCATTAGTATTTGCCCTCTGCTGTCATATACCAGCTAACATTGTTGGCGCCTGTCTGGCTGTGTGGGAAGGTAAACAGGTACCCTCGAGACATGCAGAAGTCCAGCTCAGTGAAGTGAGCATAGGCAAAACAGCTCGCCAGTGGCAAGATGCTCAAAGTGAGGATGCAGCCATTAAACAAGTGGTACAGATGTTGCAATCTGGAAGACTGCCAGACCACTTGGAAAGAGGAAATCTACATCCAACTGCACTGAGACTCATCAGAAAGGGCTTGTCTTAAATTAAAAGATGGCATTCTATGTTGAGAGATCCAGGACCCAAAGACTTTGGCTCTAGTGCAGCAGTTGGTTCTTCCAGATGTCTACAAGAAGCAAATCTGGCAGGCATGTCATGAGAAAATGGGTCATGCAGGCCCTGAAAAGACTCTGACATTGATAAGAAGTAGGTTCTTCTGGCCCAAACAAGCAAAGGAAATAGAGTTTTTGCGTGCTTCGTGTCTCAGGTGCATTTTGTAAAAAGCACCTGTTAGAACTACTCACTCCCCTTTGGTGCCAACTGTGACACCATATCCTCTTGAGCTCTTGGCAATGGACTTTCTCAAATTGCCCATGTCAACAGATGGCTATCAGTATGTGCTTGCTGTCACAGACCATTTTACAAAATATGCTTGGGCAATACCCACACGAGACCAGTCAGCCACCACTACAGCTAAGGCCCTCTGGAAAAATGCAATACGCTTTGTTGGCAGCCCACAGCGTTTCCGTTCTGACCAGGGAGCAAACTTTAAATCTGCTGTTCTTCAGGAGTTGTGTGGCCTGTATGGAACCACAAAAAGTTGAACGACTCCTTATCACCCACAAGGGAATGGCGCTTGTGAGCATTTTAACCAGACTCTGCTGTCAATTCTAGGTTCTTTGGACGAGAACCAGAAGAATCAGTGGCCGGACTACATATATGAGCTTGTATTCATGTATAATCACACTGTCCATTGCTCCACGGGACAAACTCCTTCTTATCTCCTCTTTGGGTGGCATCCCCACCTTCCCTTGAATGTGACACTTGGCACTCAAGGTGAATGAATGGAGCCCCAAACAGACTGGATTAGATTTCATCACCAGAAACTTAAAGTGGCCCATCAACAAGCAGCAGCAAGACTGGAAGATGCTTGGCAGAAACAGAAGAAGAGCCATGACAAGCAGCCATTGAGTGTGCCACTGCTTCCTGGGAATCGGGTCCTGTTGTGGCAGCAGGGGCCAAAGGCAGGAGGTAAGCTGTCAGATGTTTGGGACAGTACACCATATGTTGTTGTAAATCAGCCTAACCCAGACTTGCCAGTATTTGTTGTTAAGCCTGAAATAGGGCAGGGATCAGAGAAACTTTTGCATCAGAACTTGCTTTGCCTTTGTCCAGTGAACTATAAACTGATGCCTGAAACGTGTGAAGAAGACAGGGTGGGGGAGAGACAGCCACAACAGGTGTGGGGTTAATTCCTGTTGTAGGTACCAACTTTCCTGGGGCACTGTGCCCATGGCAATAGTCGGGATCTTGTGGAAGAGCAGCAGTCTATTCCAGAGGGGATCCGGGTCCTGCAACATGCTGAGGTACTGGAGGGTGTTGGGTCAGCTGTACGGCGTTTTCAAAGAACAACTCGAGGCAGACTCCCAGCTTGGTATGAACATTATTTGTCATGAGGACATGGCTATCTAAAAGGATGGGGGAGAAGATGTAACAGTTGCTATTAACCTCTCCTTTCTCTCTCTCTCTCTCTCTGAGTTGCCGGGACCTCAGTTAGTGGCTGCCGCACCTGTGATCAATTGGGATCTCTAATTACAGCAGCAGAAGTGCCCCACAGTCGGGATACGCAAATCCCACAGCATTCGAGGTGGAGACGTGGTACCAGTTGGTGATGTATTTTGACTATTTTTACAAGTGATTTGATAAACTGACTTTTAAGATAAGTAATAGATTTGCAGAGAGATTTCTTCCTACAAATATTAGTGGTCTATCTCCAACCTGGCCGCTCTCAGACAGGGTGTGTACGCCTTGTTGTTTTTTTTTTCCTTGCTTGTTGTGTTCAGTTTCCTTAAATATATTTAGCGTGAGCCTGCCTAGTAATTTTTAGCAGAATTTGGTGTGGTTTTACCCTGTCAGGAGTCTGGCTGTGGGGAGTGGAAATCATTGAAAGCTGGATTATTATGAGAGTGTATTCAACCCTGTTCTTTAGTATTTGGGAGTTTTATGGATTTTATTGGTATGAATTGAGTTTGTTGTTTTTGTTTGTTTTTGTTCTCTGCATGCTTTGTTGTAGTATTTGTGCTTTTAGGATAACTCTTAAAGAACCCAGCAAATGTAATTTTAACTCCACCTCCTGGCAGTGATTGTAATAAATCTGTTAAAACCCCATTTCCTGCTATTGTTCCTTACTGAGGTGCATCACCCAAACGAGGAGTTGTTTAGGGAGCTTTTGCAATCTGTTACACTTGAACAGACATGTTTAAGGAGCGGCCCGTGGAAACGGAACAAGGTGCAGACAGACATGGGAGAGCGGGTGCTGTGTACTGCTGCGGATCGTCTACACACTGAACGAGCTCACTCGCCTGCCCCACTAAAGGGAGGAGATGCTACTGCTGCAAACAAGCTAACCATTTGGCCAGGGTTTGTCACTCAGCTCCTGCGAAGACTGATGCCCACACACTGGACTTGGCCACGGTATGCTTAGCGGGTGCTAAGAACTGTCTGCTCAAATGTCATGTCGTCCAACGGGATGGAGTCGATGTGACTCTTCTGGTGGACTCAGGTGCTGCTCGGTCCCTATTGAGTGTGGCTACAGTAAGAAAACTCTTTCCCAGAAAGACCATCACTGCAAAGGTGAAAGACATGCTTGGTTATGGGCATGCTAAAACTGGAATGGTGGGAACAGTTGACTTTTCAGTGACTTGTGGCCCAAAAATGATCCCATCATTCACCTTTCAAGTAACGCACCAAGAGGCCGACCTGCTGGGAACTGACCTATTAGGCGAGTTGGGGTTCTCCATCACAGACCCAATGGGCTCTCCCGTATTAACCGTCTCATCATCCTGGCAGTGCCGCTGGCCAGCGCTCTTCACGGATCTAGGGTGCATAACCGCGTTTAACTGTCGACCACTCATCAATCCAGAAATGGCACCAAAAATTCAACCACTCCACCAACTGCCCCTCACTCTACGGGACAACATCACAACAGAGCTTAAAAAACTGCTGGACACTGGCGTCATTGAAAGGGTGGATGCTTCACCATGGATTTCGTATATAGTTGTGATGAAGAAAAAGTTGGGTGGCATTCAGTCGTGCATCGTCTTCCAGATGGTTAATAAGGTGATCATCCCTGACAAATATCCCCTGCCTATGATGGAAGAACTCACAGTGACTTTCAGCGGCTCTAAGGTCTTCTCAAAGCTGGACCTCCGCCAAGACTACTTACAGGTACCACTCCACCCCGACAGCTGCATCCTGACAGCTTCTGTAACATGCATGGGGGTTTTCAGATACCCACGCATGCCCTTTGGCCTCGGCTCTGCCCCGAGCTGCTTTCAGAAAATCATGGCCAGTGTCCTCGCCGGCCTAAAGGGTGTGGTGGTGTATCTGGACGACATTGTGATGCATGACACATCACCAGCCACCCACGACGAGCGCCTTGGGAAGGTCATGGAAGTTGAACCATGACATCACACTCAACAAGGAAAAATGAATCTTTGCGGCAGAGTCCATCGAGTTTGTGGGGTTCTGCCTGATCACTGAGGGCCTGAGCCCTTACATTTAAATGTGGAGGCGGTCCTGCAACTGCCGAAACCTACAACCCCAGCACAAATCTCGTCTTTTCTGGGCATGGCAAATTTCTACGGGCGCTTCATCCCTCACTGCTCTGAAATGACAGAACCACTACATGCCCTCCTGAAACAGGATGTGCCATGGGAGTGGACCCAAGCATGTTCAGCCAGTGTTACTAAACTGAAGTCACAGCTCACCTCCCCACCGGTGCTAGCCCACTTTGACCCTCGGAGTCCCACCTTCATGACACGCTCCACAGTAGGTGCCGTCATGTCTCAGCTTCAACATGGAACGGAACGCCCAGTGGCATTCGCATCAAGGTCCCTCACATCAGCCGAACAGAGGTATGAGGTGAGAGACAGAGAGGCGCTCGTGTGCGTCTGGGCGTGCGAACACTTGCACATATACCTCTATGGACAACACTTCACGCTACGGACGGACCACAGGGCCCTCACAGCACTGCTGGAAACATCTGGGTCAGGACACAAACGTTTACGCATCCACAGGTGGACTGACTGAAAGATTGCGGGCATATAACTTTACCACCCAGTTTACTCTGGGCAGAGAAAATGTAGTGGCAGACCTTTTGTCCCCAGTCACACCCAAGGTCAGCTTAAATAGTGATTGTGACCCCCTGAAGACGGAGCTGATCAACATGCTGCACGCAGGGTTTCCTCTGGTAACATTTCTCGGTGGCGGGCCGCCCCGCCAGAAATTTTACCGCCATGCCAAGGAGATATGAATTTATTAAGAAAAATATATGAAGCAATGACTTTCTGCAAGCGCGCACATGAACAGCGCGTGTGGCCGTCATCCGCGCGGAGTTTAGAAGCACCCCGCCCACGCAAGTTTTCCAGTCAGTCAGCAGGCAGTGTCTCGCTAAGCGTGACTGTCCGACAGAAACATGAGTTTATTAAAGTACTTTAAATGCAGAAAAAAATCAGGAGAGGTATGTAAGCACTGGTGTTTATCATGGTTTTAACCCGCTGGAAACGGGAGCAATAATAGAAGAGTCGCTTAGCTAAGGGATATGGTTAGAATTCATATGCAGCTGGCTTCATATGAAGGGAAAGGCAGGGGGACTGATGAATTGCTGAGGATATATTTCACCAGCCACTACAATATTAAGTTATGTTCTGTAGGAACTGCAGGTATGAAGAAACTGACAATTTCTCTCTTTTCTCGCACGAGCAGGCGTGCCGTTTTTATTCTCCAGCGGCAGTGACAAAAAGCAACAGCTAAAAACGCTAGCTCTCTTTTCACGCTAAACTGAGGTCCTTCAGTGGCTGCCTAGAGAGGTGCCTGATGAGAAAGCCTGAGAGCACAACTGTAACTGCCTAAACTGATCATTCTGTACATGAACACATTTTGTGGTGAATTATGTCTTTAGAGTCCGCTACAGTTCACTATTATGTACCTGGCAGGTTAAGATGACCGAAATTCACGACGTCAATGACTTTAATCCGTCAGCAGCCTTCAGACAAACTAAACGTGCCAACATTTGATTTCAAAATAAGGAAGGTTTTTCCTGCTGTCTTGGTGGTGAGGAGATTTCTAAAAAAAAAAAAAAACAAAAACTATAAATATAAAGAAATATTATAACAGAAATAATGTCATCCTTGGCCATTTAAGTTAATTTATTTCATTAAATACAATTTTATTAATACTTTTTTGTAATCAGAGTTAAATTATTGTTCTGTTCTGACTGCAAAATTATGGTCAAAAATGTAAATTGTTATACAGAAAAAGTAAAAAAAAATAATTACCACACTCTGTTTCAAATTTATCCCCTGAAATTTTTGGTTGTTTACTTTTAATTATTAATTTCAAAGCACTGCTTTTACATGAGTAGAATTTCTGGTTACTATACCCACCTGATCATATAATTTAAGTATGCATGAGTGCATTACTATTATGAATGTTTCTTTCCCTTCCCTACTCTCTCAATGGAAAAAAAAAAAGAAACACTAGAATAAAAATACAAAAAATACACATATTTTTGTCATTTATATAAACCATGACAAAAAAGTCCTGCAGGACAAAACATGACACTTGATATTTTCTAACCTGTTTGTATACCACCATAGACAGAGAGAGAACCTGAATTAGACAGAGCTCAAAGAGGGCAAGATGAGACAGAAGAGAGGAGCCAAGGAGAGGAAAGTGTTCAGGTAGAGGAAGGAGAGAAGGATAACACCACTAAAAAGTTTAAACACAGGATGTCTGGGTGGGACCCCAAACTGGCCCAATATTCAAGCCTCGGTTGTACAATACTTTAAATGATAAGTTCTATATGCAACGGTACTGTGTAAAATTTTAAAAAGAAATAAACCGTATAAAATTAACATATTCCGGTATGTTTAATGTTCCACCCCTGTGGGGAAAAATATGTTGCCACCGCGCCAAGGTCTTTAAGCCAGAGGAAACACTGTGCACGACCCCCTCCATAACACCATCTCTCCATCTCTCTCCAGAAGCTCCAGGTGGCGTCAGAACAGGACCCGACCCTAACACAACTACGTTCATTCACCTGAAAGGGGTGGCCTGCAAAGGCATGGGGAGAACTGGCACCCTTCCATAGGGTCAAGGACGACCTGACCTGCTGGAATGACGTCTGTGTGGTGAGGGGACACTGCACAATAATCCCCGAGTCGTTGAAGGGCTGCATCTTGTCAATGTTGCACGAGGGTCACCTAAGTGTGGTCAGAGTGAAACAATGGTGCAGGCATTCAGTCTGGTGGCCGGGCATCAACAAAGACATAGAAAGCATGGTAAAAGACTGTGCGCCCTGCTTGGAAAGTGGAAAATCCGGAGCACCCCAGCCCCCACCACTACAACCGCTAAAGTATCCGGTGGCCACCTGGAAACATGTTCAGCTGGACATCTTGGCATAATACATGTGGCCCCTGCACATGGACGGCTCCTGCTGTTAGCCTATAATCTCCACTCGAAATGGCCAGAGGTGATGCCCACTGGCTCAATTACAACCGACATGGTCATCGACTTCCTTACCTTTCTCTTCGCCTGCTGGGGTGTGCCAGACACTACTACGACAGACAATGGCCTGCAGTTCATCTCGGGGGATTTTGAGACATTCATGAGTGAGAGGGGCATTAAACACATTATGACCGTTTTCTACCACCCACAAACGAACGGGGGCGTTGAAAGATTCAACAAGACCCTGAAGAATGGGCTAAGAGCACATTTGACAGATGGACTCCAGTTCTCGGCTGTCCTTCAGAGTACATTACTACATTATAGAGCGATGCCTCATGCCACAACGGGACGCTCGCCAGCGATGTTGATGTTGGGGCATGAAATGTGCCTCCCCCTGAACCGCTTACGCCTCCCAATGGGGGCCACCCAGACAGAAAGACCTTCACCAGGGGGAGGGTGGTTGAGCAGCAATGCCGACTGAAGCGGTGGTTCGACAGGAAATGTCGGGTGAGGAAGCCCGGACTCGAGATGTCGGGCTGGGTCAGGATTAGGCGCCCCAACTGCACACACAAGCTGCAGTCATTCTGGACATTACCACTGCAAATCACTGCCCAGCAGGGTTCTGCCATGTTCCGCCTCTCTGATGGGTCATGGTGGCACACTAACCGCATCCAAAAATCCTCACCAACCCCAGATCAGAGGGTGATCACAGACCTAATGGACTCGGGCTGGGACTTTGCTGACACGGAACCTGAAGACCTCTAGGAGCAAGCGGTAGGACCAGTGGCGGGACTACAGCCCGTGCGACGCTTGACCAGGGTCCGGCAGAGACCCCAACACCTGAAAGACTTTGTAGTGGGTTTTGCTTAGTCGGAGCATGATGGCTCAGGAAATGGCAGAATAACTCACTCCATCATGCGGGCATCTTGGTAGTCTACCCAAGTGCTCAGTCAGGCGTAAAAAAAAGGGGGAAGAGAGTAAAGAAAGGGAGGGGGCCTCTAGTTTTGTTCTTTTTTCGGGGGGAGGGGTTGGGCACAAGGGACCACCATAGCAGACGTCAGATATCAGCACAGATGGCGTTGGGTGGCGCTGCTATCCTGTATGTATTGCAGAGTGTGAGAGATAATAAAGTGTTCGCTGTTCACTGTAAGATAGCTCATGGCTCGCTCTTTTCACATATAAAAAGGTGCTTTGGGGAAATAGGAAGAACAGGTAAGGGAAACATTGGTAAGTGCACTTACGGGGTCGTGGGTAGAGACGGTCCAGGTTGAAGGCATCACAGAGTGAGGATCCAGTCCGCCTGAAGGGAGGGGGAGATTCTGGGAGTCCTGGAAAGAAGATGGAGTCCTGGGAGTCCTGGGGCCTCATGTTCAAAGACTTGCGTGGATTTCCTACTGAAAGATGATGTGCGTTTAAATCAAGAAAATGCCATAAACAACAAAAAAAAAATCCAGATGTGTGAAACAGTGCATACGCAGGAATCCAAGCACATTTCCTTTGTACTGTACATCCCAATCTACTTGAAATTGAATGCACGTGGCGAAATATCGGACTCTTGACACGCCTCAATTTAAATATGCAATTAGATGCAAATAAATATGCAATACCAATGGCCCTCCCCATCGCATGTGACAATTGTGATTACGTCGATCTCTCCTTTCTTCATACATGCAAAGATAGCTCTCTGTTGAGTTATTTCTGCCTGTGATAAGATGACCACATTTTCTGGGAGCATTTACTAGTCCTCCATAAAAAATAGTTTGGGGGAGATGTTTCCAAAAGCAGCCGTAGGCTTTGAACACAGTTCCACAAGGACTGCCCATGGAAACCTAAACCGGCTGACAAGCCAGTCATCATCCTGAGCCACCGTGCGTGGTTAGCACTGCGGCAGCACAGTTTACCCTTGGTCGGGGGATTGTGGGGATCGTGGGATCGTGGGATCGTGGGATCGTGGGTTCGATCCCAGCCCCCGACCAACAGTGATCTGTGTGGAGTTTGCATGTTCTCCCCGTGTTGCGTGGGTTTACTCCGGGATTTCTCCGGTTTCCTCCCACATGCCAAAAACATGCATGTTAGGTTAATTGGCTGTTCTAAATTGTCCCTAGATATCTGTTTCCTATAGGCCCTTAGAATAGAGGGTTAGTATTAATGAAAGCGCTTTGAGTGGTCTTTGTGACTAGAAAAGCGCTATATAAGTGCAGGTTAGTTAGTTAGTTAGTTAGTTAGTTAGCCAGAAAATCTTCTGTCTCTCAATACTCTTTCTCTTCTTACTGTGCAATTTGCAATATCCTCCAGTAATGCTAATGCCATTGTTGTTAAGAGACATTTTCTGCACTTCTTTGCACTTGCTTTTATATCGACTCATCTAATTGCACACACTTGGATGTTTGTCCATCATGTGTCTCTGGTGCGTACAATAATTTTCACGTCATTATCAGTCTCCCAACATTACCTCTAAGTGTCGCCAACGGACCAATAACAGTAGAAATGTACGTACACCAGCCATGAAGTTGCCGTGGGGCTGCACATATTTCCACGGTCATTTCATTCTTGATACATCTCAAATTTTCCGTGGAAAAGGACGTACACCATGTTTTTGTGCATAAATACTCTTTGTACATGAGGCCCCAGGAGAGAAGAGGGGAGAGAATATCAGAAGTAACGTGCTACTTTCCTTTCAGATGTGTTAGAGGAGAGGACTGGCTGTACATATGTTGGGAGGTGGCATGGAGGTAGTCTAACGATCTCCTGATGAGAGGAGGACGCTGGAGCTATTTGAAGGGTGTGATGATTGCCGGCAGGTGGTGAGTACAGCTGTGGGGAATGAGATGATTTGTGGGAGAGAGAGAGAGAGCAGTGTGCAGCTAGACTGCTACAGTACCCCCCTCCCCCCAAGGGGCAACCCCTGGTGCCCGAGGCTTGTCAAGATGTTTCTTATAGAAGTCCTGGATGAGTCAGATGTCCCCAACAAAGGACCCAGGAATCCAGGACCATTCCACCAGCCCGTAGCCATTCCTATCAATCAGAACCTGGACCCCATGACCCTGATGACGAGCGTCCATGATCCTATTGACTGTGCATACTAGACAGCCATCGACCATTCTCGGGGGAGGAGGCGGCTTGAATGGAGGGCATGTTATGTCCACAAACCTGGGAATGATAACAGACGAGGATGCTGTGCAAGAACTCGAACTTTATTACACAAACTGTAATAACACTACAAACATATGTGCATTCAGCTCCCTGAAATGCCCTGAGGATGAGTCACCAAAGAAGAGGCCATAAGATGGCCGACTCTCCCTTATATACAGTATGTCGGCGTGATGATGTCGCCAGCCGGCTGCATCATCACACTACACATTGTTATGAATTCTTTTCATAACATTCACCCCCCCCCCCCCCGGAAAAACACAGAACACTTCTAATTAAGACCCTCCCCAATTTGATATGCATTAGAACTCCTGAACTAGGGCCAGCGGGTGGACCGCCGCTGGACCTGACGCGGCTGAGTGGATTATTCTGCCACTTTGCCAGCTGCGCTCCTAACTAAACACTCACTTTTTTTTTTTTTACAGTCTTCCATGGGGAAGGTGGCTCTGCCGGAGGGGCCTTGTAGCGGGCCCGCGGTGGACACGTCCCTGGCAGCGCCAATCTCAGCAGGCCCAGGTGCCATCCCTCTGAAGCCATGGCACACTCGCCAACACTATCCCAGCCCGGATCCCATACCAGCTGGATGGGCTCCAACGCCGCATCCCAATCCGCGACAGCTGCTTTCACCTCCCACAGACGGCCGTCCCGCCATTCCGATCCTATTTCCAGCTCTGCCGCTATCTTCATGCGTGTCAATGGTGGTGACAATTTAACAGCCGACTGTGAGTCCGGTCACTTGGTTCTGCAGGCCCGAACCCAGTTCATTACTGTGAGTGGCACTCTGTACAGCTGCATATTGTGTTGTGGCTGTAATGGTGTGGTACTCACGATTGCTGCGGGGCATCCACCAGGCTGTGGTGGTTCTGTCACATCCTGTTGGGTCACAAACTCTTCACCTGTCGGCTCAGCCATGGCTCCGATAAACTGGTGATGAGCGAGGATTTTGAAGCAGCCATCATTTCAATCATTTTCATCTGGTGCTGGTTTAGGTCAGGGTGATGTGTCACTGTTGCCACATTTAACATCCATGCCAGGTTGTTGTGTCTCGGGGTTCTCTGTGTGTATGGGCTCCCTCTCCTGCAACCCCCTCAGGGCAGCGCTCCTCCTGTGCATACGGGACGGTTGAATTTTTGTCGGCGTTGTTCCCGATAAACACAGGCTCCTTGTCCTACAGCTCCAGCTCCGGCTGGGTGAGGAACGGAGGCGAGTCCGGTCACTGTTCTCTCTCCGTGTCATCTTTGTTCTCTGTGGTGTGTTCACCCACAGTGCTGTGGTCACTCACTGTACTGAATTCTCCCTTTTCACTGTGCTCACTTTTCTGTGCTGTGTTCACTCTCTATGCTACATTCACTTTCTGGGCTGTGGTCTTCGGCTGCATTCACGTCCACGAAGTCTGAGTATAATGGACCTGGACCATCGACACTCTGCCCGGGTACCGTGAGGTGAAACCCAGCTCGCAGAACAAATCCCATCCTTGTCATCAAATGTTATGTCCACAAACCTGGGAATGGTGACGGACGAGGATGCTGTGCAAGAACTTGAACTTTATTACACAAACTGTAATAGAACTACAAGCATATGTGCATTTTTTTTCCCCCCAAGACAGACCTGGTCCGCGGTTACCACCAGGTCCCGGTGCGCGCTGAGGACATACCTAAAATGGCAGTAATAACCCCGTTTGGCCTGTTTGAGTTTTTACGCATGCCTTTTGGGTTAAAAAGGCACTGCGCAGACATTCCAACGCATGATGGATGCGGTGTTGCGCCATCTGCCGTTTGTGTTCGTCTACCTGGACTCCTCTCGCGGCTTGATCCAGCGAGGATGTGGGGAAGGCGAGCGGCCATTTTTCTTTTTCTTCAGTTTGAGTCTCTTCATTTATAAAGGACATTTCAAGGTACAACAGCTGTGTTTTATATTAAACTATTTTCCTTCTTGCAATACTCTTAACTTTAGTGTTATGTTATTTAGTTATTATGGAACGATTCTGGACCTGAATTAAAATCATGTACAAAGCTTGGACAATTTAAACAAAAACTAAAGGAAGAAATACTCCAAACATATTTACAAGACGACATGTAAACTCACATAAGGATTGACATATCCAGCCTGTGTTGTGTTGTAGCTTAGTTTTTTCTTTTTTTCTTTTTTCTTTGTGACACTGTCTTAGATTTGTTTTTGAATAGTAACCGCTTAATTTAGACTAGCTCAGTTTTTCCTTTTCTCTCAGTCACATTTTGTCTTAGCCTTGTTTTAAATTGTAATCGCTCTTGTCTTGTTTTCTCTTCTTTCTCCTTTGAATTCTTGGATGGAATATGGGTGGGCAATATAAGCTGCGGCTTCAGCCATCACCCATTTCGGATAACTCATGTAGAATTGTATAGTAGAAGGAGTCTTTGTCTAATTTGACCTTGTTGTTATATTATACAGTTTCTTTTAACCTGTAATGTACTATCCGAAATAAATAAAATTCATTCATTCATTCATTCATTCATGTGTGTCTTAAACTTGCTCGTTTGCAATAACTCGCTGCCATCTGTTTCAAAGTGAAATGCCGGTTTCACGTTGTCGAAGCCATGCAGGGTTTAAATGACATTAACAGCCGGTTTAACCTCCGAATTTTCTTAGCGACTTTGAGCCTTTTGTGGTATACTGACTTGGCCGTTTTATACAAAGGTAGACTCTCCAACACTTGAGACTTTTAACTGGAACAGCAGCCCCTTAAAGACGAAGCCAAAGTAAAATTTTTTAACTTTTTGTATGGAATCTGGTCCGTCTCATGAGTGGTAGTTGGAATGTTTGAGTGCAGGTGATCTGCAGGCAGAACTTCATTAAGGAGTCCAAATATTTTTATTCTTAAACGCTCCCAGTTGTATTCAGATTGATTGTTTTTGTTCAAGTCTTAATTAAGTTGGTTGCAAATACTCTGCTTGTTTGAATTAAGATCTAAATGCGATCAAATGAAATTGTATGTTAAACGGCATATTGTATGATATAGTGTAGTTAGAAATGTACTTAAGTCAGTTAACATTATTCTTAAAATGATGTTTTAAAAACTCAAAGCAATCAGAAAGTGGCCATAAGGACTGGAAGAGAAGTGGAAAAAAAGAAAAAAAGAAAAATCAGCAAAATTTAAAACAATATGTCATGGGTTTAAGTTTCCCCTGAAGTTTATGTTTCCTGAAATTGTGACTTAGATTAACATTATAATTCAATAAGTGACTCCGTGAAACACTCATGGCTGCTCTGTTCATTCACAGACTAGAAAATTCATGCTGTTATCCTGTTAAATCAAAGGGAATCTTTGTTCTTTTGCTGTTAAAATTGTGTTAACAAGCCAGAGGAGTTGTTAGTTCCTGGCCAGCAGGTCAGTTGGGAGGATATCAGAGCTGCTGATAAAGCCACGTCACCCTTTAACCCTTTGGTTTCCATCTCAGCAGCAGCTCTGTTTGAATTGTCCTCAGAAGGGAACATGTAAATCGACAGAGGTGGGAAGTTTGGCCCAGCTGTTCCCACTGATGTCATGATCTGTTGGGTGTCATGAGGTGTCATGTGTTTACTCTTCCTGGGTTAACTGGATTATTTTTGCTGCTGGGGATCACCTATTTCTCTTCTCCTTTTCCCTGCTGATTAATGCAGATCTGCAGGATTTAACCCTTTGAGCGTGTAGAATTTTTTGTCAGGAAAACGCAGAGTTTGAAGTCAAATTTTCAAATGACAATAGCTTCAGAACGGTAATAGAGGCAAAGTCCCAATTACAAAAATGTTGCAGATAAACCCAAGTGTCTGCCAAGTGAACTTGCATCCATGCATAGTGCATAATTGGACCTAATTTGCATATTGCAACAATACAAATTTTATTATAACACTATAGCTTCAGAACGGTAATAGAGGCAAAGTCCCAATTAGAAAAATGTTGCAGAGGAACCCTATTGTCTGCCAAGTGAACTTGCATCCATGCATTGTGCATAATTGGACGTAATTACTGCTCCAGAAAAGCGGTAGAAGATGGATGGATGGACAATTTTTGTTTCACACACTGTCACCACATGGTCCTTTTGTCCCATCATTGACAAAATTACTAAAAATCATTCAAAACAAAAACAATTTTGGTGTCACACTGTAACCACATGGCCTTTTGTCCCTTCATTTTCCGCTTCATCTTCTACTGCTCCGGAAAAGTGGTAGAAGATGGATGGATGGACAATTTTTTTGTTTCACACTTTGTCAACACATGGTACTTTTGTCCCTTCATTTGTTCCTTCATCTTCTACCGCTCCAAAAAAGCGGTAGAAGATGGATGGATGGATAATTTTTGTTTCACACACTCACCACATAGCCTTTTGTCCCATCATTGACAAAATTACTAAAAATCATTTTAAACCCCCCCCACAAATCTCATGGCACATTTGTTTCACACTAAACTAAAATGAAGCAAATAAAACAGTTTATGCAACAAATATGTGCCTGTTTGTTTCGTCGGTCACAAGCATCCAGAATTCCGGAGTCCAAAAGAAGCGACATAAAATCAGTGGCAGGCGCAGATGACAGGTCCTTCTCTCCATGATATCCAACTGGCTGTCCAAATGATTTCAGCCACAGCTGATAAATTTTTTCATCTCTAAGAAGCTCCCAGCCGTCAATGTCCAAACCTCCCGCCGCATCGCCACTACCGATTGTCCTGCCACCGCACACACGTGGCACATGCCGATGCGCATCGTCTGTACGGCCATCGTCTGTACCATCGTTTTTGAACTGCACAGTTCAAAAACGCCTGGGAACAACCTGACAAAAAAGCTGTGTAATATAGTCATTTTTTGTGGTATTGTTACAAAATTTTGACCTCAGCTGGATAACACTTGGTTCTATATTTCTGTTGCATTTTCCAGCCCGGATCTGAAGCTGTGTGTTATTTGCAAGCATTTGTATCCAAAATAACACCCAGGCGAACTTTATTTTCTTCAAGTTCAGTATGTTTAGATGCCTGTTACTCAGTGGCAGGAGCACTTACAGAGATTATGACTGTTTTGCCAAAAAATTCAAAGTGTTTTCTTTTAAATGAGATCAACCCCATGAAGATGCTGCAAAGGGTTGAAGAACAGCTTTTGATTTACTTTGGGTATGTTATTTTTAGGCGTTTTTAGGGAAATTGACCAGAGTGCAAGGGGTTAATGGTCATGTTGGTTTTTGCTTTTTTTTACAGTATCATTATTGTTCTTTTTATGATTATGATTATTACTAAGTGTTCTGTGTTTCCTGATCCTTCTGTCTTGTCACGTCTTCCCATGTTGTCTGTTTTATGGTTGTCTTTTTGTATTTGACTATATTTTGCCATTCCTGTTTATTTTTATGATTTAGTATTGTTGTCCTGCATGTCTACTGTCATGTCTTCTGTGTATCCTCTGTCTGAGTGTCAGTAGAGCCTCGCCTGTCCTGTGTTCTTCACCTGCTGTCATTGATTGCTCCCACCTGTCTGGCGTTTACTGTAATTAGTCTCCCTAAATATGCGAGTTGTGCTCTGTCTGGCGTCCTTGTTGTTCGCTCCTGTTTTCCTCATTGTTCATTCCTCATGTGTTTTTCCCAGTGTTAGCCCATGTCCCAAGTTCTTGGTGAGTTTATTTAGTCTTTTGATATGTGTTGTTTTCTGCCCCTGTGCAGCCATTTACTTGTTTCTTTGTGTTTTTGTTAAGAAATTATTGTGTGCACCATCATTCTGCCTGTGCCACGAGTCTTCCATTTAAATCCTCATCTGCCCAGAGGGCAGAGCATGACAGTAGGATGCCAGCAAACAAGGACTTAGCAGGCAGGCCGGCAGCCGGTGGTTCCAACGCGAAGTAGCACTGGGCAGTTCGGACATTCCAGTCTCTCATTGCAAATGCTTGCACCTCCCGCATACCAGAGGAGGCTGTTACTCACCTGGAGATGGCTATGAAGGTTGTGGAGAGGTTCCCCAGCCTGCATTTTTGCCCCGAGGTGAAGTAGTTGCTCACCCCCACCTGCAGCTACATCCGCCAGACATTTCTGGAGCGGGACCCACACCCTCCAGCCCCGGAACTCTGACCAGCCCTGCAGCCATCTCACGAGCTGGAGGAGAGTTTACCATCTATGCCGGCTCCTGTGATGGCTGAAACGCCGGCTTCCATGACATTTGTAACACCGACTCCCGTGGCAGCTGCAACGCTGGTTTCCACAACGCTGGTTCCCATAACGCTGGTTCCCATGGCAGCTATAGTGCCGGCTTTACGTCATCTTCCATCTGCAGTGCCGGCTCTATCATTTGCTGCGCTGGTGCCCACGCCCACTGCCCCGGCAGCAGTCACCACCTCCACTCTTGGTTCTTCATCAGTGACAGCAGAGCAGCAAAACAGGCAAGTACAGTCTCATTTTCCTTTACCACATAATGAGATGTCTTGTCTTGTTTTGGGTGAGGAGTCTCAGCAGCAGCCCCCTTCTGCTTCTGAGCCCCCACTTTCTGCTTCTGTTGTCACCCCTGTGTTGATACTACCACCCACCCTGGTCTCCTTGTTTTTCCCTGAGGTGCACACTGCAGCTCCGGCAGCCTTTGAGGTGCACAAGCCTGCTCCAGCTGTCCCCGAGGTGTACCCCTTAGCTCCAGGTAAGGTCAGCGCTCCCCAGTCATCTCCCAGTGTGGTCAGCGCTCTCCAGTCGTCTCCTAGTGGGGTTGCCACTCCTCAGTCACTGTTAGCCCTTGCACCACAGTTCTCTCAGTTACTACCTTTAGAGCTTGAGACTTCTGTTATTTTTTGTGCTAAGAGCTCCACTGTTACCATCTGCTGAGCTCTTAAGAGTCTATGTGGTTGTTCCCCAAGCAAACAATTCCTTTGTGGTCTCCAAGTCAAAGGGCTCCTTTGTGTTCTGAGTCTAACGGCTCCTTTTTGGTCTCCAGAGCAAAGAGCCCCAGTGTTATCTCCTGGGCCTAAAACCTCTGGTTTTCTTCTGAGCAAGAAGATCCTGTATTGTTTTTCCCAGAGTTAAGGGCTCCTATTTGGTTTTCTCCAGAGCAGGTAGTTCCTGTTTTTGCCTGAGGTTAAAGATTTCATGTCAGTCTGAGTTTAAGATTTCTGTGTAATTTTCTCCTGAGGTTAAAGTACTTGTGTTATCATCGCCCTCCGAGTGCAAGATTTCCATGTTGCCATCATCATATGAGTTTAATGTTCCCATGTGGTCATCTCCTGAGTTAAAGGGGTTCATGTCATTATCTCACCTGTGTGAGGTTTCTGTGTTATTATCCTCTGTGCAAAGGGTTCCGATGCTATCTTCCATGCTAAAGGCCCCTGAATTTGGTGCCCCTACAGCTCCATCTTCATCCATCTGGTGGCCCTTGGACTTTGGTAGGCCACCCGACGTGCCGTGTCGACCAGTCTGGTGGCCCTTGGATTTTGGTAGGCCCCCGGACACACCTTGTTTCTCCGTCTGGTGGGCCTTGGACTCTTGTAGACCACCAGATGCATCAGGTTCCTCCTTTTGGTGGTCGTGTGACTCAGGCTGACCACCTGATGGACACTGTTGCTTTTGTTTATGTTTTGTTTTTTCCGCCGTGCCTTGCCCCCCTCCTCCCACCAGTTTTGGAGTTATTATGGGTTTTTTAGCTTTTTTTTTTTTGGTTAGGGTTGTCTGGAAGGTGGATCCGTGAACTTTAAAGGGACTCCTGGTGGATATTTTTTGTGTTTTTTTGCTCTGTTAGATTTCTGTGTTCTGTTTCTTTCCACTGTGCCTTGTCCCGCTTCCCCCCCCCCCCACCCATCTTGGTGTTTCTCTGTTTATGTTTATTTTTAGGGGTGTCTGGTCTCCACCCCTTAAATGGGGAATTATTTCACAATTGGGGCACAACCAGGGACAGTGCCCTTGTTTTATGTTCAAGTTGGTTTTTGCTTTTTTCACAGAATCATTATTATTCTGTTTATGATTATTATTAAGTGCCCTGTGTTTCCTGATCCTTGTCTGTCTTGTCTTCTTCTTCTTCTTCTTTTAGATTTGATTGGCGGTTGGCAGCCAGGTACAGGTGCATTACCGCCACGTACTTCACTCTATATCGTTACTCCATATATCTTTGTATAAGGAGTTCTTTCAAGGAGCTCCGAACAACTCCCTATGTGTGAAAAAATTATTTGTTCTTGGACTGTGTCCTCAGCAGCGTCGCTGTCAGATCAGAGGACCTTACACCTTCTTCTTCTTCTAGATTTGATTGGCGGTTGGCAACCAGCTTACAGGTGCATTACTGCCACTGATGTGATTATCATCACTCTATATCTTTGTATAAGAAGTTCTGAACAGCTCCTTATGTGTGAAAAAAAATTATCCGTCCTTGGACTGTGTCCGAGGTGCGACCGAGTGGCCAGGAGCTGTCATGTCATGTCTTTCCATGTTGTCTGTGTTTTATGGTTGTCTTTTTGCATTTGATTATATTTTGCCATTCCTGTTTATTTTTACGATTTAGTATTGTTGCCCTACATATCTTTTGTCATGTATTCTGTGTATCCTCTGAGTGTCAGTAGAGCCCCGCTCATCCTGCGTTCTTCACCTGGTGCCATTGATTGCTTTCATCTGTATGGTGTTTGCTGTAATTAGTCTCCCTATATATTGAGTTGTACTTGTGCTCTGTCTGGCATCCTTGTTGTTTACTCCTATGTTTTCCTCATTGTTCATTCCCCGTGTGTTTTTCTCAGTGTTAGCCCATGTCCCAAGTTCTTGGTGAGTTTATTTAGTCTTTTGTTCTGCCCCTGTGCAGCCATTTATTTGTTCCTTTGTGTTTCTGTTAAGAAATTATTGTGTGCACCATCATCCTGCCTGCGCCATGAGTCCTGCATTTAAATCTTCATCTGCCCGGAGGGCAGAGCATGACAAATCCAGGATTACTTGTAATACCTAGCATCTCCAAAAGTACAATGTGAGGCAGAGCTTTCAGCTATCAAGCTCCTCACCTTTGGAACCAGCTGCCAATCTGGATTCTGGAGTCAGACTCGATCTCTGTTTTTAAGAATAGGGTTAAAACCTTGCTTTTTGACATAGCCTATAGTTATTGTGGGATCAGGTGACCCTGAACCCTCCTTTAATTATGCTGCTAATAGGTTTAGACAGCTGGGGGACCTCCAACAATGCACTGGGCTTCACTCCTTTCTTCACTCTCAATGAAATATTTTTGCTGGTCATTAACATCTGTTTGTTCTCTCCCATAGATTGAGTCCCCGTCGTGCTGTTTGTTCTCTACATGTCTGTTCTTTTCTTCTTCTTCTCTATCCCCTCACCCCCCAGCCGGTCACAGAAGATGACTGCCCCTCCCTGAGCCTGGTTCTGCTGGAGGTTTCTTCCTGCTAAAAGGGAGTTTTTCCTCTCCACCATCGCCAAGTGCTTGCTCACAGGGGATCGCCTGATTGCTGGGGCCTTTCTGCGTTTGTGGGGTTTTCCCCTACAGTTGAAAGTGTTGTGAGATGACTGTTGTGAAATGGTGCTATATAAATAAAATTAAATTGAATTTATATGCGCACACACACACACACACACACACACACGTGTGTGCGCGCGTGTGTGTGTGTGTGTGTGTGTGTGTGTGTGTGTGTTGCAATATATGGTTTGTAGTCTCACCACAAGTCTTCTGTTACTTCCCCTTGAAATAAAGATCAGAGCATTCAATCTTTTATTTCCTACTGAGGCTGTTGTGGGAGTTTTTTCCTTGTCAGTGCCAGTCCAACGTTGGCAGTGCCACTTTCATTTACTGTTATCAGGGTGTGGGTGTTGCTGTAAAGCTCTCAAAGCCTGTTAAGATAGTAAAGGGCTACACAAACAAAACTGATACTGAAGGAAAGCTTTGCAGTAGTTTATCTTTAGAACGTGTTAATAAATGGAAAACTGGTTACTTCTAACTTCACTCTATAGCAGCTTCTTAACTTGCTACGAATATTTCTAAATGCTCAAACAGGTGTCATAAATGATGATCAGAGCAAAATACAACTTTTATTTTGACCATAATGTGATGTCCATTATTGAAAGAAAATCTGTCACTGTCTTGATGTGATGATGAGTCACCATCCTGAATGCACACCGTTTTCACAGCACAGGGAATATAGAGTATATTTATGTGTGTGTCTATATGTGAATGTTGTGGTGTCTGGCACATGCGTGTATATATTTGTGTGTTTGTATCACTGTCATCAGGATTCCCTGTCAGGGAAAGGTCAGAGAGGGTCCCGGAGGTGTCAGAGTGGACAGCACGAAGCAGACAGAGGTGGCACAGAGAGACGACTCTAGTGACATTTGCACAGTGGGAACTGACCGTCGCGGCATAATGATGAACAAGGTCTGCTTTTACTAATGAGGGAAACAAGGGGAATGTGAGGAGGGAGACGGCCCAACATCAGCAGGCTCGCACATTGTGACACATGCACAGGCTCCAGTATACACACCCCTCTGTCCATAAAAAACAGTCTGTTTGCTTTTTCAGATTTTACTCACACTAAGGAAATTGTTTCTTGCACGGTGCTTGCACACACCCGTACCTATGCAAATGCTTAAACAACCACACCAAGCAAATTTTAAAAACCCTTTAGGCCAAACAAAGCTCTAATGCAGCTTTCACTGAGTACTAAGACATACTTGACCAGAGGCGATTGAGAAGCAGTGGAGCAAAGCCACAGTTTAAACTAAGCATTGGCAGTCCCTCTGCATCTCAATAACACATGTCCTGGGGCTGTCGATGACTCACACTAGCTGGCCAGGAATTAATGAAACGTGTGGTTGTGTGTGATCAGATAGTCTCCTTTATTCAGTAATGTCTCTTCTTTAATTATGTGTAAAGGTAAAGAAATGGCTAGCAATTTACTGTGGAAAGCAGTATAACTTTCATGTCTGTATGCTCTTTGTTTAGTTTGTTATACGCTTCATCCTATTTCCACTGCAGTGGGGCTGGAGCCTATCTGTCTATCCCAGCTTCTTCAAGTGAGAGGCAGGGTACACGCTGGACAGTTTGCAGGTCCATTGTAGATTTTCTGTTGGCAAATATGGTTTGACCCCAAATGGAGTGTTTATTAAAATCAAAAATGGCCAAAGAAAAAAAAATTAAAACTGACTAATTAAACACTATCCCACAAGACTGATTTAAAACACAAATATCTAAAATGTGAGCAAAAAAGCAGTGAAATTATTGGTAGTTCCACATGTTTTTGTTTTTTTTCGGGGGTTCTTCTGTAACGGGAGTTGTTGGGAATAAAGGTGCCAGCGGACATACCGAGCGTGCTGTTCTTATCGTCTTTCAATGGTAGCAGAGGATGGTTACCAACTATAGAGTCCCCACATTTGATGAGGGGAAGCCCTATGAAAGTTGGAAAATGAAGTCACGATTTGGACCCGAGTCACGGAGCTGGAAAAAAAAGAAGCAAGTGCTCGCTGTGGCTTTGGCGCTATCGGGAAGAGCACGGGAAGTGGCGTTGGAGATACCGATAGATGACCTGAATAAAGACACTGGTATGGACACTTTGCTTCTGAATCTTGATAACTTATTTTGAAAGAAGAAAAAGACCGGGTTTATGAGGCCTACTCCAATTTTGACGGGATAAAGAAAGACAGCGGTGTGTCTCTGGCAGACTATATAATAGACTGAGCAGCGCTACTCCCGCATGACTAAATATAAGATGGAGCTTCCCGATGCTGTGTTAGCATTTAAGTTGTCAAACACTGCATGCCTGGATGTTAAAGATTGGCAGCTCGCCTTGACTGCATGGACAGACTTAAACTTTTGCCTCGATGAAATCAGCACTCAAGTGAATATTTGGTGAAAATTCATCTGTTTCAACCATGGGCATTAATCAGGAAACGGCCTATATCACAGAAGAAAAACGGCAAACAAGAAAGTCTTCCTCCTGGAATAGTAATCAAAAAACACCACAAGCAGGCACCAACCCCTGGACAGGTACGGTCGGAGATCAAGATGTGCCATCTGCCAAAGCACATTTCACTGGGCTAAAGACTGTCCACACAGAAGTGAACAAGTCAAACTTATAGCAGCAGGTGAAGTAGATAACACAGAGGAGTGTAACTTTACCATGTTTATTAAAGAGTCACCCAATGAAGCAGAAATCTTTATGACTGAATGTTTTGATTCTGCAATAATTGACACCGCATGCACTCGGACTGTGTGTGGACAAGAATGGCTCGATAATTATGTGACAAGGCTGAGTCTGAGTGAGATAAATAATATGAGAAAACAGAGAAGCAGAGTAACAGACCATTTAAATTTGGTGATGGAAAAGTGATTCATTCCACAAAAAGGTTGAAAATACCTGCAAAGATTGAACAGACAAGATATAATATTGAAACTGAGGTCGTTCCTGTAAAAATCCCACTTCTTCTGAGCAAAACATCCTTGAAAAGAGCAGCAACAGTGTTGGACATGGAAAATGACAGTGCAGTTATGTTTCGGCGACCAGTGAAACTTGACTTTACCAGCTCTGGTCAATACTGTGTGAACATTATGGACAGAAAAGACAGACACAGTCAGAGTGATGATCGGATTTTGACAGCTGATGATGTCACAAAACATGAAAATGGAGATGAGAATCAAGAGCAATGTGATGAGGAGATTCTGACAATCACAGACAATTTGAACGTGGCTGAAAAACACAAAATTCTCGTGAAGCTTCACAGACAGTTTGGCCATGCTTCTGCTGACAAATTGCAGAAGTTGCTCAATAGCTCTGGAAATAAAGACACAGAAGGCAACATGATCCTGCAAAAAATCATCAGTGAATGTGACATTTGCCAAAGGTACAGTAAGACCAAACCAAGGCCTGCAGTTGGGTTGCCACTAGGATCTCAGTATAATGAAACTGTGGCAGTTGATCTACATGAACTGAAGCCAGGCCTGTGGTATCTTCACATTATTGATCAATTTACAAGATTCAGTGCAGGCAGCATTCTCACTACAAAAAAGATCTCAGAAATAGTGAAGCACTTCATTCATGTGTGGGTAAGTGTACATGGACCACCAAAGAAATTATTTAGTGACAATGGAGGAGAGTTCAATAATGATGAGGTGAGAGATATGGCAGAGAATTTTAACATAGAAGTTAAGACAACAGCTGCCTACAGCCCATGGAGCAATGAACTTCTAGAGAGACATAATCAAACACTCACAGAGATCATAATGAAAATAAAAGCCGGTAACTGCTGTGACTGGAACACTGCGCTAGACTGGGCACTCATGACGAAAAACACTAAGCACAATGTTCATGGATACAGCCCATATCTGGTGTTTGGACAGAATCCCAACCTGCCCTCTGTGTTAAATGATAAACTCCCAGCCTTAGAGGGCAGTACAAAGAGTGAATGGGTTGCAAAACACATCTCTGCTTTGCACGCTGCAAGAAGAGCTTTCACAGAAGCAGAATGTTCTGAAAGAATATGGAGAGCACTACGCAAACAAATCCGTCACACAGATGAAACATATGAAGTGGGTGATAAAGTCTACTATAAAAGATGGACTGTCCAGAGTGGAAAGGGCCAGCAGTTGTTATTGGCCAGGATGGTGCAGTGGTTCGACACGGAGGAACCTGCATAAGAGTGCATCATCTCAGACTGAGAAAAGTGAATCTTAAAAGTGGTGAACATCTGACAACAAATGGAAATCCAGAAAAGAACACAGACATTGGTGAAAAACAATGAATGACAGGAACTGCTGAAAACATAGAGAACAGAAAACGAAACGGAGGTTCAAGAAAACATGCTTCAGACCCATCGCACCGAAGAAGCTACTGGAGTTCAGAGTGAGACTTCGCTTTCCAAGAATGGTGACAGAGGGACTCATGAAACACAACTAGAAATGCCTAACAGAGAAACAAACACAGTTGAAACATCTGGTGTTTGAAAACGGGGCAGGTCCTGAAATACATAGACAAAAACACTGGGGTTAAACACACAGCCAAAGTTTGGGGGCATGCAGGCAAAGCAACAGGGAAATATAAAAATTGATAAAACTTGCTTTTTATGGAGCCTGATCGTCTAGATGGTAACACAAAATCTGTTGATCTAACACAGGTACAGAGTCTTGAGATAGAACCCGCTGTCACTGATGTTAACACCAATGAAGATGTGTTCGTAGCTAATGATTTATCATTTGATAAAGCCAAACAAGAAGAAATAAAATGCTGGAGAGATAACAGTGTGTTTGTAGAAGTGAAGAATGAGGGACAAAAGTGTATTTCAACCAGGTGGGTGTGTACTCTCAAAGAAACCGTCTCAGCATTAGTGCCAAAAGCTCGTCTGGTGGCAAGAGGTTTTGAGGAGATGGAAATGTCTGAGCTGCAAAAGGACTCACCCACCTGTGCTTCAGAGTCCTTACGACTACTGACAGCAGTTATTTGTCAAAACCAATGGTCACTTTATTCTATGGACATAAAATCAGCATTTCTTCAGGGAATGGAGATGTCACGTGACATTTACATTAGACCACCTCCTGAAGCCAACTGTAATGGAATATTATGGAAGCTCAAAAAGTGTGTATATGGCTTAGCAGATGCATCATTGTACTGGTACAACAGAGTCAAAGAGATGGTGCTGAAAGCAGGTGGACAAATGTCAAAGGTCGATCCAGCTGTTTTCTATTGGTTAGATCAAGACTGCACTGTGTCTGGGGTACTCGCCTGTCATGTAGATGATTTCATATGGGGGGGCATACAAAAATTCGCCACAACAGTCATACCTCACCTGAAATCTATTTTTCAGGTTGGGTGTGAGGCACACAAACACTTTTCTTATGTGGGAATAGACTTTGTGACTCTCAATGGAAAGGTACAAATGCACCAGGAGAAATACATTCAGCATATGCAGCCCATACACATTGACCCATCGTGAGCATTGCAGCAAGATTCGCCTCTCTGTGAGGAGGAAAAAGATCAACTCAGATCAAAGATTGGTCAGATTCTCTGGGTTGACAGGCAGAGTAGACCAGACGTGATGTTTGATGCTAGTAACCTAGCATCAACACTGAAAGATGCAACTGTACACATGATCCATGAAGCAAACAGAATAGTGTGCAAACTAAAGTCAAAGAAGGTTGTGTTAAACTTTTCACCTTTGGGACAAGACAGTGCACTAAAAATAAGTGTGTTTAGTGATGCCTCATTTGGAAACCTGTCTGATGGAGGCACTCAAGGAGGACATTTCATTGTTCTCATGGGAGAAAAAGGAAAGTTTTCACCTCTTTCTTGGCAATCAAAGAGAGTAAAAAGGGTAGTGAGAAGTACACTAGCTGGTGAAACCCTGGCTATGTCCGAGGGAGTTGACAATGCACTTTTTCTAGCTACACTGTTTTTTGAGTTGACCGCAGGAGACATAAAACATGCCCTTCCAATAATCTGTGTAACAGATAACCATTCGCTAACTGATGCACTAAAATCCACAAAGTCAGTTTCTGAGAAAAGACTTCATTTGGAGATCAGTAGCATCAAAGAGCTTATTCAGATGCAGAAAGTTGAACAAATACTGTGGCAGAGCACAAAAGAACAACTCGCAGACTGCCTCACAAAAAGGGGTGCATCAGCTCACCAGTTGCTCAAGGCGCTGAGTGAAGGGCGATGGACTGTTGGTTAATAGGGGGTTCAAAGTATTACTAAAAAAAAATGAAAACTTGAGAACATGCAGTTCTATTCATATTTGAGCTTTAACAGTCATGTTCTGTCTTCAAGCTCAGGGTTTATTTGAACACGTGTATATGTTTATGTTGTTGGACTTATTGGGTTTGAATATGACTGATTTAAAAAAAAAAAAAGACAGGGAGATTGTTAAGTTTCAGATACAATAAGATAAGATAAGATAAGCCTTTATTAGTCCCACAATGGGGAAATTCCAGGATTGCAACAGCACAGGGATAGCAACACTCAGAGCAACAATCAGAAGGCAAGAAAAAACAAGAGCAGCAAGTATACATATGTACATATAAATATAAATACATATATAGACACAGTGCGGAGCATTGTAGCTAGATGAAATAAATATAAGATAAGATAAGATAAGCCTTTATTAGTCCCACAATGGGGAAATTCCAGGATTGCAACAGCATAGGGATAGCAACACTCAGAGCAACAATCAGAAGGCAAGAAAAAACAACATCTAGTAAACATATGTCCATATTACTATAAATGTATATATATATATAGACACACAGTGCAGAGCATTATGGCTGGTGAATGTGCAGCAGAAAGTCTAAGCTCTCTCTCCGCGGATGCAGCGGGCCAGCTGGAAGTCTTTGGGCATGATGGTGACCCCCTTAGCGAAGAAGAGACCACCAGGTGGGCCTCGCTGGTCTCCTGCAGAGCCATGACGGCGAAGCTCAGGAAACGCAGGACGGTCTTGAAGTCCTGAGCGATCTCCCTCACCAGGCGCTGGACGGGCAGCTTACGGATGAGCAGCTCCGTGGATTTCTGGCAGCGACAGATCTCTCTCAGAGCCACGGACCGAGGCCTCTTCAGACCGAGACCAGAGGCCTCTTCACTCTGCCGGTGGCCAGAGCGCCTCTCCGAGCAGCCCTGGTGGCTAGCTGTCTCCTGGGGGGGGGGAGGGGGGGGGCTTCTTCCTCCAGTAGATTTTACGGGCGGTCTGCTTGGTTCTTGCCATCGCTCTTTATTATTCTGTCTTATATTTCTTTCACGCCGTCTAAACTCCAGCCCGGCACCTGCATCATTTTCGCTACAGCTCCCGGTATGTCGAGTTTCCCATTAGCACCGGGCGGCGGCCAAGTGCTAGCTAGCACTAGCTCCTCCCCGCTGTAACGTCTCCCGCTGCAAACCGTGGCTCCGTCCGCCGGCCCGGGAGACCCCCGGGGTGATCCGTGCGTCCGTGATATATATACAGAGTGAAAGGTGTAGAAAGAAGAAGGAAGATAAAAAAAAGGCTGTTGCAACAGGCAGCCGACTCGTGTGGCGCTGCCGTAGATATATCAACACACACAGTGCGGAGCATTGTAGCTAGATGGAATGAAACAGCATAACCGTCTACTTAGTTATCCTACATGGTATGATTATGTACCCATACATATTCTCACCCTCCATAGCGACCGGTACTTTCCTAGTTGTATACCGGATGGGACCATTGTGTAAGTCTATTGCGTCTTTTGCATTCAATACTATTAGGTTGTCACGTCTTTTTGCTATCTCTGCGAGCAGCCCTGCTTAGGTTGTACAGTCTGACAGCCATAGGTAGGAAGGACCTGCGAAACCTCTCGGTTGCACACCTAAGATGATGTAGTCTACTGCTAAATGAGCTCCTCAGTGCATTCAGTATGTCCTGCATAGGGTGGAACTCGGCCTTCATCAGAGATGACAGTTTAGCCACCGTCCTTCTCTCTCCCATCTCCTCCACTGGGTCAAGGCGCTGCCCCAGGACAGATCTAGCTTTCTTGATCAGTTTGTTCAGTCTCTTCCTGTCGGCTGCTGTAATGCCACTGCCCCAGCAGACCACTCCAAAAGTGATGGCTGATGCTACCACCGTGCCATAGAATGACTTCAGCAGTGCCCCTTGTACACCAAAAGACCTGAATCTCCTCAGTAGGAACAGCCTGCACTGTCCCTTCTTGTAGAGTGCATCAGTGTTGTGTGACCAGTCTAGTTTATTGTTCAGATGAACACCCAAGTACTTGTAGGATGTCACCATCTCGATGTCTGTTCCCTGTATATTTACTGGTGCTGTGAGGGGTTGTCCTTGCCTGTGGCAATACACTGTATATAACTGTCATTTATCAAACTTTTGTTGTACTGTTATCTGCAGGGCTTTTATTGTGAAAGCAAGCAGAAGGTGGGGGAGCGGATATGTTTTTTTTTTTTCAGGGGTTCTCCTGTAATGAGGTGGTTGGGAATAAAGGTGCCAGCGGGCTTACCGAGTGTGTTGTTCTTATCGTCTTTCACTCACTACCATCTTGTAAATCTTCCCTTTCACTCTTACTGCTACCCTTCTGTCACAAATCACCCCTGACACTCATCTCCACCCACTCCACTCTGCCTGCACTCCCTTCTTCACCTCTTGTGCATTCTCCATTGCTTTGGATGGTTGACCCCAGGTATTTAAACTCATCTATTTTCACTACCACTACTCCTTCCATCTTCACCGTTACACCTGCCCCCCTCTCATTTACACTCATTTATTCTGTCTTGCTTCTACGGACTTTCATTCCTCTTCTCTCCAGAGCATACCTCCACCTCTTCAGGTTCTGTTCCACCTGCTCTCTACTCTCACTACAGATCACAATGTCGTCTGCAAACATCATGGTCCATGGAAACTCCTACCTGACCTCATCTATCAGCCTGTCCATCACCATGGCAAACAAGAAGGGGCTCAGAGCCAATCCCTGATGTAACCCCACCCCCACCATCTGTTACTCCTACAGCACATCTCACCACCGTCTCGCTGTCCTCATACATGTCCTGCACCACCCTCACATACTTCTCTGCCACTCCTGACTTTTTCATACAGTACCACACTTCCTCTCTTGGCACCCTATCATATGCTTTCTCTAGATCCACAAAGACACAGTGCAACTCCTTCTGACCTTCTCTATACTTCTCCATTAACACTCTTAAAGCGAACATTGCATCTGTAGTACCCTTTCTTGGCATGAAACCGTACTGCTGCTCACTGATTGTTACCTCTCCTCTTAACCTGGCTTCAACAACACTTTCCCATATCTTCATTGTGTGACTGATCAAAGTCCAGTGCCATCTCTCCTAAACATCCCCATACCTCCACGGGTATGTCATCTGAACCAACTGCCTTTCCATTCCTCATCCTCTTCAAAGCTGCCCTCACTTCTGCCTTGCTAATCCTCGGGACTTCCTTGTTCACCCTCTTTCCTTCATTCATCCATCCTCCTCGCTCTCTCATTTACTTTATTCATCAGCTCCTCAAAGTACTCCTTCCACCTTCTCAACACACTCTCGTTATCTGTTAGTACATTACCATTTCTGTCCTTAATCAACCGAACCTGCTGCACATTCTTTCCAGCTCGATTTCTCTGTCTTGCCCATCGATACAAGTCCTTTTCTTCTTCCTTAGTGTTTAGCCTCTCATACAACTCACTGTATACCTTTTTCCTTTACCTTTGCCACCTCTCTCTTTGCCATGCACCTAGATTCCAAGTACTCCTGTCTACTGTCATCATCTCCCTGACTATCCCACTTTTTCTTTGCTAACCTCTTCCTTTGAATACTTTCCTGTACCTCCTCATTCCACCACCAAGTCTCCTTGTCTTCCTTCCTCTGTCCACTGGATACACCACATACCTTTCTACCCATTTCCCTCAATATTTTTGCTGTACTTTCCCAGTCATCTGGTAATTCTTCCCTACCACCCAGAGCCTGTATCAACTCCTTCCTGAACTCTGTGCGACCTTCTTCCTTCTGTAACTTTCCCCACTTAATCTTTGGCTTTGCCTTCACTCTCTTCTTCTTCTTGCTTTCCAAAGTCATCCTACAGACTACCATCCAATGCTGTCTAGCTACATTCTCCCCTGCCATCACCTCGCAGTCTCCTATCTCTTTCAGATTTCTCCTTCTGCATAAGATGTAGTCCACCTGTGCACACCTTCCTCCACTCTTGTAAGTCACCCTATGTTCCTCTCTCTTCTTGAAGTATGTGTTCACCACAGCCATTTCCATCCTTTTAGCAAAATCCTCAACCATCTGTCCTTCCACATTTCTCTCCTTAAGACCAACTTACCCAGGACCTCCTCTTCACCTCTGTTCCTTTTACCTGTATGCCCTTTAAAGTCCGTTCCAATCACCACTCTCTCCTCACTGGGAACACTCTCTACCACTTCACCCAACTTACTCCAGAATTCCTCTTTCTCTTCTACCTGACATCCAACTTGTGGGGCATACGCACTGATAACATTCAGCATCACACCTTTGACTTCTAGCTTCAAACTCATGATTCTGTCTGACTCCTTCTTTACCTCCTGAATACTCTTCACATACTCTTCCTTCAAGATTACTCCTACTCCATTTCTCTTCCTATCTACACCATGGTAGAACAGTTTAAATCCATCTCCAATGCTCCTAGCCTTTCTTCTGGTTTCTATCTGGTTTCTTGAACACACAGTTTATTTACCTTTCTTCTCTCCATCATATCAGCCAACTCTCTGCCTTTACCAGTCATAGTCCCTACATTTAACGACTCTACCCTCACCTCCACACTTCTACCTTTATTTTTCTCTCTCTCCCTCCTAACATGCCTTCCCCCTCTCCTCCTCCTTGATCTTCGACTAAAAGTAGCCCAATTTCCACCGGCACCCTGTCGGTTAACAGGGGCTCGACTGATCCAATATTAAAGTCTCATTTGTCATGATCCACATGTTTGATTTGGCAAAGATTTTATGTCGGATGCCCGTCCTGACACAACCCTCCCCATTTACCTGGGCTTGGGACCGGCACTAGGAGTACACTGGCTTGTGCACCCTCTGTGGCTGGGTTAATTGCCAAATAATCCACCTTATTCCAAGCCCCCATGATGCCTTGCGTGAATCATGTGTGCAACTTCCGGTACTAGTTTAGAATGTGTGGTTGTCACTGAAACGGGACACTTTTCCTTGTGAAAAAGCAATGATTTTGGCATCAAAAATGCGGAAACATGGCCTTTTGTACCTCAGAAACAGTAATATAATCGTACCACTTCCCATGACTATCAACGGATGAGAAGATGACCTTAAAAAGTGGCCTCGTAGACAGAAGCTCTCTTAGTTACCTCCGCTGCTAAGATGCTAATGCTATAAACAAATAAAAGCTCTGAGATATATCAAAGTCTCCACCACAATAAAGTCAGATGCATTTTGTTAAAAGATGTTGGCCATAATCAAATTTACCTCAGAGCAGACGTAGAATCTAGTCAAAACCAACCTCAAAACCATCTCGGGGCTCCAGAATACCTCCCCCCAGGCCACAGGGGGCAGGGAGTGGGCGAACAACCTGAATCTGTTTTTCAATAGATTTGACCAACCGCCCTCCCCCCTGACTGCACAACAACCACTGCTGCCTCTAAAGAAATCAAGTCCTGCTGCCCACTCCCCACTCCACCAACACCCCCCCACTCCCAACACACAGCCCCCCATCCTGACCCTGACCAGGACCCAGGTGAGGACGGAGCTGAGGAAGATCAAGGCGAGGAAGGCGCCGGGACCGGACGGCATCAGCGCAAAGCTCCTCAAGTCCTGTGCAGACCAGCTGTGTGGGATTGTGACGTATATCTTCAACATGAGCCTGAAACTGGGGAGGGTACCACAGCTGTGGAAAACATCTTGTGTGGTACCTGTACCAAAAACTTCCCACCCCAAAGACCTGAACAGCTACAGACCGGTGGCCTTGACGTCCCACTTGATGAAGACCCTGGAGAGACTGCTCCTTGCTCACCTCCGCCCCCTGGTGGAACCAGCGATGGATCCACTCCAGTTCGCCTACCAGCATGGCATTGGGGTGGAGGATGCGGTGATCTTCCTCCTTCACCGTTCTCTGTCCCACCTGGAGAAGCCCGGGAATATGGTGAGGATCATGTTCTTTGACTTCTCCAGTGCTTTCAACACCATCCAACCGATGATCCTGAAGGACAAGCTGCTGCGCGCAGGGGTGGACCAGCACCTGTCATCATGGATCCTGGACTACCTCACGAACCGGCCTCAGTTTGTGAGAACCCGGGACTGTGTGTCCGACACGATCATCAGTAGCACGGGGGCCCCCCAGGGAACGGTGCTGGCTCCCTTCCTGTTCACTCTTTATACTGCGGACTTCTCACACAACACAACACACTGCCATCTACAGAAGTTCTCTGATGACTCTGCGATCGTTGGCCTCATCTCCAATGGAGATGAAGCTGAGTACAGAGGGCTTATCCAGGACTTCGTGGACTGGTGCCATCGGAACTGCCTCCAGATCAACGCGAGGAAAACTAAGGAGCTGGTGGTGGACTGCCGCAGGCATGGGCAGCCCCTCACAGTACCAGTAAATATACAGGGAACAGACATCGAGATGGTGACATCCTATAAGTACCTGGGTATTCATCTGAACAATAAACTAGACTGGTCACACAATACTGATGCACTCTACAAGAAGGGACAGCGCAGGCTGTTCCTGCTGAGGAGACTCAGGTCTTTTGGTGTACAAGGGGCGCTGCTGAAGTCATTCTATGACACGGTGGTGGCATCAGCCATCACTTTTGGAGTGGTCTGCTGGGGCAGTGGCATTACTGCAGCCGATAGGAAGAGACTGAACAAACTGATTAAGAAAGCTAGCTCTGTCCTGGGGCAGCGCCTTGATCCGATGGAGGAGATAGGAGAGAGAAGGACGGTGGCTAAACTGTCATCTCTGCTGGAGTCCGAGTTCCACCCTATGCAGGACATACTGAATGCACTGAGGAGCTCATTTAGCAGCAGACTACATCATCCCAGGTGCACAACCGAGAGGTTTCGTAGGTCCTTCCTACCAACGGCTGTCAGACTGTACAACCTAAGCAGGGCTGCTCGCAGAGATAGCAAAAAGACGTAACAAACTAATAGTTTTTTGAATGCAAAAGATGCAATAGACTTACACAATGGTCCCCTCCGGCATACAACTAGGAACATACCGGTCGCTATGGAGGGTGAGAATATGTATGGGCACATAATCATACCATGTAGGATAACTAAGTAGACGGTTATGCTGTTTCATTCCATCTAGCAACAATGCTCTGCACTGTGTGTGTTTATATATTTGCATATTTATTCCATCTAGCTACAATGCTCAGCACTGGGTGTGTTTATATATTTATATATCTACATATTATTCCATCTAGCTACATTGCTCCGCACTGTGTGTGTTTATATACTTGCATATTTATTCCACCTAGCTGCAATGCTCCGTACTGTGGGTGTTTATATATTTACATATTTATTCCATCTAGCTACAATGCTCTGCACTGTGTGTTCATATATTCATATATTTATTCCATCCAGCTACAATGCTCTGCACTGTGTGTCTGTGTGTGTGTGTATATATATATATTTTATAGTAATACGTACATATGTTTATTAGCTGCTCTTGCTTGCTTGTTTTTTTTCTTGCCTTCTGATTGTTGCTCTGAGTGTTGCTATCCCTGTGCTGTTGCAATCCTGGAATTTCCCCGTTGTGGGACTAATAAAGGCTTATCTTATCTTATCTTATCTTAGTCAAAGCCACGAAGAACCACAACACCATGCTTGGCTGTCATGGTAAATACAGACAACTGCAGCTGTTTTTTTTACCCCGAAATTAAAATGCTCATGCTGCTGTCATGCCATGAAAGCTTGTTATTTAACTTAACACATACAGACCTTTTCTGACAATTGTTTAAAATTTTATTGATCTATATTTTGTGATAATTTAAAAATTAATGCATGCTGAAGCTGCTAATACCAAGCCCATATCGTTCCAAGGCAGTGCAACAAATGCAAAAAAATCTTTCTTAAATCGTTAAGCCTTAGGAAGCAAACTGTTACTATTTTTTATTTATTATTTTACTTGATGCAGCCTTTATTCTGGTGACATATATGACACATAAACGTCAGATCTGTGACATTCATACAAGTGAAAACATACCTGCTGTGCTCTTGCATCTGTCCTGTGTCTGTACCACCGATCACATGAACAGTCCTTTTTAGTTTTCAGTGCATGATCTTCGCATTGCCGGTGAGAAGCCTCCATTTATACAGTCTATGGCACAACCACGAACACCAGCAACAAGTACCAGAACTACACCAAAACATCCAAAAAATACAAAAACTACAAGTGCTGAAATGAGCTGCCACTTGAATACAAAACACGTATGGGGACTATACGTTAAAATGAATCTGAAAAACTTTTAAAATCGCTATTTTAAATGTCCCACTACTCCACTCTTGCTGACTGATTTAACACTACTTCAGCGGAAACCAGAAGTTGCCCCCATAATCGTTCCCACAGCGGCACCCCCGGGAATAAGGTGGATACATTTCAGCAAATGTTTAAAAGTGAATCTGTACCAAACTTATACTCAAAGTTGAATATAAAGAAAACACAAAGCCTTTGGACTTTTGCAAAAACTTGTCTCCATGGAGTTCCTGTATATGCAGTAGTGGTGGGCAATTTTTTTTCCCCTCCTTTCTTCTCCCTTATAGTTCACTGACAAGGCTTGTAATTAAGCAATAATACATAAGAGTGTGGTATCACAGCACTGCAGTTGTAAATTAGCATGATATTATAAAGAATAGACCTACTGTCACTTCACACACAAATTAAACATTGTCCTATGCAGAAGTCAGTGTTTGAGGGTTTGCAGGTCATGTGACTCGCGACAGCAGCTAATTAGCTTGATAGCTGTGTTGCCATGATTGTGTTACCACCACATAGTGTTTATGAGTCTCTTATGGTGTTCTTAAATACAGCCTTAGCTTGTCCAATTTTTCATCCATTTCCCCTGTAAAACGGTTGTGATGATGCAGATGGCCGTCAGATGCTTGTTATGCTAGACTTTATTAATCCCAGAAGGAAATTCAAGAGCATCCACGGTGCGGTGCCAATCCCTTTACTGTTCACACACACATTCACACCTAGGGTTCCTTCAGAGTCTCCAATTAACCCAACCAGCATGCTTTTGGAATGTGGGAGGAACCCGGAACACCCAGAGTAAACCCGTGCCTGCAGAGGGAGAACATGCAAACTCCAAACAGAGAGGCTGTGCTGGCTGGTGGATTTGAACCCAAAATCTTTTTACTGTGAGGCAATAGTGCTAACCACTACACCACCATGCTGCCAAGCTGGCACTTCAGACATCTAAGTGTTAGTTTTTGCACACTTTGCTCACTTTTTCTTGGCATCTTCAGATAAAATAAAGAGTCAGTCATCACATACTGTGTGGACAGAGAGCACATTTCTTTTCATTACGATCTGTTTTCATTTTGTCATTGTGTTGTGCTGCTTCTGAATTGCGCTGCTTCTGGGTGTGAAAGTTATATGCCCATGCACATAACTCTGTGGGCACGTCTTAAAAGGGCAGTACATGAAAACCTCTTTATAAACGCACACAACAGAGAGAGGGGGAAAAAATGACAAGCAAGATTATGTTAGCTTTACACACTGAACATTGGTTTCGGTATGTACTATGTCCACATATCTGTTTAAAGACATGATTACCTCCACCAAGGAGGTTATGTTTTCATCGGCGTTGGTTTGTCTGTCTGTCTGTCTGTCTGTCTGTCTGTCTGTCTGTCTGTCTGTTTGTTACCTCCGCCAAGGAGGTTATGTGATCATCGGCGTTGGTTTGTCTGTTTGTTTGTTTGTCTGTCTGTTTGTTTGTTTGTTTGTTAGCAAGATAACTCAAAAAGTTATGGACGGATTTTCATGAAATTTTCACAGATTGTCAGAAATGGGGTATCCTACAGATGATTACATTTTGGTGGTCATCCGGATCACCGTCCACAAGAAAACCGCCATTAGGCAAAATGCCATTTTCCTCAATAACTACTGAACCACTAATCCTATCATTGTGAATCCAATTGCTAGTCATATGCTTTCATGGTCAAGGAATCTGAAAACGTACACACAAACACTGTATGGGGGGGAACTGTGGCGCTTGGCGGAGGGCTGCGCTCTCCGAGTGCTTTTCTAGTTAATTAAATGTAGACTGGCAATCAACAGATCAATAAGTGCTGCTTGATAAAGATAGCAGATATGAAAAAAAAATCTCATTATATCTATTCCAAATCATTCCTGAGGGTGAAATAATTGTCTATATGAAATTTCATGGCAACCCAGCTGCTGTCAGGAATACAAAAATAAGCAAAAAGCTTTAAAAGACGCCCAAGCCTTACCTGATACCAGATGACAAAACAGCAATGTATAAAACAGGAATGTATAAAACATTCCTGTTCCTGAACTAGGTACAGACTGAATGTCAATGTAGAATGTTATATAAGACTGCAATAGATAGGAGCACAGCTGGTGTTTATGTAAATGGATCAAAAATATTTAGATAAATTTTTCTTGGAAGTCATTTTAAAGGCAGCGTAGCTTGTTGGGGAAACAGATAAAGAAGCGGTAATTGAGCAAAGGCGGTGTGGATGCTGAGGCGACCAGGGAATGGAGAGATAAAGAAGCTGTTTGAGTGGGCTTGGAGTGCAGCGAGAGACAAACAGACAGACAAGCAGCATACAAGAGGAGCCACTGGCTTCAGGCTTTACAGGACTCGGGCCAGAGAGACAAGCTGGGTATTGATCTACAGAGTTTGAGTTTCTTTGTGAAACAGGATCTGAGGACACAAGCCAGAGCCTTATTTAAAAGTCTCCCTATTCACATCCATATCTATTGATCCGTGCACACTTTTATCCAGCTTTAAGTAACTCTCTGGCTGATATTTTTTTTCTTTTCTCAGCGTCTCCTCTTCTCACTCTCTATTTTCTCCTCCTGTTCTACATGCTACTTATCACTTATTTCCCTCTTTTCACTCTCATATTTCCCTCGTCCATCTCCCTTGACCTCTCTTTAAGGCTTTCATGAACTTTTAAGTGCATACTGAATTTCCTGATCACGTTTCCAAACAATTCCTCTCAGAGTGATTGAAACCGGTTCTTTTATGGGTGTTTATTTTTCTAATGTGTTTCCCATAAAAGTCTCCTTATCCTCAAAATCCCTTATCTCAGACAGCAATAAATTGAGCGGCTCAACTCAGTGTAGCACAATCACATTTAGCAATGACAAGCGGTTTTCAGCACACACGGACACACAGACGCATGCGGCAGAGATAACAACTTGGTTTTGTGGTAGTTCCGATTGGCTGCGGATGCTGCTGTCAGACAGCTGGAGTAAAATATGGCTGTCGTTATTGTGCGCTGTTATAACTTGGCCTGTAAATCTCTCCCTGAGTGGAAGCAAAGAGGAGGGAGGAGTGAATTGATTCTCTTGTTGTACTTCATCTTTAGCCGCTCTGCTCTTGGTGCAGAGCCAAGGGCCTTAGAGGCCATCTTCATTATGTGTATGTCTTCAGGAGGAGACAATGATAGTGGCCCCACCATCTGATGTCATTCTAATTACCCTGCACTGATATCACTCTTTCCTTTGCCACATAATTCCCCATACTGTATCCCTGTCTTCAGTCTTCTTGTTTGTAGCCATCCGTATACCATTTTTTCCCTCCGACATTACCTCTATCCCCTCTCTTTCCCGCTCTCTTTTGCCATCTGACTCCTGCCCAGCAGCAGTCCTGTGCAGACCTCCGCTGTTAAGCGCAGTACAACTGATAACGTCAGCCATGCTGTCTGTGACTGACAGCTGCGTAAAATGGCTGTGGCAGCACACAGAGGCATGGAGAATCCTTTTTCAGGTTGTTCCAGAGACGCTCCCCGCGCCCATCTGTCAGCCGAAAACAGGAGCACAGACTATCAGTCACAGATGACCCCCAGTCAGCCACGCGGGGAGCTAGTTGGGAGGGGGAAAAGGCTCAAAGCAACACAAATAAGCATGAAGATCAACAGATGGCTCCCTGTCAATCATCTCTGTTTTTGTAATCTCACCACACCTCTCTCTGTTCGTCACTTTTATTTACTCTCATATTATCCTTACAATCCATTAAAGCCTAATGTTATAATCCAATCTTTTTCACACACACCCCCCCGACTCTCCATTTGTCCCCAGGTGGTACAGCAGCAAATGTGACACACGCTGACTGAGGTGATCTGCTCCTCCCCCCACACACACAACTTATGTCATTTGCTGTCATCTGTCATTATGCTCACTCTGTGTCATTACATTCCCTCTGTAATTGGAGGTGCTGTGAATGAAAGTAGGGCCCTTGATTTCATACTTTGAAGAGACCGATAGCCAGCAGTGTGCCTGCCAAGGAGAGCTGTGTGTGTGTGTGCTATGTGTGTGCGTGTTGTATGAGTGAGTGGCGCTGAATCGAGCGTTACAGAGACTGGGGAGAAGTGTATGTGCAGTTTAAGGCTGTATTCACACCAGGACAGTCCGAGGGTCTCGGTTCGACTCGACGGGGGATGGCGAGAATTTTCACACCTTCGTTTGGTTCGGTTTGCATTCACACAGCACTTCACTCAAGCGGCCCAAACTGCTTGGACAACGTCACGCAGTTAAAACAGCTGCTCGTTTGTGGCGCTGTAGCCGAAGCCACCACTGACCAGGAAGAAAAAATCTCGGCGAAGAAGAGAAATCCGGCTCATCGGTGGGCCAGGACCGGTGTTATGTCGAGAATTGCTCGCTTGTCAAGAACTGCATCCCAACACTACAGCCAGGCTTGTAACCATTTGTGCATTTTTAGAAGTACCCATTATACATTTTTAGAAGTAAAAATTGTTATTACCGCTTGTAAATTATCTTTAAATTATGTTTATTCAACGATAGGATGCAATTCTCTGCGAGCGAGCAATTCTCAGCACAACACCGTTCCCTTCAGTAAGGTGTTCATGCGCCACAAACTAATAAAAATGAAAAGCTCCACTGTCTGTATAAACCCCCCGTGCTGCCATCATGTCGCTAAATGTTTTAAAAACATCGGTATTCTTGTGTGTAGCCACAAGCAGCTGAGAAATCTGGTCCTCAGACCAAATGTCTATCAGAGCCTGCATCTCACTTCCTCATTCCTCCAAGTCCAAGAGACATTTTTTTAAAAACTTTTCTCCTCTGTTTTCTCCGGTAAAATTATTTCCTGGATCCGCGCGGTTGTCTGTTATTTTCTACCCAAAATGGAGGCTGAAGAACCAGGAGCTCTTCAGCTGAATCGGGGTGTTGGATTTATTTTATCCACGGATTCCTGCCACGGAAACACACATGGAGTTTTCAACAGGGACAACTTTTTCAGGTGAGTGGCAACTTCGCCTGTCTGCATCTCACCCAGACGGTGAATTCATGTTTTTTCATGTATTTACATTGCGTTACATTGCGTTATATGTAATTGTGCTGCGCAAAAAAATCGCCCATTCGCGTTTGATGTGAAGGCACATTTACAGTAAACGCCACTTTCTCTTCTCACTGTATGTTGCTGTGGTTACACAAACGCAGAGGGGCACGTCTGCCCTTTGGTCCGCTGGATACTTAGTTTGCATTCACATGACAAGCGAAGTGCACCAGACTGCAATTGCAAGCAAACCGAGACCCCTCGTTTTCAGGGGGACCAGAGTTCACTTGTTTGGTGCTGCACCAGAGTTCCAGGCGCATTCCGACGGCACCAAACAAACCGAACTATCCACGGAATATACACTTTGGTCCCTTAGTCCGGACCAAACAGTGGTGAATGTGCCGTAAGTGCTGCAGATGTTTGGATATTTATGCCAAAAGAGTGTTAATCCCCACTGTTTCTTTTTAGCAGGCTGCATATAGCGAGCCTATGACATGGGTGTTATGTCCACAAACCTGGTGACGAACGAGGCAGAGAGAGTGGTGGCATTGAACACTGCTTTATTAAAGACATGGTGGAACAGTACACGGTAGGCACCCAGCAGGATCATCCGGCACAAGAGGAAGTGCCTATGGCGGCCCACCCTGCTATATAGGGCAGTGTGGTGATGCGATAGGAAGTCGGCATCACCACACTGCACTTCGCAATAAGTGCCGCCATACTCCCCCCCACAAAGTCCAAAAACCACTCAAACAGTTCAAACCCTCCCCAATTTGGAACCCGAATCACACACTAAATAGCGTAAACTTAAATTTTCAAAGGCCTAACACATTCACACAAAACAACCTAAAATAGAGCCGGTGGGTGGACTACCACACGACCCGCACGGCACGGTGGATTATTCAGTCCCTCCAGGATGTTGCGAGATGTTCTTATGATTGTTGCGGGCTTTTTGGCCCGCAACAATCATACGCTGAAGATCTGGATTCTTCAGCGTAACGCCCACTCTCATGACGCTACGCCCGGACCAATCAGTGGTCAGCAGTGGGTTGACGTAACAGTGCAGGTATGCTTCGGACCTGCTCTGGAGCAAGGCCGAAAAAATAGGGACAGTTCCAATAAACCAGAACTGTAAGGACTTCCGGTGCCTAATGGAAAAGCGGACAAACCGTGCCGAACCGTACCGTACTGACCCTTGTGGAAAAGTGCCTTTAGGGTGCTCACTTAGTCAGGGGTCCACTTGACCTGCATCTTTCGTTCAGTGTTTTTGGTTTGTTTTCAATGCAGGTGATCAGCCTCGGAGCCCATGACCTTTTTTTTTTTTTTTTTTAATTTACCGAGCCTACTACTTATGACAAATACAATTTTGAACGACTATTGTACATGTCTTTTGTTTGTAAAAATATAAATATAGAAAGTCATGTAATATGTATCACCATAACTTAATGAAGAGACTGATGTTATCTGTTTACAGGTATTATGGCAATTATGACCCGATCACATCAACTCCTGTAAAAACAAAAAGGAAACGTACCGTGGCACCATTGCCCCCTGTATCAAGTATACCAGGGTCACTTTCCCCAGAAAGGCACTCATGGGTAAGTGGGTATTAAAATTCTCTAGCTGAATATTTTAATTAGTGATGTAATTGAAAATGCAATCTCTGTCATTCAGACCGTGGCATTTTTCCTGGTGTCAAACAAAGCTTCGACATGTGGCATGGGGCCAAGAATCTAAAAGGATCTCATCTGTACGCAAGTCTTGCCAATCATTACAATATCCTAACTATCCACAAATGAATTACGAAAAATAAAAGATGGATTTGTGTCTGTCCTCTTCAGGCAGGTAAAACGAAGGGGCAGGCTGGATTGCTTCTGTGGCTGCGTGATATCGTTAATCATTTTTGGTGGTGCAGTAAGAAAGCTGCAACGCATGACGACTTCATGGTAGGTGCAACATTTCTTGTATTACTGCAACAACACAAATAATTGTGCTACCAGTGCCATTGTACCTATCGATGAGTTTGTTAAGAAAGTATCACCCTTGATGTGCAGTTTTTCTTTGTTGGAGACTAAATGGGTGATACAGTTGCTATTGTTTTCAATAAGCCCACATATTAAAATAAAGGTATCACAATTTCTTTCTAAGTAAATTTAATTTGTGGAACTAAAATCTGTGGAAATGAAAATCTTTTTCCTGTTTTTGAATCAGGTCCAATGAGTGAACACAGCACACAGGTAAAATCCAATTCCATTTCTCTACCCGCTCTTTCTGTCACCAACAGTATATTTTGCATTCGTAAACCAAGCACACTCATTCTAGCATATTTGGAATTTTTTTTAAAAAATGTCTACAAGTTCAGATCTTGTCATATTTTCATGCAATGTTTATTTCTTTAAACGGTTTCTGTTTTGATTTTTTAAAATTTGGACATTGGTATTTTGTATCTTACTGTAAGAAGTTAGGGCAACACAAACTAAAGAGACAATGGAAGATATGAAGTTTGTGTCCAGTTTCTTATATTATTTTTCTATATTGTTCTCCCAGATCAGCTCCATGGACCGCACTGATCCACTTCACTCAACAGTCACACAGGGGGAAGATGCCTACATCTGACTTTGTTTTCAAATTCTGATATTTGGGAGACAGGCTGTTTCTACTTTTGAGAATATTGTCAGAATTTTCTTTTGCCCCTCCATCTGTCCGTCCGTCCATCCTCAACAGCTTTTCTGGGGATCTGGGTCATGGAGGCAGCAGTCCAGGTAGAGCAGCCCAGACTTCCTTCTCTCCAGCCACCTTCTACAGCTCTTCAGAGGAGACACCAAGGTGCTCCATGTCAGCTGGGAGTCATAGGCTGCCCCGTGGTCTCATCCTCGGGGGACGTGTTCCAAACACCTAAAGTGGGAGGCGACCAGGAGGCGTCCTGATCAGATGCCAAAACCACTTCTGCTGGAGGCTTCCTATTGTTAAAATGGAGTTTTTACTCTGCACTGTGGCTAAGTGATCCTCACAGGGGATCAGGTGATTGTTGAGGCCTTTCTGGAATTGTGGGGTCTCTACACAACACTTCAAAGTTCTATGAGCTGACTGTTGATGTGAACTTGTGCTATATAATAAAGTTTTATTTAAAAAAGCCCTTTTTTCATAGACAACTTTAGTTGATGTTGATTTGCTTTATAACATATTAGTACAGTCAGAAAATATAATATTGCTGAGAATTTAACTTTTATAAAATACTAACAAAACTAAGATTATACAGTAATCCAATATAAATTTAAATATTTAAAGAATACTTTTTAAATAGATATTATGAGGACTATGACTAGTGATTTTGTGTCAAATTATTAGTTATCTTCAAGCAGCCCAAAATGGCACTCGCTAGTTAGCTGCCTCAAGTCAGCGACATATTGGTGGATGGGCTCACCTGCACATTGGCATTGCTGGCGGAAGCGAATTCTCCATACAGTCACGCTGTCTGGAGTGGTGAAATGGTTAGCTGGCAGCTCCACGACATCCTCAAACGAGTCTGACGTGCCGAGCGTCCGTAGAACTCGCTGGCCTTCAATACCCAGGTTGTGGACGAGAACCACACGTGCCCTCACCTTATCGAGCTACCTGAGGTCCACTGCCGTGATGTAGGTTTGGAATGCCACGAACCAACGTGGCCAAGGCACTGGCAGCTTGCCTGGGAGCTCAAGGAAGGGGCGGAGTGGTGTAGCGCACCGCTTCATACGTTAATCCTCAGTTGCCAAATGTTATGTCCACAAACCTGGTGATGAACGAGGCGGAGAGGGTAGTAGTGTTGAACACAGCTTCATTAAAGAGATGGTGGAATAGTACACGGCAAGCACCCAGTAGGATCATCTGGCACAAGAGGAAGTGCCTATGGCGGCCCACCCCACTATATAGGGCAGTGCAGGAAGTCAGCGTCACCACACTGCACTTCACAATAATTGCCGTCATAACAATGGGCTCTTCGCTTCAAACTAGTATCTCACAGACTGGCAAATGCTGACAACCGTTGCAATTTTTGAGGTTTGCCAGGGTTCGTAAAAGGTTGCAAAACAGTTCTCAAAAAGGTTTTAAGGTTGCAAACAGTTTTTCTTGTCGCAAAGAAATTTCTTTGCAAATTAATTTTTTCCGCAAACAGTTGCAAGCATTTGCGAAATTAACGATTGTGAAACGTGTCACTAAAGCTGGATTTATGCACACGCATCACATTGAAGCCATTACCGAGGTCCGTCGCCAGCACAGTGATCGGCAGTTTTTTCTTTTGCATTGGGTGAAATGTGTTGTTCCATTGCAAAACAGGTTTCAGCTGATGTGTAGAGTGATTTGTGTTTGTCGTATGTTTTTGTTTATGAAATAGCGACAGACAAGAGCAGATTGTGATGGAGTTGGAGCTAATAAATGTTAAGAAAAAGCAAATTTTCATACAATTGTTGCACAGAGAAAAAGAGAAGGAGTCAGAGAAAACGGTGTGTGTGAACACTGCTGCTGCCGTTATTTGACAATCTGTGTAATTACTGGGGTGATGACGAGCCACAAAATGTTCTGTGTGTGCTTATTTCCTCAATATTTTACAGACCCTCCCTTCCATCTGTTGTCATGGGAAATGTACGGTCGATACTGGGAAAGTTAGATGAGCTAGCGGCTATCTCCCGTTATGACAGCACATACCGGGAGTGCTCTCTCCTTTTGTTTACTGAGACGTGGCTAACTGAACTAGCAGCAGATGCTAACATTGAGCTGGAGGGTTTTCACATGATACGAGCTGACCGAACACCAGAGAGTGGCAAAACTAGGGGCGGTGGAGTGATCATGTATGTTAACAACAACTGGTGCAGACCGGGACATATCACTGTTAAACAACGACACTGCAGCAAAGACATTGAGTTGCTAGCTGTTAGCATGAGGCCTACATATCTCCCGAGAGAACACTCACACGTGATCTGCATTGTTGTTTATGCAAATCCGACGGCGAACGCTGGGACAGCACGTGACGTCATCCATTCAGTAACCAGCAGGCTGCAGACAGAACACCCAGATGCTCTTCTCCTCATCTCAGGCGATTTCAACCATGTTTCACTGTCTCCCATTCTACCCACGTTCACCCAGTATGTCACATGCCACACTAGAGACAATAAAACACTGGATTTATTCTACGCAAACACTAAGGAGGCGTACACCTCATCACAACTACCCCCACTCGGGAGATCGGATCACAACTTGGTTCATCTCCGGCCGGTGTACAAACCCCTAGTGCACAGACAACCTCCGGCCATGCACACTGTGGAGTTATGGTCTGAGGAGACAATGGACACCCTAAAGGGCTGTTTTGAAGCCACCGCCTGGAAGCAGCTCTGCGATCCACATGGTGAGGACATCGATGGCCTCATTCACACCTTCACGGGCTACCTCAGCTTCTGTGTGGACAAATCCGTTCCCACCAAGACCATACGACGTCACTCAAACAACAAACCCTGGATCAACCCTGAGATAAAAACACTTCTGAGAGAGAAGAAGAGGATCTTCAGGTCGGGGAACAGGGAGATGCTGAAGTCCGTACAGAGGGAGCTGAGGAGAAAGATCAGAGAAGGCAAGGACAGCTTCAGGAAGAAGATGGAGGACAAGCTGCAACAGAGCGACATCAGCGGGGTCTGGAGAAACCTCAAAACCATCTCGGGGCTCCAGAATACCTCCCCCCAGGCCACAGGGGGCAGGGAGTGGGCGAACAACCTGAATCTGTTTTTCAATAGATTTGACCAACCGCCCTCCCCCCTGACTGCACAACAACCACTGCTGCCTCTAAAGAAATCAAGTCCTGCTGCCCACTCCCCACTCTACCAACACCCCCCCACTCCCAACACACAGCCCCCCATCCTGACCCTGACCAGGACCCAGGTGAGGACGGAGCTGAGGAAGATCAAGGCGAGGAAGGCGCCGGGACCGGACGGCATCAGCGCAAAGCTCCTCAAGTCCTGTGCAGACCAGCTGTGTGGGATTGTGACGTATATCTTCAACATGAGCCTGAAACTGGGGAGGGTACCACAGCTGTGGAAAACATCTTGTGTGGTACCTGTACCAAAAACTTCCCACCCCAAAGACCTGAACAGCTACAGACCGGTGGCCTTGACGTCCCACTTGATGAAGACCCTGGAGAGACTGCTCCTTGCTCACCTCCGCCCCCTGGTGGAACCAGCGATGGATCCACTCCAGTTCGCCTACCAGCATGGCATTGGGGTGGAGGATGCGGTGATCTTCCTCCTTCACCGTTCTCTGTCCCACCTGGAGAAGCCCGGGAATATGGTGAGGATCATGTTCTTTGACTTCTCCAGTGCTTTCAACACCATCCAACCGATGATCCTGAAGGACAAGCTGCTGCGCGCAGGGGTGGACCAGCACCTGTCATCATGGATCCTGGACTACCTCACGAACCGGCCTCAGTTTGTGAGAACCCGGGACTGTGTGTCCGACACGATCATCAGTAGCACGGGGGCCCCCCCAGGGAACGGTGCTGGCTCCCTTCCTGTTCACTCTTTATACTGCGGACTTCTCACACAACACAACACACTGCCATCTACAGAAGTTCTCTGATGACTCTGCGATCGTTGGCCTCATCTCCAATGGAGATGAAGCTGAGTACAGAGGGCTTATCCAGGACTTCGTGGACTGGTGCCATCGGAACTGCCTCCAGATCAACGCGAGGAAAACTAAGGAGCTGGTGGTGGACTGCCGCAGGCATGGGCAGCCCCTCACAGTACCAGTAAATATACAGGGAACAGACATCGAGATGGTGACATCCTATAAGTACCTGGGTATTCATCTGAACAATAAACTAGACTGGTCACACAATACTGATGCACTCTACAAGAAGGGACAGCGCAGGCTGTTCCTGCTGAGGAGACTCAGGTCTTTTGGTGTACAAGGGGCGCTGCTGAAGTCATTCTATGACACGGTGGTGGCATCAGCCATCACTTTTGGAGTGGTCTGCTGGGGCAGTGGCATTACTGCAGCCGATAGGAAGAGACTGAACAAACTGATTAAGAAAGCTAGCTCTGTCCTGGGGCAGCGCCTTGATCCGATGGAGGAGATAGGAGAGAGAAGGACGGTGGCTAAACTGTCATCTCTGCTGGAGTCCGAGTTCCACCCTATGCAGGACATACTGAATGCACTGAGGAGCTCATTTAGCAGCAGACTACATCATCCCAGGTGCACAACCGAGAGGTTTCGTAGGTCCTTCCTACCAACGGCTGTCAGACTGTACAACCTAAGCAGGGCTGCTCGCAGAGATAGCAAAAAGACGTAACAAACTAATAGTTTTTTGAATGCAAAAGATGCAATAGACTTACACAATGGTCCTCTCCGGCATACAACTAGGAACATACCGGTCGCTATGGAGGGTGAGAATATGTATGGGCACATAATCATACCATGTAGGATAACTAAGTAGACGGTTATGCTGTTTCATTCCATCTAGCAACAATGCTCTGCACTGTGTGTGTTTATATATTTGCATATTTATTCCATCTAGCTACAATGCTCCGTACTGTGGGTGTTTATATATTTATATATCTACATATTATTCCATCTAGCTACATTGCTCCGCACTGTGTGTGTTTATATACTTGCATATTTATTCCACCTAGCTGCAATGCTCCGTACTGTGGGTGTTTATATATTTACATATTTATTCCATCTAGCTACAATGCTCTGCACTGTGTGTTCATATATTCATATATTTATTCCATCCAGCTACAATGCTCTGCACTGTGTGTCTGTGTGTGTGTGTATATATATATATTTTATAGTAATACGTACATATGTTTATTAGCTGCTCTTGCTTGCTTTTTTTTTTTTTTTTTTTTTTTTTTTCTTGCCTTCTGATTGTTGCTCTGAGTGTTGCTATCCCTGTGCTGTTGCAATCCTGGAATTTCCCCGTTGTGGGACTAATAAAGGCTTATCTTATCTTATCTTATCTTATTTTTGAATATGAACCATTGTTTAACTGACTCACTTTGGAGGTTGTGTCTCTGTGAACAGGAAGAGCGGAGCTGCGGCGAGTACAAGGAAATGTGAAGGAAGGGACAAAGCAGACCAATCACAGCTCTTACAGCCTGCATTGCCAACGTCGGCGACGCAGCAGTAATGCACGTTGCTGCTGCGTCTATGCCGTCACAGTAGCATTGCGCCAATGCAGGTGCTGAAGGGTAGTATTTCACGGACCGACAGAGTGTGGAATGCTAAAAAAAAGTTCAAGAAAGTTGCAATTTGAGGGGTTTGTCAGGATTTGTAAAAGGTTGTAAAACAGTTCACACACAGTTTATAAGGTCTTAAACAGTTTTGTAGTAAAGGTTCTTAAACAGTTGCTAGTGTTCACTACTTGGCAAACCAAAAAGAACTTTGGCGACTCATGTTACAACTGTTTGCAGATGCTTACAACTATTCTGCACACATTCACTATAATACATTCATAATTTTTTTTTGCAAGAAAAACTTGTTGTGACCTCAAAGACGCACTCGAGTGGCTATAATAACCTATAAATGTCATGAGCCGAGCCGGCTTGGTTTTCCCCAGCCCAGCCCTGATCTCTCTGTGGGTTGTGGCTTCACTGTTTATGTGCATTTTGTGTATTCATTTCGTCTTGGCCACTGCCCGACCGGCAGCTGTTAGTCATCCTCTGATCTTTTTCCCACGCTACTGACAGTCTGTTGGCCCTACCACGCCCCCTCGCTCTCCATATTCCACCAGCTGTCCCAGCCCAGGTAATTATCTTTCCTGTGCCTCAGGTGTTCCCAATTAGTGTGACCAGCGGCATTTGGATTTAAGCAGCTCATCGCTAGACAAACGCCGTTGGGTCATTGAGTGAGACACTCCTGCTCTCCACGTCAAGAAGGATTATGCTCGCTGTAAGAATTGGACTTATTGGGACTGCTCTCATTCGTGAGTAAACTGCTAGCGTTTCTCTTTGTGAGTCGCTGCTACGCTTTACCTGAAGCGTTTCCTCTTGCAGTAAATCTGCTACACTTCAGGTGGCGTTTCTCCCTGCAGCCTAATTGCTACGCTTAGGCTTCACCTTGTTTACGTGCCCCTCGGGTGGTTGCATTTCCCTGTAGTCTTCCCTGCTCTCCCGAGCGCATCCAGTTTGGTTTGTAATCTACTTGTCCGTCCTTATTGTTTATCTTGTCAATAAATGTGCGTTTGGTAAACCCAGCATTTAAATCCTCATTCTTCCTTCTCTCCACCGTGCACAAACGAAGGGCGCACGGGGGAGTTTATGACAGAATGACCCAACCAGTAAAAAGGATTTAGCGGGTTCACCCACACATCCCTTTTTCCCCCCTTTTATTTATTGCTTGTTGGGACGTACCTGGTTTGGAGATGTGGGACCGGTGTTATCCAAGGAGTCTCGGCTGGGAATGCTGCTGAGCTCTGATCGACATCGATGGCCTCATATCCATGGCGAACGAATATTCCACTCCAGCAGACGTCATGTGGTATGTTAAACTGGCGGAAGCAGAGGTCCAGTGATGCCCCCAGCTCTCCGAACATCCCGAGGGATCTGAGTGGATTTCGCAGCTGGCAGCGCTCTGACGTAAGTACGGCGAGAGGGAGACGAAATCCCCGAAAAAGACTGGGCGCGCGCCGACGAGAGGGCGCTCCCAGGATGCTGCTGAAACTGTTCCCCGCCAGCTCTGCACTCCCGCTCACGCCAAACCCAACCCAGCAAAACAAGGACACCGTGTTCCGGGTGGAAGTGCCAGGAGAGGTCCTTTCCTCCATCAGCCGCCATCATCCCTCCGGCAGCTGTGAGGTCCGTTGAGGTCATCCCGGGAACGCCCACCTCCATTGCCATGGAGCCGGCTCCTCCTCCGCCTGTTGAAGGGGGCTGTTTCACCATGGACAAAGAGAAGAATGACAGCCTGCCAGCTGCAGCAGTAGTTAACATCAAGGGCCGGGCTGACAGGCAAGTGTTTTTTCCCCCTGTTTCTCATTATGACAATAATAAACCTTGTCTGTCTCCCGGGAGAGGGGCTCAGTCACAGTAGTCCGCTGGGCTCCCCCTACCGGCTGTAGCAAATAACTCCCTTTCTACCCTCTCTGTGCCTCCTCCTTCACTTCCTGAGCGCCTACCGGTCTGAGAACCAAGCGGCCAAATGATAGAGGAGGCGGTGATTGCGGACGATTCTTTCTCGGAGCCTGCATGGAGAGGTCCCTCTGCAGCTGCATAGGTGGACGAGGAATGGTTGGCTATGCTCGCCGTGCTCAACCGCCAGGTCGAGGAGGAACGCAGAGAGAGGGAGGTCCACGGACACGCTTCACCTACAGTGAGGGTCTCATTGCCTATGCAGACCTTGAATGCCACAGTCAACTGCCGGTTCGAGGAGAAGCGTCGTAGGACTAGGACTGCCAACACCAATCCGCCAGCTAGGAAACACCAGGAGAACTCCTCATCGCCTTCGGCAGCCCTCTGCCCTCCAGCTGCCATGAGGCCCGCTGAGCTCACCCCGACAACACCCTCCTCCATCGTCGCGGAGATGGCTCCTCCACAAGCTGTCAAAGGGGCCCACGTCACCACGGATGCAGAGAGGGAGGACTGTCTCCTGCCTGCAGCTGGGAACAATAAGGACCGGAATGCGGACAGGCAAGTGTTTCTTCATCGTTCACCATCTAATGACATTGAATCTTGCCTGTCTGCCAAGGGAGGGGCCCAGCATAAACAGTCCACTGGGGCCTCTCCTCCAGCTGCGTGCACTAACCCATTTTTTCCCCTCTCCGTGTCTCCTCCAATTCACCCCGAGGACTTGTCGGCTCAAGATCAGGGCCATCAGACGGTGGAGGAGCCAGTGGCTTCGGATGATTCCTGCCCAGAGCCAGCATGGAGAGGTCCCCCTGCAGCCTCGCCAGAGGAATCCCCAACGTTGAAGCTGCTGCAGGTTGACAACAGGACTGGCAACACAATCTTGCCAGCTGCTGAGGTGTTTGCAGTGGACTGGGAGCCTGAGCTGGTCCTCCTGGAGGCCAGGCCCGAGGATTCATCATCAGCATCGACGGAGTCCTGTACTGCGGTGGAGCTCGAGCTCAGGCAAGTACTCTCTCTGGTTTTTCTGATCACAGTGTTGGAGAGATCTTGTCTGGCTCTAGGTGGGGAGAGTCAGGCACAGCGCACAGCTGCATCTGAACTTCCCTCGCCGGGCTCCGCCGCTGCTGGCAACCCTCACGACCCTGTTTCTTCTCCTGTTCCTGAGCTATGTTCTAGGGTTGCCGGGGAGGAACAACCATCTCCAAGGGTCCTCATGGAACCGGTCCCACCGCTTGATGACGTTGTGGCTCCAGCTTACCTGAGGTCTGAGGTCGTCATGTGGTCTCTGCCGCAGGCCGTACTGCCGTTGGTCCAGCAGGCTGGTTTCAGGCTGTCATGGGGGTTGCGCCCCAGGATTAGCCCGACGTGGGTGCTGCACTCCTGCTTGGACCTGTCATGGAAGCAACCCTCCAGCATGGGTTCCACCACGGGTCCTGTAGAGCCTCAGCCGGAGGCCACCACGGGTGCTGTAGAGCCTCAGCCAGAGGCCACCGCGGGTGCTGTAGAGCCTCAGCCAGAGGCCACCGCAGGTGCTGTAGAGCCTCAGCCAGAGGCCACTGTGGATGCTGCAGAGCTGGACAAGTTGGGGGCTACTGTGGGGGCAGCTAGGCTCCCGTTGGAGTCCATCATGGGTGCAGCGGAGCCAGCCCGGTTGGAGGCCATCATGGATGTAGCTGAGCCTCAGCCAGAGGTCACCTCGGGTGCAGTGAGGCTCCCACTGGAGTCCATCGTGGATGCAGTGGAGCCGGCCTGGTCAGGGGCCACCAAGGGCACTATGGACCACCCTGAGGACACCGTGGTCCCCTTATCCCTGCTCTAGGCTGTGAAGGTCCCCTGTTCCGTTGCCCACCAGTGAGCCTACCAGTGGGCAGGCTGCCTCCTGCTTCACCCCTCCAGCCCTGGTGGCTGAGCAATATTGGCCGGCCGCTGGAAGAATGTACTCCCCGGGTCAGGTGGCCCACGTTTTCCAGCAGGCCACCGGACGCCATCCACCAGACCTTCTGCTGGGCCTGGGACTCTGGGCGGCCTCCTGAGCCCCAACACCCGTGGACTTGGGGGTGGGGGGGTTAATTGTGGGCCCTGGGCGGGGCATTGTGTTCCCTCCTTCCTGTTCCCCCTTCCGCCCACCCAGGTTCAGGTTGTTTGTTGTGGTCGCAACTGTTGGGGGGGGGGGGTGGCTTCTTGATGTTACCTGGGTGTCTGGGAATCCACCCCTTGGGGAAGGGGGGGCTCTGTCATGAGCCGAGCCGGCTTGGTTTTCCCCGGCTCGGCCCTGATCTCTCTGTGAGTTGTGGCTTCACTGTAAACTTAAAGTTCTTGCTAGCAACTTTAAGAAACAGTTGAAATATAAATCCTGGGGAGGGTTTGCTTACGGAAGCATATCGCATTCACTCCATCCATCCATCCATCTTCTACCACTTTTTCTGAGGTCCGGGTCGTGGAGGAAGCAGTTCAAACAGAGAAGCCCAGACTTCCCTCTCCCCAGCCACCTGCTCCAGCTCTTCAGAGAGGATACCAAGGCGTTCCCAGACCAGCTGGGAGACATAGTCTCTCCACCGAGTCCTGAGTCTTCCTGGGGTCTCCTCCCAGTGGGATGTGCCTGAAACACCTCAAGTGGGAGGTGTCCAGGAGGCATCCTGATCAGATGCCCATACCACCTCAACTGGCTCCTTTCAATGTGGAGGAACAGCGGTTCTACTCTGAGCCTCTCCCAGATAACTGAGCTCCTCATCCTATCTCTGAGGGTGAGTCCAGCAATCCTACGAAGAAAGCTCATTTCAGCCGCTTGTATCTGCGATCTTGTTCTTTCGGTCATTACCCAAAGCTTGTGGCCATAGGTGAGGGTAGGAGACTGGTACAATGTCCGCATCACTGCAGATGCTGCTCCGATCCGTCTGTCAATCTCTCGCTCCATTCTCCCCTCACTTGTGAATAAGACCCCAAGATACTTAAACTCCTCCACTTGGGGCAGGAGCTTGTCCCCAACCCAGAGAGAACAATCCACTTTTTTCTGGCTGAGGACCATGGACTTGGATTTGGAGGTACTGATTCTCATTCCAGTTGCTTCACACTCAGTGGCAAACCGTCCCAGTAAGACCTGTAGGCCATTGCTGGATGAAGCCAACAGCACAGCATCTTCTGCAAATAACAGAGATGAGATCCTGTGGTCACCAAGCATGACACCCTCCAGTCCCTGGCTGTGCCTAGAAATCCTGTTCATAAAAATTATGAACAGGATCAGTGACAATGGGAAGCCCTGGCAGAGTCCAACTCTCACTGGGAATAAGTTCGGCTGAGTGTTGGCAATACGAACCAATCTCTCACAACGGTTGTACAGAGACCGAATAGCTTGTAACAACAAGCCTGATACCCCATACTCCCAAAGCACCCCCCCACAAAAACCATGAGGGATGTGGTCAAATGCCTTCTCCAAGTCCACAAAACACATGTAAACTGGTTGGGCAAACTCCCATGAACCCTCGAGGATGCAAACTCCCATGAACCCTTGAGGAAGCAGACTAAGAACAATCCAACAAACTCTCATGATGAATGCTAGAACAAGGATTCAGTGTATTCCACCAGGTATGGGGTTACCAGGGCCCCACCCTGGAGCCAGGCCTGGGGGAGGGGCTCGATGGCTAGCGTCTGGTGGCCGAGTGTCCGCCCATGCTCAGCCCGAAGGAGTTACATGGATCCTCCCTCCAGTGGGCTCACCACCTGCAGGAGGGACCATGGGGGTCCGGTGCTATGTGGCTCAGGTGGAAGTCAAAGGCGGAGACCTTGGCAGCCTGAGCCCAAGCTTCCTAAACTGGCATTCACCCCCCCGCCACCCCCCCCCAAAAAAAAGAATCTGTTTTTCTGAATTAATGAGATAAATTTTCAAGGAAAAAAATTTTTTTTGCTGTTTTTCTGAATTAATAAGAAATTTTCACCAAAAATTTTTTTCACTCTGTTTTTCTGAATTAATGAGATAAATTTTAATGGAAAAAATCTTGCTTAGGCGAAAAAATTGCTTTTGTTTCTTCATTATGGCTTGAAAGCAATCATGTCCTGCATGTTTAGTTTAATAAAAGAATAAACATCCCAATATCACTACATTATCATGATTTATACTAATAACATAGCTTTGGTTTATGATTCCAGTATACTGCCATTGCTTTCTGCTGATGAGAGCTCCTGGCAGGGCGTTGAAGTATCTCATTAATTCAGAAAAACAGATTTTATTTTTATTTTTTTTGAGTGAATGCAAAACGCTTCTGTATTTGCTCACCCTTTTTGCCCATACATTTCTAAAAGAATGGCAAATAGTTGCTAATTGTCACAAACACTGTCGCTAACATTTGGTATGACAGACGCTAATGTCCGCCAACACTTTCAACGTTGCTAAAAGTCATTAAATGTCACGAACAGCTGAGGTGAACCCTGATTTCTGCAAACATTGGTCAGAAAAAATGTTGAACACAAAAATCCCAACATCCGTCAGCATTCACCGCTCTGTGAGATACTAGTTTTAATATAAAATGAAGAATAGCACTTTGCTAAGGATCTGCAAAATGAGACCCAGAGACAAGGTGGAAAATACCAACTGGTGGAAGGACAATGACTAGCCTCTCTTTTGTGCCTACAGAAAAAAAAATGTCTTTATGTAGAACCCCAATTCTCCCCCCAATAAAAGGGCAAAAATACTTTGAGGGAGAAAAAAGTCAATGTGGCAATTTAATTTAGTGTAGAATGAACACTCTTACATATTACTGTACAAGATGCAAATGAGATTTCTCTCCTTGAATAATCATCCGTCTAAAAGGCTGAGCCACACTGGGAGGTAATTACATTGCTCTGATCATTAAATAACCCCTGTTCTCTCTCTCACACACACATCCACACTTTGCTCTCTCTCTTTCTCTGTGCAGACCTCCAGTACTTTTCTGTTATGCACACCGAAAACACAAACCTGTACCTGGTGCTCACATAAACATCAGTCCACACAGACAGAAATGTTGACAGCACACTTGCCAAAACTTCCACACTAAAAATATAGTGCATAAAAATTTATGTTATGATTTCACTCACTCTCATCCTCCACATAAATTCCAGTCTCCCTGACACACTCACACAAAAAAATGAGGCAGGAGCTACCGATGTTACAATATTCTATTGCATTCCATTTGTGATAAAAATCTGGAAAAATCTAATATTATACTCATACATTTTGGAGTGGAATGACATCAAGTTGTTTTATAGGAAAGCTGTTTATTATCAGTACAAAGTCAATGATGTTTTTCCTTTTGTTCACTTTTTGTGAATATCAAAGTATTTGCACACACTTAATGCAATTTTATTCCAACTGAAGTACATTAAATCCATCCATCCATCTTCTTCCACTTAATCCTTTTCGGGTCGCGGGGGAGCTGGAGCCTATCCCAGCATCTTTGGGCGAGAGGCAGGGTCCACCCTGGACAGATCGCCAGTCCATCGCAGGGCCAACACAGAGAGACAGACAACCATTCACTCTCACAGTCATACCTAAGGACAATTTAGAATCCCCAGTTTGATGCCAATTAACCTAACTTGCATGTTTTTGGCATGTGGGAGGAAACCAGAGAAATCCCGGAGCAAACCCACGCAGACACGGGGAGAACATGCAAACTCCACACAGCTCACTGTTGGTCGGGGGCTGGGATTGAACCCAGGATCCCCCGGCCAAGGGTGAGTTGCTGTGCTGCCGCAGTGCTAACCACTCCGCCACTGCACTGCCGTGGAAGTACGTTAAACACAACATTTAAAAACAACATTAACAAAAAAAAAAAACTATTTACAGCCGATTTACAGTAGACAGTCTCAGGTGACACTTTTCCCTCATCGTGAGGGACTGATGTCAATACGTCAAACGAGCGCATCTCAACTGGCATGGCTGCCCTCACAAAGCCAGTCTGCTGCAGCTGTATCCCGCCGCCAAGGAGGTTGTGTTTTTGCCAGGGTGTGTTTGTTTGTTTGTTCATCTGTTAGCAGGATAACACAAAAACTGCTGGACGAATTTGGATGAAATTTTCACCAAATTTGGCCCTTGGCCTAAGGATGAACCCATTAGAGTTTGGTGATGATCTGAGAATGCATACTGTTATATCTGTAAAATGACTTGGCAGGAGACAAGTCTTCATGCAGCAACTAACAACTTTATTATGTGAACTTGGGTTTATATACAGAGTGGGCCGTGCCCGCCTGACGTCACTCCGTGGGTGGGCATGGCATCCCAGACACAGACACTGTCATAAACTCGCCGTGCGCTATGGCAGAGCGCACGGAGAAGGAGAAAGGATGGAAGGATTAAATGCAGGGTTTTACTAAACACACATTTATTGACATAAACTGTTCACCGACAAAGACAAACAAGTAAATTATTATACAATATGGAAGCGCTCGGAAGAGCAGGGAAGACAACGGGTAGCTCAACAGACTCGGGGGAACGCAAACTGGGCACAGCCTAAGCGTAGCAGTTATGCTGCGAAAAGAGACGCTGCCAGAAGCATAGCAGAATACTGCAGGGGAGAAACGCTTCTGGTTGAGCGTATCAGCTAACTACACAGAGAAACGCTAACAATTTACTCACGAGTTGGAGCAGTCCCAAAAAGTCCAGTTCTCTCGGCCAGCATAAACAATGGTCCTTCCTGACATGACAGTCACACCGTGGAGAATGAGAGTGACTCATACAATGACCCAGCGGCGTTTGTCTAGCGAATAGCTGCTTAAATCCAAACGCCGCTGGCCATACAAATTGAGAACACCTGGGCGAGGCGCAGGAAGGATCATTACTGGGGCTGGAAACAGCTGATGGAATTAGGGAGAGCGAGGGGGCGTGGTTGGACTGACAGATTGTCAGCAGCGTGGGAAAAAGGTCACAGAAGCTGACTAACAGCTGCCGGTCAGGCAGTGGCGAAGGTGATGGAATAAATACACAAAATGCACCTAAACAGTGAAACAAAAACCACAAAGAGATCGAGGTCAAGCCGGGGAAGGCCAAGCCGGCTCGTGACACACACTCTCATACATAACATTCTCCCCCCCTTTAGAAAAATGCAAAACCACACACACCATTGTAACCTCCCAAATTTAGAAACCCGAATAACGCACTAAGAACAAGGAGAATAATATACTGTTATGAACATCCTATCACATTCACACAAACAACTAAACTGGACCTTGTCTCTTGAAAATACAAAATAATCCCATATTACTCACATTCAACCACATGCACACCAGCATTAACTATATACAAGCTACACACTTTCTCACAAATATACACAGGTATTTACACAAGGAAATTTTTTTTTCAGGTAACCCCAATGTCTCTGGGCAGCCACCATTCACAAAACTGCCTCGGCGGCCCCGGGCACCCCCATAGCATATGCACCCCTGGCCTCTGTCCACCTACCTGGCGAAGATGTCCCTTCCCGCCATAAGCTTCATCTTCCCTTCGGCCCCGCAGTGCTGTTGTCCAGCGCGCCATCCCACCGTGTCCATTGGACCACTCCCGACTGCCTTCAGCACCGCCATCATGGCTCCAACTAGTCCAGCCCCCCGTAGCTGCACTCTGGTGAAAATAGAAACTCGCTCGTTGGCGCTGTTCGCTGCCTCGGGCGCTTCGTCGTAGCACCCAGCACCCTCGTCCAGGGCACTCCGCCGTGCTGCCACCGTGTCCGGCTGTTGTCGCTCACCTTTGGGGTTCACAGCGTCATTCTCACCGGCATCATTCTCCGGCCCAGGCACCTCGATGCAGTTCTCGACTCCCTCATTCCAGGTGTCTTGCTGTGCAGCCTCCGTATTCGGCTGCTGCTCACCTCCAGGGCACACACCATCGCCTTCGCCAGGTCCGCTCACCACCCCGGGCTCCTCACCGCTGCATCCAGTGCTCTCGGTGTTGGTGCTCCGCTGCGCTGTCACTGCATCCCGCAGCTCCTCCCGGGGGCCGTCAGCCTGCCTGGTCTCACTCGCCCGCTGCGTAGCTTCCACAAGCGGGGTTGACTCCGGCTGCACTCCGTTTCGGCCGTCATTGCACACCACACTGTCTGGCCCACCAGCGCTATGCTCCTGCGCCATGCTGAGCTGCCCGACCGGGTCGCCATCCTCAGTGACCGGGGACTCTTCCATATTTTGCCCTGGTCCCACCTTGATGTCCAGCTTGCCGCTCACTGCCCGATTTTGGCGCGAAGTTAGCTCCTCAGCTAGCCCGTCCATCGGTGCAGAATGGGCTGTTAGCCTCCCGAAGCTAACTAGCTCCGCCGTTCCCGGCACTAACAGCTCCAGTGCCCGCAGCCTCGTGGCCCTTGTATGCCCAGCGAAGTGCACGGCCAGCTGCTCAACAGCATCCTCAGAACCCTCCGCTGCACCCAGCGTATCGAGGATTCTCCAGTCCTCCCCACCGAGATTGTGGGCCAGGAATGCCCGCTGTAATCTCCCATCTAGCCTGTGTAGGCCCAGCGCTCTGATGTACTCTTCAAATGAAGTTCTACACTCCGGCCAGAGGACCACCAGCTCTCCTGCGCGCTCCAGGAACGGTGCCAGTGGTGGAGGTAGCCTGCACGCTCCCATTAGTCTCCTCGTTGCCAAATGTTATGTCTGTAAAATGACTAGGCAGGAGGTGAGTCTTCATGCAGCAACCAACAACTTTATTATGTGAACTTGGGTTTATATACAGTGGGGCAAAAAAGTATTTAGTCAGCCACCAATTGTGCAAGTTCTCCCACTTAAAAGATGAGAGAGGTCTCCAATTTTCATCATAGGTATACCTCAACTATGAGAGACAAAATGAGAAAAAAAATCCAGAAAATCACATTGTCTGATTTTTAAAGAATTTATTTGCAAATTATGGTGGAAAATAAGTATTTGGTCAATAACAAAAGTTCATCTCAGTACTTTGTTATATACCCTTTGTTGGCAATGACAGAGGTCAAACATTTTCTGTAAGTCTTCACAAGGTTTTCACACACTGTTGCTGGTATTTTGGCCCATTCCTCCCTGCAGATCTCCTCTAGAGCAGTGATGTTTTGGGGCTGTCGCTGGGCAACACGGACTTTCAACTCCCTCCAAAGATTTTCTATGGGGTTAAGATCTGGAGACTGGCTAGGCCACTCCAGGACCTTGAAATGCTTCCTATGAAACCACTCCTTCATTGCCCAGGCAGTGTGTTTGGGATCATTGTCATGCTGAAAGACCCAGCCACGTTTCATCTTCAATGCCCTTGCTGATGGAAGGAAGTTTTCACTCAAAATCTCACAATACATGGCCCCATTCATTCTTTCCTTTACATGGATCAGTCGTCCTGGTCCCTTTGCAAAGAAACAGCCCCAAAGCATGATGTTTCCACCCCCATGCTTCACAGTAGGTATGGTGTTCTTTGGATGCAACTCAGCATTCTTTCTCCTCCAAACACGACAAGTTGAGTTTTTACCAAAAAGTTCTATTTTGGTTTCATCTGACCATATGACATTCTCCCAATCCTCTTCTGGATCATCCAGATGCTCTCTAGCAAACTTCAGACGGGCCTGGACATGTACTGGCTTAAGCAGGGAGACACGTCTGGCACTGCAGGATTTCAGTCCCTGGCGGCGTAGTGTGTTACTGATGGTAGCCTTTGTTACTTTGGTCCCAGCTCTCTGCAGGTCATTCACTAGGTCCCCCCGTGTGGTTCTGGGATTTTTGCTCATTTTGACCCCACAGGGTGAGCTCTTGCGTGGAGCCCCAGATCGAGGGAGATTATCAGTGGTCTTGTATGTCTCCCATTTTCTAATAATTGCTCCCACAGTTGATTTCTTCACACCAAGCTGCTTACCTATTGCAGATTCAGTCTTCCCAGCCTGGTGCAGGTCTACAATTTTGTTTCTGGTGTCCTTTGACAGCTCTTTGGTCTTGGCCATAGTGGAGTTTGGAGTCTGACTGTTTGAGGTTGTGGACAGGTGTCTTTTATACTGATAACGAGTTCAAACAGGTGCCATTAATACAGGTAACGAGTGAAGGACAGAGGAGCCTCTTAAAGAAGAAGTTACAGGTCTGTGAGAGCCAGAAATCTTGCTTGTTTGTAGGTGACCAAATACTTATTTTACTGAGGAATTTACCGATTAATTTATTAAAAATCCTTCAATGTGATTTTCTGGATTTTTTTCTCATTTTGTCTCTCATAGTTGAGGTATACCTATGATGAAAATTGGAGACCTCTCTCATCTTTTAAGTGGGAGAACTTGCACAATTAGTGGCTGACTAAATACTTTTTTGCCCCACTGTACAGAGTGGGCCGTGCCCGCCTGACATCACCCTGTGGGTGGGCACGGCATCCCAGACACACACACTCTCATACATAACACATACACTACCGTTCAAAAGTTTGGGGTCACTTAGAAATGTCCTTATTTTTGAAAGAAAAGCACTGTTTTTTTTCAATGAAGATAACTTTAAACTAATCAGAAATACACTCCAATATTTAATATACATTGCTAATGTGGTAAATGAGTATTCTAGCTGCAAATGTCTGGTTTTTGGTGCAATATCTTCATAGGTGTATAGAGGCCCATTTCCAGCAACTATCACTCCAGTGTTCTAATGGTACAATGTGTTTGCTCATTGCGTCAGAAGGTTAATGGATGATTAGAAAACCCTTGTGCAATCATGTTAGCACAGCTGAAAACAGTTTAGCTGGTTAGAGAAGCTATAAAACTGACCTTCCTTTGAGCAGGTTGAGTATCTGGAAAAAAATATTATTTCAATACAAATCATTATTTCTAACCTTGTCAATGTCTTGACTATATTTTCTATTCATTTTACAACTCATGGTGGTAAATAAGTGTGACGTTTCATGGCAAAACACAAAATAATTGTCTGGGTGACCCCAAACTTTTGAACGGTAGTGTACCTCCACCAAGGCCCATGTTTTTATTTGTGCGGTGGGATTACACAAAAACTACCGGATGGAGTTTCACCAGAGGTGGTTCTTGGACCACACATGAATCCATTACAATTTGGAGGGGATCCATGAGTGCATACCTCCACCAAGGCTTAATCTTCTAGCAATAGTTTAGCAGAACTATGCAAAAACTACTGGATGGATTTTGATGAAACTTTAACCAGAGGTGGCTCTTGGGCTACAGATGAACCCATTGCATTTTATTTTGGAGGTGATCCATGAGTGCATACCTCCACAAAGGCCCTATCTTGCAATGTACAGAGGGATGGTGGCAGGGAGGTATGGACAGATGGATGGACAAAGGGAGGGAGGGAAGGAGCCTTGATGGAGGTATGTGCTCTCTGAGTGCTTTTCTAGTTTGTATTATTTTTTGTGGTTAAGCGCTGTTGAAGTGTATCAAACATCTTCTACAGCAGAGAGGAATTACTGTACAATTGGGAGAATATTCCAAGTTCCCATAATGGTACCAGTGACCAGTGACAGAGGCAACAATGTAAACAGAAGAAGGGAAGCTAGTCTGGCTACTTGGCTTGGTCAAGAGGGCTCCAAACTGACTAACTCTGCCTTGTGTTTTTGCCGCAAATGTTTGGTCCCTTGGAAACAAGATTGACAAACTAAAACTGGATATATAACCAAACCAACCATAGGAGACAGCTCTGTGATGGTCATCATCAAGCTGGCTACACCCCAAGATCATAGACACCGTGGTTGAACTCGTGTGCTGCTAACTACACTGAAGGTAAGAGCTGTGAAAGCAGAATTTGTATACATGTGAATAAAGCTGGATTCATGCTGCGCCCCCACTGTCCATCTACGTGCAACTGGAAGCCTTGTGTGACGAAATTTATGTCATCGTCTCCAGTCCACTCGTGCCCGCAGGGCTCTTCTATGGATGACCACGTGCAGGGCAAATTTTATGACTATGCGGCCTGTCCACGATCTGACCGCATTGGCAGCACATGCGCAAGACTGAACATCCCATTCACGAGTTGGTGCTACCAACACAGCATACAAAGACAAAGTAGATGAAGAAGACAATGAAGAAGCAGAAGACGAGAATAAACATCCATGAATCCTTTTGTAGCAGCAGCAGCTTGAGCAGAGAAGAGCACTGGAAAATGGTAATTCCTTATTTTCCTTGAAATGACGCCATTGTTGTTGCTACAAAAAAAGTGCATCGCTCTTGTGTTTATAGCCGGTGAACAAACTGGTGTGTTAGCACATTTATGCTACCCATAGGGCTGGAGCGAAACTACAAATAAGAGTTATGTGCATGCACCAACCACTTGGCCTGGTAGACGAAAAAATTGAGCATGTACAACGCCGCGTGTGCACCGGGCTCGTCCAAAGTGCACGCAGACCAAAGTGGACCAGAGGGGAAATGCAGCATGAATCCAGCTTAAGGGCTTGTTTACAAACTCTGTGGTCATCGATTAAGTAATGCTCACTGGACCAGGAGTTGTTAGCAGTTTGTCTGCCACGGGAGTTTTTCTGCTGCCATGGTAACAGCAGTCTAGATGCTAATGCTAATTTAGCATTTGGCTATGTGCTAGCAGCCACTGACAAGCAGCAGGCCTGGTTTTGACCAACATATTAACTCACTGGACTGTATATATTCTAATATTATAACGGGAGACAGAGCCTCCTTTCCCTCGCACATTTTTTCTGAAAATACATAACACATATTTATTTTCATGTTGAGATAGTTGTCTTATTTTCCTTGGGGAATTTGTCTTTATATGCCAGCTAGTCATCACTGTAAGACAAAGGACATGTAAATAGGTGGGGAAATAATATATGCATATATTGGTGTCAGCAACTGGCAAAAACTAGTTTTAAACTATCGGCATATCAGCTATCTGTAAAAATTCTTCTATTGTGCATCCCTAAAACTAACACGTGTAAAGATCCAATATATACAGTACATGTTTACTGTACATTTTATTGTAATAGCTGTTTCTAAAAAATGTGATTTTTTTTTTCACATAGTCTCCAACGCACTCTTGGTAGCATTTTGTGATGTGAACAAAGACTGCAAAGGGCAGACCATTTACCATTCCTTTAATTAATTTAAAGTTGTATCATTACCAAACAGACAATCAAAGGGTTGTTTCATTTAACTTTTAAACCTTCTACTGAAGCTTTGAGAGCATATCAGACCTTCATCAGACTGACAAATAAATACGTGCAACAAATAGGAGCATAGTGGCCATTTTACAACAAGCACAGATTTTCACCTGAAAAAAATTACACATTAATTCATTTGAACAGATCCAGTGGCTTCTTATTAACACTTGCACTCTGTCACAGAACATTCTTGTGGGTAAAAAAATATTCACATAGAACTTGATCTCAGGTGATTTCTGACAGCATAAATATACTGAGGCATTAAAAACACAACATACAAAGAAAAGAGTATTTTATATATGTTTGTAATGATTATGTGCTTTAAAACAGTTGTGTCTTTTTTACAATGTTAATGCATGTATAATAAAATAACCCCTGTCATCTCAATGCATAAAACTCCGCATCACAACATCTATGGGATGTTATGGATAAGTGTGTGCACAGTCAGGATCCTGCACCACGAAATCATGCTGAGGTTGAGGCAGCGCTGCTTGATGAAAGGGACCACATTGCTCAGAGTCAAACTGACAACTTAGTAGCATGACTCCTACATCGAATTGAGACTTTGCTGACAACAAATGGAGGTCAAACACACACGATAATATTAATGAATGATAAAATCAAGAGAAATGATGAAGGATTAAGTTGTGTTGCATGTCTGTTCATCCAGATGATCTGAATTTGTCATTAATAACCATTAGCTACTAAACATTATGAAGTGTATCTTAATTTGTGTTTTATTCAGTGGCAACTTACACCACTTTTTGTTTTTATAAGATAGGCATCATGAGAACTTGAATACCCAAGTCAAGGGCAGCATACGGTCTGCAACTGAAAGTAAGCTGCACTATGATGGTGGTATTTAGTTGATATTCACTTGCAAATAATATATGTTGGAACAGAAAAGAACTAACCTTAGCCACAACAACTAGCATAAGCATCAAATCTGGCTTTTATAAGGAACTTAAAGCACTTTGCTATGAGCCTTATTATTAGAACTTCATCATCATCATCATCATAGCAGTCTGTCGGAGGTGACAAGGACTGGTTCATTTAGATCTGATCAGATTCCTCCACAAAGCTCTGTCCTTCACCTTCCGCTGCCAGGAACTCCTGACCTTGTTAACCCGGGCGACGTCCGAGCCGGTATGAGGTGATTTCTGACTGACCATTTCATGAAACTGCTTGCAAAGTATTTGAGTACCGCTAGCTTTTGCTGGACTAGCGGCACATTCTTGGCAGACAGAGGTATTATCAGTGGCAAGGACAGGCCAAGACAAACTGACTCCAGTATCTGTTGCAGTGACTGGCCAGATGATAGGTTTGTTTATCTCTGCAAACTTAATGAGTTACAAAGCTGCCGTGGCCAAGAAGCCTTCATACTGCACCACTGACAGCTAAAAATACTGCCAAGCAGCCAAAGCGGGACAAAAATGGAACTACATAGGAAATTTCACATAGGAGTGCTAATAGTTGATATGTGGAAAAAAAATCTGCACAGATTGTTTGCACTACCACACTGCTTCTGCATATCACAGAAATGTCAAGTAGCCTAAAAGCAAAATCATGACAAACCGAAGTTTATGATCTGCCTTTTTTTTTTTTTCGCCCTTCAATCAAACACTGGCTTAACTAAACTGGCACTTTGATAAAAAAAAAAAGTTTAAGAGTACTTGCTTTAGATCGGTTTAATCAATACCAAAGTAGAAGTGTGAATATAAACATTCATACTAGATTAGTGAGCAGCTTAGTGCTGTCAGTCATACTGTCCTTCTCAAAGTCTAGTGAAATCTCAGCTGCAAATATAGTAGCTTTACATCACAAGGCCCTATAGTAAAGCACTGAGGATAGCTTTAATTTGTGGCATTGTTTCAGCTGTCTGTGGCTGCCGTCACCTGTCTCACAGTAACGCTCCCAAACGTCTGAACCAGGTACGGATGAGCGTCTGCTTCACGCAGATCAAAGATTCACCAAAACTGCAGGCATTTTGCTCCACTGGCAAATTGTTGCGTTGTGTCAAAGCACAGCTGTACAGCTGCATTCTGTATGAGTGGCAGGAAGACTTCATTTAACACACCTTGACAGGTGGATTGGTGCTGATTCTGATGCAACACATCATAGCAAAGTGGGACACAGTTTGTTCACCTGGCTTCTGCTACAGCAATATGTTTACAGGCTATATTTAAAAAAAAATCTTTTAAATTCTGAATGAGGAGAATATGGCTGAAAGATATTCTAGTTTCCTACTGTCTTGGCTGAACTTGGCTCCATAGAGGACGTGAACATGTAAAGATTCCCTGGATTGTTACAGGTCGAAATCAAAGCCTTGGTGGGTGTGGGGGACTTCAAAGTAAAACCTAAATAGCAACCTTGTTCATTCATGAAAGACACTGCTATTCCAAAACTCATTATGCTAGTTGTCAGGAGAAGGTCAGCACTATGACACAGAGCTCTAAGCTGTCTGAAGAAATTTAGTATGGATCACCTTTTGCAACACACAGTGCTCAATTCTAGCTGTCATCGGGCTGAAGGAGGCAGGAATGCATTACCAACCAGGATAATACGCTTTATTATATAGCTTATATGCCAGCTCACGATGCCTCGAGGCAATGAGAGGAGCAATTACAAGGACAGGGATGTCTGGTGGGTGTGCCTCTGCATGTGTGGAGATGCACACATACACATCTGCTGGCATTTACCTCTCAAAGCCAGTAAACTCCTAATATGTTATTTTCAGAGTTGCATCAGTGTTTAATATGTTATCAGCAGTTGGACATGCACCACTGCTTACTGATGATATCCAGTACAAGGGCATAATCCTGTAATACAAAGACTGTAATGCACACATACATTCCTCCAAAAACAATACTAAAACCATTCATGGTGTAAGGCTCCAAGAAGAAGTTTAGCTCGGAGGATTCAGCTCTCAGTGGCTCAAACACCCCAAAGGCTTCCATTCATTCAACTGGGAACAAAAAACTGAAATCTCGGTTAGATGAAATGCAATTTCACCATGATACCTCCAACAGAGCTTCTACAATAGCACAGTAACTGTGAAAATTGACAGTTTTTATGTTCCATCCAACAATAATCCTCCACTGAACCCCCGTCCTGCTTGTTCTTAACGCACCAATATAAGAGCATTACGTGTTTGCAGATAAGAAAACATCACAAAAGGCTGAATCAAATATTCATCCTGCATTACCGGTTGATCAGTAATCTCCCATTTTCATTTCGGCACAGTCACTTTCTCCATCCTCAATTCCCCTGCTCTCGTGCTCCCCAGTTCCATCTGCACACTCTTGTCGATGTAATCTCTTTGTGGAAATGGAAAGAGAAAAATAAATGATGATACCTAAACAACGGCACAGCACTATGTACTTTACAGCTGGAATTACTGCTATGTTCCTCTCCCCATGTTTGTCTTTTGAATATGTTCATGTGCTTGTGTGTACATGTTCATTTGTGTGACAGGTCTGCCTTCCTGTGTATACATCTGAAATGAGAACTGCCACTTTGCAAGAGACATGGAATCAATTTTCTCTCGTTCTATTAGATTTAAATCAGTTAAAATATGAGCGTTATGCTCCAGAGTGAAAAGGACATGTTCAGGCAGACAAAAATGAAATGAAATAAGAAAACGGTAAATGGTTTTTCAAAGGCTGCAGTGCTGCTGGGAGCTCGCTACAGCCTTGTACTTGTTAGCACTGATAACTCTCTAGCGTGTATGTTTGTTTCTGGCCTTTGCTCCGCACGAGCGTGTCTCCTGTTGATTGGATCACCACACACACAAACACACACACACGTCAACCGGGCTGCTCCGCTGCTAATAGTCTCCCATCTTATTGGAAAGCCTGTGTGTTTCAATTGGCCTCGGAGATACAAACGGAGTAACATGCTGGCTCGGCAAACACATTCTGAATTCATAACAGATGCGCTCATATGTATACCTCATGCTACCAAGATTTTAGACTATGGTCAAAAATCTCATTAAAAATGTAAAAGCTCTACTGAAGGTAACAATCTAAGGATATACTCTGATACATTTTAAATGCTGTCACTCACAGAGAGAGCTGACCTCTCCTTGTCCACCACTTTTAACTTAACATTCTGAAGGATTTTTTTCAAAATGAATTCTACAAGTGCATAATGACAAAGTCAGCATTCAGATTGGATTTTTTTTCATTCCACTTTTTAAATGTTTTCCCAAGCAGATTTGATTTTTTTCATGGAAAGCTGACTTCCTTGGAAGAACAGTGCAAGTACATCAGTATTTGCATAGACAAAGCAGGTAGAAAATACTTGTGAGTAGGCATGAGCTGGTATGAGATTCTGACAGCAGGATAACCTTCGGCAAGGATTTTTCGGTATCACGATTGCAGTTCTAAAATGCATTATTAAAAACAATCAAACAGCATATAGAAAATTTAGGACACACAATATTAACATAAACATCTGGAAAAAAATAAAACAAATAAAATATCCAAACAAAACAATTTGTTGAATTCTTCTTTATAAAATTAAGAAGTGTTGGTTCTTCAGGGAACGTAAACCTGTGGCTCCACAAGCTCAGAACATTAATAATTAATTCATTTGCCATAAAAACACTTCAACATGAAATAAAAATAGTCTGTTACTATAATCCATCCATCTATCCATCCATCCATCTTCTACCGCTTTTCCGGAGGTCCGGGTCGCGGAGGCAGCAGTTCAAGCAGAGAAGCCCAGACTTCCCTCTCCCCAGCCACCTGCTCCAGCTCTTCAGAGAGGATACCAAGGCGTTCCCAGACCAGCTGGGAGACATAGTCTCTCCACCAAGTCCTGGCTTTGCCCCGGGGTCTCCTCCCAGTGGGACGTGCCTGAAACACCTCAAGTGGGAGGCGTCCAGGAGGCATCCTGATCAGATGCCCATACCACCTCAACTGGCTCCTTTCAATGTGGAGGAGCAGCAGTTCTACTCTGAGCCTCTCCCAGATAACTGAGCTCCTCATCCTATCTCTGAGGGTGAGTCCAGCAATCCTACGAAGAAAGCTCATTTCAGCCGCTTGTATCTGCGATCTTGTTCTTTCGGTCATTACCCAAAGCTTGTGACCATAGGTGAGGGTAGGAGACTGGTACAATGTCCGCATCACTGCAGATGCTGCTCCAATCCGTCTGTCAATCTCTCGCTCCATTCTCCCCTCACTCGTGAATAAGACCCCAAGATACTTAAACTTCTCCAATTGGGGCAGGAGCTTGTCCCCAACCCAGAGAGAACAAGCCACTTTTTTCTGGCTGAGGGCCATGGACTTGGATTTGGAGGTACTGATTCTCATTCCAGTTGCTTCACACTCAGCGGCAAACTGTTCCAGTAAGACCTGTAGGTCATTGCTGGATGAAGCCAACAGGACAACATCATCTTCAAATAACAGAGATGAGATCCTGTGGTCACCAAGCATGACACCCTCCATTCCCTGGCGGCGCCTAGAAATCCGGTCCATAAAAATTATGAACAGGCTCGGTGACAAAGGGCAGCCCTGGCGGAGTCCAACTCTCACTGGGAATGATTCCGACCGAGTGTTGGCAATATGAACCAAACTCTCACAACGGTCGTACAGAGACCGAATAGCTCGTAACAACAAGCCCGATACCCCATACTCCCGAAGCACCCCCCACAAAAAACCACGATGGATGCGGTCAAATGCCTTCTCCAAGTCCACAAAACACATGTAAACTGGTTGGGCAAACTCACACGAACCCTCAAGAATTCTCGAGAGGGTAAAGAGCTGGTCCGATGTGCCACGGCCAGGACGAAAACCACATTGCTCCTCCTGAATCCGAGGTTCGACCAACGGCCGGACTCTCCTCTCCAGTACCTTGGCATAGACCTTCCCAGGGAGGCTGAGGAGTGTGATCCCTCTAAAGTTGGAGCACACCCTCCGGTCCCCTTTGTTGAAGAGAGGAACCACCACCCTGGTTTGCCATGCCAAAGGCACTGCCCCCGACCTCCACGCAATGTTGCAGAGGCGTGTCAACCATGACAGCCCAACAACATCCAGGGCCTTGAGGTACTCAGGGCGAATCTCATCCACCCCCGGGGCCCAGCCACCAAGGAGATTTTTAACCACCTTGGCGACCTCAGCCCCTGTGATAGGCGAGTCATCCCCCTCGTCCCCAAACCCTGCTTCCTCTGTGAAAGGCATATCAGTGGGATTGAGGAGATCCTCGAAGTATTCCTTCCACCGCCCGACGATATCCCCAGTCAAAGTCAACAGTGAACAACAGTGAAGTCAACATTAATTGTATAGCAGATTATAGTAACAAAGCAAGCTTTCTAAACTGGCTTTGTTACTATAATCTGCTATACAATTAATAGTTGACGATAGTAATCTTCTCTTTCTATGCCCACACAATAGATGACAGTGATGCACTGGAAAAGTGATATGAGCACCCAGAATCAGACAAAATGTGGAGGACGAACATGAAGGAGCTCATTTCAGTGTAAACAGTAACACAAACACAGGAGTTTTTGTGTTTTTTGTTGCTGGCAGCTGAGGAGGAAATCCAACATTGTCATGTACGCCCCTTCGGGGCAGGAAGACAGACCCAGGCGCTGAATTGCATCCGTGACATTTTATTAACAAAAGAACAGAAAATCCAAAAACCGTGCAGAACACACACAAAAAAATACAGATGAGGAAGACTTACAGTTTGCGTTCCAGAGCCGGCATCACTCTGCGAACATGGAAAAATACAGAGGAACATTTGTGGGAAGATTTATTCAATAGTGCCGCGAAGACAGAATCAACAGTGGCGTATAAATACTAGTGGGGAAACAACGTAAATGATCACAGGTGTGGGTTCACCTGAGCGGGGAAAGCGGGAACCATAATAGTGATTGGGATCAGCTGGTAATGATGAAGGAGGAGTGGTTGGACTGGCAGTCTGATAGATGACGCCCACGCAGTGCACAAACCCGGAAATGTCATCTGACAGCTGTCAGCCCACAGAACAAATATGAGAGGTAAACATAAACAAATACAGACTAGATAATAATTACAAAAGAAATGAATAAATAAATGAATGAATCTTTATTTCGGATACATTTTAGATTAAAAAAGATTAAAAAGAAAGGAACAGAATAATATAACAAAGGGGAAAAAAATCCAACAAGGTCAAATTAATAACTCCTTGGATTATACAATTCAACATAAGTTATCTGAAATGGGTGATGGCTGAAGCCGCACCTTATATCGCCCACCCATGTTCCATCTAAGAATTCAAAAGGAAAATAAAATAAAAGTGATTACAACTCAGGACAAAGCCAAGACAAAATGTGACAAAAAACTAAGCAACAGCACAACACAGACTGGATATGATAATCCTTATGTGATTTTACATGTCGTTTTGTATATTACACACGTGGACAAAATTGTCTTAGTGAAAGAAAAACCCACAATGGTCACAGAAATAACTTGAATCTGACAAAAGTGGTAATAAATAAAAATTCTATGAAAATTAACCAATAAAAATCAGACTTGGTAATCAGGTTTGGTAATCAGGGTTGGTACCCCTCATTAACAGAGGGGTACCAACAATTTTGTCCACGTCTGTATCTCACTCTGTTTATTTATACTTTCATTTATCAGCCTGTCTCTATATAATTTTTAACTCAATTTTCTTATTAGTTCTAATTTTGCCATGAAATAGCCATAGATGCTGACATGGCACTAAACAAGAACACTCACTCACTCACCCCTTTCTCCACACTGGTGACCCTGACGTGCCATGGAGAGCAAGCCCAGCACTGCCCCAGAGTCTACCCAGAGGGTGAGCACCAGCACTGCATGCACTGGTTCAGTCAAGCTCCCGGACTTCTGACTTCACGACCCGGCAGCGTGGGTTTCGCACATAGAAGCCCAGTTTGCACTCTGCGGGATAATAATGGATGACACAAACTGCTACTACGCGGTCACAGTGCCGGACGCATGCGTCATGCAACAGGCAACAAGCCTGCTCCAGGAACTGCCGGCCCACCAGCAGCCTCTCCACCTTAGGGCTGCACTCCGCACCTAAGGAGGATTTGGCAGCCTCCCCAACAGAACTCATTTTTTCTCAGCCACTGCTGATCCCCGGAGAGTTTCTACCGGAAAACCCTGCTCCGAGGCTGATCCGCCTGCACAGTTTTTACACAGACGGAGGCTGGGAGCGACCCGGCCCGGCCCACCATTGTTTTCCCCGCACATTTGTCCCAAGAAGCTTGCAGAAGGCCGGTTTTGTTTTCAGCAGGCACGATGTGCACCAGACCCTGGAGCAGACGCCCACTGTTGATGGCTCCGCAAGTTGGTGATCACTCTGCAGGGACCTGCGCTCACGGAGCTGATGTGTTTCCCCCCTCCCCCTTTCCCTCCACAGACTGACGTGCCCTCCAGTACACCTCACCAGCAGGACGGTTCTACTGGATCTGCAACTCCCCGCTACAGCCGCTATGGGCACCAGCTCAAGCCCAAAGGATGGGGGTGGGGTGAGGTTAGAGCCCCTTCTGGGTGTTTTGGGGGGGCTGTGTGGGGGCACGGTGTAGGGGTTTTCTCCACCCAGAGAGGCAGGGGAAAAGAGAAGGACAATGGACCGAATGAAGAGGTGTCACCAGGGGTCATCAGATGGGATTGTGGTTCTAGTGTGCTCTCTCTGTCAGATGTTTAGCTACACCTCTGCCTCTTTTAGTGATAACAGTAAATGTAATAAATGTTGTCTTTTTGAGGTGCTCAAGGCGAAGTTGTCTGATTTGGAATCCCGGCTCCGCTGCATTGAAACACCGTCTGCGCCAGTTACTCTTGATGGACGCCCCTTAGCTGCAGCGGAGCTAGCTAGCATAGGCCCCCCCCGTTAGCGGTCCTCCGGCTCTCCTCAGCAGCGAGAAGACTGGGTGGGTGACGGTGAGAAGGAAGCCTAGTTGCAAAGCCCCGGTACACCTCCAACCTGTTCACGTTTCTAATCGTTTTTCCCTGCTCAGCGACACACCCGCTGAGGAAAAAACTCTGATCATTGGCGACTCTGTAGTCAGAAACGTGAACCTAGAGACTCCAGCGGCCATAGTCAAATGCATTCCTGGGGCCAGAGCAGGTGACATCGAGTCAAATTTGAAAATGCTGGCTAAAAGCAGGCGCCACAGGCGCCCTTGTGCACGCGCCCTCGTGCGGCTTCACAGGAGAGGCACGCGCACGGCTTTGCCTGGGATTTTTCTGTCCAACGTCAATTCTCTTTATAACAAGGTAGATGAACTGAGACTGCTGATGCGATTTAAGGACCTCTCCACCTCGTGTCCCCTCTGCTTCACTGAGACCTAGCTCAAGGAAAAGACACCGGACAGCGCGCTCCTCCTCGAGGGATTTCAGCTGTTTCGTGCAGACCGCGACACGGGGCTCTCTGGCAAGACCACAGGCGGAGGAGTCTGCTTCTACATCAACAGCAGCTGGTGCTCCGATGTAACTGTGATCTCCCAACACTGTTCTCCCGCTCTGGAATATTTATTCATCAACTGCAAGCCTTTTTATTCCCCACGTGAGTTTGCTTCATTCATCCTGGCCGCTGTTTACATCCCGCGGGACGCGGACGTGCGTGAGGCTCAGCGCGCGCTCGCGGATCACATTCAGCAAGCGGAGCGGACTTTCCTGGACTCTCTGGTTATTGTGGTTGGCGACTTTAACCAGAGCAACCTGAGCCACGAACTCCCCCGGTACAAACAGTTTATTAAATGCCCCACCAGAGGAGAGAACACGCTGGATCACTGTTACACTACAGTTAAGGACGCGTATCGCGCTGTTCCCCACGCTGCGCTCGGACTATCTGATCACGTGATGGTCCACCTGATTCCCACATACAGACAGAGACTGAAGCTCACAAAACATGTTGTGAGCACTACGAGGAAATGGACCAGTGAAGCTGGGGAGGAGCTGAGCACGTGCTTGGATATAACTGACTGGGACATGTTTAAAAGTCCTACGCATGATCTGGATGAGTACACGGACACTGTGACCTCATATATCCACTTTTGTGAGGAGAGCATTCTTCCATCGCGCACCAGGGTGAGTTACTCCAATGACAAGCCCTGGTTCACAGCTAAGCTCAGACAGATCAGGAAGGAGAAGGAAGCAGCGTTGAAAAGTGGAGACCGGGACTGCTACAGGGAGGTCAAATACCGGTTTAGCAGAGAGCTGAGGACAGCTAAATCTGTGTATTCTGAGAGACTCCAGCAACAGTTCAATGCTAACGACTCTGCTTCTGTGTGGAGAGGACTAAGGCAAATCACCAACTATCCGCCTCAGGCTTCTAAAGGACAGGATGACAAAGCCCTTTGTCAAAGACTGTCCCAACACTATGCTCGTTTTGACACCTCGTCAGCTGTGTCCAACTCCCCCCTCCCCCCAGCGCCACTGCCTCCATGGTCCCCACTTCATCAAAGGCGCCCCCCCCCCCTCCCCTCCTGCCCTTGCCATCAGTGAGCAGGACGTGCACAGACAGTTCTCCAGACTGAACCCGCGCAAGGCCCCTGGTCCGGACGGCGTGTCTCCCTCCACCCTGAGACACTGTGCGGAGGAGCTGACTCCTGTCTTCACAGACATTTATAACACCTCCCTGAAGTCATGCCACGTGCCGGCCTGCCTCAAAACCTCTACCATTGTCCCTGTCCCCAAGAAGCCACGGATCACTGGACTTAACGACTACAGACCTGTAGCGCTTACCTCTGTAGTCATGAAGTCCTTTGAGCGCCTGGTCCTGCTCCACCTCAAGACCATCACCACTCCCCTCCTGGACCCGCTGCAGTTTGCCTACAGAGCCAACAGGTCTGTGGACGACGCAGTCAACCTGGCCCTCCACTCCATCCTGCAGCACCTGGACTCCCCGGGAACCTACGTCAGGATCCTGTTTGTGGACTTCAACTCTGCATTGAATACCATCCGCCCCGCTCTGCTCCAGGACAAGCTGTCCCTGCTCAATGTGCCTGACTCCCTCTGCAGGTGGATCACCGACTTCCTGACGGACCGGAGGCAGCATGTGCGGCTGGGAAAGACTGTCTCAGACTCTGTTAGCATCAGCACCGGATCACCCCAGGGCTGTGTACTTTTCCCCCTGCTCTTCTCCCTTTACACCAACTCCTGCACCTCCAGCCACCAGTCTGTCAAGCTGATCAAGTTTGCGGACGACACCACCCTCATCGGGCTCATCTCCAACGGCGACGAGTCCGTCTACAGGAGAGAGGTGGCCCAGCTGGCGTCCTGGTGCAGCCACAACAACCTGCAGCTGAACGCTTTGGAGATGATCGTGGACTTCAGAAAAGTCACAGCCCCTCTGCCCCCTCTACCCTCACAGACTCTCCCATCACCACTGCGGATTCCTTCCGCTTCCTGGGCACCACCATCACCCGGGACCTCAAGTGGGAGCCTACCATCAGCTCCCTCATCAAAAAGGCCCAGCAGAGGATGTTCTTCCTGTGGCAGCTGAGGAAGCTCAAGCTACCCACCAAGATGTTGGTGCAGTTCTACACGGCCATCATTGAGTCCATCCTCACCACCTCCATCACCGTGTGGTATGCAGGAGCCACCGCCAGGGACAGACTAAGACTGCAGCGCGTTGTGCGCGCTGCTGCGAAGGTGATCGGCTGCAAGCTCCCATCCCTCCAGGACCTGTACATCTCCAGGACCCGGAGGCGTGCAGGTCGGATCATAGCCGACCCTTCACACCCTGGACACGCACTGTTTGCCCCCCTCCCCTTAGGCAGAAGACTTCGGTCCATTCAGACTAAAACCTCCCGCTACATGAACAGCTTCTTCCCCTCTGCCATCAGACTGCTGAACACTAAGTGACTTATTAGACTCTCATGCACTACGTACAGCAGCTCAACCGGACTCATGACAATTATCACTGTTTTCTTTTTGCACTACCGACTGCACTATGTGGAACTCCACAATATCTGCTGCTTGTTAATATATTTAAAACTCGCATAGATTAGTATTACTTATTAGCCCTATTGTATCTGCTTGCGTTTATTTTTTTTCGTTATTATTATTCTGCCTAAATGATCGCATTTTTCACCCTCTGAACGTTAACCAAAACGTGATTTTTTTTTGGCAAACCCCTCTGACCAGGCAAAAAATTTGATAAACTGGAAAAAATATGTGCCCCCCCACCCCTCATTTTTGTGGGTGGGGTCAAACGTACAAGGTCTATGGAGACAGGAGACCATAAACTTTGCCGTAGACACATCAAATTTGGGTGAGGTGTGAATCACCTCAAGACGTGCAAAAAACATCATTGTGGCCCATACCCACCGCCAACAGGAAGGCCGCCATCTTGCCTCAAAGTCGCCCCACCTCCAATTCGGAAAAAACTCACATCTTGCATTTTAACGTACTTGTCCTAGGGACCAGATCCAATTGAGCTCATTTTTACATGGGGGCATCTACAGGCATTGCCCATTAAAAGTTATATAAATTAAGTCAAAATCTCAAAAAGCGTGGCCAGGGCACCATGGCGAAGTTTGACTCCTCCCCTTACAAATTCAACCAGCTGTAACTCGGCCAAAACTTGTCCAATGTCCACAAAACTTTACATGAAGGAAAATAGTGCCACCCCGGATGCAATGACCTCAAAATAACTGACAACCGATATAGCGCCACATAGTGGTTAACAAAAGAATTGCTGAAAACTGTTTTATTTATTACTCACGCACGGCTGGCCAGAATGACGTGAAATTTTCAGAGACTCATCAGAACACAGCCATGATCATAACTGAACATCAACTTTAGCAAGATATGAAATGTGTTACCATGGACACGCCCTCTTCGCCATTCAATCCGTGAGCTTAAGGGGAGGGGTGGGAACGTCCTGGAGTCATGGAAATTGGAACATAGGTTTAGGTGACTGTCACATATAGTCCACTATGGGTGGACAACACATAAGTGACAAGGAAGTGTTGCCAGGGCGCCATGGCGAAATTTGACTCCTCCCCTTTCAAATACAACCACCTGTAACTCGCCCAAAACCTGTCCAATGTTCACCAGATTTTCCATTATGGAAAATAGTCCCGCACAAAACACAACTACATCACAAAACACAACTACATCAAAATCGCTGACAAAAGTTATAGCGCCACATAGTGGTTAACGAAAGAATTGCTGAAAACTGTTTTATTTATTACTCACGCGCCGCTGGCCAGAATGATGTGAAATTTTCTGATATTCATCAGACCACAGCCATGATCATAACTGAATATCAACTTTCACATGACATGAAATGTCTTACCATGGACACGCCCTCTTCGCCATTCCATACGTGAGCTTATGGGGAGGGGTGGGAACGTCCTGGAGTCATGAAAATTGGAACATAGGTTTAGGTGACTGTCACATATAGTTCACTATGGGTGGACAACACATAAGTGACAAGGAAGTGTTGCCAGGGCACCATGGCGAAATTTGACTCCTCCCCTTTCAAATTCAACCACCTGTCACTCGGCCAAAACCTGTCCAATGTGCACCAGACTTTCCATTATGGAAAATAGTCCCGCCTCAAACACAACTACATCAAAATCGCTGACAAAAGTTATAGCGCCACATAGTGGTTAATGAAAGAATTGCTGAAAACTGTTTTATTTATTACTCACGCGCCGCTTGCCAGAATGATGTTTACACCTGCTTGCAGGTTTAATTCATATTCTTCCTTTTATTGCATGAATATTTTTTTTTTATTTTTATCTTCAGTGCTACTCCATATTTAATGTTGCAGCATTGCACCGAGACAAATTCCTAGTTTGTGTACTACATGAACAATGGCAATAAATCTCATTCTGATTCTGATTCTAAAAGTAACTGTAAATACTCCACAATTGTTATTCACGCTGGCATTAATGACATCCGTCTCCGGCAGTCGGAAGTCACGAAACTTAATGTAGAATCGGTGTGTGACTTTGCAAAAACGATGTCTGCTTCTGTAGTATTCTCTGGGCCCCTCCCCAATCTGACCAGTGATGACATGTTTAGCCGCTCGTCATCCTTGATCCGCTGGCTGTCTGTGTGGTGTCCTAAAAATGACGTGGGCTACATTGACAATTGGAGCTCATTTTGGGGAAAACCTGGTCTTATGAGACGAGACAGCATTCATCCCACTTTGGATGGTGCTTCTCATTTATCTAACAATCTGGCATCTTTTTTATCCAAATTTCCAAAATCTTGACAACTCAGAATTGGGATCAGGAAGCAGAGTCGCAGTCTTACACGCCTCTCTGCAGCTCCTCTTCATCCGCCACCCCTCAACTTAGTCCCTGTCTTACCCATCAGAGAATCATTGTCTGCTCCCTCCAAAGTAAATAAAAATATAATATATAAGAATCCCAAAGTGATTAAGCAAAATATTGGTAAAACTCAAATTAAACATAAAGCCTCTAAATTGAATGATTTGGCCTCTGTTCCTCCTCATAATTTAATAATTAAATGTGGTTTATTAAATATTAGGTCTCTAACTCCCAAGTCTCTGTTAGTCCATGATCTGTTAATTGATAATCAGATTGATTTAATATCCCTTACAGAGACTTGGTTAGGGCAAGAGGATTATGTTGGTTTAAATGAATCAACTCCCTCTGGTTATTTAAACTGTCAAAATCCCAGAAGTTCTGGACATGGAGGAGGAGTAGTAACAATTTAGCATTCCAAATTACTAATTAATGTAAAGCAAAAAACATGTTATAATTCCTTTGAGGGCCTGGTCCTCAGTACTGGGCACTTTAGCAATTTTAGGTTAAACCCAATTTTATTTGCCATAGTTTATCGTCCCCCATCAACCTACTCAGAATTTTTATCCGAATTTGCTGATTTCTTAGCTGATTTAGTGCTGAAATCTGATAGTGACTGCCTTAATGTGGCATTTAATTCAATATTAGACTCGATTGGGTTTTCTCAGAAAGTAGGAAATTCTACTCATTACCTCCACCATACATTGGACCTTGTTCTGACATATGGCATAGAAATAGAAAATCTTGTAGTGTCTCCTCATAACCCTGTACTGTCAGACCATTGTCTGTTAACCTTTGATTTTACTATTTCTGACTATTTGGCTCCTAAAGAAAAATATTATTACAGTAGATGCCTCTCAGATGATGCTGTTACCAAATTTATGCAGATTGTTTCCTCTATGCCATGTGTCAACACAACGGAAATAAGCTATAGACAGCTTGCTCCTTCTGTAATTGATAACATGGTGGATAGTGTTACAGCTTCTCTGCATCAGACTCTAGACTTGGTGGCCCCCTTAAAAAAGAAAAAGTCTAATCAGAGATCAACACAGAAACTCGTAGCTTAAAACAGAAGACTCGTCAATTAGAAAGAAAATGGCGCTCCACTAATTTAGATGTCTGAATCTCTTTAGCTTGGAGAAATCATCTTTTAATTTAAAAAAAAAATCTCTTAGAAAAGCTAGAACGAGTTATTATTCTGCATTAATAGAAGAGAACAAGAATAATCCCAGGTTTCTTTTCAGCACTGTAGCCAGGTTGACAATGAGTCTGGACTCTGTCAATCCTAGCACTCCCTTAGAGCTTACTAGTCAGGACTTTATGAACTTTTTCAATAATAAAATTTCATCCATCAGAGATAAAATCAATCAGATTCTTCCCACAGTTAACTTAAATACTGTAACTACTACAACTCCTTCAATTGATGTCTGTCTTGATGAGTTTACTCCAATCGACCTTTATGAGTTAGACAAAATAGTTTCCTCATCCAAACCTTCAACTTGTCTTTTAGACCCTATTCCTACCAGGTTATTTAAAGAAGTCTTCCCGCTTATTGGTAGCTTTATTCTTCATATAATCAATTCTTCATTAACTTTAGGCCATGTACCGCAGGCTTTTTAAAACGGCTGTAATTAAACCCTTACTCAAAAAGCCAACGCTATATCCAGGAGCTTTAGCTAACTATAGACCAATCTCTAATCTCCATTTCATTTCAAAAATCTTAGAAAGAGTTGTTGCTACGCAATTATTTGACCACCTGCAGGGAAATGGTTTACCTGAAGAGTTTCAATCTGGGTTTAGAATCCATCATAGTACTGAAACAGCCTTAGTGAAGGTCACTAACGACCTCCTCATCGCATCTGATAATGGACTGGTTTCTGTACTTGTCCTTTTAGACCTTAGTGCAGCTTTTGATACTATCGATCATAATATTCCACTTGATAGATTAGAACACTATGTTGGACTTAATGGAACTTCACTTGCACTGGTTTAGATCTTATTTATCTAATAGGTTCCAGTTTGTTCATGTAAATAATGAGTTTTCTTTCAACTCAAAGCTTAGTCATGGAGTTCCATAGGGATCTGTGCTAGGCCCTACTCTTTTTAGTTTATCAGAATCAGAATCAGAATCAGATTTATTGCCAAGCACATTTACAAGTAAACAAGTAAACATACGAGGAATTTGACTTGACATTGGGCGCGCACGAAAGGCGCATCCCAATGACGCGGCAGCCATGACGAGGCGCCTGTCATATGGGGGGTGGGGTGAAGGGGGGGGGGTAGGGAAAAACACAATAGGAGAGAGAAAAAACCATTGTTGATCAAAAAAGAGCTCATTTTATGACCAAAATTTTGATTACAAGAAAAAAAACAAATGCACAATTAGCAGACAATAGATCACACAATGACAAAGCAGTAGTTGAGAGAGTCAGTGTATTGTGAATATATATCAGTAATTGTGTCAGTAGTGTAATGTTGAATGCAAGTGTAGGTGTGTCAATTGCTAGTGAACAGCAGAGGGCGCCTCCTGGCAGTGGATAGATATTAAAGTCATGTGATCTAAGCAGTCTAGAGTCTCTCACTCTTGCTTGCAGATGGTACTGTCACATGGTGCACTGTCCTTGAGCGTTCATCTGCTGAAACAATAACAACTGTGTCGCTGTTTGGGTTAGCAGGCAGAGCCACTCCTTCCGCTTATCTTCATCAGGAGGAATGTAAACACAGGGCACCAATAAGGTCAAATCAAATCTGCACAGTGCACTCAGAGAATAGAATTTTTCCTCACCCGTGCAATTCTGTGCTTTCATAATTTCCATGTGCAGGCTTAAACTTTTTTCCATGGAGAGCACAGGGATCCAGATGTATTCCTCCACTGAATCACTGTCATTCAGTTCACCGTTTGCCGCTACTCGTGCCCTCCCCAACTGGTCGAATTTGATGAAGGAGCTTGCCGAGTCCGCTTTAATCAGCTCTCTCACCTTCCTTCAATTTCTGATACATCAGGGAACTTCACAGCCAAAAATAGAAGTCCTGAGATCATAACCAATAATGTTTCCACAGACGCATGAATTCCAATGTCCATGAGTCTCCTCTCAGGTTCCAATTCTTGGGCTCCCCCTTGGCCCGATTCTTGTTGAAAAATAGTGACAATAGCACATTTAAGCCGCTTCCAAATCCATAATTTCCGTTTAGATTAAGATTCAGCAGAAGAAGAGCGACTAAACACAGACAAAACGCAACATTGCAAAGCTGGGAATAGGTCAGGAAGGCAGACGGGAGGAGGGAAGAAAAATGCGACTGCTCTCTCTCAAGGCAAGAAGAAGAAGTTTATATATGCTTCCGTTAGGCAACATTATTAGAAAGCACTGTATACATTTTCATTGTTATGCAGATGACACACAATTATACCTGTCAATGAAGCCAGATGATAGTAATCAATTAGCCAAGTTAGAAGCCTGTCTTAAGGAAATCAAAGCTTGGATGATTTGTAATTTCCTGCTATTAAATTCAGATAAGACTGAAGTCATTCTTGTTGGTCCAAAAAACCTTAGAAATACCTTTCCAAATCAAACTTTCAGTTTGGATGCGGTTACTCTTTCTCTTAATAGCTCTGTGAGGAACCTTGGAATTATTTTTGATCAAGATCTGTCCTTCAATTCACATATTAAATTTGTTTCTAACACTGCCTTCTATCATTTGCGTAATATTGCCAAGATTAGGGGCATCTTGTCTCAGAGTGATGCTAAGAAACTGATCCACACTTTTGTTAGCTCGAGATTAGATTATTCTAATTCTTTATTATCAGGCTGTCCTAAAACATCTTTAAAAAGTCTTCAGCCGATCCAAAATGCTGCAGCAAGAGTTTTAATGGTACTAGAAAGAGAGATCATATCTCTCCGGTACTGGCCTCCCTTCATTGGCTTCCCATAGAGTTTAGAATTAAGTTTAAAATCCTTCTTCTTACTTACAAAGCTCTAAACAATCAGGCTCCTTTTTATTTAAAAGATCTGATACTACCGTATTATCCTAACAGAGCACTACGCTCCCAAAATGCAAGATTACTTGTAATACCTAGAATCTCCAAAAGTACAATGGGAGGTAGAGCCTTCAGTTATCAAGCTCCTCTCCTGTGGAACCAGCTGACAATCTGGATTCGGGAGTCAGACTCGATCTCTGTTTTTAAGAATAGGGATAAAACCTACCTTTTTGATATAGCCTACAATTAGGGAGGGATCATGTGTTTCTGAACCCTCCCTTAGTTATGCTGCTAATAGGTTTAGTCAGCCGGGGGACCTCCAATAATGCACTGGGCCTCACTCCTTTCTTCACTCTCAATGAAATAATTTTTTTTGCTGGTCATTAACATCTGTTTGTTCTCTCCCATAGATTGAGTCCCCATCGTGCTGTTTGCTCTCTACATGTCTGTTCTTTTCATCTTCTCTGTCCCCTCACCCCCCAGCCAGTCGCAGCAGATGACTGCCCCTCCCTGAGCCTGGTTCTGCTGGAGGTTTCTTCCTGTTAAAAGGGAGCTTTTCCTCTCCACCGTCGCCAAGTGCTTGCTCACAGGGGATCGCCTGATTGCTGGGGTCTTTCTGCACAGAATGAATCGAGTCAAAAACGCGGCGGCGCCACGCGGTCGGCACCACCGGACGCGGTTGTCCGGTGGAGACATCGCAGATTAGGGGGGGCATACCATCTTGCAGCACCCTGCTCTCCAGCCTCAAACCATCCTTTGTGTAAATATGTCCAAAGTCCACTTTTGACCAAAAGTTATGTAATTCGATATGGCTGCAGTTGCATTATGCAAATTAGATGTGTAAATTTACTCCTATCTCAAATTTTGGATCATATTCTACATCTTTCTAATTGACAGTAAGTCATTATCTCTTACCACTTTCAAATTATAGCCTTTGGAATTTGTGATATCTAAACTGAATATTTTCTTGAAAACAACATTGACCACCAGAGAGTGGTGAGCTGACGGGCGCGATGGTGTGCCATAGATGGTTTATGGGTTAAAACACATCCACAGGTGTGCCTCCAGTTAACTCAAATGTTGTCAGTTAACCTACTGGAAGCTTCCAAAACATGACATCATCATCTGGGCTTTCCCAAATTGTTTAAAGGTTTTCAGGAGCATTTTAAGAATGTACCTGGATTCCCAGCAGTCATGATACAGAGTGGAGAGTTTTGAGCTTGCTTCCATAGGAAGGTTCATAGTGGTTAATGATCATGACAATATTGTACCAGGGTCCTGGGTGGAGTGTAGTGGCAGCGGTGGCATCGTGTCAAAGTCATAGGACCCATGTGCACCAATGTGGCTTAGTCCACAAGAATTTTAGACAGGAATGACCACATTGATAAATGTAGCAGGAGTGTTGTGTTGGTGTGGAGTGATCTTCCATTTCGTAGCTGCATCCTGACGCAGTCTGAGGGGGTCATGACAGGGCATGTCTGAAGCGTGGTGCGATGATAGGCGTACATGGCATAATTGTTGAGGGCACAGGCTGCTGACGTATATAGAGTGTGGTGGGCGCCCTGATTTGATACAACATTATTGACTACACAGTATAATTTTTTCCTAATGGGCCTGTTGTTAGTGAAACTCACGATTTGCTTTTGGATCCTTTGCTACCAAGAATACTCACACTAATTTTTTTTTTGCCTCTTGCTATCATGTGTTGCTTACTGTGTGGCAATGTCTCAATCCATTCACTTGACAGATGTTGCATATCAATATGAGCCTATATGAGTCTAAGAAGGGCACCCAACGCCATACCCCAGTTTGCTCCTTTATCTGAGCAGATTTTACTTCTAACATTGAATTCACTAATAATTATTATATCCTGTACCAAATTAAATGAATGCACAAAGTTACACGTGGGTGCCTTGTAACACACTGAACTAAAGCATGATTTTTCAAGTAAAAGCATGAACATGTTATTATTGTAAAATCTGACCAAAAATAAAACCATTTTTTTTCACAGTATACCCTGTTGTCATGTTCTGTTTGTACTGTTTTTGTTTTCATATCTGTGACTTACTAAACACCAGTAGGGAATACGTCATGTAAGCCAGACAAAGTAAACATCTCACTTTGCACCTTCTCTAGAGATACTTGTCTTTGAAAATACACAAGTGGGATGATGTTGTGCCATTGCTGTTTTGGATCTTCCACCTTTTTGCTATTCTTTCATGAAAGGAAAGCACAGAGGTAAATGCAAATTTGGGACAGAATGTCACTTTAGTTGATACTCTGATCGCAAAGGTGTTTGTTTTAATTATGTCAGCGACTGGAGCCTGTTTGTTGCTGTCAATAGAAGAAGTAAAAAAAAAAAGGTCAAAAAGTTTGTAATTCCCTCTATTTTTTACTTCATTGAGTAGAACAGTGTGATTACCCACCTCATACATTCAAGTGAGCTGCTTACTTTGATCCAAAAGAAGAAAAAGATTCTGACATGCCATGGATGCAGAATTTAGTATGAAGATTGCAGTATGTTTTGCTGGAACATGAGGCTGTTCCTATGGCACGCTGGTATCCACTAATGTATTCCATTTCATTATATTCACCCTCCAAGCCCTCTCTCATCAGTGGATCAGGAGTGTGCCGTCTTGCAGGCATACTGAGATATAATTACTTTCTCACTCATGAAAAGCAGAGAAGGAGAGCACCAAAGAGGCAGGGAAGGGATGAAGGAATGAACAATGAAGTTTAATTATGCTTTATGGCAACAATTATAGAGAGAAAACAGAAATTCAATAGTGGGAATGTTGTTTCGCTTTCTCTGCTGAGGTGCACTGAGTTTTTCACAAGGGCCTTAGGCAATTCAAATGAGAAACAGTCAAGAGGAAACAGAAGAAAGGGAGACTGTGACTGATCATATTTGTTAGAGAAAAAAAAGGAAACTGATGCAACGTCAAATCCTTCGATTATTTTCTCATCTCGTATTACCTCATCCAAAACCAGTGAACTGCTCTTGCTAATTGCAGCCTTTGCAAGCAATTAGGCAACTGTAATGGACTCCACTTGTACTTCCTCCACCTTGATGATTGCCGCTGTGTATATTTGACCTGCTCTGTTTGGAAGGTAGCAACAAGAAAGGTTGAATTCAAGGAGCTCCAAATGCTGATTGAAACATCGATTCTGTTTCCAATCAATCACTCACTCACTTAGTTACTCACTCACTTTGGTATTAGGATCATTGTGTTACAATTGCAACTATGCATTCACAGATGACACGCATACACACAACTGCACATGCCACCATGCACCCCCTCACAAACAAACCCACACTCAATCAGGGGCAGATTAATTAAAGGGAACAGTCTAATTAGTGTCATTAAGGAAGGAATAATAGAGGCTTATACACAGGGATGAGAAGTGAGGCGGGCTGTCAACATGTTTATACAGTGGTGTTTGAAAGTTTGTGAACCCATTAGAATTTTCAACATTTCTGCATAAATATGATCTAAAGCCACTGTCACAACTTGATGATTTTGGCAGCGTATGCTAACATTTAAAAGAAATTGGCGAACATGCTGGCATACGTCTAATAAGTTAAGGGTAACTTTTGTATAAGTTAAGAGCATAGTGAAGCACGCTGATACATGTTGTGGTAAGGCAAAGTTGTCTAAAAATTTTGTATATGTACAAAATTTTTAATGTATCGAGCATATGGCTTATATGTCCTGTACACATGGGCCATAAGTTACATGTATGTTATGCAATCGTTAACACACGTTACTTGTAGGTTACTCATAAGTTGAAATACTTCAAGATAATGACTAGCGTACCCAAAACTTATTTCTAACCTATGAGTAACGTGCTTTGAACCTATGTGTAAGTAACTGAACAGGTTTCTAACTTACAGCTACCATATAATGGCGTACTGGCAGCGTTGGTTCGCAGGAGGAAACGTCAAGATTCTATGGTGAGCAGATGTCCATGTCAAACTGGTCTTGGTCTTCTATTCAGACAAAGTAAAGCGATGTTTCATACCTTGACATGTTTCCACTGTCATCTAACTTTTGTGCCATGTCACATCAGCTGTTTTATTCTTTCCGTAGGCGTGACCGACCTGACAGATTTGACAGATCTGACAGACCTGCAATAACTGCAACTAAATGTTTTCGGTAACTGTTGATAAGTCCTGCACATCGACTTGGAGGAATTTTAGCCCATTCCTCCATACAGAACAGCTTCAATTCTGGGATGTTGGTGGGTTTCCTTGCAGGAACTGCTCATTTCAGATCCTTCCACAACATCTCAATTGGATTAAGGCCAGGATTTTAACTTGGCAATTCCAAAACATTAACTTTATTTTTCTTTAACCATTCTTTGGTTGAATGACTTGTGTGCTTAGGATCATTGTTTTGCTACATGACCCACTTTCTCTTGAGATTTGGTTGATGGACAGACGTCATGACATTTTCCTTTAGTATTTGCTGGTATAATTCAGAATTCATAGTTCCATCACTGATGGCAAGCCGTCCTGGCCCAGATGCAGCAAAACGGGTCCAAACCATGATACTACCACCACCATGTTTCACAGATGGGATAAGGGTCTTATGCTGGAATTCAGTGTCTTCCTTTCTCCAAACATAATGCTTCTCATTCAAACCAAAAAGTTCTATTTTGGTCTCATCCATCCACAAGACATCTTTCCAATAGCCATCTGGCTTGTCCATGTGATCTTTAGCAAACTGTAGATGAGTAGCAATAATCTTTTTGGAGAGCAGTAGCCCGATGAGCATCAACAACCCTTTTTCTGAGGTCCTCAGAAATCTCCTTTGTTTGTGCCATGATTCACTTCCACAAACGTGTTGGCACTGATAAATCTTTAAATTCTTCTAAATCTTTAAATAATTCTTCTAAATCTTTAAATAAAAGATTCTTTAAATAAAACAGGCTGCTCATTCCCACCCGATTGCCATCACATTGTTTGAAAACACCTGACTCTAATTTCACCTTCAAATTACCTGCTAATCCTAGAGCAGGGCTGTTCAATTGCAAAATCAGTTGGGCCACAATTTGAAATCAACACATGTAACTGAGCTGCACATGTTTAGCGATCCATTGAATATGACAAATTCAAATTAACACAGATCAGTATGATGAAAAATATGCACTTTTTATTCATTGTCTTGGTTCTAAATGTGCGCTTGGCACATGACAAAGGCACATCAAACGTGCATAAAAACACAATAACAGTGCTGGGGTTGAGCAGAACTTGAAGTAGTAGAAATATTTTTCCTCTTGAACAACAAATGAATAAAATTAAAAAATAAAATTCTGTAAATAACCATTTTGGTCACATTTTACTCAGGCATATCTCAAAGTGCATAAAAAGTTAATGTGCACTGTTGGTAGCATTAACATTTGTTTTCATTTTGAAATCAGATCTACTACATCCTGGTCATAATTGACCTTGGCACATCACAAAGTGCATTTAGCTGAATAAAAAATGAACAAACACTTCAGCACATTCTTGGCAGATAGAGGTATCATCAGTGGCAAGGACAGGCCAAGACAAACTGACTCCAGTATCTGCTGCAGTGACTGATCAGATGATAGGTTTGTTTATCTCTGCTCTTTGTGTAGTGCATGTCACGATGCACTGACTGGCCAAAGTCCACCACAGACCTTGCGACAGATGTGCTTATTGTAATGGGAACAATAATGAGTCGCTGACCAAACAGGTGTGGTTAGGATTCATATGCAGAGAAAGAAGCAAGAGTGACTGAATCGCTGAGGATTTACTTCACCAGCCATTACAATAATTTATGTTCATTATTATGTACCTGGCAAGTTAAGATGACCGAAATTCATGAAGTCACTGACTTTAATCCATCAACAGCCTTCAGACAAATTAAACGTGCCAACATTTGGATTTCAAAATAAGGGAGGGTTTTCCTGCTGTCTGGGTGGTGAGGAGAGTTCTAAAAAACTATAAATATATAGAAATGTTTTAACAGAAATACTGAATCTTTGGTAATTTAATTTATTTCATTAAATGCAATATTATACATTTTTTTTCTTTGAAATCAGAGTTAAATTATTGTTCTGTTCTGGCTCTGCAAAATTAAGGTCAAAAGAGTAAATTGTATAGGGAAAAAATACCACAATCTGTTTCAAATTTATAAAAAAACAAAAAAACAAAACAGTAATTTTATTTAAAAAATAGACAAAAATTAGCCATAAAATTAGCCATAAAATAATCCACAAATGTATAATAAAGTCTCAAATGTACAAGAAAAGTGAATTTTACAAGAGGAAATTACAAATTTGAGGAGAATGGTTTCAAATTTGGGGGTTGCATGGTGGCGCAGTGGTTTAGCACTGTGGCAGCACAGTTTACCCTCGGCCGGGGGATTGCGGGGATCATGAGATCGTGGGTTCGATCCCAGCCCCCGACCAACAGTGAGCTGTGTAGAGTTTGCATGTTCTCCCCGTGTTGCGTGGGTTTACTCCAGGATTTCTCCGGTTTCCTCCCGCATACCAAAAACATGTAGGTTTAGGGCGCTCGCGCACGCAGCGACCGGCAGCCGGTGGCTTGTCACCAGACTGCAAACCAAATCTACCTACGGGTACAAATAAGTAACAAAAAAAAAAAAAAAATTAGATAAATTTACAGGAAAAAAAATAGAAGACTATGAGAAAAGTGTTATCAATTTTGGAGAAAAACCTCAAACCTTCAAGACTGAAGTCATTACTCAAGTTTTTAAGTGGGCGCTCTTTGTACCCTTAACTCTACTAAAAATTTTTGGTTGACTGATATGTGTGTGTAATGGAATGTGTAGTTATAAAAAGTGGTTCCTTTTCACACATGTGGAGACTTAAAACAAAACAAACCACAATAGTGGATGTGCAATGTTTGTTAATGTTATTAATCATTTCTTGGGGGCTAGCGGTACTCAAATACTTTGCAAGCAGTTTCATGAAATGGTCAGTCAGAAAGCAACTCACAGAGCTACGTGGAGGAATCTGATCAGACCTAAATGAAACAGTCATTGACGCCTGCAACGGACTGCTATGATGATGATGACCAGTGGGTTAAAACCACCATAAATGCCTCCACTGCTTACATACCTCTTCTGAGTTTTTCCACATTTAAAGTGCTTTAATTAGCTCATGCTTCTCTCAGACAGTGACGCTAGCGAGACGCTCTGCATGCCGACTGGAACGATCACGTGGGCGGGGCACTTCTGAGCGCTGCGTGGATGACGGTCACATGCGTTGTTCGTGTGTGTGCTTGCGGACCGTCATTCCTTCATATTTTTTTCTTAAATTTATATTGCCTTGGCGTGGCCTGGGCCTGTGGGCCACTCGGAGGTTGCTTCTGGGCCGCATGTGGCCCACAGGCTGCTAATTGAATAGGCCTGTCCTAGAGGTTCACAGACTTTTGACACTCATATATGTAATATTGGATCATTTTCCTCAGTAAATGAAAAAGTACTTTTTGTCTCATTTATTTAATTGGGTTCTCTTTATCTACTTTTAGGGCTTATGTAGAAGTCTTATGATGTTTTAGGTTCACAAACTTTCAAGCACCACTGTACGGACATGCTTAGATACCCTCACCCAAACATAACTATTGTGATATTGATTTCCTTAAGAATAAATAGCTTATCAATTTGTTTGGGTGACTTTAAAGGTGTTGAATCAATAATTCACTGTAGAACACATTTCAGGGAACACAGTGTTCTTTATTTTCACTCTATTTTCTGTGATTATGCCTTTTCAGGTTGGATGGGGGTAGACAAAAGTGGACGGACACCTCTGAGCTACTATGAGCAACAATCCTCATGATAGCACCAAATTTTTTTTCCCAACGCTCCCCAAAATACCTCAGGTGAACAGTTGAATGCTGAAGCTAAGGCGCCATTGGGAATGTGGTCTGAAAATCCAAACATACAATCATATCTGCACAAAAATACCCTCAATTACACACACACACACACACACACACACACACACACACTCACACACACCTCGGATGGGGTTACAGGAGGTAGGATTTATACGAAAGTAAGTGCTGGGATGCCCAAAAGCAGAAAAACCTCTGAGCACCCTCATTTTTCTTTCTTCCATCTTCATACTCCTCTCACAGCCAGACGCGGAAAAACAGAACGGCTCTCTCAACACTCGTACAGACGCACACCTGATTTTATGCTAGAGGCAGCATAAATATGAATCAGGGGTGACAATGGCGTGCAGAGTGGAGCCCCATGCATCCTATTTTCATCATTTACCTTGGGCTAAATGGATTTGGAACACTGTTGGATTGCTCACCTCTCACACTGGTTTGCCTACTTAAATGTGAAAAATGGGACCGTTCCAAACTCAACCTTACTTTCTTTAATATTTTTCTTTTTTTTACATTTGCGCTTACTTGCTTCCCTTCCAGTACTCAAATGAGGGATTCAAGAACTCTTTGTAAAAAGTGGATCAGGAAACTGTGTAGGCATTATCAGCACAGTAGTGGTTTGTATTCACACATTTTACTTGGAAATGGAATAACTTTATCAAGTGACAAAAAATGGCAACAACTTTTCTTTCTCTTTAGCAGTTGGAAGAAAATGTTATTAATAATTGTACCACTGAGATGTTGCAACACATTTCCTGACATAAAAGAAGAAGAAGGAAAAAAAAACTTGCCTTGCACTTGTACAGATTTTTGTGGTGTGGCATAATTGGATTTTAGAATATACGCCTCCGAGAAAGATGTCTTTAATTCTAGGCCAAACTTTTCATTCTCACATTGCCATATAGTTTAAAACTGTATATAGAAACATTCACTTGGTACTCCTTCATATTCTAATATGACGTTGTCAGACATACTGGTACATTTCAAAAATTTGAATACTGTCAAAGCTATTCGCCTCGTCTGTCTGTCCACATTTCACGGAAATCGCTACTCCGCCTATGCATTTGCCCTGATAGTCACCAAATTCACACATAGTGATCCTCAGGTGGATCTACATCCAAGTTGTGCCTAAGGTCAAAGGTCAAGAGATCTGGGCACTTGGCTGATTTCAGAAAAATTACTACTCCTCCTAGGCAGTTGGCTCAATTCTCACCTTATGTACACGTCTGTGAAAAAGAATTTTCCCTCAAGAACAATAAAGTTTAAAGTCAAACTCACTCGCGATGATTCTCAGATGGGTCTGCATCCAGGTTGTGGTCAAGGTCAAGGTCAGAAGTCAGGAGATCTGGGCACTAAGGTGATTTCCGAAAAATCACTTCTTTCTCAGTAATTGCCTTGATTCTCACCAAACTCACTGACAATGGTCCTCAGGTGGGTCTGCATCCAGGTTGTGATCAAGGTCGAAGGTCAGGAGATCTGGGCACTTAGCCAATTTCTGGAAAATCACTGCTTCTCTTAAGCAATTGCCCTAATTCTCAACAAACTTGTGCACAATGATCATCAGGAAGGTTTGCATCCAAGTTGAGCTCAATGTCAAGATCACCGTCGAAGGTCAGGAGATCTGGGCATTTATGATTTGATGAAAATCGTTACACATCCTAGGCCAATGAGCATGACCTTAAGCACATGGTCAATGACCAATGACCTTGAGCACATCCTAGATGCAGACCCATCTAGAAGGTCAAGATCAATGGTCAGAAGATCTGAGCACTCTCTGGGTGATTTCGTCAAGCTGGAATGAGCTACTCTGTTATTGATGGTCTGGTTCAGTTGTTAAAAATTAAATTTTTATAATTTCTATGTTTATGTCAGATAAAATGATCTATTTCAAGCATTTTTCTGTTTAGAATGTTGATGATTATGACTAGCTCTTTGAATTAAATACCAAATCATAATATTCTATTCTTTTTGAGATGCAGTAGTAGTCAAATAGAAGTCTCCCACTGACAAAACTGAGACAAATATAAGATTGAGGGTGGAAAGGAGCTTTGTTACTTACACTCTCACAAGTTTGTATTTTGTGGTTAACATTGCATAAACCATTTTCAACAAGTGCTAAAGCTGACATGTAAAAGATGATTGTAAGATGTTGTGTCTTCCCTGTGTTTCCTCTTTTCAAAACCACTTAAACGCAAAAAGGGGGGGAATGGCTTTATAAAACACACTTCTACCCTGGTGACTGAAGTTTGATTCTCCACCGTGACTCTCAGGCGCTGCCGTCTGTGTTTACTTTCTGTGTTTGCTATTTCTTGCTGGACTAACGGCTGCAAATAGACCGGTCTCTACCGGTGCTATTGCTCCCCAAGCTTTGGCTTTTTTTTGGATATTGTGTATTTGGAACTGTTGACTGCACACCCACACAAGGCATTCAACTCAGTGACTGAACATTGATTCATATTTGTGACAATTCTCCAAAGTTTTTGTAAGGATACTTTGTGTTGGGGTCTGGAGCCAAGGGTTTTCTAGGTGGGTGGGCAGAGATCTTTTATGAATGCCATTTTATATTTTTATCCTGCTTTTTTTTAAATATTCTTTGTCACGGATAAAATAAAGATTTGTCACAACAATATTGGGTTAAGTTTAAGAAAATAAGGACATGTTAGGACAAGATGAGGTGTCATAACTCTACTTTTGATGAGCAGATGTGGTGAAGGAACTGGACTCAGGGTGCAGGCAGGACTTCGGTGGAAAGTGGTAATTTTATTAAGAGAAAAACTCAAAGCAAAATAAACAGCAGCACAGGAGCTGAGAGCACTGAGGATAAATAACTTACAGAGAACTGAGTACCGGGCACGGGGAGACATGACCAGGACACCACATGAACATTAATGACACCACACTAGACTGAGACAGAACACTGAATACAGTATATAGACAGGGGGATACTTAGCACAACACAGAACAGGTGGGCACAATCAAGGGCAGCATGGAAGTGGCTGCAGGTAAGGAGCACTGGATGAGAGGGGCTGTACAGACATACAAAGACAGGGAATGCACAGGAAGCATAACGATGAACATACAGGACCACAATACAGGAGGAATACAGAGAGGGCAGTGGCTAGGGGTACGGAAAACATGAGGACCAGGAACAATAGGTGAATGGCTACACACCACGCCTCAGGATCAGACACGGGATGACAGAAGACAATGACAGAGGACTCGGGAACAAAGAGGGCAATAAATGCAAATAATAATCATACATAATCATAGAACAGTACATGAACATAAAATGTGACATGAGGGTAGGGCTGGGAGATATGGTCTGAAAAGAAAATCTCAGATTTTTCCATGCCACATTAGATTTTCGTGTCCTTGGTATGACGTTAAACTGCATCTGGTTGTATATGGCGTGAATCCCATCTGACGTGGGAGAATGAGGTTACCCTTAACCACAACTACTACCAGGCCACTCTTGGGCAAGATGGAGCACCTGTTAGCTCTAGGCATGTAGGGCTCATCAGCCTTGATAGGCAACCTACCTAGGAGAAGGACCACTCCGAAATCAAAGCCACCTTGACGGTCAACGGCTACCGGCGGATGAACTGTAAAGAAGGGGTTTCAGATTTGCCCTCTCACCCTGGTGTAAAAAAACCTGGCAACCCATTGCACTGTTTTTGCCAAGCTAGTCAACATGAGTTATAAGTTATTGCACCATCGAACTGAGACAGACAGACAGACCGACATTAGATTTTCGATTTTAATTGCTTTTTTGACTGAAGACATGGAATTATTTCAAGTAAGTCACCCCTCTCCCCCAAAAACAAACATGATTCCATTTTGGGAATAAGGATCAAACCTGCCTTTAACCAAACCATGCAATGAGTTCCACAACCACTAGAGGTGTATTTAATGTTGACCCATACATCTAGCTCATATCACCTGCAGGTAAAAACACTTGTATGGTCTGGTATCTGTTGGAGGACAGGCTCAGCATTTTAAAACCCAAGCATGTCGATAAAGTCGATATTCCCAGTTGTAAAATTCAAACACCGTCAAGGATTTTTTTATTGTGTGTGTTAGCTAGACAGGCAGATTTCTATGGGAGAAAACATGCTGTGCTGCAGTCATGGAGACAAGTAAGAGAAAGGGCCAATAGATATTTTCTACCTGACATAAAAAGGACATCTTGCTGTGTAGGAGTCATCATCACTTGCCACTGTGTGCTGCAACTTCCGTTGGTCCTGTACTCAACTTGGCAATGTGTGGCTCCGGGTAGGAGAGGAGAGACAACCCTCTCTACTGTTTTAAATTTGGACTGCAGTACCATTTTAAAATGCCTGTTGTTGGGATTGCATAACATTCCTTTAAAATCAGGCCATTGCATAAACATGTATGAGAAGGGATTCTTAATTAGGTAATAAGAATTTCAACTTCAGCAAAATAAAAGTAGTTCAGTTTGAAGGGCCCACAGCATTAAAAATCACATCCACTATAGTTAAACTATATTATGATTATTTCTTTTTTAGTCAGTCTCCTGTCACTGTGCTGTCTCTGGGACTTTTTGTTCTCTCACCTCTGTCCCTTGTCCTTACGTCACCCTTTCTCCCATATCCTTTCTCTTTCCATATCTCCCTCTCATTCAGTCCCTCTTGATGGCAACATGTTTATCCATTATTGATATTCTGACAGGGCCCCCCTCCCGCCTCCCTGTCGCCCCACTTTCCTCCAGCCTGCCCTACTTCACCGGAGCCCTCATGAGATGCACACATAAATGCACAAGTTTGGGTAGCTGTGTGAGAGACAAAGGTTGTGATAACCTTGAGTGCTGAAATCTGTCTGCGTTCAAGTCAGTGAGAAAGAAAATACAGTGACTTAAGTGAAAAAGGCACAAAAGCAAAAAGGGGCATACCTATATTTAGAAGCATATAAGACGTTGCTCCCAGTGACTGTCTGAGCTTACAAAAGGCTCAGCAAATCATTGTAATACCTCAGGCATTAAATCATCAACACATGTGATGTGTACATGACATTTCTGCCTAAAGGTTTTGGTTCCATGTATCTGCCTGTTTGTCTATAAACAGGATTATGCAAAAACTTTCTAACTGGGCATGCCCAGATTTTAAGACACATATCACAAGAGCTTGTTGTTCAGCTGATGGCCCTGCTTTGGTTCTCATCCAGAGTGATCTTTCCTGCAGGTCTCTCCTGTTCTTCACCTCATCCTCTGTCTATTTCCTAACTGTCTGCCCAATAAAAGCAACCCCTCCACAAAAAAATCTTAAAAAGTGCAGACCAGATTTCAGTGAAATTATGAAATGTGGTGGAATGAGGGTACTTGGCCCATGTAAGAACCAATCAGATAGAGCTCATCAGATTTAAGGGGGAGATCCAGATTTTTTTGACATTCTTTTTAATTTTTGTGACGAACCTGATGAATGAAAATTGAGGTATCTTTGAATACAGTACGTGCAGATTGATATACAACCAGATCAAGGGACAGATCGTTATTACCTCTGCCAAGGGAGGAGGTAATGTTTTTGCCTGCGTTGGTTGATTGGTCTGTTGGTTTGTCTTTTAACAACATAACTCAAAAAGTTTTGACTGGATTTTGATGCAATTTTCAGGTAAGGTGTGTTATGACATGGAGAAAAGATGATTAGATTTTGGTGGTGATCCGGATCACGATCTGGATCCGGGATTTTTTTGAAAATTATTTTATATATTAATATTGTGCTTTTCATGTACTGCCCTTTTAAGAAGTGTCCACTGAGTTACGTGCATGGCCACACCATAGGGTCACGCACCTCCGCAACCTGGAAGCCAAACACTGCAGAAAAAAAGTATAAAATGGCTTGGAATGAAAATGAATGTGGTCTTCATCCACATAGTAAGTGATAATTGACATTATTTCATCTGAAGACGCCAAGAAAAAGCAACCAAAGTGGTTTAAGACGGGGTTTGGAGTGCGTGCGGACGTAACTCCAGCCAGCAGACAAGAATGTCGTTGCAGCCACATGACCCACACACTATGTAAACACGGTAAACTTCAGCACTGGGCAATGTTGAATTTTTTTGGTTGTGAAATCACAATAGGCCTGTTCTATTATGCTTGTTTACTACACACCACAGTGATATGATACTGCACTGTTGTGTAATATTGCTTAATAATTACGAACATTGTCAGTAAACTGTAAGGGAGAAGAGAGGAGGGAAAAAAAACAAAACTAAAACCAATCTGAAAGATTCAATAAACCATGATGTTGATTTAAGGTGGAATTGCCCAGCCCCAGTGTATGGTCAGTACAATTATGATAGTCTTGTTATTATTATTATTGTAGTCATATAATGTAGTCATATTGTTTTTGCTGACGTTTCTCTGTCTGTTACCAGGATCACGCAAAAACTCATAGATGGATTTGGATGACCTTTTCACCACAGGTGGTTCTTGGCCCAAAGATGAACTCATTAGATGTTGGATGTGATCCATGAGTGCATACCTCTGCCAAGGCCCTATCTCGCAATGTACAGATGGATGGCAATATGGATAGACAAAGGGATGGAGGGGAGGACAAAAGGAGGGAGGGATGGAACCTTGGCGGAGGTATGCGCTCTCTGAGTACCCGCTAGTTTCTAATATAATTTCACACTGGAACAGGCGTATATGGGTGGTGAGTATCTATGAGTGCTTAAAACATGGTGAGGATATAAATCAAGGGGTCGATTTATGCATTCATTCATTCATTGCTATGCCATATGTGAGGTGGAGCATATTTTTATAATTTTTTCAGAGAATATTGTGTATAACTTGGGGCACTACAGAGTACTACAGATGCAACGTTTGCTCTAAGAGTGTTGATGGAGAAGTATAGAGAAGGTCAGAAGGAGCTGCACTGTGTCTTTCTGCATCTAGAGAACGCATATGATAGGGTGCCAAGAAAGGAAGTGTGGTACTGTATGAGAAAGTCAGGAGTGGCAGAGAAGTATGTGAGGGTGGTGCAGGACATGTATGAGGACAACGAGACAGTGGTGAGGTGTGCTGTAGTAGTGATAGATGGGTTCAAGGTGGGGGTGGGGGTTACATCAGGGACTGGCTCTGAGCCCCGTCTTGTTTGCCATAGTGATGGACAGGCTGACAGATGAGGTCAGACAGGAGTCTCCATGGACCATTTTTTTTTTTGGACTTATTTTGTACCCGTAGGTAGATTTGTTTTGCAGTCTGGTGACAAGCCACCAGCTGCCGGTCGCTGCGTGCGCAAGCGCCCCGTATCCCTAACCTGCATGTTTTTGGCATGTGGAAGGAAACCGGAGAAATCCCGAAGTAAACCCACGCAAACACGGGGAGAACATGCAAACTCCACACAGATCACTGTTGGCCGGGGGCAGGGATCGAACCCACGATCTCATGATCTCCGCAATCCCCCGGCCAAGGGTAAACTGTGCTGCCGCAGTGCTAACCACTGCGCCACCGTGCAGCCCGTGCAGCCCGTGCAGCCCCCCCCCCCCCCAAGATGTTTGCAGATGACATTGTGATCTGTAGTGAGAGTAGGGAGCAGGCGGAAGATAACCTGCAGAGATGGAGGTATGCTCTGGAGAGAAGAGGAATGAACGTCAGTAGAAGCAAGACAGAATACATGTGTGTGAATGAGAGGGAGGCAGCTGTAATGGTGAAGATGGAAGGAGTAGAAATAGTGAAAGTAGATGAGTTTAAATACCTGGGGTCAACTATCCAAAGCAATGGAAAACGCACAAGAGAGGTGAAGAAGAGAGTGCAGGCAGGGTGGAGTGGGTGGAGACGAGTGTCAGGGGTGATTTGTGATAGACGTGTAGCAGGAAAGTGAAAGGGAAGATTTACAAGATGGTAGTGAGAACTGCAATAATGTAGGTTTTACATCAGTAAATCAGCAGTAATATGGTGGCCTGAGATTTACCGGGGATTAGAGGGGGCTAGTGAACCCCACTTCCGATGGTGATGCTGGCTGGGGTATAAAAGGCCAGGGGTGGAAGAAGTAGCTCTCTTTCGTCGTAGACGCCTGGACCTTGAGCGCTGTAGCCCACTGCTGTGTGACTGGTGTATCGTTTGTGAGTTATTAATAAAAGATATAAACTGCCTTCCGCCCTGCTCTTCACTTTAGTAATTATGGACACAACATTTGGCAACGAGGTGAACACAGTTATGGGGCGTGCTGCAACAAGTTTTCGTCCGTTTCTGGAGGTCCCTGGCGAGTCTCCCATGTTGTGACCCAGGTGGTTTGCGGCATTTAGCAACTATCTGGTGGCCCTCAACCTCAGTGAGTTGAAGAAATTGTGAGTAAGGACAATTCTAGTCCATAATTTGGGCATGGAAGGGCAGAGGGTCCTGGAAACATTGGGAGGAGCAGAGACTTTTGAAGCGATTGTAGAGCTAATGTTGCAATATTTTTGCGCGCCGGACAACGTCATCGTCCAGCGTATCCAGTTTCAACAGCGCCACCTGCGGCCAGGAGAGCCGGTGAAGAGGTTTATGGCAGGCCTTTGTCAGCTGGTGGCGGAGTGTAACTTCGGAGCTCTGCAGGATGAGATGATTCGGGACCAACTGGCAGAGCATGTCCGGTGTTCGGCTGCCCGGTCACACCTCCTGACCCATTCGGGTGAATTAATGCTGACCACCGCCATAGACATTGTCCAGCAGTTCGAGGCGGCTGAAAATTTAGCGAGGGACCTTGGCGGAGAGTCAGCCTCGTCTTTAAACGAGCCTCGGCTAAAGGCGCTGACAGCGGACCCTGTAGGTGAAGACGACGTTGAGGAGGAAGGGGAGTACAGCTCCGTTGTCAGAATAAGGTCTACCCCGGGAACGCCAAGATGCTATGGCTGTGGATCTGCTAGACACAGATAAAAGTCCAGAGAGTGTCCGGCGAAAGGAAAGCGCTGTGGGAAATGTGGCCTGCTGCACCATTTCGCACAAGCCTGCAAGAACTTTGAGCGTGGGGAATGTGGAAACAGAAGGGGCTTCTCCACGAGGACTCCCACTGTAGTGCATACAGTTGTACCTGAGTCCGGTGGCTGTATCTATTGCACGGTATCTCTGGACGGAGTCAAGGTATTGATGCTGGTGGATACGGGTGCAGTGGCTTCAATTTTAAAGGGGCTATATAATGCTATTTTAAGCCTTTCAGAGTAAACTATATGCATGTATGTGATAGTATATTGCCTTTGGTACACTGGAGAATGAATTTCTTATGAAATATGAGTTATTTTTGCGAGCCCGGAAGTAAGGTGCCTCGATCTCTGAGGCTCTGCCTCTCCTTCTTGTGGCTGCCGCCCATTTCATGACGTAACCCCTAAGCAGGCTGCTGCAGCGTGTCGCTGGGTACTACCCATGAAAACAACATCTACAGTAAACTTTAGAAAAGATGGATGAGCATGTTGAATGCTTTAGCCTCCTGTTATTATTTTAGCCTATAATATTATTCTTATGTAGTGCATGGTCAATCACGTTTAAAATTATGATTTTAGCCTCTGCATTCTGGTCTATTTTGACCATTTCTGACGAGTAGGCTCTTCTTTAGGAAGGCTGAACAAACTCCTAAATCTCTCACAGCCAAAGACACATTTACGCCACTTAGAAGACATTGTCTTACGTAAAAAAGCAAACAGTTGTTGTCACTGAGCAGATTAGGTGCGAGAGGAACTACTTCTTCACAGCGTCAATGCTAAAGTGAAAGAGTTTTGCCGATCACCGCTCCGTTTGCTTCACGGAGAAAGTGGGTGTGTGCGTTAGCCTGGGGGCAGTGCTGGCAGCACAGGCACTTCCTGGAGTGGGCGGCTCACCCACGTTCACACGTATGAACGTGGGGACCCAGTCATGATCAGGGACAGGACGGAGCAGCAGCTCAGAGAGCAGGGTTGAGAGGGAATACTCAGAGATGCGTGAATGGAGCAAAATACCACTTTGGGGGTGTTTTTGGTGAGGAATTAACATTATAACATGCTTAAAAGCTCAAAAAATTGATTTTGCATGATATAGGCCCTTTAAATCTGCAGACGGTGAAGAGCTTGTTCCCCTGGTACAGCATTCAGAAGACAGCGGCCCCATTCTATGGCTATGGCAGAAATAGGATTGCTGTATTGGGGTACATCGAGATGAAATTACTGGATTTGGTTTTGGATTTTTTTCTCTGAGGAGTATTGGTTTATGATAGTTAACATACACTGAGATAAAACCTGTTTAATAATTGGAATAAGGGTGATAGCTGCTCTGAGGTTCAACCTGGTGTGTGTTAATGTGAAAATGTATAGTGCTAAATTGACTACCTCAACACTGTTTTTTTTTGTGTGTACTCAGATGTGGGGTGTGTTGGGGTGGGAGGCCGCCAGTAAAGTTAGGTTTGGTGAAGGTTGCATGTGTTCATTGTTTAGTATTCATTGTGTGTAGGTGTGCTTATTGCTGGTTCTGGAGTTATTTTCTTTTATTAGAAACACGGCTTGTTTTACAGTGGGGCAAAAAAGTATTTAGTCAGCCACCAATTGTGCAAGTTCTCCCACTTAAAAGATGAGAGAGGTCTCCAATTTTCATCATAGGTATACCTCAACTACGAGAGACAAAATGAGGAAAAAAAAATCCAGAAAATCACTTTGTCTGAATTTTAAAGAATTTATTTGCAAATTATGGTGGAAAATAAGTATTTGGTCAATAACAAAAGTTCATCTCAATACTTTGTTATATACCCTTTGTTGGCAATGACAGAGGTCAAACGTTTTCTGTAAGTCTTCACAAGGTTTTCACACACTGTTGCTGGTATTTTGGCCCATTCCTCCATGCAGATCTCCTCTAGAGCAGTGATGTTTTGGGGCTGTCGCTGGGCAACACGGACTTTCAACTCCCTCCAAAGATTTTCTATGGGGTTGAGATCTGGAGACTGGCTAGGCCACTCCAGGACCTTGAATTGCTTCTTACGAAGCCACTCCTTCGTTGCCGGGGCGGTGTGTTTGGGATCATTGTCATGCTGAAAGACCCAGCCACGTTTCATCTTCAATGCCCTTGCTGATGGAAGGAGGTTTTCACTCAAAATCTCACGATACATGGCCCCATTCAGTCTTTCCTTTACACGGATCAGTCGTCCTGGTCCCTTTGTAGAAAAACAGCCCCAAAGCATGATGTTTCCACCCCCATGCTTCACAGTAGGTATGGTGTTCTTTGGATGCAACTCAGCATTCTTTCTCCTCCAAACATGACAAGTTGAGTTTTTAACCAAAAAGTTCTATTTTGGTTTCATCTGACCATATGACATTCTCCCAGTCCTCTTCTGGATCATCCAAATGCTCTCTAGCAAAATTCAGATGGGCCTGGACATGTACTGGCTTAAGCAGGGGAACACGTCTGGCACTGCAGGATTTGAGTCCCTGGCGGTGTAGTGTGTTACTGATGGTAGCCTTTGTTACTTTGGTCCCAGCTCTCTGCAGGTCATTCACTAGGTCCCCCCGTGTGGTTCTGGGATTTTTGCTCACCGTTCTTCTGATCATTTTGACCCCACGGGATGAGATCTTGCATGGAGCCCCAGATCGAGGGAGATTATCAGTGGTCTTGTATGTCTTCCATTTTCTAATAATTGCTCCCACAGTTGATTTCTTCACACCAAGCTGCTTACCTATTGCAGATTCAGTCTTCCCAGCCTGGTGCAGGTCTACGATTTTGTTTTTGGTGTCCTTTGACAGCTCTTTGGTCTTGGCCATAGTGGAGTTTAGAGTCTGACTGTTTGAGGTTGTGGACAGGTGTCTTTTATACTGATAACGAGTTCAAACAGGTGCCATTAATACAGGTAACGAGTGGAGGACAGAGGAGCCTCTTAAAGAAGAAGTTACAGGTCTGTCAGAGCCAGAAATCTTGCTTGTTTGTAGGTGACCAAATACTTATTTTCCACCATAATTTGCAAATAAATTCTTTAAAAATCAGACAATGTGATTTTCTGGATTTTTTTTTTTCTCATTTTGTCTTTCATAGTTGAGGTATACCTATGATGAAAATTGGAGACCTCTCTCATCTTTTAAGTGGGAGAACTTGCACAACTGGTGGCTGACTAAATACTTTTTTGCCCCACTGTACGTCCTGAACTGATGAGGAAAGTGGCATAATAATCTGCTTGGCCGTGTAGGGGGTGCCGGTAGTCTACCCGGCCCCCAGCCTGAGTTGTATTACTGGATAGATTATTTGTTTATTTTTGTATATACTGTTTTCTCCTGTTAGTGCGTGAGCTGGGTTATAAAGTTGGGTGGGTTAATTATGTGGCTGCATTTTTTTGAGGGGGGAGGGGTGTGTTACATCCGTAAATCAGCAGTAATATGGTGGCCTGGGATTTACCGGGGATTAGACGGGGCTGGTGAACCACACTTCCGGTGCTGATGCTGGCCGGGGTATAAAAGACCAGGGGCAGAAGAGGTAGGTGTCTTTCATCATAGATGCCTGGACCTTGAGTGCTGTAGCCCACTGCTGTGTGACTGGTGTATCGTTTGTGAGTTATTAATAAAAGATATAAACTGCCTTCCACCCTGCTCTTCACTTTAGTAATTATGGACACAACAGTATGGTTTGGAGATGGTGGCGCTGACAAAAAGACAGGAAATGGCACTGGAGGTGGCAGAGTTGAAGATGCTAAGAGTTTCCTTCCCAAGTACTGTCAAGTACTGAGTACTGCCGCCATCAGTGTGTGAATGTGTGTGTGAATGGGTGGATAGCAGGATCTGTATAGTGCTTTGGTCATCAAGAGATGAGAATAAAAGCACTATATAAGTGAATGTCATTTACCATTTTACTAGGAGGGACAGGATTAGAAATGAGTATATCAGAGGAACAGCTCAGGTTGAGCGGTTTGGAGATAAAGTAAGAGAGGCAAGGCTGAGATGGTTTGGACATGTGCAGAGGAGGGATAGTGGATATATTGGACATATATATATTGGTCATGTAGTGAAGGAGGACATGGAGAGGGTTGGTGTTACAGAGGAAGATGCAAGGGATAGGGTGAGATGGAGACAGATGATTTGCTGTCGCAACCCCTAAAGGGAGCAGCCGAATGAAGGAGAAGAAGAAGAAGAAGAAGAAGAAGAAGAAGAAGTAGAAGAAGATTTTATATAACCTGGAGGCAGATTTACTAAGGCAGTGCAGATTAGCGAGTGCACAATTTAGACAGAGCGCCTAAGGGAGTGGCCAATTTTTATGACTAATCTACTAACAGAATGCAAAATTTATTTCAATAATAACCACCCATCCACCAAGAGCAGAGCAAAATTGTGCACAGGCACACCTGATGAGGAAGCGGGTCATCAACACAGGCGCAGCTAGTTTGGAGGAGCATAGGAATTTTTTTAAAGGTTTTGTTTAAGCACAAAACCCACTAAAATGATTTATTTTTGTTGGTCATATTTCAGGATTTTGATTTTCATTTCACATGGCAGACTCTTATGTTTAATTTATAAAACTGAAGTATTTGTATCTAATTTAAAAAGGACTCCTGATGAATCAATTGATTATTTGACCAACATGTGTTTATTTTATTACCTCCGCCAGGCCAAAGGCCAGGAGGAGGTTATGTTTTTGCCATCGTTTGTCTGTTTGTTTGTCTGTTGATTAGCAAGATAACTCAAAAAGTTTTGGACGGATTTCGATGAAACTTTCAGGCGTTGTTGGAAATGGTACAAGGAAAAACTGATTAAATTTTGGGGATGATCCGGATCACCGTCTGAATACAGGAATTTTTTAAAGGATTCTTTAACATTGTGAGATACGGCCATTTTCAACATGTGTGCAGGGGCAATAGAGGGCGCTGGTCGTCGTGTCTGACGAACACAAACTCCGCCTTCTTCAAAGTTTTAGGCACAAAAGCACGCGGAAAAAAGTGGTGGGCAGGGCCCGCCAGCGTGCCTGTGTTTGCGCGATGCTGCAAAAGCTGAGACGGGCAGCTGTCCGCCGCCGGATTATTTGGCACAAATTCCCCGGCCAGCCATAGGGGCTGCGCAAAAACCAGCTCTCTGCCGGGGAAGATTCCAAATCCGCTTTTTTTCCGCGGAGCGCAAACCCAATAAAACCCACGGCAACCTGTCTACGTAATTTGCATCCGTCAGTGAAGCCCTGAGTGCTGCTTTCAGTGATGACGCTCGCAGCCTGGGACTTTGCACATGAAGGACATGGACACAACAGCAACACTTGAGTTTATTACCTCCGCCAAGGAGGTAATGCTTTTACTACTGAACCACAAATCCTATCATTGTGAATCCAATTGCTAGTCATATGTTTTCATGGTCAAGGAATCTGAAAACATACACACAAACACTGTATGGGGGGGAACTGTGGCGCTTGGCGGAGGTCTGCGCTCTCCGAGTGCTTTTCTAGTTAACACTAGAACCGCCAAGATGGTCTTATGGACCTTTGGTATTTTATTATGTGAAAAACTTCAGGTCTCCCAGTAAACAACTTTTTATAAATATGTGTGTTTTATGTTTTCTGAAGTCTGGAAAGTGATAAAATTAAACACACATGGTTTCGGAACACTTAATCCTTGGACCGCCACAGCTGAGACTGCTGTCCTTTAGGCCACAGCAGGTCACGGTTATAACCAGATAAGGAATTATGGTCACGTATGGAGTTACTACAGCAACTAGATCATATGACCACGGCTGGTCACGTGACCACAGCTGGTCGCAGCTATAGCCAAATAAAGAATTATACCATAAACAGAGTTACTACGATGTTGCAATTTCAGGGGATGTTTCCGTCGGTCTGTGCTTTTTTTTTATTTTTTTTTTTTTATCCCCCACCGGTCAAAGACTGAAGGGGATTATGTTATGGGGTAGCCTGTCCGTCTGTCCTTCCATTTGTCTGTCCTACTTTTGTGAAATCAAGTCCTCCTACAGCTTTGTTCCAATTGTTTTGAAACTTGGTACCTGAATTTGATATACACTGATGATGCGCATATTGCAATTTGACTCTGATCAGATGATCTTGAGGTCAACAGCAGAGGTCAGATTTTCCCTAAATCTTGTAAACACAATAACTACTAAAAGAAATGACATAGGCTTTTCAAATCAATACAGTAGTTGTATCTAACACACATCTTGGACGACTTACACCCTGACCTAACTATGGGTTTGGGATCAAAAGGTCAGTGGACAAACTTAACATTCCATTTGCACTACTAAATGTTAAGTAGTAAATTTACTATTACTATAAAATAAGTAAAGTTAGGATCACCAAACTTGGAATACAGGTTCACCCTGAGACCTCTGACTATGGGTTTTATGTCAAAAGGTCAAAGATCAAGGCATCCCCTATGCCCTCTTACAATAGAAGCTCTCTAGAGTCACCAGACTTGCTACACAGGTTCACCTTGGGATCCTGACCAACGACTATGGGTTGTTACATTTTCTGTTGTATATTCATGGAAGATACTGTAGGCTTATCCTAACGTGGTCCTTGTTATGTCGGTAAAATGAGAACCAAGGACAAGACTGAGTGTCGGACTGAACACGACTTTATTGTAGACTCACTTGTATAATACAAGGCGCTGCCGTCAGGCTGAGAGGAGGTCAAGAGACCGTCCCTCTTCCGCATAGCCCTCTTATACCCCGGGTGGTGGCGGAACTGGAAAGGTGGAGCCACCACCCATGTCACGCAATAATACGTCCTATGAACAACACAACAGTCTTGCCCCAGTATTTATATGGAAATGCTAAAAACTGCTTTCCTTCAGTAAGGTATTGGGATCTTCAACAAAAATGGAGGCGGGGGGTATTGCACTTTCCTCATAGTGCTCTTGTTTATTTTTTTTAATAATTTTGTTGTTTTCTTCCCAATATTACATTGTGTATTCTGATCAGGGAGCAACAACTAGTAAGAAGAGGGAACTGAATCACCATTTTATGCACCAGATAGCAAGAAATATGGATAGAGAAAAAAAAAAAAACCAAAGAAAATCTAGTGTGGAAGAGACTCTGGTACTTTTCAAGACCCGAGGGAGAGGGAGTCTGATGGATGGATGGAGAGGAGAGGAAAGCTTGACTCCGAGTTTGAACCTCTGCAGAAAAAAAAAGTCACTGTCTGGTGACACATCTGTATGTCCACTCCAGGTAGGAAGGGCTACACAACATGAGGCCTATTTTATGGATACAGATTCATTTAGTTGGCTATATGTAAAGGAATGAAAATAAAAAAAAAACTGTGCTGTGGCTGATGTCCAGTTCAGCACAACACTGATGATCTCTGTGAGACCATTTAAGGCCTATATGTTCGTATAAGATAAGATAAGATAAGATAAGATAAGCCTTTATTAGTCCCACAACGGGGAAATTCCAGGATTGCAACAGCACAGGGATAGCAACACTCAGAGCAACAATCAGAAGGCAAGAAGAAAAAAAAAAAAAAAAAAAAAAAAAAAGCAAGAGCAGCTAATATACATATGTACGTATTACTATAAAATATATATATATACACACACACACAGAGAACATAATCTGTTCTTCTGTCATGCTAAATAAGGTAACACAGAGAAAAGATTCTCTTTTTTCTACCATGTGCCCTCTCTTCTCACTGGTGTCTCCTCCTGGCACCAACTATCACTGCCATGTCAGGCGCAAATGAGTTAAGACATACTTTTTTAGGGTATAAAATCCTGGTGCATTTAGCAGGAAATCAACAGTCGCAAACCTTAAACCTGTCATTTAAATACTTTCCTCCCTCAAATTTGTGCTTTAACATGGTAACTCCTACAAATATATATGCAATGAGGCCAGGTGCAAAATTAACTTTGTTCATGCCTTTCTAGCGCTAACTTTGTGCTGCGCCCTTTAGTAAATCTTAACAGCATTTTTTTAACGCTAAAAGAGGGTTTTGCACTGGCGCAGTGTGTTAGTAAATCTGGCCCTTGATGACCAAATTCAGGTATATACAGTGGTGTGAAAAAGTGTTTGCCCCCTTCTTGATTTGTCATTTTTTGTATGTTTGTCACACTTAAAGATAAGATAAGATAAGATAAGATAAGCCTTTATTAGTCCCACAATGGGGAAATTCCAGGATTGCAACAGCACAGGGATAGCAACACTCAGAGCAACAATCAGAAGGCAAGAAAAAACAAGAACAGCTAGTATACATACGTATATATTACTATATATATGTATATAGACACACAGTGCGGAGCATTGTGGTTGGTGAATGTGCAGCAGAAAGTCTAAGCTCTCTCTCCACGGATGCGGCGGGCCAACTCGATGTCTTTGGGCATGATGGTGACCCTCTTGGCGTGGATGGCGCACAGGTTGGTGTCCTCGAAGAGACCCACCAGGTAGGCCTCGCTGGCCTCCTGCAGAGCCATGACGGCGGAGCTCTGGAAGCGCAGGTCGGTCTTGAAGTCCTGAGCGATCTCCCTCACCAGGCGCTGGAAGGGCAGCTTACAGATGAGCAGCTCCGTGGATTTCTGGTAGCGACGGATCTCTCCACCTCCAGCCACCAGTCTGTCAAGCTGATCAAGTTTGTGGATGACACCACCCTCATCGGGCTCATCTCCAACGGCGACGAGTCCGTCTACAGGAGAGAGGTGGCCCAGCTGGTGTCCTGGTGCAGCCACAACAACCTGCAGCTGAACGCTCTGAAGACAGTGGAGATGATCGTGGACTTCAGAAAAGTCACAGCCCCTCTGCCCCCCCTTACCCTCACAGACTCTCCCATCACCACTGCGGATTCCTTCCGCTTCCTGGGCACCACCATCACCCGGGACCTCAAGTGGGAGCCGACCATCAGCTCCCTCATCAAAAAGGCCCAGCAGAGGATGTTCTTCCTGAGGCAGCTGAGGAAGCTCAAGCTACCCACCAAGATGTTGGTGCAGTTCTACACGGCCATCATCGAGTCCATCCTCACCACCTCCATCACCGTGTGGTATGCAGGAGCCACCGCCAGGGACAGACTAAGACTGCAGCGCGTTGTGCGCGTTGATCGGCTGCAAGCTCCCATCCCTCCAGGACCTGTACATCTCCAGGACCCGGAGGCGTGCAGGTCGGATCATAGCCGACCCTTCACACCCTGGACACGCACTGTTTGCCCCCCTCCCCTCAGGCAGAAGACTTCGGTCCATTCAGACTAAAACCTCCCGCTACATGAACAGCTTCTTCCCCTCTGCCATCAGACTGCTGAACACTAAGTGACTTATTAGACTCTCGTGCACTACGTACAGCAGCTCAACCGGACTCATGACAATTATCACTGTTTTCTTTTGCACTACCGACTGCACTATGTGGAACTCCACAATATCTGCTGCTTGTTAATATATTTAAAAATTGTATAGATTAGTATTACTCATTCATATTCTACATTTTATTGCATGCATAGTTTTTTATTTTTATCTTTAGTGCTACTCCATGTTTAATGTTGCAGCATTGCACCGAGACAAATTCCTAGTTTGTGTACTACATGAACAATGGCAATAAATCTCATTCTGATTCTGATTCTCTCAGAACCACGGTACCGGGCCTGTAACGGTGAGGCCTCTTCACTCCACCGGTGGCCGGAGCGCTTTTCCGAGCAGCCTTGGTGGCTAGCTGCTTCCTGGGGGGCTTTTTCCTCCAGTAGATTTACGGGCGGTCTGCTTGGTTCTTGCCATCGATCTTTATTATTCTGTCTTATATTTCTTGCACGCTGCCTAAACTCCAGCCCGGCACCCACGTTGTTTTCGCTACAGTTCCCCGGTATGTCGAGTTTCTCCGTTAGCACCGGGTGGCGGTTGAGTGCTAGCTAGCTCTTCCCTGCTGTATCGTCTCCTGCTGTAAACAGTGGCTCCGTCCGCCGACTTGGGAGACCTTTGGGGCGATCTGTGTGTCCGTGATATATATATAGAGTGAAAGGTGTAGAAAGAAGAAGGAAGATTAAAAAAAAGGCAGTTGCAAAAGGCAGCCAACTCGTGTGGCGCCGCCGGTTCCGATCACCAAACAAATTTAAATATTAGACAAAGATAACACAAGTAAACACAAAATGCAGTTTATAAATGAAGGTGTTTATGATTAAGGGGGAAAAAAAATCCAATCCTACATGGCCCTGTGTGAAAAAGTGATTGCCCCCAAAACCTAATCACTGGTTGGGCCACCCTTAGCAGCAACAACTGCAATCAAGCATTTGCGATAACTGGCAATGAGTCTTTTACAGCACTGTGGAGGAATTTTGGCCCACTCATCTTTGCAGAATTGTTGTAATTCAGCCACATTGGAGGGTTTTCGAGCTTGAACCACCTTTTTAAGGCCATGCCACAGCATCTCAATCAAATTCAGGTCAGGACTTCGACTAGGCCGCTCCAAAGTCTTCATTTTATTTTTCTTAAGCCATTCAGAGGTGGACTTGCTGGTGTGTTTTCGATCATTGTCCTGCTGCAGAACCCAAGTGCGCTTCAGCTTGAGGTCATGAACAGATGGCCGGACATTCTCCTTCAGGATTATTTGGTAGACAGCAGAATTCATGGTTCCATTTACCACAGCAAGTCTTCCAGGTCCTGAAGCAGCAAAACAGCCCCAGACCATCACACTACCACCACCATACAGGCGCATCTCAATAAATTATTACAGAAGTTCTCTGATGACTCTGCGATCGTTGGCCTCATCTCCAATGGAGATGAAGCTGAGTACAGAGGGCTTATCCAGGACTTCGTGGACTGGTGCCATCGGAACTGCCTCCAGATCAACGCGAGGAAAACTAAGGAGCTGGTGGTGGACTGCCGCAGGCATGGACAACCCCTCACAGCACCAGTAAATATACAGGGAACAGACATTGAGATGGTGACATCCTACAAGTACCTGGGTGTTCATCTGAACAATAAACTAGACTGGTCACACAATACTGACGCACTCTACAAGAAGGGACAGTGCAGGCTGTTCCTACTGAGGAGACTCAGGTCTTTTGGTGTACAAGGGGCGCTGCTGAAGACATTCTATGACACGGTGGTGGCATCAGCTATCACTTTTGGAGTGGTCTGCTGGGGCAGTGGCATTACTGCAGCCGATAAGAAGAGACTGAACAAACTGATCAAGAAAGCTAGCTCTGTCCTGGGGCAGCGCTTTGATCTGGTGGAGGAGATAGGAGAGAGAAGGACGGTGGCTAAACTGTCATCTCTGCTGGAGTCCGAGTTCCACCCTATGCAGGGCATACTGAATCCACTGAGGAGCTCATTTAGCAGCAGACTACATCATCCCAGGTGCACAACCAAGAGGTTTCGCAGGTCCTTCCTACCAACGGCTGTCAGACTGTACAACCTAAGCAGGGCTGCTCGCAGAGATAGCAAAAAGACGTAACAAACTAATAGTTTTTTGAATGAAAAAGATGCAATAGACTTACACAATGGTCCCCTCCGGCATACAACTAGGAAAATACCGGTCGCTATGGAGGGTGAGAATATGTATGGGCACATAATCATACCATGTAGGATAACTAAGTAGACGGTTGTGCTGTTTCATCCCATCTAGCAACAACTGTGTGTGTTTATATATTTACATATTTATTCCATCTAGCTACAATGCTCCGCACTGGGTGTGTTTATATTTATATATCTATATATTTATTCCATCTAGCTACAATGCTCCGCACTGTGTGTTTATATATCTACATATTATTCCATCTAGCTACAATGCTCCGCACTGGGTGTGTTTATATTTATATATCTATATATTTATTCCATCTAGCTACAATGCTCAGCACTGTGTGTTTATATATCTACATATTATTCCATCTAGCTACATTGCTCCGCACTGTGTGTGTTTATATATTTACATATTTATTCCACCTAGCTGCAATGCTCCGTACTGTGGGTGTTTATATATCTACATATTTATTCCATCTAGCTACAATGCTCCGCACTGTGTGTTTATATACTCATATATTTATTCCATCCAGCTACAATGCTCTGCACTGTGTGTCTGTGTGTGTGTATATATATATATATATATATATATTTATAGTAATATGTACATATGTATATTAGCTGCTCTTGCTTGCTTGCTTTTTTTCTTGCCTTCTGATTGTTGCTCTGAGTGTTGCTCTCCCTGTGCTGTTGCAATCCTGGAATTTCCCCATTGTGGGACTAATAAAGGCTTATCTTATCATATCTTAATTAGAATGTCAACAAAAAGTTGATTTATTTAGGTAATTCAATTTTTAAAAAAAATTAAACTTCTATAGTATATAGCGTCATTACACAGAGTGATACATTTCAAGTGTTTATTTATTTTAATTTTAGTGATTATGGCTTATAGCCCATGAAAACCCCAAATTCAGTCTCTCAAAAAATTAGAATATTACATAAAATTAATTTTAAAAAATAGTTTTTAATAGAAATGTTGACTGTGTTTGAGCAAGACCAAAGTCAGTGCAGTCCTCTACCAGGAAATTTTAGAGCACTTCATGCTTCCCTTTGCTGACAAGCTTTATGGCGAAGCTGATTTCATTTTCTAGCAGGACTTGGCACCTCCCACACTGCCAAAAGTATCAAAACCTGGTTTAATGACCATGGCATCACTGTGTTTGATTGGCCAGCAAACTCTCCTGGCCTAAACCCCACAGAGAATTTATGGAGTACTGTCAAGAGGAAGATGAGAGACACCAGACCCAACAATGCAGACGAGCTGAAGGTCACTATCAAAGCAACCTGGACCTTCATAGCACCTCAGTAGTGCCACAGGCTGATCACCTCCATGCCACGCTACACTGATACAGTAACTAATCCAAAAGGAGCCCCGACCAAGTATTGAGTGTGTACATGGACATACTTTTCAGTCGGCCAACATTTCTTTTAACCCTTTGAGTGTGAGAATTTGCGTGCCCTGAGTGGCAGAGCGCGGTACTGCGCCTATCTTCTCACTCTGACTTTGTCAAAAGTAAGTGAGAAATTTCTGGGGTTTTTTTTTAAATGTACTGATTTCTTGTTCATATACTTTGAAGATAAGATGATGAGATACCTCTGTACAAAAAATGGTGTCAAAAGACTGAACCATTTTTTGTGTAAATACATCCAAGGTCCAGTTTTGACTGAGTTATGGAATTTAAAGAGGTGCCATGACATTATGAAAATTAGATGCATAAATTTATTCCTATCTGAAACTTTGGATCATATTTTACATCTTTCTAATTGACAGTAAGCCATTATCTCTTTCCACTTTAAAGTTACAGCCTTGGAAATCTGAACTATTTGACTGAAAAAAAATATTTACCACTCTTGACCACTAGGGGGTATGGCGCAGTTCTGCACCATACACACTCAAAGGGTTAAAAAAACTATTTTTTAAAATTAATGTTATGTAATAGTCTAATTTTTTGAGAAACTGAATTTGCGGTTTTCATGGGCTGTAAGCCATAATCATCAAAATTAAAATAAATAAACACTTGAAATAAATCACTCTCTGTGTAATGAATCTATATAATATAGAAGTTTAAATTTTTTGAAATGAATTACCTAAATAAATCAACTTTTTTTGACATTCTAATTTATTGAGATGCACCTGTATTTTACTGTTGGTATGATGTTCCTTTTCTGAAATGCTGTGTTACTTTTATGCTGGATGTAATGGGACACACACCTTCCAAAAAAGTTCAACTTTTGTCTCGTCAGTCCACAGAGTATTTTCTCAAAGGTCTAGCGGATCATCAAGATGTTTTCTGGCAAAACTGAGACTTTATGTTCTTTTTGCTCAGTAGTAGTTTTCATCTTGGAACTCTGCCATACAGGCCATTTTTGCCCAGTCTCTTTCTTATGGTGGAGTCATGAACACTGACCTTAACTGAGGCCAGTGAGGCCTGCAGTTCTTTGGATGTCGGTGTGGGGTCTTTTGTGATCTTTTGGATGAGTCGTCACTGTGCTCTTGGAGTAATTTTGGTCAGCCAACCACTCCTGGGAAGGTTCACCACTGTTCCATATTTTTGCCATTTGTGGTTCGCTGGAGTCGCTGGAGTGTTGAGAAATGGCTAGAAAATTGAACTCAGCTTTCCAAAGATGTGATAAACCACAGTTAATTTATGTTTCAACAGGGGAACAATCACTTTTTCACACAGGGCCATGTAGGAACTCAGGAAGGGGGCAAACACTTTTTCACACCACTGTATACACATATGGGAGGCGCAAATCTATGAGTGTGTATGTGGAGTGCATCCATATAAAAATCGGTTGTTAGCTGTGGAAGTGTTGGCAGGGCTGTGTGCTCTCTGGGTGCTTTCTATTTACTCCAGTTTTTTTTTTCTTTTTTGTTGCTAATGAGATTCAAGTTAAGTGAGAATCAAAAGATGTCTTTCAGTTGACTTTGGAGGAGACATTTTCTTCTTTCTTTTTGAGCATCAAAAGATTTTATGTTGCTGGTTGCAGTTAACAGGTGTTGTTGCAACTGTACCCAAGAATGTGTGTTGATGTTTGTGATCCTCATGAGGAAGACGTTCACTCACATTTACTAATACACACACACACGGACACACAAAGTTTGTGGGCTTTGGTAAGGCAGACTGTGGAGTGCGTTACCCTGTTATCCTTTGAAGAGAAAACGTGAAAATGTTTGTTGTGCTTGCAGCAAAGGTTTGTTTGGTGTTGTCGCTCGATTTGGCTCATTGGGGCCCTCCCAGTGGTAGGCTGTTTTGAAGCCGTTGTCAAATAAGATTTCTCTGCTTCAATTTTCTTTTTCGCAACAGATTGGCTTTAAGCTCGAGTGAATCGTCCGCCACTTTTATGTACATAGGCTTTGTGGTTGGGGAGCTCATTTGGTTCAGTTTTTCTCCTTGAGTGTCCCCTGTATGCCTGCTTGTGAATCAGAATATCCTTCTATTGTGCACGTCTCTGGACTCTCATTCATGCCTGCCATACATTGTTTGATTGATTCGTGCACATGTGTGTGTGTGTGAGAGAGAGAGAGAGCAATTGTCTCCTGTGTTGACATTTAATTGTTCAGTGCTTCTGAGAGTGTGCGTTCAGTCCAGTCCTCAGCAACTGATCTACAGAATAATGATTTGTGAAGAGTCCAAGATCACCAGAATCACTGTTTGAAACTCCTCATAATTACCTTGAGAGAGAGAGAGAGAGAGAGAGCGAGAGCGAGAGAGAGAGAGAGATTGGTAGAAGAGGAGGCCGGAAAAGAAGAAAGAAACTGGCTCAGAGCTAACTATAAGAACAAAGTAATCATACTTAAGGCTCTTTCCATTTCACATTTAAAGCAGCAGTATGTAACTTTGCTCTTGGTTGTGACACTGAAAAAAAAGCTACAACTGCCTGAACACTACACTACACGCTACACTTTACTGCCTGAATCTTAAGCCCAATCACAAGACTTTTTTTATTTTTTGCCAAAGTTGTGCCCTATGACTGGCTAATGGGACTCAAGTTCTAAACCATACCAGCTGTCTTTTCAGCATTTGTACAGGAACAGTACAGTTGTCTGAACACTGGCAAGACGTTGGCTAGATGTCAGCATTAGGTTGGAGACCTAAAATTGTAATTTTTCAGCTACGCCCGTTCACAGTTGCATCTTCATCATCATCAGATATTGTGATGATCTGCACATTTGATTTGGCTAGGATTTTATATGGTCTTGTGGGTCGCATCCACCGGGTCGTGTGACCCGGTGGATGCGCTATGTAGCATCAATGTCTCCTCAGGCCAATCCAGGAGATCACATTTCTTCATTTTACAGAAATTTCACTTTTCTTCATTTTAAAACAACTCTCACTCAAGGTCTGGTCAAGAATGCTGTCTTCAACAGGACCCCAGTGTAAATAACTTCACTTTTGCAGAGATAGACTTGATAAGGATTTGCTTTTAAGGCTTAAGTGGACTATAAAACTCTGAAGTCCAGATTTCCAAAATGGACAGTTCATGTTGATAGCATCCGCCCCACAGGAACTAATGCTCTTAAAAAAATCATAAACTTCTTACACAGACAGATATATGGCCTTCTTCCTTCTGTTGACGGATCCCAAAGACCTAAATAAGTTATCTACAGCTCAACAGTACCTCCTAGTGGATATCTACGGAATGTGTTTCATTGTGTAATCTGACTAAACATTAAAGTTTTCTCCTTCCAGCTATCATCTCCCCAGGACTCTAAGAACACTGAAAATCATCCTTTTGATTACCGACCAGGGTTTGCAATAATTCATTAATCCTTGATTTAAATGTGAGTGCATGTATTAGAAACATGTATTAGGAATGTTTATTTTCATGAGTGTTATTCAAATGAATGTTAATATTTTCAGTAACGGTATAAATGCATGATCACTGAATATTAGCCGAGTCACTTAATTTAGTTAGATTTTATATTGAGCACATAATTTCATAAGAACTGAATGGGTATCAATCCCTGCACGCTATCATTCCCGATAAACCACTCCCTAGGCTACCTTGCATGGGATAATGCCCCTTTTCATTTGATTGGCTGTTCCCAAACAAAGAAATGTTCTCTCATTGGACAAAAGCCATTCAAACTCCTCTTTATGAAAGATGGTTGACCTGTCTTGCTTCGGCCCTGTTTTTATGACCCAGCAGTGCGCTTCAGTAAAATGCACGAGAGCCACCCTGCATGTTAGATGAAGAAGTTACGAGAAAAGAAAAGATCTAGATCGGAAAAAGAACAAAACGTTTTTTGGTTTTCATTTCTCCAGGGTTCTTTGTACTTCTTGCAGTTTTCTTTTGTCTAAATTGTTCTGTGAATCTTAAGAAGTCTTTGTGTGTGAACTTTATCAAATCCTTTGTTAGTTTTCTTGTTTTTCTGGGTAACTGAGGAGAAATCATTCTTTTCTTACGAGCTCACCTTAAAGAGAGTCAAACTCTCAAAATCCTCTTTCCTTCACCTCAGAAGCCATTTTTATCCTAGTTGAATATTTTTCTTAGATTTTTCTGACTTTTCATGCAGCTAAAGTGGACTTTTAATTTTCCTATTTTAAAGTGAACAGAGATTGTGTTTTTGGACTTTCTTTCCGGCCTCATCCACGCCTGACTGAGATGTTCTTCCTTCAGTTTTTTGGGGTCTATTCTGCGGCCAGAGACATCATAAATTCAGACTGGTTGCCAAAAAGACTCTCCACGCTTGCTCCGAGACAGCCGTTACTGCTGCTGTTCGCTGTCTGTCTGTGAGCCCCAGCTAAGTCTACACTTCTTACGGTTGGTTGTGAATATCACGAAGCCTTGCAGCAGTCGCTTCATCCCTGGGTCCAATTTTAAAACCCCAGCCGGCACCGACCCGCTGAACACGTGGACCTACAGCTGTCCGTAAGTGAGATTCCCATTTTCCTATTTGCTGGGTTTAAACGTGATGTCCTAAAAATTTAAATTACAATTGAACATAACCAGTATTTCATGGTACAATTAGTCTCTTAGCCGTGGGACAAAGCTATAAACTGAAGGAAGATTCTTATCCATTTTTAAGTAACCTCCTTTCATTTTTGTAGATTAATTCAGAAGTTCATTTTTAGATAATCAGCTTATGAATTTTTCCCCATAAAATTGTGTTCTGTTTTGTTAGACATTTCAGCCTTCCATTACCGTTGAAACATAAAATCTGGTTTCTCCTTGATTCCACAAAGGTTTAACTCTAGATTTTATGTTCAGGAATCCACTAACAGTTGATGTGATATTAGACACCTGTTGATCATTTGAATCTGTTTATCCATCATTTGAATGCCATATCATGTAACCTGAATGAGTTTAATAAAAGGGTAAATGAGAGAAGTTGAAGCGTTTTCCTTTCGCATATATGTCTCCTAGATCACGGCAGGAAAAGAACTCCCTTAAATTTTGAGACTGATCCATTAAGTAATTGAAGGTACGGAAATTAATTAATTGAAATTAAGTTAATAATACAAGTCGTTCTTTTAGAACTGGTGCCCCCTTTTTACAAGTGTTTTCCTATTTTATTTAGTCAGCGTGGGAGTGACGGTTTAACTCTGTCCCCTCGCACACCCACTATTTAATAAAATAAATAATTCCTGTACCTTATTACACTATATTTTATTAAATTCTGCTGCAGCTACCACTAGGCCACCACTCTCGTATTCTGCAGTGAAATGTTAATCATGACCTTTATTTATTTAGGTCGGCTCTTACAGACTGCAATTATTTTGTTATTCAAGGTGAGAAACACTACTACTAACTTATGATTAGTGGTGCAGTATCCACCCCACTGCCATAAGGTTGTGGGTTCATGGCCAGGTCATACCAAAGACCATATAAAATCCTTGCCAATCAAATATGTGGACGATCAGGATATCAGATGATGATGCGCTGTGGTGACGCCAAAAGGGAGCAGCAGAAAGATTAAAATTTTAGATCTCTGACCTAATGTTGACGTCTAGTCAATGCCTTGCCAATGTGCAAACAACCTGTATAAGATGTATTCTTGATGTAAACTTGGTATGTTGAGCTGATGTTGGTGCTACGTATGGGCGCTGTTGGGGATGGTGCTGCTGCCGTTGATGCAGATGCACTCTGGCTATGGTGGAAGAGACAGTCACTTTGTCAAAGGTTGATGTATCAACACAATAATTTTGGAAAAAAAATGTTTAAAGTGAAAAGCTTTTATAGTGTTGCATTAAAAGAACAGGCAACTTTATTTCTTAATGATGATACCCTAGCTTGCACAGCTCTTCCAAAACTAAGGGTGCTAACCCCTTTGGTCCAGATTTTTGGACTTCAGACCAAAATTGCAGGTGTGAAACCTCCGCTTGACCACAACCCAGGCCACACAACCAAAATCTGGTCCAGCAAAAAGAGATGGTCTCGATTGGGCTCAAACTGAACCTGGTCCAGATTGTTCATATGTGAAAGCAAACTGTATAATAGTTTCAAAGATACTATGTCTGGAAAGTGAAAAAAAAAATGACCCTTAGTTGAACTTGGGCAGATGAAGAGACCTGGTTTTGAATTCAAATATGGTCAGATGTAAGCTTATAAAAAAGTCACTCGCCAGACTTTGGAGTGGATGTGAAAGATCAGGAGAGCAATGCTATGTGAGGAATGCTAGGGATGAATAGATGGATGATAATTTTTATGATGACCTCTTGAGCATTCTAACACTCAAACAGCTTATTATGAAGATGTGAAGTTTTCTCCAACACCAACTTCATTGCAACTTCCAATACGGCCAAAGCTGCAGAAAAGGGTAAAGACGGTGAGTTTGCTCAAAGTTTTTTCTTTTTTGCTGCTGTGCAGTGTGCGTAAGATAAATTTTGTCATCCACAGAGGGAACTCTTGCTCTCAAGTTCCTGTGCAGCGATCAGACATATTTTTAAAGTATGTGTTTGTCACGAGCTGGGTTCTGGAGGTTCTGCCGGACCCAGTATCGTGGCCCCTTCTCTGTAATTGTGTATTCATTTGTTGTATTTTTGTATGCTTCTTTGAGTTGTTTTACTGCTTTCTATTTTCTTTGTTTATATTTCAGCTTGTTTTGGCTATGTCCTGTTTCTTACAGCACTGTTTATTATGGTACCTACAGGTGATACAATAAGCAAAAACATTGCTATAAAAGACTCCATCTTCATAAAGAACACAGATGAGAAAGAGGTCATTGAAAGTGTTAAATCGTTTAAAATTAAATCCTCTAGGGATTGTGATGGTATTGGCATGCTTTTAGTCAAAACTATCATTGAATGCGTAGTGAAGCCACTGATGTATATCTGTAACCTGTCTCTCCAAACAGGTATATTTCCCAATGAAATGAAAATAGCCAAAGTAATTCCGATATACAAGACGGGTGACAGAGGGGAATTTTTCGAACTATAGGCCTATTTCACTATTGCTGCAATTTTCTAAGATACTCGAAAAAATATTCTGTGAGAGAACTGAAAACTTTATAATGAAGAATAATTTATTGTGTGAGCAGCAATATGGGTTCAGACACAAGAGGACAACTGCATTTGCTCTAATGGAATTTATAGAAAAAAATATCAACTGCTGTAGAAAATAAAGAGTATTCAGTTGGGGTATTCCTGGATCTTAAAAAAGCATTTGATACAGTGGATCATAAATTATTGTTAAAGAAACTACCAAATTATGGTATTGTGGGGTAGCACTGTCCTGGTTATGTAGTTACTTAAAGAACAGATATCAGTATGTATGTGTTGGTAGCAAAAACTCACAGTTACTGAAGGTTACTTGCGGAGTCCCACAGGGTTCAGTTTTGGGGCCATTGTTATTCAATATGTATATAAATGATATATGTAAAATTTCGGAAAAGATGGATTTAATATTGTTTGCAGATGACGCTAATTTATTATGCAGTGGAAGCAATTTGAAACAACTTTTGGATATACTCGGAAAGGAATTAGGAAAGCTCAAACTGTGGTTTGATTCAAACAAATTAACACTCAATTTAAGTAAGACAAAATTTATAATTTTTAACAATCATCACAACAACTCAGTATCTAAACTCAGTGTAAATGGTGTAGAGATTGAAAGGGTATCCGAAATTAAATTATTTGGAGTAATAATTGATAAACTGTGTTGGAAGTCACATATTAATTATATTAAAGGTAAAATATCCAAATCAATTGCAATACTACACAGAGTGAAATACTTGCTGAATCAACCCACACTATATATTTTGTATTATTCATTAATACTCCCATACATGACATATTGTACTGAAGTATGGGGAAATACAGTACATATAAAATAAACATATATCCAGTCTTTATGTTTCAGAAGAGAGCTATTAGAATGATAAACAAAGATGCTTACAGGGAATCGACAAACCCACTTTTTCTTAAATTAAAAGCTCTCAAGTTGAAAGATCTGGCTGATTTTAAAACTGCAGTAATCATGTTTAAAGCAAAGAATCTATCACTGCCTGCAAATATCCAAAAGTTGTTCCAAATAAGGGAGAAACAATATAATTTCAGAGGAACATGTATATTTCAAAAACCTTCAGTGAGACCTACCACCAAGCAACACTGTGTCTCAGTGCAGGGAGTCAGACTGTGGAACGTTTTTGGACCTGAATTAAAATCATGTACAACGCTTGGACAATTTAAACAAAAACTAAAGGAAGAAATACTCCAAACATACTGTAGATATGTAAATACGTACAATAAAATAGAAAAATTAAATAAGATGCTTCAGATGCACATGTGCTAAAAACCCTAAAATTTTCTTTGGCGGTGCCTTATTAAAAATATCCTTCAGTGACTTTTGAGTATAAAAACATTGTCTTGCTGTCATGAGAGCAGGACAGTCAAGTAAAATGTGCTTTATTGATAAAAAACCTCAGCAAAACTGACAAGATGGTGGGGCTTCACCTTTTAATAAAAAGCTGTGTGTAAGCCTTGAGTGGCCAATACAGCATCTAGTGTACACTATCTCATCATGTCAGTTTTGAAAGTGATGCAAGTGTCTATGGCTTATGGCAGGTTTAATATCATGCAGTTTATTTGCAGTACGTGTGGAGAAAGGGATAGGTGACCCAACGAGCTGAATGACACAAGGCTTTATTCTTTCTCCAACAACGTAACAGCAAACAGCGAAACTGTGCTCACGGGTCTCTCTGCATTCCCTTTTATATCTTTATTCCCATGCATGGAGACCCGAAGCTTCCGACCATCATACACTGTTGTTTAACAAAGGAACGTGTGGCACATTAACATAACATACACCGGTGCCGCTATCAGACCTTTCTTCTCGCCACGGCTTCGGTCATTCTTACTCTCCCCGGGGGGGCGCATAGAACCACAGTCCCGTCTGATGCCCCCCCCCCGGTGACATCTCTTCATTTGGTCCATTGTCCTCCTCTTTCTCCCTGCCTCTCTGGGTGAAGAAAACCCCCACACCGTGCCCCCACAATACATATAAATATATGTCCAACACACAAATATATCCATACATTATGAATAAATAATGACTACAAAAACCTGAATGTATACATGCATAATGACAGTCAGTTAAAACAGGCACAGTCCATCTCTAAGTGAGTAGGCAAATATTTTTTAAACAAACTGAAATAAGTTATTGAGCAAGTATGGAATGGTAAACTATTCCAATCAGAGGGGGCTTTAAACATAAAAGCTCTTTTGCCTATTGATTTTTTTTAACTAGAGGGATGACAAAGTGAGGCTGAGAGGAGTCTCTAAAATTATAATTTGATGAAAACTGTATGAGATGTTCCTTCAAGTAAACAGGATAATTAAAATGAAAACATTTGAAAATAAAAAGGAGCCAGTGGATTTGTCTTCTCACCATTAGAGATGGCCATCTCAATGATTTGTACATAAAGTAATGATGAGTGAAAAAGGAACAACCAAGAACAAACTGACTGTCTATTATAAGCTGCATTAAGTGAAATTAAGTTTGATTTAGCTGCATTTTGGAATATATCACAGTAGTCAAAAACAGAAAGTATTAATTGAGATGATAGTTTCAAATGAGTTCGACAAGAAAAACACATACGGGAGCGATGGAGATTGGTGAATCTTAAATGATTTTTTTTTTTTTTTTAAGAATGTGTAATTTAAATGATAATTCAGGATCAAGCCAGACACCCAAAATTTAAATTTATCAACATTGACAAGTCCATTCCCATCTTTGGTATTTATAATAAAAGGGGAAATTGTCTGTTTCAGTTTTTGTTTAGTTCCAAATAACACCACAAAATTTTGTTTTATTGAGTACAAGTCGATTATGTTCAAACCATTCTTGTATTAAATTAAAATCTTCCTGTAAAGACTTTTGCACTCCTGCGATATTTTATATATGACTGTATCACCTGCGTAAAGTTGTGTTGCATTTATCTAGAATAGATGGTAAATTATTTATGTATATGGTAAAAAGAAGTGGTCCTAAAGCTGAGCCTTGTGGCACACCTCTTTGCTGAACAAAAACATCAGATTGATTAGCATTAATGAAAACACATTGTTTTCTGTTAGGGAGATATGAGCTGAACCAGAGAACTGCATTGTGACAGAAGCCAATGGCATAAAGTTTATCCAGAAGGAGATAGTGATCTACAAGATCAAATGTTTTTGTTAGATCAGTGAATATGTCTCCACTAATTTCACTTTTATCGGCAGCAGTATAAATAAAATTAGTAAATTTGAGTATTGTTGTACTGGCAGAGTAGTTGAACCTAAAGCCATAGTGAAATGGGGTTTGAATCTTATTAATATTGAGATAGTGTGAGAGCTGATTATAAATTAATTTTTCAATTACCTTTGACAATGAACATACAGTATGATTGAAATAGGTCGATAGTTATCAGGATCAAGTTTATCGCTTCTTTTATGCAGTGGATTAATTCATGCACATTCTTAAATGGTAGGAATCTCACAGTAAGACAGGGAGAGATTAAATAAGTCAGTAAGTGGATACATAAGAATATGAGAGGCTACTTTAATAAATCTGTTTTCAATTCCATCAAGTCCTTGACTACTACTTGAATTTAACTTGTTAAATGTATCATAGACTTCTACAGGCAAAATTTTCCAGAAAGAAAAGAAAGCATGACAAGGATGATTATCAGAACTGTCAGGTGTTATGTAAGGGTCAAAAATTCTAGTAGAGAAAACAGAGTAGAAATGCTGACTGAGAGCTTGAGCGATGGAAAGAGAATCCTGTAGTATTGTATTACCTACTTTAATATGTTGTATTGAATGCTTGTCAGACTTGCCAAGTACATTTTTATTCCTTTTTTTTCCTTCAAAACAGCTTAGGATCATTAAAATGAGTACTTAAAGATTCTTTATAATAATCAGCTTTGGCATTCCGAGTTTTGGTTTTACTTAAATTTCTTAAATACCTGTGTATTTGCCAGTCACAATTATCCTTCGTCTGACGATATTTAGACCAAGCCTTGTCTCTTTGCCTGAACAGACTGGTGAGGTCAGGAGTGATCCACGGGAGATGTTCACCCCGACCTTAACTTTCTTCCAAGAAGCATGTTTGTTTACTACCTCAATGAATTCTGAATTAAAAAAATCCCAGGCCTCTTGAACAGTAGGCATTAGTTGATACCGGTCCCAGTTAATTCCAATTAAATAATTAATAAACAAATCAGGATTAAGGATTTTAAGAATTGTCTAATTTTAATTAAGTTAGGTGGTAATTTCTGTAATTTTATCTTCCATATACCATGTAACAACTGCATGATCACTGAAGCAATTGGGCAAAACACCAGCTCTTATAAATCTATTAGGGTGTTGAGACAAGAATCCAGTCAAGCAATGACTGTGATCCAGCAGTTATTCTTGTTGGCTCATTAATTAGCTGAGTGACATTTACATCAGAAATTTTTTTTTTTAAATTTTTCAGAAGATTTATCTAACCAATTTTTATTAAAGTCACTTAACAAAATAATTTCACAAGTATGAGAAATGGAGTTAATAGTAGAAATCAGACAAAAGACTTCACAAGGGCAGAAGGTAGCCTATAAATGCTGCCAACAGTCAAACATATATTTGCATGAAGGGTCATTTTAATAAAAATACCCTCAAAATGCAAAGGTCCAGCAGCAGGTGAGACTAGTTCTGAGACATAATTAGAGGAGACATACAGTAAATGGCAACACCTCCACCCCTGGAATGTCTATCAGATCTAAATAAAATATAATCTTTAAGATAAATATCATCATCTGAAATATTATTGTTGAGCCATGTTTCAGAAAGTGTAATAATGTAACCCAGGTACGCAGTAAATCAATTTTTAGAAAAAGACTCCTAATATTCACATGAATAATTTTTATTCCTTTATATCTATCCAATGTAAAAATGAGAGACAAACTGCACCGTCACTGAATAAACTTAGATTGGTGTGCATCAATATTCAACAAAAATAAGGCTATGTGATTCCTTACATACAAAAAAACACGAACGCACCGACAAACAAAACACAAAAGACAGGAATAGCCCAGCAACCCCAGACATAAAAAACCAGGGCGTCTCTGTGAGTAGGCTTAAATACACAATAAGTTAAATGATAAATGATGATAAATGATAAGTAGACTCATTGCTCAGTCTGCATTAGAAAAACAGAGAAAAATAAAATAAATTGAAGCTCATAGAGAAAAAAACAAAAACTAACAAGTAGCTTCATACAAATGCCACCAGGAGGCAGTAATGATCAAAGTCAGTCATATTCTAGCCATCCATCCATCTATCCATCTTCTTCCGCTTAATCCTTTTCGGGTCGCGGGGGAGAGACAGACAACCATTCACTCTCACATTCATACCTAAGCCATCACACTGAAATATCCATGAGGAAGATAAAATTGTCCAATCAGCTTCAAACTGAAAATGTACACAAAAATACCAGCTGAGGAAAACTGATCAAATGGGGACAGGTCAAGTGGACCCCTGACCAACTGAGCACCCCATGTGAGCACCCCAAGTGGACCCTGGAATCCAATCTGTACAAGTACATTTTCAATCCAGTGATTTACAAACTGGTTCAGAGCTTTCTAAAGCCTCATTCAGAACATTATAGTCCCACATACCTATTCTGTGGATTTTTATCTGGGAGCAGCCAGCGGTGGAGAAGAAAAGTCTTTTGAAAGTAGAAACAGAGCCAGAACCTTCTCTGGGTCAGCTTAGTTGTCATCTTACATGTATTTTTACACTTCTTAGTGACCAGGAAAAGTCTTTCCAACAGTTTTATGCACATTCTTCTTCTTCTTCTTCGTGTTTACAAATCACTGTAATGACTGGCGCCTAGCGGCTGCCCCGGCCTTGGATGCGCTCTGCAGAGCATGCCCAAATGCCAAGTCACGTTTCGTTACCTTGTATTCATACATGTGTAATGACAATAAAGTTGAATCTCATCTCATCTCATCATCTCACTGGATTGAGAATGTACTTGTACCTATACAGATTGGATCCCGGGTCCACTTGGGGTGCTCAGTTGATCAGGGGTCCACTTGACCTGTATCTCATCAAATAAATGGTTATACGGTTATAATTTTGACAGAAACTAAGTTAATGAAGATCAAAGGAGCTCAGGCCACCAAAGGAAACAATGTTTTTCACTTAGGGGAAGACAAAGGTAGAAAAGAAGTTTCTGCATCTTTATGACAGCTGCAACATTGTTTACCTTTTGTTCTTATTAAAGACAAAAATAGAAAGCGGTAGAAGATGAATGAATGAATGAATGTTTTTACCTTCTTTTCACGATTTGACTGTTTCACTGCAACCTTTGTCAGACGAAGGCTGCAGCCGATTACATCACTGCCTTCAGATGATTCTTTGATTCCAACCAAACGAAGATTAGAACATTGGCTTCGGTTCTCCAGGTCATCAACTTTGTCCATGAGGGAGGAGTTGTCCTCCAGTTGTTTAATACACGCAGTTGATTCATGTATATCGTGTTCATTAGCGGAAACACACTGCTCCATTGTAGAGCCTTGATATCTCAGCATTGATAGAGTTCTGAATGCTGGTTAAGATCACTTGAATGGAGTCCATTTTTGCATCAAAATGAGTCAGCATATTGGTCTTAATCTGGTTAATGCTTCACCCAGAGATTTTAAAGAAATATGAAATGCCTCCATTATGGTGGGCAACCAATTATACTCAGCTCAAACGACGAGTAATGATTAACAGTTGTTCTTAATCAATACAATGAGCCAAGAACAATTCAATTCAATTCAGCTTTATTTATAATGTGCCACATCACAACAAAAGCCGTCTCGTGGCGCCACAGTGCAGAAAAAAAAAAACCACACAGTCACAGAAAGACCCAGCAATCAGACGATCCCCTATGAGCAAGCACTAAGTGACAGTGGAGAGGAAAAACTCCCATTTGGAAGGAAGAAACCTCTAGCAGAACCAGGCTCAGGGAGGGGCAGTCGTCTGCTGCGACTGGCTGGGGGTGAGGGGATGGGGAGGATGGAAAGGACAGACATAAAGAACATAGCAGTAAGATGCCAAGTACAATATTGGAGATCAACCAGCAGTATGGCTCAGATAACAATAGAACAAGGGTGGGGTTAAGAGACACAAAAACCCTCCTTAAATGTAAGCTATATTAAAAAGGAAGGATTTTACCCTGTTCTTAAAAACAGAGACCGAGTCTGACTCCCGGACCCAGAGTGGTAACTGGTTCCAGAGAGAAGGGGCTTGGTAGCAGAAGGCTCTGCCTCCCACTGTACTTTTGGAGATTCTGAGCACCACAAGTAAGCCAGCATTTTGGGAGTGTAATGCTCTATTAGGATGGTAAGGTAATATCAGATCTTTTATATATTGGGGGGCCTGATTATTAAGAGCTTTGAAAGTAAGAAGAAGGATTTTAAACTTGATTCTAAATTCTATGGGAAGCCAATGGAGGGAGGACAGAACCGGGGAAATATGATCTCTTTTTCTAGAACCAGTTAAAACTCTAGCAGCAGCATTTTGAATCAACTGAAGATTTTTTAATTTATTAAATTTAATTTTTTAATTTTTTAAAAAACACAACTTTTAAAGAGAAGCAACTACAAAAGCTATGAAATGGAATTAGGCAGACATGAGCCTGAGACACATCCACTCACGCTGCCACCATCTTGATTGGTATTTAGTATCATCAATTAACCTAACATGCATCTCTTTGGATTGTGGGAGGAAATCAGAGCACCTGGAGTAAAGCCACACAGCACATGCAAACTTCACACAGAAACGTTCCTACTGCTGCCAGCCTTGGAAATCGAACGTGGTACCTTCTAGCTGTTGGGCAATAGTGCTAACCCCTGTACCACCATGCTGCCCCGTACCTCTGTGCAAGAAATGCAGTTTAATTATTAAAAATACAGTATTTCACTTGGTGATAAAAGCAACTTGTTAAAGTCTACAAATTATTTTAAATTTACTTACAGTTCCACATCAATTATCAATCCTAACCACCTAAACAGACTCACCACACCATACAAACTAATGGGTCAGTTTTGGGCCATCTGACACCCCTGGACTAGACCGTAAAAATAGCCCATAGACCAATTTTCACATCTCCTGTGCAACATATATGTCACACTGTACAGCCCCTGGTAATATACTGAGAACTCTTGCACTTTGGAGAAATTAATTCAACTAGAAATACTAAAACAAACAAAGCATACTTCTCACACAGTGGGAGCAGTCCAGTTAAACCAGAATAACCCAATCAACCATTCTATTGTGCTGCTACATGAAAAATTTGATGATTTCTAATGAGTAGCGATGATGGACTATAGAGCGGCCGCCTGACAGACAAAAGCGTCGCAGCGCAGGTCGAAGGTCAAGCACCATCTCTGAGGTTGTCTGCCTCTCTCGTGTGTTTGTCACCCCATGAGAAGAGAGGCATACATATCGTCATGGCTTTGTACTTTTCAGCCTGAGCATATGAGATCGTGATTACAGCGCACAACACACAGATAAGAGAGGAGAGAGGGCTTTGAGATAAGGTGTCAACATTTACTGGAGATGGAAAGAAAGCTTTAAGGGCTAAATGAAGGCAAAATATGCAATTGCTTGGGGAGGTGCCACCTCCGCATCCACTCCTCTGTCACAGAGTGAGGGAACCAGCATCACAGCATCAGCATACAAACACCTCGGTAATGAAGCAGCAGCAGTCCTGGGCTCTAACCACACAAACCCATGCATCTCCCCCATGCATTATTCACCGCACCCAGCCATTTTACCGCCCAGCGCACCCGGCAAAGATTGGTTCCACTTTTTATTTATCTGTTTTTCATCCCCACCCTCCTTTCCCTCCTCCTTCCTTTCCGCAGCTTTTCAATTAAATTAAGGGAAGCGCGACACTAAATCCATGCAGCAGAGGCTGCCCACATGACAATTAGACTGTCAGCTAGACAGAGAGAGGGAGAGACAAGATAGCAGGACAGCCTAGGTAGGCTGGCTGAGCTGAACGGCTCATTTTGAGAAGGGAACCGCAGTCCAGATAATGGAACCAAGACAGGCAGTAATTCTATGCGATCAAATTCTACTGGTGGATTCTCATTTACGGCCAGTTTTCAATATTCAATATGGATAGCTTATAGAATATAGATAATAGAGTGAATATAATAATCATGGCTAGAAATTACTATTTTATAAATATACCATTGTTAATAATAAGTGGATTACATGTTAGGTAAAATCTTTGTGACTAATTTCCGTGGATTAAGACCAACCTAAAAATCACCCAGAAATCTGGCATTGGAGCCAATACTTGGATGCCACAGGTGCACTTAATGAGGTTAATAAAGTGCAGTCTGATTAGAGACTGTCTCTCATGTGTGTTAAGAGAGAGATGTGATTCACTTTACTGGGCAACAGGAAAGAGCAAACATTTGCCTGTTCAAATTGAAACCAATAGGATAACATAAGGAAGGCAGAGTAGAAATGACAGAAAAGGAACTTTAAAAAGGTATTGTAAATCAGTCTCAATTGTCCCATCTTAGAGCTAATTTAGCTGGTATATTGTTTGCAACCCATCAACAATCTCACGATATCTCAGTGCCCTGTTATGATCTCTGTAGCTTGCTTATTTGGTTTTTTTTTAATACTTTCTAGTAGCATCAAAAGCAGTTGTAAAGACTAGGAAAATACTTGCTTCTTTAAGCAGTATTTGGATTTTTTTCCCCTATTTCCTCTTTAGCAAAAGTCCAAATTCAGCAGAACACTAATCCAAATATTAAAAAAATAAATAATGAAAACAAAAAAGTCTGCACAGTTAAACATCTCCACATAAACTATCTGCTTAGTCTACATTGCCTATTCATTGCACCCTGCTTTTAATGCATCGCTGTTCAATTAAACATTAACTGATTACAATTAGATTTTTAAACTTCCATTTCTGGCATTGATTAAACTCCTAAAAACTCATCTCTTTTAATCAGAATTACCCATTTAGAAGTTTAGTCTCCTCGTGCCTTTAAATGGCTTTGATCCAATTCCACTCCAACGCCTTCTTAAGTATGCAATGATCTATAAATATGTAAATCTTCCCCCACTTCCATCTGCTCTGCTGGTTTAGCTCAAGTACAAGCTACCCACTCCTCAACTTCGAGTTCGATCAAGCACAACAGGGCACAGGGCACAGTTTCAGGTTGTGTTGTTGGAGTAATGATCCAAATATTTTTAAACCAGAAGCTGATCCTGTAGAAGAGTAATTTGTCCAACGTGGTCCGCAGCAGGGTAATGCATTTTATTTATCACTTTCCCCCCACATTTGTTAAACACCCTGGTCCACCAATTTTTTGTGGAAGATACACACAAACATATACACGTATATAAAGCGACTTTCATATGATTTATGATTTATTTTTGGAATTATGTTAAATAATGTCTGCAGGAAAAGTCAAGAATCTTCCAAACCTGTACAATAAAGTGAATAAAAATTAACATACCATTATATCTTTTGGAGTATAAAGGTTTATGCAACCACTAAATGTGTAGAAGGTGTAATTTCATGTAGACATACTGTAGATCAATACTGCAAAGAAACAAGCAGAGATTTTGCTGACAACAAAATCACTTTTAAAAATGTGGTTTGTGCTACAAGTGCTCATCACATTAAGCTACTATGGCCTCAAGCATAATAGATGTAATGTGGGCTGTATTTCTGTAATGGATCTGGGTGAGCATGATACCATCTTGTTCTGTGTTGCTCTTTGTATTGCATAACAGTGGAGATGATTGTAGACTTCAGGAAAGTCACTACTCCTCTGCCCCCCCTCACCCTCTCAGGCTCTCCCATCACCACTGCTGATTCCTTCCGCTTCCTAGGCACTACCATCACCAGGGACCTCAAATGGGAGCTGACCATCAGCTCACTCATCAAAAAAGCCCAGCAGAGGATGTTCTTCCTGCGGCAGCTGAGGAAGCTCAAGCTACCCACCAAGATGTTAGTGCAGTTCTACACAGCCATCATCGAGTCCATCCTCACCACCTCCATAACCGTGTGGTACGCAGGAGCCACTGCCAGGGACAGACTAAGGCTGCAGCGCGTCGTGCGCACTGCTGAGAAGGTGATCGGCTGCAAGCTCCCATCTCTCCAGGATCTGTACATCTCCAGGACCCGGAGGCGTGCTGGCCGGATCATAGCCGATCCCTCACACCCTGGTCACGTACTGTTTGCCCCCCTCCCCTCTGGTAGAAGACTTCGGTCCATCCAGACTAAAACCTCCCGTCACATGAACAGCTTCTTCCCCTCTGCCATTAGACTGCTGAACACTAAGTGACCATGTGTGACCGTGTGTCTCGTGCACCATGTGCAGCAGCTCAACCAGACTCATGTCAATCATCACTGTTTTCTTCCTGCATTACCGACTGCACTATATAGTTCTCCACAGTATCTGCTGCTGGCTAATATATATTTTAACTGTTGACCAGTATCACTTAATCTTATCCTACACTTTATTACATGTATAGTTTATTTCTCTTATCCTATCATGTTTAATGTTGCAGCATTGTACCGAGACAAATTCCTAGTTTGTGTACTACATGAACAATGGCAATAAACCTGATTCTGATTCTGATTCTGATTCTGAACCTTCTCTACAGGAGGGATTGGCTGCAGTTGGCCGATTGCCCACACCTGTGGGTAATTACTGGTCCATGCAGGATTGTCACATGGTAAACCCTGTTCTGATGGCTGCTGTGAACTAAGAGAATCTATTCTAAGTTCTATCACTCCTGCTCACCTTTTGCTCTGCCCCCTTGTTCCTAGGAAAACCTGTCTGTCTGCCAGCCTGACGACTACCATCCTTGACTCTGGCATGCTTACCCAGCAACAAGCCTCTCATCCCTTTGCTCTGGATCTCTCACCTGGACTCCTCCATCTCCTCTGGAAAGGAATAGACACAAATAAGAACTATATTCACCATCACAAGTTCCTAACTGCCTCCTCACTTCGGGATTAGCTCCCCTCAGTGCTCCACCTGTGGAGAAAAACCCATCTGGATCCAGACACTCAGAAAAACCCCAAGGAAGGAACTCTACTTAATCGAATGAACGCCAAACAAACTCCCACCTCTGGTCCTCCCTGGCCCGTGACCTAAGTGTTGGAAACCCTCATCTGCCATATGCTCCCAGGCTCTAAGTAAGAACTCTTTTCTGCAAATACTAATTTTTACTCACCTCCTTGTAAGACTCCAGTCACTCATCCTCTCCTTCTCCTTCCTCTACAAAAGTAAAACCCCATGGTGCATGTCCAATACTGTAGGAGTGGGGCAAAAAGTGATGCAGTGTAGTATCATGATACTTTGTGTCCACGATACTGTATCGATTCAGAATCACCAGTATTACAGGTGCATCTCAATAAATTAGAATGCCAACAAAAAGTTAATTTATTTAGGTAATTCAGTTAAAAAAATAAACTTCTATATTATATAGAGTCATTACACAGAGAGTGATCTATTTCAAGTGTTTATTTATTTTAATTTTGATGATTATGGCTTACAGCCCATGAATACCCCAAATTCAGCTTCTCAAAAAATTTGAATATTACATAAAATTAATTAAAAATAGTTTTTTAATACAAATGTTGGCCGACTGACAAGTATGTCCATGTACACACTCAATACTTGGTTGGGGCTCCTTTTGGATTAGTTACTGTATCAGTGTAGCGTGGCATGGAGGTGATCAGCCTGTGGCACTGCTGAGGTGTTATGAAGGTCCAGGTTGCTTTGATAGTGACCTTCAGCTCGTCTGCATTGTTGGGTCTGGTGTCTCTCATCTTCTTCTTGACAATCCTCCATAGATTTTCTATGGGGTTTAAGTCAGGAGAGTTTGCTGGCCAATCAAACACAGTGATGCCATGGTCATTAAACCAGGTTTTGGTACTATTGGCAGTGTGGGGGGTGCCAAGTCCTGCTGGAAAATGAAATCAGCTTCTCCATAAAGCTTGCCAGCAGAGGGAAGCATGAAGTGCTCTAAAATTTCCTGGTAGATGACTGCGCTGACTTTGGTCTTGATAAAACACAGTGGACAAACACCAGCAGGTGAAATGGTTCCTCAAATCATCACTGACTGTGGAAACTTCACAGTAAACCTCAAGCAACTTAGATTCTGTGCCTCTCCGCTCTTTCTCCAGACTCTGGGACTTTGATTTAGAAATGAAATGCAAAATTTACTTCAATCTGAACAGAGGTCATCTGCTGGTGTTTGTCCACTGTGTTTTATCATGACCACAGTCAGCGCAGTCATCTACCAGGAAATTTTAGAGCACTTCATGCTTCCCTCTGCTGGCAAGCTTTATGGAGAAGCTGATTTCATTTTCCAGCTGGACTTGGCACTCCCCACACTGCCAGTAGTACCAAAACCTGGTTTAATGACCATGGCATCACTGTGTTTGATTGATCAGCAAACTCTCCTGACCTAAACCCCATAGAGAATCTATGGAGGATTGTCAAGAGGAAGATGAGAGACACCAGACCCAACAATGCAGACAAGCTGAAGGTCATTATCAAAGCAACCTGGACCTTCATAACACCTCAGCAGTAACACAGGCTGATCACCTCCATGCCACGCCACATTGATACAGTAATTAATCCAAAAGTACTACTACTTTAGTACTACTTGGGTTAGTACTACTAATCCAAAAGTACTACTACAGCTTCGCTGTCGAACAGCCAGGTACAGGAAATCTTTCCTGCCACATGCAATTTCACTGTACAATAACTCACTATGATGTTGTATTCTGGTCATAATAATGCTGCCACACTGCACCTTACAGTCTAACTGGTACATCACATTTCACTCTGCTCCTGATAGTCCTTCTTTGTACAATGGGATGATTCATGTGTTTATACGGGTCATCATATATCAAGCTATGATGTATATAGGTTTTATAGTCGTGTTAGTTTTTACTTTCCATGGTTAATCCCTTTGTCTCTCATGTGTGTGTTTCAGTTGCTTGGTTGTCTACTGTCGTGCTGCTGTTACACTGTAATTTCCCAGTTTGGGATCAATAAAGTACATCTATCTATCTATCTATCTATCTATCTATCTATCTATCTATCTATCTATCTATCTATCTATCTATCTATCTATCAAACTCTCTCTCTCTCTCTCTCTCTCTCTCTCTCTCTCTCTCTCTCTCTCTCTCTCTCTCTCTCTCTCTCTCTCTCTCACATGTTTCACAACATTTGGAACAAAACTGCAGGACTTGATTTCACAGTACAGGACCTGAATTGCTTTCTATACGTGCTGTTTTCTTTTAAAATCTTCTTGCCTGCCTCAGGGACTACAGATGGAAATTAGTGAGAATGCTATAATCTGGTAGAGAGCATCTTTACCCTGTGTTTAATGTTTTTTGTGTACATTTTTGTCCCTAACAAATAAACCAATAAACTATAATTATAACCTTTTGTGGAACAGATGGATGGACATCATCATAACATAATCCCCCTTTGGTCTTCAACTGGTGAGGGATAATAATAAATAAAATGATGACCTCGTCCTCTCTGCTATTTATTCTTAACTGTATTGAAGTCCTTGTATCAATAAGATTTTCAGATTGTCTGTTTTTATTGGCCTGAAAAACAAGTGAAGACAATTGATGCAAATTGGACACTAAATGAATACTGAATGAAACATATTTATAAGAAAATTATCCACTAAATAACTGTAACAACCACAGTGCAAAAACAATGTAAAAATGTACCACAAAATGTTGCTAAATTTGTGTAAAAAAGCATTGCATTGTTAGGGCCAACCCTTCAGACTAAATGTGTAGTGTGTTATTTAATTCTATACTTGAACTGACTTAAACTGACAAAAGAATTTATCTGTATTGCATTCTTGATACAGAAAGTTGACAACAGAAAAGATAGCAATGTGAAAAGAGATACACACAGGACATGTACAATTAAAACGTTAAACTATGAGCAACATCTAGCAAAAAGTTAATGAAAGTTCTACTGCTGAAGTCTCTGACTTTTTTCTTTTTTATGTTGGCTGGGGGTAATACCCTTCATCAGAGAGGAAATAGTCAATGAACTTTACAGTTAAGATTTTAAACAATACAAAATCATCAGTACACTATATTAGTAGTGGTTTAGACATGGCTGCAGCCCCTGTCCACACTTTGTGTTTCAGTTCTGACCCATTTATCACGTTTGGTGTGAATCCCCTCTGTGTTTGTTCAGCCCCGCCCATCCTGTGCCGCTTGATGGCCTTGATGGTGCTCACCTGTTTTGCTTTGTCTTGATTGCTCCCCTCTCTATCTATGCGCATTTTCAGTCTGTGTCCTTTGCTGCGTCTTATGTTAACATCACGTTCGTTTATACCACGCCATTTGGAATTATTATTTGTCTCTCCACGTTGTCTGGTTTATTATTTCATTTCACTTCTGCCCTCGCGCAGTGTTAGTTTCTGCTGCTAGTAAATCATGGTTTACCAGATTTTCCCGGCAACTGGGTCTTCCGCTCCTTCTTTTCCCCACAGGGGCAAACACTTCTATGACAATATTGTTGTATTTGACTGCATAGTCAAGAAAGGAAGTGTGAACACATGGGTGACATGATGAAATAGTGAAAAAAAAAAAAAAACAGTACACAGGATATCATATAGAGAGCTTATAGGAATATCAAATCTATCCAATGACTCTGCTGTGTGTTACATGTACTTTCATATGACATGGACTGACAATGAAGAATAAAAACTGACATGTGAGCTAATTTCACTAGCTGACACCTGGTGCACGTGTGTGTTTCTTTGCGTTTCTGGTTAAATGTGTCCTTAAAAATGTGGGACTGCAAGCTGTCTGCAGCCACAGGTAAAGTGAGGTTCCGTCGGAAACAATTGGGAGTCAGAAGTCATTTCGGGGAGACTGCTGTTCCTGAAATGAGCATAGACACAACCCAAACCAAGCAATTAAGGAAAAGGTCAAGCTGAATAGATAGTCTCCCATTTTATGAGAGAAAAGAAGCACACACACTCATGTAATAAGTAGTGCTGGAATGAAAGCCCACACACATACCCATACAGTACACATGCTATAAGCGTATGTAGATTCAACGACACACATGAGAGCACACTTAACTGCACAAAGACACCCATCAGTCCAGATTTTAAAGCCAGCGTCCCATGTCGGAGGGTAGTTAAGATGGTGACATTTCACCAAAGGGCCTTTTAATGAGATGTGAATGGTGTAAGTGAAGCAGAGAAGGGGATCCTGCTGCATGCAGCAGCATCATTTACAGCAGACTGGAAGGGGATGGCAGACTCGGAACCCTTCTCTAAACGGTTGCAGAGACAAGCAGCAAGGAGGAGTAAGTGGGTTAACTCACAATATAGGAAGAAGAATACGAAAATGAGCCACTGTGAGGGAAAAAAAGGAGAAAGGGAGGGAGAAGTACCGATAGGGAATGGAGAGACACTCAGCTGAATAAGAACACAGAAAAGTCATAACCCAGATTCAATTAAAGTCTGAATGCTGTTCTACTGGTGTAATATTATACAGCTGAGAGTGGTTTCATATTTCAAACAAAGGCCACGTGTCAGCGTCATTTATGATCTCCCTCACACACTTACGTACTTCCCTACACTACATATAGAGAAAATTGTTTTCTATCACTCCACTAGAATAAGAATAGGAAAAAGAAACAAAAGAAGTAATTGCTTCAACAGCAAGTGTGTCCCTACAAGATATTGACAGAGAGAGAGAAGAGAGACAGTACTCTGTCAGCAGGAGTTTAGGAGGGCTGACTGACAGCCTATTTGTTTGGAATGATGAAGATATTTCCATCCAGGCAGCCATTTGTGGTGTTAGTGCCTAGGACAGCCTGTCAAATCTGCTTTAGCTCTCTGTCCTGTCTGCACACTGCTGCCATCACACATACACACAAAGTGCCTGCTTCCCCACAGGCCACAACAGGTGTGCATCTGCGCAACTGCAGTGATGTGCTTTTTCCTTCTGAAAGAAAGAAAGAAAAGCGCAACTGCTTTCGGTGCACCATTACAAGCACGTCACCTCTGGGCTGAATTATTGAAGGCTACGCACACATGTGTGCACAGAGGAAACGCATTTTATTCACCTTTTCTTTGTCACTGCGACTCGCCAGTGGCAAAGCATTACGTGAGCAACAGGGGAGCAGGTAGGTGATTTCATTGTAGTTAGCAGGCTGAGTGCTGCTGCAGCAGCATTAACAGAAGCTAATGCAGTTTGTCAAACAGCACACATCCTTCAGCTGTGTAGCAGCAGGAAATAGAGTTGAACCCATAATGACACAGTGGACTATAAAACAGATGCTCAGGGGCAACAATACCACAGAACCCTGAGTCATCAGAGACTGGACGTCTGTCACAGATGCACACGTGCACTTGTGAGCAAGACAAACATGCGCAACTACTCATACACACACTAATTTTCTCTTTCCACATAGTTATTACTTCATGAGCACAAAAGTGGCTTTTGGGGAGACTTGAGGCAGAGCGCTGAAGACACACACACACACACACACACACACACACACACACGCACACACGCACGCAGTCTGTGCCTCCCTTCCTCTTCCGCAGTACAAGCATTAAGTGGCGTAGGGGAGACTGTGAACTCTGATTGAACTCGGGGTAGAAGAGAGGTGAGAGGCAGTGCCACTCACGTGCACACATGTTTAAAAAACATGCACAACAACTACTACAACACTGTAACAAACATTTTGTGACCATCTACAAATGTGCAGAATATTTCCAGGAACAACACACATATGGTGATTAACAGGCCGAATCCTACGTCTGGGAGTTTATGTTAAACTGAGAAAACACACATTTGGTCGTGCGTGCATGCGCGCGCGTGCGTTTGCAGTCAGAATCCCATTAACCTTTTCAAACCTCCTCTCCCTAAACATGGTTTGACTGATTGTTACAGAAATGCCCTATCAATTATTGATCAGAACAAGGCACCACCATTTCCACCTTACAGATCAGACACATAGTAAAAATAAATATGCAAAATATGAGAAAATGTTTCAGAATTGGGATAAAGACACAAGATCCTGTGTGTGTGTGTGTGTGGGGGGGGGGGGGTGGAGGATTCCTGACCATGGAGAATAGTGGTGTGCTGTGGTAATGGTGATGGTTGTGGCAGGCTTCCCTCTGAAAGATTAATGCTTAACTTTGTGTGACCCTGGCTCACTGCATGTGTAAGTCTCATTGGTAACCTTGGCCTGAAGTGTTCACCAAGTACTGTCAGCCATGACTCATCACACACATGCCCACACACACACACACATGCATGTGTGCACGCTGCTCACAGTACCAGATGTCTACCGAGTTGCATACAGCCAAGTGGGGCCACAAATGTCTACAGGCACACAAGCCATATGCAAACATAGACACAGGGAAGTGTCAGCATCCTCATAAGGAAATCTGCAAGGATTCATAGACACCCACATCCATATATTGACAGACTCCCATACAGTGGCTAACTGGTGGCTGATCAAGTCAATTTAAATGCGACAGTAAATAAGAATCTGTCGTGTCTGGCTATAGGCTCTATTCTGTAGAAGCACGGACAAGGCACAAATTTCTGCAGAGCTCTGGAAAAAATTAAGACCCCAAAGAGACGACTGCAAAAAAATCACTTTATCTGGTTTTACTGTTTATACATATGTGTTTGAGAAAAAAAATGAACAACTCACCTAAATCAGTCAAAATATCGTCATTCAGAGCATTTATTTACAGAAAATGACAACAAGCCAAAACAATTAAAAAATATTGCTTTTAGATGTGCTTCATTCATCTTCTTCCACTTAATCCTTTTTGGGTCGTGGGGGGGCTGGAGCCTATCCCAGCATCTTTGGGCGAGAGGCAGGGTACACCCTGGACAGATCGCCAGTCCATCGCAGGTCCAACACAGAGAGACAGACAACCATTCACTCTCACTGTGAGAGTAGATGTGCTTTTTTAAATCAAATAATGTAAAGAAAACAAGTTCATGTTCATTCTTAAACACTACAATACTTAAGTTTTATCTTAGGAAAAACTCAGAAATCTGTATTTGTGGAAAACTCAGATTTTTATACACACTCAAATTTAATGACTGGCATATGTTGAGATGCTAATTTAGGAAAGATTTTGCAGCGGTTTCTTTTTTTTTTTTTTTTTTTTTCTTCCAGAGTTGTACCGGAGTGGTGGCTCAGTTGGTAGAGCATCCGCCCCACACCCGGGAGGCAGGGGTTCAAATCCCGGCCGGGTCATGCCGAAGACCATATAAATGTGGAACTTCCTGCCATCCAGCTTGGTGCTCAGCAATAAATGGAATGGAGGAGGGAACTCTGTGGCGGCGCCTTGCATGGCAGCGGCCCTCTGATTCTGCACTTGGGGTGTGTGTGATTTACACTGTAGATAGGTAAAGCACAATCTCGTTCTGCTGTACATGATTGGTTGTACGGTTGAATGACAATGATTTGATTTGATATGGCTGAGCATATGTAGGAGGATTCTGATGGACCTGCAAGATTTTTTTCTTAACTCCACTAATAATTAGAAGGAAGAGAATAGACAAAACAAATCAAACACACAAATGCCGTAGTGAACAGAAACAAATAGCCACTCTTGTTTAATGACAGGTTGCTACAGGTAACTCATCCCCACAACAAAGAAGATGAAGATGCGGCCTTTGAAATCATTTCCCCGATTCAACAATAAGCTGATGTGTCAATGTTTCTTTGCAAGCACACAAAACAGAGCAAGTGTAAACATGCATGTTCGCTCACTTGATATTCTGTGTGGCAGTCCTCGCCTTCCCACAGAGCCACAGCAGATAAGCAAGCCAGCAACTACAGCTTGATGGATTTCAGGTAAAAGACAGCAAGCCTCACAAAAGCACATTATACATTCTATATGATGCTTCACTGCTTATTCCAGCACAGAGTACACTGTTAGCTGCTTTTTCTTTTAATGCTCACCATTTTCTCATGGCAACATGCACCTGTATCTGCGCCCGAGCAAATGAGAGCACACAGAGGACACCATGATGAAGATTGACCTGCTGAGTAATGAAAACCCACTGTAGCTCTCCTTTTAGAGGCATGGTAAGGCCGAGGAAAGAGAGAGTGGAGTAATGAAGTAATGAAGGAGCAAACGGCTTGTAGTATGGAGAAAGGAATGTCTCTGGAGGGCAGAGAGAATAAAGGGCACAGACAGGGAGCTAAAGAGAGAGAGAAAAGAGTGTGGGTTGCAGAGGACTGGGGCCAAGGGACAGGAGCCATGATGTATGGAAAGACATTTGCATGTGTTCCACATTCATGGCAAGGCTGCGGTATGAAGGAGGTACCTGGAGAATTACACTGGTTGAAAGTCAAGGCATGTGGTCAACTGGACACTTTGTTGTGGAACAGGTTGTCTCAAAGTTGTTTCGGAGAGAGGGCTCAGGTGTGTGACTGCGACACTCTTCAGCCTTTATCATAAATCCCATGGCCATCCTAATCTATAATTCATACGGACAAATGGAGGTAGGACCAGAAGGAACACAGGTTGTACACACACACACACACACACACACACACACACACACACACACACACACACACACACTTTCAAAAGCCTCCAAATCCTCTGCCACACGTACACAATCTCATTCTTTCAGGCAATCTCTGGAATGACTATGTCTCTTGGGGTGTAGGCTAAACACCCATTGCTATGGTGATGGAGCTTGGGCTCTATCCAAAGAGACAGGGGTGATATATAGAGAGGTTCATCCTTCTTGGATGGCCATGAGGGGGAAAACAGCAGCCAAATAACACCAGTGCCTAACGGGCCTCAGGGCCTTTCAATTTGGTGGAAATTGTTGCTCTCAGCAGCCTGCAAGGATATTTGTCACGTCACTGGACAATCTAGAGCAACAGATCACTATCGATTGAAGGGTTTGGGTTTTACGTGATGGGGTTCATAGGAAGGCTGACTGAGTGTGGAGAAAATAGACTATATTAAACTCCATGAAGATGGGGACTTTTACTATTGTGAATACTGTTTGATTGCATTCGCTGAAACAAATAAAAGGTGCAACAATTGCCTCTAAAAAAATGCGGATGTATATGAATAAGCAACATCATATGCCTTTGGTGTACAGATCTGTAAAAAAAACACAGCAAATCTTTCCTAAATTAGCATCTCTACATGTATGACAGCTATTCATTTTGAGTATCTGTTGAATTCCAAGAGTCATTCCATCTGTTGAATTCCAAGAGATGCCAAACGCCAAGTTTAACTGTTTGAGGGCGGTTTGTGAGAAAGTTGTTTGTTTTTTTTTTTTATCCAGGAGCAGGTGTGTGTGTGTGTGGGGGGGTGTCTGGAGGTGGTGCACTTTGTTGATCAGGATATCCCGATTAACAAACTGTGGCACAGGTGTAGTGTGGCCGACTACTGATTGGAGGGTCAGGGGTTCCATTCTCGCTCTGTCTGCAGCCTGCATGTTGAAGTGTCCTTGAGCAAGACACTGAGCCCCCAGTTGCTCCTGGTGGGTCAGCCCACAGCCTGTGTATAGCAGCTCTGCCACCATCAGTGTGTGAATGTGTGTGTGAACGGGTGGATTGCAAGATCTGTAAAGTGTTTTGGTCATGGTTAGCACTGCGGCAGCACAGTTTACCCTTGGCCGGGGGATTGTGGGGATCGTGGGATCGTGGGTTCGATCCCAGCCCCCGACCAACAGTGATCTGTGTGGAGTTTGCATGTTCTCCCCGTGTTGCGTGGGTTTACTCCGGGATTTCTCCGGTTTCCTCCCACATGCCAAAAACATGCATGTTAGGTTAATTGGCTGTTCTAAATTGTCCCTAGATATCTGTTTCCTATAGGCCCTTAGAATAGAGGGTTAGTGTTAATGAAAGCGCTTTGAGTGGTCTTTGTGACTAGAAAAGCGCTATATAAGTGCAGGTTAGTTAGTTAGTTAGTTAGAAATGAGGAAAAAGCGCTATATAAGTGAATGCCATCTTCCATTTTTACCATATCTGGGATGATGGTGTTGAACACTGAGCTGTAGTCCACAAAGAGCATCCTCACATAGCTCTTTGTGTTCCCCAGGTGGCTCAGTGCTCTGTGGAGTGTGAAGGTGATGGCGTCTTCTGTGGACCGGTTCGCCCTGTAGGCGAACTGGTGGGGTCGAAGGCGGGGGTGGGGGTGGGGTCATGGTCTGGGCATGGTCTGGGGACCATGCCCACACTTTCAGTTTATTGAAAGTGTGGGCATGGTGTGGGCTAGGTGTTTAAATTCTTGGTTTTCATTATTATCATGGTCTCTGTGTTGTTTTGTTATTATCCCTGCCACAGCCTTAGTTGCGTGTGGTTATTATGTTTTACAATTAATATCATGGTCATGTTATGTTCTTTATTCTGGTCTGGGGTTTGGATTTACGTGTCCTGTTCATTTCTGGGTTTGTGTATAGTTTCATCCTTGGTTTGCATGTTGTTATGTCCTTAATTAGTTACGGCTGCTAGTAATTAGGTTATGCTTTATTTAAGCCACGCCACCCCATACATGGGTGCAACATCCTTGCATATCCTATGTTGGCGTGTCACACAGGCTTCTGTCTAGCCTGTGTTTACCTAGTCCAGTTATCCCTTGCCTGCGTCTAGGAGTCCTGTTTTTGCCTAACCAAGTCCTGTTTTTGCCGAGCCTGTGTTTCCAGCCCATGAGCTGTTTTCTGTTGTTTTTCTTTATAATAAACCATGTACGAAATTCGCCTCGCACTTGGGTCCTCTTCTTCACCCCAGAGGGGCAATTGTGAAAAAAAGATACCACCACTATTGGACCCAGCAGGTGAAAAAAGTAGTAGGAGGAGACGGACAGACTTGCCTATTACGGAGGTACTGCAGGGTCTCTGCCCACATTGCGCCCGCATTGCGCTCTTCCAGGAGGAAGCCACACTCTGCTGGGGGACCATCGCGAACATTCTCGAATCCCGCCCTAGCCTATGCTCCCTTCCCTGGCTGCAAGGGCTTCCTTTCCCTCCTCTACCAGCACCACCAGTCTCCTCCTCACCAGAACCTTCCCCATCTCCACCTTCCAAGCAGCAGCCCACGGGCCCCTTGGGAGAGATCCTCCTCTGAGAGACAGCAGTTTCAGGGAACTGGGCTGGTGTTTGGCAGTTCCGGGTGCAAGAACAATTCAAGGAAGGACCGCTCCTACAACCGCAGCTCCCTGCCAGACAATCCCCGCAGCCACCCAGAGGGAATTGTTTGAGTGTGTGCCCCTGCTGGGTGGGAACCGGCTGGCCATGGGAGACTCAGCTGTTCCAGTTCAGGTAGCTCCACCACCACCTACAACTCCCTGTTGCCTCCACACCTACGCTGGATGACCCCATAGTTTGCCACAGTGGGTTGGCAGCATCGGTGCCTCAGTTTTCTGTCAACGAGGAGGAGCAGGAGGAGCACTAGCGGGTTTTGCTTGCCCAGACTGATTTAATATTGGACTACAAACCTTGGCTTCCCCCAGAGTGTATGCCCTGCTGGGTTGGAACCAGCTGGTCTTGAGAGACTCAGCTTCTCCAACTCCCTGCTGCCAAATAGCCACTACTCTCCGAGGGATCTTGGCAGCCACCTGAAAAGAAATGCCTGGCCCATCTCCAGCAACAAAAGCAGAACAGGGGAACAGGCAAGTACATACTGTACTCCTCATTTCTTTTTACCATCCAGTGAGATGTCTTGCCTTGTTCCGGGTGAGGGGGTCTCAGCGGCAGCCACTAACTGCTTAGCCCCCACCACCTGTTTCTGCTATCATCTCTGTGTGTACACCATCACCTACCCACGCGCTGTCTCCTCTGCCTGAGGCTGTCGCCACGTTGTCAGTGATGGGCTCCTCCTCTTCCTGCATGCTGGAGAGGTCCCCTGTGACTGCTCCTGTTCGGCCAGTTCCTGTTTCCATGCCTAAAGCTCCACCAACAGCAGCTGTCTCCAGGTGTGGGTTCCAAGTAGACGTAGTCTCAAAGGTTGGTGCTCCATCACCAGCATCAAGCTCTACGTCAGGGGTTTCAACTGCTCCTGCCACCATGTCTGTGCCTCCAGTGCCGGCTCCATGTCGCTCTCTGCTTCCAGTACTGGCTCCTCAACATTCCCTAGTTCCTGTGTCCATGTCTGATGCTCCAACAGCAGCAGTGCCACTGGGGTATTCACCAGCGGAGGAGCAGGAGTTAAGGCAAGTCCTGTCATAGTTTGGGCTTGATCATAGGATCAAGCAAACATTTTATGTTCATTTATTGTTTTTTCTGTGTTTATGTATGATTATCATTTGCATTTATTGCCTTCTGTGCTCCCCTGTGTCCTCTGTCATTGTCTGCTGTGTCACCCCCGTTTGGTCCAGGGTCTGTGTGTATATCTGTTTACCTATTGTTCTAACTCTTCATGTTTTCTATATCCCTAGCCGCTGCCCTCTCTGTATGACTTTTGTATGGTTGTCCTGTATGTTCATTGTCATGTTTCATGCGTATCCCCTGTTTGCAATTATCGTTGTAGCCCCGCCCATCCTGTCTCTTCACCTGCAGTCACTTCCTGACTGCCCTTGATTGTTCCCCAGCTGTCTCTCGTCTGTAATTAGTCATCATATATATATATATACTGCTCAAAAAAATTAAAGGAACACTTTGAAAACACATCAAATTTTAATGGGAAAAAATAAGCTGGATATCTACACTGATATGGACTGGATAATGTGTTAAGAATGAAAAGATGCCATGTCTTTTGATGGAAATGAAAATAATAATAATAATAAGTTTATTTATAGAGCACCTTTCACAGACAGAGTCACAAAGTGCTTAACATGGTAAAAAACAAAATAAAAACACAGGCACATAAAACAGTAAAAGAAAGTAGACAGTAAAAGCACATAAAAATACAATCGGCACATAGTGAAAAAGCCAGGCTAAAAAGGTGGGTCTTTAGTTGCTTCTTAAAAACACCAATGGAAGGTGCAGATCTAGGTTCAAAAGGCAAGGAGTTCCACAGTCTGGGAGCAACAGCAGCAAAGGCTCTATCGCCTTTGGTTTTGAGCCTAGTACTAGGAACTACCAATAGATTCTGATGAGAAGACCTGAAAGACCTGCTGGGCTGGTGTAGAGAGAGCAGGTCACTAATATAAAAAGGTGCCTCTTCATGAATGGCTTTGTAAGTAATAACAAGAACTTTAAAATCAATTCTATAATTTACAGGAAGCCAATGCAAGGAGGCCAAAACAGGAGTGATATGACAGAATCTACTGGACCTAGTTAGTAATCTTGCAGCAGCGTTCTGGACTAACTGTAGGCGGTGTAAAGAGGATTTGCTAAGACATGTAAAAAGAGCATTACAATAGTCCAAACGTGAAGAAACAAAGGCATGAATAATGATTTCTAACTGAGTGTAGGAAACCAATGACCTAATTTTGGATATGTTCCTAAGGTGGAAAAAACAACTCCGGGTCAGAGATTTGACATGCTGATCAAAACTCATCGATTGATCGAAAATGACACCAAGATTTTTTAGATTAGACCGTATGTTAGAGCTTAATGAACCAATGCTATTAACCAACTTAGGAATTAGATTATCAGGTGCTACAATAAGGACTTCAGTTTTATCAGCATTAAGTTGCAAAAAGTTACTAGACATCCAGTCCTTGATTGCAGAATGAATAATTTTTAAATTGTCAACATGGTCAGGCTTAAAAGAGAAAAGTAGCTGTAAATCATCAGCGTAGCAGTGATAAGACACACCTTTAAATTTGCTGATAATAGAACCAAGTGGCAACATATATAGGGCAAATAAAAGTGGACCCAGAATAGAACCCTGAGGCACCCCACAGGTTAAAGGAGCAGAGTCAGATGAATAAGAGCCAACAGCCACGGAAAAGCTCCTACCAGAAAGGTAGGAGAAAAACCAATCCAGAGCTTTTCCAGAAATACCTACCCAATCTCTAAGCCTTTGTAACAAAACAAAATGATCAATAGTATCAAATGCTGCAGTAAGATCTAATAACAGTAAAACAGAGCATTTGCCAGAGTCTGATGACATTAAAATATCATTTGACACCCTCAGAAGAGTGGTCTCTGTCGAGTGTTTCTGACGAAAGCCTGACTGAAATTTGTCAAAAATATTATGTTCAATCAGAAAGTCAGTGAGCTGCTTGGCAACAACTTCTTCTAAAAGCTTAGAAATAAAAGGAAGCTTAGAAATTGGCCTGAAGTTTTTAAAAACTGATGGATCAAGGTTAGGTTTTTTTAAAAGTGGCTGCACAATTGCATGTTTAAAATACGAGGGTACATAACCAGATTCAAGTGAACTATTAATAATATAAACCAAAGACGTACCCACTGAGCCAATTTTTAGATTAGATTAGATTAGATTCAACTTTATTGTCATTACACATGTATGAATACAAGGTAACGAAACACAGTTTAGCATCCAATCAGAAGTGCAAAGGACAGCAGTGCAGTATATACGGTAATTAACAGTATGTGCAATTTAAGCAAATATATGCAAATATATGCAGCAGTGCAGAAAGTTAAGAGTAAATTACCTCTTTTAACATTGAGGAAGGCAAAATATCTAAAACGCAAGAGGAGGATTTCATGGAGCTCACCAACACTAACAAATCCTCAAAAGAAATTGGGGTAAAATCACTTAAAAAGGCCTGTCTGTTAGGACAATCAAGGATTAGGGGAAAGGAATGAGTAAAACCAGCCCTGACAGCAGTGACCTTGTCAACAAAAAAGGAAAGAAACTTGTTACAGTCATTACATGAATAAACAAGGGGAGCAGAAATGACAGGATTAACTATACTGTCTATTGTACTGAAGAGGATCTTTGAATTGTTACTATTGGAGGAGATGATGTTGGAAAAATAAGAAGTTCTTGCCATTTTTATCATATTGTTAAATTCAATTAACAGCTCCTTAAGGTACAATCGATGCACCCCAAGTTTAGTGGACTTCCACAGTCTTTCCACCCTCCGACATTTACGTCTAAAACAACAGAGATCATCATTTAACCAGGGGTGTAGAGGATGCCTTCACAAACGAGACTGAGTTTATTTCTCAGGAAAGTTTTATTTGGAGTCTCATCCTCTAACAGTCAGTATCTCAACAAAAGAGACAGGACAAGCTTCCCTCACAGCTCTTATACCCCCAGAGACACAAACCCCCCCACATCAAATATATCACACCTTCAACCCACAGTCAGTTCAGTAAATATATGAACCCACAGTCCTTCAATAACATATAGCCTCCGAGGCTCGTTGGCGTCTCTGTTCCCTTCTCCGCCTCGGGGGCTCCTGCTGGGACATTGTCTCTGACTTCCCGTCTCCCCAGCAACCACCTCACACCTGCCGAGGTCCTTGCCGGGGCATGTCCCTTTGGATGTTTGAACCTGTAGAGTATGCACCGTCATGCCTACTAAATACATGTGGGAGAAAATGTGTACCATACAAGCATGCCATATATGCGCCCTAAATATGTGCCATATAACCCCCCCCAAACGTTCAAATAAGGACAAGGTACACCTCAAATGCATAGAATCATGACACATCACACAGAACGAGAAAAAAAATTGGCACAACAGATCACACATCCAACTGCCTGGGCTTCAACTTCCTGCCATATCTGCTGTGAGCAGGTCTCGCTCTGCCTGTGGCTGTCTCCTGCATCTGTGGATCAGAGTCATTAGCACATCGTTGTGAAAACTTAGCAGAGTGTCTCCCCGGCGGCCTGCCGCGGCGGGGGGCCCTGGCCAACTGTACCTGGTCATCAGCTGACACAAAAGCAGGTTTGAGTCTGTTAATGCAGACTAAGTCCCTCCTGTCTCCCAAATCGAGCAAAAAATGCTTTTCCCCGGTTTCTAACACTCTGAACGGTCCATCGTAAGGTGGTCTTAAACCTAACCTCTGTGCGTCGTGTCTAACAAAGACGAATTCTGCATTCTTTAAGGCTTTAGGCACAAAAACGCGTGGAAAACTGTGATGAACTGGACCGGGGAGGGTGTGTGACCCCGCGTCGCCCTGCAGCAGCTGAGCGGGGGGGGCGCTCTGGAGCGGGGTTCTCAGGAAGGAATTCTCCCGGTAACCGGAGAGGTTGGGCGAAGACAAGTTCGGCCGGAGAGGCTTGCAAATCTTCTTTAGGTGCTGAACGCAACCCTAATAAACCCATGGAAGCTTATCAACCCAATTTGTATCCGTGAGAGCCGCTCTGAGGGCTGCTTTCAATGACCGGTGAAAGCGTTCGCACAAACCGTTGGCCTGGGGGTTATACGCAGTCGTGCGATGAATTTTCACCCCCAGGCTGAGTGCCATGGACGACCAGAGCTCGGAAACAAACTGGGGTCCTCTGTCAGACGTTATGTCTGACGGGACTCCAAAACGCGCGACCCAAGCTGTTAAAAAAGCACGCGCAACGTCTGCTGCTGTGGTTGACGCCAGAGGAACCGCCTCTGGCCAGCGCGTAGTGCGGTCCACCATAGTTAGAAGGTGTGTGAACCCCTGTGACAGCGGGAGGGGTCCGACCAAGTCGATATGCACATGGTCAAAGCGTTTGGCTGGGATGTGAAAAGGTTCTAGAGGGGCTCGTGTGTGCTTGTGTACCTTTGCCCTTTGACACGCTGCGCAGGCTGCAGCCCACTCTTTGACCTGTTTACGCAGCCCCGGCCAAACAAACTTCTCTCCTACCATTTTGATCGACGTGCGGACGCCCGGGTGTGCCAGTGAATGTATTAAGTCAAAAACACGGCGACGCCACGCAGCCGGGACCACGGGGAGATATCGCAGATTAGGGGGGGCATGCCTCTTTGATGCACCCTGTGCTCCAGCCTTAGCCCTGTTGGCCCAGACTGGAGCGCGCGCACGTCCGCATCGTTAACCTGCTCAGTGGCCATGGCTGCATAATCTAACCCAACGCAGACCGGGGCTGTGAGCGCTTCCGCGCCGCAAGCCTGGCCCGAGTCTACAGCCGCCGAGTCTGCCCCCTGGGGGCCTGGCATTGCAACTGCATGCGAGAGACAATCTGCCACTACATTGTGTTTACCCGCCACGTGTTGAATGTCGGTGGTAAACTCCGAAATTGCAGCCAGCTGTCTCTGTTGTCGGCCCGACAAAGGCTCTGAAATCTTAGCCATTGCAAAAGTTAATGGTTTATGGTCCACAAACGCGGTGAAACGGCGCCCTTCCAACCAGAACTGAAAGTGGCGGATGGCCAAATGCAGGGCTAAAAGCTCCCTATCAAACGCGCTGTATTTACGCTCGTTATCGCGCAATGTTTTGCTGAAAAACGCGAGTGGTTGCCAGCTCCCTGCTACCAGTTGCTCGACGACCGCTCCCACCGCCACGTCGGAGGCGTCCGTGGTTAGCGCCATGCGAGCTGTTGGCACTGGGTGTGCCAATAACGCAGCGTTCGCGAGGGCCGATTTGACCTGTGAGAAAGCGCGCTCCCGGTCCGGGGACCACTCGACCTTAGATGCAGGTTTTTGCTTCTTTAATGCCGCGTACAATGGGTGCATGGGCCGTGCCGCGTTTGGGAGGAAACGGTTATAAAAATTGACCATCCCCAAAAATTCTTGCAGCGCCTTAACTGTCTGCGGTTGGGGGAAATCCGTTATCGCGCGCACTTTATCCGGCAGCGGGACCGCACCCTCTGGGGACACGCGGTGTCCCAAAAAATCGATTTGCGCTACCCCGAACTGGCACTTCGCTGGGTTAATGATCAGCCCGTGCTCTGTCAGCCTCTGAAAAACGGCTGTGAGGTGGCATTCGTGCTCGGCTTCGGATGCACTGGCTACCAAAATATCATCCAAATAAGCGAATACGAAAGGGAGGCCGCGCAGCACTGCATCCATCATGCGTTGGAACGTCTGCGCGGCGCCCTTGAGGCCGAAAGGCATGCGCAAAAACTCGAAAAGCCCGAAAGGGGTTATAACTGCCGTTTTGGGTATGTCCTGCGCACGGACTGGAACTTGGTGATAACCGCGCACCAAATCTATTTTGGAAAAGATGCGCGCCCCCGCCAAATGTGCTGAAAAATCCTGGATGTGCGGAATCGGATAGCGGTCGTGTGCTGAAGCATTATTTAATCTGCGGAAATCACCGCAAGGGCGCCACGAGCCGTCAGCCTTGGGCACCATGTGCAGGGGTGACGACCAAGGGCTGTTCGAGCGCCTAACAATGCCCAGTTTTTCCAAGTTGGCGAATTCCTCGCGCGCGATGGCCAGTTTAGCTGGGTCCAAGCGCCGAGCTTTTGCAAAAACAGGGTGGCCAGAGGTAGTTATGAAATGCTCGACCCCTTGTTTGGCAACTGACGCTGAAAATGTCGGGACCGTGAGTGTCGGGAACTGGTTGAGTAATGCATGAAACTAACCACCCGCAGCTGTGACATTGGGATGTGCAGAAGGCAGGGCCACCCGAGCTGTGCAGGAGATAGAGTAGAAAGACAGTGCATTTACAATACGTCTATTAGCAAGATCAACTAACAAACTGTTTGAGCATAAAAAGTCAGCACCCAGCATGTTGTTGTTAACTGCAGCAACAACGAAGGTCCACTCGAAGGTGCGCCCGTGGAGGGACAGGAGGAGCGTCTTCTCCCCATAGGTTTTGATCGTGGAGCCGTTCGCCGCTAACACCAGGGGTCTGCTGGCAGGCGCCAGCGTGTCCGCGTAGGTAGGCTTGACAAAACTTAGCTGGGAGCCCGTGTCCACCAGGAATTCTTTCCCTGAATTCGCGTCCGTCACGAAAAGCAGCTTGTTCTTCGTGCCGAGAGTCGCAGCTGCTACCGGCTCCCGGTCTTGGCGTTTCCCTGGCACTGGTACCGGCACGGTGGAACGCATCTGCGCGCTTTCTTGGCGAAACGCCGATGGTAGAAACAGAGGGCGTTGTCGGCTCCGCTTCTCCTGGCCTCTGCCGCTGCTGCCGTCAGTGGATCCGGTGCCGCAGCCTCTGGTCTCCCTTCGTCTCGCGGGGGGGCGTTCAGCTCTGCTGCTGCCGTCGTGGCTGCGCGCCGTCTATGGGCGTTGACGAGCCGCTGTGCCTCCTGGCCCAGCTCGTGGTAGTCATGGTTGTCGCATGGCTGCGAGCTGGCCAGGGTGACTCTCACTGCTGGCGGGAGCGTTCTGAGGAAGAGGTGGGCGAAGATAAAGCTGTTGTCATCCTCGCCTCTCAGGCTCATCATCTTCGCCATCAGATCTGCCGGCCTGTCTGCTTCCCCCTCTGTCAGCGCCAGGAGCTTTTCTGCTCGCTCTTCCAGCGAGGGAGTGAAGGCTCGAATGAGGGCGGCTTTCAGTGCGCCATACTTGTTGTCTTGGGGCGGGTGGTTGGTCAGGCTCTCCACCCGCTGCACTGTGAGGCTGTCCAGCTTCGCAACGACATGGTAGAACCTCGTTGCGTCTGCTGAGATTCCCCGAAGGTGGAACTGCGCCTCCACAGTGGTAAACCAGGAGCGCAGGTTATGTTGCCAGAAATCGGGCAGCTGTAGTGTGGTAGCTGCGTTAACCCGGTTGGCCCCTGAAGAGTCCGGTGCGGAAAGCTCGCCGTCACCGGCCATGTTAGTCGTAGGTCACCAGTGTAGAGGATGCCTTCACAAACGAGACTGAGTTTATTTCTCAGGAAAGTTTTATTTGGAGTCTCATCCTCTAACAGTCAGTATCTCAACAAAAGAGACAGGACAAGCTTCCCTCACAGCTCTTATACCCCCAGAGACACAAAACCCCCCACATCAAATATATCACACCTTCAACCCACAGTCAGTTCAGTAAACATATGAAACCCACAGTCCTTCAGTAACATATAGCCTCCTAGGCTCGTTGGCGTCTCTGTTCTCTTCTCCGCCTCGGGGGCTCCTGCTGGGACATTGTCTCTGACTTCCTGTCTCCCCAGCAACCACCTCACACCTGCCGAGGTCCTTGCCGGGGCATGTCCCTTTGGACGTTTGAACCTGTAGAGTATGCACCGTCATGCCTACTAAATACATGTGGGAGAAAATGCGTACCATACAAGCATGCCATATATGCGCCCTAAATATGCGCCATAGGGGGATGAATTAACAGCACGGACAGTCCTGGTTTTAAAGGGAGCAACTACATCTAAGATGCTTGAACAGTGTGAGTTAAAAGAGCAGACCAAGCTCTCAGTGTCGTCATCAGAGGATAAAACCACACTGCTGTCAAAGGCAGCAGAAAATTTCACAGCTGACAAATGGTCAATGACACGAGAGCATTTTACCCGCTTGCCAGTGTAACAGACTGATTTAACTGATAAATTAAAAAGAACACAAAAATGGTCTGACACATGAAGCTCCTTAGTCTGAACATTATTCACATTAAGACCGAATGTAAAAACAAGATCAAGTGTATTTCCTTTTATATGCGTAGGACCAGATAGACACAAAACAAAATTAAAAGATTCAATAATACCCAAGAAATTCACAGCAAAACTGTCATTGGGATCATTAATATGCAAATTAAAATCTCCAAGTAATAAAATCCGCTCAAATTTAATAATAGAAGTTAAAAAATCACTAAACTCAGATAAAAAAGAGGCATAAACTCCTGGAGGGCAGTAAATTAAAACACAATAAAATGGGTTTGAGGAGCCAATTTTTAAAATCATCAGTTCTAACAATGAAAAAGTTCTATGGCTCACCGTCCGTGCAATGAAGCGGCGCCGGTTCATGATGGCCAAACCACCGCCGCGGCCTGTCAATCTCGGAGCACAGGAGAAGGTACAATCCGGTGGACAAAGTTCAATTAAGGAGCTAAATTCCTCACTTTTCTGCCAAGTCTCAACAAGAAATAAAAAGTCCAGCCCTGTAGTAATAAATAAATCGCTCAAAAAGAATGATTTATTTGCGATGGAACGTGCGTTAAGCAACGCCAGCTAGATGGGCTCTGTCACAGCAGCAGTCTCGCCAGGAATGGGGGCCGGTGAAAGCTGACGTAGGCACCCGCTACCTGCAGAGGATTTGCTGGCTCGGAGCAGGGAGAAGGCCGGTTGGCACGGTAGAGCAGGAAAAACAGGCCGGAGAAATGATGGCCTCAATCCGGGCACACCCGAGGGCCAGGATCCAGGAAAGAGGCCAGCTGCAGAATTAGGAGAAGATGAGGCGGAGCGAGCAAGACGGCGAAGCCGAGCAAGCCTTCTGGATTTCACCGCGGCACCTGCACGTCTTCCCCGAGGTTTGGATCGCTTTCTGCTGGTATAACCACAGCGGGGATCCCAGGTACCAACGGGAAGTTGCAGACGCAGAGACCGATGGAAGAATCTTCCCTCCTGATTCTGACAGCCAAACCCCACCATGGAAGAATCTTCCCTCCTGATTCTGACAGCCAAACCCCACCATGGAAGATCGAATATCCAGCAGCACTTGGCGATCATAAACAATGGCTGATTGCACATAATCCAGACACAATAACACAATCAAAAACAGGACAAACAAGCGGAGACAACCGCTTGTTGTTGAAAACACTCCAAAACTTAAAGTGAAGAAATTGTGGCAGGCTAGTCCAGCTTACTCAGATTAAAAAGTGTTCCTTTAATTTTTTTGGAGCCATATATATATATATAAGTGTTCAGTGTCTGTCTGCTGTGGTCTTGTCCGTCTGTTTTTCCCTGCCGGTAACCCATGTCCCGAGTTTCCCTGTAAGTTATTTTGCCAGTCGTATCCTTAGTTGTTTTCCAGCCCTTGTGCTGTTAATTTGTTTCCCTTTGTTTTTCTGTTTAATAAATCATGTTACACCTGAGTTCCGCCTGCTATTTGAGTCCCCTGCCTGTGCCTACCAGAGGTAGCCATGACAAGTCCTCTTTATTTCTTCTACATCAGTTCAAGAGGTCTTGTCTTGCTCCTGATGGGGAGACCCAGTTGCACTTCCCATCTGCCTCTCAGCTCTCCCCGCCGAGCTCTTCTGCTGGTGGTTGTGTTATGGACCAAATGCTGACCTGTGTTTCTTCTTCCCCTTCCGAGGTGGCTGCATCAGGGATGGAGGAGCACACTTCAACCGGTGCAGTCTCGGTCACCAGCGCACCCCAGTCCCCTGCTCCTAAATTCAGCACACTCCAACCGTTTGCTCCTGAGGTTGATGTGCTTCAGCCGTTTGTTCCTGAGGTCAACGTGCACCAATCATCAGCTCCTGAGGCCGGCGCACCTCAGTTATCCACTCCGGAGGTTGGTGCGCCTCCGCCATGTGTTTATGAGGCTGGTGAGCCTCCGTTGTGTGTTCCAGAGACTGATGAGACTCCATTTTGTGTTCCAGAGGCTGGTGCACCTCTGTCTCCTGTTCCTGAGGCCATTGCGCCTCCACTGTTTGTTCCAGAGGCCGGTGTTCCACCGCCATTTGCTCCTGAGGCTGGTGGGCCTCCGCCATGTGTTCCTGAAACTGGTGTGCCTCCACCATGTGTTCCAGAGACTGGTGCGCCTCTGCCGTTTGTTCCAGAGGCTGGTGCGCCTCCACTGTGTGTTCTGGAGGTTAGTGCGCCTCCACTGTCTGCTCCTGAGGCCAGTGCACCTTTGTCATCGGATTCTGAGGCCAGCGCACCTCAGCACCTGCTGTACAAACCCTGCTCATTGGTCTGGGGGTCTGCAGACACTTGCCAATCCCCCGACCCTGCTTAATCTTTGGTCTGGGGGCCCATGAACTTTGGGAGGCCCCCTGACCCACCTTGTTTTGTGGTCTGGTGGCCTAGGAAAATTGGTAGGCCGCCCGTTCCACCTTGCTGTCCAATTTGGGGGCCCATGGACTTGGGTCGGCCCCCTGACCCACCTTGTTCTCCAGTCCGGTGGGTCTGTGAATGTTGGGAGGCCACCTGACCTGCCTGGTTTTTTGTTTGGTGCCTCGGACTCTGTTTTGCCCCCACAAACTGGGTTTTTTGTTTTAAATTTTGTGGGGGGGAGAAGAATTTATTTTGGCCCGCCTGGTCTTGTGCCCCCCTCCCCCCCCCCACACACAGCCACACACCCTGGGAAGGTGAATTTTTTTTTTTCTTGGTGTTGTCTTGGGCTGTCTGAATCCACCCCTTAAAGGGGGGGGCATGTCATGGTCTGGGCATGGTCCCTAGACATCAAGGTCATGTTATGTTCTTTATTCTGGTCTGGGGTTTGGGTTTATGTGTCCTGTTTATTTCTGGGTTTGTGTATAGCTTCATCCTTGGTTTGTGTCTTGTTATGTCCTTAATTAGTCATGGCTGTTAGTTATTAGGTTCTGCTTTATTTATCCATTGCCCTCCATTGCTGATCCATTGCCCTCCATTGACCACAAACTACCAGCAAGCTACCGCCCAATCTCCCTACTCAGCGTTCCTTATAAAATCATGGAGCGCCTAATACTGCAACGTATTTCCCCAGGAATAGAGGAAATTCTAAGTGTGGATCAAGCAGGTTTCTGCAAGGACCGCAGCACAGGAGAGCAAGTACTGGCCCTAACCACCTTCATCGAAAATGGTTTCGAGAGCAGACTGAAGACAGGGGCTGTGTTTCTCGATCTTACAGCCGCCTATGATACGGTCTGGCACAAAGGCCTCCTCCTGAAACTTACAAAGGCGATCCCTGCCTGGGCATCAGCAATTATAAAAACCCTGCTGACCAACCAAAGGTTCAGAGTCCACCTCGGTCAGAACTCAAGCGCATGGAGAACGCAGAAAAACGGACTCCCACAAGGCTCAGTTCTAGCTTCAACCCTGTTCAACCTCTATATAAACGACCTGCCCACTACAAAATCCCGCAAATTCATCTATGCAGACGACATCTGTTTGGCAGTCCAAGCACCAGACTTTGAGCCACTGGAACGGGTGCTCACGGAAGATCTTGCCAAACTGGACCAGTTCTGCAAAACCTGGCACCTAAAACCAAGCCCAGCAAAAACCGTCTCCAGTGTATTCCATTTCCACAATGTAAAAGCTGCCAGAGAACTAAACATCCACCTGAGCGGACTTAAGCATGCCTCGAATCCAACCTACCTTGGAGTGACCCTTGACAGGACCCTATCCTTCAAGGAACATTTAAAGGGGACGGCTGCTAAGGTGAAGGCACGAAACAACCTGCTCTGCAAGCTCGCTGGTGCAAAATGGGGGGCAGCAGCCTCCACCCTGCGCACCTCAGCACTGGCCCTTTCATACTCTGTAGCAGAATATTGTGCCCCTGTCTGGTCCAGGTCATCCTACACACACCACGTAGACACCCAGCTCAACACAACCATGAGAACCATAACTGGGACAATCCACTCAACACCACTCCCCTGGCTCCCTGTACTGTCAAACATAGCCCCCCCACACATCCGGCGAGCAGCACTAACTCAAAGGATGCTTCAAAAAGCCAAAGATTCTCCTGACTTACCAATCTATGCAGATATCTACACCCCACCCACTGCCCGACTTCCATCCAGACGGCCGATTTGGAAAAACCCTCCCCCAGCTGACCTCACCATCCAGACAGCTTGGTAAGAGGAATGGGAGACCAAGAAGGTCCCAAACAAACACCTGGTGACAAACCCCAACCAACAGGTCCCGGGCACCAACCTCCCAAGGAGACAGTGGTCTACACTCAATCGCTTCAGGACTGGACATGGCCCCTGCTTGGCCAGCCTTCACAGATGGGGCAGTAGCCCTAGCCCACTGTGCGCATGTGGAGAGGAGCAAACAATGGAACACATCATAGAGGCTTGCCCGCTCCAAAGACTGGAAGGAGGATTACACACCCTCCATACAGCAAACCAGGAGGCAACTGCTTGGCTTGAGGACTTTGCATTCGCTAAATAAATAAATCCCTAGCCTGTGTCTAATCGAGTCCTGTTTTTGCTGAGCCTGTGTTTCCAGCCCACAAGCTGTTTTCTGTTGTTTTTTCTTCATAATAAACCATGTATGAAATTCACACTTCGCACTTGGGTCCTCTTCTTTGCCCCAGAGGGGCAATCATGACAGGGGGAATACAGTCCCTTATGTGATGGAACGCCAGTCACTCAAAACACTTCATGACTACAGATGTGAATGCTATGGGTCTGTAGTCGTGATGATAATCAAGATAATGATGATACTTTAACTTGTAATTTGGGTGATTTGTTTTCAGTAGGTTAGAGAATAAAACAAAATTGTTCATTTTACTCAACACATATGTGCAAATAGTAAAACCAGATAAAGTGATAATTTTGCGGTGGTCTCTTTGGGCTCTTAATTTTTTTCCAGAGCTGTATATACTTGTGGATCAGTTTGTGCAAATTTAATCATCAAGCAATTCAGTTCAAGCAATTAAAGCTATATCTTGGATCAGAAGAGCAGAAGTAGGTATTAGGTTCTCTGAAGTCTCAGGATTACAATCCAGCATCCTTTATTCCCTCCTTCTCTTGAGGGTGAGAGCAAGAATCAATGGAGGTGGGGAGGAGTAGTGGAGGAATATGATTCATCCCTCACACTACTTGATGAATCTGCTCTGGGTGGCTAAACTATTTATAAGCCTCATGGCTAAATTCCTCCATGCGTCCCTTCCCTTTCTCGCCTCAGAACCCAAATCTAATTCGGCCTTTGTGACACACACACATGTGCATCAGCATTTGCATGCACATACTTAACACAAAGTCCCTAAAATCTACACATGCGCACAAATACATACATGTACACAAGGACTTACACATTTGCCCAGTGATTAGCATTTGTGCCCGCCTGAACACAAATCCATTTTTCATGAGGGTAGGATTCAGAAGTGTTTATTGCGGCAAGTTTGGCTCCTGTGAAGACCAAAACCAATGTAGACAGGCAGATATCCTATTATCTTGGCATGCCAGGGCCTCTCCTTTGGGTGATTTCCATCTCTCTTTGACAGATAGAAAGGGACTTGGAAAGGCTTTGTTTACTGAAGAAAGCAAGTCTCCAAAACACTGGAAATGTGTTCCCTCATCTGTGTACAAAAACACTAAATGGCACTTGCTCTCTGTGAAATTAAAATCAGTGAGAGTGTAGGAATATTTAGGAGCTGACTGCCTCAAAATTTGGGAATATTCATTGCAAAAAGTTTTTGGGCAAGGTTGCTGTGAAAAAGGGGAGATTTTAAAGTTTATGTGCTTGACAGTTGTTTGAAAACTTTTGAGTTTGTGGTTTTACTTCAAAATTTGATACACAAAGCAGATTATTAGCAATGAATTAGTATAACTAGGCAAAATATTACAACCACTGACAGATGACTGTCTTAAAGGTCATTTTCCAGGGAAAAGGACTTACAGTGGATATAAAAAGTCTACACACCCCTGTTCAAATGCCAGGTTTTTTGTGCAAAAAAAAAAAAAATGAGACCAAGATAAATCATCTCAAAGCTTTTTCACCATTAATGTGACCTATAACCTGTACAACCCAACTGAAAAACAAACTAAATCTTTTGAGGGGAAAAGTTTAAAAAAAATGTTTTACAATAACCTGGTAGCATAAATATGCACACCCTGTTGTAACTGGGGATGTGGATGTGTTCAGAATTTACCAGTCACATTCAAATTCATGTTAAATGGGAGTCAGCACACACCTGCCACCATTTAAAGTGCCTCTGATTAACCCCAAATATAATTCACCTGTTCTAGTAAGCTTTTCCTGACATTTTTGTAGTCACATCTTATAGCACAAGCCATGGTCCGCAGAGAGCTTCCAAAGCATAAGAGGGATCTTATTGTTCAAAGGCATCAGTCAGGAGAAGGGTACAAAAGTATTTCCAAGGCATTAAATATACCATAAAACACAGTGAAGACAGTTATCATCAAGTGGAGAAAATATGGCACGACAGTGGTATTACCAAGAACTGGACGTCCCTCCAAAATTGATGAAAAGACGAGAAGAGGCCGACAGCAACACTGAAGGAGCTACAGGAATTTTTGGCAAGTACTGGCTGTTTAGTACATGTGGCAACAATCTCCCATCTTCTTCATATGTCTGGGCTATGGGGGAGGGTGGCAAGACAGAAGCGTTATCTTACGAAGAAAACCATCCAAGCCCGGATACATTTTGCAAAAATGCATTTGAAATCTCCCAAATACATGTGGGAAAATGTGTTTTGAGCCGATGAAACCAAGGTTGAACTTTTTGGCCATAATTCCAAAAGGTATATTTGGTGCAAACACAACACTGTTCATCACCAAAAGAACATCATACCTACAGTGAAGCATGGTGGTGGTGGCAGCATCATGCTTTGGGGCTGTTTTTCTTCAGCAGGAACTGGAACCTTAGTCAAGGTGGAGGGAATTATGAACAGTTTCAAACACCAGTCAGTGTTGACACAAAACCATCAGACTTCTGCTAGAAAGATGAAGATGAAGAGGAACTTCAGCTTTCAGCATGACAATGACCCAAAGCACACATCCACATCAACAAAACTAATTCACAGTTTCTTTTTTTGTCAGAGAAAAAGGTAGAAGATCTTTGTTTTTTACGTTAACATGTTTCGACTGACACCTGCAGTCATCTTCAGAAGTGTCAGCTGATCTCTGTGATGTGTTGTTTATCAGCTGTTTTCATTAGGCTTGGCCAGCTTGATGGACCTGACAGATACACCACGCCGGCCACACCTCCCGTCGCCAGGTGGTCTCTGGAGGATGGAATCCCTGGTGTGGGAGAGCATGAATGCTCCCTTATCCTGGTTCATGGTGTCCTTTGCACGTTTTCTGGTTTATATGGCTTCCTTGATCCAGCATTTGTGTTTATTACCCTACGATCCAATGATTCTTGTGTTGGCCCAGTCCATGATGTGATTGTTCCTTTTGCAGTGATCCGATATTGCTGATTTCAGGGTTTCTTGTTTTGCCTTTTCTTTTTGTGATTTTGTAAGTCATCCTAGTGTTTCCTTTTCATATTTCTTCTGGTGTTCTTTCTTTCTTGTGTTGAGTGTTCTTCCCGTTTCCCCGATGTATGTCTTGTCACATGAGCTGCATGGAATTTCATATATTATGTTGCATTTTTTGTCCTGTTCTATTTTATCTTTGGAGTGTACTAGTAACTGTCTTATTTTTTTTGTGTGTGTGGTTTCACTGCTGTGCTGATTTTGTGTTTACTCATGATCCTTTGTGTTGGATAAGGGATAAGGACCTGTACTTATATAGTGCTTTTTCTAGTCTCAAAGACCACTCAAAGTGCTTCACTAGTACTAACCCTCTATTCTAAGGGCCTATAGGAGACAGATATCTAGGGACAATTTAGAACAACCAATTAACCTAACATGCACGGGCTGCACGGTGGCGCAGTGGTTTAGCACTGTGGCAGCACAGTTTACCCTCGGCCGGGGGATCGCGGGGATCATGAGATCGTGGGTTCGATCCCAGCCCCTGACCAACAGTGAGCTGTGTGGAGTTTGCATGTTCTCCCCGTGTTGCATGGGTTTACTCCGGGATTTCTCCGGTTTCCTCCCGCATACCAAAAACATGTAGGTTTAGGGCGCTCGCGCACGCAGCGACCGGCAGCCGGTGGCTTGTCACCAGACTGCAAACCAAATCTACCTACGGGTACAAATAAGTAACAAAAAAAATAAATAAATAAAAAAAAATGCATGTCTTTGGATTGTTGGAGGAAACCGGAGTCCCCGGAGTAAACCCATGCAGCACAGGAATAACATGCAAACTCCACTAAGAAAGGTTCCTACCCCTGCCAGCCTGGGGATTTAAACCTGGAACCTTCTAGTTGTAAGGCAATAGTGCTAACCACTCCATCACCGTGCTGCCCATTGCCTATTGGTTCTGTTATGCCTTGGATGTATGGTATGGTTATCATGTCCTTGTTTTTCATTTCAGTTTTTGGTGTTTGTTTTGTTTTCTGTTCATCTTTTTTTGTTCTAAACCTGCTCTTTTCCTTTGTTTATGGCCCATATTAAAAAAAATAAGGATCGCGTCTGTTTCTATTGTCATGTTGTTTAGTTCTTGTGCCAGTTGTTTTGAGTTTTTGCAGTGATGTTCTGTTAATCCAATGAGTGGTTTGATGATTTCAACCAGGGCTTTTGATAAGTTGTAGATGACTGATCCAATGCTGTTTATTATGGGTTGCAGGGGAATGTCATTTTTGTGTATTTTTGGTGTTCCATATTTCCGAGGGGTAATACTGGCTGAAGGTATTAGGTGGTCATCCTCTGCTACTTTTTTTGTTTTGCTTTTGTAGCGGATTTATGGGTTTTTATAGGTAATTTAATGTTGGTACTGTAGGAGTCAAGAATTGAGGAGACTGGATGATTTTTCCAGTAACTGCTTTAATTCCCCATTCATCCTACGTCCTCTCTCGATCGGAGTGAAAAGAGACAGGACGCAGTCACACACATACATTTATGCATTCATCTTCTAACAATACATCACACACAAAAGTCACAATACTCAGCTACATCCTTTCATCTCTAATAGAACACCCAGAGTCCTTCTGTTCTCCTTTCCGACCCCCAAAGGTCAGGCCGGATAATCTTCTCATCTCTCCTGAGTCCCCAGGGGGTGCAAACATGTCTTCCTCTTGAGGTGTGAAGTCAATACACATGGCTAGCTCAAAGTCTCTCTTGGTTGAATTCAGCCAGCCACATGTGAGTTACATAGGTTATAACTATGGGCTCCACATCACTCCCCCCTTCCACGCGAAAGTCTGGGCCCCCACATACAGTCATACAACAGTCATACAGCACGTCACCCCCCCCAACAGAATCTCACAGCAACCCAAACAACCTGACCAAAAAAAAAAACAAAAAACAAAAAAAACAAAACACATCATTCTGCATGCAGCTTAGGTTTCAATCTTCTCCCGAATCTGCTGTATGAAGGTCTCCTGATCTGTGTTGGGCCGTTCTGCTGTGCATCTGTGGAGTGAGGGGGAGAAGGGTTATTTGCCCCCCGTGGGGGGTCCTGAGGCCGCCCCTTTGGAGGCCTGCCGCGTCGAGGCATGCCCGCCGGCCGTACAGATAATCCACAGGTGTCAAACTCATTCCATGGAGGGCCAAGACCCTGCAGGTTTTACCTCCACCCAGTGTCTTCAACAGGTGGTCTCACTGAATTTCTTCCCACTGATTGCTGATCAGTGAAAACACCTGCTGGAGACATTGGGTGGAAGTAAAACATGCAGGGTCTTGGCCCTCCATGGAATGAGTTTGACACCCCTGCTTTAATCTATCGATACTGATCGTCTCCCTCCTGCCCCCCAAATCTAGCACAAAATATTTCTCCCCGGTTTCCAGCACTCGAAATGAACCGTCGTAAGGTGAGCGGAGACTATGCCGCTGAGCATCGTGCCTGACAAAAACAAACTCTGCGTCTCGTAAAGCCTGGGGCACGAACACACGCGGGAAAGAGTGATGAGCGGGGCCCAGGAGCATTTCTGCTCCCGTGTTACTCAGAGACCCCCGGATCGGGGGGGGGGGGGGCCCTGGTGCCGCGTGGTCGGGTAAAAACTCGCCTGGCAGCCTAAGCGGTTGTGCGAAGACCAATTCTGCTGGTGAGGCATCTAGATCCTCTTTGGGTGCCGAACGCAACCCCAATAAAACCCATGGTAGTTTGTTTACCCAATCTGTGTCCGTCAGTGACGCTCTGAGGGCTGCCTTCAAAGATCTGTGAAAACACTTGCATAAACCGTTGGCCTGGGGATGATAAGCGGTCGTGTGATGTACCGCCGCTCCTAAGCTGCTGGCCACTGCTGACCACAGTTCCGACGCAAACTGAGGTCCCCTATCAGACGTAATATCTGACGGGACCCCAAACCGCGCTACCCAGGCTGTTAAAAAAGCGCGTGCCACCTCTGCCGCTGTGGTCGATGTTAACGGGACCACTTCCGGCCAACGAGTGGTTCGGTCTACCATTGTCAAGAGATGCGTGAACCCTTGTGAAGTGGGCAGGGGGCCCACGAGGTCCACGTGCACATGATCGAACCTTTTAGCCGGAATGTGGAACGGTTCTAAGGGCGCCTTAGTGTGCCTGTGAATCTTAGCGCGCTGGCAAGCCATGCAGGTTTTAGCCCACTCTTTCACGTGCTTGCGCAGGCTCGGCCAAACAAACTTCTCCGCCACCATTTTCACCGAAGCGCGCACCCCTGGGTGCGCTAGGGAGTGCACGGTGTCAAAAACGCGGCGGCGCCACGCGGCTGGCACCACCGGGTGCAGTCGCCCCGTGGATACATCGCAAATAAGCGGGGGGGGAATCGGTTTGTAGACTTTTGCGTTCCAGCCTTAACCCTGTTGGTCCAGACAGGAGCGTGCGCACGTCCGCGTCCTCGCTCTGCTCCGCCGCCATGGCTGCATAATTTATTCCCACGTGGACCGGAGCCGCGCGCGTGTCCGCGCTGTTACCACGCTGTTACCGCGCTGTTACCGCGCTGTTACCGCGCTCTGGGTAAGCGGCCGCGCAATCCGTTTCCGCGCGGACGGGTGCTGTTACCGCGCGTGACAGACAGTCTGCAACCACATTGATTTTACCAGCTACGTGCTGAATATCGGTGGTAAATTCAGAAATTGCGGCCAGCTGTCTCTGTTGCCGCCCCGACCATGGTTCTGAAGTTTTGGACATCGCAAAAGTGAGCGGTTTGTGGTCGACAAACGCGGTGAAACGCCGCCCTTCCAACCAGAACTGGAAATGGCGAATAGCCAAGTGGAGCGCCAGCAGCTCCCTGTCAAACGCGCTGTATTTTCGCTCAGCCTCGCGTAGGGACCTGCTGAAGAATGCGAGTGGTTGCCAAACCCCGGCAACCTGCTGCTCCACTACGGCCCCTATGGCCACATCTGACGCGTCCGTGGTTAGCGCTATGGGGCTGCCGGGTCTGGGTGGGCCAACAGTGCCGCGTTTGCCAGTGCCCGTTTAACCTCTGTGAATGCGCGATCCCGCTCCGGGGACCATTCAATTACACGGGAGGGCTTCTGCTTTTTGAGCGCGGTGTACAAGGGCTGCATAAGCTGCGCTGCGTGGGGTATGAAACGGTTATAAAAATTGACCATCCCCAAAAATTCTTGCAACGCTTTTACCGTTCGAGGCTGGGGAAAATCTGCCACCGCGCGTACTTTGGCCGGCAGAGGAACTGCTCCCTCCGAGGAAACACGGTGCCCTAAAAAGTCGATTTGTGCCACGCCAAAATGGCACTTGGCCGGGTTGATTATCAACCCATGCTCTCCTAACCTCTGAAAAACTGTTGTGAGGTGTTTTGCGTGCTCCTCCTCGGAGGTGCTGGCTACCAAAATGTCATCTAAATAGACAAAAATGAAAGAAAGGTCGCGCAACACTGCATCCATCATCCGTTGGAAGGTTTGTGCGGCGCCTTTAAGGCCAAAAGGCATTCGTAAAAACTCAAAAAGCCCGAACGGGGTTATTACGGCTGTTTTGGGGATGTCCTCTGTTCGGACCGGGACTTGGTGATAACCGCGGACCAGGTCTATTTTAGAAAAAATTCGCGCCTTCGCCAAATGCACTGAAAAGTCCTGGATATGCGGAATCGGGTACCGGTCCTGCGCTGTGGCATTGTTCAACCTGCGGTAATCGCCACCAGGTCTCCATGAGCCATCAGCTTTAGGTACCATGTGGAGGGGGAAAGCCCAGGCGGACTTCGAGCGGCGAATTATGCCCAACCTTTCCAGGTTGGCGAACTCCTCGCGCGCAATGGAGAGTTTAGCTGCATCCAAGCGCCGAGCCTTCGCAAAAACGGGTGGGCCACTCGTGGTAATAAAGTGCTCCACCCCGTGCTTCGCCACCTTAGCTGAAAAAGTAGGAACTGTGAGTGCTGGGAACTGGTGTAGAAGGCTGTGAAACTTACCACCTGCTGTGGCGACGTTGGTCTGAACTGGCGGCAGGCACACCCGAGCTGCACAAGGGATAGAACAGAAAGAGAGTGCATTTACTAGTCGTTTGTTGGCCAGATCAACTAACAAACCATGTGAACACAGAAAATCAGCACCTAACACATTGAAGCTCACTGCCGCCACGATGAAATTCCACTCATAGGCGCGGCCGTGGAAGGACAGAGACAAGGTCCTCTCTCCGTACGTCTTGATGCTGGAGCCGTTGGCCGCTGTCGCTCCGTCTCCGCGGGGTCCCGCGACCCGATCAGCATAGGTGGCAGTGATGAAGCTCCTCTGGGCTCCGGTGTCCACTAGGAATTGCTGCCCGGAGCCCGCGTCTGTCAGATAAAGCAGCTTGTTCCGTTCGCAGAGAGTGGAAGCTGCTAACGACTCCCGGCTCGGTCGTTTCCCTGCTTTTTGAACTTGCAGGGCGGGATGCATTTGTGCGCCTTCCCAGCGAAACGTCGATGGTAAAAACAGAGGCCGTCATCTCCCCTGCCCCGGAATCTTGCCGCTGCTGTCGCCGTTGGGGTGGTCACTGCCGTCTCTGGCTCCACACTGCCCCCGGCCGCCGCGCCGAGGTCTGCCGCTGCCACGGAAGCCTCTGGTTCCTCGCAGGCGTTGAGGAGCCGCTCCGCCTCTTGGGCCAGGTCGCGGAAGTCCTGCTGGGTCAAACATCTCCTGCTGGATAGGGAACCTCTCGTGTGCGCTGGGAGGGTTCTCAGGAAAATATGTTTGAAAAGGAACGCGTCGTTGTCCGTCCCGATCATTTGCAGCATGTCCTCCATGAGGACAGTCGGCCTGCGTCCACCTCTGTCGCGCAGGTCCAGCAGCTGCCTGGCTCTTGCCTCAGACGACGGCAAGAAGCTCCTGATGAGGGTGGCTTTCAGCGCGTCGTATTTGCCGACAGCGGGTGGTTGCTGCACCAGGCTCCGCACACACCGAGCTGTGCGGCTGTCGAGCGTCGCGATGACATTATGGAATTTAATGTCATCCGCTGAAACTCCCCCGAGCAGGAACCGCGACTCCACATGCTGGAACCACGAGTGCGGGTCGCTTTGCCAGAACTCGGGGAGCTTAATCAGTCTTGTGCCCCTGCTGGCATTCCCCGGAGAATCCGGGTCTGAGCGGCTGTCTCCCAGCTCTTCCATATCGATCACGAGGCTGTCCTCCAGCCTCGGCGTGCTCAGATTCATGCGTAGGTCACCAATTGTAGGAGTCAAGAATTGAGGAGACTGGATGATTTTTCCAGTAACTGCTTTAATTCCCCATTCATCCTACGTCCTCTCTCGATCGGAGTGAAAAGAGACAGGACGCAGTCACACACATACATTTATGCATTCATCTTCTAACAATACATCACACACAAAAGTCACAATACTCAGCTACATCCTTTCATCTCTAATAGAACACCCAGAGTCCTTCTGTTCTCCTTTCCGACCCCCAAAGGTCAGGCCGGATAATCTTCTCATCTCTCCTGAGCCCCCAGGGGGTGCAAACATGTCTTCCTCTTGAGGTGTGACGTCAATACACATGGCTAGCTCAAAGTCTCTCTTGGTTGAATTCAGCCAGCCACATGTGAGTTCCATAGGTTATAACTATGGGCTCCACAGTACAAGTATTAATGTAAATATGAATGTGGGTAGATTTATTTTCATTACGCTCAAATCCTCATTAGGGGCACCAGTCCAAAAGGACAATTTTATTAACAATTCTTTATTTGCGCCAATTATGAATCAGTCTCAAAATAAACCCTTGTGAGTTCTTGTCTCTTGATAATCAAGAAGATGGGCATGAAATCAAACAATAACTCCCATATGTCTTTCAGTGGTTTATCCCTTTGAGTGTGATATTTTGCATGCCCCTAGTGGCAGAGCACTGCGCTGCACCTGTCAACTGATTTTCCTAAACACTGTTCACCTTTACTGATGATTTGTACTGATCATGCCAGTTCACCAGGTGGCAGGCACGCATTGGAAGACTCATGAACGGCACGTAATACACCAGAGGAGAAGAAATCCTCCTTCTTTGTCGTCTTGGAGAATACAGCACAAGATGGACACGGACCGTCATTGTGGACATTCGCGATTGCCCACAGACGAGGAAATTCGGCGCGGTGGCGGAGTGGTTAGCACTGCGGCAGCACAGCAACTCACCCTTGGCCGGGGGATTCTGGGTTCGATCCCAGCCCCCGACCAACAGTGATCTGTGTGGAGTTTGCATGTTCTCCCCATGTCTGCGTGGGTTTACTCCGGGATTTCTCCGGTTTCCTCCCACATGCCAAAAAAAGCATGCAAGTTAGGTTAATTGGCATCAAACTGGGGATTCTAAATTGTCCTTAGGTATGAGTGTGAGAGACCATCTGTCCAGGGTGTACCCTGCCTCTCACCCAAAGATGCTGGGATAGGCTTCAGGCCCCCCGTGACCAGAAAAGGATTAAGCGGAAGAAAATGAATGAATGAATGAATGACTGAAGCTTCGGCGCAAACATTCAAAACCAACACAGTATCTTACAAAGTTTTGGGAATGGTTTGTGGTTCAACTACGTGGCGTTTCAGTGTCGCAGTGTTGACCGAGTTAACAGTGAATGTGCTAAGGCTAACAAGAGGCCCTAACGATGAGGCTGTTACTGAGAATCCACCTAAGGATTGCAGACTTTTTGTCTTGGCTCCTCCCAGTTATGACTGGGTGACCATGGGTGTGATTGCTAGGTAGAGGCCTAATTGAAAAACAGGAGGGCCATCATCCTGGCAAACAAATAGGAGCGAGTGATTTTAATCTCAACCTTCTTGTTGGTTTTTCTTTAGACACCAGAGTGGCAGATGAAAATTATTCTCAGAGGTGGAACAATTTCTTTTAGAGATTGAACTCTAAACCTTAGATAGTTTATCACCTTTAATGGGAATCTTGATATTGTTAGCTCAAGCTAATGGTACTGGATGTTTTGTGTGTACTACTTAAGAATAGTAAGTTGATTGAAATTGATTAGAATTTTACAGAGACTTATAAAGATTAGTTTCAGGGATAATCTGGTTTTAATTTACCCTTTTCCTTTTGGAGGTTTTGATGCAGTTAATTGATTGGTTTGGAGAAATGCGACCGAGTATACCTGAGTCTAATAGTTAGCTAACAGTTATTTCTCGAACATAGGCCTGATTTTAATCTTATTTATGGAGTTACTGTGACAGTGTTGTACCTGACAAGTCCCATGGGGTTTTGGTAAAGTTTACTCTGCTTGTGATGAACCCATTTGAAAATGGGGTCCTGGATTTGGTACTTAAGTGGCCAAAGTTTGTTGTTGACAACGTGTGGATTCATCCACCCGGGCAGGAATTTAGGAGTGATATTCCCTGCCTGTAGATTAATTTGTTATTTTTGTGGTACAAATGCATAGTGGAAAACCTTGTCCCCTCCTTGAGGCTTGCCATGGGAGGCTTTTTGGTCGTTGTACGCTTTGTGTCATTTGGCAGATCAGTCCAAGTGTTTTTGAAATGTGGCCTTGGGAGCATTGTACGTTGTTTTGATGTCTCTGTGTTCTGCAGCTGGAATATTATGGGCACTGGCAGTCATCACCCACTTCTGGTTTCGAGGAACTATGAGTGGTAGTGATGATTGTTCATCAGAAGCAGGAATATGCTTGCCATTGCATAGCTGCAGAGAAGGTCGCATTGCAGGAAATGTTAGAGAAATTTGATGCAGGGAGCACATGTACTGTCGGGTACGACCGGTGTTTGACAGTTTTATGGACCACAGAGTGACAGGCTTAAGTAGATGCGCGCCTAGTGTTTGCAAAAGTTGGGTCCACCGATAGAGAACCGTTAGGTTGCAGAGGGTCCGGGGAGCCAGTAGATTTGGATCTTGTGACCACGCTGGCTGCAGGGGTGGGTGGGTGGGATTCAGAAGGTTACACCAACGTTGAGTCAAAGGTACCAAGGGGGCCATGTGGAGCTTTTTGCTCGGCCATTGAGTTCCCAAGGTCAATCAATTCCTTGTCTTGACCTTGTGTTTGAAGGTGACCTTTGACTTCTTGAGGACAGTGTTCACCTTAGTTTTTATGGTCACTTTAGATTGGGTTCAGTTGCTCCAACAGTGCTAGTTGTGTGAGACTCGGGGTATCCAAAGTGTCAAGAACAAAGCACTGTGATTCAATTGTTCTTGGTAGGTTGAATGGGTGAGGGTGTTGAGTTTGAGCGCATAGTTTGAGATTCTTGAAGTCAATCAGTGGCTCTCCTTTGGTTGTTCTCCATTTGTAAGAGGGGTTCTCTTTTTTACCTTTTCTTTGTGATTTAGAGCACTTCTTCTGAGTTGGCATAACTGCAATAGCTAGGATGTCAAGTGTTTCATCTTCTCTGTTGTTTTGAATCTTCACTAGGAGATGTTTGAGAGTGTCTATATCTTCTCCACTGAGAGTAGGAGTGTCTTCTTCCAAGGCTTCTGATGGGTCTCTACTTCTGAGCTTCTGTGATGAGGTGCAGGAGACCATTTGCCGAGGTTACGCGTGTGATTGTATCAGTATCTGTCATCTTGAGAGTCCATGCCTTATTCTCGCGATCTATCTAGTGGATTTGGCCTACGACGGTAGTCAGGCTTTCGCAAAGTTGGTCCTGAGTGGGATCCAGAGGACCTATTTTGGTTTTGACCTTGATGAGGTCGGTTGGGGAAACATCTCAGATTTTCATGTGATCGTGGTGTAGGAGATGGAGTAGGGTGAGGGGCTTCTTCCAACTCCAGAGTGTTAGAAGCAGCACTGATAGCTAGCACAATGGCAGGCTCAGCATGCTTGTTGCGACTTTGTTGCTGTTTTTGGAACGCATAATGTGAGAACTCTCTCAGCTGACTTATTGAGCTTGACCTTGGGTTAGCTGTAACTCCAAGGTGGTGACTCACAGTGGGATGGAGGTTCTGGATGAAGAGGATCTTAAAATTCTGGTCTTCTTCCATCCCTGGTGTATTTTGAGATCTGAAAAATGCAAGAAAAAGTCACTGGTAGTAGGCCTGTGGAGGCTCGGAGCGACCTTGCTTCACGGCCAGGGCTGCCGATAGCCCTGATTGTAGGCAGCCATCAGAGAATTCCTTTTCGATGGCTTTGCAGAGTCGCATGCAGTCCATCCTGATGTCTGTCAACTGTCTGTCTATAAATTTTGATACCAACCTGTTAGATGTCAGTTTAATCAAATAGATGTGATTGTCAACTGTAGCATCATGGTACTTACGCAGGTAGTAGTCAATGTCTTGTAAATAGGCTTTGGTATCAGGTGAACCCGTAGGACCTGGATCAAATTTTGTAAGATGTCACGCGATCTTGTCAAGGTCGCGGTCTGTAGGGACACACACACGCTGTCCACGTGATCATTCATACTCGAAATGGGAATTGGGTGATGGGGCGTTGTGGAGGTCCCCGTCTGATGAGATACATTATCCCTCCGGTCTCCCCAACCTGTTCGCAGTTCGTGGCCTCAGTTGGGGAGCAGCCGGAGTTTCTGGAGGTCGTGGAAATGAATGTGGTCTTGCTTCCTTTTGTTGTCGGTATTCCTCCACTTCTTCTTTTAAATCTTTTAGATTTTGATGTGCTTCCTGTAGAAGCAGTTGACAGTCTTCGTAGTCAGACTTCAAGTTTTCAAGTTGACCTTCAACTCTTCTGAGTTCCTTCTTCTTGTCCTGAAGGGCATCTTCAAGTTCACTGTTCTCTTTGCAAAGGAAGTCATTGTCATGAGTCAACCATCGCTTTTCTGATTTTGCCTCGTTTAAATCCCTTAAACGCATTATCAAGTTGAGCTTGAGGATTGCTGTTTTCATTTTGAGATTGTTCCAGTTTCTTCCTTAATGATTTGTTCTTTTCCTGGAGAGAGAAGGTTGTTGATTGTTGATTCCTTAGCTCATTTTTGGCGCATAACGCTTTAGCTTCAGCTACTTTTAATCTCACGATTAATGCTATTGCAAACTTTCCTAACGCACTGGGAAGATTCTTACCTTCTGGTGGGTTTTCTGCGCAATCATCCAAAAGTTCTTCAGTGAGTTGCTTCAGATCTTCGGGCTATGTTTTCTTGACCCGTGCTGTGAAGCTAGATATAAAATCAGAAGTCTATTTTTCCAATGTTACTTGAAGGTCATCCAGTTTGGTAAATCGGTTGGTTGGTTGTAGACCCGCCATGTTTTACTGTTGTTTACCAGTTAGCTTAAAAATCAACATACTGATTGTAGCTAAATTTGTTAGTCAAATAACAATCAAGTCACCTTGATTGTTATTTTATGTTAGTGGTAGTTATAAGTTCTTTTTAGAACTTGTTCTCACTTACAGGCTTGTAAGAAGGGAGGTAGAATTTTGGAATTGTTTAGAAATATAGAGATGTTTCAGTTTATTTGTTTGTTGAAATTGTATTTTGATTTGTAGTTTAAAATTTGTGTGGATTGACTTCTTTACTTAAATTTCCAAAGCCTAATATTGGAATTTTCATCAATAACTAGCTTTGGATTTTTTTGTTGAATGACACTTTAAAGCGATTATTTTATTTACAAAAAGGGAAAAAGAAAAAAATAGAAAATGTTAAATGCTTTAGAGATTTAAGGTAATAAGCTTTCACTTTCTTTTAAAGTTAAGGTTTACTTTTGTTCTTTATTGTTAAAGCATATTCTCATTTAAAGCTTTTAAATGTTTTAATATTGTCAGGAGCCAAGCCGGCTTGGTTTCCCCCGGCTCGGTCCTGATCTCTCTGTGGGTCTAGGTGCCACTGTGTATGTGCTTATTATGTATTCTGTGCTGCTTCCTCACCCATAGCCACTGCTTTCTGGCCGACAGCGGTGAGGCAGCCTCTTTGGCTCACGCTGGTGTGAGTGCTGTCTGTCTGCCGGTCCGACCACGCCCCTCTCTAATTACCATCAGCTGTTCCCATGCCTTCTTGCCATCTTCCCGCTCCTTGCCCAGGTGTTCCTAATTACATCATCACCAGCAGTTCATGTACTTAAGTGCCTTTTGCCAGTCACGCACTGCTGGGTCATTGCATGAACTGTCTACAGAAGCACATAGTCATGTGTAAACTGTGTGCCATGAAGGATTAGCCACCTCCACTGCAGTCATGGTTCTCTGCGCCCTCCGAGCGATGTCAGCTCTGGGATGCTCTGGTGGTTAATTACTTTCCCTTATGTGCTCGCTGGGCAATGCCGGCCCAGGAATGCCCAATGTAAGTGTTTGTATACTTTTGTATGTTTTCACTTTTTTGGGACTGTCTTCGTGTTTAATAAATGTGTGTGGTGTAACTTCTGCACGTAAATCCTCATCCTTTCAACCCTTGCCAGGTGCAATGGAGAAGCACACGAGAGGGTTCATGACAAATATTTACAGATTAGGAAACACAAGTGAATTGCTTTTGTGTATTTTGCTACCAAGGATTTCTGAGAATTAAAACTAATGGTGATTTGTTTGTTATTCATAAAGTTTGTTGACAGAATAATCAATGTTTTCACCTTTTGACTTTTCTTTTAAATCCTGGTGAAAGGAAGTGAATTGGTTACTGTTTTTCTTTTTCTGTGAGGAAAAAAAACATGAACCTAGAATAACTCAGTGATTTTAAATAACACCTAAAGCTTTTAAGTGTTAATTGATTAATGTGGTTTCCTAATTTTGAAAACAAATTTTGATAAATAGTCAGTGAATCATTAAATCTTTTACCAGTATGCACAGGGCTTTCCACTACTTTAAGGTCGCTCTTGAATAAACATTAAAATTTATTAGAATCCTTAAGTTGAACGGCTTCCCTGTGGAAGAGATCAAATAATGCAGCTTAAAACACACATACTATATAGCTTCAAAAGTTTGCAATTGTTGCTTAAAATGTGTAAATATATGTTATTTTAACTTTAAAGATTAAAATGTATGGTTAACATAAGTGATTTAAATAAAAAGGTGTATGCCTCATGCCCTTTTAGTAATTTGTATTAGCCAATCTGGTCCACCAGTGACAATAAAGTTTCAAGAGCCAACGAGTGTCCTTTATCGCTTGTTTTGGCATAGAAATGTTAAATTGGATTTAAAGTTAGTTTATTCTGAATAATACGAGTTGCTTTAAAGTTAATTTGAACGCTTGATTTGGTTATAAATTGGCTTCATGGATTAAAAAAGTTTTTAGCGATTTTCTTAAAGAATGCAGTTCTTATGGTTGACCAGAAGATGAAGGCAGTTCCTTCTGCACTCTTGAAGGAGGAAATGGTGACATCACCCAGAGGCGGTCTCTCGGTCTCAACTCTAAAATGGCATCACCCTAGTGGCTTTCCAAAATGGTGTCTGCACTGCTTAATCTGTGCATGCGCAGTTCTCATGCACGTAGCCATTTCGGTCATGCACGACCTTGAGCATGCATGTGGCAACTCAGTCACCCAGGATTTGAACAGGGCCAGTTGACCACACCTTGCTTTGTTTCACGCTTCTACTGGCTTCTTTCTGCCAGCAACTTTTAAAAGAATGGAAGATTAATCTTAAAAACAATGGTTAATTTACCTCACCAGCAAGAACTCACCAACGAGCTGATTAACAAAAGAAACGGATCAGATTCTTCACAATCCATCTTTTCAGGCCTTATTTTAATTAATTCAGCATATGGTAATGCTTTTAAACTTTTCAGCATGCATTAAACAGATTTTTTTTTGTCAGCTCAGCTTGGGTGAATGGGCAAATCCCCCCCCCCCCGCCCACACTTCTTCACACAGACACTCTGAGTGGGGCAGATAAGGGAGGTGAATCACCTCCTCCCCTTTGTGGTCTCTCACACACACACAGACGCCTGGCTGGGCAGCCATTTAGATGCAGAAAAGAAAAAAAAAAATGTTACCGTGCAAGAGATCATTTGACTATAATGAATGAATGAATGAATGAATTTGAATGAATGAATGAATGAATTTTATTTTGGATAGTACAGTACAGGTTAAAAGAAACTGTATAATATAACAACAAGGTCAAATTAGACAAAGACTCCTTCTACTATACAATTCCACGTGAGTTATCCGAAATGGGTGATGGCTGAAGCCGCAGCTTATATTGCCCACCCATATTCCATCCAAGAATTCAGAAGAGAAAAAAGAGAAAACAAGACAAGAGCGATTACAATTTAAAACGAAGCTAAGACAAAATATGACTGAGAGAAAAAAAGAAAACTAAGCTAGGCTAAGTTAAGCGGTTAGTATTCAAAAACAAATCTAAGACAAGATGTCACAGAGAAAAAAAAACAAAAAAAACAACTAAGCTACAACACAACACAGGCTGGATATGTCAATCCTTATGTGAGTTTACATGTCGTCTTGTAAATATGTTTGGAGTATTTCTTCCTTTAGTTTATGTTTAAATTGTCCAAGCGTTGTACATGATTTTAATTCAGGTCCATAATCGTTCCATAGTCTGACTCCTTGCACTGAAATACAGTGTTGCTTGGTGGTTGTTCTCACTGTAGGCTTTTGAAATATACATGTTCCTCTGAAGTGATAACGTTTCTCCCTTGTTTGGAACAACTTTTGGATATTTGCGGGCAGTGATAAATTCTTCACTTTGAACATTATTATTGCGGTTTTAAAGTCAACCAGATCTTTCAACTTGAGAGTTTTTTGTTTAAGAAAAAGTGGGTTTGTTGGTTCTCTGTAAGCTGCTTTGTTTATTATTCTAATAGCTCTCTTTTGAAGCATAAAGAGTGGATATATGTTTGTTTTATATGTATTTCCCCATACTTCATTACAATATGTCATGTATGGGAGAATTAATGAATGATACAAGGTGTATAGTGTGGGTTGATTCAGCAAATATTTCACTCTGTGTAATATTGCAATTGATTTGGATACTTTACCTTTAATATAATTAATATGTGACTTCCAACACAGTTTGTTATCAATTATTACTCCAAGGAATTTAGTTCCAGATACCCTTTCAATCTCTACACCATTTACACTGAGTTTGGGTACTGGGTTGTTGTGATGGTTGTAAAAGACTATAAATTTTGTCTTACTTAAATTGAGCGTTAATTTGTTTGAATCAAACCACAGTTTAAGCTTTCCTAATTCCTTTCCTAGTGTATCCAGAAGTTGTTCCAAATTGTTTCCACTGCATAGCAGATTAGTGTCATCGGCAAACAATATTAAGTCCATTTTTTCTGAAACTTTACATATATCGTTTATATACATATTGAATAATAATGGTCCCAAAACTGAACCCTGTGGGACTCCACAGGTGACCTTCAGTAACTCTGAGTTTTTGTTGCTAACACATACATACTGATGTCTATTCTTTAAGTAACTACTTAACCAGGACAGTGCTACCCCTCTAATACCACAATTTTGTAGTTTCTTTAATAATAAATTATGATCTACTGTATCAAATGCTTTTTTAAGATCCAGGAATACTCCAACTGAATACTCTTTATTTTCAATGGCTGTTGATATTTTTTCTGTAAATTCCATTAGGGCATATGCAGTTGTCCTCTTGTGTCTGAACCCATATTGCTGCTCACACAATAAATCATTCTTCAGTATGAAGTTGTCAATTCTCTCATAGAATATTTTTTCAAGTATCTTGGAAAATTGCGGTAATAGTGAAATTGGTCTATAGTTTGAGAGTTCCCCTCTGTCGCCCGTCTTGTATATCGGAATTACTTTAGCTATTTTCATTGCATTGGGAAATATACCTGATTGGAGAGACAGGTTACAGATATACGTCAGTGGTTTTACTATGCATTCGATAACAGTTTTGACTAGTAGCATGTCAATACCATCACAGTCAGTAGATGTTTTACTTTTGAACGACTTAACAATTTCAATGACCTCTCTTTCGTCTGTGTTCTTTATGAAGATGGAGTCTTTTACAGCAGTGTTACTGCATATTGTATCACCTGTAGGCACCGTAGTGGGTATTTCTCGGGCCAGTTTAGGTCCAATGTTAACAAAAAAATTATTAAATTCATCTGCAGGTGAAGCTATATTCACACTCTGAGTCGTTTTATTATTTTTTGGAATGTTAGTTGGGTAGTTAGTGGGTGGTATACCCACACAGCTTATGAAATCATAATTTCATGTCCATCTCTAAATTCAAGCAGAGCTTCAGATGGGCAGCACCATAAATGATATATGGGTTTTTATAGGTAATTTAATGATGGTACAAGTATTAATGTAAATATGAATGTGAGTAGGAATGAAGATTTACTTTCATTACACTCAAATCCTCGTTAGGGGCACCAGTCCAAAAGGACAATTTTATTAACAATTCTTTATTTGCGCCAATTATGAATCACTCTCAAAATAAACCCTTGTGAGTTCTTGTCTCTTGATAATCAAGAAGATGGGCATAAAATCAAACAATAATTCCCATATGTCTTTCAATGGTTTAATACGAAATGTCAGAATAGGTTAACATATTTGGATAGCTTTAAAACAGAGAGTTCATATGTATCATGGGCATCATAGACTGTTACTGAGTTACTTATGATTCAAGCATTTGTGAAACAAAATGACACATAGTTTAATTTGTCAGTATACTGGAAATTTGAAAACCATAAAATAGCATTGGTTAAGAAAAGTGGATGCAATTTTATGTAGAAAATGATAATTAACTATTTAGAAAAATGGACAATTTGTTTTACTCTGAAAAAGAGCGTAGATTAATGAAAGACAACATGCATTTTGAAATTCTGATGGGGGTTTGCATGAAATTAAGTTAAAAGAACTTATAGCAGGAATATTCTGAAGAATTAAGGTAAATTAAACAACAGACCATCAGCCACAGCAGAATCATTGCATCCCAGTAGGTAGCAGGCCCCCACATGCCAACCTTGATTGAGCTGGATGTCCGTGGACTCTGTTGATGGAAAGGCTAATAGAAAGACCCCGTACCACTGTTATGGCCTACTCCTGAGATCGCAAAGGCTGAGGAGTGAAATCATCCTGAAGACACATGTTGCTGAATAAAACATAAATTCCTTAAACTTTAGTGACTACGATATTCTACTTGATAAAGGAGCATAAAATGCATCTACATTGTAACTGTAATTAATTTGTGATAGTAAGCATGCAAACATTAATTTCTTCCTGAAAATAAAGCAGAATATACCAAAATCATATCAATAAAAGCATTTGAAACCACTGTCCATCCCCAGTGTTCAACCAGGTCTTCAGTGGCAGATACTGTCTTGAGAAAGAAAATATGAATCAATTCATTGTCCATGATGCATAAATTCCACTGCAAAGGAAAAAATTAAATATTACTGATTCATCCACCAGATGGCACTGTGAAACTGTGGTTGCTTACTGGAGAGTCTTGGCTTCCCCATCTGGATAATGTCAACCATAAATCTGCTGAGTTATGGTTGACGGGGCTGAGCCAAGGACCAGGGCTGAGCTGTGTTCCAGCCCTGGTTCTTGGATGAGAGAAGCAGTTCATGGCCAGATCTTTGAGTTGAAACAATTTTCCTTCAGCAAAGAATGATTTTAATAAAATGGAACTCAAGGTCACGCAATACTTTCTAATGAGGGTTTTAGAAGGGCTTTTAGTGTTTTTTTTTCCTTTGTTTCTGTGGGGTCTTTCTTTAAAATTTTGTATGTACTGCTGATCCCCTCGTGGATTGCCACCTAATCATCGTGGAGGGGTTTGAGTCCCCAACTGATCCCAGGAGCTATGTTGTTGGGGGCAACTTGCCCCTGGTAGGGTCTCCCAAGGCAAACTGGTCCTGGGTGAAGGGACAGACTAAGAGCAGTCCAGTGGATCTGGATGAAAAATGATAGATCAGGGACCCAGTGTGCCCAAAGGAGGCACATGGGTCCAACCTCTAGTGGGCTCACCACCTGCAGGAGGGATCATGGGGATCATGGTGCTATGTGAACTGGATGGAAGTCTGGGTTACTCTGCCTGGACCGATGCCCCCTTGACCCGGATCCTCGGATAAGTGGAAGAAAATGGATGGATGGTTGGATGTACCACTGTCTCCTAACAAATCAACAAAAGAATGGCTTCACCAGAAGAAGATTAAGGTTTTGGAATGGCCCAGTCAGAGTCCAGACATGAATCTGATTGAACATCTGTGGGGTGATCTGAAGAGGGCTGTGCACAGGAGATGCCCTTGCAATCTGACAGATTTGGAGCATTTTTGCAAAGAAGAGAGGGCAAATATTGCCACATCAAGATGTGCCACACTGACAGACTCCTACCCAAAAAGACTGAGTGCTGTAATAAAAGCCAAAGGTGCTACAACAAAGTATTAGTTAAAGGGTGTCCATATTTATACAACCAGGTTATTGTAAGTTTTTTTTATTTTTCCCCTTAAAAGATTTCAGTTTGTTTTTCAATTGGGTTGTACAGGTTATAGGTCACATTAATGGTGGAAAGTGTTTTGAAATGATTTATCTTGGTCTCATTTTTTTACATCACAAAAACCTGGTATTTGAACAGGGGTGTGTAGACTTTTAGGCTTCCTAAACTGGCTTTTTGGACGTGGAGTGTCACCTCTCTGGTGGGGAAGGATCCTGAGCTGGTGCATGAGGTTGACAGATAGCGGCTAGATATAGTTGGCCTCACCTCAACACACAGCTCTGGCTCTGGAACCAGCCTCCTGGTGAGGGGCTGGAGCTCGGCCTACTCTGGAGTTGCCCCGGGCGAGAGGCGACGAGCAGGGGTGGGAATTCTTGTATCCCCCCACCTTGCTGCCTCTACATTGGAGTTTTCCCCGGTGGATGAAAAGGTTGTTTCCCTGTGCCTTCGGGTTGTGAAATGGGTCCTGACTATCATTTGTGCCTATGCACCAAATGATTCAGAGGTTCAGAGTACCCACCCTTTTTGGAGTTTCTGATTGTGGTGCTGGAGGGTGCTCCTCTTGGAGACTCCATTGTCCTACTGGGGGACTTCAATGCACACATGGGCAATAACAGTGAAACCTGGAGGGGGGTGATTGGGATGAATGGCCTGCCCGATCTGAACCCGAGTGGTGTTCAATTATTGGACTACTGTGTTAACCACAGTTTGTCCATAACGAACACCATGTTCAAGCATAAGGGTGTCCATATGTGCACTTGGCACCACGACATTCTAGGTCGCAGGTCGATGATCAATTTTATTATCATGTCATCAGACCTGTGACTGTATGTCTTGGGCAGTTGGGTAAAGAGAGGTGCAGACCTGTCAACTGATCACCACCTGATATTAAGTTGGATCCGATGTTAGGGGAGGATGCCATTCAGACCTGGCAGACCCAAACATATAGTACACCCAAACATATAGTGAGGGAGTGCTGGGAACATCTGGCTGAGGCCTCTGTCCGGAAGGTCTTCAACTCCCACCTCCGGAAGAACTTCGACCACATTCCGAGGGAGTCTCGAGACATGGAGTCTGAATGGGCCATGTTCTCCACCTCCATTGTTGAAGCAGTTGCCCAGAGCTGTGGCTGCAAGGTTGTCAGTGCATCTCGTGGTGGCAACCCCCGAACCATGTGGTCAACGCCAGTGGTGAGGGGAGCCATTAAGTTGAAGAAGGAATCCTATCGAGCTTGGTTGGCTTGTGGGAGTCCCGAAGCAGCTGAGGTGTACCGGCAGGCCAAGTGGAATGCAGCTTGGGTGGTTGCTGAAGCAAAAACTCGGATGTGGGAGGAGTTCGGTGAGGCCATGGAACAAGACTTTTGGTCGGCCTCAAAGAGATTCTAGCAAACTGTCCAGCAGCTCAGGAGGGGGAAGCAACTCCCTGTCCACACTGTGTATGGTGTGGATGGGGTGCTGTTGACTTCGACTGGGGATATCGTCGGGCGGTGGAAGGAATACTTCGAGGATCTCCTCAATCCCACTGACACGCATTCCACAGAGGAAGCAGGGCTTGTGGACAAGGGGGACGACTTGCCCATCATAGGGGCTGAGGTTGCCAAGGTGGTTAAAAAGCTCCTTGGTGGCCGGGCCCCGGGGGTGGACGAGATTCATCCTGAGTACCTCAAGGCCCTAGATTTTGTCGGGCTGTCATGGTTGACACACCTCTGCAACATTGCATGGAGGTCAGGGACAGTGCCTTTCACATGGCAAACTGGGTTGGTGGTTTCTCTCTTCAAGAAAGGTGATTGGAGAGTGTGCTCCAATTTTAGAGGGATCGCAATCCTTAGCCTCCCGAGGAAGGTCTATGCCAAGGTACTGGAGAGGAGACCCCAGCCGTTGGAGAGGAGAGCCCGGCCTCGGATTCAGGAGGAGCAATGTGGTTTCCGTCCTGGCTATGGCACATCGGACCAACTCTTTACCCTCAAGAATCCTCGAGGGTTCATAGGAGTTTGCCCAACCAGTTTACAAGTGTTTTGTGGACTTGGAGAAGGCATTCAACCGCATCCCTCGTGGTTTTTTGTGGGGGGTGCTTCGGGAGTATGGGGTATGGGGCTTACTGTTACAAGCTATCTGGTCTCTATACGACCGTTCTGAGAGTTTGGTTCGTATTGCCAACACTCGGTCAGACTCATTCCCAGTTAGAGTTGGACTCTGCCATGGCTGCCCTTTGTCACTGATCCTGTTCATAATTTTTATGGACAGGACTTCTAGGCGCAGCCAGGTAACGGAGGGTATTATGCTTGGTGACCACAGGATCTCATCTCTGTTGTTTGTGGATGATGTTGTCCTGTTGGCTTCATCCAGCAATGACCTACAGCTCTTACTGGGACAGTTTGCTGCAGAGTGTGAAGCGGCTGGGATGAGAATCAGCACCTCCAAGTCCAAGTCCATGGTCCTCAGCCGGAAAAAGGTGGATTGTCCTCTCCAGGTTAGAGACAAGCTCCTGCTCCAGGTGGAGGAGTTTAAGTATCTCGGGGTCTTATTAATGAGTGAGGGGAGATTGGAGCGAGAGATTGATAGATGGATTAGAGCAGCATCTGCAGTGATGCGGACCTTGTACCAGTCCATTGTGGTGAAGAGGGAGCTGAGCTCTAAGGCAAAGCTATTGATTTACCGGTCAATCTTCATTCCTACCCTCACCTATGGTCACTAGCTTTGGGTAATGACTGAAATAATGAGATCACGGATACAAGCAGCTGAAATAAGCTTTCTTCGTAGGATTGCTGGACTCACCCTTAGAGATAGGGTGAGGAGCTCAGTCATTGGGAGAGGTTCAGAGTAGAACCGCTGCTCCTCCCCACTGAAAGGAGCCAGTTGAGGTGGTTTGGGCATCTGGTCAGGATGCCTCCTGGACGCCTCCCACTTGGGGTGTTTCGGACATGTCCCACTGGGAGAAGACCCTGGGGCAGACCCAGGACAGACTACGTCTCCCAGCTGGTCTGGGAACACCTTGGTATCCTCTCTGAAGAGCTGGAGCAGGTGGCTGGGGAGAGGGAGATCTGGGCTTCTCTGCTTGAACTGCTACCTCCGCAACCCGGACGTCAGGAAAAGCGGTAGAAAATGAATGGATGGATGGATGGATGGATGGATGGAAGGTTATTGTAAGGTTTTTTATTTTTCCCCTTAAAAGACTTCAGTCTGTTTTTCAATTGGGTTGTACAGGTTATAGGTCACATTAATGGTGGAAAATGTTTTGAAATGATTTATCTTGGTCTCATTTTTTTACATCACGAAAACCTGGTATTTGAACAGGGGTGTGTAGACTTTTTATATCCACTGTATATACTGTATGTCCTTGAGGATGGATGTCCTTTTGCTATGTTGTTTTACAGCTCATCAAAAAAAAGCCTGTCTCTGAGCTCTCTCCAAGCGTAGCCTACAGCACAGGCAGAGTTTGGTGCCTGCACCCAGAGTCACCTGATGTCTTAATCAGCTAGAGCCACAGGCTGAGCCAAAAAAAATGACCAGGGAGCAAATGTGTTGGGAGTTCTGAAACGAAGCAGTAGCCATGTTGAGGTGTCCAACTCATTCATTGTGGATTAAGGACCTTTTCCTCCTCAGTAGAGCGTGTTGAATTTTTTTTTCTAGTTAAGCCAGCGATGCCAACATTAGTGCTGATGCTAATAGGCCATATCTTCTGTGAGTGGACACTGTGGCCTGCCACGTGCCCCTGGGGGAAAAGATGTGTTCTGGTGAAAATACACAGAATCGTGAAAGCCGATCTTGGTGGTCTCTAATGCCACAAACCCCCAAGAGCACAATCCGCTCATTTCTTTAAGAACGTAACTAAAGAGAGGCCATGTGTATTTCTCCCTAAAGTGAGTGCTTTAACATTTTAATGACATATAAGTGACCCATCAACACATCTTATAAGGTTAAAACCCACAAAAATGCTATTTTGCAAATGGGCCCTTTAAATATTCTACAGAAAGGCTTTAATTCCTTTAATCATGTAGATGCTACTTTGACATGCTCTATCAAAAGCCTTTCATGATAGTACTCTCTTCTACAGCACACTACAAGAAAATAATCGCTGTGAGAGTCTAAAAGATAACCTTGATGTACTACTGTATAAGTCATTAAGGTTATATACTTGAAGGTACATCTTACAGCAGTAAGATGGTGTTCAGAAAGCACTGATATGTAAACCACTCTTCAGCAGTCATGGCCGTTAAGAGACTTCTCCACAACTGTAAATCAGCTGGAGGTTGACTGGGTAGATTTTCCCACGCCCTTGTGTTTGTAGATAAGCAGCGGAGCTAATGCAGCACTACAGATCAATGTGTAACAATAATACATACCAAAGGGCCTCAACATCCATTTCATAATCTCCTAATCAGCCCAAAATGAAAAGCGTCCTGTGAAAATCCAGCAAAACCATGGAATATACGTGTGATCAAGATTATTTTGCTTATCTTGAACTAAATAAATTTACAAAGGAAGGGAGCTAAAGGAGATCTGAGAGCTGGCATTTGGTCATTACCGTGCAACCCACAATTGTAATCTCTGAAAAAATGAGGTCATTTCAGCATGTTCCGAGCTGAGCACTTGTTGCTCTGACGCAGGACAATTAGAGGTCACACACAAAAAAAATCAAGGATAGGTGTGTTCACATCTATACAAAATTAGAGCAAACAATATTACACAGAGCAAAAGATACAATCTTAGAAGAAAATTAATGTTACCTTAAGAAAGAGTAGCTGTTTCACCCCATTCTGATTCTTTGTTCTCTTACTGTCTTCTAGCTGTAGATTCATGTTTAAAATGAAAGCAGTATTAATTCTCTCATCTAGTTTTGTACTTTTTCTGTTTGCTGTCTGCTTGTTTTATTTCAATGGTCGTTGCAGTTGTTCAGTGAGGTATTTTGCACATGTGCATAACAGATGCTATGCAAATAAAGCTGTATAAAGATGACAGCTTAAACTGCATATAAAAGATGGATGTAGTAGTAAGATGTAGTTTTAGGGCCCTATTTTGATGGTCACCAATGGACTTCTGCACTTCCCACCGTACGCCAGTGTTTTTGTTAGTTTCTCTCAGCACATTGTCTGCTTTATATGCTTTGCATTATGCCCTCTAATTACCAGTAGACAGCGCGACAGCTTTGTTCTGGGAGGTAGAGGCTCACTTCAAAGAGGTGTGGCGGCACACAATCTGTGATGATCTGGCGAGCGTGCTCCCCCTCCCCTCCTGTTCCTGGTTTCCTGCTTCGGTGATGAGCACACCAGCGTGATTTTCCACCTGCTGCTCCTGATGAGCCGGTGTATTTAAGGCCCAGCGTGAGGGGAGCTCATCGCTGGATTGTCTGGGTTTGCAGCCACGATTTTATGTCAAGCTTTGTCCCGTTACCTCATTCTCCTGAATTTATTCTCCATGTCTCCTGTCCCTCAGGTTGCTGCCACCTGCAGGTGTGTTTCCCAGAGCTGATCACGCTCACCTGACGTGGAAGACTATCACGTTCAACCAGGTCCTGCCTTCCACCTGTCCCCAGTCCATGTTGGGGTTCTCTGCTGGACTCCATGGCTCAAGCAGTAAGTGTGCTTTCCTGGATTATTCTCCCTTCGGGGAATCTGTAGCTCGTCACCTCTGTCTGCTCTCTCCCGTAGGCTATGTGTGCTCCAGGGGGCACCTGTCTTGGCAGAAATCTAAGTTGGCGTCTTTGTGTTTCATTTTCTTTAGTTTTGCACTTAATTTCCTGTTTTATCCTTTCAATAAAATTGTGAAACTTTTTATTGGAGTCTGAGTGATCGTTCTGGCAGTGCTGTGTTTGAGCGTAACCCCGGTCTGAATCATGACAGAACGATCCAGCCAGGACCAAGGCTCAGTGAGCGCTGGGCCAAGCGATCAGTCAGCACTCTGGCGCTTGGAAGCCACGGAACGCCGGGTCATATTTCTTTTTGAACAGTTAGAGACCGTTACTCAGCAATTGGCCACCATCACTGAGCACCTGGGTCAACTTTTTGGTGTGGCTCCTCCTGCACCTGCTGCTCCGGCAATGTCTGCCACCTGTAGGAACATCTCTGTTCCTTCGCCTGCTCCCATGGGGAGAGGTGGGAGGGTGCAGAGGGTTCCTGCTCCACTGCCAGCTTTATTTTCAGCAGGTGGAGGGGGAGTATAGGGATGATGCGGCCAAAATCCATTTCATGACCTTGTTGCTGCAGGACCAGGTGCTCAAGTGGGCACAGTCTGTCTTGAGCAGCCCGGACGAACGCCTATACACATACCAGCGGTTTGTGCGAGAATTCTCCGAGGTGTTCAACCATTCGGAGAATGAGAGGAAAATAGTTAGTCAGCTGTTGGGACTTCGGCGGGGGGGGGGGGGGGGGGGTTAGTAGCCGACTTCTCCGTCAAGTTCCAGGTCACTGCAGCCGACTCTGGATAGAATGATGTTGCTCTACGCAGCACATTCCTCTGGGGCCTGGATACGCATCTACACAATGAGCTGGCTATCCGCGCTTCTCTCTCCTCTCTGGATGAGATGATTGCGCAGGCAGTAGCCCTAGATAATCAGTTTAGGGAGCGTACGAAAAGGTGGGAGGTCGCCACTCCTCCGTCCGCTCCACGGCCGGTTCCCCCCACTTTGGATGCTGTTCTGCCGGCACCATTACCAGAGCTGATGAACCTTGGGAGGGTTCGTCTGACTCCAAGGAAGGGCTGGCATTGCAAGGGAGCAGGGGAATGCATTTATTGCGGGATCTCCGGCCGCGCAATATCAGAATGCCCGATTCGGTCCCGGAGGCCCGGCCCGTCAGTCACCATAGGGGTGCTGGGAGAAGGGCCTTCACCAAATTCTCCTAATCGTCTTGATCTTCCAGTCCTCATCCAGCTACCGGGGGCCAAGTTCAAAACCTCCGCTCTGACTGATTCAGGAGTGGAGTAAAATTTCATCCAACAGGCCATGTTGTGTAAATTACAGATACCCACCAGGAATGTTCCGACACCTTTGTCAGTCTCGGCGGTTTTGGGCAGCACCACGTTGGCAGTTAATTCAATTCAATTCAATTCAACTTTATTTATATAGCGCCATTTCACAACAACAGTCATGTCATAGCACTATCAACTGTAGGGGGGACCCCCACAGTTGCAGAAAGACCCCAGCAATCAGGCAATCCCCTGTGAGCAAGCACTTGGCGATGGTGGAGAGGAAAAACTCCCTTACTGAACAGACTGAGTCCATTTTGGTCATTCTGTCCGGTAATCACTGCGAGGTTATTCAGTTTTACGTTCTGCCCCAATCCAACACCACTGTGATCCTGGGGTATCCGTGGCTTCGTATTCACAACCCCATCATTAATTAGAGTCAGGGCTCCATTTCATCCTGGAGCCCTTTCTGTTTCTCGTCATGTCTCCAGTTGGCCGCATGCTCACCTTCGCTCCCGCTCTTCTCCCCTTCGGCTGAGCTGGTGGATCTCAGCTCCGTGCCTGAGGTTTATCATGACTTAGGGGAGATCTTTAGCAAGCCAAGAGCCCAATCTCTACCACCTCACTGGGGCTACGACTGTGCTATCGACCTCCTCCCGGGTGCGTGGCTGCCATCCAGCTGGCGCTACAGTTTATCTGGGCCGGAGACGGAGGCGATGGAGACCTACGTAAAAGACTCTCTGAGCACTGGCATAATCCATCTGTCATCCGCTCCCCTCGCCGCAGGGTTCTTTTTTGTAGGGAAAAAGGATGGGTCACTGCGGCCATACATTGATTACAGCGAGCTTAACGCGATAACCCGGAAGGATAAGTATCTGCTGCCACTTATCAATTCGGCATTTGAGTTACTCCAAAGGGCGCGTTTTTTCACCAAGCTCGACCTCCGCAATTCATATCATTTATTCCGCATTCGGGAGGGGGATGAGTGGAAGATGGAGTTTAAGACACCTCTGGGCCATTTTGAATATCTGGTCATGCCATTCGGGCTGGCCAACACCCCTGCTGTCTTCCAGCGGTTAATAAACGACATCCTATGAGACATAGTGAGCCAGTTTGTGTTTGTGTACTTGGATGACATGGTGATTTTTTTTTCTCGCCTCCTGGAGGAGCATGTAGTCTACATCCGGTCTGTTCTGCAGCGGTTGTTGGAGAACCAGCTTTTAGTAAAAGCTGAGAAGCACAAATTTTCCACTTGCTCAACTTTGTTTTTGGGGGTCATCATCGCCAAGAGCACGGTAAAAGCCGATCTGGCGAAAATTAAAGCGGTAGTAGACTGGCCTACCCCCCAGTCCAGGAAGGATCTTCAGCACTTCCTGGGCTTTGCCAACTTCTACCGCTGTTTTATCCAGGATTACAGTAGGGTGGCGCAACTGCTTACGCAGTTGACGTCGACCAAAAGCCCGTTCAAGCGGTCCGAGGCTGCTGAACGAGCTTTTGTGACCCTAAAAGGCCTATTCACCAACACGCGTGTCTTGGCGCACGTGGATTCCACGGTGCAGTTTATGGTCGAGGTAAATGCTTCTGATTCGGGGGTGGGCGCTGTCCTTTCCCAGTGCTCCTCCTCTGATCAGAAGCTCCATCCGGGCATGTATTTTTCTTGGTGGTTAACACCAGCCGAGAGGAATTACGCTGTTGGGGACCGTGAGCTGTTGGCCATTAAGCTGGCGTTGAACGAATAGAGACACTGGCTGGAAGGAGCTAGCCAACCGGTCATTGTCTGGACCAACCATAAAAATTTAGAATACCTTCGGTCAGCCAGACATTTGAATTCTTGGCAGGCTGGGTGGGCCATGTTCTTTAATAAGTTCAATCTATCCATCTCGTACAGTCCAGAGTCCCATAATGCTAAGGCTGATTCTCTTTCACGCCAGTTCTCTCTCGACTTCTCCTCCTCCACCACCTCCTCCGCACCTGCTTCGTCTCCCCCGGAGACTATTCTCCCCCTCCTGCTTTCTTGGGACACTCCAGTGGGAGATTGAGCAGAGGGTCCATCAGGCACAGTCATCAGAACCCATCCCAGAGGGAGGCCCTCCGGACTGGCTGTATGTCCCCACGGCGGTACGAGGAGAGGTTATCCAGTGGGGGCATATCAGCTTTTTTGCCTGTCACCCCGGCATCTCCAGAACCATAGACTTATTACGCAGAGTGTTTTGGTGGCCCACACTGGGGAGGGATGTACAGGAGTACGTCAAGGCTTGTCACATCTGCTACACAAACAAATCCGACTCCCCCCCCCCCCCCCACGGGTCTCCTCCATCCTCTCCTGGTGCCGGGTCACCCTTGGTTTCACATCTCTTTGGACTTTGTCACGGGCCTCCCTCCATCCCAGGGAAATACCGTCATCCTCACTGTTGTCACCCGCTTCTCCAAGGCCATCCACTTCATTCCCCTCCCCAAATTAGCATCTGCCACAGAGAGGGCCGACCTGCTGACTCAGGATGTCATCCAGTTGCATGGTATTCCCATCGACATCGTCTCGGACCGAAGTCCCCAGTTCACATCCCAGGTATGGAAGGCATTCTGTCGCTGTTTCAGTTTGCCTGCCAGTCTGACTTCAGGATATCACCCCCAGAGTAATGGTCAGGCTGAGCATGCCAGTCAGTCCCTGGAGGTCACCCTATGGTGTGTAGCATCCTCCAACCCCGCCACCTGGAGCGCCCATTTGACCTGGGTGGAATACGCATTGAACTCGGTAATCTCCTCTTCCACTGAGCTTACGCCATTTAAGGCGTCGATGGGTTAGACTCCACCGTTGTTGCCCATGGCAGAGAGGGGTCTCGCCATCCCATCCATGGAGGCCCATGCGTGCTGGTGCCGCCATCTGTGGAGGGCCACGAGGGCTGCCCTCCTCTGCTCTGTGGAGCGCAACAAGCAGTACGCAGCCCGTAGATGGGCACCGGCGCCAAAGTGCACAGTGGGGTAGAAGGTTTGGCTATCCACCAACCAGATCCTGCTTAAGACTGAATCCAGGAAGTTGTCCCTCCGCTTTCTGGGTCCCTTTACCATCAAGCGAGTGATCAATGATGTCACCGTGTGGTTGAACTTGCCACCCTTTATGCGCATACATCCCACGTTCCATGTCTCCCAGATTAAGCCCCTCTCTGCCAATCCCCTCTGCCCTCCTCCGGACCCCCCCCCCCCCCCCCGGATCATGAACGGCCAGACTACGTACACAGTGGAGAGGATCCTGGACGTGTGCCGTCGGGGGCGGGGATGTCAACATCTCATCCACTGGGAAGGATATGGTCTGGAGGAGAAGTCATGGATCCCAGGATCAGACATCTTGGATAAGTGGATGATCTGGGCTTTTCATAGCACCCATTGACGTCAGCCCAGTGGGACGCCGGGAGGTGTCCCTTGGGGGGGGGGCACTGTGATGGTGTGGCGAGCGTGCTTCCCCTCCCCTCCTGTTCCTGGTTTCCCGCTCTGGTGATGAGCACACCTGCATGATTATCTACCTGCTGCTCCTGATGAGCCGGTGTATTTAAGGTCCAGTGTGAGGGGAGCTCATTGTTGGATCGTCTGGGTTTGCAGCCACAATTTTATGTCAAGCTTTGTCCCATTATCTTGTTCTTCTGAATTTATTCCCCATGTCTCCTGTTCCTCAGGTTGCTGCCACCCACAGGTGTGTTTCTCGGAGCTGATCACGCTCGCCTGACTTGGAAGACCATCATGTCCCCCCAGGTCCTGCCTTCCACCTGTCCCCAGTCCACGTTGGAGTTCCCTGCCGGACTCCACAACTCAAGCAGTAAGTGTGCTTTCCTGCATTATTCTCCCTTCAGAGAATCTGTCGCTCATCACCTCTGTCTGCTGTCTCCTGTAGGGTACGTGCGCTCCAGCGGGCACCTGTCTCTGCAGAAATCTAAGTTGGCATCTTTGTGTTTCGTTTTCTTTAGTTTTGCACTTTATTTCCTGTTTTGTTTTTTCAATAAAATTGTGAAACTTTTTATTGGAGTCTGAGTGATCGTTCTGGCAGCTCTGCATTTGAGCCTAACCCCGGTCTGAATCATGACACAATCTTATGCACATCATTATTATGGTGCACTTTATCACAATGTCCTTCTAATGCTCAGTGGAGAGCATGCTCATATACTGTATGGGTGTGTGGTATGACGGCTCCACAGCCGAGAACAGGAAACCTGTGCAGAGGGTTATCAACACCGCCCAAAAAATTATCGGCAGACCTCTGCCCTCCTGCGAAGACATCTCCAGATCCTCCTGTCTCAGAAGGATCAAGGCCATCATAGGAGACCCATCATATCCCGCCCACCACCTGTTTGACCTGATTCCCTCTGGACAATGGTTCAGATCAATTAGGTCCCACACCTCCAGAGTGACAAACAGTTTCTTCCCCTGGGCCATCCGAACTGCAAACAGTCAGAGGCCCCACCCCCCTCCCACTGAACACTCGCATGCACAGAACTGAGGACCTTTTAATTATCACTATAACTCACCTGCCGTTGCACTCCTCACTTTCATGTATATTGATCCATCCGTGAAATCACTACTGTACATATTTTCCATAATCCTTGGGCCATTTTACTCTATTATGTGTTCTGTACTCCGCACTCCGATGTACATAGTTCCACCTGTGACACCACTACCGTACCTGTGTATACTGTATACCTATGGACTATTTGTTATTTTTACCTTTACCGTTGCCTCAGTCATATGGTTAATCATGTGTTCTGTAACTGTTTTATTTCAAATTCTTTTCACTTACTTTATTGCGCAGCAGCCTGGTGGAACACCCACAATTTCGTTGTGCTGTACAACTGTACAATGACAATAAAGCCTATTCTATTCTATTCTATCCATCCACATGCTATTATTTCTAAATCATTTTAATCTTTTGTTTTAACTTGGTTTTAGTATTTTTTGC